>CM060899.1:59652500-60902500 GCA_030762935.1 Hymenopus coronatus
GGGGGGGGGGGGGACAGTATAACAAAAAGTTGATTAAATACCAAACTTGGTATTTATGTTTAGTACCTTCCAAGGATGCAAAACAAGGAATTTTAGGAAAATCCTTCCAACCCAAATTACGCTTTACATAGAAGTTTTTCAAAATGTTTGATTTTCATAACATGGCTCTAATGCTTTTGATTAAAATGCTATATATTAAAGCTACTTACATGGTACATTGAATTTATATCCTGAATTTCTTGGGAATAGCCCATGTAGTCCTCTTCATTATGGACAAGTTTAGCATAGCTGGTAAACCATCAGAAATAGACAAACTTGCACACACTCTTGTAGAACGTACCACTTTCGAGTTATTCCCGGTTATTAGCTTCAATTTTAAAATACTCATTTCTCAAATGGAAGTCTTTGCACTCTCTCTCTCTCTCTCTGACATAGTAACATGAAAGCCTGTTTTGAAAGATTTGGTCATTGCTTAAGTCTAGTCTATTTCCTTACTTCCCTCCTACTAATAAGTAATAAGACATTTTTGGTAACATTTATCTAGACTAGCATGATGTAGATAAAAGAATAACTTTTGTAAGAAATTTTTTTTGCTGAACAGATAAAAAGTCATGGAAATTTAGCTTGTCTGAAAAAATATGACCTAAAACATGATTATGTTATTTAGAATGTATATTAAACATGATTTAAAATATTGGTCATCAATTATTAAGGTAAATAATTTCCAAAACGTTATATAGCCCATCACTTGTAAACTGAAAAAACTGATTAGCCTCTGCAGAAAAGAATAATTACCCCCAAAAATTTTAAATTAATACTTACATTTAAGGAATTCTATTTTTCTTGTGATGTCAGCTGTCTTCTACATTAATTAGCTCCATAACCTGTAACAAACACTGTATAACTTTCCTCCCTTTATTTATAATAATAGATTAATAGGCTAAAATACAGAGCACATCTATTTATAACCACCATCATAAAGCTATAGAGCATATAGTACAATTTCACTCCAATCATTTGACAACCAAGATTAAACATACTTGGGAAGTATTGACAACTACAACTTCAGAAACAGACACATGTTTAATAAAGTGAAAGCTAGAAGGCTGTTTGAATTGGTTCATGCAAAACTATATGACAGAGACAATCGAGTTTAAGATCTCAATTATATACAACACTTCTGCTATGTAAGAGGAGGATATCAAAACAACACTGTTGATTTGTATGCATTAGCCAGGCATCCATAAGTCGCATTTTAACCAATGTCTCAGGTACCAATGCTAGACTTGC
Source organism: Hymenopus coronatus (assembly GCA_030762935.1). Taxonomy (NCBI): domain Eukaryota; kingdom Metazoa; phylum Arthropoda; class Insecta; order Mantodea; family Hymenopodidae; genus Hymenopus; species Hymenopus coronatus. The sequence goes on from CM060899.1 coordinate 59,653,791, forward strand.
GCCTAATTACTTACACTTTCCCGGTGAGGAGAGGATTACACCTGCCCAGAAGTTTTTTGATGTATCAGGATTTCTTCATATAATTATTTCTAAGTGCTCAACTGGGATTAATGCAGAGAAATTATTTTATCAAAGTTTAGTTTGTCTTTTAACCCTTTGAGTGCCAATCACGATCTAATCGTGATCCGTAAATTCTGTAAAAATGGCAAATCGTGATGCCTTTTTCATATGTTTTAACTCTTTCCAGCGGGAAAGTCTGTGTACTTCTATGTCAGCCATAGAGAAAGGTTTTCTGGAGTGTTTCAGGACATCTTCATTCCAAAGCACTAAATTAGCTCCAAATTTAATTTCTTTAGCAGGTGTTTGTGTACGCAGGTTGAAACATGGCGTTGTCTAGCCGAAGGTTACGAACCGAAGAGGAAATAAGAGCTGTAGTTCGCGATGTATTAGAAGAAAACATGATTTTGAATTTTCAGACCTTGATGAAAGCATTTCTGACATTGACATAAGAGAGAAAGATATATATTCTAGTTTCAGCAATGAAAATGCATCCAATAACAATGACCTTCGTATGCATGCAAATAATCAGTGTATTTATCAAAATGGATTTACAGAAGTGTAACCAGACGAATACAATGTGAATCAAACATTCAACTATACAACAACACAAGTACTAAATTGTACAGTAATCTACATTGCATTTGTATTCTATTGCTTTATGTCGTTTTCATTAATAGTGGTATCATGCTTATGTGTGCATGTTTTTGGTGATTTCCCCCCCCCTCCAGTTTTTAGCCTTCAAGTTATGTGAATTCATTTTTTGTATTTTAAAAAATAAAACACCAGACCAAGACAGGATGCTGTTTTAATAAAGACATATTCGTACTTTCATTTAATTAGCTTGAACTTTCTGTATAGTAAGGTTTTGTATGCCTAATTATTATTTTGGAGGTTTCAATTTTATTTTCAATTTTTTTTTTTAAAAATATTGAACAGACTTCTCATCCATATAATGTATGTTATACAGTAGTCAAAAGGATTTACTAAAAATGAAAAAAAAAAAAAAAAAAAAAAAAAAAAAAAAAAAAAAGATTCAGCTATGTCATTTGGTACTCATTACTAATAATTTAAAAACCTGCATTCTCCTCTAAAATTGCTTGTCACTTTTCAGACAACATTTTGTATTCAGAATGGCACTAAAAGGGTTAAATTAACCCAAGGGCTGTAATATAATGCAATTAAAAAGAAAAGACAATGAATGAATTATGAATGTATGTTTTTTATAGGCTTCTATACCATTGCACAGATTTCAACCAAACTTGGCACGGATAACCTTTGACACAGGACAAAAATTACTGTCTAGCTTAGAAACCAAAAGTCTGTCCCATTTCACAAGATTAATTATTCCATTTCATGTAATTGCTACAAAAGCTCACAATATAATCTATATCTTTCTCAGTGATTGTTGTAAGAGCTGAAACCATGCCAATATAAGAAAACTAACAACTGCTTAGGCTTTCATGAACAAAGTAACAGCAAGTTTACATACTGTTTGTTAATCTAATATCTGAAATGTATCATGTAGTAATAAAACAACCAAATAATTACAACTGTTATGCTTAAACAAAAGCAAAGACAATACAGTTGCATCATTTAAAGATTAATAACATTTGAAACTGCATTATATTAAACTGTAACAACAGCAACAAAATCAAACCAGAAAAAATACATATCATTATCACCTTATTTATCTTCAAATGATTACCTAACCTTTTATTCACTAATAAACAGAGCTAATAACTGTGATGCATAATCATATAATAAATGAGTTGGCAAATGGTAACAACATACATTACTGAAAAATCACTTACTTAGACACATTTCAGGAACAATTTCCCGCTCCTGAAATGTGTCCAAATAAGTGATTTTTCAGTGTTTAGAGTTACCATTTGCCAACTCATTTATTATACAATTATTTATTGTATATTAATATAAAATAACAAAGGATTATGTAAAATTGTATCATTTACATGCATACAGTATTAACATCCACATATTCTGTGAGCAAATTCCAATGTTTGGTTTCTCAAGTTTTGTAATCAGCACGTTTCTTTCTCTGTGGGAAATTTGTGATGGTTTATAAGCAGAAAACAAAGCTGATGACATATAAAATTGATAAAGTGGGCATGGATAACAGCAGCAGCATAAAACTGATGGAAGTACCACTTCCTTTTCTCATTTATATGTCCATTTTGTTGGTTTTTTCTGTTGTTTTCTTAGTAGTTTTACGTATGAACTCTAAATTTTCTCGGACTGAGAAAGAAGATGATGTACATCTATGAAATATTGGAGTCAACAGATGTATTTACCTGGCTAGAAGCCTAAGAAAATTTAGAGTTAATATGTCGCCAGAAAAGCTTCACCTCTTATTTTAGCTTTATGTAGGTTGGTTACTGAGAATAAAAGAGGATAAATTTGACATTATTTAAACTAGTATTACTTTATCCCAACTGAAATTTTTCTCTCTAAATGATATAGAAATGCAAAATGAAATGGGAGTTTTATTTATAGACGCTCTTTAACTGCTGTGGTTCTCAGCATCCCATTCTATACTGGGCATGAAAGATCGCTTAATTTTGCTCAGAGGCCTCTCTATCAGGCTTGAGGTTCTTTTCTGTGCCATAGATCGACACAGGACCCATGGCTTTACTTCCCTTCCAAAGGAAGCCAAGCTAAGGATTTTTATGCCCAAAAATATCCATCATCCTCCGCCGGTTTTGAACTTGCAACCTTGGGTATATGAAGTCAACAAAATGGCATCAAGTCATCCTGAATGTGACAGTTGCATTCACAAGAAACCATCATTACAAACTGTGATATTTGTAGTTGTTCAACCGTGCTTTTGCATATTGTTTTCTCAGTTACTTTTATTTATAGTTTCCTGAATTTTAACCATTTGTTTGAATGTGTCGTTTCATAATTTCTAAATATATCCAGAGAAATGCACAAGCAACCTAAGGCTAAATGTGGAAAGGATAAACTCATGGTCAACTTGTAAATTTATCTAGAGAAACATTGTAGCTCGAGTTGTATTTAATAAGACTATTTCATGAATAACAAATTTGACGGAGTATTCCTTGTACTCGTCTCCATTACACTTCCTCATATTCATTGCCCAGTCTATCAAAAATGTGGCAGACTCCTGAGCTGGAGGGTCTGGCAAGAGATCATGGCCTCGTTGCTTACAGAATTCACTGAACTGGTTCCACACACTCTCTCTATTGTTTTTAGTATTCTGCAGCTTTAAGTTTTCAATTAATATTTCTATTTCAGCGATAGACCTTTCCCCAAAATGTTTTGGAACTTCCACCAATACGTACGAGAATATCAATGCACATTGATACTATTATTATGAGACGAACATTAGTTCAGAGAGAAAACAAATGCACATGGGTACAATAAATTTAGAAAAACAATTGCACGTGGGTGTTATTAAAAAAAAAAGATTAAAATGCAGAGATAATGAGTTCCAATTTGTAGGAATTTTACATGCCAATGTACTGGATTGGCCACTTCCTATGATCATGTGTCGTGAATGAAATAGTCATGCTAAATAACTCAAAGTAGTAGCTTACTGGACATATTTTCCTGAAGAGTGGATTTTCTTCACAAGTTTCTCATTGTGCTTTGATATAGTTACTGTATTTAATATTATGTAACATTTTGCCTACTCTCACTCCCTTTTGTAATAAGGAATAATCTTTTGGGGTAATTCAGCATACAGCAATAAAGTGTTTGGTAATTATTTACAAGTTGGGCCGCTAACTCTCTCCGTTGCGACTTAATGCCAGTTTTGCACTCTAACAGGACCAGTGTGGTTAGAGAGGGATTATGGGTGGGGAGATGGTTTAAAAAACTAACGTTGTATCCATTGCGCTGTTAGGAGTTGTTGGAAATATCGTTATGAGGTACTACCACGATATAAAATTAGAAACATAAATTTATATACACACACTAAACTAAACGGATTGGAACCTAACCTTGCGCTAAATTTGAAATCCACAGGCTTTGAAATTGTCATCATAAATACAAAGTCAATCAATCGCACTAAGTTTCATTTGATATTAGAGTGGCCAAAGTTCTGAACAGCTGTATCTGCGTGAAACATACTTGTCATACATCAGCACAGCGTCTAGTGACATATGCCGGTGTTGCATTCCACAACACTTTTCGCCTGCCGCCGACAATGAAACTCAGGTTTTGGGCACTTTAGTGTGTAGTATTATTATATATTTACATTGCAAAAGTACTACAAGACTTCTTTATTTATATTCTACTCCTTCTAGGCAGCATACTTCATAAATATTCACAAAAAAGGATTGCTATGCGCACATAATAAATTAACGTTTAACTTAATTACGGAGCTTTTCCGATGAAAAAAATTGGTGAAAACATAACAAGTATAAACCAAACTTACAGTCAAACCACAATTTGTTTAATTTCTAGAGGGGCCCAAGTTCTCTATAATTACCAAGTGTTTATACTACAAAAATGGCCAAACACACTATCAGTGCCATTGAGCCCCATTATTCATGTAGACCTGCATTAATAATCAAAAAAATTCTTGCTCTTGCCATTAATATATACATTCTCTCTAGAAAGGATGTTACTGTATTACAATACAAATTTATAATAAACTTCCATATAACCTAAACCTATTAGACAATCCCAATCAACATTTTAAAGAAACATTTAAAAAATACCTATATGCTCACTCCCCATATAGTGTAATATGTCATATAACAGGTATGCCACAATTAGTTAAAGTAGGTGTTAAATACTACCTAAAAAAAAAAAAAGTATATATAAAAAAAAGAGGAAATTTTCCATATGTGGGTCAGAATGTAAGCGTTGACCATTTACACTTGTTCATTGGGTTTTTCCTCTTACATTCACCCTTGAAATGGTGGTGGTTTAGGAATTTTCATCTGTGGGAGAGAAAAAACAAAAAAATCTTGGTGTTGGGTGTGTTTTAGTTATGCTGCATCTCATAGTTGCATAACATGTTCAATGTTCTGGAGCATTGCTTGTGGTGGGACCGAACAAATAAAATGGGGAATAAATGTTTTCTGACAAAATGGTACAAAGAGGTGTCCTGAAAAAAATCTATAAGGACAATAGGTTGAAAAACAGTATTGTCCCATTTATAGCAGAATGTCTGGTCACTTTACCTTATGAAACCTGAAAAAACTTTGGCATTACTTCCATTTGTGACCGAGATTTGTACTTTTGTTGTTCTGCTATTAGAGCCACTTTTAGTTACTTACTGGTCTGTTATAAACCCTTACGCTTTTAGCCACAAAGCATGGCCGAGGGATGCTTTTAAAAATAGAGGAGTGGAGCAGGTGTGGCCTTCGGTCATGACTATGGAGCAATAATAGGGTGTAAAGCTAAAACCCCAATGTTCCCAAAAAGAAGTCAAAACCTCTGCAATCTAGCAATGCCAAATATTAACATGTTAATGTTTTAAACACTTTCAAATTTGGATTGCCAGTAGAATGCTATGAGAACAGCTTTGCATGTGTTCACTCCCTCTTACAATATGAAATAATCATTTGACTTAATGTATGCTGTAATAAATATTTAGATATTATGCTACAAACAAGAGCTCTACAAATTCTTTGCAGTTGTGATCATGTAGGTCCTTATTATAAAAAACTTAACAGTTTTGCTCTTACTGAGGAGTGCACATACTCATTTCTAAACTATCTTGCAGGTAAGTATGACAGCTTTACAACAAACACCACCATGAATGTAATATGCACAGGCTAGCAAATAAATGAAAAGAATGTTACATACTGTTTTGCAATTATTTTTATAGTCCTTCCAAGTTAAAAACTATTAAGCAGTCCTAAGAAGCATAACATTTTCAATATTTATTAAAATCACTCATATAGGTATTCTTCCCCGTGTAGCTCAGAACAATATTTTAATGTGAACAATATGTAAATAACTTTTGGCGCATTACAATTTGCGTTTTCAATTTATACATGACATGACATGATAGTTAAACCTGTGCATGTGTTGGAATAGGCATGTCACATGTGGTATGACATGTTTGATGTTCCTGAGTTTTGTTCACTAGCATTCTTCCCATTTAAATCCAACAAAGGCGCATAAGGTACCAATTACAGTTAAGTTGCGGTTGATTTCTTTTTCTCTGTATTTTCTCAACGTTGACATAACCTCATCTAAACGTTTTCTGAAGGGGTAAAAAGATATTAAGTTTCTCCACTATGCTGAGATCATGACTCACGTATCGTATTTAGCTTTATCATTAAAGCTGTGTATTTGGTATTTGGTAGAACAGTTCAGCTATGTGGAATAATTTGGGTAATGCTGCTATGGAAACACTGCAAAAGAAACAACCCACAAACCCACTTGTTACGCACCTTCTCCTCTTGAGGCAATAAAAACAAGTTAAACATTGTGAAAATTTAAATTAAGTACACTGTACTGCATAATGTTTTAAAGCATGATAACGGCATTGTCTATTTTACATATTTGCACTAAACTCGCTGAAATTTTGAATCATCTTTCACTTCGGATTACACAATTCGCGGCAAATCCCATCCGCTGTTGCCAACTTCAGTCAAAAGAACGAAACAAGTGTGTATCAAAATGTGCTACACAGGTGCATAATAGGGAACAAGGTCTACAAAGCACGCGGGCCCGGAACTTCAGGGCTCGCAGAAAAGCAGATACAATATGATTATACTTATTAAAACCAATAATGAATATAACAATTAAAAATATACAAAGTAGTACTATTGTAATGTTCATGCACCACCATTCGCCTTATTGATATACAGAAATATTCAATGTAATCAAATCATATGCCAGAAATGTTCAGATCAAGACGGTTTTGTCGTCCTCCGTGGTTTATGGGTAACATGCTAGCTTGTGGTTCCCAAGGTCGTGAGTTCGAATCCGGCGTAGGGCGATGGATTTTTCGGGCGTAAAAATCCTTAGAATGGCATCCTTAGAAAGGAAAGTAAAGCGGTTGGTTCCGTATTGTAGATTTATGGCACGTAAAAGGCCTCTGAGCAAAATTAAGCGGTCTTTCACGCCCAATATAGATGGAATGCTGAGAACCATAACAATTAAAGAGCATATATAATACTCAATTTTTCAAGCCGGTTATGTAGGAACGGACATTGGATTGAGTTTAGCACAGCGCTAAACACGGTGGGAATCATTGCTTTTCCGATATTGTAGTGGTAACCACCGTAATTATAGTTGATTTTTCCAGTATTAATCGTGTTGTACTACCATAATAAATGAAGTTGTTATGGCTACGAAACTGATAAAAGAAAACTTACAAGTAGTAAAAGAGGGCGTTAAACATGATCAAAAAAAAAAAAAGATTCACAGGCACTCGTGTCACAATTTCTAGTGCTGATTCCAAAAAGCAAAAGAACTTAACTGATTCATAGGCGGTTGAGTTGTCAAGGTATATGTTTACTGTCGAGAACAGGAGACAAGGTAATGCTTTCCCCTACAAAAATTTTAGGTAATAGTGATACTAATGTGATATCTGATCTCCCTACAAGTTCGTGATTGTTTATCTGGTTGGCTTACACTAATAGTGGGCACTATATAACGAATGCATTGATACATGACTATCAAATAAATCGGTTTTCATTCGGATTTAAAAACGATTATTTTCGCAAAACTGCGTGAAGTAGTAGCACAGAAAAGTTAAGTTTTTTAAAGTAACAGTTTCCATTCGTTCTGTCGCCCTCCATGGTGTAATGATTACCATGCTAAATTCATATACGCAAGGTCGCGGGTCCAAACCCGGCGGAGGACGATGGCTTTTTTCGGGTGTAAAAATCCTTAGTATGGCTTCCTTCGGAAGGGAAGTAAAGCCGTTGGTCCTGTGCCGTACATTTACGGCACGTAAAAGAACCTGAAGCCTGATAGAGAGGCCTCTGAACAAAATTAAGCGGTCTTTTACGCCCAATTTAGAATGCGACGCTGAGAACCACAACAGTTAAAGAGGGTCCATAAATAACACGTCATTTCTATTTTCCATTCGTTCTAGCCGTCGAGTAATATAAAGTGTACATTATTTTGCAATATTAAAACACATAATACTTGCAGTTATTCTCTAGTGGATGTTTTCGAGTGTGAAAATCCTTAGAATGGGTTTCCTCGGAAGGGAAAGAAAGCCGTTGGTCCCGTGTCGCAGATATACGATACGTAAAACAATCTCAAGCCTGATAGCGGTTCCTCTGGGCTACATTAAGAGGTGTTTCACGCCCAGTCTAGAAAGTGAACTATTTGGACCACGGACCTGGAGAAGGCTCTAGCAGTGAGAGGTTGGCCTCGCCCGAAAGACAAAAGAAAGCTGTGAAGTTTCCTGGGCCTATGCAGGTACTGCCGCCGGTTCAGAGGTTTCTCCAAAATCGCGAGACTCCCAAACTCGTCTGACGGAAGAGCACTGGCCTTACTCGTGGTCAGAAGAGACATTGAGCGCGCCCCAGGCCCTAAGTCAGCACTCTGCAGTGTGCCTATTTTAGAATGTCCACAACCTGGTAGTAACTTTATTGTAGACACTTCCACAAATACCTGTACCGTCAGCCATTCTATCTGAGAACTTACCACTTCGCCCTCACCTGGCTCTTGAGCTTCAAGAACCTGGAAGACCAGATAGCCCGTTGAGTCCAGATGCTCCAAGAGATCACCGGAAAGGGAGGAGCCACAACAATATAGATATCAAATCCAGACGACCCTGTCCAGAAGAGTGCGGCCGCTGCACCAAGGTTGAGAAGAAAGACCGTGCCGTAGATGTCTGCATCAATTCGGCGGTTTCTGCAGCTGGATGGGATAGCGCAGGTCTGGGGAGAGAGCAACTGGTAGACTCTGGCTTGGGGCCACCCCTGAGAGAAGTGGCGTCAGGGACTAGACCTAGCTGGGAAGACATTCGTACACATGAGTAATGCGTACAAATCACACTGGGCCCGATGGGATCCATTGACGATCAAGGAAGGAGTGCTATTCAAAGTATGGAAGTCACTTGAGGGGAAGACCTGGAAAGAATATGTGCGGGGGCTTTGGGGGAACAGGTGGAACCTCACCGAACCGTTAACAAGCTCCGACAGCGGCACTACTGGCTGACACTATGGCAGATGCTAAGAAGTGGTACCACTAATGTCAAGTCGCGGCCTACAGACTAGAAACCAGGGTCGTATGCGGGAGCACCTTTTGAACACATAACCATTGATGTAGTTAGGCCATTCCTTTGTCTAATAGGGGCAGCAAGTATCTGTTGGCTGCCATAGATTGCTTCACTAGGTGGCCGAAGGCGTGCCTAACAAAAGGCCAAGACCACAGCGAACTGTTTGTTGCTATGGGGTACCTTGGAACTAGGGCACCAACTTTGAATCTAACCTGGTGAGAGGAACTGTGGAGTGACTTGGTTAGCACAAGATGCGCACAACACTTCTCCCAACCAAATCAGATGACATGGTTGAGCGGTATATTAAGACTCTAGAAGAATCTGAGAAAGGCTGTGGCCATTCACAAGAGAGACAGGGATATCTGGGTACCACTTTTCTTGCTGACCTACCACTCTTCAACCCACGGCACCACCAGGTTGACACCAGCCAGTTTGGTATTTGACAGGGAGCTACTTCTACCATGCGACCTGATGTTTGGAGGTCCTCTTGGGGTAGAACAGCTAGCGGTCAACTACATGAAGAAACGTAGACCGGATTCACGACATGCATGAGATGGCGCGTCGACACATTCAGATAGCGAGCGCCTGAAAAAAGGCCATTACGACCGGCAGACCAAGAGCTGAGGTTTACAGCAGGTGATTTGGTGTGGCTATATCGCCCTACCCGGGCAAGGGACGCTATCCCAAGCTTGCGGGGAAGAGGATAAATGATATCTACCGCACCCAGAGGCTGTCCCGAGGGAAGAGGTTAGCAGTATACCTGGATCTCTAGCCAGTTACCAACAATGTTCAATGTGCTCACGCCCTGCGCCCGAAATTGCTATGTGAGTGTGCACGACTTAATTCGTAAGTCATAGCTGATTGTTGCCATCCATTGCTACACCTGAGTTAGTGGACACGTGTGCCGTCGGTAAGATCTTTTGACATCAAAGTTTGATTGTTACACCTGTGTGAGTGGGCACGTGTGTTGTCGGCAAGTTCTTTGAGATTAAAGCCGGGCATTGAGGAATTTGCGACACCTGCGGTGGTTTACATGTGCGACCGATTCTGGAAGTTCCTTGCTCCGTGACTGACAGGTATAAAAAGGGGAACGAAGCCTGCCCAGAGTTCAGTTTCAAATGGGAATGCAACTCGTGCAGCAGTTGACTGAGGTTCGACTGAAAATTCGGAGTGCGCTGTAGTAGCTGCAGCCGCGGAGTGTCGAAAGAAAATTGTTGTAAAAGGTCTGAAGAAAGGCATTCATTTTTAACCAGAGAAAGAATTAATGAATAGTTTGTTGGAGAAATAAAACAGAGTTTTTATAGGATAATATATTGAAAATAGTGCGAGCATGGAGACTGCAGAAAATGATAAAGCAGCACATTTAATGCACTTTACGCACAGCCAAGAAATCTGGATGCAGATGGTGGGTAAATCCACTAAATTCAAAAGAGGATTCAGCAAGGAGACTATCCTAATCTCTTGAGGGCAATAAGAGATGGAGCAACATGGAAAAATAGAAGAGCAGTATGTACAGTAGGCGCTGTAAAATCTTGCGTTCGTCTGCTGTTGGCCAGAGGGCAATGTATAGAACTACAGAGGAAAGAATTTAGTTTTCTTTCTCTATTTACGTAACTCAAGGATAAAGTTTGGAATTTGCAAACTCTTGCTTTGCAGAGCTCATGTCTATGGAAATACTTGCATTGAATAACATATGTGCAAAGTCTTGCGCTTATGCTACATCTCTGCTTACACCTCATTGTGAATGGGACATTATATTAGTAGTTGATATGTAGCATTCTTTAGTGTAATGTTTATTCCCAGTGTTATTGTTTTAAATAAAGAAAATATAACAGAAGAATCTTTAGAGGCCACACCGTGGCAGAGTAGTTAGACCACTTGTCTCTCACCTAGACGATCGGAATTCAATCCCAAGAGATTGCATGTGGGATGTGGTGGACAAAGCAGCGCAGAGGCAGGTTTTCTCAGGTTATCCGGTTTCCCCCACCATCGCATTCCACCGGTGTTCCATCTTCATTCCATGTATCATCAGTGTCATTGCCAGCGGTGTCCTAAGTATTAAAAGTAGGCGTTAAACACTATAAAAAAAAATAGTCTTTAGAAGTTCTATTACACAGTTGCAGACATAGGTTAATAATCAAGTTACAACAAAAATTGCTTAAACCTGTAAACAACCTGGCAGCACTCACAGTTTGGGAGAATATTTTCATCACACAATACAAAGACTGGCTCATGGATTTTGAAATACTGCCACATGAGTGTGGACTTTGCTGAGAACACCAGATGTCTCCACCATAACAGACCACAGAGTACAACTCCCAGCCATCAGAAGAACTTCAACTGAAGAAGAGGGCAAATGCCCTTGAAACATGTTTTGTTAATTCCATTTTAAGTGAGGCGAGTGTCACTGCTCTGACTCATATTATTACACTTGAACTACTTTGCTTGTCTCAACCTTTTGAATTACTTCATTTAGTAATAAATTGTTATTTATAAATTTAATAGATTTTATTTCTTTACAAATTTATCAGGCTTTGCCCATAGAATATGCCCCTGGATTACTATTTGAATTTCAATGAATAGCTAGGAAGAATTACTTTGGCTTACCACAGCTCATTGTTGCCCATTCTCAAAACTTTCAGAGTAGCCCTCGTACTTGGCACATTTCTTTTTATTACTTTCTCTACACATACTATTGTAGGTATTGCACCTAAAAATTCAATACCGAGATTTCACCAAAAATATGTTTTGAGACCACTGAATCCAAGAAAAGCATTTTTAGATGTGTGTGCGTGTGTGTGAACACGTGCGCAGCATAGTTCAAAACCGAAAAGTCCATTTAAGTTTGTATCTTTTAAGGGTACGAGATGAAGATTTTCAAGAAAATCCTGCCACCTCCAACGATCCTTTACATGGAGAAAAAATGGGAACAAGTGTTACCAGAAACTGGTCCCAGTAAGTAAAAATGAGTGATGTTTGTGTTACAAAAACCAACTCAAATTCTTTTATTTAATCACATCACTGTCACAAGCTTCTATGCATATTTGCAAGTTTTGAACCAAACTTGGTATTTAAGTTGGGTATCTTCCAAGGATGCGACATGAAGATTTTCAAGAAAATCTCCCCCCACCCCAACTACCCTTTACATGGAACATTTTTTGAAAATGTTTATTTTTTCAAAAGAGGCTATAACAATTTTGATTAAAATACCCATGGATAAGATATTTTTATGACAAACAAAATGCATATCTTGAACTTTCTGGGAATAGTTTCTGAAGACCTCTTCATTCTGGATGACTTTCATATAACTGGTAAAGTAAGACAGACAAAAACTTCCTGCACAAAAAATGTAGATCTCATTAAAACACACAATTTATGTCATATAAATGTAGAGCTAACCATTTTCGAGATATTCCGGATTATTGGTTTCAATTTTAAGCCAATTAAACTTTTCTCAAACGAGAAGACATCTTTTTTCTCATTTGTTTACTCCTAGCAAGCAAAGAGATTGGAATTTCAATTGTTTCACATAGCAACCAGCATTTAAAGGACTAAACTATTGCTTTAGCCTGTGTATTTTCTTATTTTCCTTCTATTTACAAGGAAGCTAGTTATAAGATTACTTCTGCTTATGTGTATCCTGATTAGCATGATGCAGATAACAGATTAATGTTTTGAATAAAAAGTTTGTTTTCCAAACAGCTAGAGGACATCGTGTGAATGGAATGCATTACATTTTTTCCTTTCCACTTACAAGGAACCAAGTAATAAGGACAATTTCTGCTAATGTTTATCAAGATTATCATGAAATAGATAGAAGAATAAGGTTTCTAACAATAATTTGTTAGAGATGTACAGAAAGTCATGTGAATGGAACACATCAGATTTTTATGCTGTAGTGAGGCAGTATCCATGGTCAAGTCAGGGAATCATGTGGTCAAACCATGTTGCATTGTTACCAGAAAAGTGGGAAGAGGGAAAGGAAAGCATTTATGATGTGTGGTTTTGATTACCTTGAATAATCATGCACTGACTGGTTCCTGAATATTGACCTTGATCCAGAAATCAGTTAGCGAGCCTGGATTCTACAAATTTAAGGCTTGTGTAACTTGAAGCAAGCAGGGTGAATTGTCTGCACCAAGTACAGTAGAATTTAAAGTATTGTCGTTAGTGTGCTTTTACATGTGTTGGGTTAGTTTTTATTTTTTCTACCATGTAAACTGTACATAGTAGGTAGTGAAAGTCTTCAATTCCACCCAAAAATTTGATACCAACATTTCACCTGAAACACAGGTTTTGAAAACCCCAGAATAAAAATAAAGCATGTTTAGATAAGCTGTTTGTATTGGTGTTTGTGTATGTTCATCCCTGTATGTGTGCACCTGTAAGAGTGCCCGTGTAAACAGCATAACTTAAAAACAAAAAGTCCATTAAATACCAAACCTGATACTTAAGTCAGCATTTCCCAAGGATTGGACACGAAAGCAAACAATTTATGTCAGATAACTGTTTTTGTATAGTTAAACATTTCGAATAATCCTTGTTATTGGTTTCAAGTTTCTAATATTTATACTTTTCTCAAATGAAGTTGTCATGTTTATGTTTTTGTTTCACTCAACGTGGAAAAGGAGTAGAATGTTGATATCATCACATAACGACCACCTTTTAATAGATCTGACTATAGCTAATGTATTTTCCCATTTCCTTTGTACAAACAGTAAATATTGTTTGCATTTGTTAAAGTCTGAAATTATAATGTGGCTCATAAGGATTTTCATGAGCTTATTAAAAATTATATAACTTTTTTGACCAATGCAAGGAAAAGCTCCAAATATGAAGCATAATAGTCAATCAGAATACGCAAATGGCTAATTGTATATTAGATATAAAATATAGAAATACAACACTCTATGTTAATGTGTACATATCCATATTTATAGCATTGTTTTGGCTTTTAAAAGGAGCGAGGGCATGAGTGTTCCTTATTGTCATTCTAAAAATCTGGCAATTCTAGCTGCTCTCTAGATATAAGCCGGCCAAGGCAAATGCAGTCCTGCAGTGGAAGTGGAGAGCAGACGAACTAACATGATGAGGCATTATGTCTTCATGCATAAGTCATGAAATGCTGTACAGTCCGGTTTACTTCACTAGCACACTGTGCAGTATTCAGTGACAGTGATTGTACACAAAACATGTTATTTATAATAATCTTAAGTTTTGTGAAGAAGAGAAGAAAGAAGCTCAGAAAATACCTATTACAAATGCTACTGAACTTGTCACTTCTACCAGTTAGAATAAGACACGATATACAAGATGGTGGGATGAGCATAATTACATCACTTCACAAGATTGGTAGAGACCACCTGAGTAATGAGGTGGTAGTGTGTCTGACTCACATTCAAAAGGTCGTGAGTTCGAATCTCGCTTAGGATGAGTTACCCAGATAAGTTTTTTTTTTTTTTTTTTCAGGGTTTTCCCTTATCCTGAGAAGACAAATGTCGAGTAATTTTAAGCTCCATGGACTCTGAGATCATTTGAGCATCATTTCACCAATTTCATTCATCGTCCGATATGACCAACCAGGTAAAGGATGTTCAAAAAAAAAAAAAAAAAAAAAAAAAATGGTACACCTCTGGCAACAAAGTCATTTTGTACATGGACGACTGTGTCATTAGAATAAAATATCAGGGGTATTACAAGGTTAAAAAGAAATCCCTACACTGTGAAAATTATTAAACTTTTGCAAGAAAGAGGTTAATTTCTTTGGATGTAAAAAAAACGTTTAGGAAAATATTTAACTTTTAAAAGTGTAAAGATAGAGCTTACTGAGAAAGTGCTCTGACTTAGAGGCTCACAGATCATAATTTCTTAGAATGCTATTGGGTCAACAACAGCAAATGACTGAGAAAACTCGGTTCAGAAGGTGTAAAATATTCATGAAACATGTTGAAATAGAGATGCACTACTGGAATAAGAAATGGAGAGGACAATATATAATCAATCCAGGATTCGACAGCAATGTTGAATCGGGAGAAGAAACGACCACTTGATCGGAGACCGAACATGGCAAGTGAGGGAGATATCACGGAATAATGCCAAGCATGCGAGTGAGTAAAAGAAATGTACAACAATACAATGGATTTGAGAATATATTTTATTGCTTATGATATGAATATATACACAATTTTAATACACACAAGGGAAATGCCATTATGGATTATCGCTCGCGCTTTCCCAACTGGACTGTACAGGCGGGCAGGGAAGCCATTACATGTACAAGTGGCGCTCCCTGATACAGGACTCCACTCACTTTGGTTGGCTTATATCTATTGGAGCCTGGTTTGGGCAGGATTTATACATCTGTAGCCATTCATTTTCTGAGGAAACCTACAGTAAAATATTACATACTCTTATACAGAAAAATGCAGAACTTCAGTGCTACCTATAATTTGGGAAAATATAAAAAGTTAGTGATACTGGTAAATTTCCTTGTATTTCATGAAATAGCATACATATCTACTGCAATATAAAATAACAAATATTCAATTTCTTTTTATTCTGAAGACAAGGAGGAAAAATATTACACCAAGAAGATTCTCTGCTCTAAGCTTTGATTGTGCTCTGTGAGAAGTTCTGAGCATGTAAAATATTTTTCAGAGTAACTAATGTAAAGCAACAGCTAAGACCATTCACCAACTGCATAAGTCTGCACTAGTTCTTAGTTAGCAACATGCCATTTGGACAGAAGATTTTCATATGTTTTGAGGAAGAAATATATATTTATTTAAACTTTACATCAACTTTTCAACTAAATCAATTAATTTTGTTTGGTTGTTTAGCATGCAGAAAAAATAATGTTTCCTCAGAATATTAACAAACTATTTTCTTCATTGAGGGTCGACATTTGTTGAGCAATGCATTGTGGAATGGATTCAATTAAAAAAAAAAAAAACAATTTATTGCTCAGTCTGAAAATGTTAAAAATCTTCACCCTTAATTGCATGGTGTTGCACATATGCAACAAAAATGATTAATCAAAGCTTTTAGTATTTATAGTAGACTTTTTTTTAATTTTGCATTGCACTAATCTTCAGCAATAAAATGAGGTTAGTTATAGCTGTTTTATATTGTAAAGTTAATATTTTTGCATTAAAACTGTAGTGTTTATTTTAATACAAAAGAGCAACATCCTTGCAACTGCAGTGAAATTTAACCCCATCAGCGTCCAAGCATGTCATAACACTGGTTATTTTACTTGGGCCATCCCCATCCTTTACCACAGGCATATTTGACTGCAATCCCTGGGACTCAAACTCGTGACATTCAGGTTTGAATGGATGGCCAGTCCATTATGTATCACACTAATGATCATGGCTATCCAAGTTGCTTTAGTTGTGGTGGCGGTGAAAGACATATAAATTCCAGTTTGCAAATTAGGGAAGAATAGCATATGCAGCAAAATAAATCGTGCAATTAAGGGTTAACATTTTTGTAGTGCTTAATACTAATGCCGAAAAACACCTGAACAACATATTCTGAATTTCACTGAACTTCATAGTTTTTATATATAGCAACCAAAATGTTAATTTAGAAGAAAAGTTTGATTATCATTAAAACTACAATATATTTCAAATTATATCACAACTCTACTATAGTATGTTCAGCCTTTACAAAAGTCTTTTTTTTTTTTTTTTTTTTTTAATGCTGCACATTTTATGGACTTTTACATTCTATTGGCTAGCAGTCCCAGTGTTTTCTTAATTATACCATTTAACATCAATGGTTATATTGGCAGATTTCCTTGGTTTCTTAAAACAAAAAGTATTTGTTAAATAGCAAAATTGTCATAACTGCCACACTAAAATTGTTTTTATTAAGAAAGAGAAAGCAAAAACATGAGCTTAAATGCACTGCTAAAATTTCATAACATGAACTTTTAATATTGTGTATCAAACAATATTCACAGTATAATTTGAAAATTTATTTTCAGATTTGACATTATTGTTTACCCTTGTATTCAGTAAGGTAAAAACTGAATTAAGTTTCTCTCCGTTTTAATATTTCATTTTTTAAATTGTTTTTTTCAGAATTTTTTGTTTGTTAAAAAATTATACATTATAAAAGCAAAATTTCTAAAATGTTTACTGTTTCTAAACACATTTTATTTTTTATTTCAAAAAGTAATGTAATAAAACTCATAGTTTTATAAACAAAGTTTTTGGGAAGATGCATTAAAATTTTCAGCTTGCTGGCATGTATTTTGTGGTTTGCATTAAGCTTTGAACCAGTAGAAATGTTGTAAAAATTAAATCCTATAAAAATGATTTTAACCCATTCAAGAATACCCAATAATGGAGGTAAGGTGATAAAATAACATTTTGGTCCTTGGGGTGCAAACTGCTGGCCATACACCGTGGTCAACTCTCACAGACCATGCCTTACACCATGCAGCCATTCAGACACATCACAGCTGCAGTGTTATATTATCTTATAATGTTGCATATTGCTATGAGTGACAATTTTTTTTTAACATTAATAAAATGGTAAAATATAATAAAGGCAACCTGCAGATGTTATGAGTTTTGAAACTTTGCATACACAAACTTTAATGTGTGTAGTATTTTTCAATGCAAAACCCAAAAGTATATTTTTACCAAAAATAGTTAAAATTTCACTCATTTACACACTTCAAGAACAAGACTATCGCAGTGCATTAAAAAAATGGCAGAGGTGCTGAGATTGATACATAGCTGCTGAAGAGGACTACTTTAAAAGAAATAACAGCCAAGTTTAAATCAGATAATTTTATTTCCATTTACGGGACCAATCCCAGAATTTAACGATCACACACCTCGTATTTCTATCTAAGTGCTTCTGCATGATTTCAATTTGGGCATTCATTGTGATATGGAGGCAAAATATTCTTGAGTAGTGACCATGTACCTTTCTATGCAATGTGAAGCTGTCTAGTTTTCAAGCCAGTATATTATTGTAAAAACTGTAAGCTTTTCTTAATGCTGAACACACTACAGAGCACATGATTTAATTTCAATAAGAAAGAGAAGCAAAGAAAGAATATGATCACACATATGAAACTGATATTACTGTTAATATGTTAAATACACTTGGTATAAATTAATACACCACAGATAGTACAAAAGAGTAATTCAGCAATATTTTAGTATGTTAATTTGGGATGACTTTGAATTGATTACTGACCTTTACTTACACTAATTACAAGCGTATTGCAGAGATTGTCTCCTTTTTATTTTCTCTACTATGTATAGTAGCAGAGGAAGTATTGCATTCCACCCAAAATTTAGAACTGAAATTTTACCAGAAATACATGTTTTGAGACTCTCCAAATTTAACATGCACACAAAAAGGTCCAGTTTTAGAGAAATGTCCATGGTGTGTGTGAAAACTTGACTCAAAAAAAAAAAAAAAAAATATATATATATATATAAGTTGCTAGAGTGTGTTCCTTTAACATATATTCAAGTCTTTCAGCTGTTGCCAGTCTGTCTTGTCAAGGTCCTAGCAGATAACAGCAGTAAAAAAGGTTTTTAAATTTTATCAACAATGACTTTTGCATTCAGGATGTAGCTTTAGTTCTATTTATCCTGACAGGATCATGGAGGGGGCAACTAAGTTTTTTAAAATGTTTAACACTGTAACTTTTAGCAACAAGTATTTAGTTTTGATTATAAATTTTTCGATCCATTGTTTTAGATTCATGTTTGTACCATGGGTAGCTTTATGTACCCTGGGTTTTAAAGTAGTCTTCTGAGGCTATTCCTGGAAAATTCAAGATATGCATTTTATTTGTCAGGTAAATATGTTTAATATACAATATTTTAATCAAAATCATTAGCCATTTTTTGAGAAAATCAAAATTTTCGAAAATTTTTCCATGTAAAGAGTAGTTGGGGGTGGGAAGATTTTCTTTAACATTTTTGTGTTGCACCTTGGTAGATACTGAACTTAAATACCAAGTTTGGTGTTTAACAGACTTTTCGTTTTTGAGGTATGCTGTCCACAGACACACACACACACACACACACGGACCTTTTTCCAAAAATGCTTTCTTTGGATTCAGGGGGATCCAAAACATATTTCCCTTTAAATCTTGGTATCAAATTTTTGGGTACAATACAATACCTTTGCTTTACACTATGTACATAGTATGTGTAGAGAAAGTAAATTATTGGTATTAAAAACCCAAACATGTAGCATAAAAGTGCATATAATAAAATGCAACATATTTAACACATTTTGTTACCAAATTTCATCAATGTATTGCCTTAAGTGGTATAAAAAGGCATAATCAACTCATATTCTTCCCAAATTATTAAATTACACAATTGTTCTTAATTTTCTTAAAAAAAAAAAAAAAAAAAAAAGAATCTGAAGTTGTTTTATATTCTTCCTGCAAAACATAGGAAATAAAAAGAATTGGTCTGACAATATGGGAAGCAGACAATATGCAGTGCATTAAAGAATGGCCTCAAACCACCTGTTAGCTACAGCTATTCTATTGCACTGCCCTGAAAACTGACAGGCTGTTTAATCATAAAATAAATATATTAATGAAAAATTTAAGAAACATTCACATCACAACAGTCCAAACAGGAAATTCTTTACATTCAAAATCTGCATGTAAATTTATTCATTAGAAAAAGGCAGCCACACTTACAACACAACCATGAAACATTTTAGCAGAATAATTAGGTGCTTTTTTTTTGTTGCTCCACTTAAATGCATTCTTTCACACACTTTGATTTTCGTTGACTTCTTGATTGCCTTCCCAGTCACTCAATTGGTGTACAGTACACATGCACACACAAAAACACACACGCAATATGTGTGACTGCTTTACAGAAGAAAGACTGAAAGGAGGGGGAGAGACTGAAAGAGAGGAAGATACTTCTATTAATGTCACCATTAACAGTCTTAATTACTAGCACCATGACAGGTCATTTAGGCAATTAACGAGAAAGACTAGAATCCAGCCAAAGAGGAGAAAGAAAAAAGGCTGTCATATCAAGGTGTTTCAGTTCAAACTTTAATCTTGTGATAATCAGGCTGGTTTAAAAGATATATGTTACAAATACCTTGTTCAAATCCCATTGTCAATAAAAGCTCGTTAATCTTGACCATTAATCTCTTCATTTAATCCAGACAATAGTTTAAATTAAAAAGAATTTAAAAACAGTAATACAAAAAAACATAAATAATTGTAACGTTAAAAAATACCATAGCAGGTCATTCAATTGATAAAGTCTAGAATCCAGCCAGAGGAGAAACTAAAGCTCATTCATATCAAGGTGTTTTTTACTCGATCTTTAATCTTCTGATAATGTGGGTGGTTTAAAAGATATATGTTACAAATACCTTCTTTAAATTCATTGTCAATAAAACCTCATTAATTTGGACCCTGTTAAACCACATTTCACTTAATTTGAACAATCATTTAAATTTAAAAAATAAAATTAATAATAATAAACCATAATGAACTAAGTTTTAATAAAACAAAGTACTAAGAGCTCAGAATATATACAAGGAGTTTCTCTAGTGACAAAGGGTCAATAGGCTCACTCTAGCTATCTGTTGGGTGAATGACCCTTCAGGCAACCAATTTTGCGGTATACAACTGGCAAGGCTGGCTGCTGTCACTGGTGCAGGTGGCAGGAAGTTCACAGTAAACATACGAAGGTGATTCAAATATAAAGGGTAATTTTTTAAATATATTTATTGATTAAACATAAATGCAAGTAACACCTTCTCTACTACTCTACATAGTGCTTCATAATCTGCACACTATTTGAAAGCTTGAATATTCCTTGTTCAAAAAAAGCTTGAGGGTGTGTTGTCAGCTATTGCACACAGGTTCCTTAACACCTTCATTAGTTTTGAATCGTTCCCGTCCAAGCAATTCTCTCATGGGTACAAACAAAACAAAAATCTGATGTGTTCCATTCACAAGACTTTCTCTACATTTCTGTAACAAATTATTGTTAAAAAGCTTATTCTTCCATCTACTTCATGCTAATTGAGATAAACATTAACAAAAATGGTCTTATTACTAACTTTCTTAGAAGGTATTTATGGTCTTACACTAGCTGAAAACGATAGTCAAATATTTTAAAAGTTGGTTGCCATGTGGATGAAAGTCATTTCTTTGCATTGTCAGGAGTTGAAAAGTTCCTGTATGTGAAAAGTTTTGAGTATTTTAAAACTGAAACTAATAACAAGAAATATCTCAGAAATGGTTAACTCCAGGGAAAAAAATGGATATGATCTAAATTGTGTGTTTTAATGAGCTCTACATTTGTTGTGTAGTAGATTTTTGTCTATCCTTTACGGTTTACCAATTATCCAAAATTCATCCAGAAAAAAAGAGGTCTTCAGAGGCTATTCCCAGAAAATTCAAGATATACATTTTATTTGTCATATAAACATGTTTAATACACTGTATTTCAATCAAAATCATTAGAACCATTTTTGAGAAAATAAAAAATTTCGAAAAAATAGTTTGGCGCAGGCTTGGAAGATACTAAACTAAAATACCAAGCTTGGTATTTTACCAACTTTTCATTTTTGAGTTAATGTGTTCACAAACACACACAGACCTTTTTCTAAAAATGCTTTCTTTGGATACAGGGGAGCCTAAAACGTATATTTATAGTGAAATCTTGGTATCAAATTTTTGGGTGGAGGCTTAGCATTGTTTTGGAGAAGGATGACATCTCTGATGGGTACATGACATCTTTTGTTTCTATAGGCAGGCTTTGCTGACCTCAACAATTGGCAATAGTAAGCCACGTTCACAGTATGTTGATCGTGAAGAAAACAAAACAGTAAAACTCCTTACAGTCAAAAAACAACTGTCCTGAGAATTTTTTCCAGTTGAAAGGTTTTGGCCTACACTGGACAGGCTTCAACCTTTCTTTGACCACTCCTTACTCACCATTTTAAATTTTGGAGTGAAATGATGGACTCATACCTCATCACATGCAATGATGCACTTAACAAAATTCTCCCCTTCTTTCTGATATTGATTCAGAAGTCTATTGCAAATCTCCAACCTGGTCTAATTTTTGTTGTTCAGTTAACAACTTAGGAACTCATCAAGCACTATTTTTTTTTAATTAAAGATGTTTACTGATAATGGTATGAGTACTTTCAATGCTGACATCCACTTCTGATGTGATTTCTTCAACATACAGCAGGGATCACCTTTGATAAGCTATTGAACGGGTATTGTCAACTGTGAGACCTTTGCTTTGTACAATTCCCTTATACTGTCTGGCCACTCAATCCTGGGACAGCGTAGTGTCCCCAAACTGTGCCTTCAAACAAGTTAAATTCTCTGAGGGTTTAGCCCCTTCATTGGTTAACAACTTTATAATAATACATTATGCAATATGTGAAGGAACCTCTTATTCACTCATGGCTGCACATGCCTATCAAAGCAGCTAATCATGCTGATTCCCCCTCCCACTGCCTCAATTACCATTTATTTTGAATCACCCTTGTAGTGCGGTTTGTTGCACAGCTTATTTCTAACATAACATAAACATTTCAAAAGAGAAGTAAATTCCTAGTATGTTAATCAAGGACATGCTAGAGCTACCTCTCTTCATTGTTCAAACATTTCTAAGGCCTATATTACACTATCACATTTCTGTCATAGAAAGTAATAAAACTTGGATCACACATTGTGATCACATTAAAGATGTTGAGTATATTACACTATGTCAAACCTTTCATCTTTTATTACAAATTTAAAAAGCATATCCAACAGTTAACACCATCAGCTATAATAATGTTTTCTATTTTGTTCTGTTTAGAATGTTAGTTGCCATTATATTGAATATTTATAAATAAATTTAC
The DNA here is from genome assembly GCA_030762935.1 of Hymenopus coronatus. Lineage (NCBI taxonomy): Eukaryota > Metazoa > Arthropoda > Insecta > Mantodea > Hymenopodidae > Hymenopus > Hymenopus coronatus. The sequence goes on from CM060899.1 coordinate 59,676,931, forward strand.
ATTAAGTTTCTATTACATTCATCTGCAACATTTTTGTATAACCTAACCCAAAAACTTAACCTCAATAAGTTCATTTCTTACAGAATGTTAATTAATACTACATTTATGAGTATGAATAACAATGCCAGCAGCAAAATTATGGTACTTAATGGCTGTCATACAACTTTCATTTTATTCTTCTGAATATTGGCTTTTCAATACATTTAAGTTTCTTCCTTGCATCATTATTCGTATATCCTTCATGCATTAATAATGGCTTCTGCTATGCTTTTATATATTATACTTTCATTTTATTCTTCTGAATATTGGCTTTTCAATACATTTAAGTTTTTTCCTTGCATCATTATTCGTATAGCCTTCATGCACTTAATAATGGCTTCTGCTATGCTTTTATATTTTTTGTTTCTGTTTTTATAATAATTATGTTTTGAATTGTGAAGCATTTCATGTGATTCATAATAGGAAATGAGCAGTTTAGCTGTAGCCACTCAACATGTGTAACGTCTGCCATTTTATTTTCTAATCACAGATGTGATGGTGGGTATGACTTTTCTCACAGAAGTATGTCACAGCTAGATATAGTCAAAGATGCTATATTACACTATAAAATGTTTTATCATATTTATTTGATCACATTTCTGTGATACAGGCAGAAATGTAATAGTGTAATATAGATTAACACCTGTTTAGAAAATTGCTTATTACACTCTGCAGTTCCCTCTGAGAAATGACAGTTATTTCTTAACAAATTTTAGTTTTAAGTTCATCTAAAATGTGTAGATTTGTTTTGTACACTTTCTCTTTTAATGCTCCCAGAGATAAAAATCGCAGGATGCTATATAGGGGGAATGAGGGGGCCATATGTTGTTAGAGATAACTTTATTTTGAAACATGCCATGAACTTCCTGTTATGAGTGTGCAGAGTGTCAATACTAAATACACTGTATTGTGTCGCCTAACAACAAGCTACTTGTGCAAGATTGCAACTCACACTAACACCTTGTGCAGTGGAGAGGAAATACACTCCTCGTTTCTACCTACATAGCAGCCAGCAGTCAGCTGTTGTGTCAAGCATTCCTCACCCAGTATTATAGGCTTGCTACTGTGTCAGAGCTTTAGTTTAAACTTGCCTTTCTTCAGCTCATTCATAAGTTTAAGAAGAAATAACATTGAGTGCAAAATATCAATTAGCAATATTGCAGTATCTTTAGAGAAATATGACTGAAGGTATCACATGAAGCAACTGTTGGTATTGTTAATAAGTGTTAATGTTAAAACTGTCACATGCATGACTAAAATGATGTAATTGCCTTATGGGCCAAAAATATATGCCATGTGCACACAGGAAAGCATGCATGAACCAGTAAGTTTTTTTTGTGCAAGGGACTCCAGCAGTGAATCTGATGTTGAGAATACAGATTTTGGATTGCTGAAAGGAAATTAAATGAGGTTAAGCAGCATGTGAATTGTGCAATAACTTTTCTGAGAAAAGGGACAGTAAAGGGATTTCTGCATAACAAAATCATACCAGGAATCTGGAAATGTTCTGTATCTGTCGTAGTCTAGAAAACTTCTAAAAATGTAATAAAAATGCATGTTATTACTCTTGTGTGTGATTCAAGAGTAGTTCTTAGCATAGCCTTTTGAAAGGCACTTATCCCAACTAGAACATTTTCTTTTATAGGAAAACTGCTGGGTAAGCTAAGAAAATACATTATATTGCCCTTATGTGCATGTCTGGAATTTGTCGTCAACCTAAAATAGGTATTAAATGCCACTGGATTCATGGCCCTTGGCTATGCCCTGTCATTGCTCTGCAGTTGTGGCCTTTTCCTCTCCTAAAAACATCCCTTGGTTATGCTTTGTGGCTTAGGACCGGGAATGTTGCCAGTGTCCCACTGAGACAGAATTAGTTATTCATAAGTTGCAGCTCTGTATTATCAGATGACATAAATACCCAAGGCCATGTACTAGGTGAGTGTGCCACCTTGAATATGTGTGCATCTAGACTGCCATAGATACGAAGCTTTGTCAAGGAATCTTTGTGACCTTATTGTGAAAGAGTTGTGTGATAAACCACAAAATAAATTTGAAAATTTCCTAAAACCAAACAAATAAAAGATATGTAATTAATACCAGATAGACCTACTGTATTTTGTCATGAAATTATTATATAATTTTATGCACAAAAGTGTGTCTGTGGTTTTTATTTCACTTAATCTGGACTTAAGCTAATCCACACAACACTAACTGGCCTGGATTAACAAGGTTTTACTGCACAGCTTAATTTCTCTCATTTACCATCAGGTGCTGAATTCTTTTCCCTGTTGTTATTTACAAAAGAATGCACATAACATCAAATGCTGTAAAGGAACTGCAAAACTTATAAGTGAATACAGAATAGTTCAACTCTATAGACAAATAGAAATTACTGTGAGATTAGCAGCAGGAGGGACCCAGCAAGCAATGCCATATTGCTGGTTTGAAAAGCTAACAACATATGCTGATAAAATGGTTAACAATATTACAGCAAATATTACTTAATGATTAGGGACAGGATTTTAATGCAAGTATATATTTTTTCTCTGCTATCAAAAAGTATGCTCACTTTTAGTAATTAACTTGAGTTATTACATTTTTACCAGTTTAGTCAATATTTTATGCTGCGCATTTTGCTTAAAATTATTTCTGAATAATATATAACTTTGAGCGAGTCTTGAAATTTGTTAACTCACATGCAATGGAATCAATAGCTCACGTCACATCAGCGAATTCCCAACATATCTTGGTGTAGACATTCCCTCATGACATATCCAGTGCTATATAAGAGCACGTAAGCAACCTAACTTTTGACATCTTGTGGATTTATTAGATAGTTTTTCTTTGAATGTTGTTGAACATAACATATATGCAGTAATTTAAAATATACAGCATTTAAATTTACCACATTACTGCTCTCAACTCAATGCTGGTAGCACATCATGAGAAGTAGCTTTTGCTCATGCATGACTGGAATGATGTAATTGCCTTATAGGCCAAACACATACACCATGTGCACACTGGAAAGCATGCATGAATCATCAAGTTTTTTCTGTGCTCAATCGATATAATTTAACATTAATGACACCAGATGGTAGCTCACTGTAATAGAAGTCAAGGTAGGTAGAGGACAGCAATGTTAATGCTTCTTAGCACTGCATTTCTTAATACAGTGCATGTAATAGTGAGTTAACCCTGCCATCAAGTGACTTTGGCAGAAGTAGGTAAGGTATGTGCATATTTCAGACTCTCCATATTCTCAACTGCAATTTAATTTCCATATTACTTTGTTTTTGCCTTAGAATGCTGTACTTAATGATGTACACAACTAATATCCACAAAACTACCCTCTCTTTTTTAATACAACTTATGCACAAGTATCATCATCCTCCTCATCTTTATTGTATGTGGCTGTGGTATCAACTTGTTCATAATCACAATTATTATGGAGCAGTATACAAATCATATTTCTAGGGATATCTGACTCAAACTTTTGTGAACACCCAGAATGTATACTCATGAGCTGCTACTGGCCTGTTAGAGAGTTGTTAGAATTGAGTTTAAGTAACTAATATTGTAATATTAAATGTAGTTTAAATTTTGTTTAGTACCTCATTTCATGTCATTCAAATTTAGTGGTGCAGTGCTTGTACATGATGAAGGCCTCATTTTTGAGTTATCATGTCAAAAGTAAAAGCAAGCAACAAAGCTAGATATAGGGATATATTTTAACTCTTTATAAGGTGAAGTAGAGACAAGCCTCTGTTGGTTTACTGAGTAAAAGCCTAATCGGTTTGAAAACTTCATGTCCTTCTGGCACATTGTCATAGTAGCTCAATGGTTAGAGTAACTGCATGGAGGTTGGAGAATCTTTTTGAAATCTGGCTATGGAATTGAATTTTTCAGCCAATTCCAGCTATATTAAATGATAAATAATTCATATACTTTCCAAAGTGGTTACATTCATGGAGGTTTACACAAAATTGCCGTACCTTTTTTCTTTTACATTCGTTATATAGTCAATACTTTTTATATGGGCATACTTTTGATTTCAATCATAAATTAAAGACAATATTAGCGCAAAAAATTCCTGTCCCCTTTAATGTTGCACATAAATCTTTGGTGTTAATATTTTAAAGCTCAAGTTTTGTTTATTAAGTCTATAACTTTAGAAGCACATGATCACAAACCTATTGTCCAGTATTAATAAACCAATCTCTTTTTAAGCTTAAACTGTCAAATACAATGGTATGAATTTATTTTACATGTAAAACAGAAATATATAATGGAAAATATATAATTATATCCATTAATTCACAAATGGAAGATTTTCGGAGGTATTATGCATTTGAATGTAATTCTTGAGAGCTTTTGGTACAGATGAGATTAAGAATTACTACATATTTTGAGAACTTTTTGATGTCTTGCACCAATTTATGCACTTAATTTGTATTCATTTCATTTTCTTCGGAAGGTTTTCAGCTGATTTTATGTGGCTGTTATCATAGTTTATTATAGTTCATTTCAGCATGTACCTTCAGTTTATGTATTTATTTCAGTTTCTTCTGAAGATTATCAGCTGATTTTATTATACACTGATTCATTCTGCAAATAAGTAGTTATGATTACTATACAACTTCACCTATTTTTATTAATAAACTCAAATGAAGTTGCAATAACATTGTTGATTGCAAAACTAGTCCTCTTGATTTAAATTTATTCATAAGGATAAGTGAAGCTTTGTTGCAAATTATTGTTACATAAATATTTGTGTTTCTTCACTGTTACTAGCTTCATTTTTTGCTCATAAGTTATGTTAACATTAATGTTAACATAAAATATCTTCCAAGTTCATTTCTTTAACTCTTTGCAATTGGAATGCGAGCATAAATGCAAGTGTCTGGAATTACGGTAAAATTAATTACCAAATGAGCACTTGTGCCTGAATCTATTTAATGCTTTGCACAATTGTCAGATGTCAGGAGAGAACATTTTGGTGTTTCAAGTACAAACAAGAGAAAAATGAATAGTAGTAAATCATTTTTGGACCAAATACTGCATTATAAATCTAGATGTTAAAATCCTCAAATGTAGCATTACACTAAAGCACTCATGATGTAGAAAAGAATACAGCTATTACCAAATGTAATGACTGAGCAGCGTACAGTATACTCTCAATTATCCAGGATAATGTGGGAGAGAAGCACGAATAATTGAGAAATCTGTAATTTAATGATTTTATATATATATATATATATATATAAATAGGAAATTACGTTTACAACCTCTTTTCAACACGTATTTTTGTTCAAAAGTTTATTCTACTTCTGTGTATAGGTATTGTTTTTCTTTAGGAAACAGCAATAAAGGACCTGCCATGTGACAATAAGTGCCATTTCCATTGTTTAACAATCACCATGTGACAACAGAGTACGGTTTCCATTGTTATTGGGCTGCCTGTTCTGCATAAATTAAAAAACAAATTCCATTTTTCTGATTGTTAATCAGCGTGTAAGTGTCTACGAAGCAAGTGAAACACAAGTGAGATGGCAGTGAAACACAAAAAAAAATGTGCGTTCATTAAAACAAAATAATTTGTTGGGGGGCATACGCTGATAATCTGTAACCAAACAATTTTCACACGAATGATAGGGAGTACACTGTACTTTGAAATTGCGCCAAGAGACAATTTAGACAGGTTCATTAAGAAACCACTACACAGTTTGTTTTGCCTCATTGCTCTTGCCAAGCATGTTTCCACATCCAGAATCCAGGCTCCTTATGTAGACTTCTGGTCTTGACTTATTTGATGCAAATTTCTTTAGTTTTATTTTTTCCTCCAATTCTATTTTATGTCACTTTAACAACTTGGGCATATTGTGACAGTTCAGTAATATACCTTGTTGATGGTATGTGGTGGACAATAGCCTTATAAGGTCTCATCCTCAAAACATATATTGCTTTGCGCCAAGCAAATGGTGCTGAGTGCTGTCCAGTGAAGTGCAACTAGCCTTTTAAGGTCTCATCTCACACCACACCTACCACTTAGATTTACAAGCAGCAGATGGGGTTAGGGAGCCATCCAGTCTATTCTTACATTATTTGTGGACAGATGGCAGCACAATTGCACTTATCTATTTTCAGTTTCACTATTGTTTTAGACTGAAGATGAAACTTTGGATTGTGGTATTAAGTAACCAATGTGGTACTTATTTTGGCAACTGAGGGAAACCATGAAGAAACCTCAGCCAGATTGGTTGGCTCATGAACTCAGGATCTCCCGAATATGGGCCACAGATGTTACTGCCTAAGCCATCTTGCTTGGTGCAGATTTCTGCCATTGCTATGGAACACTTCACCCTTGGGCTTATTGTGCTACCTATATTGTTTAGCCAATTCATTATGCTTGCACCCTTTACCAAGGACTTCAGTCTCATAAAACATTGGGTTTCAAATTCTTTTGGTTCGAAGACATCTTCTTAAAAGTCAAGGGCGGCTCCTGGGGTAGTGCTGTAGTGTCATGGCACTACCATTATATAAAAAAGGAAGTGCTCACATATTGTGATTAAACATTGCTCCCATACTCGTGTTCTATTTATCTCATTTGAACAGCATGCTAAGTGCTGTGTGATCTGGCAGTGGGCAGTAGTTTTTTGAAGCTTGTGCAAGTTCCAGATGGGCACCCTCTGAGGTCTAAGTCATTGTGTATAAGGCTAGAACATTTATTTACAATGGGTGCTTATGGGTTTGATCTGGCGCAAAGTCTCTGTTCCACCCGCCAGAGTGCAGTGAAGCACAGCATCTGACAAGGAAGGAATTCATTGTCCTACTGTTAATGCAATGTTACCATCTTGCTGCATGCTAATGCCAATGCATTTTGATGCTTAGTTAAATCCAGTGCGTAAATAGTTACCATATATCCTTAAAAACAAATATACCTATTTTGAATATAACAATACCATTAGGTTTTAAAACTTAGGAAGATTATTTCAACATTTGTTTTTAGTTTTAAATATTAATAATTCTTAAAAACAACAGCATGAACACGCTGTGAATATGTGTAATTTTCCGAGTTGTTTCTTTTAATTTCTTATGCACATCTAGGAATTGCCAGCAGTAAATTGCTAGCATTATTCTTTCCATATTTCTTTCTGTTTTGTGGAATCGTACACAAGCGCCTTTTATAACGCCCTCCAGGATTATTAGCATAGGCTTGCTCTGATCTTTTGTCTAAAATTTTAATACAAAATTGCTATTGCATTTTCCACTCTATTAATTTTATCAATGCAACACATTATGAAATATACCAGTTATTCACAAAATTACACAATAGAATGATGCTACTGCAAGTATAAACAGTTATTTAAAGAGTTTTATTATAACAATATTTTCTTGGCTCCACCAATAGCATACCTCAGTGGCCGTCACTGCCAAAATCCAAAGCCTCTCAAAAATTGAAACTTAGTTTTATTTTTGGTTGCTCTTTTATGGCTGTGGTTCTCAGCATACCATTCTATATTGGGTGTGAAAGACTACTTAATTTTACTCAGAGGCCTCTTTATCAGGCTTGAGGTTCTTTTAAATGCTGTAAATCTATGACACAGGACAACAGATTTACTTTCTTTCTGAAGGAAGCCATCGCTCTCCCCCACTAGGTTTGAACCTGCAACCTTGGGAACCAGAGGCTAGCATGTTACCCCTAGATCAGGATGATGTCCATAGCCTCACAGGAGCATGTTCAACTATTTCATTTTTTTTCTTGCGCATTTGCAATCTAAGTTACCCTGAAACACTACTATCATATCAAGATGCTTTTTCACAGGAGCATGTCCTGTCATGTCACAATAATAAAAATTAAAACTAAATCATTACAACACACAATGTTCCTTGCTGAAGTCTATTACATTTAAGTATTCTTTAAATTGTTTTCTTACATGATTTTCTAATTAACAGTTTACCACATTTGTTCAAAATTAGACTTAGTAATAAAACAGTAAGTAAAGTTGTGCACCAACTTGTCAAATATTCAAGTTATTTGCTGTTTAAAGGCTTTAAACAAGTTGACAAAATGGCGGGCCCACAAAATAAACTGTCAAAGCTTAATGCAAAAGAAAAGTGTGTAATTTGTTGTATATGCTAATGCAGAAGTGAAAAAACTATTCTATTAAGCAAAAAGATGTATCTTTATTTCATATGTAAACATTTCAGTATAAACGAAGAATATGTACAGAATTAGTTTATTTATTGAATTCCCATGATATTGCATGCAGTAAAGAGGGCTTATGCCCAAATAGCATGAGATTGGTATAAATGTTACCAAAATATTAAAAAATGTACATTACTATGTGTTAAATTATAGAACAAATTCATGATTTTAAGTTTCTTTGAGCTGCTGCTGTTTCCTGATTTAAAGATAGTTAAAAAAACATAAATGGGTATCAAAATAAAATATATATGTACAATAAGAAAGATATAAGTGCAACCCAATGACCCTAAATTTGCTTATAAAGCTCTCCCCTTTAATTACCTTTCCAATTTTCAGCATATTTTCAGATTTACAGTACTACAAGCTCAGAGGACACTGACCTAGAGGTCACTATTATCTACTCATCCTTAAGTTGATCTGTGCCAAAACAAAACCTAGGTGACCAGTGATCTGTTATGTAATCTTTCGTTCTTTGTGCCAGAAATACTGTTATACTTTCACGTACACACGCATTGATACCTTATTTTGACAACTTAAACTGTGACCATCATTTCTGTTATTGGTTACAGGTGACAATATCGATAGTTACAACAAAATAAATGGGTACACATATATTCTAAAATAAACTAGTGAAAATAATGTTAATAGGTATACAATAACTTAGATTTAGGCTTCTTTTGACAAATTTGAACCCAATTTCGCATAAATGTGGTTCTTCTGAAATTAGGCAAATATGGATCCACTTTGATTTGCTGTAGTACTTAATTATTGGCAGCTCATTTTTAAAAAAGAAACTATACACTGTTACGTGAATTGCATTCTTCACAAAATTGGCACATTCTTTTATCACATATTACATGCTTTCTCTTCTTTCTCCAGGTATAATCACTTTTCCCCTTTTTTTCTTACAAGCACAGTTTGAACTTGCAGCCAAAACACAGGTGAATTCAGAAATTAATTTTACCACTTTTACAGGAAGTATCTTAGCAACTTATCAACAGTATTGTTTTTTCGTCACTAATGAATGGTTTACTAGCCCTACGCTTTATGTAACTCGACAAAGATGAAAGATCAAATTCACGGTGACTGTCCTCCATGATTCTAAACAGCAACAAACAATAACTGTTGTAAATAATATTCTGAATTACAGGAGACTCATATGGATTGCATAACGGCATATATCAGCATTTGTTCAAAAACTCTTAAGTATTTATACGGAATATTATACTATTTTAAAACAAATTCATTCTGAAATGTAGGGTATTAACATGGGATTACTTTCCTACACACATTCCGTGTGTTGTACCATGGTGCACTGGTCACATGGGTCTGTTGTGCTGCAAACCAACCTAAAACTGAATATGGTTTAGTTCCATGTGAAGAGGAGGCTCCATAAAGGGCCCAACATAAATCATTTTAGAAACGGTTATGAATGCAAACAACTCAGGAAGCAGACATACAACTTATTTAAATGTAAAGATAAAAACAATGACTGCATATTATGAAGCAAAAGGTAATAACTGCGCTTAAAAATTAAATACATTTATTTTTTGCTGTACATGTCATGCTTTCCATTAATATATCACTGCCATTGTGTAACACAAATACAAAACAGAATAAAATTCACAAGGTGAAGGTTACAGAATCACAAAACTTCCCTAAAGAATAAGCACAGATCTTGCCAGTTCCTCTCCCAAAGGTAAAACATGTCAAAAACAAGGATTCTTAAAACTTGTAAACATGCGACTAGAAAGTTTGTACTGATTCAAAAATTTCTGTAAACCTTCATGCATATTCCTTATGGTTTCAAATACAGTAAAAACCTGCTTAACCAAAACAGTAGAAATGGGGGGACAAAATGCATAATGCTCAAATTTGTAATGACAATGTTCCAGCAATAATTGGCAATATTCTTTTGACCCAATCCTATTTTTATCCTTGTAGTGGGGAGGTTCTGACCTCTTCAGTTGCTCCAGTGCGAGCTCTGCAGACCCCAAGCACCCATGGTACTTCTAACATTACTAGAAGTAGTCGGGCAGAACATTTGAGCCCGTCCCAGCAGGGAGTTATTCGGATTGGGTTGGACACAATGTGACAGTGGCCCAATGCCTGTGGGAGATTAGGTACATCTGAGCGGGGTTGTGAGACACCTCCGGCACTAGCCTGGATAACTAGTAGACAGTATGCTAGACATCTGTCGGCCCTACTGAGATTCTTTGGTAGTCCTCTCTTTCGGGTTGACGTGCATTAGTGGCATATCCACTTCAATCCCGGGACATACCCATACCTGAGGATTTTTTAATAACCAAGGTATCGCCTAATGGAAAGCCCCACAGAGATTAATTTCTTCCTGGTCTGAGAGTGGGGATATTTTGGCCCTGGGTAGATACTTGCGATGCATACATATCCCAATCCTCAACTCCAGTACAGGTACTTGGTTCCCTCATTGCCTACCCCATGTTCCAAGAAGTAATAATTTATACTAAAAGATGTTAATTGCTTATACACACATTCAAAATCAGATTCGCTGTTATTTTACTGTTGGTGTTGGATAGAGTAATTTATGTGCTTGTGATGTCAACGAAAAGAAAGCATGCTGTAATAAGCAATGAACACAAACTCAAAGCCATTAGTGACAGAAAAATCAAGGACTCAAAGCATTTAAGACTTACAAACAAATTCATATTCAAATCAAAATGGGAAATATTGAATTACAGCACTATCAGTAATGCAAAACATTTTTCTTTTTAGATTGCCTTGGATTTTGTGAAACAACACAGTGAATCAACACCATCAAAGTATTGAATATAGTTGCTTGTAAGTGTTACAAAAGAGTTACTGATTATGTGAAATAATCTTAAGTAATATAACAAGAGCTCCAACTTTTATAAGTTTGCAAGCATCTAGAGAAAAGTTATAGCTTGAGTTGTATTTCATAAGACTATTTCATGATAACAAATTTGACGAAGTATTCCTTGTACTCGTCTCCAGTACACTTCCTCATATTCATTGCACAGTCTTTCAAAAATGTGGCAGTCTCCTGAGTTGGAGCGTCTGGCAAGAGATCATGGCCTCGTTGCTTACAGAATTTGTTGAATTGGTTTCACACACTCTTTCTGTTGTTTTTAGTATTCTGTGGCTTTGAGTTTTCAAATAATATGTCTATTTCAGTGATAGATCTTTCCCCAAAAGTTTTGGAACTTCTGCCATTACGTACGGGAATATCACTGCACACTGATACTATTATTATGAGACGAACATTAGTTCAGAGAGAAAACAAATGCACGTGGGTGTGATAAATTTAGAAAAACAATTGCATGTGGATATGATAAAAAAAAAAAAATAAATAAATAAAATGCAGAGATGAGTTGCAATTGGTTGGAATTTTACGCGCCAATGTACTGGATTGGCCACTTCCTACTATCATGTGTCATGAACGAAATAGTCTTTGTGCAAACTGTAAAGCATATTTTAATGCTATATACTGCAGTAATTTTATTAAACATTATTATATGCACTTGGAATACAAGACTTTCTCTTTTTCACTGTTGTAAATCGTTACTACCAATTATCTAAAAAAAAAACTGTTATTCGAAATTGCTCTGCCTCCTTTAATTAAGTTAAGCAGGATTCTATTGCACTTCTAGCAATGGCTTGAAAATATGATTCCTATTTCACATAAAAAAAGGTAGCTATTTAATTTGCAATGCATTCAATTATTGATTATTCCCAATTGTATGACTTTTTCTAGGAGTGATATAATTAATTTGCTTCATATGCTGATAATTTTACAAGAGTAAAGTAAAAGTAACACTATATGATTAAGATTAAACAAACAGTGGTATTTGTTGACAAAATTCCATACAGAGCTTTAAGGTTTATTTAGTATTAATTTAACTTGCATACTGTTTTATATATATAAATGGCCTTCTCTTAATTTTAATCTAGAAATGTGATTATGATATCATGTGAGAACAGTTGAAAATCACATGCATTATGACAACTGAGCATCAGGTGCAATTTTTCGACAGACAATTGAGCATCATTTGCAATAACTTTTGAGTATTTTAGAGATCCACATGATTGCTTGAAACTGAAGCATTATAACATGTTTTACACAATATCAATTGCCTTGCTTTTGCTACTGCAGTATTGGCAGTGCATTTACTATGGTGGCTTTAGTCATCTGCTGCAAATGTTCAATGCAAGTTTGCTAACAATCCTAAGTTGTTAGTTTACTGTAATGCTATAAAATACATAGTGTTCACGAAGGTGTTGCACTTGCTTTATTTCCTGACAATTTGTGTTTAAATTGGGGACCTTGATACCATCGATACTGCGATAATTTGGTCTAATACTTGGAAAAAACTTAATACTTTTTATATGCTTTTAAATTTTGTTTTACTGAAAGCTATTGTATTTAACCCTTAACTCTTTCATTCCTCAGTTATTGCCTCACATGTGTCCTCAAAGAATTGCTGGAAAATAGTTCTTGATAAACCTCGACCTTGTTTCCTGTGAGTGAGTCAATGCAACATTCCATATATTTAGACTTTTATGTCTGAATAAAAACATACAAAACAAATGGGGTAAGAAGTAGATGTATTCATGTATATGCAGCATTAACTGAGTTGTGAATGAAGCTGATTAGCTATGTACTAATCACCTTTCTACAATAGCCTAGCCTGAGTTCAGCCATTACATTTATCCACTCCAAAATCTGTGGATCTAGCAGAAATAAATATGAACTTAAGTTGGGAGATAATACAATAGGAATTATCTTTTCTTTTCTTTTCTTTTCTTTTCTTTCCTTACATCTTTTAGTTTGTGTTTTAGACAAGTCAAATTTGAGTCACAGATATAGCTTACAGGTATACCATATGAACAATTTTCATAAATATTTTGTTTTCTCAATATATAGCTTATTGTATGTCTAAATGTTATATGGCTATTACTTATTACCTAATGAAAAAATAAATATGACATTAGGTATTGTGAATAGTGGTAGAATGGTGTAACACACACTTTATTTTTAGTTGCACGAATTTAATGTAAAAATAAAATATTTGTTTAACTATGGATAGAAAATACTTCAAAAGAAAGCTTTCAGCACAAAATATAATTACATAAAAAGGGAGGCAAAGATGCTTATTATTATTATTAGAGCTGATCCAGGGCCATGAAATTGCTGGCGCACAGAGTATAACTGTGACATGATGAAGTGGGCATTGTTTCAATTTTCAACACTCTTCAAAACATGATGCACAATCTAGCATTGCTAACTGCCTGGTCCTGTTCAGTTTCTGCTAGTATAAAACCAGCAAACACTGAAAGAGATTGCAGATTGAAAAATGCCAAAAATATGCAAGGATAGGCATTCGATACTGAAAAATTTGTGGATGATTCAAACATATTTTGAGTGTTACATGGAGAGCCTTTTCTTTTGATACAGTAGAGATGTGTCTTGTAATCCACTGCAATGAATTCTGAGTGAGTTTCGTTGATTTATGTTCACTGTCTTTTCAAAGCTCTGAATATTGTCCTGAATATACATAGCCTTATACTTTTATTTACTAATCATATTATGAAATGGTTGTTTTATTGTTATTTTATGAATTACAACAATACATATGTCAATACATGTAATGGGCTACTTTTGGAACAGATTATACCTCAACGTGAGCATGTTTATGCTACAAACCCCTCCCTACTACACTCATATATAGGGAATGAATTGTGGCATTATCAAGGTAAAAAATTGTTACCAATTGCAGTATGTCAGACAGGAAAAAATTTAGAATTAGATTACAGAAAATTGGTTACATGTGTTTTCATACAGAACATTACTAATAAGAACATAATTCAGTGATCAGGCTGAAACCTTTACAGATTTTTATTAAGTAAATATTGATACTAAAAATAAGAATTAGTATGTGTATTGCAAAATAGTGCTATTATCCCGTCACTAGTTTAAATGTTGAGCCATATTAATAATCAAATTGAATCTAGCAGTGCAATCTTAGTTTGTGTTAGAGAATAATGGACAATCCTGACTGATCAGATGCAATACTATTGAGCAAATATGAGATAACTCATTCCTGCAACACAACTAAAATTTTCAAGACCATTTTGATGTGAGGATGCCATGGAAAGCAACAATGTTATTTTCAAATAACTGGGGTTGGTTTTGTATCATGAATGCTTGTGCTTCCCAATAAAGTCCTACCAGATCTTGTTTTCTTTTCTCTGGATCTAGATGTCTTAAGTGCAGCAAATGCTCCTTATTTAAAGGTATATCTTAGCTTGTACAGAGAGCATCCTGTTATTGTAACAGTCCAAATCTTTGAAGGTTTACTCCTAAGAGGTATATGATCTGCTTCCAATTTAAAGAGCACTACCCTGATCATCTTGGGAGACATCTGGTTTTGTCAGCATAAGGAGCAACATCTTAATGTTTCTTATTTGAAAGTTTTTTGTCCTCCTTGTATTTTTTGCTTCATTCTTTGTAATGAACTTGCTTTAGCTGATTTTATTTACATTCTGGAGCCTTGTTTAGCTAAGAGATCTGCCTTTTCATTTCCAAGCAATCTAATATTTGAATGAACCCATTGCAAAATGATATGTTTATCTTGTTTCTTTAAAATCTTATACTTGTTTCTGATTTTATAGATAATGTTTGAGGTGATTAATAATTATACATTTTTATTGCTTGAATTGCTGATTTAGAATGCACAAATATTGCTATTTTTTGCTTTATTTGAAATCTATAGAGGATATTATACAATATGGATGCTACTAGCTGATAAATCAGCTTCAAAGTTTGTAGTTCCTGGTCCTAGCGGTATATATCAAGAAAACTATCACTCTAGGGTTAATGTTAAAAGTGGAAAGACGTTACAGCTAGAGGTACCAGATGCAGCTTCCAAAGTGGAAAGCCAACAATAAGGAGCGAGTACAGAACTCTTCCTTTGAAATCCACTTATAAATAATTTCCAGATCTTTGCATTGCTTGTTCCACCACGATGAAGCTCATGAAAAATTATTTACGACTCAATGGTTAACAACTATGTAGATGATGAGGACATGCTGAAAATACCAGAAAGCTGTTATAGATATTTCTACATTTAAAAAAAAGATATAATTATGCATACATTTAAAAAATGTAGTAATCCTGAGGCAAATAAAAATTTACAAACATTTAAACACCATAGTATAATGTTAGTTCCTCAAAGTAAATAGAGTATAAAAAATTTGCTAGGTTTTTCTAAAAAGAGATAAAATTTCAAAAAATCCAGCATTAATCAATTAAACTGTTGCTTACATTGGAAAAACTAAAAATAATTTGCCAGATAAAAAGAGCACTTTAGAAATATGAAATACAAGCTGATAAATTGGTCATTGCAGATCATTTTTTATCATTTAAGAATGAAATAAACAGTTGTCAGCTAATGGCAACACCATAGTGAACAATGCATCACCTAGTGGCATTACCCTTAACAATGTATATAACCGATTACAAGAAAGAAGAAGCTGACAATGTAATTGAGCAATTATAAAACATGTTCTGAATTTATATATTTAAGAAAAGTGAAGCGTTGTCACTAAGTATTTATAAATAATTTATAATATTTGGGACATGCTATGTTTGTTATTTCCTCGAATCCACTAACTGAACTGCAAGGTACATGATTAACACTTCCAACACTAATTGTGAAACAAAGACAAGTAGATATTTAAAATCATTTGAATTTGCAGTGAAGCAAGTAATTAAATTAAAGAAAACTGGTCAATTTTAAGCACCCATATTGCTCTATTTACCAATTACTGGTAGGTCATGTTTTAAGAACCTATTATTCCTATAATCCTATATTATATAATGCAATAATATAATTATATAATGTTTAGATTGCAACAAAACTTACATAAGAAATATACAATATGGATAAATAAATCATGGCCAATCATAAGAGAATCACAATATAGAACAAAGAGCAAAGTTGCTAAAATCAAAACATAATCCCACAGAGCTGAGCTTATGGGAAACAATATTTATCAAAAGTTTTGAAAATGGAATTAGGAATTAAAATTTGTTCCGAGTTGGAATTAGTAACACAAAAAAAGTAAATAATAGGCTAAGTTACTTGGACATGTTTTGAGGCTTTTCGCATCATTAGTATTCTCCTTCTCACGCAGATATATTTATTTTTTGGGGGGATTTTGATGGGGTTGGCTTTGATGTGGTTGGTGCTCTTAGTTATGTGCTTCCAAAGGTGGAAAATCAAACAGACAAATCCACCCACCCCCACTACTTCTGGTCATCAAACCATGAAGCAAATTAAAATATAACTCATAAACCTGAAAAATACACAGCAGAATTAGAAATTTAGGAAAAAATTCACATCATAAAAAACCAAATACACTGAATTCCAATTTGCCGCCACACAGTATCAATCACATCAAAGCAACCAACCTCTTCAAAACCCACCAAGAATAATGGTACATCAGTTGGAGAATGCTGACTAGGCAAAACGAGGCTTGATACAGGAACAGGTAAATTTACCCATTTTTGGGGATGCAGATTATGAGAGGTTACTAAACACAACTTTGACATTTTTCCATCATTATGGGATTAGCAACTAGAATCTGGTGATATTCCAGTTAGGCTCCACTCATAGCCAGCAACTGCCCTGCAAATACATGCTGTTAATTATTTTTTTTGTAATGTCCTTTAACTTGGTAGGTCATATCAGACGATGGATGAATGAAATGGTTGAAATGCTACTCAAATGAGACCAGGGTCCAAAGAGCTTAGAATTACTCGACATTCATCTTCTTAGGATAAAGGTAAACCCAGGAAAAGAACCTTACCCAGATAGCTCACCAAAACTGAGAGTCGAGCTCAGGACCTCTTGAATGTGAGCTAGATACCATTACACTTCCGAGGTGGGCTGTTACATGCATTGACGTACTGATTATAATTAGTTATATTATATTATTACATTACTAAGGCAAAATGGATGATTGAAAAAGTGATGCAGCAATTGATGGAAAATGCTGGGGGAAACTGGAGGACCCAGAGAAAACCAGCCGATACACAACTTAACCACCACAAATCTCACATGTGGTCACCTGGGATTATGCATAGGCTTCCTAGTTGCGAGACGAGAGGTCTAACCACTCTGCTACCTCCACAGTAACTAATTTGTGTGCACTAATTATATTGAATTGTGAACTTCAAAATTGCATCAGACAATAATTCATCTATATATAACTCACTAAATATACAGATACCCAGGGAAGAAAAAAATTGAGAAATCATTGTTTAGTTGACCAGCAACAAAAAATGGGACAAAGTCTTTGAAGAATGTCCTTCCAGTAATTGGCAAGTAGATCGATATGAATGCTTAAAGTCAATACATTTTCCATGTGAAAAAGGGTAGGCCTATATTATGACCAGTCTGAATTGAGATGTCTAAAATGTTGGTGGGATATATTACTGGAACGGTTTTGCCATGTCATACTTATGGGGTAGATTTTAAGGCAATCCTAAAAATGTCTGTCAAAATCTCTGCACTTCTGTTTTGAACAGGCTCCTCTGGCCATCCTCTACTCCTGAGGCCTGGTACAGAATAATGCATCAAAGCTGCTTTTGTTTTATGTACTACTGTTCAAATATTCTCACCTTGCTTTTGCAAAGTGTACACCTAAAAATATGAATAAAACTGAAGCTAAAAAATGATGCCACTACAAAAATATTATAAATTACTTATAAATTCATTGTGACAATACTTCACTTGTTTTTTTTTTTATGTAGATTCAGCAAGAGAAGTTTTGTAATCATTCAACTTCAGTGTCAGCTTCCTCTTCTATGTTTAGTTGTTTATATGTCTTTACCGCCCTTTCCTAGGTTTAAAAAAATAAAGTAAATTTTGGCATTTATAAAAAATCAACTCATACTTATAATTACACAAAAAGTAAAAGATTTAAAACTTTTTCACATAAATTTCCTGTTTTAGTATAATTTATAGATTGATAAATATACCTCTTAAAGATTAGTTTCATACAGGAAACAAACATGTTACTAATATTGTTTTAATTAATGATTTCAATACTCTCTTTGTACAGACAACTGATTAAGAAATTTAATTATCAGAAAGCTGTTTAAGATATTTCTACACTTAGAAAAATGAAAGATTATATTTTTACAAAATTTACTTATTCTTGGGTAAATAAAGAATTTCACAAAATGTTTAAAAAACATGGTATAGTATTAGTTCCTCAAAATAAATACAATATAAAAAATGTGCTAGGTTTTTATAATTAAAACAATCACTTCAAAAATAAAAACTAGCATTTATCAAAGTGTTTTATCATAATCAAGTTTACACTTAAAACACTAACATAACTTGAAAAACAAGGTAAAGGAGAATTTTGAAATACTAAATGCTAACAAACTAATAAAGTTGTGGGGTAGTGCAGTGGTATCATTTGCAGCTCATGTGCTGAAGATCTGGGGTGGTGATAATTAAGTCAGCGCTAACTAAAGCCTCTACCTGTGACTTAGCTCATTCCCAAGGCCCAATGTGGTTCAAAGTCCACATTAAAAATTGTGCGTCTTCTCATCTTGCTGCCATCCTTATCATCACCCTACCATTAGAGGTAATGGAGATTGCCTCAGGGTGCTTTCAACTTAAAAATGTGCCCAGTCATCACTTGGTGGAATGAGACAACTCCTGAAGGTTGATCAGACCATAAGGGGAGCGTTGGTTACTAACCTCTCAGATAAATCAATTGCAGCAAATCACTTTCCATTATTTAATCAATAAATCCAGAATTCAAATTATTAAAGCATTTAAATAGTCTTATAGATTTAAGGGTTTGCTAGAAAATATTTTAAAGAACAGATTGGTAAAATTAATTTTGAAACACTTAACTGCTTGCCAATTAAATCAGTAAACATAGAAGAATCTCACATTGAAGTTAGTAATAATGAAGCTTACAATAATTTAGAAATTACTTTGAGTCAAATTGGTTACACAACTTCACTTACTTTTAAAACTTGGACATGCTTCGAGAGTTATTGCTCTCATCTTCAGCTGAAGATCGACTGGAAGATGACAAATAATTAAGTGATTACAAAACATATGCTTCTGAATGTATATTTTAAAAAAAGATAAGTGATTCAATGTCACAGAGTATTTACAAGTAATTGATAATATTTGTGTACATCCAAGAGGAGTAGAACATGAGAGAGGTGCTTACTGTAATGCACTCCCTTGTTAATTTGATATAGTTCACTTGCCTGACATATGGACGCTGCCAATATCTCATATTAACGTTAATCACAATTATTTTAGTGGAAAAACAAATGACTTGTGAAATTTACGTTGTCAACTTTTCTCAAACTATAAAAAGCAAGAATTTTGTTTTTTACCAGTGTAAAGTATGTTGTTTAACTACTGGTAGTGCTAATCTGTATTTTTTTCTCTAGTTATTGAGCTTTAAATCACTGCAGCAAGCAAATTTACATTAATATGTTCAACTGAATGCTTAAATCAAATCCTAGATCAAATTTGTCTTCTGACAAGCTGCATAAAAATGTTGCAATTTCCAATGCTAATTATAACATACAGATACATAATTCTCTTTCCAGAGTTTCTGGAGATGCAAAGGTTAAGAAAGCACTATACTATATGTACAGTTTTCTAGAATGCTCTCCTACCTAGTATTCATTTGGCAGGTTTCGCGCAATTTTGGAAGCAAAAAATGTAAATAGCATGTTATATATGGACGCTCTTTAACTACTGTGGTTCTCGGCATTCCATTCTAAATTGGGTGTGAAAGAGTGCTTAATTTTGCTCAGAGACCTCTCTATCAGGCTTGAGGTTCTTTTACGTGTCGTAAATCTATGACACGGGACCAATGGCTTAACTTCCCTTCCAAAGGAAGCCATGCTAAGGATTTTTACATCCGAAAAAATCCATTGACCTCCGCCAGGTTTGAACCCGTGATCTTGGGTATATAAAGTTAGCATGGTAACATTACACCATGGAGTGCGACAAATTTCGGAAGAGCAAAGCGACCACATTGAGACATGAAATACACTATACACCCTGATATCTAGTATTCTCTGTCCAGCCTTACTTTACTGTCAATGTAAACAAAAGCAACAGATTGCAATGGCCATGATTGTTGCTGAACATTTTTTCTGCTTTTCTCTATCACAAAATAGTTCCTCTTAAATTGCTGAGAGCACATAGAAATATTGTATTATACTATGCAATGCTGTCTAAATAATATAGAATGAATGATTAAAGAACAAAATTTACTGATCATGTAATCATTGTTTCTTTTTATAACACTGCATATTCATTGTGCAGTTCAACGGCTGTTTCCAGTCAGCAAGTAATGGCCGAAACATGTAATATCAGTGTAAGCAAGGAAAGAATTATTCCTAATGAATCAACTAAATTTTGTGGAAAGGGTGTATCTTTTCATTAAATAATATTCTTAGCTTAACTGTAGAATTTACTGGTGTTTCCAAAAGCAGCACAAAGTATGCAAAACTTTTAAATTATCAAAGGAGAGAAATCTTATGCAAGCAGCTTCTCAACAAGTGACAGCCGAAAATGCAGTGAATGTATATTACATATTGTTCAGGAAGAGTAAACAAAACAAAATTTAGAGAGAATGGTGGACATTGGCGTTAGCTGACTATCAATCTGTGATGATTCCAACAGTTTGATCGCAACTGCAACAAATGACTTGTACCTTGAAGCAGTGGAACCATATTATCTTCAGATTGATTCTTCTGGATAAGTCACTGCATTATGGCAGTATATTAAAAAAATGTGTAGTGTATGTTTGTAAATATGTGAACAGTAAAATTTGCAAAAGAAACCTCTTGGAGTGATATAAGTATGCAATATTTCAGCAAACTTTCAAAACAACTGTCTGTATTTATAATTTTAAGGGAGAATTTTACATTTCCTACTGAATATATAACGACTTGCCTACTTTATGATGCGTTTTATTTATTATACATTGAATAGAGTTTAATCATTATCTGTGGACAGTAAAAATAGGTAGCTATTTCCTTATCCGCCAAACGTAGGTATGTGGTTTTATAATTGTATGGCAGATGAATCGACTTAGCACCATGTGTTGTGTACACGTGAATTCTCAGAAGAATACATTCTCATTTGTTTACTTCAACGGTGAAGTATGGATAAATAGATAATAGCTTCAATTCTAAGTTTCATTCTATTTGTAGATTCCACAATTCATGCACGTGCATGTATGTTTTGTTTTAATAATTCAGCTAGTTTGCAGTAAATTAGATAACCTATTCACCATAATGACTGAGGACTTCAAAAAGAGAAGAGTTCTTTGGTTGACAACACTGCTCTCTCTTCTTACCCCCTGCCCTTGTTTTCCTGTAAAACCAGCTCTAAGAAAAGTTGCGCACACAGTTTGATTTGTGTACATAGTTATGCTTCTTTATGTAACAAACAAGAAAACTGTATTTATATGTAGTTATGAAATATGTGCCTGACTTACTCTATGAATACTACCTACAATAAAGAAAAACATTTATTCACAGTAAAAATCCCTGAAGTTCTTTAATTCTTCCCCAAAAATGCTGTCCCAATTAATATTATTTGAAAAATAGTGTAACAGCTTCACTGAAGAACAATTTCCAAGACATTATTTTATTTGGGTGATGGCAAAAAAAAAAAAAAAAACGAAGAGAGGGTTTCAGAACGCATAATGTATTATTTATTAATATTATTGATATACACTCTGATTTCAGTGGAAGTAATATGAACATTGAATTGTGATGCAAGCACTTTGCGTGATGCTATCATATTTTAAGGGAAATGAGTTCCTCTCTCAGTTCTACTCCTCTCATGTGCACCTGTCTAGCGGACAACAAAAGCACAATCGAGCTCAATAAAGCGTAAAACAATTGGAAGCAGTCAGGCTGATAAAGCACTCTTGTGTGTATACATCCATGATATACCAGCAGGGGCATATACTGCAAACAAGCTTTTTTTTTTTTTTTTTTTTTTTTTTTGTTTTTAAACTTGGTAAATGTGTCTACATTTTGGTTTTAATGAAAATTGTCTATAACAATGTAAATATTTTCAATTAAATTTTATAATAATAACATTTTTGTTTTCATATTCTACTTACTCTCCCCATATGTAGATTTACACCCCACTAGGACTTAAAAGCGGGTGCCTAGGGGTCAGTCTGTTGGGGAGCTAATGGCACAAACACACACAATGGAGAACCTGGAATGAGTGGTCAGTCCGTAGCCAGGCATGAGCGTGAGGAAGTGAATGAGATGAAATGCAAGAGAAATTGATGATAGGAAAGATGGAGCAATTGGTGGAATGAGTAGCAGGGGAAACCGGAGGACACAGTAAAACCCACCCAAATGCTGCATTGTCTACCACAAATCCCACATACAGGAGCTTGGCATTGAACCCGGGCTGCCTTGGTGTTAGGCGAGTGGCCTAACCACTCAGCCACAGCACTGCCAATAATAGTAATATAATGAACCATCTGCTCATTAACTGGGCTTTAAATTTAAAAACAAAAATTACAAATAACCACAACCAGATATTTATGAAATGGCCAACTTATGATTTTGTGCCTATAAAGCAAATGAAGAATCCCTATTTCTTCAGTAATAAAAATCACTAGACTGGCTATATCAACTTTGACTGTTTTAGAGACTCATCAGCTATGCTTTGCATGGCAAGAGAGAAGACCTGAAGGTTTTGTAGTAGTGATTTCCCCCCTTCATATCGCTCCACAAATGCGCATTATACACCACATCATCGGTCAGTCATGCTCTCCCACCTGAGAAGACAGGCTACAATGCATTGCCAACAGAATCAAGTTTTATCTCAAGGAATTTATTTTATGACTAACAATAGTGTAGAGAATTGGCTCCATAGCTCATTTGATGGAGCTCTAGCCTGCTGTATGAGGGGTCCCAGGTTCAATTCGCGATTGGAAGATGGGAATTTTTTCTAGCCAAGAATATTCCCAATCCTTCCCATAGTCTGGGCATATGAGAGAGTGAATGTGTCTATAATCTAATGTAGAAAATTAGAAACGCAATTACCGCAGTACCATGTTCCAAAAGTAAATGCCACTGATAGGACCATGCAGTTACAAGGTGGGGTATAAATGAAATAAAAATTAAAAAGAAGCTAGAATACAAACAGCCAACAGGCTACAAATAAATTCTTTATTATTTATAAATTTAATGGATATTGTTTCTTTACAAATTTACTAAATTTTGGAGCTAGCCCACAGAATATGCCCGTGCATACCAGCCATTGTGCACTCATCTATCAGTTCATCACAGGACTGCTTAAGCAATATGACTACCGCTCATTTCTGTTTGTGTTTGGTGTTGGAGATTTTTGATACAACAGTTACATGCTTTCAGAAACAGTAAATCATTGCAAATTGTTTTCAAAACCAATAAGAAAGATGTAGCTCTGTGCAAAAAGAATATTGACAAAAGCAGTCTTTTTTGCATTGGTTTACACCCAGAATAGTGGCACAAAATGTGCTGAGTTTGCATAAAGCTCTCTCCCTAAGCTACTTGTCTGAGAACTTCAAAAAAGGATAGTAATGGATGCAAAATCATCTCTCAGACAAATTGACAAAATGCTCTATATTAAAGACAAATGTTATTGGATACAAGCAACAATATTTTAAAAAAAGTTATCACTAAGAAGAATATTTATGTTTGTGAATTCAAACAAAATTATTACTCTACTTGATACAAATATAGCATTTTTTATTACAACCACTTGCAAACATGCTTGTACTTAAG
Organism: Hymenopus coronatus; assembly: GCA_030762935.1. NCBI lineage: Eukaryota > Metazoa > Arthropoda > Insecta > Mantodea > Hymenopodidae > Hymenopus > Hymenopus coronatus. The sequence goes on from CM060899.1 coordinate 59,701,038, forward strand.
CTTATGGTTTAAAGAACCAGTGACTTTGTGGTCTGCCTTTTTTTTTTTTTTACAAAAATCAATTTTAAATGTAAGTGGTATTAGAAGCTTGCCCATTCCGATTCCCTCCCCCCCAAAAATATAAGATTTGATGAAGGAAAAAGGGGGAAAAATCAGAATGAAAGAAAGAAATATGGGGAAATAAATTATCCCACTTGAAGCATCCCATGCAGGCTATTTTGCCCAATCAAAGCAGACATAAATTTCTCAAGAATAACATTAAAATAAACAAGGCTATGATATTAGGGAACAGATTTTTAGGTACATCTATATTTTTTTTGCTTGCAGTTACAGTGCGAAACTTATTATGAATATTGAATATGCTGCAACAATCACAAATATAAAGTTTAATTTCACAATTTTAGAATAAAAATATGTAATTAAATAGTTTGTATAATTTAATTATAACTACATATTTTATGCATTTTTTTACCAATACACCATACACATTTTCAATTGCTGCTTTTATTGTGTGTGGTAAACAACATAGCTTGGTTTGTGAGAAGAGAATCTGTGCAACCTTCTGCATATCCTGCAACCGTAGACTAAATTACGTGTTGTCAACAGCTAACTGTAATATAAATATATACTCATTACAAGCAGGAGAGAAGTTTCACATGCCAGAGTATTGTACCGTGCACTTTTAACACCATACAATTACATGTGTGAGTTGTTCTTTTATTCTTGTTCCTTTAGTTCAGTCCCTTAATATATGTGTTGAGTTGTTGCCAAAATGCAGAAGGTAAAAGGTAGTGAGCATTTTCAGTTCCAACAGTATGTTAAAGAACTTGTGGTACATTCAGCACAGATGGTAAAATTCTATATTGAATTCTTGTGGAAAGTCTAGAGCCGATCAATGCTCCCAAATAATGCAGCCAGCAGCAAACCTATCTTAGTAGCTTCTCGTTCTTCTATGAAGCACGTGCTTTTAAATGAAGCAGGACCTTTTACCTCATATTCCGGACCTACCTTCCCAGTGTTGTGAACTCGTTAACTCTTTATTGGTGAATTTTAAAACATTTTTTTATCACAACTTGTTCTGTCTGGAAAATGAAACATAATATTTTTGTTTTTTTAGCAAATATTTTAAATGTTTTAACACCTAAAAATCTGTTCCCTAATGATAATATACATATCTCTTTCTTTCATAATACATTTGTAGCAGAGTGCTTTTCTTTTGTTTCATAGCATATTTAGCAATGTGCAAATATTAACCCTCATTACAAACTGTTATCAACATTACTTTATATAAACATTGCTATGTGCATGAGTACACAGCCCTTCTTTTTTTTTCTTTTTTTTTTTAATTTTTTTTTTCATTTCAAACAATATTTTTGACCAACCAAGCATTTCTTTTCTGCTTGGGATGTACAAAATATCTAGGACGTGAAATGGTGCACGCGCATTCACATGATTATCTATCCATTTATGCATACACGCGCACACACACACACACATATGCATACACACGGGAGAGAAAAGGTGAGGATAACCAGTCTTTCTCGAATAGTCTCGCCTAGCAACATCTGTTAGAGCCTCGGTCCACCCGTTTGTCAACCAGTACTCGATCTGGGGCCTCCGCAGGATCCTTTCCTGCTGTTTTGTCTAGAATTGCCTCCGCCAGCTCATTGAATGCACGGTCTATATTGATGTTTGCTTTGGCTGAGGTTTCCATGAATCTTATACCATGTTCACGTGCTATCTATAACAGAAAGTGCAACAACAGTCAGTAGAAGTAAAAAAGCTCCACTTTTATAATAATAATTTGAGTGGTAAATTCGATACAATGGTGGCAATCTCCAGTGGCCAGGCCATTACCTGGGTATGCCGCCAACCTCCATTTTACATATATAATATTATCATAAGTAATACCACGAGTGTTTTCATCTTGTCCATAATTCATGACCAGAGCAAAGTAACAGGAGTTAATGTCCTAAGAGATGAAAACACAAGTTGTATTTGATAAGACAATTCAGTGAAATAGACTATTAATAATTTATAATATAGAGGAAGGGAGATTTTATAAGGTTATGATTGTAATACTTATATTAGTTCTCAAACATGTTTATTAACCAACTTTTGTTTCTTTTCTTTCTTCACTGCCACCTGAATTATGATATGGTCAACCGTGTCCACACCAATGTATGAATATTGATAGCAACAATAGAAATAGGGAACAATTATTTTATTTCAGCTTTTAATAACTAATACACGAAATGGAAACAAAGGTTATTTTATTTGAGGTTATTGCACTCATCTCATACATAAGAAATACAAATAATGATTATTTTCACTCCTTTTTTGCACTAAATACATTATGAATTGGATAAAACTTTAAGAGTTGTAACTGAATTAATTGAAAGTACAACTGTGGAACTGACAGTTATTAAAAGTGAAGGTTGGCTGCTTGGATCGTCTCCATTAGCAAAAACAAAGACAGAAATTAAATGAACGTCAGGTGCGAAAAGATTTCAAAGAAAATTTCAATCAGCTGCGATAAGACGTTTCGAAAATATCGGTCCAGGCAGATGACGGCGATTCCTTGAAATTGCCTAATCTCGGTCATTGCATTAGTGCCTAAATAGTTGAGCTGAATTGTTTGTACAATAAAATTAGTTCACAATGTGCTCTCACTAATTAAACCTTATCTATTTGCCTTGTCCAGTTCAGCTTAATTTTACAAAAGAATTCCCCTAATTCTCTTAGGTCACCTTGGTCCTCGAATGTCTTCTTTGTCTCTACCTCATTATCTCTCCCTAACCACTTCTGTTTAATCATCTCCACTTTCCATTCATTTGTCCCTTTACATTTAAACATTATATGCATCATCCTCTTCCTCCCCACAAATTGGACATAGTCCCTGCCTTACTCCTCCTCTCAAACCTTTCAGCTTCCATATCCCTAATCGGAATCATGCCACCTATGATCTCTCATTTCTTTTAAGATACTCTTCCTTTCTACCTTTTCCCTTACCTGGTTATACCATTGCAACGTTTTTTTTCTCATCTGTGTATGTAGATTCTGTCTATCCATATCCTCCAATCTGTCTCTTGCTTCTCTCCAAACCACCCCTCATAGGATTATCCATTCTGTACCACACATCTCCTAAGCCATTCTTGATCAATTGCTCTCTAATCTTACCCACCATATTCTTTCCACCCTAATGCTCTAAAAAGTAAAACAAGATTTTCCTGTCCCTATGGGTATATCATATCAAATGATGAATAAATGAAATGGGTGAAATGATGTACAAATGAGCCAGGGTTCTTAGAGTTACCTGATATTTGTCTTCTCAGGATTAGGACAAACCCTGGATAAAATCTAATCCCTAACTCACTATAAGTTTGGCACCGTTTGAATGTAAGGCACATGCTACCACCACACTTCAAAGGTGGGTCCGGTTAAATTTCTGTGCACAACAAAAACCACCAAATGATGATGCAACTATTTTATTAAGATATGACACACTACGAAGGAATGCAGTTTGCCCATCATCTAACGAGGCACTTCTTTGTCACATGGTTCTGTTTACAACTACTTATAAATTAAAATGGAACCAATTTATCACCAGCCAAACAAAACTATATGATAGGTAGAGTCAGATTGAAAAATTCAATGCCATAGCCAGGATTTGAACCATGGATCTCCTGGTCTCTAGCCAGTTGCTCTAACACTGAGCTACTATGGCAACATGCTAGCATAGTATTGAATTTCTCAACTGACTAGCATGTTTCCTGGTAAACCACAAGGTGATCTCAAATTATTTTGAGCAGACATACCCCAATGGCACCTTACAACATATGAGTCATTGAGAAATTCAATACTATGCCAGCATGTTGCCATGGTAGCTTAGTGGTAGAGCAACTGGCTAGAGACTGGGAGATCCATGGTTCAAATCCCAGCTATGGCATTGAATTTTTCAGTCTGACTCGACCTATCCAGCTCCTGTCCTACACATGGCTTGTGTGAAAAAAACAATTAAATCTATATGAATTTGACTTGACAGTAAGTAACTGCCCGCCTGGGTAGTGTGGTGGTAGTGTGTCTGCCTCACATTCAAAAGGTCGTGAGTTTGAATCTCGCTTAGAGTGAGTTACTCGGATAAGGTTTTGTTGAGGGTTTTCCCTTATCCTGAGAAGACGAATGTCAAGTAACTTTAAGCTCCATGGACCCCGAGATCATTTGAGCATCATATCACCAATTTCATTCATCGTTTGATATGACCAACCAGGTTAAAGGACGTTAAGCTTAAAAAAACCTCAATTCACAATGGAAAATCTGCTACTACATTTCTGGAATGCACATAAAATCAAGAAATATAGTGACACTGCTTTTGAGATTGACTGAAAGTGCTGCTCACTTGCTCATTGCAGTGTGATGAAAACAGTTCAATTCTATGATTAACAATGAAGGACTTTCAGTCACATCTAAACACTTCCCTGAAGTAGTTTGAGCATGGGAATGAGCATGATTTTTCAATGGCAATGATATGAGTATCACTCTAAAATTTTTGAGAATGGACAACAATGAGTTGCTGTAAGTCAAAGCAGTTTTTCCTATATTGAAGTTCACATTGTAACACATGCAAGTCTGGGCATGCTCCAACAATGTGCATCATCAGCGCCACATGGGTATGTATAGCTGGTTAAACAGATTAAAATAGTTCCAGAATAATTTCTGTGAGGATAATTGAAAGAAAAAGTATTCTTGCACTGTTTGCAAACCATCAGCCAGGAAATCAATGTTATTCCATGGGAGATGGCAAGAGGCATTTCCATGTCATCTTCAAGAATACATAACTGCAGATGGGGGTCACTGAGCTGTAGTATTGATGTTTAAGTGTAATATCCATAAATGCAAATGTATATGTTCAACTTTTTCACAAATCAAGCAGTTTCATTTTTATTTAGTTCTATTTTTCAAAAAAATTGGTGGACACATTACACGCCACCCTGCACATAAAATGTAGCAAACTTTTTTCCTTTAAATTTGGAAGTACTTTGATTAGCATACATAAAAAGCATAGTAAATGTTTTTCCTCAATATAATAGGTTTTAGTTACACCCTTAAGAATATACTATGATTATATTAAAAAAAAATAGGAAAAGAGATAGTTTCATAAGTAATACTAAGAGAAGTTGTAGTGTGTTAAGTAAAGGTTCATAATAAAGTAAAATGCTGCATTTCTTCGTGTTTGGACTAGAAAAATGTTTAAAGAAATAAAACAGCTTAGAGGTTCCAACTTCAACAATTATACTGATTTGATTAACGTAATGTGGAGGGTTAAGTAATTATTTTATTGGTAACACAAAGACAGGGAGGAGCAATAAATTCTGAACTAAAAATGAGGATTTTTGTTAGGTATCCTGGCTTTTAGAATGGTATTGGGAAACAAGTAGGAGTCCACCAGAGTAATGTTTCATGAATACCATTTATAACAAAATAATTACAAAAAACTGATGTGTGGATTAAATTTCCCTCAAGTATTGACAAAATCAAAACACAGAAGACTGCCCTATTGCATAGGAATACTGGACTGCACTCATGTCAGGATTCAGCTAGTAATATATTTTTTCAGGTGTAAAAAATCCTTAGCATGGCTTCACTCAGAAGGGAAATACAGCTGGTGGTCCCTGAGCTATACAGCACGTAAAAGAACATCAAGCCTGATAAAGAGGCCTCTGAGGAAAATTAAGTGGTCTTTCATTCCTAATATAGAATGTGTACTCAGAACCTAACAGTTAAAGAACGTCCATAAATAATACTTAATTTTAATTTTACAAAGGCTATGTTGATACTATATTTTCAATTGTTTGAATTTGCCACTTTCTATATCTGTTAAGTTTTAAATGAGAAAGGCTGTGTTGAGAGTTGTGAATAGAAACAAAAGCACTCAATTATAGGAAAATCAATTATTGTCAAAAGATAAAACTAGGCATGGAAGTATAAACTTTTTTTTTTTTTAAGCTTATTGTGCTTTAACCTGGTTGGTCGTATCAGACGATGAATGAAATTGGTGAAATAATGCTCAAATTATATCAGGGTTCATGGAGCTTAAAGTTACTCGACATTTGTCTTCTCAGGATAAGGATCCCCCCCCCCTCCAAACCTTATTTGGGTAACTCACCCTAAGCGAGATTTGAACTCACGACCTATTGAATATGAGGCAGACACGCTACCACCACATTACCCAGGCGGGCAGTATAAACTTCTTGGAATTAGGTAACCATTTATGCATACAAAATATTCCTTTGAGCTTTTCCTAAACATAAAGCAAAAAAACACTACATTTTATCATACAGCTCAATGCCTCTGCCTGCACTGCACATGAAATAACCTAATATCTGCAGGAATTAGATATTTGTCCCATCCTCCCTTCAGCCTAGATCTGGTCTCATGCGACTTTTGTCTATTCCCCAAAATTAAAGAAAAAAATTGAGGTCAATGATTTGGGTCATCTGAAGCTGCAGTAGCTGCTTACAAAGAATGTATTTACATTCTCTCCAAAGAAGAATGATGTTCAGAATTTAAAAAATGGTTTGAAGCAATGAGACGGTATATGGAATGCAATAGAGAGTGAATATTTTGAAAAGATTAGAATCAGATCTAAATTTTTAATATTTTAGAGTGTCTATTCTCAAAACTTTTTTTGAGTGATCCTTGTATTATCACAGGTAGTGATATTTTGCTTTTCAATAGTGCCTACACTTACAATGTTTTGCTTAAAATAAATCATATACAAAGGGATATGTTTATACTGCACCTGTATTAACTTTTCATTGTGAGGCTTAATAAAGTCAAATCACAAATTAACAATGAACTTACAGCTTCGCCCCTTTCTCTGCTTACAACTCGCTTCTCTTCCATGTCATTCTTATTGCCCAATATCATCTTCTCCACATCTTCATTTGCGTGCTGCAAGTACATCACAGAACAATATTAATGCATTTCAATAATCCTTCATGATTGAAAGTTTATTTCCTACAATGTTTCTTACCTCGTCTATGTTCCGTAACCATTTCACAATATTCTCGAAACTTTTTTCGTTTGTGATGTCATATACCAACATAATACCCATTGCTCCACGGTAGTACGAAGTTGTGATAGTATGAAATCGCTCCTGACCAGCGGTGTCCCTAATAAACAGATATATTTTATGAAATAAGTTCTTAGGAATGCATGTGGACAGTTCATGGGCTAAATATGTAGTACTGTCAGCAAATAGGTTTATTTATTACAAGTGGCATTCAAAAAGTTTTGCAACTGTCATTTTAAAAGTCCTACTAAGGATGGAATTAAAAACCTCATCCAAGTAGTATACATGCATACGCACACACACTGGATATACTAATAAAACAAACTTTCATCACCAGTGCATATATCTGCCAAACATTTGTGGCCATTACATATTTCTACTCGTTTTCTCTTCACTGGTTAGAATGTGGAACTCATTTTGCACAGATTTTTCGCAGCTTTAAATGTTCAGGAATATTCAGTCAATGCTACTAACACTGACAACCACTTCTATAATTAGCTTTTCAGCAGTCATGTGTTGATTTTCCTACACCAAGTTCCTCACCAAGCTCCACTTTGAATTGTTCTTTAGTTCACACCTTCTTAAGGCCAGGAAAAACAAAGGTTTTTCAAAGTCTCTCAACTTTCTTCAAATGATTGAACCCATCTTGCAATGACATCAAATGAATGTACTTGATCATATAGCTAACAAGTCCTCACAGATTTTTTAAATTTTTTTGCTCTGCACTTGTGTGTGAAAATGTTCTCTTTAGAAATATCCATGATTTTTCACCAACTATTGACACAGGAAACTCACTTGCACTTATGCATATTTTGACAGATTAAAGTAAATCGTTATCCAACAATGGATGGTCTGGTTGCAAAACTTTTTGAATACCTCTCGTAGACAGTTTAAGCCAATATTAGGAGAAACTATAGAAGACTAATACTTATGGTTAAACTACCACACATGCTATGTGGTATAAAATTATGGGGTGGTACTGCAAATACACATGTAAAAAGATTATATTTATTTTGCAAAAAAGTTTGAAAATAATACACAATATCACACCAAGAGCCTCCTCTAAGAAAACTTTATTCAGAATCAAATATCAACTTTATACTTAATTTTATGTACTACATGCACAATTTTTCTTGTGCTCTTAAGAGTGTTGTTGCCATAGGTTGGGAATAGTCATTCATATCTTTTACATAGTCATACCTTAAATTATATCATAGAAGCCACAAGATTCAGTTTCCTCCTTCCCCCCCAGGTTAACCAAAGGTTGATTTAAAAGACCATTGAGAGGTTATGTTTTACATGTTTAACAAATAAATCACTATGATGTAGATATATTTACTGGCAACAATTTAAGTCACACTTTAACTGTTTTAGTGCCAGCCCGAATAGCAAAATGCTGTCAGAAAAGTGCCAGCAATTTTAGAGCAGAATGCAGGGTTAAACTATTAGTAATAAAATGAGTACCAAATGACATAGAAAGCTAAATCTTTTTTCAAGTTTAGTAAACCCTTTTGTCTACTATATAGTATGCATTTTATGAATGAGAAGTCTCTTCAATATTTTTAAAAAATTAAAAACGAAAGAAAAATTGGAAAATAAAATTAGGCACACAAAACTGGACTATACAGAAAATTCAGGCTAGCTAAATGAAAGTACAGACATAGCTTTACTAAAATAGCATACTGTTTTGCTCTGGTGTTTTATTTTTTAAAATACAAAAAATGAATTCATGTAACCTGAAAAACAAAAAAAAAAATATCACCAAAAACACATATACACACATAAGTATAATACAACTAATAATGAAAATGGCATAAAGAAATTGGATAAAATGTAATGTATACAACTGTACAATTTAGCACTTGTGTTGTTGTGTACTGAATGGTTGATTCATATGGTATGTGTTGCCTGGTTACACCTCCGTAAATCCATTTTGATAAGTACACCAATTATTTGCAAGCATACGACAAAACGCTTTCATCAAGATCTGAAAATTCAAAATCACTCTTTCTTCTAATACATTGCAAACTGCAGCTCTTATTTCCTCTTTGGTTTGTAAAATTTTGCTAGATGCCATGTTTCAACCAACATAAACAAATACTGGAGAGAGAAATTAAATTTGGAGCTAATTTGGCACTTTAGAGTGTAAAGATAAGACCCTGAAACACTCCATAAAACAATTAAAATTTAGTTGAGTTTAATTGTTAAAACACATCACTGTCTCAAAGTCCACCATATATCAGGATACTCCATAAAACCTTTTTCTATGGCTATGACATAGAAAGTACACAGACTTCCCGCTGGAAAGAGATAAAACATATGAAAATGGCATCAAGATTAGATCGTGATTGGCAATTTTCGCAGAATTTTAGCACTCAAAGGGTTAAGTATAGTGTCAATACTTCTGATGATTCTAGGTCTGTTTCAGTCATTAGGAAGTTAAAATTACTATTTGAATTGGTTAAACACAAAGTAAACCAAAATAAGGTACTGTCATACAGTTCAATGCCCAGCCAATGCCATTGGAGTGTGGGTAAAGATGCTCATGTGTCCCTTTGACAAAACATATGCCTTCCTAACTCTGACCATTCGTAGCAATAGGAGTTTTGGGCTCAAGAAAAAATATGTGAGTGTATATTGTCTGACTCAATTTACAATTAAAATTTACTCCTATAATACAAAAAGTAACGCAGGCTTCCAGAAATCAATACATGGTAAAAAAAGTATCAGATAAAGGTTTCAATATGATGGGAATTAAACTTTTGTAATAAATGTCAGCTGGAAAAATTTGATGTGTTACATTAACATGACCTCTATTGGTATTAGTGGGTACACATTATTATGATAGTTTGTTTTCCTGTCCAACTCATCTTAATTGAGATACCATTTCCAAAAATACACATTTTGTTACAGATACAAAGGAAATACAGATAGTCAACTGTTTAAGAATTGGTTGCTATGTATGCTGCCCTTAAAGTGCCATACTCATTCCATTTGAAACAACTGAAAATTGAGAACTTTATTAGAAAGACAAAGTATTAACTTTATTCAAACCAATAATAATGGATATTTAGAAAATGGCCTTTACCATAAAACAAGTTATTTGAAATAAATTATGTATTTTAAAGAGGTCCAAATTTTTTTGTAGTACATTTTGTCTATCGCTTAACGTTTACTACTTATGCAAGATTATATAATTTTCCTTCTAAATGAAGAGGACTACATTAGTTTTCCCAGAAAATTCAAGATATACATTTTGTCGTGTAAATATATTTAATATATAGTATTTGAATGAAAATCATTACCACGATTTTTCAGAAAATAAATTTCAAAAGAGCATACACTGAAAGTGTAGTTTGGTCTAGACGGATCTTCTTGAAAATCTACATGTTGCATTCTCAGAAGGTACTGAACTTCAATTCCAACACAAGCTCCTTTTGGTGTTGATGGAAGCAACTGATCGGTACCATCCTGCAAGAGGTGCCAGCTTTTCAATCTTGAAACAAGTAACTCTGCTTTACTTTCAAATAATGCCCCATTCACAATGAGACATAAGCACAAGACTTTTCACCCAATTATTTAATGTAAGCATTCGATAGACACTCGTAATATACACTGCAAGGCAAGAGTTTGCAAACTTAAACTTTATCCTTGCATTACATATATAGAGGAAGAATTCTGTATTACTTCCTCTATGCATTGCCTGTTCAACAGCAGATGATCGCAATGCAAGATTTTACAGTATCTACTATACATATATGCTGCTCTTCCATTTCCCTCAAGAGGTTATGCTAGTTTCCATGTTCAATCCTCTTTTGATTTAATGGATGTACTCACCATCTGGGTCTGGATTTCTTGGCTCTCACAAATTGTAAGGTGCAAAGAGATAATGCAAATTGTATTAAATGTGCAGCTTTATTGTTTTCTGCAGTCTCCATGCTTGCACTATTTTCATATTTTAGTAAAACAATTACTGTCACATCACTGCCCGAGTGTCAGTTGTGTGTATGTATGTAATTTTTATAATCTATTTATTCCTTTATAGAAGATTGAGTGAATTTTCTTATATGATATTGTTGGTTATGTTATTCAATTTGAAACTTGCAGAGTGCTTGGAAGATATCCGCATATAATTTACAGATGTAGAAACCCATGCCAACTTCTTGTGTTATGCTTACAACTGCGTTGTGAATGGTCTTCCCTTGCATCTGCACTTATGCTGTGGTACGTCTACACTTGAATCTCACTGTGAATCAATCAATCAATAATCCCATTATTCCTAGTTGGAACACAGAGCTCTCAGAAAACTTCTCCATTTGACTCTGTTCTTGGACAACTCCTTAATCTCACTCCATGTCTTCCACTTCTGTTTGACTTCTGTGAGTACTGTTCACTTCCGCATTATTCTGGGTCTGCCAAATCAGCTGCTGTCCTGCAGGTTCCAATCTGGTGACTTCCGGGCAGAATTGTCTGGAGGTTGGCAAAGTGTATGTCTCAGCCAGCCCCACTTCCTGTGCCAAATTTCAAGCTCAACTGTCTTTTGTTTGGTTTTTAACCCAAGTTTTCATTGGAGATCTATGCCGGCCACTATATTTTACATTTGTGTTAAAAATTCTCTAAATTGTATAAGCAGCACCTTTTCGTATAGGCTTTAGCAGCCCAGCCTTCTTTATTCTTACTCTCACATTGCTATCTGTACCTGGGGCACTATACTACCTAAATATGAAAATTCCTTCACACTTTCAATAATTGTTCCAATACTTAATGTTAGTGGATTAGCTTGTATAGCAACTATACCCAATTCTTTAGTATTGTTAATATTGATTTAAAGGCCTTCTGTGCTTCCGTTTCCAATTGCTGTAATTTAGCTTTTATATCATTAAAAGAATGAGCAACTAAATAAATATCTTTGCATAATCTAGATCTTCTAACCTTCCAGTAAGTCCCCATGGTTTCCTCTTGGGGAGCCATTCACTCATCTTCAAGTTGCATATAGGACTTATAAAGAGTAATATCAATAACACACAATCTTGACTTACACCTATGCTACCCGGAATGGTTTCTCCTATGTAGTTCTTGTGTATAATTTTACAGCTGGCATTTCGATATAATTTTTTTTATAGAATAATTTCTGAGTTGGATTTGTAATATTTAAGTATCACTTACGTATAGTTTTGCCAGACCGGTTTCATAGCCATTAGGCTTCATTATCAATGGTTTCCAACTGAATTACTACAGGATGTTCTATGTTGAGGCGTGATGGGCCCTAGTGACTGAGCGATGAACCTCCACAATATGTTTTGTGGCCGCAATTCAAAGTTGAATATGTGGCATTGGTTTTTAACGATGTGGATTCTTCCCAGACGTCAAGCTCTGCTGCATATCTGGCAGGGTTTATAGTATATTTTTGGTACTATTTCATGGTCAGTAGACCAAAAGTGGTGTGCAATGGCTGATTTATCAGTTTGTTTAAATTTTACTGCTCTCAAGTGTTCTTTAAGTCTTGTTTCAAGGTGTCTTTTTGTTTTTCCAATATAAAATTTGTTGCAATCTGGATTATTTATTCCATAGATTCCTGATTTTTTGTGTTCTGGGATGGGCCTTATAAATTGTTGCAATGCATTTTTTATAGGCTGAACCTATTTTGTGGGACAAGTGCGATTTTATGTTTTTGGAATATTTTTTGAAACTTCTGGTGTAGTTTTGGGTGATAAGTGTGCTTTTTGAAGCAAGGTTTATCTATTGGTAAGCTCAATTTTGTGGTGTCTGAGATTAATTTCTGTTTGAATTTTTTAATTTTTTTATCTATTAATTTTTGGTTAAAGACATTGTTTTTTGCTGTAGATATTATGTGTTTGTATTCTCTGTTGTATTCTTCATCTTTTAATGGCATGTGGACCAGTCTATGGGTGAGGCTATTTAATACAGCATGTTTGTGCGCTATAGGATTGTGGCCATAATTGTGTTGTCAGAGTGCTTGTGATAGATACCAAAGGTTAGTTTATTTCTCTGATTACTTTCAGATCTAGAAATGGAAGGTAGTTAGTTTTCTTTTTTAATTTCTACTTTGAATGTATTGTTTTTTGCTGTATGTTAAGCAATTTGAGGGTGTCCTCTATGAAACGTTTGGGGACAATGACAAAGATGTCATCAACATATCTCTGCCACATCTTGAAGATGTATGGGAATGCTGAGGTTATTGTGTGATAAGAATTGCCAGAAGTGATATTGGGTTACCCATTGTAACGCATGTAGTTGTTTATGAGCTTAGTCGGCACTCTTCTTTCATATACTCTTCATTCTGCCAAATAGCTATGTGGTTCAACGTGTCAAACATTCTTACAAAGTCAATAAATACTAAATACAGAGATGAGAGAAATTCTAACAACTACTCAAAAATTATTTTTAGTGTTAACTTGGTCTAAACATGCCTGATGAGGCCTAAATCCTGCCTGCTCCTTTCGTATTGTTGGCTCTGGTGTTATGTAAAGGTGTTGATAAATTATTATTGCCATTAATTTATTAATAGGGTTCAATAGTGTGATCACATGCCAATTATTACAGTTGGTTAGCTCTCTTCTTTTAGGGATTTTAATAATTAATCCTTTCCATTTTGTGTCATTCCTCCTTCGAAGCATTTTGAATTATTGGATGCAGAATTTTTGCTATCTTATTTGGATATTCTTTAAACATCTCTGGTGGGAGATTGTCGGCTCCAGCTACCTTCCCATTTTTACTTTCTCTAGGTACTATGTACATAGAATATAGAGAAGGCATTGCATTCCACCAGAAAATTTGATTTTGAGATTTCACCAGAGATATGTTTTAAGGTCCCCTGTATAAAAAGAAAAGCATAATCAGAAAAAGGTCTGTGTGTGTGTGAACACAATAACTCAAAAATGAAAACTCGGTAAAATAACAAAATTGGTATTTAAGTTTGGTATCTTCCAGGGATGCGACACAAAGATTTTGACAAACATCCCCCTACACCAAACTACCCTTTACATGAAAAAAAGTTGAAAATTTTGATTTTCTCAAAAATGGCTCTTAACGATTTTGATTAAAATATTGTATATTAAATATATGTGCCTGACAAATAAAATGTGTATCTTGAATGTTCTAGGAATAGCCTCTGAAGACCACTTTATTCAGGATGGATTTTAAGGAATTTTGCATAACTGCTAAACCATAAGAGATGGACAAAAACTTACCACACAAAAAATGTAGAGCACGTTAAAACTCGCAATTTGTTATATACATTTTTTTCGTGGATTTGATCGTTTTTGAGATATTCCCTGTTTTTGGTTTCCCTTTAAAAAACTACACTTTTCTCGTACAGGGATTTGTCAACTCCTGTCCATACAAAGGAACTTCTGTCACATAGCAACCAGCTTTTGACTTTCACTTTAACCTTACGGTACTCCCTTATTTTGCTTCTACTTACAAGGAAGCAAGTAATAAGACTATTTCTGCTCATTTTTTTCTCGTTTAGCATAAAGTAAATAAAAGCATAGCTTTTTAACAATAATTTGTTGCAGAGATATAGAGAAAGTCATGTGAATGGAGCACATCAGATTTTTACTTTCTCTATACGTACTATGTACATAGTGTATAGAGAAGGTATTGCACTCCACCCAAAAATTTGATACAGAGATTTCACCGAAAATATATGTTTTAGGGTCCCCTGTATAAAAAAAAAAAAAAGCATTTTCAGAAAAAGGTCTGCGCACGCATGTGTCCATGAACACGATAGCTCTAAAACGAAAAGTCGCTAAAATCCAAACTTGGTATTTAAGTTTAGTATCTTCCAGGCATGCGACTCGAAGATTTTGAGAAAAATCCCCCCACACCAAACTATCCTTTACATGGAATTTTTTTCGAAAATTTTGATTTTCAAAAAATGGCTCTAACAATTTTGATTAAAATGTCGAATATTAAAGATATTTACCTAACAAATAAAGTGTATATTTTGAATTTTCTGGGAATAGCCTCTGAAGAGTTACTTTATTCTGGATGAAATTTACAGAATTTTGCATAACTGGTAAATCGTAAGAAATGGACAAAAACTTACCACACAAAAAATGTAGAGCACATTAAAACACACAATTTATTAAGCATACAGTTTTTTCGTGGAGCTGATCGTTTTTGAGACATTCCTTGTTTTAGGTTTCAGCTTAGAAAAACTTGAACTTTTCTCAGACAGGAATTTGTCAACTCGTGTTCATACAAACAAAGGAACTTCATTCACATAGCAACCAGCTTTTGACTGTCACTTTAACCTATAGTATTACCTTATTTTGCTTCTACTTGCAAGTAATAAGACTATTTCTGCTAATGTTTTCTCAATTAGCTTGAAGTAAATAGAAGCATAAGCTTTTTAACAATAATTTGTTGCAGAGATGTAGAGAAAGTCATGTGAATGGAACACATCAGATTTTTTAATTTGGAAATGGTATTCTTTATTTCAGATATGAAAGGTTCCTTGGAATTGATTCTAAGTGCATTTAACTGTGCCTCAGGTATCAGGTATGTTTGTAACTAGGGGCGTCTCAGAGGAAGGTCATCTCATTATGAATGTAGTTTAACATAGATACAATCCATCACTTTTAAACTCTGTGTTAGAAATGAGCTTTGTTTACAGTACTTTTTTATTTTGGAAGTTGATGACAGTGTTGCTGAGATTGAATTAAAAGTAAACATTGAGTCAATTAGTGACACTAAACAACACTCACGTTTAAATTTCCTGGAACATGTTTCGTCGATGTCCAGTTGACAATGGAGGAAACTAACTTTCACTGTTGTAATTTATCAATGTCAAGGCTTTCAAAATATTCAGTTACATTTCTGTCATCTGGTAAAGTTGGTTTGGGAAGGCTGGTCCATGAGGCACAGGTTGATTGCTGATTCTTAAGATGGAAATTACAGTATCTGGACTTTGAATTGATTCCAGATATATTTGCCAAGCAGAAGTAGTAGTGCTGTTGTTCTCTAATGCCAGGCATTTGACAAAGTCATTTGTCTTCTTGCACTCCAATATTTTTCAAAGATATTTTCATGGTCAGCCACTGAAGCACAGATTTTGAGATGCTCCAAATCCATGTCTTGATCTGAGTTACACAGTGGACAGTTTGGAGATTGATATATTCCAATCCTATACAGATGCTTGGCCAAACAGTCATGGCCTGTTGCCAATCCAAATGCAGCTACAGACGATTGGCATGGTAAATCAGGAATTGAATGAGGGTTTGCATAAAGGGAATTCCATTTTTTCCCTTTTGATTGCATTATCAGATTTTGTTTATTGAAAGCTGTGTATGTAGACTCAATAAATCTTTTGACAGATTAGTATGTCAATTTGGTGATTGGTCTGCAAAAGCAGAAGTAGCAGTCTGTTTTATGATCCTATAATCCTATCACAAGAACTGCAAAGGCATATGACAGGGCCCTTTAAACCCGCCAGTAAATAGTGTAACACAACAGATTTATCGAGCCCAAACTTATTCTGGTCTATTTGTCACAATAACATTCATAAGCTCTTTTAAAAAGAGCATAGAGTCAAATTTTGACTCTATGCTTTTAAAGTAAACTTGATACTAACATGACAAAATAGTGAAGCAGCACAAACATTAATATAACAATTATTTGCAACAAATTTTCACTTATCTTGATTGAAGTTTATTCATAAACATAAGTGGTTTTGTTACAAATTATTAATTGCTATATTAATACTGTTTTTGTCGTTTACACATTTTTTGTTTCACAACTGGCAAACACAGTTTCTTTATTAAATAAAACTTTTTCTCTTCTGGCACCTAAGCAAGCCACTTTCTATCTGCAACAGATCTTTCTTTATTAGTTGTGGAACAAATATTGATTTGGGCAGGAAAGCCATAGTTTTGTGAAGAAAAGTTCAGTTTTACTTTCTCTACACGTACTATGTACATAGTGAATAGAGAAGGTACGGCATTCCACCCAAAAATTTGATACCGAGATGTTACTTTAGCTGTAACATCTTTATTGCTCATTATACGACATCTGAAGCACTGTCCCCTTTAAAGTATTCCCTCTCTGGTGGCAAACTGCTTCCAAAGTGTCTTCCATTTTTGGAAAACCTCCTGGTGCAGTTTTTTTTTTTTTAATTATCCTGAATTCTTCTATGATTTGAAAACTACATCTTTTCAACATGGTTTTAAGTTTTGGAAACAGGAAAATGTCTGCTGGACTGATCTAGAAAATAGGGTGGATGGCGCAAGTGATTCTGAGGTTTTGCCAGATAGGTGTTGACAAGAAGCAATGTATGAACTGACACATTGTCATGATGCAACATCTATACCCTGCTGCTGAATCCTTGCACTTGACAGTTGGGAGTTAAGTTGGTACACCCGCAAAAAACAGTAGAAAAGCGCAGGTATAAATGTGGAATAGCCAATCTTAAGCGAAACCACCCGAAGTGTCAAGTGCTAGGATTCAGCGGTGGGGCTATAAGTGTGGCTTTTCTACAATTCAGGCCTCTTCCTGCACACAGCATCCTCAAACATGCTAAAATTCTCTGGTAGACTTCCCTGTTTACCATCTCTCCACATGGTACAATATCTTTGCAATGGAAAAACAACCAACATCACCTTAATATCAGATAGACACATTCACATTTTATTGGATGAGAAGACCCTTTGTCCACCAACTGTGATGGCCAAACCTTCATTTCATAACCATAAACCTACTTCTCATCTCCAGTTATGAAGTTCTTAGGAAGTTTTCATTACTATTTGCAGTGGCAAACAATTACTACCTGATTTTCTGACCACCAGCAAGCATGACATGAATTTTGCCCAGACAAAAGACATCTCAAATTTGCCACTCAAAAGTTGATGGCATGATCCTTCACTGATGTCCACTTTGTCAACAACTTCTTAAATGGTTAAAAGATGATTTCCATGAATCACAGTATTATCCAACATTTTGCCACCTTCAAAATGCTTAAACCATTCGCAGTACTGCATGCAACTCATAGTCATCTCTATGCTTAGGTTCAGCTTTTAAAATTGACTATTGATCAATATGAAATCATACAGAACTTTGTAGCCCCTTTTCATCATTCACTTTCCAAGTAGAAGCATTGATTATCTGCTACACCCATGCCAGTGCTTCGGTAGAAGGTAATCTGATATCAATTGGTAATTTTTAATTTTAACTTATTGCTACAGGGTTTACACAGAAATTCTGCATTCTGCCCAATCTCCAGGGCTACTTTAAATATAACTGTGCAAAGATCATCAATGGTAGCAACCTTGTCATGGTACACTTTACTCTTATAATGACCCCAGAAACAATAATCTAAAAGATTAAGCTTTGCCATTAGCTGGAAGAATATCTAGATAGTCTTGATTTGTAAAGACTGCTATAGCTCTGAATGCATTTTAAGTACCTGAAACACTAACAGAACCAGCTGTTGGGCAAAGCTCGCTTCTGCAGTTGCCAAGGATATGATTACAACTTTATTCCAGTAGACATGCTGAAATCTAATTTTTTGTGGCTAAATGTCTCATTTTAGCAACAAATGGTAAAAATATAACTCATCCTTTGTAGCCCTACATCGCAATTGAAAAAGTAAATAATAAAGAAGTGGTCACATATTTATCAAACATTTGACCAATTTTATTTTTTTATTTATGCAAACATGCACTAGAGAGGAAAATGGTAAAGGAACTTAGATTTTAGCTTAATGTCAGGAAGTTGCCATTGAAGTCTATGCACTCATACCCCTAACACCTTGTATACATGTTGTTTTAACACTTAAAATATTTCAAGCCATATAAAGCAATTATAAGTTAACACATACACAGTGAACACAAGAGAATTTCAGGCCAAAAAACAATTTCCCGGACTTTATCATACTACTAATAATTTTCCTTACTTCCCAGGTCTGTGTGAACCATGTTAGGAAAAGCACATTTCTTCTATTAATGTTTTCATGGTTGAAGGGCAAATCTGGAGTAAGTTTTTATTATTCTGTCCAACATACAAATTCATAACTTAGTTTTAAATAAACTATTTATAAACTTACAATAGGAAGCAGAAATGACCTGTTAAAACATTCATTTGTGTACAAGTAAAACTTCATCATATCAACAAACATTGGAAGAATATGATTTACTTGAGCTAATGCCCCAAGTAATATAAATAAACCTGAGAATTCATCCATCACTACTGTGTTACTACTTCAGATTTGTTTTTGGCTTATTCCTTAAGGATATAAGTAGGATAGCATTTTCCACTTAACAGCCTGGATGCAGAACTTCCAAAGAATGCGATATATTTTCATATAAAATTATTTGAGCAAAGTTTACCATAAATTAACTTACCATATCTGAAGCTTTATTTTCTTTCCTCGCAATTCCACTGTTTTTATTTTGAAGTCAATTCCTGCACATACAATTGACAAGCTATGAAATCATTTACACACAAATGGCAAGCTGTGAAATCATTTAGCAAATCACGTTTACTCAATAACATTATTCTCAAAAACATTACAGTTTGGTTCAAGTGCAATTTAAGTTAAGCAATTAAACCTATTTGATTCAGGTAAAAAAGCACATTCTACGGTGGAGTTTGTGGCTTATTTTTCACAAGATGTCATACCATCTTCAAATTATTTCAACAGACGAGCCTTTTAATTGCAAAGATTTTTGTAGTTAATTTAGGAAATAGCCCCACCCCAGCGCTTAGCTGCTAACCATCATTCAAAATCATATTGCCCGAATAGCTAAATGACAATGATAGCAGAAATGGTCGGGACAAGGGCATATTTCAGTTTTTTTCTGCCTTACTTTGAGCAGAAAGTTGCTGTGTCACCAAAAAAGCATTTCTTTTGTGATTACCCACCCTAATACGGGAAATGCATGAAACTCATTACTTTTACCAATTCATAGCATTTGTTTACTTCACATACCTATTGTTGATATAAACGTAGTAGTAAAGGCATCGTCCGAAAACCTAAAGAGTATACATGTTTTTCCTACACCTGAATCACCTATCAACAACAATTTGAACAAGAGATCGTAAGTTTTCTTCGCCATTTTCCTTAGTTGGTAATCACTTAAAAAGACGTCACTTCTCAGATGTTTGGATCAAAAGCGGAACGTAATGCACTATTCACTTCCGTCAGTCTGGCCAATGTAGTTTTTATTTTGAAGGTTATGCTTTTTATGAAGAAAATCAGTGATTTGAGTCAAATAAATGTTATTTAAGTTACCTTATAGGCTTTAAAATTAAGACTTGTTTGACAATCTAATTATAACATTGAATGTCACATGATGCAATACTGTGTCACGAGGCTAAAGTTGCCCATCCTAACATAACCACTGAGCAGTCGTGTTCGTAAACTGCTAACTAAAGTTGCGATTAGTTGTCAATTCTGGACGCTTCTATTATGTATTGAACGTAAATCCCATCTCTGTACGTTGGTCAAATTCAGCAAGACTAGTCCTAATACTGGGTAGTGATTGTGAACCATTTATTGTTTTCTAGAGCGGAACTTCAATTGCTTCTTGTGAATAAATTCGTAAGTACAGGAATTTTGCGTAGAGGTAGCCTTGTCGTTCATTTTGTGTTCTTATTTAATCTTTTAATTTCATTCCGGCAGATTGCTAATTGGGGTTGTAAGGTCTACGCAGTAGATAAACGTAGGTTATTTACTTATTTCGTATTAAGGAATTTGGCAGTCGTACGTAACGTTTACTTAGATCTTCAAGAAGTTCTGTAATATGAATCCTCGACATTTGTGAAGTTAGGCAAATGTGTCATAAAACGACAGTTACGTAAAATATAAGTTTGAGTTTGGACACTAAATATTAATTCTGAGCAGAGGTCTGACAAACTAAGTCATATAAATATTAGTTCTGAGCATCCTGAAAAATTGACATGACCAAACTAGGTTAAGCAAATAGTTGTTCTGAAACATCTAATTCATATGTTTTTGTTCTATGTATTGTTGGTGTTAGCAGTCGACAGGATGACTTCGTGGCCGCAAGATGCTCCAGCAGGATACTACCCTGGGAAACAAGGTTCATATCTCAGCATTTTGTTACCTTGGATTTTTTGTTTGTTTTGTTTTTGCGGTTGGAATGTATTTCCAATTTAAATGACGCTATGTAAGGCATTTTATGGTATTTGATTATGAATTGTGTATCACAGAAATATATTGAAAGATAATTATTCTACTTGATATTTGAAGTAGAGGGAAATGCAGAAATCCTAGAATGATGCAGTATTAATTTAAGCTGTTTTCATACCTCACTGGAGCAAGCATAGCAAGTTGTTTCATTTTGCATAAGAAGTCATACCAGTTTCTTTCCAACCTCTTCTCACTGCTGCTATAGCCGTTTTCTTTTGTTGTATACTCGTATACCTTACTAAAGCAGGTACTATGTGCACAATTTTTCTTGGGTGCTTGGCTTCCTAGTCTTTACTTGGTAGGTTTTGCACAGTTATGGAAGAACATGGCAACCACATTGACATTAAGTGGCTTCAATGCTAAGGTTTCAGTCAGATCTTGGAGTCATGCACACGCATATGTGCTGTGTTTTGTTTAATAATTCAGCTAGTTCCCAGTAAATTAGATAGCTTACTCGCTATAATGGCTAAGGGCTACAAGGAAAGAAAGCTTCCCTGGTTGAAAACTGCTGAAAAACAGGTAGATAGACCCTCTTCTTCCCCCTGGCCCTCGCCTCCCCATAAAACTAGGGCCCAAGAAAAGGAGTGCACATAGTATAACAGGTGCATTCCTCTTTCCCTCCTGCCTTGATGCTCGGAGTTTGCAGTACTATAAACAAGGGATTGGATATCTCCTCAGCAATAACATTGTAGATGCAACCTGTTTTAGCCTACTTTATGAACAAGAAATGTGTTCTCAATATGAATTCACTGCAGTGTTGCACTTTAACAGGTGTGATTCTGAGTACTAATATCCATTTTTCAAAATGCTGTTGTAAATGATGAATAGCTGCATTTTACAGTTGAATTTCACTTACAAGATAATGCATTGCCGCTAAATATTTTGGTTATTTATTATTTTAGGTTATGGAGGACTTTGTTGAAACAGTTAATGCTTGCCTAAAATAGCTCTGCTTCTTTAAGAGAAGAAAAGCTTATATTTGAAAGGATGCTTCATTCTGATGTAATAGTCATAGATGTGCCTTCTTATTGGCATGTAATTGAAAATTTGGATTTTACTCTGGACATGTGACTCACAATTTTTTCTGAAGTCTAACTAGAGCAGAATATTTTCTTGAAGTATGGCTTTAGATTTTTTTTTTATCTTATGTGTATTTAATATAACTTCTTACTATGATTTCTGTTTCTTAACATTACTTAAAGCTTGTAATTCTTTATTTACTTTCTGCACGTGTAGCCATACTGAAGAATGAGTGTAGCGAATCACTTAACACAATGCTGCTAACAGTTTTCTTTTTTTGTCAATAAATTACACTAACCATATAACTATGTACACTGTCTACCGCTAAATTTTAGTTTTCTCCAAAACATGATGGCCTTCAAACAGGACCACTCCCCCCCTCTGACACAGCAATAACCATTAGCGAACAAAAGACGATCCTGTACTAGGGGTGAAAGGCAATGTAGTATAATCTCTTTCCTGGGGAGTCGTAGTGTCTGCTTGTAAGTTGAGATTTGCACCTCAGTTAAGGGACCAGTAAGTGAAAGACTTGGCAACTCTGGGGGTTGCTTTCCAACTGCAAATCACCTAAATCCAAACTTCAAAGTCATGCCGAGGATTATGTTCTGAAAAATACTGCACATTGACTAGCTATGTACACTAAATGCCAACTCGTTAACTAAGCCTAGTGTTAACCTATTCACTACATAATAAATATAATTACTATATAATATTTATACCAAAAATCATAAGAGTAGGGCTCTTATTTTAACATTCTCCTACCTGCAGCAAAACTCGGGATATGTGCAGTACCATCTCCTAATGGTATTACTTCAGAACACAGCATTCTTATTCTCAGCAGACCCTCTCCAAATAATAGTTGAATACAAGCCTCTGTATCATTGAGGTAAACCAACAGATGTCTTACTAATCAGATGAGTCATTTCCAAAACTTATCTGTAAGAATACCTTGAGAACATACAACCTTCTCTTGTTGCACTCAATAAATTTTGTTAGATTGCACTCACATTTTTGTAAAGCAATACAACCTGAGAGGAAGCATGGTCAAGACTTCTCAAAAAATGACCAGTGATAATCTTCCATATTATTCGTTGTGTAGAACTCTTTTGCCTCTTAGAGGAATTTTTGCAGATGTAGACTACCATTGTTACAAATTATGTGCAAGTTGGTTGCTCTGCAAGAAGCAATGCAAACAATAGGGCTCATAGTCATTGGTTGTTTTTGTCTGCTTGTGCATGTGTATTGGTGAACCTTCTGACTTGAAAAATTGCTTGCCTCCTCATGGCATGTATTCAAAAGTATCCCCGAAAACTATCCATTTGCATGAATAGGGATCTTCTTGGTCTCTCTTTCCCAGGAATTAAAATTTCAAATGAATCTGGCTGTAGTTACTTCTCTTTAGAATTTCACTTATTTTAAGAGCTCATGCAGCTCTTGGTTGAAAGAAATGAGGTTCGTTATGAAAAAGCATATTCTGCTATTCTTATTCAAAGAATTCCGAAAGAGAAAAGGCAAACTTTCTTGTTCGACTGTGAAATGCAACACCCCAACTGGAAGCTATCTTTCTGTTGAATTCTTAATCCACCTCTAGTGCTGCCACCACTGAGTTATGCTACTATAACTATATATATTTTACCCTTTTAGTGCCAGCCCAGATAACAGAATGCTGTCTGAAAAGTGCCAAGCAATTTTAGAACAGAATGCAGGGTTTTAAATTATTAGTAATAAAATGAGTACCAAAGTACATATGGAGCTGAATCTTTTTTATTTTTAGTAAACCCATTTGCTTATTGTATAATGAGAAGTCTCCTCAGTATTTAAAAAAAAAAAAGTTAAAAATATAAGAACATTTTGAAAATAAATAATAATTAGGCATTCAAAACCTTACCATATGGAAAGTTCAGGCTAATGAAATGCAAGTACAGAGATTTCATTATTAAAACAGCAATCTGTTTTGGTCTGGTGTTTTATTATTTAAAATGCAAAAAAAGAATTCTGTAACCTGCATCTGAAAAGAATCACTAAAAACACACACACAATGGTGTAATACAGTTAAAATGAAAATGGCATAAATCAATAGGATACAGATGTAACGTAGATACTGTACAATTTAGCACTTACATTGTTGTGTATCTAAATGATTGGTTTACATTGCGTTGTCTGGTTACACTTCTGTAAATCCATTTTGATAAGTACACTGATTATTTGCATGCATACCGAGGACCGTTATTGTCTGATGCACTTTCATCGCTGAAGTTAGAATATATACCTATCCTCTCTTACGTAAAAAATCCATAGCATGGCTTCCTTTGGAAGGTAAATTAAGCCGTTGGTCCCATGTCATAGATTTACGGCACGTAAAAGAACCTCAAGCCTGATAGAGAGGCCTCTGAGCAAAATTAATCGGTCTTTCATGCCCAATTTAGAATGGGACGCTGAGAACCAGAGTAGTTAAAGAGCATCCGTAAATAACATGCCATTTGCATTTTTCTCTTACGTCGATGTCAAATGTTTTCATCAAGGACTGAAAATTGAAAATCACTTGCTTTCTTCTAATACATTGTGAACAGCATCTCTTACTTCCTCTTTGGTTTGCAACCTTTTGCTAGCAGATGCCATTTTTCAACCAACATAAACACTGGCAAGAGAAATTAAATTTGGAGCTAATTTAGTGCTTTGGAGTGTAAAGCTAATGCACTAAAATGCTCCAGAAAACCTTTCTGTATGGTTACAATGTAACACAGACTTTCCCACTGAAAAGATGGTAAATGACATCAGAATTAGATCGTGATTGGCAATTCTTGCAAAATTTTTGGATCACAGATCGTAATTGGCACTAAAAGGATTAATAGGAGTTTTTACAAAGTAGGTTAATAACACACACACAATGCAACTGAATGTCAAAGGAAGCTCTGTTGTATAGCGATAACTGACGAATATGATTCACCGTTGTGGCAACGTTTTGTTTCGATAGCACTGGCCTTCATTTCCCCTTGGTTTCGGTGTGTTAGGGAGGGGAACTAGCTTTGTTAGCTGCTTCGCTATGTTCTGGCGTCAGTACAGCCATGAGTGAGCAAGAAGTCCCTTCGTCTGTTGCGCAACACATTATTATCAAGTTTCTAACCAAGGAAGGGGTTAAACCTTCGGAGATTTTAACTCGTTTGAGGGCTCAGTTTGGGGACACTACACTGTCGCAGAATTGAGTGTTTACTTGGGCCAGACAATTTAAGAGCAGCCAAGAATTTGTGGAAAACGAAGGTCATGCTTGATGCCCAAGGTCAAGTCTCACAGATGACAACATCCGTGCCATGTTTTTCGACTACAGAGGAGTTTTGCTGGTTGATTTTCTTCATGATCGACGTATATTGCTTACTATTGCTAATTGTTAAACGTCTGTAAAAGCTGCCTACCAAAGCAAAAGACTTATGTCCATTAGAGATGTCCTCCTTCTCCAAGACAACGCTACGCCTCACACTGCCAATTTGACAATGGACACAATGGCTGACATGCACTGTGAACCTTTGAACACCCTCCCTATAGTCCAGACTTGTCCCCTCCAGACTATTTTTTTTTTGCATCCATGCTTGGAGGGAAACACTTCAAAAATGAGGATGTGTAGGAGCATGTGTGCAATTGGTTGGCGAACCACCCTCAAACTTTTTTTGAAGAAGGAATGTTCAAGCTTCCAAAATGTTGACAAAAATGTGTAGAGTGTGAAGGAGGCTATGTTGAGAAATGCTGATGAAGTCACTTGTGTATATATTTAATCAGTAAATATTTTTAACAAAATTACTGTTTATATTTGAACCACCCTCATACATAATACTGAAAAATGGGATGGGGCAGAATTTGAAGTAGTAAGCAAATTTGACTGAGAATTAGGCCTAGTTCAAATGGGAAGGGGGTGGTTGGAGGGAGTCAAAATGAAGGCATTAGTAAAAGAAAGTTTGAGAGCTATTAGTGTCTGCTGGCACAAAGTACCAGAAATGCATATGGAGTGGTTGGAAAAAATATATGCGGCAATAGTAGAGTAGTAGAGGCTAAAATGATGTTTGGCATGGAAATATGCAACATTGAGGAGAAGTGGCTAAATATAGATTTGATCACAGGAATATTTGTATCTAACAACTCACGAAATGGGGTTGCTCAAGCTGAACTAGGCAGAATAGGGAGTAAATAAAAAATGATGAGAACCCTGAAATATTGATTTAGGATAAAGAATTTAATTTACAAAATATTGTCTAGTAAGAAACAGAAAGTGAGGGGAAGAAACACTTGGGTTAATAGAATTAACAAGATCATGGAAAAAAATCAGCTAGGATACGGCATGGTGAGCAAGGAAAGTGGATTTTGGAAAGAAGTTAAAGAATTGATGATATGGAAATCCAGGAGATTAGAGTGGAGTTGAAAGGTTCAAGAGGAGGTTTTAGTATAGAGGAAAGCCTGATGTGTGGAATGCAAGGCAACTATTGGCATGTAATTCTGGAGTGTGAAGAAACTAAAGAAATGAGAGCAAAACTTTGGATTGAGAAGTGGGTTAATTTACCAATAGAGATAAGGGGTAAAGGTTTGTGAATATGAAAGCTAGGCACAAAATTATAGACTTTGGGGATTTTCTGGGCAAAGTTAAAAGAAAATGGTTGAAGAAAAAATCTGATGTGTTACACTCATATGATTTTCTCTAAATGTTCTACAAAAAGACTTTTTACAAAAGATTATTCTTTCTACACCATGCTAATCGAGATAAGCATTAGCAGAATGTACTTGCTTAGTTCCTTATAAGTAGAAGGGAACTAAAGGAATGTGCTATGCTAAAGCGATAGTCAAATGTTTTAAAAGCTATTTTTACGCGATTGTCATTGAAATTCACTTCTTTGTTTGGCCAGGAATAGAACAAAAGAAAAAAGTATAATTATTTTAAAACTGAAACCAATAACAAGGAATATCTTGGAAATTGTCAACTCGACAACAAAAATGCATATGACATAAATTGTGTGTTTTAACAAGATCTACATTTTTTGTTCAGTAAGTTTTTCTATCTCTTAGGTTTAATTGTTATGCAACATTTTGCAAAACCAACCACAAGAAAGTGCTCTTCAGAGGCTATTCACAGAAAATTCAAAATGTACATTTTATTTGTGTTGTGAACAACTTAAATATACAGTATTTTAATCAAAATCATAAAAGACATTTTGACAAAAATATTTAAAAAAATTTTTCATGTAAAGGGTAGTTTGGGATGGGAGATATTTTTGAAAATCTTTGTGTCGCATCCTTGGAAGAAAATAAGCTTAAATACCAAGTTTGGTATTTAACAATATTTTAGTTTTGTAGCTGTTCTGTCCACAGATACACACATAAGCACATGGATCTTTTTCTAATAATGTTTTTGTTTTTTTATTATTATATATATTTAGAATATATATTTGTGGTGAAATCTCAGTATCAAAATTTTTGGGTGCAATACAATACCTTCTCTATGCACTATGTACATAGTATGTGTAGAGAAAATAAATAAAAATGGGGATATAGATCGGTTACAAAAATAATTTTTTATAGAGTTGGTCAACCCTAGATGCAAGTTGGCCTGATAGTTGAATAAATGCAGGTTGAAGGTTTTATGCAATCAGATAAAGTTGGAGACATCCATAGCGATCCCCGACAGTTGCCTTATCTCGTGGCTGCTCTGTCACACTGTTGCCTCTTCATCCCATCCATGCCTGCCACAGGACAGTAAGGCATTTTCAAATAAACAAACTAAAACACTAGCACATGGCAAACATTTACATTACAACATGTAAAAAAAGTCTGAAGCAAAGCAAAATAGCACAATACAAGCGTATATCCGTGCCAATTGAAACTGCATTGAGGAATGTTAGTTACGTCTTAAAACAAGGATGACATCATTGCTTATGTAGCATGAATCTACTGTCAGAGAGGCAGACACACCTCTTATCAGCTGTCAGATATCACTGTGAAACTCTCAGTAGAGCTTGTCATATGATGCGAAAGGTTAAGAGTACATAGAAACATACAAACAGCACTAGTGAAGAGTGAATACTCGTGATGAAATAGGAATAACAAATGGAGAAACAAAACATTGTCAGCTTGCCTCGGTAATGTGGGGGTAGGTGTCTGCCTCATATAAAGAGATCACAAGTTTGAATCTCGCTTAGGATGAGTTACCCAGATAAGTTGTTTTTTGTGTTAGCTTCCATTCTTTCTTCAGGGCCTTCTCTTTTGAATCGAGGAAGTTTAAGCTTTTTTTGACATAACTCCTTAGCGTGTCTTCCTTCAGAAGGGAAGTGAATCTCTTGGTCCCGTGTAATTTTATTTGTACATAAAAGAACCCTATACCTTGAAAGTGAAGATCATTGGGCTAAATTCTGCAAGTCGTTATTTCATTCTATAGTGTCATCTATGGGTATTGGGTTGATCCCTTGTCACCATGTGGACATGTAGCAAACTTCCAAACTAGAAATTCCTGATCAAGAAATATGTGGCCAAAATGTAGCAACATGGTGAGATGGAACTTAAATACAGTTATAGTGAGTGCGACTGCACTTGCAAATGGAAACCAGTTTTGTCATTAGTTGATTTAGCAGTAAATTTACGGATGTTTAATGGTATTATACCTTTTGGAATAATTGTGCTGTAGTTTATAGTAGGTATTTAAAATCTTTCTCATGTTATATTAAAGAAATGACCATGCTTATAAAGATTGTCTAAGAAAGTAAATGTATTTTGCCCTTAAAAATAAAAAATATAGATAGATAGTATTGGTAACAAAACTAATGGAAAGTAATTAAACTACATTTTTCTCGCCAAGCTTGCGTATTCTGGAATAATAAAATTTACAAAACTGTTCAGGCTGGTTTACAATAATCCGAGAACAGTAACCAGAACGAAACTGGAACCACAAGTCATACAGGACACAAGATTTTGGTTCACAATAACCTGGTAACCCGAATGGAAATGCATTTATTTTCTTTTCCTGGTCAATTTTGCAATTGCAGCTTCGAAGAGTTTAATAATGCACAATGTGCATCTACTATGCTGTGCCCAGTAACAAGAATGAGGAACTAAAAACTTGGCAAGACTTGCTTCCCATTTCTGGAGTCCAGAAAGACATTGTGAATGCTTCCATTAAAATGCATGTATTTCAATATTCTCATTCTTGTTCTGGTTACCATTTCTGGTTGTTGTGAACAGTCTTTCTCTGATCCACAGATATCAATTCTGGCTTGATTTCAATCCTAACTGCTAAAGTTGTAATATGTCAAAAATTATTGTAAATAGAGCTTTTTATTTATTTATTTATTTATTTATAATTGTACTTCAGGTTAGCCTAAGGTGAAAAGTGCAGGTGAATGCAGAATGTGGCTATTTTAATTTAAATCTGAAGAAAATTAAAGTTGATGCATTATCCACTTACAGATTTGATTACAGGGCTTTAAATTGTAATACTCATTGAACTTTCCAGATGGACAGCAGCTGACAGGGCCATACATTGTGTCCAATGGCCTTCATCATTGTGCTGGTTCGTTAAGCCATAAGCTTTTCTTTTATTTTGCATCTCCTTAATTTGCCTATTATGTATTTTTTCAGCTTTATGAATGCCAAAGCATGTGTAATTCCATTTTTTGATAAAATTTAATTATGTTTGCGAGGCAGCTAGAAAATTTTAAGTAAGTAGCTTGCACATTACAAAGTATGCTTTGCTGATGACACTTCTGAAATATCTTGTATTTAAAACACTTAGACCCAGTTTCACAGTTTAATCTTAAACTTTGTGTTGGGCGAGGAAACTTAGGCTATAGTGGAGGTTTACAGTGCACAGTTTGAATGATAAATTGACCTAATCCATTGCATGACTAAAACTGTATTGAACTGCAGTTGAAGTAAAGGAATAGTTACACTGTTATCTGAAGAAGAGAATATTAATAATGAATAAGTGCGTTATTTTAATCCATTGCCCAAGAGAAGACTAAAAATGTTAAAATGCAAAACTTCAAATATAGAATAACCAAAAATTCTGAAAGGTTTCGATGAAGTAAACAGTCAGCAATTATGGTATCAGAATTTATTCATGATGCAAATAAAAGTATAATCAGTTAAACATAAAACAGGCTGGTAAATAAAGCTTAATTTTAAACAAAATTTCATTTTACACTTAATGAATGG
This sequence comes from Hymenopus coronatus, assembly GCA_030762935.1. NCBI lineage: Eukaryota > Metazoa > Arthropoda > Insecta > Mantodea > Hymenopodidae > Hymenopus > Hymenopus coronatus. Next base: position 59,731,490 of record CM060899.1, read on the forward strand.
TATGTTATATATTATACATTATGTATTAAGTATACTTAGTAACCCTCCCCCAAATACTAGAAGTACTTTGGGCTGAATATCTGAGCCCCTCCCAACCAGGAGCTGTTTGGATTGGGTTGGGCTCGGCAGTTTTTTCCTGAAACCTGAAATTGGGTATATCTGGACAGTGATGCCTGGACAGGATTGTGAGATGCCTTAATGTCCTTTGAACACTAAGCTGGAGAGCTTAGACAGAAGCGGTAACTAAATGTAAATGGCATGTTATTTATGAACTGCTGTGTTTCTCAGCGTCCCATTCTAAATTGGGTGTGAAAGACCGCTTAATTTTGCTCAGAGGCCTCTTTATCAGGCTTGAGGTTCTTTTACGTGCCATAAATATATGATGCGGTACCAACACTTTACTTCCCTTCCAAAGGAAGCCATGCTAAAGATTTTTACACCCAAAAAAAATCCATCGTCCTCTGCTGGGATTGAACCCGCGACCTTGGGTATATGAAGTTAGCATGGTAACCATTACACCACGGAGGGCAACAAGCTGGTACTGTCACTACCGAGATATTCCATAGTCATACTGAATGGGGTTAACATACATGAGTGGCATATCCACTTACGACCTTTTGGGAGCAAATTGTAAAATGGATACAGGCGTAATGGAAAACTCCATGGAATTCCCTGGGGCGTCTCTCATACCCGAGTTATTTGGTCACTGCTCAATGACCATTATCATATACTTTGTTACACTCATTGTCATCCCATCTATTATTTCTTTATAATTCAGTAACAAACCATTTTGTCAGAAACAATGTTTCTCTAAACACTGAATTTATAATCTTCAAATAAAAGCATGCAAATTGTAGATGAACATTTTTATGTTATCTCAAAGTCCACAATATGCAAACCTGTTAAAATTATTTGCTATTGCAATCCCCCCCCCCAAATTTTTGTTTTTCTTAATCCACAACTTTTGTAGGATCACTTGCACTTTATTACATGCATATACACTTCACAACATGTAGGAAGATGCTTGCTCCTTGATAAGTAAATGTCATAATATATTTTGTCCTAGCATTTGTTATTTTAACTGTATGTTGCTGTTAATCTACAAAAGCTTATTTTAAGAACAGCTTCACTGTAAACAAATTATGGAAATTCACTTGAAGCATGCAATAGCGTTACCAACACTGTTCAACTCAGTAAAGCTGAACTTGGGTTTTCCTACTGTGAAACTCTCAAAACTTAAACCAAAACTTAAGCCTGGCATAGTGGCATCAGTATCTTACTAAACCTTTGTCATCCTCCATGGTTTAGGGGTCACTTGCTAGCCTCAGTTCCTAAGGTTGCGGGTTCAAACCTGACAGAGGGTGATGGATTTTTTGGACATAAAAATCCTTAGCATGGCTTCCTTTGGAAGGGAAGTAAAGCCTGGTCCCGTGTCATAGATTCATGGCACGTAAAAGAATCTCGAGAGGCCTTTGAGCAAAATTAAGTAATCTTTCACACTTGATATAAAATGAGATGCGGAGAACCATAGTTAACCCTTTAGGTGCCAGCCCGAATAGCAAAATGCTGTCTGAAAGGTGCCAAGCAATTTTAGAGGAGAATGCAGGGTTTTAAATTATTAGTAATAGAATGAGTACCAAATGACATAGCGGAATGTTTTTTTCATTTTTAGTAAATCCTTTGTCTACTGTATAATATGCATTATGTATATGGGAAGTCTCTTCAATATTTTTAAAAATTGAAACCACAAGAAATTTTTGAAAATAAAATTAAAAATCCCAAATAATCAATAATTAGACATACAGAAGCTCACTACACAGAAAGTTCAGGCTAATTAAATGAAAGTATGGATATTTCTTTACTAAAACAGCATCCTACTTTGGTCTGGTGTTTTATTTTTAAAATACAAAAAATAAATTCACCAAACCAGAAACTGAAAAAACGAGTCACACACATAATAATGATACCACTGTTAATGAAAACAGCATATAGTAGTAGAATGCAAATGTAATATAGTTACTGTAAAGTTTATTACTTGTGTTGTTGCATAGCTGAGTGGTTAATTCATATTGTATTCGTCGTCTGGTTACACCTCCATAAATCTATTTTGATAAGTACACCGATTATTTGCATGCATATGAGGTACGTTGTTATCAGAAGCATTTTCATCACTGAAGCTAGAATATATATCTTCCCCTCGTACGTTGATGTCAGAAACTTTCATCAAGGTCTGAAAATTTAAAACCACTCACTTTCTTCTAATACATCGCGAACTGACGCTCTTATTTTCTCATTGGTATGCAACCTTCGGCTAGAACAGGATAAACAAACACTGACTAGAGAAATTAGGAGCTAATTTAACACTTTGGAGTGAAGATAAGATTGGGAAGCGCTCCAGAAAACCTTTCTCTATGGCTATGTTGTAGAAAATACACAGACTTTCCTGTTGGAAAGATTTAAAACATATGAAAATGGCATCATGATTAGATTGTGACTGGCACTAAAAAGGTTAAAGACCGTCCATAAATAAAACAAAACTTCATTTAATTTGGCTTAAGTTTAAACTGTGAAACCAGATTTTATCTTATACATTTAAAATGCTAATCCAGGTGTGGGCAAACGCCGAATCATTTTATATACAACCTAAAAATGGCTAACAACAAATAGTTTTGAAACTAACCAGTAGATGCAGAAAAGAAGAGATAATTAGTGGAGTGGTGATTGCTGATTATTAGATAAATGCATAGTGTTGATTTCTTATGTATACAGTTTAGACACTAGTAATATAATATGCTGTATTTCTTTCTCTAGCACATATGTGCAATGTACATAGTAGATAGAGAGGGTATTTGTATTGCACCAAAAATGTGATACCAATATTCACCAGAAATACATGTTTTGAGACCCCCTAAATACAAATAAAATTTTAGATGTTCATGTGCATATCCTGGGTAGTAAGGCTCAAAAACGAAAAGTTGGGTAAATGTCTGCCAAGGATGCAACACACACATTTTCAAGAAAATCCCTCACAACTACCCTTTACATGGAACATTTTTTTTAAAATTTTGATTTGATGGCTAGTGATTTTGATTAAAATACCATAAGATATTTTCATGAAAAATGAAATGTATATCTTGAATTTTCTGGTAATAGCCTCTAAAGACTTCTTCACTCTTTTTATGACTTTTGTTTAACTCATAAGCTGTAAGAGTAGACAAAAGCCTGGTACACAAAAAATAAAATTAATAATACACACAGTTTAAGTCATATATATTAAATATTTCTGTTATGGATTTCAATTTTAAACTATTCAAAATGTTTCTCAAGTGAGAAGTCAACTTTTGTTTCATCTCTATAGTTTACTCCCAGATATTCAATAAAGAACTGAATTTAGTTGTTACACATAGCGATGAGCTTTGGGTCCATTTAAGTGTTTTAATAATTTAACATCTGGATTTATTTCATGATTAAATTTCCAAAAATGTTCTGCCACAGCTGATTTATCACTTTGTTATTATTTAATATTCCTAAAGTGCTCTTTTGCTCTGGTTTCCAAATGAAGTTTAGATTTAATGGTTTGGGACAAAATATTTATATTAAAGAATAAAAATCATGCAATGAGTTTTGATATATCACCAATTGATTCTCTCACCAAATTTGTTTTGATTCCAGTAGTTAGCAATGCCTTAGTTCACAATCCACCTAGTAGCAGTAACGATAACAATGTAAATAAACAAGATCAAAAAGAAAATCAGCTGACAATGCAATAACTCCTTTTATTGAGAAACTAGTTCTTCGATTTCAAAAAGATAAGTAGAGAATTGCTACAATTATTAATTGTTACATTAATATTTCTGTTACTTCACTGTTACTAGCTTCCTTTTTATATATTAAAAGATAACATCATGTTTAACCTTATCACAAATAAAGAGTCATTCATAAAGCTGATTTTGAGTTGCTTGACACATTTTTGTCAGTCAGTTGTCATTGTTTTGTATTGATATATCCATAAGCACTTCAATTGTTGCCCCATTGAAATTTCTTGGAATTTTTTTTTAGCTATAGAACAGTTTACTATTGTGCAATGTGTGCTAATTGTGAATACTTTTCAAAATGAAGGAAGTTATGCAGCGACTGTCAGGCAACTTCATGTGATTCTAAGGCATAATGAAGCACTGAATGAACCGCAAACTTAAGAAAAAGTTGAATGAAGCAGGTTCAACAGTGAACAGTAAAAATTTGGGGCATTATTGTTCTGGTCGCTCTGAGTAAAACATTGTGGTGGTTAATTGCAATGTGGTTGTTTGTCCAACGAAATTGGTTCTTTGCTGTCCCCAAGAATTGGACATAGGATGTTCAATTTTGAGAATTCTCTGATACGGTTTCATTACCATCCTTACAAAGTTCAGTTAACACAGCAGCTGAAAACTGCTGACCACAAGAATAGATGAAATTTTGTGAACAGATTTCTGAGAAGGTGACAGGAGGGTTTATGGTCTCATTTCAAAGGAATGGTAAGCAGAATGGTACTATGTTATGCTTCCTGTGAAACGATTTAGTTGCTTCAGTTCACAGACCACCTCATTTAGAGTAATACTGGCCATCAATGGCCACCAATTCTTGCATCTTTTTTACTTCCTCTACACAGATTACATACATAGTATAGAGAGAAGGTATTGTATTGGACCCAAAAATTCCATACCAAAATTTCACTGGAAATAGATGTTTTGGGACCCCCTGAATAAAAAAAAAAAACATTTTTAGAAAAAGTTCAATGTGTCTATGGCAGGATAGCTCCAAAATGAAAAGTCTGTTTAACACCAAACTTGATATTTAATTTCAGTATCTCCCAAGAATGTGACAGGAAGTTTTTCAAGAACCCCCCCCCCTCCCCAAACTACCTTATATGGAAAAAATGTTGATTTACTCAAATTTTGGTTAAAGTTTCTTATATTTAAGATATTTACATTACAAATAAAATGAATATCTTGAATTTTCTGAGAATAGCCTATAGCTTATAGACCTCTTTATTCTGATTGTTTTTTTGTTTTTTTTTAATTTTGTATAACTAGTAAACCATAAGAGATAGACAAAAACTTAAAGAGCTCCTTAAAACACACAGTTTATGTTGTATACATATTTTTCCTAGAGTTGACCGTTTTAGGATATTCCTTGTTATTGATTTCAGTTATAAAATGTTTTCTTATAGAGGAACTTACCAAATCTTGGCCACGTAAAGAAACAGATCTCAATCCCATAGCAACCACATTTTAAAACATGTGATTGTTGGTTTAGCTTAGTGCATTCCCTTATTTCCCTTCTGTTTCTGATATTGTTTATCTCAATTAGCATGAAGTGGATAGAAGAATAAGCTTTTTAACAATAATTTGTTACAGAGATATAGAGTCATATGAATGGAACACATCAGATTTATTTTTATTTCTTCCTTGGTTAAGCTCATTTAAGTGTTTACTTATTTCCTCCCTTTAGCCCCAATTATGTAAAGTAACTATCAACAAGGAAGGCTCAAAAGCTGGTGACTTTCAAATTGGAACTCTCTTGCAACCCGACACAGCTACATTATACATGAGCATATACCTGTCACACCATCTTCTGTAATATCTTTTGTTGTATGCTCCAGCATACAAGAGTTAAAAATGGTTCATGAACCAATAATTACCCATACCTGGCTTAATCTGGTCCTATTTATGAGTGTCATTGAAATGATGGCCAGTCCATGAAGTTTGTGATACTGCTTAAAGCTAACATGGACATTTCCAAATTAACAAAACAGTTAATCTAGTAATATTATGGATAAAGAAACTGTTAAGCAGATCTATTATGCTTTCATTTATTCTCACATAAAATGCAGAATTACTCTTTGGGGAAATATCACATATAAAGGTATTTATTTTGCATAAAAAGCACTTTGAATAATAGAGAAAGTAGATAAACAGCATTCATGTAGACACATTTTTATAAAGTATAAGATTTTTACTGTTCCCTGCATGTATATATATGAAAGCATAAATAGTATTGTTTTAGATAAAGAAGAGCCAAAAAATAACAAGTATTCCTTAAGAAATAATAAAATACTTTAAATCTACTCTTAGGGGTACCTTAAATAATCAAGATGTAAGAAGTATAGGGAAACAACTATTTAATAAGTTACCTAAAGAAATAAAAGTCATTAAAAACAACAGAATATTAAAATTTGTAAAAAAAAAAAAAAAAAAAAAAAAATGTTTAGAAAATGCATTATATATATTAATCAAATGCATTATTATATATATCAAATTTAATGGCTAGCATTTTGGGGTTTCACCAAATTGTTTGGCTGGAAGTCTCAAGTAACCTTTGTTTGTTTTAAGGATCATTGCATTGAGTCATGAAGCTCTCATTCTAAATTTAAAATTTTGCAAATATCAAAGAATCTTGTGACAGTGATGAGATTAATATTCAATGAAAATAATTTGAGTTGGTTTTTGTGACACAAAATGTCACTTATTATTACTTATGGGGACCGGTTTTGGGAACACTTGTTCCCATTTTCAACCCCTAATTGTGCTTGAATCCCACTTGACACTTTGTTGACATCCAAGATGAGGGTGGAAATACATCACTTGCAAAGGCATCTGGTGCTGGATCTATGAACTTCCAAAGGTTACTGTACGGCACAGTAAATTAAAATTCATAATATGGTTCTTTTTCTTCATGTTGTAAATCTTTTCCCAGACATCTAATTCTGTATATTCAAATGTTGGTTTTAATGGTTTTATATAAGGTGTGATTTCATGCCCTGATAACCAGAAATGATGGGTAACTGCTGATTTTTCTCTTTGTATTTTAGGTTTCTCATATGTTCTTTTAATCTGGTTCCAAACTTCTTTTTGTCCCTCCTATGTATACTAGATTACAATCTCCCAAGCGACCACATGAGAGATTTGTGGTGGACCAAGTGGTGCAGGGATGGGTTTTCTCTAGTTTCCCCTGCCATTGCATTCCACCAGTGCTCCATCTTCATTCCATACATTATCAGTGTCATCGCCTGCAGTGCCATATGTAGTAAAAGCAGGCACTAAACACTATAAAATCAAATAGATTACAATCTGATCATTCAATTTTATAAATTCCCAGTTTTATGTTTCCTGTAATAGGATCCTTAATTTTTTTGCATAGCAGTTTCTGAATGCTGTAGTTGTTTTCGGAGCCAAGGTGGTGATGTAATTCTTGATCTTCTAAAATTTGTTGTGTGTCCAAGGATGATAGGTGAATCTTCTGACTTGAGGTTGGTCATGGTTCTGTAGGGTTATTGTGTGTGTTATGTGGTTCAATTTTTTTATTTGTGTATTCTCTTGTCTATTGCATTTTTGTGGAAACCATTGTTAGTTTTTGAGATATTTCTTGTTTTTGGTTACAGCTGTGAAAAACTATACTTTTCCCATACAGGAATTTGTCAACTCCTGTCCATACAAACAAAGAAACTTCAGTCACACAGCAACCAGCTTTTGACTATCATGGTACTCCCTTATTTCGCTTCTACTTGCAAGGATGCAAGTAATAAGACTAATTCTGCTAATTTTTTCTTGATTACCATGAAGTAAATAGAAGCATAAACTTTTTAACATAATTTGTTGCAGAGATGTAGAGAAAGTCATGTGAATGGAACACATCAGATTTTTTATTTGTGTGTTCTCTTGTCTATTGCACTTTTGTGGAAACCATTGTTGGTAGCTATTTGAAATATCTGTTTGTATTCACTATTTTCCATGGGAATGTGTTCCAATCTGTGTGTGCTATTCAGGACTGCTTATTTGTGTGCTGTGGGATTGTAGCTATCATACATACATTTATGTAGTTATTTGTGGGTTTTATATGTATTCCAAATGTTAGTTGTTTTTGCTGTTGTTTGTTTTTTTTTTCTGATTATTTTGATGTCCAGAAAAATGTTGTATCAATATCAGTCATGTATTAAGTCTGCATTTGTATAGACTTATATATTGTACCTATCATTGTTTTGTATCTGTTAAACTCATTGTGGATAGAAGAGCAGTCTTATATAATGTGGTTTCTTGAATGTACAGGGTGAAACAGAAGTCATTACATTAATTTAAACCAGTGATAGATCTTGGTATTTCGAACACATTTAGTGTTTTGCATTTTTGTCTCTAACCATTTCCTAAGGAGAGATTTTAGTTTTGTCGAAAACAAGAGACAGACAGCTGACAACACTGCATGTTTTTTGGGTGTCACTTGCACTAGGTCAGTACACACATATGCCTCACTAGGACATTAAAGGAATTCCTTCCATTTTTACTGTGCAAGTAATGGACAAACAGAATGTCAGTTGCATTTGTTATCTCCCAAAACATTACAACACCCTGCGTAGTGTTTGCAAGCAACCGACGTGTTTACATCTAGAAACCGGTTCAGATCCCTGACCAGCCTCAACACAAGATTACCGAGTTACTTCACATCTGAAAAGCTGCTTGGAATATTCCTTTAATTCTTTTAAGTGACTAATTATTTCGAAAATCTGTGTGATGTCCCATAATCCCTACTGAAACTGTCAGAAATATATTACTCTATGCATCTTACAAGTAACAAACTATTATCTTTATACTTATCTTGTGGAATTATGTATCCAATTTAGAACAAAAACCATTTATTTTTTCGAAATTGGCTGATCAAAGAACAAAATGCCATTAGACTTTTTTGTTTGTAATGCTTCTATGAAGCATATATTAGAAGGAATGTAATAAGTTCCCTTCCACCCCATATAGGTATATTTTGGAGGGAATCCATTACCCTGTCTTGGATATATCACCACCCTACATAGATCTGATTCTTCCTTATTAACATGGCTTGTATCATGTAAAGTGTGAGCTAAAAGATGGTGCAAGAGCCAACTTTAATAATTTTTCTGTAAAATATAGGGGAACAGAGGCCATTTTACACTTCATGACAAAGAAGACATTTTTATGACTTTTTGGGCAGATTCAAAGTGTTCGATTTTACCCATGGATATAACAAAATATTAAATTATATTGCATCAAGATTATAGACAGAATATACTGCATAAATTGATATATTTTTGTAATGGCCGGAGCTTGTCTGTGTGTCTAGTCATCATGATCTCGGTCCCCCTTCACAGGGCCATAAGAGAATGCACAGCATGCAGATTTAACATTTGATTCCATCACTAGTAACCACTGGTAAATAGGCACAACCAATTCCTTAGTGGATGTAAACTTCCTCACATAAATTCATTTATTCAATATACGCATTCTATGGCTGCAGAATATGTTGTAACAGATTTTTTTATATAGTTTATTTATGAAGCGTAAAATATGACCTAAAAGCCTGGATTTCTTTGCTTTAATATATATATTTATTGTGGTACCAGGAAAGATTTTAGCATACGTGATAAAATAGCAGCAGTATTGGGAGTCTTCAAGGATCTTAAAAATACTGGTTTCCCATTTATTTTATGTGTAATATTCTTTTTATTGGCACTAAACATTTTATGCATTATGTCGTGTCATAAAATTCTTTGCTGGACACAGGAATTGTTTCAGTTCCATATGAGCATGTTTGTCTGCAAGCAATTAATTAAAAAGAAAATGAGATGTATCAATACAGCAGTCTTGTTGATTGATAAGATTGTTTTTTGCGAACAGAACAATTCTCTAGCTTCTGTCTAACTTAAGTAATCATAAGTATTTGTAACATTTATAAAATCCACAGTTTCATTTCGATTTCATTTGAAATTTCAATACAGCAGTCAAGGCTCAATGTAAAATGTATATGTGAAATTTCTTGTATATTTTAAAATTAATTTCCAAGATATTAATTTTTATTATTGCTTTTTTATACTGTTTTAAAAAATTGTTCAACACAGTGCATATAGCTTTTAAGAAATTAATTTTAATATTAAACTCTTCAGTAGCATGTAAATTGCAAAAATCAGAAGCATAAGAATGTGCTTCTCTAGCAGCCCTTTGGTTAACATTGCACCTGCCGGCCTCCCTTGTGGAGGTCCTTGCCGACGACCACAGTGCGGTCGATAGGTTTTTACCTTTTTATCTAATTCAACGTTTCCAATAAGGATTTAGTTTCTTAGGTTTTACTTCATAACGATTTCTTTTAATGGAGCGGAGGTTCATAGGTTTTAATGATTTTAACTGTCTTCTCTTGCATTAATTTTACCCGTCGACCGAATTTTATTTGTTTTGTATCCATTTTGCTCCGTTTTTAAATATTTTAGATTCTTGTGTATCTTTTAGCCACCCATTTTTATTCCCTTTTTTTTTTTAATTGGCATTCTGCTTTTAATTTATTTTATATTGGTGTTTTTATTTAACCTTGTTTTATGAGGGTACTAATGATCTCAGTAGTTAAGCACCCTTAAACACCAATCATCATCATCAGAAGCATAGCTCGGGGGATGTTGAAACTCCCCTTGTTAAAAGGAAAAGTAAAGCATAATGGAAAAATGTAATTTTAATTCCAATTGTTGCACCTTATTCTATGAACAATGACATTTATTTTTTAAAATATTTCAACTCGGGAGTAATTCATATTTATAATTTGATTTTATGCAAACTGTTTAGAAAATGGATCTCTATACCTAACCCTGACCCTAAATACCTTTCTGGCTATGCTACTAGTAAAGATTATTTATTCCGAGAAGTGCATTGTGTGGAAGAATTTGAAAATTTGAATGTGCCAACAAATAAAAACATGAGAAAAGTGTGATTTCATTAAATTAGGTTAATTACCTCAGAACAGTTTCAAGGAATCACTTCCTCATCAGCTGATTGCAACGGTTCTCCTCTGATGGTTATTTTTGTCTATTGGGATCTCGAAGTTTATTAATGTTGGACAAAATTTCCAAATAAATATTTTCTCCCAAATATTTAAATCGGTGGGTTTTTGTGCCTGCTTAATAAGTAATGCAGTGTTGACAATTTTGTGTCCTTGTGTCCAAAAATGTGCTGCAGCTGCTGATTTTTCTTCCCTGGATTTGACGTTTCTAAGTGTTCCATAAGCCTTGTTTCTATGTTTTGCTTAGTTTGACCTATAGATTTGATCACGTTCTTTAAAATCTATTCTAAAAATCCTGGAGTTTTTATGAGCTGGCATTTTTTTTCTTTTTGGTTCGCTTTTATGAGGAATTGTATGCTGAATTTATTTTTGGGGATTAGTGCTATGTTGCTATCTTTGAAAATCTGAATTTTTTGTGTATCCCTGAATGGAATGTGACCTTTTTGAACATAGAAATGAGGCCTAAGTAACACTTTAGAAACATCAAATCCAGGGAAGAAGAAAATTCAGTAGTTGCAGCACATTTTTTATACAAGTACACACAAATGTCAACAGTGCATCACTTGCTAGGCAGGTACAAAAACCTGCTGATTTAAATATTTGGGAGAAAATATTTCTTTGGAAATTTTATCCAAGATGTGAACTTCAAGATCCCAGTGGACAAAAGTCTGATCACCAAATTTGTAGAGACATCACCAGAAGGACTAAGAGACAAACATAACCATCAGAGGAGTCAACTAGTTCTGAGGTAAATAACCTAATTTAGTGAAATCTATATTTGCAACCACTTCTAAACTATAATAGTTCATCTTTTCATTATGTCTTCCGATTCAAAAATAATGAGAAACATCTCTAAACTTACAAAACTAAAATAACACTTTATAAGCTGTTCAAAAAGCATTAAGTGCATATTAAGGTTATTCACCCTTTCTGTTGTCCTCCACGGTCTAGAGATATGCTAGAACCTCTGGCTCCCAAGGTCATGGGTTCAAACCCAGTGGAGGGCAATGGATTTTTTTCAGGCATAAAAATCCTTATCATGGCTTGCTTTGAAAGTTTTTGGCATTGCTTCCTGTCTCATAGATTTACAGCGTGTAAAAGAACCAGAGACCTCTGAGCAAAATTAAACAGTGTTTCATGCCCAATATAAACTGGGATGCTAAGAACCATAAAAGTTAAAGAGCATCAATAAATAACACTCAACTTTAACTTAATTATTTCATTTTTTCTGCTCAGCAACTAATGTAGTATTTTAAGATTCCTGAGGCATCTCTTGAATTGTTGGTTTGCTTTAAAATAGGCAAAATTGCACTTTTTATTTTGTCTACATAGTACATGCTATGCAGGTAGAGAAGGTAAATTTGATACCAAGATTTCACTGGAAATACACATTTTAGGGTTCTCCGTATCCAGAAAAAGAATTTTTAGAAAAAGCTCCTTGTGTGTGTGTCTGTGAACAGAATAACTCAAAACGAAAAGTAAAATACCAAATTCGGTATTTAAATTCAGTATCTTTCAGGGATGCACACAAGGATTTTGAGGAAAATCCCCCAACCCCAAACTACCCTTTACAAAGTTGGCTCTAACAAGTTTGATTAAAATACTGCATATTAAATTCCTTAGCATGGCTTCCTTGGATTGCTATTGGTTTCAGTTTTAAAATAACTAAACTTTTCTCATAGGGAATTTGTCATCTCCTGGCCACACAAACAAAAGAACTTCAACCACATTAGTAACAAGCTTTTCAAAGACTTGACTACCATTTTAGCCTATGGTACTCCCTTATTTGACTTAGAAGGAAGCAAGTAATAAGACCATTTCTGCTAATTTTTTTCTGAATAACATGAAGTAAATAGAAGAATAAGCTTTTTAATAATAATTTGTTGCAGAGATGTAGAGAAAGTCATGTGAAAGGAACACGTCAGATTTTTAAGTAATGTGAAATGGTTGTATATAATGAATGACTAGTCATGTTTTATATTGTCGTCTTGGTTAATGCTCTACCAGATTTTCATGATGCTAGAAGCCTTACATCTTTTTATGTTAACACATCAAAGATTGTGTGTTTACTTGCAGAGCATTGATGGCAGCTCATCTGTTACAGATCAACCAGGCTACCCTGCGCAGTCACCCTACCCTGCACAGCCAGGTTATCCTGCACAGTCGGGTTATCCTTCACAGCCAGGTTATCCTGGACAAGGATATCCTCCACCATATTCTGCAGCTCCTGCAGCGGGATTTGTTGTTCCACCACCAACTGCGCCGCCATACGGCCAAGTGCCATCACAGCCTGCACATAATCCGTATACATCACCTCAACAAGGCATGTACGGGTCTTCGTATGGCGATGAGCCCCTTACAGACAGGATGGATAACTTTGAATTCTCTGATAAGAGCATTCGCCGAGGATTCATAAGGTGGGTGTACTAATAGAAAATTATTTAAATGTGCTAGCTGAGTTAGAATGGCATGTATAGGCAAAATCTGTTTATTTATTTTAATTATGTCTGCCCTGAAAGAATCCGACTGAAAAATTCAGTGCCATAGCCGGTATTTGAATAATGGGTATATGCCACTGTGGTAATAAAAATGCTTTATCTTATAGACTTCATGTATACATTTCATGTATTCTAGGAAACAATATAAATGAGTGTTTATTTCATCGTGAAATAAAGTACTTTATGTTGCCTTCCATGCTGTAATGGTTACCATGCTAACTTCATATACCCAAGTTTGCAGGTTGAAACCCGGCAGAGGACGATGGATTTTTTTCGGGTGTGAAAATCCTTGGCATGACTTCCTTCAGAATGGAAGTAAAGCCATTGGTCCCATGTCGTAGATTTACGGCATGTAAAAGAACCTCAAGCCTGATAGAGAGACCTCTGAGCAAAATTAAGTGGTATTTCATGCACAATTTAGAAGGGATGTTGAGAATCACAGCAGTTAAAGAGCATCCATAAAATAACATACCATTTCTATTTTTCAAGTACTTTATTCCATTATAAATTATTTTAACTCCTTTGGCAGCTCCCCATTCTTTAAATTATGAAAATTCCTTGTCATATAAGTTCTTTGACTTGCCAGTAACAAACTAAGTATACAGCTTTTTTAGCATAATCTAAAACATCTTCGGAAATATCCATTTTCATTCATTTATTGATTTTTTTGGTGCAGTTTCAACAACCAGAATTGAAACTGTTTATTCCAGCAGTGTTATGCAGAAACAGAGACAAAGCACTACCTATGTCACGACTAAAATTCAATCTCTCGTAATGAGAACTCTAATAATATTAATAAATGTAAGAATATTTCAGTTAATATTAGGGTAGGATAAAATGTTTATTACACATGGCTTATTAGAGTATTATTTGCTCATGAGGAATTAGAACACTAGCACTTTGTGCGCTCATGCACTTAACATCCCACTCACAAACAATAATCTATTTAAGCACTTATAATACAAATAACTACTGTCCAATCTCTCAGTACAGTGATATTGGATACCTTAGTTTCTTAAATTGTAATGCAATACTAAAACACCTGTTTATATTAAAAATATCCTTAATTTCAACTGAAATTGTTGCTGTGACATCTCCATTTCTTGAGGTAATTTATTAAATAACTAAATAACTTGATGTTGCAAACCCTTTACAAATATATTTTTACTTTCCCTACCATGTACTGTGCACAGAAGGTATTGTATTCTTTGATACCAAGATCTCATCACAAATACGTTAACATTGTAATAAACCAAATGAATTAAAATAATCATTACCATGAGTACAAATTATTGACACCAAAATAGATGAACCTAAAGCTCCTTCACAAACTGCAAAAGATAAGAAAAATATTGTTATATGTTATGAGGACTTCTGAATCCAAAAACAAAGAAGAAAATTTTACCTCCTCTAGCACCTATGTGCATACAATGTGCCTAGTAGCTAGAGAAGGTATTGTAATCCATTCCAAAATTCAATGTTGAGATTTCACCAGAAATATATGTTTTGAGATCCTCTTGAGTCTGAAAAAGCTCTGTGTGCATGTCTGTCAAAAGCGAAAAGACTGTTAAATACCAAACATGGTACTTATATTTAGTATCTTCTAAGGATGTGATACAGAGATTTTCAACCATATAGTAGATATTTGCATTTTTTTGTGGAATAGCTAGGGAAAGTCATGTGACTGAAACATATCAGATTTTTAGAAAAAAAAGTATGTGTGTGTGTGTGTGTGTGTGTGCATGCTTGGGTGTGTGCAGCATAGCTCAAAAACAAAAAGACCATTAAATACTAAACTTGGTATTTGAGATTTGTATCTTCCAAGGATGCGACACGGAAGATTTTCAAGAAGATGCCCCTATCCCCAACTACCCTTTACATGGAACATTTTTCAAAAGTTTTGATTTTTTTAAAAATGGCTGTAACGAATTTGATTAAAATATCGTATACTATTTACCTGACAAATAAAATGTATATCTTGGATTTTCTGGGAATAGCCTCTGAAGACTACTTTATTCTGGATGAATTTTACGGAAGAGATGGACAAAAACTTACCACACAAAAAATGTAGAGCATTTTAAAACACACAATTTATGTTATATAAATTTTTTTTGTGGAGTTGATCATTTTTTCAATATTCCTTGTTTTTGATTTCTGCTTGGAAAAACTTATACTTTTCTCATACAGGAATTTGTCAGCTCGTGTCCATACAAACAAAGGAACTTCAGTCACATAGCAACCAACTTTTGATTATCACTTTAATCTATGGTACTCCCTTATTTCGCTTCTACTTACAAGGAAGCAAGTAATAAGACTGTTTCTGCTAATTTTTTCTCGATTAGCATGAAGTAAATAGAAGCATAAGCTTTTTAACAATAATTTGTTGCAGAGATATAGAGAAAGTCATGTGAATGGAACACATCAGATTTTTTTTCTGTTGATTTAATGTTTCATTCACAACTTTAAGTTATTCTCAGTTGCAAAGCTTTTCTATTCATTTATGCCAGACTTAAGACTTAAAGTTAAAGTACCCGATTTTTTTTGCTGCTCAGGTATATAAAAGAGGCGCATTACCATTATAATTAAAAACTAATATTTTTGCATGACTTTTAGTAAATCAGAGAGCTGCATTTAAATGTGATTCCTTTTATGTTTTGTTACAGAAAGGTGTACTCAATTCTCATGGTGCAACTCCTCATCACCCTCTCGTTCATTGCAGTCTTCACGTACCATGAACCGACCAAGACATATATCCATAAGCATCAAGAGATCTGGTGGATTGCACTAGTTATCATGATTGTCTGCCTTCTTACCATGGCGTGCTGTGGAAATGTGAGACGCAAAGCTCCCATGAACTTCATATTCCTCTTCCTCTTCACTCTTGCTGAAGGCTTCATGCTGGGTTGTGTAACAGCCACCTATCAGAGTGATGCTGTAAGTAACTTCTGTAATTCATAAACTATATGGAGTTCAATAATACGAGGGTCAGTCTAAATGTTATAAGTAGGCATAGCACATTGGGGACTGATAGTGGGAGAAATGCACACACCAGTTGCATACCTTGTCACAGTCTTAGTTGTGGTTGGTTTACCACATTCATGTAGATCGTTGTCTACTTTGGAGTCGGTCCGAATTAGTGCCGGTGAAATACTATTTAACTGTGTGTGTACATACCTTGATGTTCGGTGATGCACCAGCTAGAGCTCATCGGTTCTTGAACAGTCGCCCTCCGTGGTGTAATGGTTATTATGCTAACTTCATATACCCAAGGTCGTGGGTTCAAACCCGACAAGAGGATGATGATTTTTTTTTTTTTTTTTTTTTTTTTTTGGCTGTAAAAAATCCTTAGCATAGCTTCCTTCAGAAGGGAAGTATAGCCGTTTTTCCTTAGCATGTAAAAGAATCTCAAGCCTGATAGAGAGGCCTTTGAGCAAAATTAAGCGGCCTTTCATGCTCATTATAGAATGGGATGCTGAGAGCCATAGCAGTTAAAGAGCGTCCATAAACAACACGCCATTTACATTTGGTCCTTGAACACACAAAATCGACTCTCACTAAGGGCAGGAAGAATGACATGGGTATGTCACATTGAGTAGACTAACAAAATAAGTACTTCACTAAAACTCGTCAGAATTGATGCTGTTTTATTCCTAATCTTGTTATTATCAAGGCACTAATCCGTTTAGCGACTCCCGACGTAGTTCTTATAGGTTAAGTAAATTACACTTTTAACTAGTGCTACTTCTTATGCATACCAAATTTCTTATTGGTGCGGTCGTTAATAGTTATTACTCTCTTTAGGGAATACAAATAAATCACTTAATTCACTGTTATGCGATATAAAACTTGCACATCAAACTAATGCAGTAACTGCACTTCTTCGGATATTTGACATATATTCACTTGTTTCTCTAGCGGTAATTTTGATGCACAATTCAAATTCTGATATGCATGGATTTAATATGATGAATGTCACATAACAGACAGTACAAACAGACTGTAAATACAGAGTGCGTTTCTTGCATGCACACTACATTTATGCCCTTAATATTCAAACTTCTTGCTCATCTCTGATTGGTTACTTAACAATGCAAAAATATAGTTATCATATGGTTAAGTTTTGGTATTTCATTGTATTTTACACATGTAACCTCTCTACATAATGGAAGAGTTCCAAACTCCAGACTTTTAGGGGAAAAAAACCTGTGTCTGTAGAAACTCCCTGCTACTTAGACCTTTAATGCACCAAAACTCTGCTCTTACAAAAGCGTTTGTATTTTCTGGATTGACAAAAGAAGTAGCCTTGGCAAATTCTTAACCTCACTGTTTGTGTTCCGAGATCTGCCAAGTCCTGTCTACTAAGGCAAATATCTTTCCTATACTAAACTTGTGCAAAATAATAAGCAAAGTAATAGGCTGAAAAACGTGCTAATATACTGTTGCAACCTACCGAGCAGAGACCGACCTGCATTGGCAACTGCATGCGCCACATGTAAACAACCTGTAATAACGAGTTGGGGAACATGCTCGACGCAGCAATATACTATGCTGTATATTACAATGCTGTTTTACAGGTAATTAATAGCTTTGATGATAATACATGCCCTTCAATCAAGATTATAAAATCTCTTGCTTCAAATGGATTGCATGAAGATTTGTAATTCATATAGAAGAACTTTACAGATATATCTATGACAATAACATTTGGAAACATTGAAATGCCTCAAGTCCTGAAAGCTGTTGGTTAACTTGTGCAAGCGATTAAGCAGAGACCCATGACACATGCTTTAGACTATGTGAAAAAGAAAGTAAAGACATTGTTTGGAAAAAATGTTGATTTTCAATAAAGCGTGAAATACGAAATGTGTTACGAAGTGTTGCCATGGAAATATTTGCTCATGGAGTATCTTACCCAATAGTTGATTATCTGTGTGATGTGCAGCAAAGTTTTTCATAACATAAAGCCTCTTTATGCGCCAATTGGAGATGATTAGCATTTGAGACGTTATGAATGTATGTTATTGTACATTGTAATCTATCTAAGGAATATCTTTAAAATGGTCAACTCCAAGGAAAAAATTTATAGACATAAATTATGCGATTGGTTGATGTTGATTGATGTTTGGAGGATTCAATACCAAGATTTCACCAGAAATACAGTTTTGGGACACCCTGAATCCAAAATAAGTATTTTTAGAAAAAAGTTCCATTTGTGTGTGTGTGTATGTCTGTGGACAGCATAGTTCAAAAATGAAAAGCTGGTTAAATACCAAATATGGTTTTTAATTTTGGTGTCTTCCAAGGATGCAACACAATAATTTTCAAGGAAATCCCCCAAAAATTTTCTTTTTTTCAAAAGTAGATCTAACAACTGTGATTAAAATACTACATATTAAAGCCATTTCCATCACAAATAAAATGCATATCTTGAATCTTCTGGGAATAGCTTCTGAAGACCTGTTTATTCTGGATGAATTTTGCTAAATTTAATATAAATAGTAAACCGTAAAAGATAGACAAAAACTTACTACACAAAAAAATTAGATCTTGTTAAAATAAACAATTTGTCATATACATTTTTTTCATGGAATTGACCATTTTCGATATATTCCTTGTTATTAGTTAGTAATAGAGTGTCAAGCAGGGTTTTAAATTATCAGTAATAAAATGAGTACTAAATGACATAGAGAGCTGAAATTTTTTTTAATTTCTAGTAAAACCTTTTGTCTACTGTATAATATGCATTATATGAATGAGAATTCTTATCATTGTTTCTAAAAAACTAAAAACAAATGAAAATTTTGAAAATAAAGGTAAAAACCCCAATAATCAACAGTTAGATATACAAAAGCTTACTACACAAAAAGTTCAGCCTAATTAAATGAAAGTACAGATATTTCTTTACTAAAACAGTATCGATTTGGGTCTGTAGCTTTATTTTTTAAAATACAAAAAATGAATTCACATAACCTGAAACTGAAAAAAATGTCACTGAAAACCCACACATATAAGCATGATACCACTGTTAATGAAAACAGCATAAAACAATAGGATACAAACATAACGTGAATTACTGTACAATTTAGAACTTGTATTATTGTGTAATTGCACTTGTATTGAATGGTTGATTCACGTTGCATTCGTCATCAGGTTACACCTCCGTAATTCCATTTTGATAAGTATACCAATTATTTGCATGCTTACAAGGTGCATTTTCATTGCAGAAGCTAGAATATATATCTTTCTCTCTTAGGTCGATTTCAGAAATGCTTTCATCAAGGTCTGAAAATTCAAAATCACTCGGTTTCTTCTAGTTCATTGCAAAATGTAGCTCTCATTTTCTCTTTGGTTCGTAACCTTTGGCTAGACAATGCCATGTTTCAACCAACATACACAAACACCGGCCAGAGAAATTAAATTTGGAGCTAATTTAGCGCTTTGGAGTGAAGATAAGGTCCTGAAATGCTCCAGAAAACCATTCTCTATGGCTATGACATAGAAAGTACACAGACTTTCCCACCGGAAAGAGTTAAAAAATATGAAAATCGTATCATGATTATATGTGATTGGCAATTCTCGCAGAATTTTCGGATCACTAGATCATGATTGGTACTAAAGATATAGAGAAAGTCACATGAATGGAACACATCAAATGTTTCTTGCCCACCTGGATAGTCTGGAGGTAGCATGTCTGCCTCACACTCAAAAGGTCACAGATTTCGAATGTCGCCTAGGGTGAGTTACCCAGATTAGGTTTTTATTGGGGTTTTCCCTTATCCTGAAAAGATGAATGTCGAGTAACTTTAAGCTCCATGGATTCCGAGATCATTTGAGCATCATTTCACAAATGTCATTTATCATCTGATATGACTTAACAGGTTAAATGAGTTTAAGCCAAAAAAAAAAAGTGTCTTTCTGATTTGAAATACTTGCTTGATTTATGTTGCAGGTGCTATTGGCTGTAGGAATATGTGCTGCAGTATGCTTGGGTCTGACATTATTTGCTCTCCAGACCAAGTGGGACTTCACCATCATGGGCGGTGGCTTGTTTGTTGCTGTAATAATTCTGATGCTGTTTGGCATTCTTGCCATCTTCATACAAGGCAAGACAATGACACTCATTTATGCATCACTTGGGGCACTCATATTCTCGCTTTACTTGATCTACGACACTCAGCTGATGCTCGGAGGTAAACACAAGTACTCCATTTCCCCAGAGGAATACATCTTTGCAGCTCTAAACATCTATCTGGATATTGTGAACCTATTCCTCTACATCCTGACTATTATTGGAGCAACCAAAGATTAGTTGCGCTTGGATTTCTAAAAGTTATGAGTGAGCATTTAGGTGCTTGAACTTTTCCTGTTATATGTAATGCCTAACACCTGCTAAGAAAAAATACACTCCAGAAATGTAATGTTTAATCAAAAGTTATTTTTTCATCACAACTGAAAGTTTATTTTTGGGGGGGATTGTGTTCATGCTTATTGTTAAGACTATAAGTATTCTAAAGAGAGTGACTAAAGATTTGAAACAGTCCAAAGGACCAGCTAATTCAAATGCAATAGAGACTATAATTAACAATTTTGCTGAGGATTAAGAATATTTTGCCTTAAATGGAAGTTTGCACTGAGGGGTTTTAATTGTTTTTTAACTGTTCCTGCGGTTTTATGAATTATTTCCTAAATCATGAATATTATTTTAAGTGGTTGTTTGCGTTGTTAGTTTATGCGGTTAAGTCTGTAAAAAGTATTTCATTCAGCAGAAAAATAATAAAATTTACTCTTAAAATATGCGAATTCATATACACCTTTTTCTCTGATACTATATGCTACACAATTAAACTTTTGCATACTTGTTCTTTGTTTAATGAGCTATCTTCTGAACCTGAATTATGCGTATCATTTCACTAAAAATTGGAGGGGGGGGGGGAGGACAAAATTATTTTAAAGTAAAACAAAAACACAGAAAATTTTCCTGTTTCTTTCTTAATATCACTACTATGTATTTTAAATTATGGTTGTGATTCAGAAAATTCAATTATGTGCTGTATATGCATATGGAAAATTTCAGCTATCTCTCATAGTTTCTAAGAAAAGTTGCATAAGTTTCCAAAAACATTGCTTTGAGAAAACCGAATTTAAAGATACAAATGTTCTTAAAAGGGGTTTGAGTAAATGCAGACTAGCATTTAAATGATATTTAAATGTTTTAAAAACTATTTAACCCCATAAAGGTACATTAGTTTAGATTTTATTAATTCCTAAAACAAAAAAGTGATTTTTGACCATTTTTGAGTATCTTGTCCCCTTAAAACCCAACTTGCCATGCATTAGGCCAACTGCATGCACTAGAGCTTTATTTCCACTATTTATTTTTTTCTTCCACTTGCTTAATTCATTTGCTGCTTACTCTTTGTGGATATTCACCTATACTTCTATTTCTTTCCCAATCTCGGCTGTCAACATTTTTATTGCTGCAATATTGTTTTCCATTTTATTCCATTTTGCATCTCTTAGCCCCTCTCCAATTTTTCTGTACACTGCATCAAACAGTGACAGCATATCTCTGCATATAACATAACTTCTATGCTACTGTACCTAAAACCTTTGAGAGTAATGCCCCTGTTTGCTTAAATTCATATCCCCCCTTGCTCTTGCATATTATGACTGTAAGCATACTTCTCCCACCCATCTTTCTTTATTATTTTGTACAACCTTAAACTTTATTCTCAAAACTTGGCCATATCTCTTAGTATCTTCTAAACATCCTTAGTTTCTTCCATAATTCAGTAGAATTCATTTTCTCATCTCTGCCATTTACCCCATTTCAATCTCTTCCAACATTTCTTTAAATTTTTTCCCCAAATTATTGTGCAAAGCTGCTCTTTAATACCTTGTGCAACTTTTAATTATATTAATCTAATTTTAGATTCCTATGCCAAACATCCTATGTGACTTAGGAGATAACATGGTTATTCTGCAATGTGTTCTTTTAATTTCAATTTTGAAGTAACTAAAATATTTTAACATATATCACCTAGGGGTGGCCTCTGGTTCTTAAGGTTCAGATGGATTTTTTGTGGGCATAAAAATTCTTAGCATGGCTTCCTTCTGAAGGGAAGTAAAGCTGGTGGCACCATGTCATATATATATTTAGAGTATATAAAAGAATCTCAAGACTGATAAAGAGGCCTCTGAGCAAAATTAGGAGGTCTTTTGTGCCCAAGTATAGAATGGAACACTAAAAACCTTAGCAGTAAAAGTGAGTTTAAATAAACTTCAATTTCAGTATTTCTAGCATTTATTCTTAAATTTTATAAGTAACATCGAGTAAAAATTAACACTTAAAGCATCACTACTTACACTTGCATGTAGCACCACATTTTTACATCGCATAGAACAACATTATACAGTTATTGTAGTATAAGTTTGTAAAACTATTCAAATATATTGAAGCACCTTTTACTATTGCAGATTCAGAATTTGGTTCATCTTTTTTTGTAGCAACTGGATTTCATGGACTTCATGTAATTATTGGAACCATATTTCTTATTACATGTTTATAGTGAATATTATCAATACATTTTACCTCAATTCACACTGTGAAGCACTGTAATAATTTACAAAATAATACAGATTGAGTCAATCAGCCACTCTATGACTTCGCATACCTAAACTTTATTCCTATTTAACTTTATTTCACCTTCAGTTGAAAGCATCATCAAGGTGTCGACTGGCTGGAAATCCTGTGCTCCTGTGGGTCTGTTTCTCTGGGGTGGAGACATCTAGTGGAGGTTTTATGGGGCTTAGAAGCGAGTTAACTTTTGAAGGGATGTCAAAGTTCATAGGATATATGAACTCGTAACTTATTGAGTTAACTACTGGAGGGATTAGCAAGATTTCAAAATTGGACATCGGCATTCTCTACAGTAAATATTTTCTCCCAAATAGTTATACAGAATAACTAACAGATAATAACAGTTACATGGCTTTAACAATGTTGGTATTCTTTTAATGTAATGCTCACATTTATTTTAGTTTTGCATTTGTAGTTTATCTGAAATCCTATTTGATTTGGTGGATCCAGATTAAGTTGTATTTGTTTTGTGGTCCTAATGAATGTTACATTTGTGGAAGACTATCTCTAATTTTCTAAACACCCATTAACGATACATGATTTTTGAACCCAGGTAAACATTACCTTTAGTCTGGCCACTTAATCATACACACTTGCTGTATATCCAGAGTGGTTTATGCCAAACCAGGCTACAGATCATAACTTGCCTTTTTGCCAGTATTGCTCCTTTCATTTCAGTGCGTATGATAAGACCAAAATAGGCTTGGTTCCTTTCTTTACCAACAGATTACATTTTGACCTATACCTCCACTGCTGAATCTTCTTGACAATTTGGGTAGTTTTACATTATGTTGGCTACATTCTGGTTGTGCTGATTGCCTCCTTGTGTTTGGTCGCTGATCTCACTGCCCTGAGGCAAAAACTCTAGATTCTATAGTTTTATTGACTCATTTAATAGGTTACTTTTCTTTCCTTTAGTAGCGTCATGTATGTCATTCCAGACCCTGGTATTGGTAGCAATACTCCTATTTTAGTCGTTTTATGCCTTTTAATTTTTAATTATTCTGTTAATCCGTTAATAACCTTGGCAGTTGTGCGCCCTAAAACTATTCTACTACTATTCTACAAAGTTCCTAATAAAGAATAGCTGATTATGAATCTATCATGTCTAAAGCCACATTTAAACAATGTACTAGTAGTAAATGTCTAATGATAACTAATTTGTTATTTTGGTTAACTGAAAATAACACATGCATGATATATTGCAGTGTATATAGAATAAATTACGTGCTTTCAACAATACAGAACAGTTGATTAATGTTTGGAGGAATTTAGTAACAGTGACTGTCAAATTATATGTGGTATTAATTTGTTGAATCAGAAATTTCAACACTGTCACTTACATTTTTATCACGAGGAACTAGTTTTGGAAGCCTATGCTAGCATTTTCAACCTCACAGATCCTGACAGAACAGATTAATCCAAACTTAATTTTCACAATGAGAGAAGGATATAAGCATTATATAACAAAGTGCTTTTCATTCACGGTTTAAAATTGTAAAGACTGAGTTCCATGTTAGTTGTCACCAATTTGTAAGCACAATCACTGTCGCCATCATGTTTCACTCCATTGTTGATAAGTCCTCGTGCTTAGTGCAAGAGCTCAAATGAGGAAGGTCCATTAGTCTTCACATACCTCTTCTCTTGTTCTAAGAATTCCCAGGGACTTAATAATTCCAATGCATTGTGCGCATTCCAATGTGCAAGTGGCACACCTTTACATAAAGGAACTTCACTTCACGAGCCATCACTTGGTGATTGGCATTTATTGAGACATTCTTGCATCTTGTGTAAATAATATGAATGAAATATATGTATAAAAATAGGTAATTAAAGTTAGATAAATATATATAACTTAAAGCCTCATCAGTTTTATTATTAAGATCAGCTCTTTCTTTGGGGATTTTCCTCCTCCAATTACCTAGTTGTTTCAGAAATTCTTTCTTATTCAAAATCTTCTCGGGCTTCTAGCCAGGTAAAAACTTGGCTTGACACCAACGTTTCGAAGAAGTGCATCTTCCTCGTCTTCAGGATGAACTGATGGTTTGAGCTTGCGGAGACTGGTACTTATAAGAGCTGGGATGAAGCTAACATCTGATTGGTTCGCGTGATATTATGGCCTGGTATTTAAGATGACTGAGACATGGGCACGGACTTCGTAGAAACTATTTATAGCAGTTATTCGGCTAATGTTTTGTGTTTGAGCACGCACCTGCTAGAAAATAAGTCTTGGAAGACTGCAGGTAGAGGATTAGGTATTAAGGCTCTTTAACATTGGTGTCCATGCTGAACTTAATTGTAGGCCAGAATCGCGATTTAGATTGTTTCAGATGAGATGGCTAAAGCTTCTTTTATTTTCTTTCTTATTGTTTCCAAAAAGTTTTAAGTACACTATCTCTGTACCAGTTTGTATTCCATATTTTTTTTTTTTTCTCTCCACATTTTAGTTTCTTTGCACTCAATTATACAGTGTAAATTATCTACATTGCCACATAGTGGGCATAGATCAGATAAATGTATATACATAAACATCAACACTGTTAAGATCAATTTGAGCATGTGTTGGAGATCACAAACCGAAACTTGCAGTTAAAAATGGAGATCTGGCAACATAGTCCCTTCCAGAATAAATCTGAAAAATGATGCAAGGTAACAGGGCATCCACTTGGTATGTGTACCTTAACTTAATTAATAAAACTGGAGCACTTTCGAAGTCATATCCTCGTTAACATTTGGATCATTTAAACCTATTCTTTTTCCTCTCTACCTCCTCGGCTAGGTTTGAGCCTTCTGCCATCTATTAGTACGGTAACAAAGTACTCACTAGCAAGACTCATTTGACATTATCGACAATAAATACCTATTTTCTCCCAGTTCCATTTTCATTTTGTGACAGACTGTCTGGAGTGCTGCCTTTTGATTGGTTCAGGAAGTCTAACAGGTAAAACTTTTCTTATATTTTATTATGAGTGTGCCAACTTAACTGCAAGCTGTCAAGTGCAAAGATTCAGCAATGGGGATATAGAATTCAATATAATCATGTTCTTAATCTCAAAATTCTCAGAAATTAAATGCAGAAGTTAGCTGGTTTCCTTTGCACTTAAGTTGATAAATGTGCTGAAAAACCAGGAGAGTTGGTATTTGTCAACTGTTTATAGTGAAAAACATGGAACAGTATTCTTATGTAACAGTCTTTGTTGGTATTATGGATTAGTTGCATATAGTTCCTTAAGTCATATTTAAAGATAGGAATATAGAGTGAAGTTAATGTTATGGATTTATATACATATATAATAATATATATATACTTTGTATCTATAGTGTAAATGCACTTGGAATGTGAAAGATAAGTTGTAATGTAGTAGGTGTGTTCATAAACAGAGACTGAAATCTTTTGTGAGTGTACATTACACATACACATTGTGTGATACCTTGTGCTTGTAGAAAATCAACTGTGCCATTTTGACACAATGATATTGTTGTTTTAGAATGACTGTTTCACATAAAATGGCTTTGTATATATGCCAGTAATTTGCAATGAAAATATATACAGGTATGTCACAAAATAAGGGCTGGTTTCAGCCATTAGCCACTAAAACATTTTTGAATCTGTTTCATATGTCCATTAACTGGTAAGTAAGAAAAAAAAAATTGCATGTTATTGTACTTCTAAATTATAACAATTATCAACAAGCTATATTTTACAATAATTAACCCTAAAATAATTAAATTCTCTTTTCCCTTACTACTTTATAATAAAAATATGTATACTCAAACCCTCTGATAGGGAATATACTATATTTGCAGCACTGAATACTTAATAAAGAAATACATTTTGTCATTTTGTTTTTGAGAAAGAAAATTGGGCTGTATTTTTTCCCTACAATGCTTAGAAAGAAAAGATTGATAATTACTATCTTTTGACTTGATTAGATTTTCTGCTAGCAGTTCGCAAAGGAAGCAAATAAGTTGTTTGTATCTCAGGTATACAACCTGTAATGAATTTTACTTTGTTGTTGTAAATAATTAAATAAAATGTGACTGATGTAAAGTTGTGAATAAAGTCTTTAATTGCTTAGTATAACTTTAGTGTTTATTTGCTGCCCATATTTATAGGTGTCATCCAGAAGAGTAAATAGATTCTGTGTAGCACAAACAGCAATAAAATTGAAGCATTACGATAAAAGGATGATAATGTAATGTTAACTTTCAAAATTTGTTCAGTTAATATGATAGTAAAAAAAAATTAAAAATCTAATGTGTTGCATTTACGAGGAACGTCCAGAAAGTAAGTTCCGTTTCAATTTATCTCTGCTGCAGCGCTGCGATCGCAGTTTCGCACATGCGCGGTAGATGCTCTGTATCAAGGAGAAGAAACGTGCGCCATTTTGAGATAGCTGTCAGCCACATATGCTTTATTGTGCTTGTTTACAATGTCGGTGTTGATTGAAAATCCCGCTGCTTGTGAAATCAGATCTGTGATTCGTTTTCTGAATGCTAGGAAAGTGAAACCAATTGAAATTTATCGCCGAGGATTGCTGTCAAAAGGTGTTGTTTTTCTTCACGACAACGCACGACCACACACTGCAAATGTGACGAAAAACCTCCTACAGGGATTTGGCTGGGGCGTGTTTGACCATCCTCCGTACAGCCCTGACCTCACTCCTAGCGACTTTCATCTGTTCTTACATCTCAAGTCTTTCCTTGGCGGTCAACACTTCAACAATGATGAAGAGCTAAAAGAAAATGTTTCCAACTTTTTGAAGACACAGGCAGCAAACTTC
This sequence comes from Hymenopus coronatus, assembly GCA_030762935.1. Classification (NCBI taxonomy): domain Eukaryota; kingdom Metazoa; phylum Arthropoda; class Insecta; order Mantodea; family Hymenopodidae; genus Hymenopus; species Hymenopus coronatus. The sequence goes on from CM060899.1 coordinate 59,759,239, forward strand.
TGTGAAGAAGGTATACAAAAACTTGTGCCACGCTATGACAAATGCCTGCAAAATTTCGACAGTTATGTGGAAAAGTAATTTAAGAGTTGTAGAATTTTGTGCAATAAATAATTATTCTGTATCTGCACACAATTTAATTTTATTACCAAACGGAACTTACTTTCTGGACGTACTTCGTATATTACTTTTTCATACAAAAGATTATTCTTTTATCTGCATCCTGCTAATCAAGATAAACATTCACTAAATTGATCTTATTACTTGCTTCTTTGTAAATAGTTGTGAAATAAGGGAGTACACTAGGCTAAAACGATAGGCAAATCTTTTAAAAGCTATCCCTATGTGATACAATTAAAATTTGGTTCTCTTTGCTTGCTAGGAGTAAACCAAAGAGAGATGAAAAGAAAGATGTCTTTCCCTTGGAGAAAAGTTTAATTACTTAAAACTGAAACCAATAATTTGGAATATCTCCTCCTCTTAACTACAAAAAAAAATGTATATGACATAAATTGTGTGTTTTAACAAGATCTAAATTTTTGTGTAGTAAGTTTTTGTTTATCTCATATGGTTTATCAGTTATACAAAAGTTATCCAGAATGAAGAGGTCTTCAGAGGCTATTCCCCATCACTTTTGGGGATCAACCCTAACATCAAACTCTTGAAAGAATTTTCGAATCCGTTTTGAGTTATCAGCATGGGAGAAAATCTACATTCACAAATACTGCCACTCATTGAACATGGAGTTCCCCCCTAAGAATTGCTTAACCAATCTCATCGCCCGCCCAACAGATGTCACCACAACCAACACACCTACAGCTTGGAGTCCAAACTCAAGCAGTAGTGGTTCATCAGGCAAGGATGCAGGCAACAGTCCGCAAAAGAATTGTCCTGCACAATAAAAGTAAGTGAAGTGTGTGTTAATACTTACCAATTAATGAATTCAATTTATTCCCAGAAAATTCAAGATACACATTTCCTTTGTTATGAAAATACCTTAAACGTATGGTATTTTAATAAAAGTCATTTGTACCATTTTTCAGAAAACAATTTTCAAAAATGTACTTTGTAAAGGGTAGTTAATGGTGGGGGATTTTCTTGAAAATCTTGTGTTGCATCCTTGGAAGATACTGAACTTAAATACCAACTTTTCATTTTTGAGCTATGCTGTGCACACACATGGACTTTATTTTTAGATTAAGGGTGTCTATATTTCTGGTGAAATCTCTGTATGAAATTTTTGGGTGGAATAAAATACGTCTATCCACTATGCATATTGTACATATGTGCTAGAGAAAGTATAAAGCCAAAAGGTGTTAAAAGATGTCACAGATGATAAAAATATGAGACTGTGTCAAATACAAGCAAGACTTTAGCCTCTATCTTCTCAGATGGGAAGGAAGAGTGAGACATTTAACATTAATGTATTATCAAGCAGTAGGGGAATGCTACTCATTGAATATTCATGGTATTGGCATATATTTAATTATTCAGTTTTTTTTTTTTTATTTGATTAATCAATGTATATTTTCATTCTACTAACTCCATGGATTAAATTTTGTGGAGATGAAGTCGACTGAACACACAAAAGTTTCCATCAAGCGTACAATAAATGCAGGAACATGTTTTCGTATGGCGAGTGAAAACTTTGAATGATAGTGGACTTCATCTTCATAAAATTTAATCTTAAATTTGGTTTTGCTATGTTAAGATAGATTTATTATCAGCCTGTAGAAATATAGATTATATGGCATTGTCAAAATATAAAGAAATTTTGTTACATTTGAGTTTAAATAAATGCAGAATTAATAAGAAAAATCCAGCATAGTTTTCTGCCAGTGGCAGTATATGCACAAGAGAAATATGGTTGCAAAGATAGTAATAATAATATAATAAATGATTTATAGTTATTTAATTTATATTCTGTGGAACAAGTTAGAGTTTCAAATTGAAGTATTCATTAATAGTGAGTGGTAAATGACTTTTGAGATGGTTCTTAATGGCCATTCTAAATTTGTTGTGATTAAGCTCTTTAACACTGTTTGGAAGATGGTTGTATAAGTCATGTCATTTTATTCATTATTTAAAATGTACAATAAAGGACATGTCAATGTTTAAATCTATGTATATGATTACAATGTATATTTACAATTTACATTTGTACTCTTCCATGCTATAAAATGCATTCTCAATTAAATATTTTTTATTGTGCTTAGAGCCACTTTAGTGTTATGAATTTCTTTTATTTCTTTTGGTAATCTGTTATATAGTTCTTTTCCCATGCTATCAAAGTATCTATTATTTAATGTGCCTCTAAGTGCGGTTCTGTATTAGTCATTGTTTCTCAAAATATCTATATAACTATTTTTGGATACATCTTGATCTTGTAAAATTTGCTTTACACTCTCATAAATATACATGCATGGAACAGTTAAGATATTTAAACTTTTAAAAATATTCCTACAACTGTGTCTTCTATCTACTTTTCCTAATATTCTAACTGCCTTTTTTTGGAGTTTAAAGATTTTTTTCATTTCCACTGCTGTAATATTCCCCCACAGTGTTCTACGTATTTAATGTGCGAGTATATAAATGCATAGTAAGCCTGTTTCACTGTATCATCATCGATTGTTTTCCTAACCTGCCTCATGATATAGGTGCATTTATTTAGTTTTTTCACGATATGCTATATGTATAAATTTATACCCTGATGTGATATAGACTTAAGACACCTGGTGAGCCTATGAGTGGTGAGATATACATTACTGCACACTCTTGTATTATGGTCGTTTAAAGAGATCCAAATTTTGATGTATCAAAGAGACCAATCAATGAATCCTTAATGGGTACCCAATAATGGAGGTGAACTGAGAGCTTAAAACTGATCCTCTAGGAGTAGGAATTAAAAATTGTTTTCTTGGAGTGGCAACCTCTGACTATAACACTTGTATATCAGCCTTGCACCACTAAATCATGTTAGGTGCAGCAATTTTGATCTTGTTAACAGCATAATCTTATGAGTCAAGTATGTTGTCTAAATACAAAATCATATCCAGCATCGTCGTTACAGTTACGTCACCGCCGCCATCACATTGTACCATCGCGCCATAACATACATTTCCATACTCACCTCTCCGGCAACTGCTCAAAGCGTCAATTTCCGCGCAAATCCAATTCAAGTATAAAAAATAAATAAGTGACTTAATCAGCTTCTGTCCATTAGTTTGAACAAATGATGTGGCAAACCTTTAAATTTAATTTAAAATTTCTTATTGTTATATGCCTATGTCTTTAAACATGTCTATGTAGATGATATGCTAATTTCCAAAATTAAGTTCTGAAAATGGGGGTAGTCTTGTATTCGAATAAATGCAATATCTGCGTTCAGTCGAAACCATTTTTGTTCCATGTAAAGGGTAGTTGGAAATGAGAGGATTTTCTTGAAAATCTTTGTGTCGCATCCTTGGAAGAGATTTTGATATTCTCAAAAATGGCTCTGTCGATTTTTATTAAATTACCGTATATTAAAGATAGGCATTTACGGACAAATAATATGGATATTTTGATTTTCTTGGAATTTCCTCTGAAGACTACTTTATAGGGGATGAATTTTGCATAACTGCTAAACCGTAAGAGATGGACAAAAACTTACCATACAAAAAATCTGACTGCTTGGCAAGGTTCACTAAGAGCCTTGGCCTACCGCTGCATCCCCCATCTCGGTCCATTACAGACGTCATGGATGGGGTGCAGTATTTGGGGGTGAAACATGGTCAGCGCTTCGATCCCCCCGGCCAGTTAATGCGGTCTTCACGACTTGAAGCCGCTACTTCTCCATCAAGTAGCTCCTCAATTAGCCCCCCCCCAGGGACCTCACGAGGCTGAGTGCACCCCAGTTCAGGTCTCCCAGCGGGGAAAAAATCCTCACGCCGGTACTGGGAATCGAACCTAGGCAAGCAGCAACGCTACCACTGCGCTAAGGAGACGACCACACAAAAATGCAGAGCACATTAAAACACAAATTTATGTTATATAATTCTTTTTCGTAGAGTAAATCGTTTTTGAGATATTCCTTATTTTTGGTTTCATACTTTTCTCATACAGGATTTTTTCAACTCGTGTCCATACAAACAAAAGAACTACGGTCACATAGCAACCAGTTTTTGACTATCACTTTAACCTATAGTACTCCCTTTATTCTCTTCTACTTAAAAGGAAGAAAGTAATAAGGCTATTTCTGCTAATTATTTCTCGATTAGCATGAAGTAAATAGAAGCATTCGTTTTTTAACAATAATTTGTTGCAGAGATGTAGAGAAAATCATTTGACACATCCGATTTTCTCTTATTCAGGGGTCCTTGAAACATATATTTTCGCGAAATCTCCGCATCTGCACATCATACCCCACAATACGCAGTACAGAAAGTAAAAATCTGAAGCGTTCCATTGACATGATTCTCTACATCCCTATAACAAGTTATTGTTAATAAGCATATTCTTCTACCTACTTCATGCTAATCAAGATAAACAGTACAAACGGTCTTATTATTTATTTCCTTATACGCAGATGGGAAAGAAACGAATACGCTAGGTTAACCGACAGTAAATGTTTTAAAATGGGGTTGCTGTAGGATTAAAATCCGATTCTTTGCGTGGCCAGGAGTTGACAAGTTCCCGTATAAGGAAAGTATAAGTATTTTAAAACTGAAACCAATAACAAGAAATATCTCAAAAACGATCAACTACACGAAGGAAATGTATATAATGTAAATTGTGTGTTTTAACGAGATCTACATTTTTGTGTGGTTAGTTTTTCTCTTTCTGTTACATTTTGCCAATTATGTAAAATTCCGCAAAATTCATCCAGAATAAAGACATCCTCATGGGCTATTCCCAGACAATTCAAGATATACCTACATTTTATTTTTCCTGTAAATATCTTTAATATAAGGTAATTTAATCAAAATCGTCAGCCATTTTTCAGAAAATCAAAAATTTCGAAATTTTTTCCATGTAAAGGGTAGTTTGGGGTGGGGGACTTTTTCTCAAAAGCTTGGTGTCGTATCCCTGGAAGATACCAAACCTAATCATCAAGTTCGGTATCCTACGGACCTTTCGTTTTTGATTTATCGTGTTCATGGATACACGGACCTTTTTCCAAAAATTTTTTTTCGATACAGGGGACCCTAAAACCTGTATTTCCGGTGAAATCTCGGTATCAACTTTTTGGGTGGAATGTAATATCTTCCCTATACACTATGTAGGTGTAGAGAATGTAAAAATTAAGACAGTCTGATTAAATATATGGTGGCACTTTACCATATCGTGCTTATCTCTCATATCCTTAGTCATATGTGAGTGAAATACACGATTGGCTTTTGTTGATTCGATTAACCTCGTTACCAACCAAAAGGCGCTCTCATCTAATTATTCACACTCGAAAGGAACAGCTGCCTCGTTTAAAGCGAAACAATGCATAGAATCGTCAATGTTTTCCAGCGAAGCTATATATGCTTCCTGGAATTCCAGTGCCTTACAGACCTGCGGTTTCTCTCTCTCATTTGAATGCTCTTTGAGGCTGACTTCAGTATACGTTCGGTCGAGTTGGTCCCAAGGTCAGAGCTTTCCCCATTCATCTCGACTTCTGAAATATCTTGAGATCATAGCACATCAGCCAATAAGAAGAACTGGCCGAGGTTTCTTTCCTGCGCTATTCAAACGAAATCTTCAGGTGGATACGAGTTTAAAAATCTGATGTGTTTACACTCACAAACTATCTCTAGTTGCTCTGCAAACTTATAATAAAGATTATTCTTCTTTCTACACAATGCTAATCGTTATGTGATTTTCATTACAAGTCGCTTCTTTGCTTGGCCAGGAGTAGAACAAAAGAAATACGGGCACTTCCTGTACAAGTACTTTACAATTGAAACCAATAACAAGAAATGTCTCGGAAACGGCTAGCGCCACAACAAAAACGTAAAGGACATAACTTGTGTGCTTTGAACAAATCTACGTTTTTTGTACAGTAAGTTTTTGTCTATCTCTTATGGTTTGTCAGTTAAGCAAAATTCGGGAAAATTCATCCAAAATAAAGAGGTCGTCATAGGCTATTCCCAGAAAATTCAAGATATACATTTTATTTGGGATGTAAATAATCTTTAATATGCGGTATTTAATCAAAATCGTTAGAGCCATTTTTTTAATAAAAAAAAAAAACATTTCGAAAAATGTTCCATATAAATGGTATTTGGGGGTGGGGGAATTTTGTCGAAAATCTTCGTGTCGCATCCTTGGAAGATACTGAACTTAAATAAGAGTGTTGGAATTTAACAGGCTTTTTGTTTTTTAGCTATGCTGTCCACAGACACACACATACACGGACCTTTTTCTAAAAAGGTTTTATCGGACTCAGGGGACCTCAAATCATGCATTTCCAGTGAAATCTCGGTATTCATCCAGAATAAACAGGTCATCAGAAGCTATTTCCAGAAAATTCATGATATACATTTTATTTGTGATGGAAATGACTTTAATATGTGGAATTTTAATCAAAATCGTTAGAGCCATTCTTAAGAAAAACATTTTTGAAAATTTGTCCATCTAAAGGGTAGATAGGGGTGGGGGATTTTCTTGAGAGTTTTCGTGTCGCATCCTTGGAAGATATCAAAACTTAAATACCAAGTTTTCGTTTTTGAGCTATTTGTCCACACACATACATACACAAACACACACACACACACGCAAACATTTTTCCAATAGTTTTTTTTTATTCAGGGGGTCCTAAAACATGCATTTGCGGTGAAATCTCCGTATTGAATTTTTGGATGCCTTACAATACCTTCTCTATACACTATGTACATAGTACGTGTAGAGAAAATAAAAATCCTATGTGTTCCATTCACATGACTTTCTCTACATCTCTGCAACAAATTATTGTTAAAAAAACTTAATCCTCTATGTACTTTATGATAATCGAGATAAACATTAACAGAAATTGTCTTAATTACTTGCTTTCTTGTAAGTAGAAGGAAAATAAGGGAATACACCAGGCTAAAACGATAGTCAAATCTTTTAAAAACTGGTTGTCATGTGGTTGAAAACAATTTCTGTGCAGGGAAAGAAGTTTACAACTTTCCGTGTGAGAAAAGTTAAAGTATTTTAAAGCTGGAACAAATAACAAGGAATATCTCAGAAATGGTCAATTCCACGAATAAAAACGCATATGGATAAATTGTGTGTTTTAACGCGATATACATTTTTTGTGTAGTAAGTTATTGTCTATCTTTTACGGTTTACCAGTTACGTAACAATCAGCAAAATTCAATCAGAATAAAGAGGTCTTTAGAGGCTATTCCCAGAAAATTCAAGAAATTCATTTTATTTGCGATATAAGCATTTTTAACATACGACACTAATCAAAACAGTCGTTTTTGATAAAATCAAAACTTTCGAAACTTTTTTCAGTAAAGGTAGTTTGGGGCGGGAGATAATACTAAATACCATGTTTTGTATTTTACCGACTTTTCGTTTTTGAGTTATCGTGTTAATAAACCTTCGGACACATACTCGGACCTTTTACGGATAATACCTTTTGGATACAGGGGACCCTAAAACGTCTATTTCCGATGAAATTTCGGTTCCAAATTTTAGTGTGCAATACAATAGCTTCTCTATACACTATCTATATAGTACGTGTAGAGAAAGTAGAAATTAATTGAGTTTTATTAATGGGGCCCTTTAATTGAGATGGTTCTCAGCTTCCCATTTTATATTGGGCGTGAAAGGTCACTTAATTTTGAGGTCTCTTTTATCATGCTTGAAGTTCTTTTACATGCCATAAATCTATGACATGGGAGCAACACTTTACTCTCCTTCCAACGAAAACCATGCTAAGGATTTTTACGCCCGAAAAAATCCATCGTCCTCCGCCAGGCTTTAACTCGCGTCCTTGAAAACCAGAGGCTAGCACGACTCTTTCTATGGCCAGGAGTAAAACAAAAGAGATATGAAACGGGCGAGGGCTTCCCGTTTGAGAAAAATTTTAAGTATATTAAAAAAAGTACTTAACGCTGTAGTCTAATGTACTCCCTTACTTCTTTTCTACTTACAAGGAACTAAGTAATAAGACCATTTCTGCTAATGTTTATCTCAATTAGCATGAAGTAGATAAAAGAATACTCTTTTGTATGAATAGTGCATGTATGAAACAGCTAGAGAAAGTTAAGTGAATGGAACACATCAGATGTTTACTTTCTCTGCACGTACTATGTACATAGTGTATAGAGAAGGTATTGTGTTGCTCCCAAAAATTCGATACTGAGATTTCACCGGAAATATGTTTCGAGGCCCCTGGATCCAAAACAAAGATTTTTAGAAAAAATCGTATGTGTACATTCACATGACATTCTCTACATCTCTGCAACAAGATTTCTTAAAAAGCTTATACTGCTATTTACTTCATGCTAATCAGAAAAAAATCTGATGTGCTCCATTCACATGACTCTCTCTACATCCCTGCAACAAATTAGTTTTAAAAAGCTTATGCTTCTATTTACTTAATGCTAATCGACAAAAAATTAGCAGAAATAGTCTTATTACTTGCTTCCTTGTAAGTAAAAGGGAAATAAGGGAGTAGCATAGGTTAAAGCGATATTCAAAAACTGGTTGCTATGTGACTGAAGTTCCTTTGTTTGTACGGACAGGAATTGGCAAATTCCTGTATGAGAAAAGTTCATCTCAAAAAACGATCAACTCCACGAAAAAAATGTATATAATATAAATTGTGTGCTTTATGTGCTCCACATTTTTTGTGTGGTAAGTTTTTGTCTATCTCCAACGGTTTAGCAGTTAAGCAAAATTACGTAAAATTTACTCAGAATAAAGTAAGTCTTCAGAGGCAATTCCCAGAAAATGCAAAATATGCATTTTATTTGCTAGGTAAATATCTTTAAATACGATGTTTCAATCAAACTCGTTAGAGCCATTTTTGAGAACATCAAAATTTTCGAAAAAAGCTCCATGTGTCCGTGTGTCTTTGAACACGATAGCTCAAAAACGAAACATCGCTAAAATACCAAAGGTGGTATTTAAGTTTAGTATCTTCCAGGGATGCGACACGAAGATTTTAAGAAAAATCCCTCCACCCCAAACTACCCTTTACATGGAACTTTTTTCGAAAATTTTGATTCTATCAAATATTGCTCAAACGATTTCGATTAAAATTTCGTATATTAAAGATATTTACCTGACAAATAAAATATATCTCTTGAATTTTCTGGGAATAGCTTCTGAAGACTACTTTATTCTGGATGAATTTTACGGAACTTTACATAACTGCTAAATCGTAAGAGATAGAAAAAAACTGACCACACAAAAATGTGGAGCACATTAAAACACAATTTATGTTATATATATATTTTCTTGGAGTTGATCGTTTTTGAGATATACCTTTTTTTTTGGTTTAAGTTTTGAAAAACATACCTTTCTCCTACAGGAATTTGTCAACTCCTGTTCATACAAACAAAGCAACTCAGTCGCATAACAACCAGCTTTTGACTTTCACTTTAACCTATGGTACTCCCTTATTTCGCTTCTACTAACAAGGAAGCAAGTAATAAGGCTATTTCTGCTAATTTTTTCTCGATTAGCATGAAGTAAATAGAAGCATTAGCTTTTTAACAATAATTTGTTGCGTAGATGTAGAGAAAGTCATGTGAATGGAACACATCAGGTTTTTTTAAACAGGTTAGGTTATCAAAATGCGGTCCCTGATTATCATAAACATAAGGGCGTGCCTGAGAAACGAACACAGGACATACAAGGTTCCAAGTGATTGCCCGCGTCCTCGCATCACCGTGACATCACTTCCGCTACCGGCTAGATGTATGTTGTACATACCTTCTGGTTATGACTGCGTTTTTTCCAAACCAGTTTTACAACCTCGATGCATTTGTTTCTTTTCATGAGAATGGCTATTTGATATCTGAGGAATGCAGCAGAATTTCCCAAGTTATGCAACATGTGGTGCTGACAAGCGCCTAAATTGCTACCACTAGGTACTTTCACTTTTTAAATCAACAACTCGCAAAAGTGCAACAAGCCTGTGAAAACGCGTTACAAATACTTAAGTGCAAAGAAATAATATTAAAAATCTGATATGTTCCATTCACATGACTTTCTCTACAACTCTCAAATAAATTATTGTTAAAAAGCTTATGCTTCTCTTTACTTTATGCTAATCGAGAAAAACTTAACAGAAAAAGCTTTATTGCTTCTTTCCTTGTAAGTGGAGGCGAAATAAGGGAGTACCATAGGTTAAAGTGAAAGTCAAAAGCTGGTTGTTATGCGACTGAGTTGTTTGTATGAACAGGAGTTGACAAATTCCTGTATGAGAAAGGCATGTTTTTCAAAACTGAAACCAAAAACAAGGTATATCTAAAAAACGATCAACTCTACGAAAAAATGTAATTAACATTAACTGTGTGTTTTAATGTGCTCTACATTTTTTGTGTTTTGAGTTTTTGTCCATCTGTTATGGTTAAGCAGTTATGCAAAATTCCGTGAAATTCATTCAAAATAGTCTTTAGAGGCTGTTCCCAGAAAATTCAAGATATACATTTTATTTGTCAGGTAAATATCTTTAATATACGATATTTTAATCAAAATAGCCTTATTATGTGGTATTTTAATCAAACTCGTTATAGCCATTTTGAGTAAAGCAAAATTTTTGCAATTTTTCCGATGTAAAAGATAGTTTGGTGTGGAGAGATTTATTTTTGAAAATCTTAATGTCGCATTCTTGAAAGCTATCAAACTTAAATACTAAATTTTGTATTTAGAGGCCTTTCTATTTTGAGGTATGCTATCCATAGACACACACACACACACACACACACACACACACACAGATGCAAGGGGCCTTATTCTGAAAATGCTTCTTTTTTTTTGGATTCAGAGGGTCCTAAAACATACATTTCCGATGAAATCTCGGTAACGAATTTTAGGGTGGAATACACATCCTCTGTTCATTATGTACATAGTACGTGTGGTGCAAGTAAAAACAATTCGGAATATCTCGGAAACGTTTAACTTTTTTTGTAGCATTTAGCATTAACCGTTTCCGAGATATTCCGAATTGCTTGTTTCGGTTTTTAAAATTATTTCTTTGGACTTAAGTATATGTAATGCGTTTTCACAGGCTTGCTGCACTTTTGCGAGTTGCAGTTGATTTAAGAAGTAAAGTGAAAATACATACTGGTAGCAATTTAGATCCTTGGCAGCACGCTTGTTGCTGACAAGTGCTGTGTTTGTCAGCTATGCTGTTCACAGACACACACACAGGCGCGCGCGTACCTTTATCTAAAAATGCATTTTTCGGACTAATGGGACCCCAAAACATATATATTGCTAGTGAAATTTCGACATCAAAATTTTGGGTGGAATGTAATACTTTCTCTATAAATAGTATATGTGCGTAGTACGTGTAGAGAAAGCAAAAAATGTATATACCTATGTATATAAAAATTGTGCATTTTTTAGAAAAAGGTCCGCGCTCCTGTGGATAACATAGCTCAAAAACGAAAAGATCGTTAAATACCAAACTTGATATTTAGGTTTAGTATCTCCCAAGGATGCGACACGAAGATTTTCAAATGCTCCCATGACTACACACATTTTCAAATTGTGATTTTATCAAAAAGGGCTCTTAACAATTTTGATTAAAATACCTCACATTAAAGCCTTTTCCATTACAAATAAAATGTATATCTTGACCTTTCTGGGAATAGCCTCTGAAGACATCTTTATTCTGGATGAATTTTGCGGAATTTTGCATAACTGGTAAACTGTAAGAGATATATAAAAGCTTACTTAACAAAAAACGTAGTAGAGCTAGTCAAAACACACAATTTATATCATATACATTTTTTTCATGTTGTTTGACCGCTTTTGAGATATTTTTTGTTATTTGATTCAGTTTTAAAATACATTTCTCATGCGGGAATTTGCCAACTTCTGGCCACGCAAAGAAACAGATTTCAATCCCATGGCAATCACTTTTAAAAACATTTTATTGTCGGTTTAGTCTAGTGTACTCCCTTAATTTCCTTCTACTTGCAAGGAACTAAGTAATACGACCGTTTCTGCGAATGTTTATCTCGATTAATGAAGTTGTTATAAGAATAACCTTTTTACTTTCTCTACACGTACTATGTGCATAGTGTATAGAGAAGGTACTGCACTCCACTCAAAAATTGGATACCGAGATTTCACCGAAATATATGTTTTAGGGTCCCTTATATATATAAAAAGCATTTTCACAAAAAGGTGCGCGCGCGCGTGTGTGTGTCCGTGAACACGATAACTCGAAAACGAAAAGTCGGTAGAATACCGAACTTGGTATTTAAGTTCAGTATCTTCCAGGGATGCGACACGAAGTTTTGAGAAAAATCCCCCCATCCCAAACTACCGTTTACATGGAACTGTTTTCGAAAATATTGATTTTCGCAAAAATGGCTCTAACGATTTTGATTAAAATATCATATATTAAAGATATTTACCAGGCAAACAAAATATATATCTTGAATTTTCAAGAAATAGCCTCTGGAGACTACTTTATTCTGGACGAATTTTACGGAATTTTCCATAACTGCTAAACCGTAAGACTTAGACAAAAACTTACTTCATAAGAAATGTAGAGCACGCTAAAACACACAATTTATGTTATATACATTTTTTTCGTGGAGTTGATCGTTTTTGAGACATTCATTGCTTTTGGTTTCAGCTATGAAAAACTTACTTTTCTCATATAAGAATTTGTCAACTCCTGTCCATATAAACAAAGGAACTTCAGTCACATAGCATCCAGCTTTTGACTATCACTTTAACCTATGGTACTCGCTTAGTTTGCTTCTACTTATAAGGAAACAAGTAATAAGACTATTTCTGCTAATTTGTTCTCGATTAGCATGAAGTAAATAGAAGCATAAGCTTTTTAACAATAATTTGTTAGAGACTTGTAGAGAAAGTCATGTGAATGGTACACATCAGATTTTTTGTGTAGTAAGTTTTGTGTATCTCTTACGGTTTACCAGTTAGACAAAAATTATACAAAAGTTATCCAGAATGAAGAGGTCTTCGGAAGCTAATCCCAGCAAATTCAAGATATACATTTTGTTTGTCATGAAAATATCTTAAATGTACGACATTTTAATCGAAATTGTTAGGGTTATTTTTTTAAGAAATCAAAATGTTCGAAAAATGATCCGTGTAAAGGGTAGTTGGGAGTGGAGCATTTTATTGAAGACCTTCGAATCGCATCCTTAAAAAATACTCAACTTAAATATCAAGTTTGGTGTTTAACCGACATTTCGTTTTTGAGCTATGCTGCACACACACACACACACACACACACACACACACACACACTTCTCTTTTGTTTGATTCCTCGTTTTGCAAAAAGAACCAAATTTCAATTTTTTCCTTAGCAACCGGCTTTTAAAAGGTTGGACTGTCGCTTTAGCCTAGTGTATTTCCTTATTTCGCTTCTATTTACAAGGAACCAATAAAAAAAAAAATTCTGCTAATATTTATATCGATTAGTAATATGTAGATAAAAGAACAATCTTTCGTAAGAATAGTTTTTTGTGGAACGGGTAAAGAAAGACATGTGAAAGCAACACATCAGATTTCTTTCCTTTTAGATTTCTTCCTTTTACCTTAATGTCCTTTATTTTTATGGTCATATCGGACGATGAATGAAATCAGTGAAATTATGCTCAAATGATCTAGGGGTCCATGGAGCTTAAAGTTACTCGACATTTGTATTCACGGAATAAGAGAAACCTTATCCGGGTAACTCACCCTAAGCGAGATTCGAACTCGCGACCTGTTCAATGTGAGGCAGACACGCTATCAGCACACTACCCAGACGGGATTATTTCCCTTCTACTTATAAGCAAGTAAGTAATAAGACCGTTTCACCTAACATTTATCTCGATTAGCATGAAGCGGACAGAATAATAAGCTTTTTAAGAATAATCTGAAACAGATATAGAGAAAGACATTTGAATGGAGCATATCAGATTTTTACTTTCTCTACACGTACTATGCACCTTATGGATAGAGAAGGTATTGTAATGCACCCAAAAATTCGTTACCGAGATTTCACCGGAAATACATGTTTTGGGCCCCTCTGACCCAAAAAAAAGGTATTTTTGGAAAAAGAATCTGCGCGGGCGCGTGTGTGTATGTGTGTGTGTGTGTGTGTGTGTGTGTGTGTGTGTGAGACTGTGGACAGCATAACTCAAAAACTAAAGGTCCGTTAAATACCAAACTTGGTGACACGAAAATTTTCCATATCCCCCCCACACCGAATTACTCTTTACATGAAAAAGTTTTCGAAAAATTTTATTTTCTCAGAAATGACTCTAACGATTTGATTAAAACATCATATATTAAAGATATATACCTGAAAAATTAAATGTATATCTTGAATTTTCTGGAAATAGCCTCTGAAGTTGACTTTATTCTGGATGAAATTTACGGAATTTTGTATAACTGCAAACCGTAAGAGATAGAGAAAAACGTACTTAACAGAAAATGTAGAGCTCGTTAAAACACACAATTTATGTTATATACATTTTTTGTGGAGTTGGTCTTTTTTGAGATATTCCTTGTTATTGGTTTCAGCTTTACAGTACTTATACTTTTCTCATACAGGAATTTGTCAACTCCTGTTCATACAAACAAAGGAACTTCAGGCACATAGCAACCAGCTTTTGACTGATACTTTAGCCTTTGCTACTCCCTTATTTCCCTTCTACCTTCATGGAAGCAAGTAATAAGACTATTTCTGCTAATTTTTTCTCGATTAACATGAAGTAAAAAGAAGCATAAGCTTTTCAACAGTAATTTGCTGCAGAGGTGTAGAGAAAGTCATGTGAATGGAACACATAACGTTTTTTTATTCAATTTTATAGCTCATATGTTTCGTTTCGTAATCGGCTTACCCTCCCCGTATTTTTGGGACTGACACTCACCTAGGGCTTACAAATCAATCCATTTCTTTGTATGACCCGGCGTTGAAAATACTTATATGAGAAATGTTTTTTAAAACTGAAACCAATAACAAGGAATATCTCTGAAATGGTCAATTCCACGAACAAATATATGAGACAAAAATCGTGTATTTTAAGATCTACACTTTTTGTTTAGTAAACTTTTGTCTATCGGTTACGGTTTACCGGTTATGCAAAATTCAGCAAAATTTATCCATGATGAAGAGGAATTCAGAGGCAATTCCCAGAAAATTCAAAATATACATTTCGTTTGTTATGAACATTTATTTAATATAGGATAATTTAATCAAGATCGTTAGAGCCATTTTTGAAAAAAATCAAGATTTTCGAAATTATTTCCATGTAAAGAGTAGTTTGAGGGATATGGAGCTTAACTACCAAGTTTGGTATTTAACCGACGCGCGCGTAGATGCTTCTAAAAATTGCTTTTATGTATTCAGAGGGTCTCTACCTTCTCTATCCATTATGTAGATTGCACATACGTGCTAGAGAAGGTAAAAACGTAGCTTCATGATATCTACATCTTCTCTTCCTGATTGCAGCTGTGAGAATTTCAACTCTCACCGCGTCTCTCTGTTTGTAGTGCAAAACATGAGGCCACAAATTGGAGAAACCAACAACATTCAAGTGTTTTTCCGTCACTTTGAGCACAGTAATTGGTGCTTTCTCTATCAGTCGCAAGCGTTAATTAAAGAAGCTAATGAGAGCGCGATATGTCATGTTACACTAATATGACACGGAGAATTTCGGTTTTTATCAACACTGAAGAGAATGTATATGTGGAGCTTGGAAAATCCTCAGAGTGTAAGACATCTCATTAAAATGTATACCAGTTATTATATAGAAATAGTCTTATTACTTGCTTCCTTGTAAGTAGAAGCGAAATAAAGGAGTACCATAGGTTCAAGTGATAGTTCAAAAGCTGGTTGCTATGTGACTGAAGTTCCTTTGTTTGTATGGACACGAGTTGACAAATTCCTGTATGAGAAAAGTATGTTTTTCCAAGCTGAAAACAAAAACAAGGAATATCTAAAAAACGATCAACTCAACGAAAAACATGTATATAACATAAATTTCTTGTTCTAACGTGCTCTACATTTTTTGTGTGGTAAGTTTTTGTCTATCTCTTACGGTTTAGCAGCTATACAAAATTCCGTAAAATTGATCCAGAAAAAAGAAGTATTCAGAGGCTATTCCCAGAAAATTCAAGATATACATTTTATTCGTCAGGTAAATATCTTTAATATACGATATCTTAATGAAAATCGTTAGAGCCATTTTTAAGAAAATAAAATTTTTCGAAAAAAGTTTCATGTAAATGGTAGTTGGGGGTGCGGGGATTTTCTTGAAAATCTTCGTGTCGCATCCTTGGAAGATGCTGAACTTAAATACCAAGTTTGATATTTAACGGTCTTTTCGTTTTTGAGCTATGCTGTCCACAGACACACACACGCACACACACGGACCTTTCTCTGAAAATGCTATTTCTGGATTCACGGGGACCCAAAACATGTATTTCCGGTGGTTTCGGTATCGAATTTTTAGGTGGAATGCAATACCTTCTCTATCCACTATGTACATAGTACGTGTAGAGAAAGTAAAATATCTGTGCTCCATTCACATGACTTTACATCTCTGTAGCAAATTATTGTTAATAAGCTTATTCTTCTATCTATTTAATGCTAAAACATTAGCAGAAACTGTCTTATTACTTTAGTTCCTTGCAAGTTGAAGGGGAATGAGGGAATACACTAGGCTACCGGCAGTCAAATGTTTTAAAATGTGACTGCTATGGCATTGAAATCCATTTCTTTTCGTGGTCAGGAGTTCACAAGTTCCCGTATGAGAAAAGTCTAAGTATTTTAAAACTAAAACCAATAACAAGGAATATCTCGGAAATGGTCAATTCCACGAAAAAAAATTCTATTACTTAAATTGTGTGTTCTAACGTTATTTACATTTTTTGTATAGTAAGCTTTTGTCTATCTCTTGTGGTTTGCCAGTTACGTAAAATCCAGAAAAATTCACCCAGAACAAAGAGGTCTTTAAAGGTTATTCCCAGAAAATTCAAGATATATATTTTATTTGCCATATATTTATTTATATATCTTTAATATATGGCATTTTAATCAAAATCGTTAGAGCCATTTTTGACAAAACCAACATTTTCGAAATGTTTTCCATCTAAAGGTTAGTTTGAGCTGGGGGGATTTTTCTCAAAATCTTCGTGCCGCATCCCTGGAAAATACTAAACTTAAATACCTAGTTTGGTATTTAACCGAGTTTTCGTTTTTGAGTTATCGTGTTCATAGGCACACGGAAACACACATGGACCTTTTTCTGGAAATGCTTTTATACAGGGGACCCTAAAACGTGTATTTCCGGTGAAATCTCGGTATCGAATTTTTAGGTGAAATGCAATACCTTCTCTATACACTTGGTACATAGTACGTGTAGAGAAAGTAAAAAGTTTCCACACGATGCACTTTTAAACCTATCACAACATAATCGTTGAATATGAAGGGGCAGGTCCTTGATTTCTTTAGGCCTTTCAAATGGACGAATTTAATCATTGCTTGTTTTTCCAAATCCTCCATTTTCGTTAAAACTCTAAAGTTGTCTTGTTTAAAATGCTGTCATTCGAAAACTATAAACAAGCTATTAACCTGTTACTTGGATACAAGCTAGTTGTGGACAAAGCGGTGCAGGGGCGGGTTTTCTTCGGGTTCTCTAGTTTGCCCCGCTATCGCATTCCACCGGTGCTCTATCTTCATTCCGCGTATCATGAGTGCCGCAGATAGTAAAAACGGGTGTTAAAACGTTAACCCCCCAAAAATTTAAGATTAATTATTTTTTTTATGGAGAACAGAGGTAAAACGTTCAGCAACCAATGACAGCCGTGCAACTTGTTTTTATTTACATTACTGGTGAAGTAAGGTTGGATAAAGAATAGCAAAAAGAAGTAACAAGAAGAGGAGCAGAAAAGAGAAGGAAAACATTTGAACATCTATTAACGGTCCACGCTATCTGTACACGTACGTTAAGGATCGCGGGATCGCAGTATGGCCCCGGGTCGGTACGCAGGACCAAAGGAAACAACCTGACCGCCCCCCCCCCCTTCAAGTACCTGTTGGGTAGGGGAACATTCCTGCCGCTAGAGGCGCTGTGTGTACCCAAACAATCGGAAAGTCGGCCGAACGGCCGCACAAGTTTCAAACGTAGCTAGGCAAGGTGCGCTTTCGGTCCGTGTGCGAAGTGTTGAGTGTGTGGAAATGTGAGGTACTCCTAGCCCCTGCGTCCCTGAAGGATTCACTGGCTCAGGTATGTATTTATTTATCTCTTCAATAAATATGTGTTTATAGGTAGCTAGGGTGAATTAAACCTCAGACACATATTTTATGTATGAGTTATGGGTTTTTATACTGCCGTCGTGAAAACATAAGTATCTGTATGAGAAAGGGGCACATGGTGCCCTTCAGCTCGAGTTTTTACGTACACATTTTCAATTTAAGGAGCAAAAACGACACCGATATGTAAAATAAAATATAGTATATAAAAGCATCAGAGAAATAAAAAGATTAAGTGAATCTTTAAGAAAATCTGTCGGCAAAAACAATATGAAAAATTTGAATTTTTTATTTTAGTTCTTTCTCTGTCATGTGTGTACATAAATATATATAGTAGCTAGAGAAGGTATTGTATTCCACCTAAAAATTAGATACCGATATTTTATCAGAAATAAACATTTTAGGGTCCCCTAAAAGGTACATGAGTATATGCTCGTGAGTGTGAGAGGACACGATAACTCAAAAACGAAAAGTCGGTATTTAAGTTTAGTACCTTTCAAAGATGCGATCGAAGATTTTGAGAATTTCCCAGTCTTGTATTTACTTATCTCTTCAATAACTATGTATTTATAGGTAAATATGGGTAAATTAAACCTCGAACACATATTATCGACACCGATACGTAAAATGAAATATAGAATATAAAAATCATGAGGGAAATATGTAAAAATTAAATGAATCTTTAAAAAAATCTATCGGCGAAAAAGATATGACAATTTTGGACTTTTTTATTTTATTTCTTTCTCTACTATGTATGTACATAAATGTACATAGTAGTTAGAGAGGGTATTGTTTTCCACCCAAATATTAGAGACCGATATTTCATCAGAAATAAACAGTTATCAAAAAATTTAAAAAGGTCCATATGTATTTGCTCGTGAGTGTATGTGTGAACAAAATAACTCAAAAACGAAAAGTCAGTATTTAAGTTTAGTACCTTCCAAAGATGCGATCGAAGATTTTGAAAAGAATCCCTCCACCCCAAATTTCTCTTTACTTGGAAAAAAAATCGAAAATGTTGATTTTCTCAAAAATGGTTCAAAGGATTTTGATTAAAAGACTGTATATTAAAGATATGTCTAACAAAATGTATATCTTGAATTTTCTGGGAATAGCCTCTAAAATCATCTTTATTCTGAACTGCTTTTTGGATTAAGGGGACCTTAAACATGTATCTCCAATGAAATCTAGTTATCAAATTTGTTGGTGTGATGCAATACCTTCTCTATCTACTGTGTACGAAGTAGAGGAAGTAAAAAGGGAACTGAGAAAATTGGAGATGAAAATCCAATTCGGTGCTTTACATGTATTGTAAAGGACCGACCAAATCATAAATTGTTGATATAAAAACCATGTGGAGCATGAAAGTAAAATTTATGTGGATTAATATGCAAGCAACAAAAATAAATAATATAAAAATCTGCTCTGTTCCTTTCGCATGACCTACATCACTGTAACAAACTATTGTTAGAGAGCTTAATCCTCTGCCTACTTCATTCTAATCGAGATAAACGTTTGCAGAAACGGTCTTATTACATGCTTCCTTGTAAGTAGAAGGAAAATAAGGGAGTACACTAGGCTAAAACGATAGTCAAATCTTTTAAAAGCCAGGTGGATGAAATCCGTTTCTTTGCAAGACCAAGAGTTGGCAAATTCCCATATAAGAAAAGTTTTAAGTATTTTAAAACTGATGCATATAATAAGGAATATCTCGAAAATGGTCAACTCAATAAAAAAGATGTATGTGACATAAATTGTTGTTTCAACGAGATCTACATTTTTATGTAGCAAGTTTTTCTCTGTCTGTTACGGTTTACCAGTTGAGCAAAAGTCATCCAGAATGAAGAGTTCTTGAGGGGCATTTCCCAGAAAATTTAATATTTACACTTTTTGACAAGTAAATATCTTTAATACACGGCATTTTAATCAAAATCATTAAAGCCATTTTTGAGAAAATAAAAATTCTATCAATTAGGGGGATGTTCTTGAAAATCTTGGTGTTGCATCCTTGGAAGATACTAAACTTAAATACCAAGTTTGGTATTTAATGGAATTTTCGTTTTTGAACTCACTCAAAACCTTGTTCTATAATGTTTTTTTTTTATGTAAGGGGTCTCAAAACGAGTGTTTCCGATGAATTCTGGTTACGAATTTTTGGGTGGAATGGAACACATTCTTTATTTACTACAGATAATCAGTAGCTTTCAGAAGGTATCTTGGAATATTTGGATTTTCTGAACTGCTTCCTACTTTTGCCCTTTGGACTGCTTTAGCAGACCGTTCAAAGAGTCGGCTTGAGTAGCTCAGTTGGCTAGGCCTTCGCATTCTAAGGTCCTGGGATTAAACCTGACCCATACCGGTGATTTTTATGTGTAATTTAAAGCGATAGCCCCATGTCAATATAATTAATTGCATGTAAAAGCACTCCTGCGGGGCGAAATTCCGGCACACCGGGGCCGCTGAAATGATACTGGCATTTGACAGCGCCGTAAACAAACAAATAATTTTATTTAATTTCTGCTGATCAAAGAATAATACTGTGCTCTGAGGCATTCTGTACCGTCAAAGAAAGCATTTGAGAAAAAGGTTTTGAGTTTGTATTTTTGTTATTATTTAATGCCCGCTTTTACTACATATGGTACATCAGACAGTGGCACTGATGATACATCGAATGAAGATGGAGCACCATCTTTAATGGTGGAATGCGATGGCCGGGAAAACCGCAGAAAACCCGCTCCTGCGCCGATTTGTCTACCACAAATCCAACCTGGGCCGTCTTGGTGAGAGGCGAGGAGTCTAACCACTAAAATTCGTCAAATATAAAACTTGTTATTTAAGTTCAGCATCTTCCAAGAATGCGAAACAACGATTTGCGAGAAAATACCCCCACCCCAAACTATCATTTCGAAATGTTTGATTTCCTCTAAAATGGCTCTAACGTTTTTACTAAAATTCTATATGTTTAATATAGCTTCACGATATATGAAATGTATACATTGATTTCTACGACGATCCTCTGAAGTCCTCTTCAGTCGGAAGGATTTGGGTAATTCTGTATAACTAGTAAACCATAACAGATAAACAAAAATGTAGGGGCAAAAACTGTTGGACCGTTTAAACAACACAATTTATATATTATGTGCATTCTGATTTTTACTTTCTCTACACGTACTATATCATAGTGTATAGAGAAGGTATTGTAATACACCCAAAAATTTGATACCGAGATTTCACCGGAAATACATGTTTTGGGACCTCCTAATAAAAAAAAAAAAAACATTTTTGGAAAAAGGTCCGTGTGTGTGCGTGCGTGTGTGTGTGTCTGTGGGCAGCATAGCTAAAAAACGAAAAGTCCGTTAAATACCAAACTTGATGTTTAGGTTCAGTATCTTCCAAGAATGCGACACGAAGATTTTCAAGAAAATCCCCTCATATGAAAAAAATTCGAACATTTTTTTATTTTCTAAAAAATTGCTCTAACGATTTTGATATTTACATGACAAATAAATGCATATCTTGAATTTTCTGGGAATAGCTTCTGAAGACCTCTTTATTCTGAATGAATTTTGCGGAATTTTATATAACTGGTAAACCGTAGGAGTTAGTCGAAAACTTAAAACATAAAAAACGTAGACCTCGATAAATCACACAATTTAGGCCATAAACATTTTTTTTCGTGTAGTTGGCCGTTTTCGAAATATTCCTTGTTATTCATTTCAATTTTAAAATACTTCAACTTTTCTCATACGGGAACTTGTCAACGCTTGGCACGCAAAGAATTGGATTTCAATGCCATAGCAACCACATTTTGTATTCCCTTATTTCCCTTCTACGTATAAGGAACTAAACAATAAGACCATTTCTGCTAATGTTTATTTTCCATTAGTATGAAGTAGATAGAAGAATAAGCTTATTAAAAATAATGTGTTACAGAGATGTAGAGAAAGACATGTGAATGGAGCACATCAGATTTTTTTTTTCTTCAATATTTTGCTGATTTTTTATTTTTCAATGCTTAGCCTATTCATACCTATTTTTTTTTTTATTTATTTATTTATGGACGCTCTTTAACTGCTGTGGTTCTCAGCGCCTCTCTATCAGGCTTGAGGTTCCTTTACGTGCCGTAAATGTACGATACGGGACCAACGGCTTTACTTCCCTTCCGAAGGAAGCCATGCTAAGGATTTTTACGCCCTCCGCCGGGTTTCAACCCGCGACCTTTGGTATATGAAGTTAGCATGGTAACCATTATATCACGGAGGGCGACTATTCCTACCTACTTCATGTTAAATAAAATAAACATTTGCAGATATGTTTTTATTATAAATTTCGGTGTAGATACAAGGCGGATACAATAGACTTAAGCCATTGTCAGATCTTTTCAAAGCCAGTCGTTATGGGATGGCCTTGAGATTCCTTTCTATCGCTATCTCTCTCCTCACACGCACCACAAGGATATTAATCTAATAATATTTTTTATCCTTTCCTATAGACTTCATGTAAACTTTTCATGTATCCTAGGAAACAACACAAATGAGTATTTCAGTGTAATTTATTTTAACTCCTTTGGCAGCTCCCCATTCTTTAAATAAAGTAAATACCTTGTCATATAAGCCCTTCGACTTGCCGAGTAACAAACTAAGCACGGATTTTTTAGCATAATCTAAAACTTCTTCGGGAATATCCATTTTCACTCATTTATTGATTTATTTGGTGCAGCTTAAACAACCAGAATTGAAACTGTTTATTCCGGCGGGGTTACAAACAAAGCACTGTCTACGTCACGACTAAAATTACATTCCTGATAATGACGACTTTAATAATATTAATAAATATAAGAATAGTTAAGTTTATACTAGGTGCACTAAACATCCCACTCACAAAATATAATAGTCTATTTAAGCAACTTATAATATAAATAACTATCTTTACTTTCTCTACACGTACTATGTACATAGTGTATAGAGAATGTACTGCATTTAACCCAAAAATTCGATACCGAGATTTCAGCGGAAATAGACGTTTTAGGGTCCCCTGAATAAAAAAAAAATATTTCTAGAAAAAGGTCCACGCGTGTTTGTCGGTGTGTCTGTGAATACGGTAACTCAAAAACGAAAAGTCGGTAAAATACCAAACTTGGTATTTAAGTTTATTATCTTCCAGGGATGCGACACGTAGATTTTGAGAAAAATCCCCCACCCCCAACTACCCTTTACATGGAACTTTTTTCGAAAATTTGTATTTTCTCAAAAATGGCTCTAACGATTTTGATTAAAATTTCGTATATTAAAGATATTTGCCTGATAAATAAAATGCATATCTTGAATTTTCTGGAAATAGCCTCTGAAGAGTAGTTTATTCTGGATGAATTTTACTGAATTTTGAATAACTGCTAAACCGTAAGAGATGGACAAAAACTTATTACACAAAAAGTGTAAAGCACATTAAACACACAATTTATTTTATACCTTTTTTTCGTGCAGTTCGTCCTTTTTGAGACATTCCTTATTTTTGGTTTCTGCTATGAAAACGTATACTTTTCTCATACAGGAACTTGTCAACTCCTATCCATATAAACAAAGGAACTTCATTGACATAACAACCAGCTTTTGACTATCACTTTAACCTATGGTAGTCCCTTATTTCACTCCTACTTACAAGGAAGCAAGTAATAAGACTATTTCTGGTAATTTTTTCTGATTAGCATAAAGTAAATAGAAGTATAAGCTTTTTAAGAATAATTTGTTGCAGGGATATAGAGAAAGTCAGTGGGTAAGTTCTCTCCCAGTGATCTGACAAGAGCTTCTCTTGTTCGCCCAGTCTGACGTAAACGTTTTGAGCCCGGCGCCTAATGATAACTTCCACATATGGGAGGCCGGAATTGGCGTTTTTTTATTTATGGACGCTCTTTAACTGCTATGCTTCTCAGCGTCCCATTCTATACTGGGAGTGAAAGACCCCTTAATTTTGCTCAGAGGCCTCTCTATCAGGCTTGAGGCTCTTTTACGTGCCGTAAATCTACGACACGGGACCAACGGCTTTACTTCTTCCGAAGGAAGCCATGCTAAGGATTTTTACACCCGAAAAAATCCATCGTCCTCCGTCGGGTTTGAAGTTAGCATGGTAACCATTACACCACGGAGGGCGACAAGAGGAGGGCGGAAGCTTCATGTATTAGCCTCAAAGGGAAACGCCGACATACAGAATATATGGACCGGAGTCCTCTATTCTGTATCCGCTGCAACTAGAGAAGCCAGGAGTCTGCTGCCATACCCCACACTTCGCAGACGTAGACCATTAGGGGGGCGAGGTGTCCTCCTCCGTTACAATTTACTACATCCTACAAAGTTAGGTAATGGAATAAAGGGAAGTTATATTATAAGCTGCTGAGGTTATCTCTAAGTTATGTAATAAAAACAGTTTTCATTAATAACTCTCTATAATTACATTAGGAATTAGTGCAACATTTATTTAACCACAGTATTAGTTATACAACATGAGGCTACAGGTTACAGATCTGCTGATGATTCTTGCCAATGATGTTATGAAACGTAAAACTTTTATTGTTAAACTATTCTCTGCGAGTACCCATAAGCCATTAATACTATATTTACTTAACCTAACCTAATGTGCCACTGTGATAATCATATGAGAAGGGCTTATACAGCTGCTGAGGTTATTTGCCACAAAACTGTTTTACATAAACTTACCGTTTAAAAGTACCATTAATTGTTAGTCAATATCTCTTTAACCTACAAACTCACTGGGATAGGTACACAAGATGGAGCAATAGAATGGAGGGAAGTTAGGTTACAGAGCTCTCGAAGTCAATATTATTATGAAACAAAAGCGATTTACAAACAGCATAGTATTTCTAGTTTACGTAGTTAACAGCAGAAATCTACTTTAAATCTATGTATTCATTAATTATTCATACACTTGGTAAAGGTTCCACAGGGCGTCCAGATTAAAAATGTTGAAAATACTAACCTGAGCAGTAAAAATTCACATGGAACATGTTTTGTAATAAATGTGATCACTTTGAGTTGCTGTGTCCCACCCACTCGCCCTAATTAAGATATTTTCTTAAACAGAATGTAAACAGCATACTCCATTTTGTAATTTTTACGAACGCACAACTATACTGCCAACCATTTTTTCACGAAATCCGCGAGTCTTCGGTTCTATTAAGCATATGTTGCTCGAATGCTTTGGCGAAACCACAGAAAATGCCTAAAAATTAACTACAAAAGATAATAATTTACGCACTAACCTAAACCTAACGCAATAGAGAGAATGCTGCTTTCGTATGTATACTTTAGTGAAAGCAGTGGAAGTTACTAACAGCAAATTCACGAAAATCAGTTTATTTACATACACACGCACTAACATATAGATACGCGAGCGCATGCGAACATGATTGATAAATGCAATGGAAATTACTAAACTCAAATTACATGAAAATTAGTTTATACACACACACAAATCTAGAGCTAACACAAAAATTAATAAAAACAAATTACCCGAAAATACAATTTATTTGCACACACACAAATACTAACTTAGAGCTAACCAAGCACATGCTCGCTTCGTTCGCATACTTTGAAGAAAACAGTGGAAATTACTAAAATAAAACTACACAAAAATAAGTTTATTTACACACACACTAACCTAGAGCTAACAAAGATCAAGCTCGCTACGCTCGCATGCTTTTTTTAAAATGCTAGAAATAAAACAAATTAAAAACATCCATTTACACACACACACACACACACACACACACACACACACACACACACAAACCTATACCCAACGAAACAGTGGAAATTTACAAAACTTACAAGAAAATGTCTCTATTTACACATCACACTACTATAATCAGCTCATTTAAAAAATCTCGAAATTAAAACAAACACCAGAGAACTTCTACAAGCAATTATTGAAGTAAAGCATAACTGCTTAAAGCGCACACCCGTTAACCACAGTATTGCTATAGAATCGTATTTCTTTCTCTGTGATTAAAAATTTACAATAGTCTCAAAGCCTTTGGACGTCAGTATATACGAAGCTTGCGATGTCGCGGTATTATTTTTATTAATGTTGGTAGTCCCGCCATAATGAATAATGGAGACGGAAACAAAGAAAACCTTATAAACAATTACATGAGTACTTCTAAAGGTTGAATAATATACTACGAGATCTGGATTCCCAAGGAAATAAAGGCCAAATTAATTTATTCTAGAACATGTAATAAGATTCTAAAACGTTCTAGACGTTCGATATTGGGTAATAACGTTTGTTTTACTTCCCAATAACACCTATATTAGCAACTATTCTTTTACTTGCACCACTGCTTTAAAATAAATACATTCAAGTGCATTCCTTTCACGTGCAAAACTGTCATTTCCTAGCACCTTTAAAATGATTTCATTACAAATGATATGGTGACCTTCACACTGGGTAATTGATAATAATAACGCCTGTCACTTAATAAATGTAATCAATATAATCCGGTGAACTATGCAGTATCTGTTAGTGTATCATTTACCCTAAAGAGCCAGTATTAGTTATACATAATGGGGTAATGTATTTAAAATACTATAGGTTACAGTGCTGCTAAGGATATTTCCCCATGCTATTAAGAAACAAAGCAGGGTAAAAGCAGTTTTACATGAAAATGCCTAAACATTAACTACAAAAAATAATAATAAATTAATTTACACACTAATCTAAATCCATCGCAATAGAGAGAACACTGCTTCCGTTTGCTTACTTTAGTGAAAGCAGTGGAAGTTACTAAAAGCAAATTCACGAAAAAGTTTATACACACACACACACACACTAACATATAGCTACGCGAGCGCACGCGAGCATGCTTGATAAATGCAGTGGAAATTACTAAACTCAAATTACATGAAAATTAATTTATATACACACACCAATCTAGAGCTAACCTAGAAATGAATAAAAACAAATTACCCGAAAATCAAATTTACTTGCACACACACAAACACTTACTTAGAGCTAACCGAGTGCATGCTCGCTTCGCTCGCATGCTTTAATAAAAACAGTGGAAATTACTAAAATAATATTACACGAAAATCAGTTTATTTACACACACACTAACCTAGAGCTAACCGAGTGCACTCTGTAACTATCCATGAGTTGCTAGGGCAGTATTCACTTAATCTAAATAGCTATGTAGAGTTTATGTAATTACGTTACGGAGCTTTCCAAAAGGCGCACAAAGCAGTTTTATATGAAACACCTTTCGATAATTGCATTTGCACATTAAACTATAGAAAGTTACACGACAATTTAGAAGATTATAGATGTATGAAGGTTATATCTTGCGTTCGCTTGCGTATTTGTCAAAGTAACAAACACAAACAGGTCACAGAAACCCAAATTAAATCTAACATCTATATTTTTTTTACCATATTCCTTACATGGATAGTATTGGCGTACTTTCTCAGGCCATGACTTCCAGCCGATGTTGATATTTACACATTTCATAAATATAGATAACGAAATGTTGCGATTTGTAACTAGCGAGGAAGAAGAAATGAGTAGATTACTCAGAGATATGCTTCAGCAGTAGGCATAGAGCATCACTGTCTTTTTCAGACCCTCGATTTTACACGTAAAATACAGCGAACAGTACAAATGCAAAAAGCATTCTTTTCAAACTGTTCAAAACTCAATGTTTTCCATAACTAGACTAAGAAAACAGAGATACAGTAACATATAAGTTTTCAAAAACTGAAAATTGTAAACTCTCGCGGTACAAATTTTTTCCGCAGTTAGTATATAAGACTCGCTCGAGTCGCTAGCTAGTGGAGAGGTCCTAAGCTACACGCAGGGTAACACAAGAAGGTGTAACCAATGAGGGGCACCAGCGAGCACTAGCACCAAATCACATATCCTATCCTCTCTGACACCATCTTCCCGTCCACCACATCACGCATTGCTACACGAGTGTCAACGTCAAACCTCGCCGTACCCTAATGGTAACTAGGACTTCTCTTTTATGCCAAATATCAATGTATAAAAAGTACTAAATACATTAATGTTATATGTCGAGATTTCACCGGAAATTAGTGTTTTGATATAACCTGCGAAAAGCGTTTTTGGAAAAAAACGTGTCAAAAACAAACATTTTTACTTTCTCTATACATATTATGTACCTAGTGTATAAAAATTTGATACCGAAATTTCACCGGAAATATATGTTTTGAAACCCCCTGAATCCAAAAAAAGCATTTTTATAAAAATGGCCGTGCGTGTGTCTGTCTGTCTGTGTGTGTCCGTGGGCAGCACAGCTCAAAAATGAAAGGACCGTTAAAAACCAAACTTGGTATTTTTGTTTGGTATCTTCCAAGGATGCAAGACGAAGATTTTCAAGAAAGTCCCGTCACCCCAAACTACCCTTTACATGAAAAAATTTGCGAAAATTTTAATTTTTTTAAAAATAGCTTCAACGATTTTGATTAAAATCTCGTATATTTAAGATATTTACTTGCCAAATAAAATGTATATCTTGACTTTTTTTGGGAATAGTCCCTGAAGACTGCTGGATGCATTTTACGGAATTTTGCATTACTGCTAAACCCTAAGAGTTGGACAAAACCTTTCCACACAGAAAATGTAGAGCACATTAAAGTACACAATTTATGTTCTATACACTTTTTCGTGGAGTTAATTTTTTTTAAGATATTCCTTGTTTTTAGCTTCAGCTTTGAAAAACTTGTACTTTTCTTATATGGAAATGTGTTAACTCCTGTCCATACAAACAAAGGAAATTCAGTCACATAGCAACTAGCTTTTGACTATCACTTTAACCTATGGTACCCCCCTATTTTGCTACGACTTATAAGGAAGCAAGTAATGAGATTATTTCTGACGTTTTCTAAATTAGCATGAAGTAAATAGAAGCCTATGCTTTTTAACAATAATTTGTTGCAGAAATATAGAGAAAGTCATGTGAATGGCACACATAAGATGTTTACTTTCTCTAGCCCCATATGTACAATGTACATAGGGATAGAGAAGTATTGTATTCCACCCAAAAATTCGATACCGAGATTTCACCGGAAATACATGTTTTAGAACCTCCTGTACCCAAAAAAAGCATTTTCAGAAAAAGGTCCGTGTGTGAGTCCGTGTGTCCATGTGTCTGTGAACACGTTAACTCAAAAACGAAAAGTAGCTAAAATACCAAACTTGGTATTTAAGTTTAGTATCTTCCAGGGATGTGACACGAAGATTTTGAGAAAAATCCCCCCACCCCATACTACCCTTTACATGGAACTTTTTTCGAAAATTTTGATTTTCTTAAAAATAGCTCCAACGATTTTGATTAAAATATCATATATTAAAGACATTTACCTAACAAATAAAATGTATATCTTGAATTTTCTGGGAATAGCTTCTGAAGACCTGTTTATGCTGGATGAATTTTGTTTAATTTGGCATAACTAGTAAACCGTAAGAGATAGACAAAAACTGACTCAACAAAAAAATTAGGTCTTGTTAAAATACTCAAGTTATGTCATATACATTTTTCTCGTGGAGCTTACCGTTTTCGAGTTATTCATTGTTATTAGTTTCAGTTGTGAAGTACTTATACTTTTCTCAGACGGGAGTGTCCGTTTTTCTTTTGTTCTACTCCTGGCCAAGAAAAGAAGCGATTTGTAATGATAATCGCAAAACGACAGCTTTTAAAACATTTGATTATTGGTTTAGCCTAGTGTATTCCCTTATTTTCTTCCTACTTATACGGAACTAAATAATAAGAACATTGTGCTAATGAGTACCTCGATTAGCAAGGTGCAGAAAGAAGAAGAATCTTATGTATGAAGTTTGTAGAACAGCAAGAGAAAGTCATGTGAGTGTAACACATCAGATTTTTTTGATGGTGTTTAACACCCTTTTACTACTTGTGGCACCGCAGGCGATGGCACTGGTGATACATGGAATGTAGATGGAACACCGGTGAAATGCGATGGTTGGGGAAACCAGAGAACCCGGAGAAAACCTGCTCCTATGCCGCTTTGTCCACCACAAATCTCACATTCGGTCACTTGGGATCGAACCTGCTTATGTTTATCTCGATTAGCATGAAGTAGATAGAAGCACAAGTTTTAACAATAATTTAGAACAGAGATGTAGAGAAAGTCATGTGAATGGAACACGTCAGATTTTTATTCAGAGGCTTCTAAATACATTTTTGGGAAATCTCTGCATCGAATTATTGGATGGAATGCAAGGACATTTCTACCTAATAAGTGTATGGTTAAGAAAGAAATATTATTGCGTCACAGTTACAAAAGAATGTGGTTGATTGCAATATACAATGTAAGTTATTTCCCTTATCCAATTTTGTTGTATTTTCTAATAAGAGTAGGGGAAATTATTAATTGTATCATTACCTGAAAATCAATACACCCGTGAAATTGATTTCGTGCTGATTGGCTATGAACTATTAATGGCTAGCCAGTTACGTAAACCATGTATCAAACTATCACGTTCTGCGTTCATTGTTGACGTGACCACTAAGAGTATAAAAAACTTTCTGGTGTAGTTGATATTTCACAATCCTCCTGGCAGTTTCTTTTCCTGAACACGCTATTACTTTTTTGGTGTACCAAAACAAAATGCTGGCAAAAACTGTCCTTGTTGAAGTGACTTCAGTCACTTTCTAGATAGATGGCCTGGTGATCACCGCTCCTGCTCTCTTCCAAGTGTTTGCAAATGTTTTAAGTGCGATTTGGTTTATAATGCTTTTTAAATGGGAAGAATTCTACTCTGCAGCGAATGAGATGCGTTATCGTGCCAGGTCGCTACCCGCACTCTTTTCATATTTCCCTTTCAGTCGCACATTGAGCATGCAAATCTGCCTGGCGACATAATGTTTATTTATTTATTTTTTCCTGCCATAAGGCCTTCTCTTCCACTCTACCAGGTAATACATTAATTCCAATACACAATGCATTGAATAAGGAACAAAAATACAATTCTATACAACTTAATAAAAACAATTATAAAAGGTAAAATAAGTATACTGAAATGAAAAGAAAAATTCTGATGTCTATCTACTTTATGATAATCGAGATAAACATTACCAGAAATTGTCTTAATTATTTGCTTCCTTGTAATTAGGACAATGAGGGAATACACTAGGCTAAAACTCCTTTAAAAGCCGGTTGCCTTGTGGATGAAATCCGTTTCTATGAGTTTATAACTTTCCGTGTAAAAAAAGTTTAAATATTTTACATGTGAAACAAATAAGGAATATCTCGGAAATTGTCAATTCCTCGAAAAAACCGTATGAGATAAATTGTGTTTTAACGTGACCTACATTTTTGTGTAGTAAGTTTCTGTTTATCTCTTACGGTTTAGCTGTTACACAAAATTCATTCAGAATAAAAAGGTCTTTAGAGGCCATTCTCAGAAAATTAAAGATATACATTTTATTTGCCATATAAATATATTTTAATCAAAGTCGTTAGAGCCATTTTTGAGAAAATCAAAATTTTCGAAATTGTTTCCATGTAAAGAGTAGTTTGGGAGGATTTTTCTCAAAATCTTCGTGTCGCATCCTTGGTAGATAGTAAAATTAAATACAAAATTTGGTATTTTACCGACTTTTCGTTTTTGAGTTATCGTGTTCACAACACACACACACACACACACACACACACACACACTAGGAACTTTTTCTGAAAATACTTTTTTGGATACAGGGGACCCTAAAACGTATATTTCCAATGAAATCTCGGTATCGAATTTTTGGGTGGAGTGCATTACCTTCTCTATACACTATGTAGCTAGTACGTGCAGAGAAAGTAAAAAACTGTAAACACAATTATTTTAAGTAAAATATTCCGTAGGTTGAAACGCTTATTTGTCATATTTACAATTGAAATTAATATTGGTTGCAAACCCATAAAATATTAGTAACAATAAATTAAAGTGATGTATTTATTATATTACTACAGCAGCAGCTGTTGTGTATGATGAACAGTATTTGAGGTAAAAATCGGTGTTTTTTTTTACGGTTCTGCTACAAATATTACTCCCTATCTTCCTCGTGAATTATTTTTTGCAAAAATTGAATATTTTGTCTTAGCACAAGTAGTATTTATGAGAGACAGAATCACTTAGCGCGTTACTCCCAGTTAAGTGGAAATGCAAAATGAAAACACAGCAGCACTCCGATTGGCTGCTGGCCTGGTGGCGCTCAAGGACAAACCTCGTCCCATTTGAAAGCTACTGTAGTTCCGTACCTGGTATGCCTGCCTGCCATATTTAGCTACTAATGGCCTGCGCAATCGATCTTATTGTTAGACGTTCTCCACGAGAGCCTTGCTGTATATGCAACCATTAAAGCGTATGAGTAAAGCGTAAAATCTAAAATCCCTTAGAACGTTCAAATTAGTTTAATGGGAATGTTGGAAGCGATATTTGCTGAATGGGATGGATAGCTTTGCTTGATTTACTGACGTTCCAAGTGAAGTTCATTCAGAACTAGTAAATCGTAGCACAACCCGGGTATTTATTGGAATAAAAGAGTGATAGATTGGTTTAACCGAAACCAAGTTAACGAATTTTGCTATTAATTCGTAACATTATGACAATCACTACCTAATTACTTTTAAGTCGTTCTCATTTAGAGGTAGCGTCTCTGGATATAATGCTGAATAGAAGGAACCGTTATTATTATTGTTGTTGTCATTAATGTTATGTTTATGCATTACAACGACTTGATAATTTACACCGTCATTATAACACTTATTTGTACTACCTCTACTAGGTATTACGTTCGTACTTAGTAGGTAGAGAAGGTATTGTATTGCATCCAAAATTCGATATAAAGATTTCACCTGAAATACATGTTTTGGGACCCCCTGAATCCAAAAAATCATTTTTAGAAAATGTCCGTGTCTGTGTCCGTTAAATACCAAACTTGGTATTTAAGTTTGGTATCCTTCAAGGATGTGACTTGAAGATTTTCAAGAAAATCCCCCACCCCCAACTACCCTTTACATGGATCTCTTTTAAAACATTTGATTTTCTCAAAAATGGCTCTAACGATTTGGATTAAAATATTGTATATTTACCTGACAAATAAAATGTATATCTTGACTTTTCTGGGAATAGGCTCTGAGGTCTACATTACTCTGGATGAATTTTACGGAATTTTGTATAACCGGCAAACCATAAGAGATAGACAAAAACTTACTTAACACATAACAACCAGCTTTTGACTATCACTTTAGCCTGTGCTACTCCCTTATTTTCCCTTCTACTTATATGGAAGCAAGTAATGAGACTATTTTTGTTAATTTTTTCTAGATTAGCAAGAAGTAAATGGAAGCATACGCTTTTTTAAATTAATTTTTCGCACAGCTGCGGAGAAAATCATGTGAATAGAATATATAAGATTTTCTGGATATGCGTGAAGTAGATAGAAGTTTTGAAAGAATGGTTTGTTACATCATAGGTAGAGAAATTTATGTGAATTTAGCATGTCAGAATTTTACTTTCTCTTCACGCATTTATAATGTACATAAGTAGGTTGAGAAGGTATTGCATTCCACTCAAATATTCGATACCGAGGTTTCACCCGAAATACACGTTTCAATCCCTGAATCCAAAAAAAGAAAAAAATCAGAAAAAGATGTGTGTGTCTGTGGACAGCTTAACTCAAAAACTAAAATACCAAACTTGGTATTTACATCTAGTATCACACAATAAAATCCCGCACTTCGAACTACCCTTTAGGTGAAAACAGTTAAAAAAAAATGATTTTCTCAAAAATAGCAATAACGGTTTTGATTAAAATACAATATGCTGAAGATATTTGCTTGGGAAATAAAAGTATATCTTGAATTTCCTGAGAATAGCCTCAGGTTCTATTCATTCTGAATTGCTTTTACTAATCCAAAAGAGATACACAAAATTGTAAATATCGTCAAAACATAAATTATGTGCCTTACGTTTTTATTGTAGAGCTAACCGCTTCCGAGATATTCCTTGTTATTAGTTTCAATTTTAAAATACTTAATTTTCTGAAACAAGAAGTTGTTCGTGTTTCTTTTATTTTACTTCTGGTCATACAAAGGAGCGAGTTTCAATGACAATCATATTACGACACGGTTTAAGGGGACAAGGTGCTCTGAAATGGCAAACAATATATTTTTTGTTTTGTTTTAGGCACTAATAAGATCTCTATTATTTCTAGTTTCAGAAAATGTATACTTTTGGGGGTTAAGAGGATTTTAATGAATTTAATATAATTTAAATGCTAGTCTGCATTTCTTTAAAGCTGTCAAGCAATGCCTCTTTTTAGAACATTTGTATCTTTAAATTCAGTTTTCTCAAAGCAGCATTTTGGGATACTTATGTACCTTTTTCTCAGAAAGTATGAGAGATGAAAAGCTGAAATTTTTAGCACATATATACAACACTTAGTTTATCTTTCTGAATCACAGTCGTGATGTTATGGCATATATTGATCATATTAAGAAAGCTACAACATTGCAAATTTGTACTTTTTTGAATTTGCAAATAATTTTTTGTTTACTTTCTATTGAAATTGTATCATAGCGAAATAACCGAGCTTCAGAAGATAGCCGATTATACTAAGAACAAGCGTACAAAAGTGTGATTATGTATTGCAGGTAGTATCAGAGAAAAAAATACGTGAATTCACATGTTTTAAGACTAAGTTTTATTACTTTTCTGCTGAATAAAATATTTTCTGTAGACTCAGCCACATAAGCTATTAATGAAAACAAACACTTGAAATAATTGTCATGATTTATAGAATAATTTATACAAATTTCTGGAAGAACAATTGAATACTTTAAGAGCAGTAG
This sequence comes from Hymenopus coronatus, assembly GCA_030762935.1. Classification (NCBI taxonomy): domain Eukaryota; kingdom Metazoa; phylum Arthropoda; class Insecta; order Mantodea; family Hymenopodidae; genus Hymenopus; species Hymenopus coronatus. The sequence continues at coordinate 59,794,546 of CM060899.1, forward strand.
TAATTCAACTCACTTAAGGTGTAATTTCAGTATGTTCAGACTACCTTGTCCCCTTAAAACATTTGACTGTCGCTTTAGCATAATGTTTCACCATATTTTCTTTCTACTTATGGAACTAAGTAATAAGACCATTCTGTTAAAATTTATCTCGATTAGCATGAACACATCAGCCTTTTTAGTTGTTTTTTTCAGTCATATAATTCTACATCTAGGAAAGCGTGGAAGACATTGCACTACGTAATGCGAGCACTGAAGGAGGGGAGCGCAAAGTCCAGGGTAATTGTCTGCAAGTCCTTAGTGCGGCCAGTTATGGAATATGGAGTAGCATGCTGGGACGCATTCTGATTCGCTGGAAAAGATACAGAGACGGGCGGTTAAATTCATAAATAGAGGTAAAGATTATGGGCTTACGAAAGGCGAAGAGAATAAATGGGAGCCGCTAACATTTAGACCTAAATCACATAGGCTAGTCGCGCTATTTAAAGCTTATGCTGGTTTAAACGCATGGGTGGACGTTAGAAAGAGGTTAGAAAAACCCGACATACTACGGACGAAATGATCATTAGTATAAAGTTAAGGGTAGAAGGTACAGAACCGACGTAGGAAAATTTTCTTTTGTTAATAGGTCTATTGAATAATGGAATGAATTGCCTTTCAGGACTGCCCTCTGACCTTGAAGTTTAGAGTTATTTTTATGAGAATAAATGTTAGTTAATTTGAGTAAATATTGTGAAGTAATTAAGTATCCCAAAAACTGTATTAATGCATATTATTAATGTATATATTATTAATGAATAGTATTAATGTTGAGGTTTCATAATAACTGTTTATAAAAATGCTGGTAATTGACATAAGTATTGCTATACTGAATAATAAGTAGTTAGGCATTTAAACAAATCTGATGTGTTCCATTCACCTGACTTTCTCTACATCACTGCAACAAATTATTCTATTTACTTCATCTAATGGGGCAAAAATTAGCAGAAATAGTCTTATTACTTGCTTCCTTGTTAGTAGAAGCGAAATAAGGGAGTATCATAGGTTAAAGTCATAGTCAAAAGCTGGTTGCTCTGCGACTGAAGTTCCTTTGTTTGTATGGACACGAGTTCACAAAGTCCTGTATGAGAAAAGTGTGTCTTTATAGCTGAAAAAAAAAACAAACAAGGAATATCTCAAAAACAATCAACTCAACGAAAAAAAATGTATATAACATAAATTGTATGTTTTAAGGTGCTCTACATTTGTTGTGTGGTAAGTTTTTGTCCATCTCTTACGGTTTAGCAGTTATGCAAAATTCCGTAAAATTGACCGAGAACAAAGTAGTCTTCAGAGGCTATTCCCAGAGAATACAAAATATACATTTTATTTGTCATGTAAATATCTTTAATATACGATATTTTAATCAAATCGTTAGAGCCATTTTTTAGAAAATCAAAATTTTCGAAAAAAGTTCCATGTAAAGGGTAGTTTGGGGTGGGAGGATTTTTCTCAAGATCTTCGTGTCGCATCCCTGGAAGATACTAAACTTAAATACCAAGTTTGGCATTTTACCGACTTTTCGTTTTTGAGTTATCGTGTTTATAGACACACGGACACACTGACATACGGACACACACACGGACCTTTTTGTGAAAATGCTTTTTTTGGATACAGGGGACCCTAAAACATATATTTCCGGTGAAATCTCGGTAATGAATTTAGAGAAAGTAGAAACATATATATAATATAATATGTTAGTTGTATTACTATTCTTAATTTAACTGAAAGATTATTAATGTAAATGAATTTTGTACATTTAACTCTGCTACCGGGCAGTACCCAATTGCAGAGAATAAAGACATACATACATACATACATACATACATACATACATACATACATACATACATACATACATACATACATACATACATACATGCATGCAAGCATGCATGCACGCATGCACGGACGCACGCACGCACACACACATACATACATACATACATACATACATACATACATACATACATACATACATACATACACACACACACATACATACATAATTTTCGTGATAAACTGTCAACGGATTTCATTAGCCAAAAGCAACAAATTATTGTCAAATCGTCGACCGTTTACATAAATCCTTATTTTACTTTCAGGAACTTCAAAATCTGGCAATTTGACAAGTAAAGTAAACTGTTGCAAAGTTCAGTAAAGCATTGAAGCAGCTTAAGAAAATACCAATGACAGTACAAGGTTCGGCTTAGTTATCGCGACGTACTAGTGAATGTATCACATTGGTACATTTCTAATAAAAAGCAGCTCAACGGATTGGTGAGGCTTCTTCACTTGTCCTACTTCTCAAACCTGTTCTTTCTCAAGAATGAATACACAAGATTCACTTGTCCCAGAACTCTCTTCCACAATAAGAACAATATGGTCGCTATTAGATCAGCTACATTATCTTCTGCGTAATTATTTTGGTTATTAACAGCCTGTTCATCAAGTATGTCCGCGTTCATCTTAATTGTAAGGATAAGCACCAGAAATAATCGACTCTGCAGATGGCAAACTTATCTAATGAAGATAGTGAAGGATACTATGCTAGAATTTCCTTTAGTTATATTTATAATTTATATATTTATGAAAATATATTTTTGAAGTTTTTTACTTTCTCTACACGTACTATGTACACAGTGTATAGAGAAGGTATTGTAATGCATCCAAAAATTCGATACCGAGATTTCACCGGAAATACATGTTTTGGGTCCCCCTGAATAAAAAAAAACATTTTTGGAAAAATGCCCCATGACATCATAGCTCAAAAACGAGAAGACCGTTAAATACCAAACTTGGTATTTAAGTTTGGTATCTTCCAAGGATGCGACACGAAGATTTTGCAAGAATATCCCCCACCCCCAACTACCCTTTACATGGAACCTTTTTCGAAAATGTTGATTTTCTCAAATATGGCTCTAACGATTTTGATTAAAATGTCGTATATTAAAGATATTTACCTGACAAATAATATGTATATTTTGAATTTTCTGGGAATAGCCTCTAAAGACTACTTTATTCTGGATGAATTTTACGAAAGTTTGCATAACTGCTAAACCGTAAGAAATGGACTAAAATTTACCACACAAAAATGTAGAGCATATTAAAGCACACAATGTATGCTATATAATTTTTTTCGAGGAGTTGATCGTTTTTGAGATATTCCTTGTTTTTGGTTTCAGGTTTAAAAAGCTTGTACTTTTCTCATACAGGAATTTGTCAACTCCTGTCCATACAAACAAAGGAACTTCAGCCACCTATTAATCAGATTTTGACTTCACTTTAACCTATGATACTCCCATATTTCGCTTTTACTTACAAGGAAGCAAGTAATAAGACTATTTCTGCTAATTTTTTCTCGATTAGCATGAAGTAAATAGAAGAATAAGCTTATTAACAACAATGTTTACACAGAAGTAGAGAAAATCATGTGAATGGAACGCATCAGTTTTTTGTTTTTGTTTTTTTTTAGTTTCATTTATATAGTCTCCTTTAACATCTAAGGTCATATCGGGGGCTTTGCATTAGAAATAACTAGTTGTTTGTAGGTTCTTCACGTTGGGTTTAAATAATTTTATTTCCCTCAAACACGCACACATACATTCATTCTCACATACATACTTCCAGACTCTTGGGGGATAGGGAATAATTTTGGTTAAAGAAAACTTCTCCTTCCCAACCGGGATTCGAACTCGGGACTTCCAGGTTTTGAAGTTATTACCATCGCAATATCTTCAGCGATGATCAAGTTATTAATTACTTAATTAATGTAGACAGAAAATTGTGAAAAAAAATTGATAAGTTCCAGTCACATGACACCTTCTCCTGTTCTAGAAACTTCTTACAAAAGATTATTACTTGCTTCTTTGTAAGTAGAAAGGAAGTACGGGAATACACTAGGGTAAAGCGATAGTTAAATCCTTTTAAACCTGGTCGACATGTGAAAAAATTGAGTTTCGGTTTGCTTTACATGGTGCCATTTGAGGAAGGTAGTTTAAAATTGAAACTAATAACTAGGAATATCTCGAAAATAGTCAACTCCAGAAGAAAAATGTATATGACATAAATGATGGGTTTTCACGAAATTTTATCTATTTCGTACGTTTACTAATTATGCAAAATTCAGAAAAATTCATCCAGAATGAACAGGCATTCACAAGTTTTCCCAAAAAATTCAAGATATACATTTTATTTGTGATGTGAATATTTGTAACATACGATATTTTAATCAAAATCGTTAGCGTCAGTTTTGAGAAAAACAATATTTTTCCATACCAAGTTTGGTATTTAACGATCCTTTCGTTTTTTAGCTATGCTGTCCACAGGCTAGCGCACACACACACAAACACACTATGATTTTTACTTTCTCTATACGTGCTATGTACATAGTGTATAGAGAAGGTATTGTAATGCATCCAAAAATTCGATACCGAGATTTCACCGGAAATACATGTTTTGAGACCTCCTGAATCCAAAAAAAAAAAAAAAGCATTTTTAGAAAAATGTCCGTGTGTGTGTCTGTGGGTAGCATAGCTCAAAAACGAAAAGTCCGTTAAAAACCAAACTTGGTATTTAGGTTTGGTATCTTCCAAGGATGCGACACGAAGATTTTCAAAAAATCCCCCCACTCTCAACTACACTTTACATGGAACTTTTTTCGAAAATTTTGATTTTCTAAAAAATGGCTGTAACGATTTTGATTAAAATATCGTATATTAAAGATATTTACCTGACAAATAAAATGTATATCTTGAATTTTCTGGGAATAGCCTTTGAAGATTACTTTATTCTAGATGAATTTTGCATAACTACTAAACCTTAAGAGATGGACAAAAACTTAACACACAAAAAATGTAGAGCACGTTAAAACAAGCTTCGTCACTCGGCAAGAGAATGTGGGGTGAGTAAGGCAGGTTCGATCGCTAACTCTCCTCTCGGCCCCATGCCTGAACTATATGGTAAAACGAATTTTCGTAAGAATAGTTTTAATCACACTAGTACACGGTAGATGGTGGTAAAAGTCAGGTGAATATAGCACGTCGAATGTTCCGCGCTCGCCAAGGCGTCCCGCTTTGGTGCTTCGTAGTGCTGGGGATCATGGGTTCGAGTCCCGTCTTGGGCATGGATGTTATATGTTTGTGTATATGTGTGTGTTGTAAAAGTAAGAAAACAATAATAAATAGTAATAATACGGCAAAACAAAGTAAAAAGAAAAAGGTAAATAAAAGTAGGGTATGATCAGACTCCGGTACTGTATTTAAAAAAAAAAAAAAATACTACAGTTTTCGTAAGATTGGCATGAGAGCTCTAACCTATTTTGAATGATACTGCTAATGCATAGGTGTCAAAATGTATGCCGCCAAATTTTGCACATGTAGGTTTGCAAGGTTATACGCAAACTAACCATTGATCTCCTATATTTATATACGAGGGTCGGCTGATAAGTCCCGGGCCTCTCAATGAAAATAGCATTTAAATTTTTTTTTTTTTTTGCTTTATTTCTCAACATAATCCCCAGAAAGGCTAACACATTTGTCATGTCGGTGTTCTATTTCAATTGAACCATCTCTATAGTGAGATTTATCAAAGTCCTCAAAATACCTGTTTACCGCATCAATGACCTCCTCGTTGCTTTAAATCTTCGTCCTCCAAGACATTTTTTGAGGTCTGGGAACAAGAAGTAGTCTCTGGGTGCTGGATTTTTTTTTTTTTTTAAACAATGAGGTCTTTTTCTTTTCACCTCATCACTCAAACGTTGCAGTAAGATTGCGTAGTACCAGGGATACTTTTACCCTTTTCCAAGTAATCAATAACAATAATTCCCTGTGCGTCCCAGAAAACACTCTCCATAAGTTAACTGACAAAATTTACTTTACCTTTATTGGAGTTGGTTCACCTGGCGCAATCTACTGTTTTGACTGTGATTTAATTTCTGAAGTGTACTGATGTATCCAAGTTTCATCCATGGTAATAAGTCGTCACTGGGATTTTTACAGTAGAGCTCCACATTATTATTAGAAACGGTTTTTCTTTGCAACTTTTGATCAGGTGTCTACAACGCGGCTCCCATCTTGCACAGGCCTTGTGAAAGTCCAAAACATTACTTTAAATATTACCTGCACGTTCTTTCGATATGTTTACAGCTTCTGCTATATCGAACAACTTTAATCTGCGGTCTTCCAGTAGTAAACAATGAATTTGTTCAATGATCTCTGGAGTTATCACTTCTACAGGGCGTCCAGAGCGCGGCTCATCATAGTGCTCGTAGTCCCATTTTAAACTCTGCAATCCACCTTTTAATCACTGAATATGAAGGGACAGAGTCTTTCAATGTGCTGTCCATTTCCTCCTTGATTTCTTTAGGCTTCAAGCTTTTCAAATGGAAGTATTTAATCACTGCTCGTTTTTCCAAATCCTCCATTTTCGTGAAAACTCTGGAGTTGTCTTGTTTAAAATGCTGTCATTTGAAAACTAAACAAGTTATTGACCTGTAACTATGGATACAAGCTAGTCTAGAGATAAATTATACGATGCTACCGTCTAACTGGCCTAGTGGCGCCATATCTGTGTGAGGTCCGGGACTTATCAGCCGACCCTCGTATATATAGAGCACTCATGCACATACAATGTACATATTAACTAGAGAAGGTATATTGTATTCCTTCCAAAAATTCGTTGTCGAAATTTCACCGGAAATATATGATTTTAGGTCCGCTGGGTCAAAAAAAAAAGGTCAATGTGTCTATGCACACCATAGCTCAAAAAGGAAAATACTAAACTTGGTAATTATGTTCAGTATCTTCTAAAGATGCGACACAAGGATTTCAAAAATATCCCCCCATCCAAAACTACTCTTTACATAGAAAAGTGTTTGAAAATGTTGTTTCTCTTAAAAATGGCGCTGACGATTTTTATTAAAATACCGTATATTAAAAATAGTTTACATGGAAAATAAAATGTTTAGTTTCAATTTTCTGGGAAAAGTCTCTGAAGAGCTCTTTATTCTGGATACATTTTACTGAATTTTGCGTAAAGATAAATCGCAAGACACAGGAAGAAAATGTCTATACAACAATGTAGATCTCGTAAAAATACATAATATGTGACATATGCGTTTTTTTATGTAGAGTTGACCATTTCAGAGATATTCTTTGTTATTTGTTTCAATTTTAAACTATCTATGCATTTTTTTACTTTCTCTATACGTATTGTGTAATAGTATATAGAGAAGGTATTGTATTGCACTCCAAAATTGGATTACGGAAATATGTTTTGAGACCCCCTGTATCCAAAAAAAAAAACATTTTTAGAAAAATGTCCGTGTGTGTGTGTGCAGCATAGCTCAAAAATGAAAAGACCGTTAAAAACCAAACTGGATATTTAAGTTTGGTACCTTCCAAGGATGCGACACGAAGATTTTCAAGAAAATCCACCCACCCCAAACTACCCTTTATATGGAACTTTTTTCGAAAATTATGATTTTCTTAAAAATGGATCTAAGATTTTGATTAAAATCTCGTATATTTAAGATACTTACTTGCCAAATAAAATGTGTATCTTGAATTTTCCGGGAATAGCCTATGAAGACTACTTTATTCTGGATGAATTTTAGGGAATTTTGCATAACTGCTAAACCGTAAGAAATGTACAAAAACTTCCACACAGCAAATGTAGAGCACATTAAAACACACGATTTATGTTATATACATTTTTTCGTGGAGTTGATCGTTTTTAAGATATTCCTTGTTTTTAATTTCACCTTTGAAAAACTTATAAGAACAATAAGACTACTTCTACTAGTTTTTTCTCGATTAGTATGAAGTAAATAGAAGCATAAGCTTTTTAACAATAATTTGTTGCAGAGATGTAGAGGAAATCATGTGAATGGATCACATCAGTTTTTTCTCTCTCTTGTTTTACTGCAAGCTATGCAAAGCGAACGAATTTCACATAGGACCAGCTTTTAAATCTTCTGACTATCACTTTAGCCTAGGTTATTCCATTATTTCCCTCTTACTTAAAATGAAGCAAGTAATAAGACCATTTCTGTTAATGCTTTTCTCGATTAGCATGACCTAGATAGAACAATATTTTTTTTTTTGTAATAATAGCTTTTATGTGGAACAGCTGCTTAGTTCCATTTTTATCCCGCCTTTAACGGCACGGTCCTGAAGGCAGCATTTCGCTGCGGAACATATTGCATTGGCAAAGATGGTATTTTGAGTACTGTTTGCTATTATTGGTTTTTATTTACTTTAGTTTTCTTCGTTAGATCTTGAATACATGCATAGTCCCATCTGCAGCCGGGAATCGAACCCGAGACCCCTAGCACATCAGGCAGGAAATCTACCGACTGAGCTATGGGCCAGTCATTTCGTATTTTGTAAAACATTTAGCTGTCATAACCATAAATATTTCTCATTACAGGGATTATTAATCGTAATTAATAAATTCCTGGGCAATTACTATATTTTTAGAGAGACAGACATGATTTTAAGGTTATTAATATCTCGGATGTGGAGCACTGAGCAATGAGGTGGTTCAGTAGAACACGAAGAACACAATGCACTTCCTTTCTCAGGGCAGGGAAAGCAATTAAATGGTGCAGTGGAAAGTGGCTCACATGTAACTCTTTCAGCTAATATCATATTTCTGTATAAAAAATCTGGTATATTTTCACATGACTTTCTCTACCTCTCTGCAACAAAGTATTGTTAAAAAGCATATGCTTCTATTTACTTCATGCTAATCGAGAAAAAATTAGCACAAATAGTCTTATTACTTGCTTCCTTGTAAGTAGAAGCGAAATGAGGGAATACTATAGGTTAAAGTGATAGCCAAAAGCTGGTTGCTATGTAACTGAAGTTCCTTTGTTTGTATGGACAGGAGTTAACAAATTCCTGTATGAGAAAAGTATGTTTTTCAAACCTGAAACCAAAAACAAGTAATACCTCAAAAATTATCAACTCCACGAAGAAAGTGTACATATAAACATAAATTGTGTGTTTTAATGTGCTCTACATTTTTTGTGTGCTCAGTGTTTGTCCATCTCTTACGGTTTAGCAGTTATGCAAAATTCCATAAAATTCACCCAGAATAAAGTAGTCTTCAGAGACTATTCCCAGAAAATTCAAGGTATACATTTTATTTGTCAGGTAAATATCTTTAATATACGATATTTATCAAAATCATTAGAGCCATTTTTTAAAAAATCAAAACTTTTGAAAAAAGTTCCATGTAAAGGGTAGTTTGGGGTGGAAGGATTTTCTTGAAAATCTTCGTGTCGCATCCTTGGAAGATACTAAACTTAAATACCAAGTTTGGTATTTAACGGTCTTTTCGTTTTTGAGCTCTACTGCCCACAGAGAGACAGACAGACAGACACACACACACAAGCACGGACATTTTTCTAAAAATGTTTGAGAAAATAGTTTGGGGTGGAAGGATTTTCTTGAAAATCTTCGTGTCGCATCCTTGGAAGAAACCAAACTTAAATACCAAGTTTGGTATTTAACGGTCTTTTCGTTTTTGAGCTATGCTGCCCACAGACTGACAAACAGACAGACAGACACACACATGGACATTTTTCTAAAAATGCTTTTTTTTTTTTTTTTTTTTTTCAGGGGGACCCAAAATATATATTTCCGGTGAAATCTCGGTATCGACTTTTTGGGTGCATTACAATACCTTCTCTATACACTATGTACATAGTGCGTATAGAGAAAGTAATAGAGAAGCCTTAAAACCTTTCAGCGCTTAGGGTGAGTTACCCGGATAAGGCTTTTTTCGGGGTTTTCCCTTGTCCTGAGAAGACGAATGTCGAGTAACTTTAAGCTCCATGGACCCCGAGATCTTTTGAGCATTATTTCACCAATTTCATTCATCGTCCGATATGACCAACCAGGTTAAAGGACGTTAAATTACACAAAAAAAAAAAAAACAAAAAAAAAAAACAACTACTTTCCGGCTTAGTGGCTTCATTTGGGACCCCCTCTAAAGTTTTACTTTCTCTACACGTTTCTCTTCCTTCCTAAGTGAGAGTGAACACTCGGGCACGGCGCAGCCAAGCTAGGGTTCGATCCCAAACGACCACATGTGGGATTTGTGTTGGACAAAGCGGCGCAGCGGCGAGTTTTCTCCGGGTTCTCCGGTTTCCCTCGCCAACTTAATCTACCGTGGCTCCATCTTCAAGTGTCATCAGTACCATCGCCTGCGGTTCCATAGCAATAAAAGCGGGCGTTAAATACTAAAAACAAAAAAAAAAGAACCCGGGCCACCTAGGTGAGAGGCGAGTAGTCTAACCGCCCGGACACGGCGCGGCCCATATTTCGTATCATCCACTTCATGTTCGTGCCTGGCTACGGGCCTACTCCTCGTAACAGGTTCTCCATTCTGTGGTTTCGTGCCGTAGGCTCCCTAACAGGCTTCTGATCCCTAGGTAAGTCCTATGGGGGTGTCAACCCTACAATTACGGGGAGAGTAAAACGATTACGAAATGAATTATTATTATTATTTGTATACCAGAGAATTACCTGTAAATAATATTAGGTAAAATGAAGCTAGATATTTTTATAGTAGTGAAGGATGTTCCTCAAAGGCTGAGCTAATGTCTCTCAGATTTTCAGTTTCCCAGGAGTTTTGTGATTAAAATCGGGGGTGAGGTATTGCAGTGACATTTTGGTGGACCCACGTTGGGCACGGGTAATGTTAGCTGGCTTGGTGCCAGGGCGTTCGATAGCCCGTGTCAGTTGGTGCCAACCACAATCCGCCGTGCTGCAGTGGCCACAGCAGTAAAACTGAAAAAAAATTGCAAAAATGGGCAATGATGAGCATAGCTTTAGAACAGCTCGGCTGGTTCTTGCGATAACTTTGGCCCAAGACTTAAACCGACAGCTGTAAGGTAGCCAGGAAAGTTTGTAGGCATTATTTACTTACCCTAGCGTGTAACATTTTTATGTAATATTTTTTAATTTCTCTACACGTACTATGTACATAGTGTATAGAGAATGTATTGTAATGCACCCAGAAATTCGCTACCGAGATTTCCCTCTCAATCCAAAAAAGGAATTTTTAGAAAAGTGTCCGTGTGTCTGTGTGTGTCTGTGTCTGTGTGTGTGTGAGTGTGGGCAGCATAGCTCAAAAACCGAAAGACCGTTAAATATCAAATTTCGTATTTAAGTTTGGTATCTTCCAAGGATGCGACACGAAGATTTTCAAGAAAATTCCCCCACACCAAACTACCCTTTACATGGAACGTTTTTCGAAAGTTTTGATTTTCTCAAAAATGGTTCCAACGGTTTTGATTAAAATATCGAATGTTAAAGATATTTACCTGACAAATAAAATATATATTCTGAAATTTCTGGGACATTAAAGCACACAATTTATATTATATATCTACATTTGTTTTTTCTGGAGTTGATCTTTTTTAGATATTCCTTGGTTTTGGTTTCAGCTTTGAGAAACTTACTTTTCCCATACAGGAATTTGTCAACTCCTGTCCATACAAACAATGAACTTCAGTCACATAGTAACCAGCTTTTGACTATCTATTTAACTTATGGTACTCCCTTATTACGCTTCTACTTACAAAGAAGCAAGTAATAAGACCATTTCTGCTAATTTTTTCTCGATTAGCATGAAGTAAATAGAAGCATGCGCTTTTTAACAATAATTTGTTCCAGAGAATGTAGAAAAGCCATGTGAATCTAACACATCAGATTTTTTTTACTTTAAATCTTATGTTAAGTAAAATGGTAATTATGTGTATACATTTAAGTAATAATATAATAATAGTAAAAGCAATATAATTAAATTACTTAATAGAATAGTTATTAAAATAATACAATGGTTTCTAAAATAAAATATGTATATAATATAAATAAATAATATAAAATAAATTTTAATGAATAATGACAATAACAATAATAAAACTATATATTAAAAGTAAATAAAAATTATTAATATATATAAAATACGAAATTATAATAATATTAATTGAATTGAAAATTACATTAAATTAAATATTAACACACAGTTTAATTGATAATAGTTATGATTTTAATTGGTATTTATAAAAAAATTAGGCTAAGTCAGGTTAAGTTTATATCTGTAAATTTAGATTGTATGATTAAATTTGTAATTGGTATAAGTAGTAATAAACATATAAAATTTGGGATTTTTTACCCTGGTTTAAGTAATTAGTTACCAGGGTTTAATATACATATTTTATTTTATTTTTATTTTTATTTTGGTATGGACAATGTACATTGTAGACAGAGAATGCATTATATTCCATCCAAAAATTCTATACCAAATTTCGCTGGAATACATGTGTTGAGGGCCCATGAGTAAAAAAAAATCTCCACATCTCTGAAACAATTTTTTTATTTTGTTCTATTTTTATTTATTTATTGTGGCTTAACGTCCTTTAACTGGTTGGTCATATCGGACGATGAATGAAATTGGTGAAATGATGTTCAAATGATCTCGGAATCCATGGAGCTGAACGTTACTCGACATTCGTCTTCTCAGGACAAGGGAAAACCCCGAGAAAAAAAACTTATCCGGATGAATCACCCTAAGCGAGATTCAAACTCGCAACCTTTTGAATATGAGGCAGACATGCTACCACTACACTACCCAGGCGGGCTAAACAATTATTGTTAAAAAGCTTATTATTCTATCTACTTCATCCTAATAGAGATAAACTTTAGCAAAATGCTTTCTAGTAAGTAGGAGGGAAATAAGGGAATACACTAGGATAAAACGATAGTGAAATCTTTTAAATGCTATTTGTCATTTCCATGTGTGAAAAGTTTTAGGTATTTTAAAACTGAAACCAATAACAAGGAATATCTAAAAATGGCCAATTCCTCAAAAAAAATGTATACGAAATAAATTGTATGTTTCATCGAGACCTACATATTTTGTGCAATTCATTTTTTGTGTATCTCTTACGGTTTACTAGTTATACAAAATCCAGCAAAATTCATTCAGAATAGAGAGGTCTTCACAGGCTATTCCCAAAAAATTCAAGATAAACATTTTATTTCTCGTGTAAATATCTTTTATATGCGGTATTTTAAACACAATCTTTAGTTTTTTTGTTTTTTTTGGGAAAATCAAAATTTTCGAAAAATGTTCCATGTAACGGTAGTTTGGGGTGGCGGGATTTTCTTCAAACTCTTCGTGTCGCATTCTTGGAAGATACTAAACATATATATCAAATTTAGTATTCTACCGACTTTTCGTTTTTGAGTTATCGTGTTCACAGACTCACGTACACACATACACAAAATACACAGGACCTATTTCTGAATATCATACCCCCTCTATACACCATATACATAGTATGTGTAGAGAAAATAAAGTAAACAATATTGGAAAAAGGTCTGTGTGTGTATGTATATAAATAACACATATCAGAAACAAAAAGTCTGTTAAATACCAAACTTGACAATAATAATTATTAAGCTCAGCATCTTCGAAGGATGCGGCACGAAGATTTTCACCAAAATCCTTCCATCCAAAATTACTTTTATATGGAACATTTTTCGGGATATTATGATTTGCTCAAAAATGATTGTAAAAATTGGTTAAAGAACCGTATGTTTAAGATATTTTCACGAGAAACGAAATGTATATCTTGAATTTTCTGGGAATAGCTTCTGAAGTCCTCTTTGTTCTGGATGAATTTTGTATAAATGATAAAGCGTAAGAGATAGACCAAACCTACTATACAAAAAAAGAAAGAAAAACGTAGAAGAGTCCGCCTGGGTAGTGTGGTGGTAGTCGTGAGTTCGAATCTCGCATTGTGAGTTACTCGGATGAGGTTCTTTTTTCGGGTTTTTCCCTTATTCTGATTAAACGAATGTCGAATAACTTTAAGCTGCATGGACGCCAAGATTATTTGAGCATTATTTCACCAATTTCATTCATCGTCCGATATACCCAACCAGGTTATAGGACAATAAGCTACAAAAAAAAAAAAATGTTGACCTCGTCAAAACACGCAATTAATACCCTTAATAACACCTTAATGTGCTAATGTGCTATTCCCTGTTATTGGTTTCAGTTGCAAAATATTTATGCTGTTCTCAAACAGGAAGTCGTCGGTGTTTCTTTTGTTTTACTCCTGGCCATGCACAGAAGTGAATTTAAACAACAACGTATAGCGACAGGTTTTAAAACATTTGACTATCGTCTTAGCCCAGTGCATTCCCTATTTCTCTTCTACTAATAGGGAACTAAGTAATAAGACCATTCCGTCAATCTTATCTCGGTTAACATAAAGTAGAAAGAAGGATAATCTTTTGTGAGAAGTTTGTTTTTAGAACAAGCAGAGGAAATCATGAGAATGGAGCACATCAGATTTTTTTTTTTTCCATTGCCTCATCTCGAATTCGCAAGTGTATCTTCTTTTCTTTCCTTCTAGGAACCATACTCTTTGTTTTACATCCTTTTTTGTTTGTTTCTTTTTTTCGCCCGTTTATCTTGATCCTGCACTTCTTGGCATTCTATAAAAGGAGCGGAACGGGTACCTTTTTTACTTCAGACTCATGGTTGAATGCATGTAGCCTGAAAAACAAAGCGATAAGTGTATACAAATGTAGGTATAAAACATGCAACAATTTCATAAAATTTCAGAATATGATACCAGTGGATCAATAAAGGATGCTGTGACGTATTTACCGACCAAATTAGTTTGTTACATGTATACAACTGGTACATAATTTTAAGAAAAAAGTTCACATTAGCTAGCCCCGTAGCTCAGTTGGTAGACCATCCGCCTCCTTTGTAAGGAGCCCCAGGTTCAATTCCCGGCTGGAGGGTAGGAATGTATCTATACCCAAGTATCCCCTGAAAGCATGAATGGGGTGTAACAGAGTGGGTAGAACGCTCACCTAGGCGGCCAGGATTCGATCCCAAGCGCCCGCATGTGGGATTTGTGGTGGACGAAACGGCCTCTGGACAGGTTTTTTTCCGAATCCTCCGGTTTCCCCCACTACTCATTCCACCAATTACTCCATTATCACCTTTCCTATCAACTGTTTCGCTTTCGTTTGATATCATCCACTTCCTGATGCTCATGCCTATGGACTGACCACTCGATCCAGGTTTTTCATTCTGTCGTTACGTGCCGTAAGCTCCCCGACAGGCTTCTGACCCCTATGCACCTGGTTGTAAGCCCCAAGTCCTAGGAGTGTAACATCCTGTTTATGGGGTGGTAATGAAATTGCGTTTTATTTATGGACGCTCTTTAACTGCTGTGGTTCTCAGCATCCCATTCTATACTGGGCGTGAAAGACCGCTTAATTTTGGTCTCTCTATCAGGCTCGAGGTTCTTTTACGTGCTGTAAATCTACGACACGGGACCAACGGCTTTACTTCCCTTCCGAAGGAAGCAATGCTAAGTATGGGGAGGAGGGAAGCCGACTAATTAACCTATGGTAAAAGTATGAATGGCAGTATGAATCGCGCGCGCGCGTGTGCGTATATCCAAAATCTAATGTATAAGAACCAAGGACAAACAGAAATTCAACTGTATATGAGTTAACCTATTACGGATACGCAAAGTGTTCTCAAAATAAAACGCCGTTTTAATCAAAAGAATAAAAAAATTCTGATGATGATTTTCTCCACTTATTCTACAACAAACTATACTTGCAAAAGTTTATTCTTCTACTTATTTTATGGTAATCGAGACAAATACTGGTAGAGATTGCTATATTACATATTTTCGTGTAAGGGGAGTAAGGAACTAGGCTAAGCCAGTAGTCAATAAATTTAAGAGCGGATCGTTATGTGATGACTTGAAATCTCGTTTTGTTTCTATGACAGGATGAAAAATAAGTGAATGTGAGGACAGTATCAGTAGTGGAAATGTGAAACCAATAACAAGGAGTATCTCAGAAATGGTTAATTCCACACAAAGATGTATTACCCATACACGAGTCCATTTTCTCAACGAAGACCCGTTCATTGGATTATCACCATGCACTTTCGTTATTTGCCTATAACAATTGATTGGTCAATTTTGTGCATTCAAGAAAACGAAAACGTTCTTTAAAAAAGATAGTATCGGCATTGAAAAACTGGTACCACGTGACAGTAAAAGTCTTGACAGAATGGAGAATACGTTGAGAAATAGAGTAAGGTACTGTAACTTTGTAAATAGGTTTGTGTTGATAACTTTCGTTATTATTAAGCTGTGCCAAATCGTTCGTTACTTTCCGGATGCCCTCTAAACTTTCAACACCGCCATGCAGGAAGAGCTCTGAAGATCATAAGGAAGAGATGACATTAAGCGTTCGACTCAACTCATTCGGAAACCGTTTTAGGAAGCCATTCTGGCTGTAGGAGGGTAAGACTAAACGCACATCCGGTTTTCTGAAGACAGAGCAACACCCATGTTCCAAGAAACGATATCTTATACTTCCCACTGGATGAGCATGACAATGCAGGAATTATTTCAACCAGATATGAATTCTTAACTTAAGTGAGGAGAGGAAGTAGTATATTGCAATACATTCACGTTTTGAAGGCCACTGAATTCAAAACAAAGCAACTTTAGAAAAAGATACGCATGTTTGTAAACATAATTTAAAAAAAAAAAAATCTTATGTGTTCCATTCACATGTCTTTCTTTACATCTCTGCAACAATCTATTGTTAAAAAGCTTATGCCTCTATAAATTTCATGCTAGCAGAAATAATCTATATTTGCTTCCTTGTAAGTAGAAGCGAAATAAGGGAGTATCATAGGTTAAAGTGATAGTCAAAAGCTGGTTGCTACATGACTGAAATTCCTTTGTTTGTATGGACAGGAGTTGACAAATTCCTAAATGAGAAAAGTATTTTAAAGCATAAATCACTAACAAGGAATATCTCAAAAACGATAAACTTCACGAAAAAAAATGCACATTATTTAAATTGTATGCTTTATAGCGATCTACATTTTTTGTGTAGTAAGTTTTTGTCTATCTCTTACGGTTTACCAGTTATACAAAATTTAATAAAAATCATCCAGAATAAAGAGGTATTTAGAGGCTATTCCCAGAAAATTCATATATATATATATATAAAAAATGCACATTATTTAAATTGTATGCTTTATAGCGATCTACATTTTTTGTGTAGTAAGTTTTTGTCTATCTCTTACGGTTTACCAGTTATACAAAATTTAATAAAAATCATCCAGAATAAAGAGGTATTTAGAGGCTATTCCCAGAAAATTCATATATATATATATATATATATATATATATATATTTTATTTGGCATGTAAATATCTTAAATGTAAGGGATTTTAATCAAAATCGTTTGAGCTATTTTTGAGAAAATCAATTTTTTTTTATTCCATGTAAAGGGTAGTTTGGGGTGGAGATTTTCTTGAAAATCTTCGTGTCGCATCCTTGGAAAATACCAAACATAAATATAAAGTTTGGTATTTAACGGTCTTTTCGTTTTTCAGCTATGCTGTCTAAAGACACAAACACACACACACACGCGCGCGCGCGGACCTTTTTTCTTTATTCAGGGGGACCCAAAACATGTATTTCTGGTGAAATTTTGGTATCGAATTTTTGGGTGGAATGCAATACCTTCTCTATACAGTATGTACATATGTAGTATGTTTAGAGAAAGTAAAAAAATCTGATGTGGTCCATTCACATGAAGTTCTCTGCATCTCTATAACAAATAATTGTTAAAATGTTTATTATTCTATCTACTTAATAATAATCAAGATAAACAGCAAAAGTTGTCCTCATTGTTCCTTGTGAGTAGAAGGGAATTAAGGGAATACACTAGGATAAAACGATAGTCATATCTTTTAAAAACTGATTGCCATGTGGTTGAAATCCGTTTCTATGCAGGGCCAAGAGTTTACAACTTTCCGCATGAGAAAAGTTTTAAGTATTTTAAATCTGAAACAAATAACCAGGAAAATCTCAGAAAAGGTAAATTCTATGAGAAAAAAAAACGTAAGTAAGTTTTTGTCTATCTCTTACGGTTTACCTCTTATGCAAAATTCAGCAATTTTCATTCAGAATAAAAAGGTCTTTAGAGGCTATTCCCTGGAAATTCAAGAGATACATTTTATTTGCCATATAAATATGTTTAATATACGATATTTTAATCAAAGTCGTTAGAGACATTTTTGAGAAAATTACAAATTTCGAAATTTTTCCATGTAAACGGTTGTGTAAGTTGGGTGACTTTTCTCAAAAGCTTCGTATCGCATCTTTGGAAGATACTAAACTTAAATATCAAGTTTGCTATATTAACGAATTTTCGTTTAGAGCTAGAGCTATTGTGTTTATAGACACGGACACACAAACACACACACATACACATGGACTTTTTCTAAAACTGCTTCTTTTTGGTTACATGTTTTTCCGGTGAAATCTCGGTATCAAATTTATGGGTGGAATGCAATACCTTCTCTATACACTATGTACATAGTACGTGTAGAAAAAGTAAAAGGAAAATTCGGTTAAATACTGAATTTGGAATTTTAAGCTCCGTATCTTTCAAATGTGCGCCGTGGAACATTTCAAGAAAATGCATCTACCAAACTACATTACATGGAAAAATGTTCAAACCTCAAAAATGTCTCTAACGATTTTGATTAAAATATTGTATATTAAAGATATTTACATGACAGATAAAATGTATATCTTGAATTTTCTGGGAATGGCCTTTGAAAACCACTTCATTCTAGACGAGTTTTACGTAACTGGTAAACCGTATTAGATAGAGAAAGTCTTACTGCACAAAAATTAGATCTCATCAAAAACATAATTTAACTCAAATATATTTTTGTTATGGAGCTAACCATTTCCGAGATATTGCTTGTTATAGGTTTGAATGTTCCAATATTTATACCTTACTCAAATGGAAAGTCATTACTCATATATATGATGCATAGGAAATATAATCATAATTAAATAATATTTGTTAATATTTATCTTGACAAGCGTGAAGTCAATAGAAGAATAAGCTTTTGTAAGAATAGCTTGTGCAGCATAGGAGAGAAAGCTGTGTGATGTATCTCATCAGATTTTACTTTCTCTACACGCACTATTCACATAGTGTACCGAGAAGGTATTTCATTCTACCCAAAATTTGATGCCGAGATTTCGCCGGAAATAAACGTTTTAGGTTCCCCTGTATCCAGAAAAAGTAGTTTTAAAAAAAGGTCCGTGTGTGAGTGTGTCTGTGAACACAATAACTCAAAAACGAAAAGTCGGTAAAATACCAAACTTGGTATAAAGTTTAGTATCTTCCAAGGATGCGACATGAAAATTTTGAAGAAAACCCACCAAACTACTGTCTATATGGAAAATTTTGATTTTCTAAAAAATGGCTCTAAAGAAAGTAGCTTTGAAGACATCTTCATTCTGGATGAATTTTGCGGGATTTTGCACAACTAGCATACCGTAAGAGATAGACAAAATCCTACTACACAACATATGTAGAGCTCTTTGGAAATCAGAACTTATATCATATACATTTTTTTCGTGGAGTTGATAATTTTTAGATATTCCTTGTCATTGGTTTCAGTTTTTTAATACTTGAAACTTTTCACATACGGGAATTTGTCAAAATTCTGGCAATGCAAAGAAACAAATTTCATCCACATGCAAACATGGCTAATAAAAGATTTTACTATCGTTTTAGCCTAGGGTATCCTATTATTTCCCTTCTACTTACAGGACAGCAATTCTGCTAATGTTTGTTTCGACTAGCACAGTAGCTAAAAGAATAAGCCTTTTAACAATAATTTGTTTCACGGATTTAGAGAAAGTCATGTGAATGGAGCACATCAGATTTTTACTTTTTCTATACGTACTATCTACATAGTGTATAGAGAAGGTATTATATTGCACCCAAAAATTCGATACAGAGATTTCACCGGAAATATACCCCCTGAGTCCAAAAAAGTATTTTTAGAAAAGTGTCCGTGTGTGTGCAGCATAGCTCAAAAACGAAAAGACCGTTAAAAACCAAACTTGATATTGAGCTTTTTTCTAAAATTTTGATTTTCTCAAAAATGGCTCTGACGATTTAATTAAAATATCTTATATATAAGATATTTACATGACAAATAAAATGTATATCTTGAAATTTTTGGGAATAGCCTCTAAAGACCTCTTTATTCTGGATGATTTTTATTGAATTTTACATAACTGGTAAACCGTAAGAGATAGACAAAAACTTAACGCACAGAAAATGCAGAGCACATTAAAACACACAATTTATGTCATATGCATTTTTTCGTGGAGTTGATTGTTTTTTCAGATATTCTTTGTTTTGGGTTTCAGCTTTGAAACACATAATTTTCTCATACAGGAATTTGTCAACTCCTGTCCATACAAACACAGGAACTTCAGTCACATTGCAACCAGCTTTTTACTATACTTTAACCTGTGTTACTCCCTTATTTCGCTTCCACTTACAAGAAAGCAAGTAATAAGACTATTTCTGCTCTTTATTTCTGTATTAGATGAAGTAAATAGAATAATTTGTTGCAGAGATGTAGAGAAAGCCATGTGAATGGAACACATCAGATTTTTTTTCTTAGGTTTATGGCTTTGTTTCATGTACAAATGTATTTTGCTATGTAATAGAATGTTGAACATCACAAAGGGCAACTGCCTTATTCAGAACTTTTCTTCCTGATGGCATGACTTAACTGCAGTTTGTTGCAGTCCAGATTATGCAGTTCATTTTGCATGTTCTCTCTCTCTTTCTCCCTCTCGTGACTCCTTTGCATTTATCAAACCGTAGTGTTAAGGAGAGTAAATAGCTTTTCATTTGCATATGATTCAAGTTCGATGACCATAATGAGATTTTAAAGGTGAGCTGGTAGGTCCTATCTTCTGCATTAAAACCTGTACATTTTTCTAGGGCAGCTTAGGAATGAATTTCAAGTTTACACTGCTTGTTAAGGATCTTTATGGAGGTTATTAAGCCACAGACGCCCCTAATTCAATAATAGTTATTTACGATACAAGTGTGTAAAGTCGTAGTTTTTACTTTCTCTACTCGTGTGAATTACGAGGATAGTTCTTTTTTTTATCAACCTTTGCAATATGCGCTTCGAAAAACGTTGCCGCCAATGATTTCAAATGAGCATTGACGTTGTTTTGAAGATCTTCGTTGGTTTGAAAGTGCTGCCCTCTTAGCCACGTCTTCAGTTCAGGGAAAAGAAGAAAGTCGCTGGGTACCAGGTCAGGACTGTACGGCGGATGATTGAAAATGTCCCATTGAAATTGTTCAAGGAGCCAATAGGTTGTGCCAGCAGTGCGTGGACGAGCGCTGTCATGGATCAACACAATTTCTGAAGTCAGCATTCCTCTTCGTCTGTTTTGAATGGCTCTCCGCAAACTAAAGTACGAAGATCTTCAAAATGACGTCAATGCTCATTTGAAATCATTGGCGGCAACATTTTTTGAAGCGGGTTTTGCGAAGCTTATGCACAGGTACGATAAATGTCTCAACCTTTTCGGTGATTATGTTGAAAAGTAACCATAAGTGTACATAACGTTTAGTAATAAAATACTTTTTTTCTATTAACTTTCCTTTTATTCATAGCCTATCGGAGGTTGAAAAAAAAAAGCCCTCGTATATAGTGTATAGAGAAGGTGTAGTATTGTACCTAAAGATTCGACCCTGAGATTTCATCGGAAACACACATTTTATGGTCCCCTATAACCAAAATGGGTTTGACTAAAATGCCGTATATTAAAGCTACTTACATGACAAAATGTATATGTAATTTTCTGGGGATAACTTCTGAAAGCCTCTGTATTCTGGATGAATTTTGCTTAACTGCTAAACCGTAAGAGACAGAATCTTCCTGCACAAAAAACTTAGGCCTTGTCAAAACACACACAATTTTATGACCTTTATATTTTTGTTTTGCAGAAGATATTCCTGGTTATTGGTATCAATTGTAAAGTATTACACTTTTCTCAGACAGGAAGTGTTCGTTTTTCTTTTGTTCTACTTCTGGCTAAGCAAAGAAGGAGTGGTCGAGTGGTCAGCGAGCTGACTTCTAACCCGGAGGTCCCGGGTTCGATTCCCGGCTGGGGCGGGGAATTTTTCTTTAACCGGAATTATTCCCTATCCCCCATAGAGCCTGGAAGTATGAATGTGAGAGTGAATGTGCGTGTGTTCAGTAATATAAAGTTTAACCTAATGTTCTGAACCTACAGCTTCACAAGTGAAAGCCCCCGATATGACCATTGATGTTAAAGGGGGCTATACAAATGAAACAAAAAAAAAAAAAAAAAAAGATTTGCAATGACGATCGCATAACAACAGCTTTTAAAGTATGTGACTATCAGTTTAGCGTAGTGCATTGCCTTAGTTCTCTTCTACTTATAAGGGACTAAGTAATAAGAAAATTCTGCTAATTATTATCTCGATTAGCATGGTGTAGAAAGAAGAATAATCTTATGTAAGAAATTCGTAGAACAGCTAGAGTAAATCATGTGAGTTAAAAGTCGGTAAAACGAAAAGTCAAACTTGGTGTTTAAGTTTAGTGTCTTCCAAAGATGCGACAAGAAGATTTTCAAGAAAATACCCTCAACCCAAACTACATGGAACATTTTTCGAAAAATTTGATTATCTTAAAAATGGCGCAAACAGTTTGATTAAAATACCGTATATTAAAGCTACTTACATGACAAATAAAATGTACATCTGAATTTACTGGAAATAGTCTCTGCAGATATCTTTATTCTGGATAAGTTTTGCCTGTATTTTGCATAACTGATAAACCGTAAGAGAGAGACAAAAAACTTACCATACAAAATATGTAGATCCTGTTAAAACACACAATTTAGGTTGTTTACATTTTTTTTTTTTTGCGTGGAGTTGATAGTTTTTGAGATTTTTCTTGTTATTGGTTTCAGCTATAAAATACTTTTCTCATTCAGGAATTTGTCAACTCCTGTCCATACAAAGGAACTTCATTCACATAGCAACCAGCTTTTGACTTTCACCATAACCTATGGTACCCCCTTATTTCCTTTCTATTTACATGGAAGCAAGTAATAAGACGATTTCTGCGTTTTTTGCTTGATTAGCATGAAATAAATAGAAGAATAAGCTTTTTAATAATAATTTGTTTAGAGATCTAGAGAAAGGCATGTGAATGGAACTTATGAGATTTTTACGAATATATGCAGCGGCGATTATTTATGTGGCCCTATATGTTTAAATAAGCTTTGAAAATAAATAAAGACGGTCATGACAATTCTACGGCCTCAAAACATTTGCTTTGCTTAATTAATCCTCTATTGCATGGTGTTGCAATTTGCCAACAACGACTTAATCAAAGGTTCAGCATTTTTAGTGGGCTTTTTTCTAATTTCAAATTACACTAACCTTCAACAATAAAATTAGGCTATTCATAGCTGTTTTGTATTTAAAATGTTCATATTTTTAATACAACTGTAGTGTTTTTAATAATAAACAGAAAATCCGTGCAACTGCATTCAAATGTAACACCGTCAGAATTCAATGAGCCTCACACCGGTTATTTTACTTGTGTCCTCCCCATTCTTTATTATTTTTATAGTGTTTAACGCGTCGGCGGTCCCCTAGACTGCGCTCGCTAAAGTATCTCGCTTTGGTGCTTGGTGGTGCAAGGGATCATGGGTTGGAATCCCGCCTTGGGCATGGGTGTTTCTATGTTTGTGAAACGTGTACATGTGTATACGCGTGTGTGTGGGTATTGGAACAACAAAAAACGGTAATCAACCAGCGAACAAAGTAAATGTTAGGGAAAAGGAGTATACAGCGGCGGAGTCCCGACTAGACTCCGGAGCTGTATTTTAGAAGAAAAAAAAAAAAAAACGCGACGACACTGATGTTAAATGGAATGAAAATGGTGAAATGTGATGGCGGGGGAAACCGGAGATCTTGGAGAAAACGAGCCCCCGCGACGCTTTGTCTACCACAAATCCCACATGCGGTCACTTAGGATCGAGTTAGGGCCGCCTCGCATGGTCTAACCACTCGGCCACGACAGTCGGAGCGTCTAACGCTCCTGCCAGTAGTCATTTTGAGCTTCTTTTTCCCCTACCAAACTGCAGGAAATTCGGGGGATGAAAGAAACCTACCCAGTATTAGCCTGACTACCGGGGAAACCCTCGAAAAACCTTAGGGTCACCGAATGCGGGCCACAGATGAAACCGCCTGAGCTTTTGTCTTCGTAAGTTAAACCAACATGAATGCTTTGATGCGAGCTCTGGCGATGATGACCTTTTACCCGTGTGCAGGTTGTAATTCCCCTAATTGCACCGCGCTTGGCATTTGGAAACGTTCAGCAGAATCGTGACTGTGGTGCCCAACATAGATCCGGCCCGTTACGATGTGTGGGAACCTCGCAGCATCATCAGGAATGCTTACCTTGAAATGCTACGCAGTACTGCAGCATCTGGCAGTTTTGTAAACGATTGTTGCTTCAACAACCAACAGAATTATGGCTCAAAGCTCTTTAAGTTTAGGAAGCAAGTGGAAATTTCAAGCCAAAACACTAAATTGAACATTTATGATCTTACATTATTGGAACTTTTATTTTTTTTCTCTCTATACGCAGTATGTACTTAGAGAAGGTATTTTATTACACCCAACATTTTGATACCGAGATTTCGCCGATAATACAAATTTTGAGGCCCCTGAATCAAAAATAAAAGCATTTTTGTTAAAAGGTCAGAGTATGTGCGTGTGTGTGTGGAGGGGGGGACAGCATAGCTCAAACACGAAAAGACTTAATTACCAAATTTTGTATTTAAGTTTAGTATCTTCCAAGTATGCGACACGAAGATTTTCAGGAAAATCCTCCCATCCCCAGACTATCCTTTATAGAGAAAAATTGTTTGAAACTTTTTGTTGTTAAAATTGGCTCTAGCGATTTTGATTAAAAACCGTATATTAAATACACTGACATAAAATAAAATGTATGATTTAAATTTTCCAGGAATAGCCTCGGAAGGCGCCTTCATTCTGGACGAATTTTGCCTAACTGTAAACCTAAGATATAGGCAAAAAGCTACTACACAAAAATATAGATCTGGTTAAACACACAAGTTGCGTCACGTACATCTTTTTACTTTCTCTACACGTACTATGTATGTAGTGTATAGAGAAGGTATTGTATTGAAACCAAAAATTCGATATTGAGAAGGTCCGTATGTGTGCGTGTGTATGTGTGTGTATCTATATACAGCATAGCTCAAAAACGAAAAGACCGTTAAATGCCAAACTTGCTATTTAAGTTTATATCTTCCATGGATGCGACACGAAAATTTTCAAGAAAATCCCCCCACCTCAAACTCCCTTTACATGGGAAAAAATTCGAACATTTTGGTTTTCTCAAAAATGGCTCAAACAATTTTGATTCAAATCTCTTATATTACAGATAATTACATGAAAAATAAAATGTATATTTTGAATTTTCTGGGAATAGGCTCTAAAGAACTCTTTATTCTGGATGATTTTTATTGAATTTTCCATAACTGGTAAACCGTTAGAGGTAGACTAAAAATTATTACACAAAAAATGTAGACCACGATAAAGCACACAATTTATGCCATATATATATTTTTTTTTTCGTTGAGTTGGCGTTTTCGAGATATAATTTTCTCATATGGGAACTTGTCAACTCCTAGGCACACAAAGCAACGGATTTCAATCCCATAAAAACCACATTTTAAAACATTTGACTGTCCGTTTAGGCTTAGTGTACTCCCTTATTTCCCTTCACGTCTATTTGCAAGGATAACTGACGAGGGCCAGTCAATAACTAATGCCTCCTATTTTTTTTTCTCCTTAACTAAGCTAGCGATGTGAACAATTTTAATTTGGCGCAATTCCTCAAACCTTCTACTCTAATCCACTACAGTAGCAACTTCCTAAGTCAACAGGTGGCAGCACTGCTGCCTTTTGGAAAATGGCTGACATCGATGTGCATATTAGACAGCTTTCCGTAATTGAATTCTTGCATGAGGAAGGTGAAACGCCCATCCGCATTTATGAAAGGATGAAAAATGGGTATGGTTATGCAACAATGGATGTCAGCACTGTTAGAAGATGGGTCGGTCGCTGTAATGAAGCAGAAGGGCAAATACCGTTGGCTGATGAAAATCGGAGCGGTAGACCGGTGACTGCAGTGACTCCACGCAACATTGAGTGAGTGGATGTGATCATTCGTATTGACCGCCGGGTAGCAACGGATGAATTGTTTCCATTATGTCCCTCAGTAAAGGCAATGTGATGACGATTATTCAACAACTGGGGTACTGAAATGTTTATTCACGGTGGGTACCAACAATGTTAACCGACGAGAATAAGGAAACAAGAAAAGCAATAGCCGCTGAACTCTTGCAGCGCTTCTATTTGGAGGGAGAGGAGTTTCTGGAAAATATTGTGACTGGAGAGGAAACATGGGTTCATTTTTTGAATCTGAATCAAAAAGACAATCAATGGAATGGTATCGCACAACCTCACCGAAGAAGAAAAAATTCAAAACTGTGCCATCGGCAGGGAAAGTGATAGTGACAGTTTTCTGGGATGCATAGGGTATGATTCTGGTTGAATTTTTGGAGCAGGGATGCACAATAAATTCTGTCCGATACGTCAGCACCCTCAAAAAACCTAAAGCACGTCCTCGGCGAGTTCTCAGAACAAAACCATGGCGGATGTTCTTCTTTTGACAATGCAAAGCCACACACCAGTCATCACACCACTGAAGCGATTGTGAAAATTGAATAGGATGTCTTGCCTCTTCCCCCATACAGTCCTGACCTAGAACTATCAGACTACCATTTGTTTGGGCCGCTAAAGGAAGCTTATCATGGAATTCACTTTGAAGATGCA
The DNA here is from genome assembly GCA_030762935.1 of Hymenopus coronatus. Taxonomy (NCBI): domain Eukaryota; kingdom Metazoa; phylum Arthropoda; class Insecta; order Mantodea; family Hymenopodidae; genus Hymenopus; species Hymenopus coronatus. The sequence goes on from CM060899.1 coordinate 59,821,482, forward strand.
GAGACCGTGAATAAATTTGTGCGTCAATTGCTTCGGAAGCAAGACCATGCATTTTACCACACTGGAATACATGCCCTTGTTAAAAGGTGGGCCAAAACTGTGGAAAAGGACAGGGATTACATTGAAAAGTGACACTTTATTCTTCAATTTTGTGGCTTTCATACTGTATAATCAAAGTTTAATTTTCTTATAAATTAAGAGAGAGAGAGAGAGAGAGAGGGAGAGAGAGAGAGAGAGAGAGAGAGAAAAGGAGGCATTAGTTATTCACTGACCCTCGTACTATGTAGAGAAAGTAAACGCATTTAATTCTCATGAATACGTCATTAATGGTTTAAGAGATTGCATGTATTCCAAAACAGGGATAGGGTTGACTCAGCTGATATAAAATAAATTAAAATATGCTCGTATTATCATGATTCTAAAGACTTTGGGCCTGCTAGACGGCACATGCAACAAAGTTTCCAGTGTGCAATCGCCGAATTTCCCCGTGACCGGCTATCTATGACGTATGCAGCCGAATATTGATATCCTAATACGGTATTGCATTACCTGAACATGCAACAGAAAATATTGGATTTCCTCTGCCAAGTATTTCACCATTCTGTATTACGTTTCTTGCATTCCCGTTACATTCTCTTCATGAATCCAGTCATACGTCATTTTAATACCTGCTCTGACTAAATCGCTTCCCAGGTGCTTTGTAATACAGGGCGTATCCTTGGGAGCTCTGAATTCTCCCACTGAGCAGGAGACAACTAAAGTTCGTTTGGCACCTTCTATAATCTGTCTCACACAAGAATATTCCTAATGTCAATTTATGGGAGGGAAGAAGGAAAAATCTGATGTGTTCCATTCACATAACTTTCTCTACCTGTTGTGCAAAAAACCTATTCCTACAAAGGATTATCCTTTCATCTCCATCATGCTAATCGAGATAAACATTAGCAGAAATTATCTTATCACTTGCTTCTTTGTAAGTAGAAGTGAAATAAGGGAATACGCTAGGCTAAAGCGATAGTCAAATCTTTTAAAAGCCAGTCGATATGTGAACAATTGAAGTTGTACATCCAATAAAACAAAAGAGAGATGAAACCAGGGATGGCCAACTCTACAACAAAAATGTATGTGATTTAATTATGTATTTAACGAGATCTAAATTGTTTGTGTAGTGGGTTTTTGTCTATCTCTTACAGTTTACAGGTTATAAAAATTTGATATGCTACATTCGCATGACTTTCTCCATATCTCTGTAACAAATTAATTTTAATAAGCTTATTCTTCTACTTAATGCTAAAGCACTTGCAGAAACGTCTTATTACCTAGTCCCTTTATATAAGAAAGGAAATAAGGGAATATACTAGGCTAGACCGATAATCAAATGTTTTAAAATGTGGTTGCTATGGGATTGAAATCCATTTCTTTGCGTGGCCAGAGTTGACAGGTTCCCGTGTGGTGAAATCAATAACAAGGAATATCTCTAAAACGGCCAACTTCACAAAAAAAATTTATATGACATAAATTGTGTGGAATATCGTGATCTACATTTTTGGTGCAGTAAGTTTTTGTCTATCTCTTACGGTTAAGCAGTTATGCAAAATTTCACAAAATTCATCCAGAATAAACATGACTTCAGAGGTTATTCTCAGAAAATTCAAGGTATGCATTTTATTTGCCATGTAAATATCTTAAATATAAGAGATTTTAATCAAAATCGTTAGAGCCATTTTTGAAAAAATAAAAAAAAAAAAAAAAAAAAAAAGAATCATGTAAAGGGTAGTAGGGGGTGGGGGGATTTTCTTGAAAATCTTCATCTTTGGAAGACACTAAACTTAAAGACCAGGTTTGGTATTTAATTGTCTTTTCCTTTTTGTATTATGCTGTCCACAGACACACACATACACAAACGCTCACACATACGGAGCTTTTTCTGAAAATAATTTTTTTTAGATTCAGGGGCACCCAAAACATGTATTTCCGGTGAAATCTCGGCATCGAATTTTTGGGTGCATTGCAGTACCTTCTTTATACCTACGTACATAGTATGTGTAGAGAAAGTAAAAAAGTCATCCAGCATGAAGAACTCTCCAAAGGCTATTCCCAGAAAATTCAAGATACACATCTTCTTTGTTATGCAAATATCTTTAATATGTGGTATTTTATTCGAAACCGTTACAGACATTTTTGAGAAAAACAACATTTTAAAAAATTCTTCCTTGTAATTGGTAGTTTAAGATTGTGGGATTTTCTTGAAAATCTTCGTGTCGCACGCATCCTTGGAGGATACAAAACTTAAACATCAAGTTTGGTATTTAATGGACTTTTCGTTTTTGAGTTATGCTGTCTACAGACACACCCACTCACTCACACTAACAAATACACGCGCGCGCGTGAACTACCTTTTCTAAAATGTATTTATTACTTTTTCTACACGTACTATGTACATAATGTATAAAGAAGGTATTGTAATGTACCCAAAAATTCGATACCGAGATTTCACCGGAAATACATGTTTTGAGACCCTGAATCCAAAGAAAGCCGTTTTAGAAAAATGTCCGTGTATCTTCTGTCTATGTGTGTCTGTGTGTATTTGTGTGTATGTCTGTGGGTAGCATAGCTCAAAAACGAAAAGACCGTTAAAAACCAAACTTAGTATTTAGGTTTGGTATTTTCCAAGGATGAGACACGAAGATTTTCAAGAAAATCCCCCCACTCCAAACTACCCTATATATGGAAGAATTTTTGAAAAAGTTGAATTTTTTAAATTTTTTTAAAATTGTGATTTTGTCAAAAGTGGTTTTAACGATTTTGATTAAAATATCGTATATTCAAGATATTTACCTGATAAATAAAATGTGTATCTTGAATTTTCTGAGAATAGCCTCTGAAGAGTACTTTATTCTGAATGAATTTTACGGAATTTTGCATAACAGCTAAACCGTAAGAAATGGACAATAACTTACTACACAAAAAATTTAGAACACATTAATGCACACAATTTATTCTATAGACATGTTTTCGTGGAGTTGATCGTTTTTGAGATATTCCTTGTTTTTGGTTTCAGCTTTATAAAACTTGTACTTTTCTCATACAGGAATTTGTCAACTCCTGTCCATAGAAACAAAGGAACTTCAGTCACATAACAACCAGCTTTTGACGATCGCTTTAACCTATAGTACTCCCTTATTTCGCTTCTACTTACTAGGAATTAAGTAATAAGACCTTTTCTGTTTTTTTTTTTGTTTTTTTTTTGTCGATTAGTATGAAGTAAATAGAATCATAAACTTTTTAATAATAATTTGTTGCAGAAATGTAGAGGAAGTCATGTGAATGGAGCACATAAGATTTGTTTTTATTCAGGGTGTCTCAAAAACATGTGTTTCCGGTGAAAACTCGGTATCGAAATTTTCGGTGGAGTATAATACTTTCTCTACCTACTGTGTATTGTAAATAAGTGCTAAATAAAGTAATACGAATGCTGGAGTAATATCCAACGAACGACGGGGAGGGGGGGGGGGCCGTGGGTATGTAGACATGACACCTTCAAAGAACCCTTCCAGATGTTGCATTCTGCTGTCAACGTGTATTTAGTAGCATCATCTTATTGAAACCATGAGTGGTCGATTTCATCGTTCTCTAGCAAAAGAAATCTTGGACAATTAAACAAAAACACTGACCGTTCGTGGTCTATTACTCAAACAATAAAGGGCCAATTCTGCGTCGTCTGGAAATTTCTATCCGCATTCCCATTTTACTTCTCTACACGTACTATGTAAGAAGTGTATAGAGAAGGTATTGTGTTACTCCATAAATTTCGATGTCGAGATTTCAACAGAAATACACGTTTCGAGGGCCCTGATTCCGAGATAATCCTTTTTAGAAAAAGGTCTGTTTGTGTGTGTGCCTGTGGACAGCATAGCTCAAAAACGAAAAGTCAGTTAAATATCAAGTATTTAAGCTCAGTATCTTTCAAGGATGCGAAATGAAGATTTTCAAGAAAATCCCCCCCCCAGCTACCCACATGGAACATTTTTAGAATTTTGACTTTCTCAAAAATGGCTCTAACGACTTTGATTAAAATACCTCTTTTTAAAGCTATTTAGATCTCAAATAAAATGTATATCTTGAAATTTCTAGGAATAGCTTCTGAAGAGCTGTTCATTCTGGATGAATTTTTCTGAATTTTGCATCACTGATATACCATAAGAGATAGACACAAATTTACTAAACAAAAATGTAGATCTCGTTAAAATACACAATTTAAGTAATATAAATTTTTTCGTGGAATTCACCGTTTTCGAAGTATTGCTTGTTATTGGTTTCAGTTTTAAAATACTTCAACTTTGCTCATACAGGAACCTGTCAACTCCTGGCCACGCAAAGAAACGAATTTCAATTCCATAGCAACCACATTTTAAAACGTTTGACTCTCGGTTTGGCGAGTGCATTCCCTTATTTCCCTCCTACTTAGAGTGTATTCCCTTATTTCCCTTCTACTTAGAGTGTATTCCCTTATTTCCCTTCTACTTAGAGTGTATTCCCTTATTTCCCTTCTACTTACAGATAACTAAGTAATGAGTTCATTTCTGCTATGTGTATCTCGATTAGCATGAAATAAATAAAAGAATAAGCTTATTAACAATAATTTTTTAGAGTTGTAAAGAAAGCCATGTGAATGAAATCCATATGCTTTTTTTTTTAGTTATGCTATTCATACTCACGAACATTTTTTGTAAAAATGCTTCAGGGGACTCTAAAACGTATATTTGCGTTGAAATATCGGTATCCAAATTTTGGGTGGAATACGTACAGTATATTCTCTATCTACATGTACATTATACATACGTGCTAAAGAAGGAAAAAAGACAACAAACTTTTAGTTCTATTATTATTATTATTATTATTATTAATATTATTATTAGTAGTATTATTATTATTTAGGCTGTCCCAGAAGTACCCGAACTGACGTATAGATAGCGGTTGTTGTTTCAAACAACAATGGTAAAAAGTATCAACCTTAGAAAACTTAAGTTTGAAGTTTGACGATTTTACATTGTTTAGCATTTGTTTGGCAGCCATCATTAGTGAATGCTCTCAGCGAATTTGTAAACATGTATAAAATTTGTCATCGTTATATGATACAATACTTTCATTTAAAAGATCTTAGTCCAACTAATGTTATAGCATAGCTAAATTCTACTTTGGGGGAGTCTGCTCCTTCGTTTACAACAGTGAAATATTGAGTTGCAGAGTTTAAGCGCGACCGTACGAGCTGCCAAGACTAACATCGCAGTGGTCAACCTTCAAAAAGTCTGTACATCGCATACTGACTGAAAATTTGGATATGAAAAAGTTGTGTGCAAGGTGAGTGCCGCATTTGCTCAAAATATAACAAAAACAGCGTCGTGAGGTTGTTTCAGTCGAGTGTTTGGCAATGTTTCGCTGCAATGATGCTGAGTTTTTTCTTCGATTCATAACAATAGATGAAACCTGGGTCCATCACTTCACACTTGAGATGAAGGAAGAATCAAAGCAGTGTATTGGAAAGGGAGAATCGGCTCCAAAGAAGGCGAAAATAGTTCCATCTGCAGGCAAGATCTTGGCGCCAGTTTTCTGGGACGCACGCGGGATAATTTTTATTAATTATCTCAAAAAAGGAAAAATAATCAATGGTGAATATAATGCGAGCTTGCTACAGCGTTTGAGTGATGAAATTGAGCAAAAACAGCTACATTTAGCAAAAACGATAGTTTTGTTTCATCAATGTACCAGTTCACACGTCCATTATCGCCATGGCCAAAATCAATTAGTTAAAGTTCGAATTGCTTCCCGATGCACCCTATTCGCCAGATTTAGCCCCCTCTGATTATTTTCTGTTTCCAAACTTGAAGAAATGACTTGGTGGTAGGAGATTTGCCAACGATGAAGAGGTGGAGTCTGCAGTTGATGGCTATTTTGCAGACCTGGATAGTTCTCACTATAAACAGGGTATCGAAGCTATTGAACATCGCTGGGAAAAGTGTTTATCTTTCTTTGTTAGTTCGGGTACTTCTGGAACAGCCCTCGTAGTATTGTCTGTTATTATTAATATTATTGGTGATTATTATTATTATAGGTAGAGCAAATTTACTGAGGTCAAGACACACTGGTCGGTATTGCTGCATTTCTTGATACTCACTGGTCCTTTTCGACCGAAGTGATCGGCGATGTATGACGGGTTGCCTCATGCATAGCTCCTGTTACACAGCCAGGTATCTACTTACAGAATGCAATGTTACACTTTCCCACGGAATATTGTTCTCACAGATACCTTTATACTCTTGTAATAAACGAGTACACACGTCCCTCGAATGCAACTGTTTTTCTAGGGATGCAAGGGTTCGGCCCTAGCAGTTGCACGGCGGTTGACATCGTCATCTTCAGGGTCCACATTTTGATGACTTAAAACTGTTTGAAAAATCTGATGTGTACCATTCACATGGCTTCCTCTACATCTCAACAACGAATTATTGTTAAAAAACTTATTCTTCTACTTACTTCATGCTAATCGAGACAAAATTAGCAGAAATTGTCTTATTGCTTGCTTCCTTGTAAGTAAAAGGGAAATAAGGGAGTACACTAAGTTGATAGCAAAATCGTTTAAAAGCTGGTTGCTATATGATTGAAGTTCCTTTTTTTTTTTTTTTTTTGTATGGACAGGAGTTGATAAATTCCTGTATTTCACCCGAAGGTCCCGGGTTCGATTCATGGCTGGGGCGGGGAAGTTTTCTTTAACCAGAATTATTCCCTATTCCCCACAGAGTCTGGAAGTATGACTGTGAGAGTGAAGTGTGCCTCTTTGAGGAAAATAAAAATGATATAAACCCAACGTAAAAGAACCTACAGACGAGTTGTTTCTAATTCAAAGCCCCCGATATGACCTTAGATGTTAAAGGGGGCTGTACAAATGAAACAATAAAAAAAAAACATCCTATATGACCAAAGTATATTTTTAAAGGCTGAAACCAATAACAAGGAATATCTCAAAAACGATCAACTCCAGCGAAAAAATGTATATAACACAAATTGAGTGTTTTAACATGCTCTACATTTTTTGTGCGATAAGTTTTTGTCCCTCTCTTGCGGTTTAGCAGTTATGCAAAATTCCGTAAAATTCGTTCAGAATAAAGTAGTCTTCAGAGGCTTTTCCCAGAAAACTGAGATATACATTTAAATTATCAGGTAAATATCTTAAATATACGATATTTTAATCAAAATCGTTACAGTCATTTTTAAGAAAATCAACATTTTCGAAAATTGTTCCATGTAAAGGGTAGTTGGGGATGAAGGGATTTTCTTGAAAATCTTGTTGTCTAATCCTTTGAAGATATCAAACTTAAATACCAACTTTGGTATTTAACGGACTTCTCATTTTTGAGCTATGTTGTCCACAGACACACACACACATATACACATACATGCACGCACACATATCGGTAACAAATTTTTGGGTGCATTACATACCTTCTGTATACACTATGTAATACTACGCGTAGAAAAAGTAAAAAACAATTAAATCAAACAAAATATGTTTTAGTTTCCACAAATTTTACTTTCTCTACACTACTATGCACATAGTGTATAGAGAAGGTGTTGTATTCCACCCAAAATTCGATACCGAAATTTCATCGGAAATATATGTTTTGGGTGTGGACAGTATAACTCAAAAACGAAAAGACTATTAAATACCACACTTGGTATTTAAGTTTGGTATCTGCCAAGGATACTATATCTAGATTTTCAAGAAAATCCTCCCATCCCAAGCTACCCTTTACATGGAAAAAATTTCGAAAATTTTGATTTTCTCAACGATTTTGATTGAAATCTCCTATATTTAAGATATTTACATGCTAAATAAAATGTATATTTTGAATTTTCTGGGAATAGCCTCTAAGGACCTCCTTATTCTGGACAATTTTTATCGAATTTTGCATAACTAGTAAACCGTAAGAGATAGACAAAAACTCAGTATACAGAAAAAAAAAAATGTTGATCTCGATAAAACACAAAATTAATGTCATTTTTTTGGTGGAGTTGGTCGTTTAATAGATATTCCTTGTCTTTTGTTTCAGTTTTAAAAGCTTATACTTTTGTGATACAGAATTTGCCAACTCCTGTCCATACAAACGAAGGACCTTCAGACACATAGCAACCAGCTTTTGACTATCACTTTAACCTATGATACTTCCTTATTTCATTTCTACTTACAAGGAAACAAGTAATAAGACTATCTGTGCTAATTTTTTTCTCGATTAGCATGAAGTAAATAGAAGCAAAACCTTTTTACAAATAATTCGTTCAGAGATGTAGTCTATGTGAATGGAACACATCAGATTTTTATTCAAACTTCACCGATGAATCACCTTAAGAAGTTATACGAAAAGATCAGTCAGATGTGTAGATATACCAGTGAACCCAGAGAACAGTATATCTCGACATAAAGGCCTCCTACAAGAATGTGGGTGTGTAACCACAGCTGTGAATGTATTTATGACGCCTGAGTCAGCACATTTTTTGCTGTCTCACACTCATAATGATTTCTCCATCGTGCAAATCATTATGGTACAGGTAACAGCACTCTTCCCGACCGGATACCAGCAATTTTCGTGCCTCCGGCTACATAATATATTACACATTACATAATAAACATCATAAAAACACCTGATTTGTTCCATTCGCATGACCTTCTCTACATGTTCTGTAAAGAAACTATTCTTATAAAACATTGTTCTTCTATCTTCTTCATGTGATCTGAAATGGTCTTATTATGTGCTTCCTTGAAGTAAAAAGAAAATAAGGGAATACACTAGGCTAAAGCCGTAATCAACACTAAAACCTGCCGCTATGCAATGACATCGAAATTTGATTCCCTTTCCGTGGCAGGAGTAAAACAAAAGAGATGAAACGAATGACGACTTCCCGTTTGAGAAAAGTATACCTATTTTAAAATTGAAACCAATAATGAGGGATATCCCAAAAAAAGTCATAATAATTTAGCATAAATTGTGTGTTTTAACGAAATCCATGATTTTGCTTTCTCTAGTACTATGCAGTGTGGACATAGAGGATAGAAAAAGCATTGTATTCCACCAAAAATTTGATACTGAGACTTCACCGTAAGTATATGATTTAAGACACCCTAAAAAAACATTTTAGAAAAAAGTCAGTGTGTACGTATATGTGTGTTTGCGGACAGCATGACTCAAAGATTTTCAAGAAAATCCCCGAAACTATCCTTTACAAGGAAATCATTTTCGAATATTTTGATTTTATCAGAAATGGCTCTAACGGTTTTGATTAAAATTACTGTATATTAAAGATATTTACATGAAAAATAAAGCGCATATCTTGAATTTTCTTGAAATAGCATCTGGGGACCTCTTCATTCTCGATGAGTTCTGAATAACTTTTGTATAGCTGGTAAAGCGTAAGAGATAGACAAAACTGGCTACACAAAAACCTAAGTCACTTTAAAGCATACATTTACGTCATATGCATTTTTCGTGTAGTGGACCATTTTTTAAATATTTTTATTGGTTTCAGTTTTAAAATACTTAAACTTTCCACATACACGAAATTATCAACTCCTGGCCACACTAAGAAACGGATTTCAATCCCATAGCAACCACATTTTAAAGCATTTGACTGTCGTTTTAGTTAGTGTATTCCTTTATTTCCGTTCTAGATATAAGGAACTAGGGAATAAGACCGTTTCTGTTAATGTTTATCTCGATTAGCATGGAGTGGATAGAAGAATACGCTTATTAACAATAATTTGTTACAGACATGTAGAGAAAGTCATGTGAATGGAACATATCAGATTTTTTTATACAGGTGACCCTAAAACGTATATTTTCGGTGAAATCTTGATATCTAATTTTTGGTTGGACTGCAATACATTCTCTAACTCTGTACCATGTGCTATGTTAAGAACGTAATTTATGATTTGTAGCAGGAATTTAAACAAAATCAATATGTGAATAACTTCTAGATAGACCAAAGATTCATTTTTCAACAAAATATAAATTTCCACCCATTTTTTTTCTTTCCCATTTTGATACCAGTTTTCCCTTAAATAAATGTCTCTTTATGAGGTAAAGACAAGTTTAAATATTGGTCACATCAAATTCTGACATTATGTCGTGGAGTTTGCACACGACCACATTATCTCTAATTTTAATATAACCAACTTCTGAACATGAGTACGCCATGCGTATTCTGTGGAAGCGACACCACACGAATATCATAGCCACCGCCTTCCTTATCCTTACCAATCAGAAGAATAACCTCTTTTTGTTAATAACACCCGTCAAGAAAGAGGGGCTTGAGCCCTGCCTGAGGCACACGATTGCCCCCGTTTCAACTTTACTGACTGGCAACTGCAGAGAAGCTAGTCATTTGTGCCAGAAAAAAAGGTACGGTCGTTTTTAAACGTACTACTTCTCAACGCAACTCAATGCCTGTCTCTTTTCGCTAACACTAAACATGGGCTTACAATGCAGAGATTACGATTATAGTGATATTATATTTGTGTACGTGTGCGTTTCTGTATGTAGATCAATCTAAAACTTTTATATGCTATGTTCACATAACTTCATCTGCAGCAAACTATTCTTACAGAAGATTATCCCCCGTAGAGTCCAGAAATATGTATGTGAGAGCGAATGTGTGTGTGAGGAAAATAAAAATGATTTAAACCAAAAGAACTTACACATATGACCTTAGATGTTAAAGGGGTTTATATAAATGCAACAATAAAAAAAAAAAAGAACATTTTTCTAAAATAAGAACTGAAGCTTTCCTGGCGACGTGTTAATTCAAAATCTTCTCGGGCTTCTAGCCAGGTAAAAACTTGGCTTGACACCATATATTTAGAAAAATATGTGTGTGGGTGTGGACAGCATAGCTCAAAAACTAAAAGACCGTTAAATGCCAAAGTAAAATTCATCCAGAATAAAGTAGTCTTCAGAGGCTATTCCCAGAAAATTCAGAATATACATTTTATTTGTCAGGTAAATATCTTTAATATGGGATATTTTAATCAAAACCGTTGGAGCAATTTTTTAGAAAATCAAAATTTTCGAAAAAATGTTCCATGTAAAGGGTAGTTTGTGGTGGGGGGATTTTCTTGAAAATCTTCGTGTCGCATCCTTGGAAGATCCCAAACTTAAATACCAAGTTTGGTATTTAACGGTATTTTCGTTTTTGAGCTATGCTGCCCACAGACACACACACACACAGACGGACATTTTTCTAAAAATGCTTTTTTTGGATTTAGAGGGACCCAAAACATGTATTTCCGGTGAAATCTCGGTATGGAATTTTTGGGTGCATTACAATACCTTCTCTATACACTATGCACATAGTACGTGTAGAGAAAGTAAAAATATAGCTTCATTTCAGAGTATGTTGTAGGTACATTTCGAATGAGGAAATCGTTGAGTATGCCATATGTGAAGAAATTGAATACAAATCTTGAAGACGTAAAGCTTCCTTTACTGCTCAGAGGAGTGCGGTGAACGTCCGTGTTATGAATCAGGCACACGAGAAGTTATAATTCAATCAGACCATAACAATAGTTACACTCAGTGCATCATTATGCAAAGTAAAGCTTCACGGCAACTGCACATGCATGGTTACCGAGCTATCTCGCATAATTTTGTGAGTTATGGATCATAAACGCGAGATCGCTTACTTAGCTCGTTCTGGAAGCAAAGGTCGACATCGATAGCGGGACTACTGTCATCTACTCCGTCTTTTCTGTGTAGCAATGCATCGTCGCACCAGATAAACTCAATGCCATGTGCGGAAGCGCAGAAAATTAAGGGGCTCCGGTAGTATCAGATCAGTCATGAGTACCACCCTAACGGACCTAATTATTTTGACAATTTAGCTCAACTATTACAATGGCCGAGATTAGGCAGTTTCAACAACTCGCGGTCATCTAATCGCAGCTGGTGTTCATTTCTTTGGAATCTTGTCTTGGTTTTTGGAAATAAGGTGACAATCCAGGCAGTCAACCTTCACTTTTAATAACTACCAGTTCCACAATTGTACTTTCAATTAATTCAGTTACAATGTTTATTTAAAGTTTTATCCAGTTCATAAAGTATTTAGTTCAAAAAAGGAGTGAAAATAATCATTATTTGTATTTCTTATGCATGAGATCAGTGCAATAAACTCAAATAAAATAACGTTTGTTTCCATTTCATGCATTATTATTAAAATATGAAATAAAATAAATGTTTTCTATTTCTACTGTTGCTATCGATATTCGTATATTGGGTGTAGGCACGGTCGGCCATATAATTCAGAAGGCGGTGAAGAAAGAAAAAAAAATCTGATGTGTTCCATTCACATGGCTTTCTCTACATCTCTGCAACAAATTATTGCTAAACAGCTTATGCTTCTATTTACTTCATGCTAATCGAGCAAAAATTAGCAGAAATAGTCTTATTACTTGCTTCCTTGTAAGTAGAAGCGAAATAAGGGAGTAACATAGGTTAAAGTGAAAGTCAAAAGCTGGTTGCTTTGTGACTGAAGTTCCTTTGTTTGTATGGGCAGCAGTTGACAAATTCCTGTATGAGAAAAGTATGTTTTTAAAAGCTGAAACCAAAAACAAGAAATATCTGAAAAAAACTGTCAACTCCACGAAAAAATGTAACAAATTGTGTGTTTTAGCGTGCTCTACATTTTTGGTGGAGTAAGCTTTTGTCCTTCTCTTACTGTTTATCAGTTATGGAAAATTCCGTAAAATTCATCAAGAACAAAGTAGTCTTCAGAGGCTATTCCCAGAAAATTCAAGATAAACATTTAATTCGTCTGATAAATATATTTAATATACGATATTTTAATCAAAATCGTTGGAGACATTTTTAATAAAATCAAAATTTTTGAAAAAAAATTCCATGTAAAGGATAGTTGGGTTTGGGGGAATTTTCTTGAAAATCTTCGTGTCGCATCCTTGGAAGATACCAAACTTAAATGCCAAGTTTGGTATTTAACGGTATTTTCATTTTTGAGCTATGCTGTCCACAGACACACAGACTGACTGACAGACACACACACGCTCACACACACAAGTACCTTTTTCCAAAAATGTTTTTTTTTTTTTTTTTATGGATTCAGGGGTACCCAAATCATGTATTTCCGGTGAAATTTCGGTATCGAATTTTTGGGTGCAATACAATACCTTCTCTATACACTATGTACATAGTACGTGTAGAGAAAGTAAAAAACACTCGGTAGATAGATATGGTCGAATGCGTCACCATTTGAGAACTAATCTATTACAATCATAACCTGATAAAGTCTCCCTTCCTATATATTATACATTATTAACAGTCTATTACGATGAATTGTCTTATCAAATACAACTCGTGTTTTCATCTCTTAGGACCATTGACTCCCACCATTTCGCTCCGGTCGTGAATTATCGACAATATGAAAACACCTGTCGTATTACTTATGATTATAGATCGTCTTGCCTAATCAGGAGAGAAAAAAAAAACACGAGTTGTTAATTTCTTTGCCTTTTTCAACAAATTATTCTTAAACAATCTGATGTGTTCCATTCACATGATGTTTTATACCTGTTCTACAAGCACACTGTTCTTCAAAAAATATTCTTTTATATCCATCATGATGTTCGATATTAACATTAGCAGAATTGGTACTTGCTACTTGTTTATTTTAAGTAGAAGGGAAATAAGGGAAATCACTAGGCTAAAGCGATAGATAAAATCTTTTAAAAGCTGTCGCTATGCGATTGTCACTGAAATTCACTTCTCTTTGTATGCCTAGAAATAAAACAAAAGGTCCAAGAACGACTTCCTGAAAAATATAAGTAATTTAAAACTGAAATCAATAATAAGGAATACTTCGGAAATGGGTAACCACAAAAAAATATATATATGACATAATGAGATCTGCATTTTCTGTGTAGTAAGTCTTGGTCTAGATCTTACAGTTTACCAATTATGCAAAAGTCACCCAAAAAGAATCATTTTCAAGGAAATTGAAAAGATAAATTTCATCGTCATGTAGATAACTTTAATGTAGTATTTTTATGGACATAGTTAGAGCCATTTTTGAGAAAAACGTGTTAATTTTTTCCATCTAAAGGGTAGTTCAGACTCCCGAGGATGAGATACGAGAGCTTTCAAGAAAATCCTGCACCCCAATCGACCGTAAATATGGAAACATTTTCTTTAAGCGTGTTCTTAAGATAGCGCTCATTTTGATTGAAATAACATATGTTTTTGCATGATAAATAGAGAAGTTAAGAAAAATCTTAGGTATTATTACCATTTTGAATGTTTTGTTTTGTTTTGTTTGTTTTTGCTTTTGATTTACTTTCTCTGCACAAACTATGTACATAGTGTATAGAGAAGGTATTGTAATGCACCCAAAAATTCGATACCGAAATTTCACCGCAAATACATGTTTTGGGTCCCCCTGAATCCAAAAAAAAAGTACTTTTGGAAAAATGATCTATATGCTTGTGTGTATGTTTTTATGTATGTGTGTGTCTGAGGGCAGAATAGCTCAAAAACGAAAAGTTCAAACTTTATATTTAAGTTCAGTATCTTTCAAGGATACGACACGAAGATTTTCAAGAAAATCCCCCCAACCCCAACTACTATTTACATGGAAAATTTTCAATTTTTTTTTATTTTCTCAAAAATGGCGCTAACGATTGTGATTAAAATACCATATTTTAAAGAAATTCACATGACAAATAAAATGTATATCTTGAATTTTCTGACAATAGCCTATAAAGACCTTTTTATTCTGGATGAATTTTGCTGTTTTTTTGCATAACTAGCAAACCGTAAGAGATAGACAAAAACTTACTTAACAGAAAATGTACACCTCATTAAGACCTAATTTATGTCATATATGTTTATCATGGAATTGACTATTTCTGAGATATTTCTTGTTATTTGTTTCAGATTTAAAATACTTAAACTTTTCTCACACGGAAAGTAGTAAACTCCTGGCCATGCATAGAATCGGATTTCATCCACATGACAACCAACATTTAAAAGATTTGACTATCGTTTAGCCTGCTTATCTCCAACATCATAAAGTAGATAGAAGAACAGGCATTTTAATATTAATTTGTTACAGCGATTTAAAAAAATCTGATGTGTTACACCCACATGACTTTCTCTAGCTACTCTAAAAACAAACTTCTTACAAAAGTTAATTCTTTCAACGCCATGCTAATCAAGATCAACATTAGTAGAATTGTATTACTTAGTTCCTTATAAGTAGAATGGGAGTGCACTAGGTTATTTTAAAAGCTGTACTTATGCGATTGTCATTGCAAATCGCTTCTTTGCTGGGCCAGGAGTAGAACAAAATTAAAACGGTCACTTCCGACTGAAAAAAAGCATAAGTACTTCACAATTGAAACTAATAAAGAATACCTCGAAAACGGAAAGCTCCACGAAAAAAATGTATATTACATAAGTTGTGTATTTTAACATTCTACATTTTTTGTATGGAAGTTTTTGTCTATCTCTTGCGGTTTATTAGTTATGCCAAATTAAGCAAAATTCATCCAGAATAAACAGGTCTTTAGAAGCTTTTCCCAGAAAATTCAAGAGATGCATTTTATTTGTGATAGAAATGGCTTTAATATTTAGTATTTTAATCAAACTCGTTAGAGCCATTTTTAAGAAAATAAAACTTTTTAAAAACAGTTCCATGTAAAGGGTATTTTGGGGTGGGGGATTTTCTTGGAAATCTTTGTGTCGCATCCTTAGAAGATACCAAACTTAAATGCCAAGCTATGCTGTCCACAGACACACACACACACACACCACACACACGTACGTACACACAGTCAGACAAACTGACAGACACACACGGACAGTTTTCTAAAAAAAAATTTTTGGATTCAAGGGGACAAAACATGTATTTCCGGCGAAATCTGGGTATCGAATTTTTGGGTGCAATACAATACCTTCTCTATACACTATGTACATAGTATGTATAGATCAAGTAAAAAAGTCATGTGAATGGAACATATCAGATTTTTTCCGCAAAGAGCAAGATTTTAAAAGCTGAAAATAACGGATCACTTAAATGAATGAAAAGCCACTACACATATTTTCTTAGCTGTTTCAGTAGTTCGAAACAGTTACCAGCTGAGACGAAAGCTTCCAACCGTATGAAAACATACAGCAAGCACCGGTATTCTGATTTTAACTGAGAATTAAAAACGTTATGTGCAGCAATTACACGTTTTACTCTACCAACTTAAGCATTTTTACTTTCTCAACACGTACCATGCACATAATGAATAGAGAAGGTTGCAACAGTATATTAGTACGCTTTATATTTTATTAGTTTAATTAATAATTTACACAGGTTTAATTAAAGAAATGTATCTGCTTCAGTAGCCAAGACTGAGCAGATAGCAGAACGCAAAATCTTAGGGTGAGAAGTTGCCATTATATACGTCAAGGTTACTTTCTTTGTCAATATTGCAACATAAAGGCCTTCGTAGGAACAAGGTTTTAGCGCATTAGAGACATAAGTAACAGGGTATTTTTTAGAGAAAGGTCTCTTCCCTAAAAGTTAGCAGCTTGGGACTTTTCCATTATAAAGAGCGGTCACGTAAGTGTAACACAAAGAACTTACAAAATTAATCACGTGACAATGCTATTTCCGCGCTTCTTTTCAACCGATCAGGAATGAGCTTCAAGATTTGAGATTTTAGGTATATAAGCGATGCGCTTACAAGAAATTAGGCTCTTTTTCTTTTTTTTTTGGGGGGGGGGCTGCTTGTTACCCTTGTGATGCCGTACGCGGTACACCATAGGTTGTATGTCGTATATACGTAAATGCGGCAGTGTTAGTGCTCGAGGATGTCATACTATTACGCGAACCATTGCAGTTATCGCATAAGTTAATATGTCGCGTAACAAGGAAAGAACGCGGTAATTATTACAGACCGTAGACAACGAGAACTTAGTAAGCAGTAGAAAATAGCACTAGTTATTAACATTTCTACGTTTTCAAGGATTACTTTGTCGGGAGTCGCTCACGGGATTAGTGCCTCAAATGATAACAAAGATGAATAAAAGCATTAATTCAGTGGAATCTAAAGTGAAGTACTTCTATTTTTGAGTGTCACATACCCCAGTCATTCTTTCTCCCCCTCAGTGAGACTCAAACTTGTGTTCTACGTGGATGAGCAGATCCGGCGCATCAAAGAACTTTCAAGAGGTATGTACACGCTTGTTTATAAAGTACAAGGTGTATATAAATGAATATCGGGGTTTTAACTCTTTATAATATTTATTACATTCAACTTACAGTTATGAATAATATGTCAAATGAAAAAGCAACTCAAACAGTTTTACCAAGAAGCTTATAAATGTTCAATGTGACTACCCTTTGTCACACGGCACACATCAAGTCTATAGCCGAGTTCTTCCCAAACATTGATAAGTGTGTATTCAGTAATTGTAACAACAGCTGCTTCAATCCGGTTTCTTAATTCAGGGAGGTCAGCTGGTAGCGGAGGCACGTACACACGATCCTTGATGAAGCCCCAAAGGTAAAAATCGCATGGCGTTAGGTCAGGAGAACGTGGAGGCCACGCATAGAAGCCCTGTCATTGGGGCCCTTGCGGCCTATCCAGCGCTCGGGTATAGTGACGTTCAACCAATCGCGTACTTCGTTATGCCAGTGAGGTGGCGCACCATCCTGCTGGAAAATGAAGTTCTCTGGCTCATTTTCTTCCAACTGAGGGAAGAGCCATTGCTCTAGTGTATCAAGGTAAGAAGTGCCAGTTGCAGTAGGTTCACCAAAAACGAAAGGCCCATAAACTTTTCGCCGGGATACGGCACAAAAAACATTCACTTTAGGGGAATCTCGTTGCATTTGTACCGTCTCGTGAGGATTTTCTGAGCCCCAGATGCGCACATTATGAGTGTTAACATGTCCACTAAGGTGAAAGGTCGATTCATCACTGAAGACAACACGATCCACAAAATCGTCATGAAACAACACGTCGTTTGCGAATTTGGCACGTAATCCGTGGTCTGTCTGCTTTAGAGCCTGTAATAACTGTAAACGGTAAGGACGTAGCTGTAAGCGTTTTCTTACAACCTTCCAAATAGTCGACACAGGAACTTGTTATTCACGACTAGCCTTCCGGACTGATTTCTTTGGGCTACGAGTGAACGACTCTCTCACTCGCTCAACAGTCTCTTCACTTACTCCTGGTCGTCCCGTACTCTTCCGTTTACAAAGGCAGCCGGTATCTTCAAACTGATCATACCATCTACGAATGCACGTTGCACAGTAACTACAGATTCGGTCTTTGCAAACTGCAAAACACAAAACGCTTTCCGTTCACTAGTCATCTTTGCTACTACCGCTGTCTAGCGAATTGCGGCAGAAACATTGCACGCACATGCGCACTTGTGCCAACAAACAAAACTGTTTGAGTTGCTTTTTCATTTGCCATATCATTTATAACTGTAAGTTGAATGTAATAAATATTATAAAGAGTTAATATCCCGATATTCATTTATGTACACTCTGTATTTCACCGGCGCTAATCCAGACCGACTCCAAGGTAGACCGAAAGGAACAGCGACGAGGTATTGTATTGCAACCAAAAAATCGATTCCGAGATTTCACCGGAAATAGACATTATAGGGTCCCCTGTATACATTTTTTTTAGAAAAAGGTCTTGTGTCCGTGTGTCTGTGAACACGATAACTCAGAAACGAACAATCTGTAAAATCTGGAATTTAAGTTTAATATCTTCCAAGCATGTGGCACGAAGATTTTGAGGAAAGTCCAGCCCACCCCAAACTACCTTTACATGGAAAAATTTAGATTTTCTCAAAAATAGCTATAACGATATTGATTAAAATACCGCATATTAAAGATATTTACATGACAAATAAAATGTATATCTTGAATTTTCTTGGAATAGCCTCTGAAGACCTCCTTATGCTGGATTTTGCATAAATAGTAAACCGTAAGTGAAGACGAAACGACACAAAAAATGTGGATCTAGTTAAATTTATTTTGAATACATTTTTTCCCCCCTGGAACTGATCATTTTTGAGATGTCCCTTGTTGCCGGTTTCAGTTTTAAAATACTTAAAACTTTTGTCATACGGGGATTTGTCAACTCCTGGCAATGCAAAGAAACGGATTTCATCCACATGGCAACCAGCTTTTAAAATATTTAACTATCGTTTTAGCCTAGTGTATTGCATTCTTTTCCTTCTACTTACAGCAAAGCATTTCTGCTAATGTTTATTTCGATTAGGAGGAAGTAAGCTTTTTAACAATAATTTTTTGCCCGCCTGTGTAGTATGGTGTTAGCGTGTCTACCTCATATTCAACAGGTCGTGAGTTCGAATCTCGCTTAGGGTGAGTTACCCAGGTAACGTATTTTTCGGGGTTTTCCCTTATCCTGAGAAGACGAATGACAAGTAACTTTGAGCTCCACAGACCCCGAGATCATTTGAGTATCATTTCACCAATTTCATTCATCGTCCGATATCACTAACCAGATTATGGGACGTTAAGCCAAAAAAAAAAAAAAATGTTACAGGAAGTAGAGAAAGTCATGTGAATGGATCACGTCAGATTTTAAGAGAAAGGTCCGTGTGTGTGTGTGTGTATGTGTGTGTATGTGTGTATGTGTGTGAGTGTGTGTGTGTGTGTCTGTGGACAGCACAGCTCAAAAAACGAAAATACTAAACTAAGCATTAAAGTCTAGTATACTCTAAACATACGACACAAAGAGTTTAAAGAAAATTCCTCCACTACAAACTACTATTTACATGAAAAACATGGAAAGTTTTGTTTTTCTCCAAAATGCGTCTAACGATATTGATTTAAATACCGTATATTAATGATATTTACATCACAAACAAACTGTATATCTTGAATTTTCTGGGAATAGCTTCGGAAGGCCTCTTTATTATGGATGAATTTAGCATACATAGTAAACTTAAGAGATACGCAAAAATTACTATACAAAAAATGTAATTATTGTTAAAAAAACATAATTTATGTCATATAGAATTTTTGTAGGGTTGATGGTTTCGGAGATATTCCTTATTATTGGTTTCAATTTTAAAATACTTATACTTTTCTCAGATAGAAGGTCGCCCATGTTTCTTTTGCTTTACTTCTGGACAAGCAAACAAGTGAATTTCAATGACAATCGCATAATGTTTTTAAAACATTTGACTATCGCTTTAGCATTGTGCATTTGTTTTGTTTCCTTCTACTCATAAGGAACTATGAAGTAAGAACAATCTACTCTTTATCTCGATTGGTGTGAAGAAGAAAGAAGAATATTTTATAAAAAGCTTTTTTGTAAAACAGAGAAAGTCTTGTGAATGGAACACATCAGACTTTTTATATACTGATTGCTATCTGAAGCAATAAGGAAATATCACCAAGTAGTCCTAAAGCGTAATCAAATAATAATAAAAAAAAAGAATATAATAAACGTGAACAAGTAAAGTTTTGTGAACATTATAGATAAAGCATTCAAAATAGGCCAAGGGTGATGGAAAATAAACAGCGGAAGAAAGGAAGGAGGAAAATGCAGAATGAGAGTTTATTTCGATTAAAAAGTAGATAGATGGGTACGATTTAGGAAGAGTAACTTGTAGAAGATTGTATAGAGAGGTAATTGTGAATTAAACACGAAAAGCAGTGGATAAAGGACATAACATATAAATATTAAACGTCTCTGATAAACTATTTGAAGGAGGGTTCGAATTAACGGTGAGGGTAGGGAGGGGTGTTGCCCCTCTTTCCCTGGTTTGTTAAAGAACAATCTGATGTGCTCCATTCACATGACTTTTTCTAGCTGTTGCACAAACAAACTTTTCTAACAAAACATTATTCTTTTATCTACGTCATGCTAATCAAGATAACATTACCAGAATCGGCCTTATTATTTTCTTCTTTGTAAGTAGAAGGGAAATAAGAAAATACACTAGCCTGAAACGAAAGTCAAAGCTTTTAAACATTCGCCTTGCTTGCTAGGAATAAACAAAAGAGAGACGAAATGAAACATGCCTTTGCGTTTGAGAAAAGCTTACGTAACGGTTGACTACAAAAAATGTACCTATATGACATAAATTTCGCGTATTAATGAGATCTACATTTTTTTGTATTGAAAGTTTTTGTCCATCTCTTACGATTAACCACATATACAAAAGTTATCCAGAATGAAGCGGTCTTCAGAGGCTATTTATAGAAAATTCAAAAATTAAATTTTGTTTGTCATGAAAATATCTTAAACATATGGCATTTTAATAAAAGTCACTTTAGAGAAAATCAAATGTTCCGAAACACATTCCAGTGTAGTTGGGGATACGGAGATTTTTATGAAAATGTTCGTGTCGCATCCTTGGAAGATACTATCTTTTCATTTTTGAGTACGCTGTCCACATATACGGCCATACACGGTCCTTTTTCTAAAAATATTTGGGGGGGCTGAAAACATATTTCCGGTGAAATCTCTGTATCGACATTTTGGTGGGATGCATAATACACCTACAGAAAGTAAAGATTACTTCCCTGCCAGAAAAGCTATATATATATATATATCGTATTTTCAAAGAGAGCAGTAGTAAAAGTGCTTATAAAAAGAATTTCGTCACATTCAAAGAAAAGTATTATAGTATATAAGTTTAGTGAGTGGATTGTTCGTAATATTTTCATTTAGTAGAATTGATACTTCTATGTTCTATGTATCGGTCTGAATGCTGCTGCTGCTCCTACTACTGCTACTATTACCTACTATCTCTACTACTACTATTACTGTTATATAACTACTACTATTACTGTTAATACTACTACTATTTCTATTGCTCCTAATATTACTGTTACTGCTACTTCTATTACTACTATTACTATTACTACTACTATTACTGTTACTATAACTACTACTATTTCTATTGCTCCTAATATTACTATTACTGCTACTTCTATTACTACTATTACTACTACTATTACTGTTACTATAACTACTACTATTTCTATTACTCCTAATATTACTATTACTACTATTACTACTATTACTATTATTTCTATTACTACTACTATTAGTATTAATACTACTACTATTTCTATTACTCCTAATATTATTATTACTACTACTGTTACTATTATTTCTATTACTACTACTGTTACTATTACTACTACTATTAATATTAATACTACTACTATTTCTATTACTCCTAATATTACTATTACTGCTACTATTACTATTATTTCTATTACTATTACTACTACTATTACTATTAATACTACTTCTATTTCTATTACTCCTACTATTATTACTACTAGTCCTATTTCTGTTATTATTTATATTACTACTACTATATCTATTACTACTATTATTACTATTACTCCTAATATTACTATTACTACTACTATTACTATTATTTCTATTACTACTACTATTACTATTACTATTAATACTACTTCTATTTCTATTACTCCTACTATTATTACTACTAGTCCTATTTCTGTTATTATTTA
The DNA here is from genome assembly GCA_030762935.1 of Hymenopus coronatus. Classification (NCBI taxonomy): domain Eukaryota; kingdom Metazoa; phylum Arthropoda; class Insecta; order Mantodea; family Hymenopodidae; genus Hymenopus; species Hymenopus coronatus. The sequence goes on from CM060899.1 coordinate 59,844,072, forward strand.
TATTACTACTACTATATCTATTACTACTATTATTACTATTACTACTAATAATACTATTACTGCTACTTCTATTACTCCTATTATTATTACTACTAGTCCTATTTGTGTTATTATTTATATTACTACTATATCTATTACTACTATTATTACTATTACTACTAATAATACTATTACTGCTACTTCTATTACTCCTACTATTACTATTACTCCCACTATTATTACTACTACTCCTATTTCTGTTACTATTTCTATTACTATTACTCCTATTTCTGTTACTATTTCTATTACTACTAATATTACTATTAATACTACTACTATTTCTATTACAATTACTCCTACTATTACTATTAATACTACTCCTATTTCTGTTACTATTTCTATTACTATTACTCCTACTATTAGTATATCTATTACTACTAATATTACTATTAATACTTCTAATATTTCTATTACTATTACTCCTACTATTACTATTACTACTATGTCTATTATTATTACTACTACTATTTCTATTCCTATTACTACTACTGCTATTGGCATTACAACTACTACTGGTATAAATATAAAGTAAACATTGATGTTAAAGTCCCCTCCCCCGCCCACAAGTCAGAAAGACTGATTCGAACCCTGATTTGAAGAAAGACGCAGAATACACCTACAGATGTTAGGCAAGGTGCTGTACGTTCAGTGTCCCCGTGATGACGATGTTTCTGTTGGGTGTAAACACGTAGGAAGACACATCCGTTACTGAGATGAACTCCGCAATATGCCGAAGTGCTTTACAGCAACCGAAAAGTTCGGTGAACTGGTAAGTTTGGGTTTCGCCACTAGACAAAACTGGTGGCATTTGCGTAATATACGGAATCCCCCTCCTCAGAAATATGTTTCTCCACCTTTTGCCACGAGCAGCCACGCCTGTTCACCGTTACGCAGTGTACAGTTATCTTGTTTCGTTTATATCAGACGTCTGCAGGAGACTGCATCTCAGCATCCAGGAGCACTTATTAGTCATAGTTTGGTAGCCAGACTCCATTTCACTTTCAAAATTCAGATGCAAAAGGCAATTTCATACAAGAATATGTATAACTGAAACCAAAATACTCAAATATAGCTTTGGTAATTTCTTTCTCTACACGTATAATGTACATATATTGGTATTAGAAGGTATTTATTACGAGGGCTATCCAGAAAGTGACAGACGATTTGGCATAATTAAACAATGACGAAATTCATCAACACAAAACTTTAATTACAAAGTTACAGCACCCTACTCTATTACTTTCTCTATAGGCACTATGTACATAGTGTATAGAGAAGGTATTGCACTCCACCCAAAAATTCGATACCGAGCTTTCATCGGAAATATATGTTTTAGGGTACCCTTTATCTAAAAAAACCATTTTCGGAAAAAGGTCCGTGTGTGTGTCTGTGAACACGATAACTCAAAAACGAAAAGTAGGTAAAATACCAAACTTGGTATTTAAGTTTAGTATCTTCCAGGGATGCGACACGAAGATTTTGAGAAAAATCCCCCTACCCCCAATTACTCTTTACATGGAACTTTTTTTGAAAATTTTGATTTTCTCAAAATTGGCTCTAACGATTTTGATTAAAATTTCGTATATTAAAGATATTTACCTGACAAATAAAATGTATATCTTGAATCTTCTGGGAATATCCTCTGAAGAGTAGTTTATTCTGGATGAATTTTACTAAATTTTTAATAACTGCTAAACCGTAAGGAACGGACAAAAACTTACTGCACCAAAACTGTAGAGCACGTTAAAACACACAATTTATGTTACATACATTATTTTCGTGGAGTTCGTCGTTTTTGTGACATTCCTTAGTTTTGTTTCTGCTATGAAAAACTTATACATTTCTCATACAGGAATTTGTCAACTGCTGTCCATAAAACAAAAGAACTTCAGTGACATAGCAACCAGCTTTTGATTATCACTTTAACCTATGGTACTCCTTTATTTCACCTCTACTTACAAGGAAGCAAGTAACATGGCTATTTCTGCTAATGTTTTACTCATTAGCATGAAGTTAATAGAAATATAATCCTTTTAAGAATAATTTGTTGCAGGGATATAGAGAAAGTCATGTGAATGGTACACATCAGATTTTTTTTAACGTAATTGCCATTGCTATCAAGGTATTTATTGCCACGTGGTACTGGTTTTTCAACGCAGATGTTATGCTCTTTCACCGCCAAAGATGTAAGCCAAGATGCCACTTTGAGGTCTTCATCGGTTGAGACATTTTTTCCATTTAAAAAGTCATGTATGTACGGTGCCCAAAGTGAAACCCTGTTTTTTTTTTTTTACTTTCCCTACACGTACCATGTATAGGGAAGGTATTGTATTGCACCCAAAAATTCCATACCGAGATTTCACTGGAAATATATGTTTTGAGACCCACCGAATCAAAAAAAAAAAGCATTTTCAGAAAAAGCTCCGTGTGTGTATGCAAGTGTGTGTGTGTGTGTATGTGTGTGTGTGGACAGCATAGCTAAAAAACGAAAAGCCCATTAAATACCAAACTTGGTATTTAAGTTTGGTATCTTCCAAGGATACGACCCCCAACTACCCTTTACATGGAAAAAATTTTAAAAAATTTTATTTTTTTCAAAAATGGCTTGAACGATTTTGATTAAAATCTCGTATATTTAAGATATTTACATGCCAAATAAAATGTATATTTTGAATTTTCTGGGAATATTCTCTGCAGTCATCTGAATTTTCCTGAATTTTGCATAGCTTGTGAACCGTAAGAGATAGACAAAAAGTCACTACACAAAAAATGTACATCGCGTCAAAACACACAATTCATAACCTTCACGCTTTTGCTGTGGAGGTAACCGGTTCCGAGATATTCCTTGTTATTGGTTTCAATTGTGAAGTATTTAAACTTTTCTCAGACAGGAAGTGACCGTTTTTCTTTTGTTCTACTCCTGGCCAAGCAAAGAAGCGATTTAAAATGACATTCGTATAACGATAACTTTTAAAACATTCCCTTAGTTCCATTCTACTTATAACTGTAATAAACTTCTGCTAATGTTTATCTCGATTTAAAAGTAGAATTATCTTTCGTAAGAAGTTTATTTGTACAGTAGCTAGAGAAAGTCATGTGAGTGTAAAGCATAATCTTTTTTCATTTATCGTTAAAACAAAAGCTGTTGCCTATGAAACGAACATTTAAAACGTGCTCGTAACAGCTCTAAGTGGTCTAACCATTTGACCAGGGTATCAAGTCGTACTCTTCAGGAAGTCATGGTAACGCAGCACAAATAACTTTCACTAGATCTGATTCCAAACGTCAGTCATCCTCAACGAAAACTGCCCTTCTAACACTTTCCTTTTGTGTTAACAGTAACTTTCCTCATCAACAGCAAAGTTAAGTTCGCCTGGGTAGTGTGGTGGTAGCCTCACATTCAATAGGTCGCGAGTTTGAACCTCGTTTAGGGGAGTTTCCCGGATAAGATTTTTTCTGGATTTTCCCTTATTCTGAGGACACAAATATCCAGTAACTTTAAGCTCCATGAACCCCGAGATCATTTGAGCACCATTTCAACAATGTCATTAATTGTCCGATATGACCAAACAGGTTAAAGGACGTTTAGCCTCCCCCCCACAAAAAAGAAGAAATAAAACAGCAAAGTTACTTTTGAAGTAAGCGGTAATTCCAGATAATGGTGAGGTATTCAAACTATACAATTCAAGGCTTGCAACTATAAAAGTTCTTATACGAGGGTCATTTTTTTTTCAATCTCCAATAGTCTATAAATAAAAGACAAATTCAGAGAAAACAATTATTTTATTACTAAAAGTTTTATACATTTATAGCTACTTTTCAACATAATCACGGAAAAGATTGAGACATTTATCGTACCTATGCACAAGCTTTGCAACACCCGCTTCAAAAAATATTGCCGCCAATGATTTCAAATGAGGATTGAGTAGTTTTGAAGATCTTCGTTGGTTTGAAAGTGCTGCCTTCCTAGCTACGTCTTCAGTTCAGGGAAAAGGTGAAAGTCGCTGGGTGCCAGGTCAGGACTGTACGGCGAATGATCGAACATGTCCCATTGAAATTGTTCAAGCAGCCGATGGGCTGTGCCAGCACTGTGTGGACAACCGTTGTCATGGATCAACACAATTCCTGAAGTCAGCATTCCTCTTCGTTTGTTTTGAATGGCTCTCCGCAAACGTGTAAAGTACGAAGATCTTCAAAACAATGTCAAAGCTCATTTGAAATCATTGGCGGCAACATTTTTTGAAGCGGGTATTGCAAAGCTTGTTCACAGGTACGATAAATGTCTCAATCTTTTCGGTGACTATGTTGAAAAGTAACCATAAGTGTACTAAACGTTTAGTAATAAAATAATTGTTTTCTATGAACTTGTCTTTTATTTATAACCTATCGGAGGTTGAAAAAAAATCTGATGTGTCCCATTCATGTGACTTTCTCTATATCTCTGCAACAAATTATTGTTAAAAACCATAGTCTTCTGTTTACTTAGTGTACACCGAGAAAAAATTAGCAGAAATAGTCCAATTTCTTTCTTATTGTAAGCAGAAGGAAAATATGGGAGGATAGTAGGTTAAAGTGATAGTCAAATTCTGGGTTTTATATGACTGAAGCATTTTGTTTGTATGGACAGGAATTGGCAAATTCCCGTGTGAGAAATTTTAAAGCTGGAACCAATAACAAGGAATATCTCAAAAATGATCAACATCACGAAAAGATGTGTAACATAAATTGTATATTTTATCGTGATCTACATTTTTATGTAGTATGGTTTTGTCTATCTCTTATGGTTTATCAGTTATGCAAAATTCATTCAGAATAAAGAGGTGCTTAGAAGCTATTCCCAAAGAGAAAGTAAAAAGGAACAATAGCCCAGTTTTAATTAAACTTCAGGAAAGTTTGCTTTTGCCAACAGCATATAAATTGAATATAGTTTTGGGCAAATAAAAACGTATTTAAATGCGTAACATTTCATTTGGTCTTGAGTTAAGGGAAGTGGATAACTTAAGTTTCAGATAAGCATACGACATGTAGCAATTGCGTGTGTGAAACTTGAAAAGACTGGAAGGGGTACTGCACGATTTGCGTGATATTTTCTTCAGCAACATAATAATTTAATAAAAGACATGAAAGCTCTGTTACTCACTAAAGCACGACCGCATGCTAATCGTGATCGACGAAACAAATTAGCATGGGAAAGACTACACGCCGCGCGATGTTCAGTTGTGTTGTTCTGTACCGTCCACAAACACAGTTGAAAAAATACATGCTTTCCCTGACAGTACCAGATGCAGCTCTCAACCAAATAAGAAGAAAAAAAAGTCTGTTACTTTAAGTTCACATAGTTTTACTACTCATTATCGTATATTTTAACGTAAATTCTATAAACTATTTCCACAAAAGCTTATTATTTTATCTAATCAAGGTCAATCCAGTTAAACCTTTGCAGGTATAGTTTAATTATATATTTCGTTGTAGGCGCAAGGAAGATTGAGGAATTGATAGTCAGATATTTTAAAGTGATTCGCTATATGCTGACCTTGAAATTCGATCCTCTGTCTATGGCATCGCGAGAAACAACTGAATAGCGATAGCGCATTTAAAAATGACAACAATATTGAAATATTCAAACCAATAATAATAATAATAATAATAATAATAATAATAAAAATAACAATAATAATAGATATCTCGAGAATATTAAAAAGAGATAGATTTGAAGTAAATTGTATACTTTAAAAATATCTACATTTTTTTATTTGTACATTGTTTTTTTTTTTTCTATTTCTTCACGTTTACCATTTATACAGACTTATTCAAAATATCTTATGAGAAAAGAGGGCTTCATAAGACTGTTTACAAAAAAAATCAAGATATGCATTTATTGCCATATAAATATCTTAAAAAATGTGATCAAAGTCATGAGAATCATTTGATAGAAAATAAAAAAAAAAAAACAAAAAAACAATTGACATTGACATTTTGTCCATATTGGAAGATATTCAAATTAATGCCAAATTTGGTACTTATCTGACATTTTGTTTTTGAGCTGTACTGTTCACTGAGGGAAACAGGTTCATACACAAATGGATCGTTTCTCAAAATGTTTGTTTATTTATTGATTCTCAAAATAAAAACCTATATATATATATATATTTCCGGTGAAATCTCTGTATCAAATTTTAGTATGAAATACAGTATTCCTCTATGTACTAGGTACATGGTAGAGTAAATAAAATGACAGTAAATATTTGTCCTAAAATTCATATTTTCAAGGTTACATAAAAACTGCACAGTTTGCTAAAACTTGTGAATTCTTAACTTTATCGTTATCTCCTCTATTTAATGTTTCGTTTCGTTCCGCAATCGGCTTACTCTTCCGATGGTCTTGACACCTCCTTAGAACTTACAAGCTAATGCCTAGGGCTCAGAAGCCTGTAGGGGAGCCTACGACACGAAACCACAGAGTGGAGAACCTGTTACGAGGGGTCGACCCATAGCCAGGCATGAGCATGAAGTGGATGATATGAAATGTAAGCGAAATTGATGATTGGGAAAGTTATGATGGAGTATTTGGTGGAATGAGTGGCGGGGGAAAACCGCAGACCTGGAGAAAACCCGCCCATACGCCGCTTCGTCTACCACGCTTGGGATCGAACCCGGGCCGCCTAGGTGGGAGGCGAGAGGTCTAACCACTCAACCACGACGCCGTCTGACTTACTCGTACAGAACGAAAACGTTTTATACAACGGAGGCAGTTATAATTTTGGTGTCTCCGCTGCTTGCACAATTTCGTCTGGTTCAGCAGATTCCATGTCCATGACATTCAAATCATCCGCCATTTTATGGAGTCATAGTCTATTTGAATGAGGCCGTGGACGCTATAATGTTATAACACTGAGTGACAGCATTTTGTACTTTTAACGCTACTGACATCTGTTAAAAGATCTACTTTCAGCATCCAATGTCTAAAATATTAATTTCCCATTCTACGCAAAATGTATCTAGTATTCTCGTGTGCCATCCTCAATGAAACGTCACTGTTGTTATTCGTCATGTACACAGCTAAGCAGACACAGTGGAATGGGTAAGGAAGGGGCAAAAAGTTCGTGTACAAATGTGAGAAAGCTCCCCAGTCCTGATCTTACTCCTTATAATCAACACTGATCTACGGGATCGCCACTCTTAGAAGGGACAAGAACGATAATCAATTAAATGAAATAATTGAGTATATTCGCTAACGTGGGTAAAAAAGAAATTGAGAGCAAAGATCTATTTTTTCTTTCAGCAATAAAATCTCTATTTGCCGCTTATAAGCGTAACGGCCAATATCAATGAACGCACGATTAAATTAGCTTTGACTTATCTTTTTGTATTTCTCACCTCCATTGCTTTCCTTCTGTAATATAAAGTGCCTCAAACTTAATTACTTTATATTGCTAGTTTGTTTTGTCCTCATTCTTCGTCCATTTTTTTATATTGCTGTGCTAGGTGATGTCACCTACCCGTACATCCGTGCGCCCTCTCCTTTCTATTGATAAAGCTCTCAGTTCTAACTGCAGGCTAAACACGCTAATGAGCTTTATTTGACATGACTGCTTTAAAGTCTCTGTGCACCAGTTGAGGTCAGAATGATTCATATCATCCATTGCAGCAAACATAGGTGCCCACGCGCGTACGTGGACATGTAAATACATTAAAACAATTGGCGCACGATGAACTTCATGACCAGAGACGGAAGTTTAAACATAAATCATAATATGAGAGCGAAATTGAAACGGTTTAAAACACTATATTGATAATATATATGAATAGGTGAAGGTGAGGGTTAAGGTTTTGTATTTTGAGGTTTCTGGTGATGATGTTAAGGAGGCAGCGCTAGATAGGCTCCTCGAACGGTTGCATTTTTCAGGAGCAGCATCCTTTCCTCTGCTCCGCTGGTGTTTAATTTGTGAAAAATTATTTTTGTTGGAGAATTTTGATTGCCAATCCCAATGATGGGAGGGGGGGAGTACTTTGATCAGCTATTTCGCTATTGGCTGGTTAGAAGCCGTTGTTACCGGAGTGCTCGCAAGCCATGCGGGGAACCCGAAACCCCCTGTATCGGTGTTCAGTGGGTAAGTACTCCCCCAGCAATCGGACAAATGTGTTCTCATGTTCGCCCAATCTGGCGTAGAATTTTTGAGCCCGGCGCCTAATGACGTCTTCCACATATGGAAGGGCCGAAGCTTTAAGTAGTAGCCTCAAAGGGAAACGTCGACATACAGAATATATGGACCGGAGTCCTCTATTCTGTACCCGCTGTAACCAGAGAAGCCAGGAGTGTGCTGCCATACTCCACACTTCGCAGGCGTAGAGCATCAGGGGGACAAACTGTCTTATTACTTAGATCCTTTGTAAGTAGAAGGGAAATAAGAGAATACACTAGACTAAACCGGCAGTCACATGTTTTAAAATGTGGTTGCTATGAGATTGAAGTCCGTTTCTTTCCGTGCCCAGGAGTTGAAAAGTTCCCGCAAGAGAAAGGTATAAGTATTTTAAAACTGAAACAAATGAAAAGGAATAGCTCGAAAACGGTTACTCTGCGAAAAAAGTATGTGACATAAGTTGTGTGTTTTAACATGATCTACATTTTTTTTTGTAGTAAATTTTTTTCTATTTCTTACGGTTTGCCAGCTATGCAAAATTCAGAAAACATCATACAGAATAAAGAGGTCTTCAGAGAATATTCCCAGAAAAATCAAGTTATGCATTTTACTTGTCATGTAAAAATCTTAAAAATAATACATTTTAATCAAAATAATTAGTGACATTTTTCAACAAAACAAAATTTTCGAATTTATTTTTCATGTGAAGGGTAGTTGGAGGTGGGGAGAATTTCTGGAACATTTTCGGGTCGCATCCTTGGAAGATACTCATCCTTGGTATTTAACGGACTTTTCACACACACACACACTGACATTTTTCAAAAAATGTTTTTTTTTTAATTCAGGGTGTCTCAAAACATACATTTCCGGAGAAATCTCGGTAGCGAATTTTGAGTGCAATACAATAGCTTCGCTGTAGTACAATATTTACATAGTACGTGTAGAGAAAGTAGTAAAATGTGTTTAAATCTAATAGCTACTTTCTAATGTTTTGCGAGTTGATTGCCGTGTAGCTTGTCCGAATTTCTCTGATGGTTTGCTAATTATAATAATTTAAAGATTTTGTGTTCATGCAAAAATGAATTTGACTAGAGAACGTTATTGGATAATGATATTTACCTTCTCTAGCACGTATGCAATATGCGCATAGCACGAGGGCTTTGACTACACTCACTGCTGCAGGTGTCATCTGGTGTTTTCCCTGGAAAGTTTGACATTGTTGACTGTTACCTACTTCAGATATTTTCTCAAGAGAGCGTTATTTGTGTTGTTGCAGTGACTTTAAAATCGCCTCAGCGATTGGAAAAATCCCCAGCGGAAATCAAACCCGGGTCCCTATAGGTAGTAGAGAAACTATGAAACATAAAGTCGAAGATCCTATTTCAAGACCCGCTTGTGGCATTCGAATCTTCAAGTCTGATTAGCTTTCCAACATTATTATTATTATTATTATATTTTTTCGTTGTCGGCTTACCCTCCCCATATTTAGGACTTACAAGCGGATGCCTAGGGGTCAAAAGCCTGCCGGGGAGCCAACGGCACGAAACCACAGAATGGAGAATCTGGAATGAGTGGTTGGCCCATAGTCAGGCAGGAGCGTGAGGAGTGGATGATATGAATTGTAAGCGAAATGGATGATGGGATAGGTGAAAATGAAGCACTTATTTGAATGAGTGGCGGGGGAAACCGGCTCACCCCGAAAAAACCCGCCCAGACGCGCTTCGTCCACAGCTCACACATGGGGGCGCTTAGGATCGAACCGAGCATCTAGGTGGGTGAGGAGAGGACTAACCACTCAGCCATAGCACTGTCATTATTATTATTATTATTATTATTATTATTATTATTGATAATTTAATTGTTTTTTCACATAAACTGTGTGTAGGACAGGAGTTGGATAGGTACAGTTAGACTGAAAAATTCAATACCATAGCCGGGATTTGAACTACGGATCTCCTCTGTGTAGGACAACTCCTATCCTACACACGGCTTTTGTGAAAAAAACTATTAATTAACACTAATTGACTTAATATTTGGTTAAACTATGAATCCTAGGACTTAAAGTACTTACGACATTGTAAGTCGCCATTGGGGTATGTCATCTCAGAATAATTTGAGATCAACTTGTGGTTTTTTGTTGTTGTTGTTGTTTTTTTTTTTGTTTTTTTTATAGTGCTTGACTCCCGCTTTTACTTCTTTGCACTGCAGACGATGAGGCTGATGATAGCTGGAATGAGGATGGAGCACCGGTGGAATATGATGGTGGGGGAAACCGCAGAACTCTGAAAAAACCCGCCCCTGAGCCGCTTTGTCCACCACAAATCTCATATACAGTCGCTTGGAATCGAACCCGGGCCGTCTAGGTCAGAGGCGAGTGGTCTAACCACCCGTCCACGGCACAGTCTCGTGGTTTTCCGGGAAACATGTGCGTCAGTCAAGGAATTTAATGCCATGCCGGCATGTTGCCATTGTAGGTCAGTGGTTAGAGCAACCGGCTAGAGACCGGTAGATCCATGGTTCAAATCCCGACTATGGCATTGAATATTCCAGTCTAACTCTACCTATCCAAATATTATTATTACAACCAGATCTTTAAGTTTCCTTGACATTTACAAATTGCGAAAAATTCGCATATCTCTCACCAAAAGTGGAACACATCTAGCGCTGTTCCTGAACCCAGGGCTTTAACCTCGAGGTCATACCGCATGATCAGCTCCAAGGTCGTCGCACACGTGAGGCAGTACACACCCTCGCCTTGACTTGCTACCTTTCCCAGGAGTCCCCCCTTCGTCCCTCGGCAACTTTCAAACGGTCATGCATCAGCTGATAATAATGAACAAAGGTAACGGGGGCCGTTCAATAGGTTAAGCTTTCATTCATATTGCGTACTAAGAACTGTAAGTTATACTTATCAGTCCAGAATGCATATTGGGAATACGAGGACCGCATTAAGAAAAAATCTGATGTGTTCCATATACATGACTTTCTCTACATCTCTGCAACAAATTGTTAAAAAGCTTATGCTTATTTTTATCTAAAAACGATCGAACCCACGAAAAAAATGTATATAGCATAAATGTTATGTTTTAACACGATCTTCATTTTCTTTTAAGTAAGTTTTTGTCTATCTCTTACGTTTGCCAGTAATGCAAATTTCCGTAAAATTCATCCAGAATAAAGTAGTCTTCAGAGGCTATTCCCAGAAAATTAAAGATATACATTTTATTTGTCAGGTAAATATCTGTAATATACGATATTTTAATCAAAATCGTTAGAGCCATTTTTTAGAAAATCAAAATTTTCGAAAAAAAGTTCCATGTAAAGGGTGGTTAGGGGTGGAGGGGATTTTCTTGAAAATATTCGTGTCGCATCATTGGAAGATACCAAACTTAAATACCAAGTTTGGTATTTAACGGCCTTTTCGTTTTTGAGGTATGTTCCACACAGACACACACACACGCAGACATTTTTCTAAAAATGCCCTTTTTGTATTCAGGGTGTCCTAAAACATATATTTCCAGTGAAATCTCGGTATCGAATTTTTGGGTGCATTACAATACCTTGTCTATACATTATGTACATAGTACGTGTAGAGAAAGTAAAAAATCTGATGTGTTACACTCACATGACTTTCTCTAGCTGCTCTACAAACTTCTTACAAAATATTATTCTTCTTTATACACAATACTAATGGAGTTAAACATTAACAGAATGTTTTTATTACTTAGTTCCTTATAAGTAGAAAGAAACTAAAGGAATGCATTAAGCTAAAGTGATAGTCAAATGTTTTAAAAGCTGTCGTTATGCGATTATCATTGCAAATCGTGTCTTTGCTTGCGCAGGAGTAGAACAAAAGAAAAACGGACACTTCCTGTCTGAGAAAAGTATAAGTACTTTACAATTGAAACCAATAATAATATCTCGGTTACCTCCACAATAAAAACGTAAAGGACATAAATTGCGTGTTTCGACAAGATCTACAATTTTTGTGCAGTAAGTTATTGTCTATTTCTTAGAGTTTAACAGTTAGGCAACTTTCGGCAAAATTCATCCAAAATAAAGAAGTCTTCAGAGGCTATTCCCAGAAAATTCAAAATATACATTTTATTTGGGATATAAATATCTTTAATATACGGTATTTTAATCAAAATCATTAGAGCCATTTTTGGAAAAAATCACAATTTTCGAAAATTGTTCCATGTAAAGGGTAGTTTGGCGGGAGGGGTTTTCTTCAAAACCTTCGTGTCGCATCTTTGGAAGCTAACTTATATACCAAGTTTCGTAATCTACCGATTTTTCGTTTTTGAGTTATCGTGTTCACGGACACACGCACACACACACACACAAACACACACGCGCGCGCGCGTGCTTTTTTGGATAAAGGGGATCCTAAAACGTCTGTCTATTTCCGGTGAAATCTCGGTATCGAATTTTTAATAGAATGCACCTTCTCTATACACTATGTACATAGTATGTGTAGAGAAAGTAAAAACGAGCAATTAAATGAAAACATGTTTTAACGTGCTCTACATTTTTTGTGTGGTAAGTTTTTGTTCGTCTCTTGCGGTTTAGCAGTTATGCAAAATTCCATAAAGTTCATCCAGAATAAAGTAGTCTTCAGAAGCTATTCCCAGATAATTCAAGATATACATTTTATTTGTCAGGTAAATACCTTTAATATGCGATATTTTAATCAAAATCATTAGAGCCATTTTTGAGAAAATCAAAATTTTCGAAACATTTTCCATATAAAGGGTAGTCTGGGGTGGAGAATTTTTCTCTAAATCCGATCCTTGGAAGATACTAAACTTACTAGGGTGGTCTGAAAAGTTCTCGGCGTTACCCAGAGATCGCGGCACTATTTGCTTAATTTTTGTTCCTTACGGTGGTACACGTGACCCTATGTAAAATTACAAGTCATTCTAGGCAATAGTTGACTGTAGGCAGTTGTTTGAAGCAGTGGAAGTGCGCATTGCTTTTTAAATGGAGAAATTCGAGTATCGTGCGGTGATAAAATTCTTCTTCATAAAAGAAGGTTTAACACATAGAGAAATTTATTTGCGGACTGTAAATGTGTATGGTGATTCTTCACCTTCGGTTTACAGTGTGAAGAAATGGGCTGCTGATTAACATGGCCGTGAAAGCGTCCAAGGCGATCCACGCGAAGGACGTCCAAAAACTGTAACACACCGGAAATCATTGAAAAAGTGCATGACATGATTTTGGAAGATCGTCGTACAAAGGTGCGTTAAATTGCTAATGCTCTTGGAATTTCAAAGGAACGTATTGGTCACATCTTGCATCAGGAATTAAAAATGAAAAAGCTTTGCGTAAGATGGGTGCCACGTATCCTTACCGTGGATAACAAAAGCATTCGAACGACACTTTCTCAAAAGTGCTTGGCGTATTTTCAGAAGAACAGAAGTGACTTGCGTCGATACGTTACATTGAATGAAACATGGATTCACCACAACACACCCGAATCCAAGCAGCAATCGAGGCACTGGGCATAAGTTGATTTTTCAGTTCCAAAGAAGGCGAGGATGGTGCCATCGGCGGGAAAGATCATGGCGTCAGTGATTTGGGATACCAAGGAATTTTGTTGATTGACTATCTTGAAATAGGAACTGGAGAATACTACTCTCAACTTCTAACCAAACTAAATGCAAGCATTCGTGAAAACAGACCCGAGTTAAAAAAGAAAAACATTGTTTTCCATCAGGACAATGCACCTGCCCACAAAAGTGTTTTGGCATGGGGAAATTGAGAGATCTGCTCTATAAAATGCTGGAACATCGTCCCTATTCCCCATACTCCCTCGGACTTCCATCTGTTTCCAAAACTGAAGAAATTCCTCTCTGGTAGGCGCTTTTCGTCCAATGAAGAAGCAATTGCAGCTGTTAATGGGTACTTTGCAGCACATCCAGAAGAACACTACAGAAAGGGGATAATGGCATTCCAACACCACTGGATAAACTGTATTGATATTAGAGGAGATTATGTTGAAAAATAAAACTACTTTAAAAGCATGAATTGTCGTTTTTCACTATCAGGCCGAGAACTTTTCAGACCACCCTCGCATATACAAAGTTTGATATCCTACCGACTTTTCGTTTTTGACACACACAGACCTTTTCTAAGAATGATTTTTTCGGTATAAGGGGACCTCAAAACATATGTCCGGTGAGATATCGACATTGAATTTTTTGATGAAATAAAATACCTTCTCTATCCACTATATATATTATGCATACGGGCTAGAGAAAGTAAAAGCACGTCAATTTTAGTATTTGCATTATTCCTTACTTAGGAAATATCCTCTATAGGTATCTTGTACTTATATCACTTGCTCTGCAGAAAGGCCAAAACATATACATATGCATAATAAAGCTCCACGTGACTTTCAGTCATGATGATATTGTACTAACAGGGAATGCGGGTGTTTACCTTTTTCTTAACCTTTTCTTAGCCCAGGTGTTTCGTCCTTGATCACTGTTGATGCAATTTAAATTGCATTGTTTCTGACGTCGGAACTTTCACTGAAGGAAGATGCGTCATATGCTGCAAATGTCAAACTGGCAGATGTTCCGCTTAGAAAACACAGATCTAGGTGTATAAAACTTTGTGTACAAGGGTGAAACAGTGAGTGTAATTTGGACCAGCGTGTATTTTGGACCAATATCAGTTTAAGAAAATGGGTACCGTTGGGAGTATCAATAATAGGGTATCTTGAGCAGCGTTTGTTGTAAGCGTTCCCTCCAATTTTAGATATTCTGTTGTCAATAACATTGGAGGGAAGTTGTGGTCTTTGTTGAGAGCATTTTCACTGTAATTTTGTCCCACTTTTAGAACCGAGTTTTCTTCCACTTAAGGTATTTCTTTAGAAACCAAATTAAAACGACGGATTATTCAATATGTTAAGGTAAGTGTGATGTAGATTTATTTCATTAATTCAGTTTAGGATTATAAGAAATGTGATTCTCATAAAGTGTAGTGTAATTTGGACCGAAGCTGTAGTTAATTTAGTCCGGATATTCAAATTGGGTATTACATTCCAAATGAGCATGTATGTGTGTATATGTATTTATTTGAAGTCACGTTGTTAATTTACTTTAGTAATTTATTTAGATAGGTACATATTACTGTTACACATAATATAAGTTATGTAAATTTCCAGATGACAAGAGAACCTCGCAAATCTAAGGATCCCCTCTGTAAATGGAAAGAGCAAGATCTGAGAAAAGCTTTTGAAGCTATAACGGAGGGTATGTACATTAATGAATGCTTAACATACCACCAAGTACAATAAAGAGGTACAACACAGCCAAGGTACCAGCACCTATTGTGAACACTGGAAGGCCTACCGATCTGCCATGTGAAGTCGAGGATCAACTTGTGCATCAACTTCTGCACTTAGAGAGAATGTTCTATGAGAATGTTATAGTATTAAAATTATAACACCTACATAATAAATGTCCACATCAGGAGAGTCTTCAAAGAGAAGAAGAAAAAGAACTTTAGCTGCAGGTATGGTCTTGACAGTAACACCTCATGAAGAAATGTTAGTGAGAGCCTCAAATACCTCTAGAGTCAAGAGGATAAAGAAAATCAATTTTGGTAAAGATGAAAATAAAAACTAAGAAGATACTTTTTGTGTTGTATGAGGGAAATCTCACGAGGAAAACTGGATACAGTGTAATAAATGCAAGGGATGGGTTCATGAAGACTGTGCTGGTATAAGTGATACAATTTATTTCTCTTCTGATAGGTGCATTGCGGAGTGAACAGTGATATCCTCCTTTAATTTGGAACAAAAACTTGAAAATATTAAGCGTCCACAAAACTTTGGGTGAAAATGATGTAAGGTGATATTAATTTTGCTAAAGGTAATCTGCTCCACTCGGATATTTTGAATAATAATAATAAATTATTCCAGGTTTAAATCAAGTATTATTATGAATTTCAATCATTAAAAGTAAATATAAAAGTATACGAATCCATTATAAATGTATTATATTTACACAACCTCTCAGACCAAATTACACATGCCTTAGAAAAATACTGTAATCATATTTTGCAAATTATGTAGCTGGTACTAAACCTTGAAAACTCACATAATGGTATAAGTTCATATCTTTAACACGTTAAAATAAGTTGTGAACTTTGACGAAGGTTTTCTGTTCAGATATTAGTACTTAAAGGTAAGTGGTCCAAATTACACGGACTTCCGCTATGTAGTTTCCGTATTGATTTTAAAGGTCGAGTTTACTTCTGTTTACTTAATGTTTGGGGCTGTCAGTTTGACATATGTGCCTTACGTAGGAGTTTTAAAAAATAATATATTTTTACTTTCTCTACACGTACTATATGCAGTGTATAGAGAAGGTATTGCACTCCACCTAAAAATTAGATACCGGGATTTCACAGGAAATGCACGTTTTAGGTCTTTGTATCCAAAATAAGTATTTTTGGAAAAAGGTCCGTGTGTGTCTGTGAACACGACAACTCAAAAACGAAAAGTCGGTAAAATACCAAACTTGGTATATAAGTTTAATATCTTCCAGTTGGCAAAACTATTAAGCCCGAGATTTAAAGTGCTTACGACATTGTAAGTCGCCATTGTGGTAATTTGAGATCACTTTATGGTTTACCGGGAAACAAGCGAGTTAGTTGAGAAATTTAATGCCGTGTCGGCTTGTTGCCATGGTAGCTCAGGGGTTAGAGCTACCGGCTAGACACATTCAAATCCCGGCTATGACACTACATAGGCACCGCAGGCGATGACACTGATATGGAATGTAGATGAAGCACCAGTGAAATGCCATAGTGGGGGAAACCGGAGTAAACCCGCCCAGCGCCACTTTGTCCACCACAAATCCCACATGCGGGCGATTAGGAAGGAATCAGGGCCGCCTAGGTGAGAGTCAAGTGGTCTCCGGGATCTCCGGTTTCCCTCACCATTCATTCCACCAATTACTCCATAATCATCTTTCATTTCATTCACTTCCTCACTTCTATACCAGGCATTGGATTGATCTCTGATCCAGAGCCTTTGCTTCCGAAAATGCGTCTCACTCCAGGCCTTGGCTTGTAAGTCCTACATACAAAGAGAGTATACAGATAGTAGATAGGAAACGAAGCAGCATCAATACTATAACTTTCCACCACAAAATGGCGACCTACCCGGCGTGCGCGATTGCAGATTCTAGTTCAGTTTTAGACTGGAAGTCTGCCATTGGTCGATTGACCAACATGGCTGTGCATGTGCAAGCAGACAAAACGAACGGTAGGCTGTGCATTTTGCATTGGAAAGAAGAGTCGATTTTCAGAAACTCCATTTTTACCCCTTATTTCGATCCAGTTCATTTACACACACCTAACCTAACTTAATGTAACCTAACCTCGACGAAATCTCGAGCTATGTTGTCTCCGTAACCAATAGGAAAGACTCTGTCTAAAACTGAACTAGAATCTGCAATCTCGCACCCGGCAGAAACACCAATATAAACGCACATATTTAGAACAAGTTGTAAGCCCTAATAGACCAAGTGTGCTTGGTATTGGTATGTAGCATTCATCAGTGTAAACTTTATGACTAATTGCGAAGACTCTTAAATAAAAATAAAAAATCTGATGCGTTCCATTTTCACATGACTTTCTCTACATCTCTGCTACAAATAATTGTTAAAAAACTTATTCTTCTATTTACTTCATGCTAATCGAGATAAACATTAGCAAAAATGGTCTTATTACTCTTTTCCATTTAAGTAGAAGGGAAATAAGGTAGTACATTAGGCTAAAGCGATAGTCAAAAGCTGGTTATTATGTGAATGAAGTTCCTCTGTATGGACAGGAGTTGACAAATTCTCGTATGAGAAAAGTATAAGTATTTTAAAGCTGAAACCAATAACAACAAAAACGGTCAACCCTACGAAAAAAATGTATATACTATAAATTGTGTGCTTTAACGAGCTCTACGTTTTTTTGTGCAGCTAGTTTTTGTCTATCTCTTACAGTTTATCAGTTATGTAAAATTCCGCAAAATGCATTCAGAGGCGATTCCCAGAGAAATCAAGGTATACATTTTATTTGTCATATACGATATTTCAATAAAAAATCGTTATTCATTTTTGAGAAAATCAAAATTTTCGAAATACCAACTTTGATATTTAACCAACTTTTCGTTTTTGAGTTATCGTGGTCACAGACACACACGAACATTTTTCTGCATTTTTTGGATACAGGAGACCCTAAAATATATATATTTCTGGTGAAATCTCGGTATCGAATTTTGGGTGAAGTGTAATGCCTTTTCTATACACTATGTACATAGTACGTGTAGAGAAAGTAAAAAAAAGTTCATCCATAAAAGCGACTTGAAAATGATTAGCGACTATCGATTGCTGATCAATCAATAGCACAGTAACATTTAAAAACCGAATACAGAAGTAGCATTCGAATAATCGATAGTTAGCCTACTATCGAATAGTTCCATAATTTCATTCGATAGTACCCATCACTACTTCAAGTTATTTATACTCAAACCCAAAGTACGTAACAACGACCGGGTCATTGACAGCAGGTAAGCGTGTTTTCGTGATTGGTCTGAACATGCCAACAGGGAAGGGGTGCGTTTGTTATCTATGACGTCACAGTGGAAGGCCAGTAAAGGTTCACCCTAATTTCCTTTCATCCTGCCTTGAATGCTTGGAAATTCTGTAACTTGGTAATGATTCCTAAAGACCACTTCATACATAGCACATAGTTATTTAGAAAACGTAAAAAATAAATGGAAATGGACTGTTAACAAGGAAGAATTATAGTTTACGAGCAGTTAGTAATAGTGATAGTTACAGTAAAATGTTCTTTTTTGTATAATATAACCTGGACTGCACACTGAAAAAGTGGTCTGGGCCAAATTCTACTGGGTATCACAAGATATGTATTGTAAAATATATATATATATTTCTTAGTGCTTCAATAAACTTAGACTTAGTACAGGTGTTGCACTCCGTCCAAAACTTGGGCGCCGAGATTTAACTGGAAATGCATGTTTTAGGGTCTCCTGTATAAAAAAGCAGTTTAGAAAAAGATTCGTGTGTGTATCTGTGAACAACATAAATGAAAACAAAAATGGGTCAAATACCAAACATAAAAATTAAAAACGTTATTTATAACAAAATGTATGATTTAAATAGACATACACTTTTGTATAATAAGTTTTCGTGTATTGTTTTACATTTTACCTGTTTTACAACATTATAAAAATTATTTCCGAATGAAACATTCACACACTATTCTCAGAAAATACCGTATATATGAGTTCATTTGTTATGCTATTTTAATCAAATTCGTCAGAGCCATTTTTAAAAAATCTTAATATGTTCCATACACATGGCTTTCTCTTTATCTTGGTAATAATTTATTGTTTAAAAACTTGTTCTATCTACTTCATGCTAATCGAGGTAAACATTAGCAGAAATGGTCTTCTTACTTGCTTCCTTGTAAGTAGAAGGGAAATAAGGGAATACACTAGGCTAAAGCGATAGTCAAAAGCTGATTGCCAAGTGCCTGAAATTGCTTCTTTGATTGCAGGAATTGACAAATTCCCGTGTGATTTTAAGACTGAAACAAATAACAAGGAATATCCCAAAACTAATCAAACTCCAAGAAAAAAATGAAAAAATATATAGGATAGAAATTGTATGTTCTAACGAGATCTACTTTTTTTTGCAGTAATTTTTTTGTCTATCTCTTATGGTTTACCAATTATAGAAAATTCAGCAAAATCATCCACAATAAAGAGGTCTTCAGAGGCTACTCTCAGAAAATTCAGGATATACATTTTGTCATCTTTAATGTATGTATTTTATCGCTCGAGCCATTTTTGAGAACATCAAAATCAATTTTCGAAACTTTCCATGTAAAGGATAGTTTGGGGTGGGGGAATTTTGCTCAATATCTTCGTGTCGCATCCTTAGAAAATAGTAATATTAAATACCAAATGTGGTATTTTACAGAATTTTCGTTTTTAAGTTATCGTGTTCACAGACACAGGGACATGCACGCACGCACACGGATCTTTTTCTGGAAATGTTTTTGGGGGCGTATAGGTCCTCAAAACATGATTTTACGACGAAAACTCGATATCGGTTTTTGAGAAGAGTACCTACAATCCCCCCCCCCTCCTACTGTAATGGAGCAGAGAAAGTGAGAATGATTTTTGGGGTGTCAAAATATGTATTTGTTATGAAATATCAACATGGATTTTTTTTGTGGAATATAAAACTTCCTCTACGTAGAGAAAGTAAAATATTGCCGCAGCGAATGAAAGTATCGCTTGCTTATATTAATCAACTCATCCTTTTGTATTTTTTTTTGTCAATTGTCTATTGCTATTCTGCTATAAATGTATCTATTTACTATTTTACAAAACTCTTTCGTAAATATCCAAGGATAGGAAAATCATGATCAGCCATGAGGCTCATGCGATTTCCAAGTATACACTGAAAATGTATGGCAAGTCCCTTTTTACTTTCTCTACACGTACTATACACATGGTGTATAGAGAATGTATTGCATTCCACCTAAAAATTCGATACTGAGATTTCGTAGACAATACACCTTTTAGGGTCCCTTGAAACCCAAAAAAAGTATTTTCAGAAAAAGGTCCGTGTGTCAATGTGTTCGTGTGTCTGTGAAATCGATAACTCAAAAACGAAAAATAAGTAAAATACCAAAATTGTTATTTAAGTTTAGTATCTTCCAGGGATGCAACACGAAGCTTTTGAGAAAAATCCCCACACTCCAAACTATCCTTTACAAGGAAAAAATTTCGAAAATTTTGATTTTCTCAAACGAGTATAATGATTTTGATTAAAATCTCTTATATTTAAAATATTTATGTCACAAATAAAATGCTTATCTTCAATTTTCCGGGAAAAGTCTCTGAAGATATGTTTATTCTGGATGAAGTTTGCGAAAGTTTGCATTACTGGTAAACCATAAGAGATTAACAAAAACTTACCCCACATAAAATAATAGAACTTGCTAAAACACACAATTTATGTTATATACAGTTTTTTCGTGGAGTTGACCGTTTTTGAGATCTTCCTTGTTATTAGTTTTAGTTTTAAAATACTTTTCTCATACGAGAATTTGTCAACTCCTGTCCATACAAAGGTATTTCAGTCACATAGCAACCAGCTTTTAAAAGATTTGACTATCGATTTAGCCTAGTGTATTCCCTTATTTCTCTCCTACTTACGAGGAAGCAAGTAATAAGGCTCTTACTGCTAATTTTTTTCGATTAGCATTAAGTTAATAGAAGAATAAGCTCTTTAATAATTTGTTGCAGAGATGTAGAGAAAGTCATGTGAATGGAAGACATATGATGATGACTACTACTGCTACTGCTGCTGCTACCCGTGGTGTAATGGTTATCATACTAACTTAATATACCCAAGGTCGCGGGTTCAAACCCGGCGGAAGACGATGGATTTTTTCGGATGTAAAAATCCTTAACATGGCTTCCTTCGGAAGGGAAGTAAAGCCGTTGGTCCTGTGTCGTAGATTTACGGCACGTAAAAGAACCTCAAGCCTGATAGAGAGGCCTCTGAGCAAAAGTTAGCGGTCTTTCACGCCCAATTTAGAATGGGACGCTGAGAACCATAGTAGTTAAACAGCGTCCATAAATGACATGCCATTTTTTGCTACCACCACCACAAATACTACTGCTACTTCTACTAATGGTTAGACCACTCGCCTCTCACAAAGGCAGTCTCGGTTCGATCCCAAGCGACCACACGTGGGATTTTTGGTGAACAAAGCGGTGCAGGGGCGAGTTTTCTCCGGGTTCTCTAGATTCCCCCGTCATCACATACCACCAGTGTTCCATCTTCATTACATATATCATCAGTGTCATCTGCAGTGCCATTGTAGTAAAAGCGGACGTTAAACACTATCCAAAAAAATTACTACTGCTACTACTAAAATATTAATCAGTTCCATTGCATGCAAATTTAATGTGTATATGCTTCTTTTAAACTCCCAGACACGTGACATTTCTTGTTTCGTGTCATTGTAAACATACCGTTAGAAAGCGGCATATGTTCAAGGCAACTACCTTTATTTTCGAAATAAAAAGGAGTGGTTGATAGGTTTAATTTTTATGCAACACTAACTGTACTCGTAGTTCTGCTTGCATTTTCCCGTTAACTAATGACATATTTCACCCTCTGTCTCTCTCTCTCTCTCTCTCTCTCTCTCTCTGCAATAGAACTATTTATGTGGTATATCCAAATGGGATAGTAAAATTTCTTACATACTCTTATTTTCTGCCGCCTTTGACTTCTTTTAAGAATCTATAGCGGCCATATTCCATTACTTAATAACGTTGTCTTTTCTATACAATTTTGCTTTAGCACCAAGTGGTGTCCTTATACCATCACGCATCAATTTGTAATCAAAATCATATTTATATATTCTTTCTCTTTTCTGTTTCTAATTCTTCTGTGGGATGATCTTTTATGTATTCATTGTTAATATGTATTTTATTGTACTGTCTTATATAAGTTTATAATACTGATTAATTTTTTACCATTTAAATTAAACTCCTTGGGCCGAATTCGCCATTTTCACGTCCCGAAGAAGTGATTTTATCCTATACTGCCATCTATGGGCATTGAGTGGTGAACTTACGAACTACAAATTTCCTGATCAAGAAGCCACTTTAAGATTTGATGAAATGGTACCTGAATTGAATTTAAACTACACTTTAAACTTTAATAATAACTATTGTTATTTTTGTTTATGTTTTTATATCACGTTTATTAATTAGCACATACTTTTAACTGTTCGTAATTCATACTGACGGTAAATTGATACGAACATTTGTATCCTAATATTTTCCATGAATCAAAGTTTATATTTTATGTGTAAGATTTTTCTTAAAAAAACTGCCGTGTTCCATTCACATGACTTACTTTCTACCTCTGAAACAAATTATTGTTAATAAGCTTATTCTTCCATTTACATCATGCAAATCGAGAAAAACATTAGCATAAACGGTCTTATTACTTAGTTCCTTTACAAGAAGAAGGGAAATAAGGGAATACACTAGGCTAATTCGACAGTCAAATGTTTTAAAATGTGGCTGCTATGGAACTGAAATCTATTTCTTTACGTGACCAAGCTTTGACAAGTTCTTGTATGAGAAAAGTTTAACTATTTTAAAACTGAAATCAATAACAAGGAATATCTCGAAAACGGTAAACTCTACGAAAAAAAATATGTTACATAAATTGTGTGTTTTAACGAGGTCTACATTTTTGTCCAAAATGGAAATGGCGTGCTATTTATGCTCTTTAACTACTGGTTCTCAGCGTCCCATTCTTGATTGGGCCTGAAACACTGCTTAATTTTGCTCAGATCCCTCTCTATCAGGTTTGAGGTTCTTTTACGAGCCGTAAATCTACGACACGGGACCAACGGCTTTACTTCCCTTCCGAAGGAAGCCATGTTAAGGATTTTTACATCCGAAAAAATCCATCGTCTTCCGCCGGGTTTGAACCCGCGACCTTGGGTATATAACCATTACACCACGGGTAGCAGCAGCAGTAGCAGTAGTAGTCATCATCATATGTCTTCCATTCACATGACTTTCTCTACATTTCTGCAACAAATTATTAAAAAGCTTATTCTTCTATTAACTTAATGCTAATCGAAAAAATTAGCAGTAAGAGCCTTATTACTTGTTTCCTCGTAAGTAGAAGAGAAATAAGGGAATACACTAGGCTAAATCGATAGTCAAATCTTTTAAAAGCTGGTTGCTATGTGACTGAAATGCCTTTGTATGGACAGGAGTTGTCAAATTCTCTGTTAAGGATTTATACACCCGAAAAAATCCATCGTCCTCCACCGGGTTTGAACCCGCAACCTTGGGTATATGAAGTTAGCATGTTAACCATTACACCACAGAGGGCGACTGATTTTGTCTATCCCTTACGGTTTACTAGTTATGCAAAATTCAGCAAAATTCATCCAGAATAAACAGATCTTCAAAAGCTATTCCCAGAAAATTCAAGATATACATTTTATTTGTGTTGGAAATGGTTTTAATATGTGGTATTTTAATCAAAATCGTTGAGCCATTTTTAAGAGAAACAAATTTTTCGAAAATTATATCCTGTAAAGGATGGGGGGATTTTCTTGAAAAACTTTGAGATGCATTATTGGAAGATACCAAACTTAAATACCAAGTTTGATATTTTGCTGTCTTTTCGTTTTTGAGCTATGCTGTCCACAGACACCACACAAACGGACCTTTTTCCTAAATTTTTTTTTTGATTCAGGGGTACCCAAAACATGTATTTCCGGTAAAATCGTGGTATCGAATTTTTGGGTACAATACAATACCTTCTTTATACACTATGTATATAGTACGTGTAGAGAAAGTAATAGTTCCACAGTTGAGCACCGTGTAATCACTTTGGAGTAATTATGACGTCAGGTAGCGATTGTTAAATGTGGTGTGTGAATTGTTCCTATCACTGTAATCCTATGGGCGCACATATCGTGACCATGTGCACATCCTGCCCTCTGCTGCGGATGTGTTCAAGGTTGTTGCTTCGATGCCAGACAAGGTTTGCGAGATTATTTTGTCAGCCTCAACTGAAAAAATCTTGAATGTTTCATTCACACTACTTTCTCTACATATCTGCAACAAATTATTGTTACAACGGTTTTGCTTCTATTTACTTCATGCTAAACAAAAAAATTAGCAGAACTAGTCTTATGCTTCCTTGTAAGTAGAAGCGAAATAAGGGAGTACCATAGGTTAAAGTGATACTCAAAAGCTGCTTGCTTTGTGACTGAAGTTCCTTTATACGGACAGGAGTTGACAAATTCCTGTATGAGAAAATTGTAAGTTTTTCAAAGCTGAAACCAATAACAACGAATACCTCAAAATTGGCCAACTCCATGAAAAAGTGTACATGACATAAAATGTGTGTTTTATCGTGCTCTACATTTTGTTGTGTAGTAAGTTTTTGTCTATCTCTTACGGTTTATCAGTTATGCAAAATTCAATAAAAATCATATAGAATAAAGAGGTCTTCTTAGGATATTCCTAGAAAATTTAAGATAAATATTTTATTTGACAATTAGACATCTTAAATATAAGAGATTTTAATCAAAATCGTTAGAGCCATTTTTAAGGAAATCAAAATTTTCAAAATTTTTTCCATGTAAAGGACAGTTTGGGGTGGGGGGAATTTTCTTGAAAATCTTCGTGTCGCATCCTTTAAAGATACCAAACTTAAATACAAAATACACACACATACAAACAAACACACACGGACATTTGTCTAAAAATGTTTTTTTTATTATTCAGGGGGTCTCAAAACATGTATTTCCGGTGAAATCTCGGTATCGAATTTTTGGGAGCAATAAAATTCCGTCTCTAAACACTATGTGCATAGTACGTATAGTGACAGTAAAAATCTTATGTGTTCCATTCACATGACCTTCTCTACATCGCTGTAATAAATTATTGTTAAAAATCATATTCTTCTATCTGCTTTATGATAACTGAGATAAACATTAACAGAAATTGTCTTAATTGCCTGCTTCCTTATAAGTAGAAGGGAAATAAGGGAATACACTAGACTAAAA
Organism: Hymenopus coronatus; assembly: GCA_030762935.1. Lineage (NCBI taxonomy): Eukaryota > Metazoa > Arthropoda > Insecta > Mantodea > Hymenopodidae > Hymenopus > Hymenopus coronatus. The sequence goes on from CM060899.1 coordinate 59,869,925, forward strand.
CGACAGTCAAATGTTTTGAAATGTGCTTGCTATGAGATTGAAATCCGTTTGTATGCAGTGCCAGGAATTTACAACTTTCCGAGTGAGAAAAGTTTTAACTATTTTAAATCTGTAACAAATAACAAGGAATACCTCATAAATGGTCAACTACACGAGAAAAACATATATTACACAAATTGTGTGTTTCAACGATAGCTACGTTTTTTTGTATAGTAAGCTTTTGTCTATCGTTTACAGTTTACCAGTTATACAAAATTTATCCAGAATAAAAAGGTCTTCCGAGGCTATTCCAGAAAACTTAAAATATACATTTTATTTGCCGTGTAATTATCTTTAACATACGGTATTTTAATTAAAATTGTTAGAGCCACTTTCGAGAAAATTAAATTTTCGAAATGTTTTCCAAATAATCTCAAAATCTTCGTGTCGCATCCCTGGAAGATACTAAACTTATATACTAAGTTTGGTATTTTACCGACTTTTCGTTTTTGAGTTATCGTATTCAGACACACGGACTTTTTTCTAAAAAAGTCGGTAAAATACCAAACTTGGTATTTCAGTTTAGTATCTTCCAGGAATGCGAGACGAAGATTTTCAGAAAAATCCGCTAACCCCAAACTACCATTTACATGCAAAAAATTTCGAAAATAATGCTTTTCTCGAAAATGACTAGCGATTTTGATTAAATTGCCGTAAATTAAAATATTTATATGGCAAATAAAATGTATATCTTGAATTTTCTGAGAATAGCCTCTAAAGACCTCTTTGTTCTGAATGAATGTTGCTGAATTTTGCGTAACTGGTAAACCGTAAGAAATAGACAAAAACTTACTACACAAAAAATGTAGATCACGTTAAAACACTCAACTCTACAAAAAATTGTATAGCATATAAATTGTGTATTTTAACGAGATCAACATATTTTTTGCAGTAAGTTTTTATCTATTTCTTACGGTTTAGCAAAGTTCATCAAGAATGGACAGGTCTTCAGAGGCTTCCAGAAAATTTAAAATATACATTTTATTTATGATGCAAATATCTTTAATATATGGTATATTAATTAAAATCGTTAGAGCTATTTTTGAGAAAAACAAAATTTTCTAAGCTTTTTCCATGTAAAGGATAGTTTGGGTTGGGGGATTTCTTTGAAAATCTTCGTGTCGCATCTTGGAAGATGCTGAACTTAACTATCAAGGTTTGAATTTAAACAACTCACGGACTTTTTCTATTAATGCTAATTTTGATACTGAGGACCTTAAAACCTTGTATTTCCAATGAAATTTCGGTAATGAATATTGGGTGGAATACAATACCTTCTCTATATACTGTGTACGTTGCACATATGCGCTAGAGAAATATTTGTAAGAATAACGACAGAATAGTTTGTTGCAGGAGAAGCAGAATAATTAATGTGAATATAACACACCAGATTTTTTTTTAAGTCAATATAAGCAATTAACGAAAGAACAATGCTTAGTTGCAAAGAGATTTCCATTTATACCGGGTGGAAGGGAAGTCATTGCATTAATTTAAACCAGCGATAGATCTCGGTATTTGGAACATATTTTGTATCTTACGTTTTTGTCTCTGACTATATCCTATGGAGATATTTTAGTTTTGTCGAAAACAAGAGACAGACAAGCTGACAACGCTGCAGGCTGTGTGGGTGTCACTTGCACTAGGTCAGTACATAAACAAACACGCCTCGCTGCTGCTACCACATCCGTGTAGGCCATTCAGAATGCCAGTTGCACTGTATATCTGCCAAAACATAACATCAACCTGCGTCGTGTTTGCAAGCGTTCGACGTGTTTACATCCAGAAGCCAGTTCAGAAACCTGACCAACCTCAACCCAAGTTTGCTGAGTTAGTTCACGTCTGAATAACTGCTCGTAATATTCCTTTAATTTCTTTAAGTGATTAATTTTTTCGTAACTCTGTGTGATCTCCTGCAATTCCTACCGAAACTAATATCAGAAATATATTATTCTACGCATTGTAAGAGTAACAAGCTAATATCTTCGTACATTCTTGTGGAATTACGCAACAAAAACATTTATTTTTTCGAAATCGGCTGATCAAAGTACAAAATGCTATCATACTTTTTTGTTTGTAATGCTTCTATGAAGCACATATTAAAAGGAATGTAGTAAGTTCCCTTCCACCCGGTATTTATACTTGAATCTAAATCATAGCTCATATTTTGCTTCTCCGTCCTGCGTTGTGTTCTCGCCTTTAATTTAAGCTTCTCTGGCGGTTTGTGTGCACCGGGCTCTTAAAGCAACTAAACTTCGGGTCACTTTCAGTCCCTAGACCTAATATACAGTCTTACGTCACAATGGGATCTGGTGATATGACTTCATTTCCCGGGGACACACATTTTTATTGCAGAGCCAATTAACTCAGGTAATGGGGCTATGTATATTAGAGCAGGAAGATGACGTCAACTTCGGTAATAAGCCTTGTACTTCAAGCTAGATTCTTGTACTTTACGACCAACACACTTTAGGCAGTTAACATGGGGCTGATGCATTTTGCAGCATCTAGTAAGTAGTGAATACAGGATGATTCATAGTTCCTATTACAAACTTCTGGGAGTTGTACAGGGGACTAAGTAGATACAATTTTGTTGAGGAACCCGTGGCCGGAAATGTATCGTTTCGATACACAATTAGTTTGAAGGTCAATTTGATTTTAATTCTCCCGCTTCACGGAACGCAAATAAACTTTTCTAAGGGCATCCTCTGCGGTCCCCTGATGTCTTACAATATGACTTTTGTTTATAAACAATAGTGACAGTCAAGTTCTTTTCACCGATAAAGCTAACTTCACCAGGGAGGCTGTTTTTAACTGTAGAAACAATCACATTTGGGCTGAAGAAAATCTACAGGCCACACAACCACATGGATTTTAGCAACAGTTCGGCACCACTGTATGGGCCGGTATCTTTGATGATCATCTGGTTGGGCCCTATCTTCTTCCGTACCGCCTAACGGGTCCCATGTACCTGCAAGAGGTACTGATAGAGTTCTGTGAAGATTTGACATTGGTACTACGTCAGAAAACGATAGATTTTTCGGGGTAAAAATCTTAGCATGTCCTCCTTCGGAAGGAAGTAAAGCCACTGGTCGCGTTTCATAGATTTAAGAGGCCTCTGAGCAAAATTAAGCAGTGTTTCGCACCCAGTATAGAATGGGACACTTAGAATCATGTTTATGTCTAGTTGCCAAAATGATAAACGGAGAACTTAAAACAGTAGATGCCTTATACCCTCTAGAATGGGGTTGAAATCATAACTGAGTTGGTTCATCGATGAAAGAGACTGGAACAGTGGTTGGGACTGTCGACTCCAAAGCAACTAATAGTAACATTAAAATCCGAATGAAAACCGAATACTTGGGTAAGAATCGAATAACCGATAGATAGGGGACTTTGAATAATTCGATAGTTTTCAATCGATAGCGCCCATCACTGCTGCCATACATTTTGACTTATTATATTACTTTCTATACACATACTATGTACATAGTATATAGAGAAGGTATTGCACTGCACTAAAAATTCCATACCAAGAGCTCACCGGAAATAAATGTTTTGAGAACCCTGAATCCAAAAAAAGCCTTTTTTTTAGAAAAATGTCCGCGTGTGTCTATGTGTATGTGGGCAGCATAGCTCAAAAACGAAAAGACCGTTAAATACCAGACTTGGTATTTCAGTTTCGTATCTTCCAAGGATGCGACACGAAGATTTTCAAGAAAATTCCCCCACCCCAAACTACCCTTTACATGGAATAATTGCTTAAGATATTCTGATCCTTCTGCTTACAACAGACCAAGTAATAAGGAAAATTTCTGATAGTTACCTTCTCTACACGTACTATGTAATAGTGTATAGAGAAGTTATTGTATTCACCCAAAAATTCGATACCGAGATTTTATTGGAAATACATGTTTTGTGTCCCCTGAATAAAAAAAACATTTTTGGAAAAAGGTCCGTATGTGTGTCTGTGGACAGCATAGCTCAACGACGAAAAGTTTGGTATCCTCCAAGGATGCGACACGAAGATTTTCAAGAAAATCCCCCACCCCAAACTACTCTTTACATGGAGAAAATTTCGAAAATTTTTATTTTCTCAAAAACGGCTCTAACGATTTTGATTAAATCTCTTGTATACAAGATGTTTACATGCAAAATAAAATGTATATCTTGAATTTTCTGGGAATAAGCTCTAAAGACCTCTTTGTTCTGCACGATTTGTGTTATATAATTCTTTTTCGTAGTGTTGGCCGTTTTCGAGATATTTCTTGTTATTGATTTCAGTTAGTCCTTACTCTTTTCTCATATATGAACTTGTCAACTCCTGGCCAGGCAAAGAAACGGATTTCAATCCCATAGCAACCGCATTTTGAAACATTTGACTGTCGGTTTAGCCTAATGTATTTCGTTATTTCTCTTCTACTTATAAAGGAAATAAGTAATAAGAGCGTCTCTGCTAATGTTGTAGCATTAGATAGAAGAATAATAAGAATAATTATTAACAATGTTAAAGGAATGTTGGGAAAGTCGTGTTATTGTAACACATCAGACTTTATTCTGTTGTAGAGGTACATAATAGGTTTGAAATGTTCTTTGTTGCAGGGATGAAGGCGGAAGTGATTGGATGGGTAGCGACGGCAGTAGGAGCGCCAATAGTCGCCGTCACACTCTGCTGGACTCTGGTCATCTTCCACTACCACAGACACTCGTGGGTGTCGGCTGACTTGCTGCTAGTCGCATTGCTCGGGGAAGGTCTGGTGAAGCAGGGCGCCACGTTTGCGTACACCCTGCTCACATTGCTGAGGCGACTGGAGGAGGATGAGACGTGGTGCTCGGCCGTCGTATGGCTGGTCACTTCTGTGCACGTCCTGCAGGCCGCTACCCTGGCCACACTTTCAACCTCTCGACTCCTAGCCCTGAGATCGCCACTCAAGCATCGCAAGGCCACACGGAGGACACACCTCGTGTATCACCTGGTATCTTTGTCGATTTTGAGCTCATGCATCGGTGTCGCAGCTATTCTGGCCGAAGGCAACGGTAACCACTTCTCTCCAGCACTGCTTGAGTCAAACACCACCGCCAGACGCTGCACATTCCTGCCTCATGAGATGGACCGTAGATATGCTCTTCTTTTCCTTATTCTGCACAGTTTCTTGGACATCACCTCTCTTTTGGCTTTGGTGGGTACTCTCTTCAGCTGGTGCTGTCTCTACCGACGTCGCCTCAAGTCTAGTATGAGCATCTCCCAGCCCTCAACAATTACCGCCGACCAGAAGCGGCAGTTGCTCACATCTTCCTCGGACCTCTCCGCCATGTCCGAGATCTCCATTACATCAGCTTCGCAGAACGGGGGTTCTGTGTCTAAGGCTGCACAGACCAGAGCATTACTGGCTGCCAACCTCCGCTACATAGACGGCTTTCCGCCCCCCAAAACAACGAGCCTTGATGCTTTACCAACTGTCAAACCCGCTACGCCGATAGGAACTACGGACACTTACAAGTCATGTGCCATCATTGGTAAACCCCTCCTGCATTACGACGACACGACTTACGATAGGAACTACCCCGCGGCGGCAATGCTGGGAGCGAGAGATGGTAGCGGCGCTGAGGATGGGTGCCGCTGGACATCGGAATCATCCTACATATCCACCTCTACATCTTCTACCAACAGCAGGGCGCCCTGTATTATGCGACAACAGATTCGCGAGGAGGACAGCATCATCATGAGGCCTGAGGATCTTAGGCTTCCTTCCGTGGTCTCCATCCTGTTACTCTGCTACCTCGTCAACCATCTACCTGTATTGGTAAGTAGCACAGCGATATCTGAATATTAAACTTTGCATTGTAATACAATAGCTGTCATATACCTTCACTGTAATCTCTACGGATGTAACTCTCTAATCTGTACTTTAATGTAACTATACTCCCGCCGCTGAATCCTTGCACTTGACAGTTCGGGTGGTTTCGCGTAAGGTTGGCTATGCTGCCTTTTCGGCGTTGCCAGAGTAACTAGTAAACAACAATCGCTGATAACAAATGTCTCTTTCGTGTGTAAAAAGAATATAAACAGTGTACATAGTAAATGAATAGCGATGAATAATGTAACTAATTCCTTATTATTGATATTAATTGAAAATAACAGTGATACTATAACGCAGTATACATTACGTATTTTACAACAATATAGAACAAATTAATGCAAAAAGCTTGTTACAATGAGAGGAAGGTATAACAAAGTGATTTTCACAGGTTTAGAATTTTAATAGCTCAATTTCATCCAAGTCTACTTCGTCATCATTCTCGGAAGCATCATCATCATCAACATCGTCACCAAGACATATCATTAGTGGTTTACATTCACTGATGATTCCGTCTAATTCCTGCACTTTTCCTATCATTTTGTGCACGTGATTCACTTTCTTCTTTCATGAAGCCGCGTCCACATTCGCTACACTTTTCCGCAAAAGTCTATCAACCTCTATAATGGTAAAGTCTTGTTATGTTCCCTCACGTACAAACACCAACAACACAATCAACAATAACAACGAATAATACGTAGCTTGTACAAAACAACTCAACGCACGTGTTAGGAGTTCACATACTGAGCACGCGGTTGGAAACAGCCAGATATTGCAACGGTGCGCCTTCTAGATCCGTTTCCGTTGTCAGACCGACCGACCGACCGGAATGCTGCTTTGTGATTGGTTCAGAAAGTCAAACGGGTAAAGCTTTTCATCTACTTTTTGAGGATGTACCAACTTAACTCCCAACTGTCAAGTGCAAGGATTCAGCGGCGGGGGTATACAAGAAGTTTCCTGAAAGGTCCAAGTTGCACACTACCACGACAGGGGAAAACACCTTGAGGTTTAGATGATGATGATGAATTGGGCTTAAGGGCGCTCAACCTCGAGGTTATTAGCATACGTGCGTAAGTAAAAAGATAAAACGGAGGCAGGAAATAAATAATGGCCAACGTTACAAATAAAATCTGAGAGTATATAAAAGATATGGCAATGGCCATAAAGGGACAATAAACTGGGTCGCACATGAAAACTAAAAGGAAAATCCCTCAAAAAGTAAACCCACAGTGCTAAAAGTGAAAAAGAGCTAAAATTACTTAAAAGAATGACTGACAAGGGTCTTAAAAGGGTCTAAAAACTGGGTCGAACATGAAAATTAAAAAGAAAAGCGCTGTAAAAGCGAACCCCCAGTGCTAACAGTGAGAGATAAACTCACCAACGATAAAATTTTCAAAACACTAAAACGATCTTTAAATTGATACTTGGCGTAAAAAGCTAAAAACTCTATCTAGCGCGTGGCTGTCATCCCCGAGAATCTCAGAAAGGCAGACCGGAAGCTGATGTGTTGCTCGAAGGGCGGATTTCTTTGTTCACATGGTGAACAGACAAATGTGCCTCACACAGCGGACAGATAGTAGAAAACTGTGTATAAAAGTACAGTGACCGATGCGCAGACGAGCCAAAACCACTTCCTCACGACGAGATACGCGAGAGGAAGTTGTCCATTGATCCTTTACTGATCTGAGCTTGTTGCCGCGGAGAGCCGACCACTCTTTATGCCACCACGAAAGTACTTCTCTCCGCACAAGCCTAAAATCTTCGGCGGTGGAAAAATCGACTATAACATTGGGCGCCATAGTTGCCAACACATCCGCCAGTTCATTACCCGACAACCCAACATGTCCGGGAAGCCATGCGCAATCTACATTAACGCCAGAGGTATGTAAAACGTGGAGGACATCCTGAATGTGCTGCACTAAAGGACGGTAGCTGTACAGCTCACGAAGGCTCTGAAGTACGCAAAGGGAGTCGCTAAGAATGAGGCAGTCACCCAAATTACGACGGCGAACACAAAGAATGGCTCGGTAAATAGTATACAACCCTGCAATAAAAATAGATGTGTAACTAGGCAAACCGAAAGTATGTTGCTCGGCTTTGGCAACAAATGCACATCCAACACTTGAGGTTTAGAAAATGAAATGGCCTGTTATTTATGGACGCTCTTTAACTGCTTTGGTTCTCAGCGTCCCATTCTATATTGGGCGTGAAAGATCGCTTAATTTTGCTCAGAGGCCTCTCTCGTCAGGCTTGAGGTTCTTTTACGTGCCGTAAATCTACGACACGGGACCCACAGCTTTACTTCTCTTCCGAAGGAAGCCATGCTAAGGATTTTTACGCTCGAAAAAAGTGACAGCTATAGACCTGCAGTTTATAATATAATTAGATACAGAACTAATCAAACATAGTTCAAAGGTGAATATTCTTTTCCAGCTGAACAAACAAATATTGATATATGCCACTCACATGACCTTCTCTAGCTGTTCCACAAAAACTTTCCTTAAAAGATTATTTTTATACACGCCATGATAATCAAGACAAACAATGCCAGAAATTGTCTTATAACTTGCTTCTTTGTAAGTAGAAGGGAAATAAGGGAATACACTAAGCTAAATCGTCGCCCTTCGATGTAATGGTTACCGCGCAACTTCATATACCCAAGGTCGCGGGATCAAACCCGACGGTCGACGATGGCTTTTTTCGGGTGTAAAAATCCCTAGCATGGCTTCCTTCGGAAGGGAAGTAAAACCGTCTGTCCGGTGTCGTAGATTTACGGCACGTAAAAGAACCTCAAGCCTGATAGAGAGGCCTCTGAGCAAAATTAAGCGTTCTTTCACGTCCAATTTAGAATGGGACGTTGAGAACCACAGTAGTTAAAGAGCGTCCATAAATAACACACAATTTACATATACTAAGCTAAATCGATAGACATATCTTTTAAAAGCCGGTCGTTAAGTAAAGCAATTAAAATTCGGTTCTCTTTACTTGCTAGAAGTAAACGAAAGAGAGACGAAAAGGAAGGTGCTTTCCCGTTTGAGAAAAGTTTAAGTGGCTTAAAATTGAAACCAATAATTCGGAATATCTCGATAACGGTTAATTCTACAAAAAAAAAAGTATATGACAAATTGTGTTTTAATGATATCTACATTTTTTAAGTTTTTGTCTATCTCTTACGGTGATACAAAAGTCATCCAAAATGAGGAGGTCTTCAGAGGCTATTTCCAGAAAATCTAAAATATAGTTTTCGTTTGTCACGAAAATATCAATTGTCATTTTAATAACAATCGTTAGAGCCATTTTTGAAATATTAAAACTTTCGAAAAAAAGTCCCATGTAAAGAGTAGTTGGGATGGGGGATTTTCTTGAAACTCTTTATGTTGCATCCTTGGAAGGTACTGAACTTAAATACCAAGTTTGGTATTTAACCAATTTTTCTTTTTTGAGCTATGCTGCTCACAGACACACGCGCACACACATGGACATGTTTCTAAAAATGCTGTTTTAGAATTCAGGGTCCTTAAAGCATATATTTCCGGGTGAAATATCGGTACCGAATTTTTGGGTGGAATACAATCCTTTCTCTATCTACTAGGTACATTGTGCATACGTGCTAGAGAAAGTAAAAACAACAAAAAACGCCATGGCTTTCAGGTGCACATGTAAGAAAGAAAAGAAAGAAGCAAAAATCAATTGCCGTTACCTAACCCGGACTCCTCAAATGCTTGCTTATTTATTTATTTCCTCTTCATGGATTAAGCTTTAGCCTTTCCGACCTCAGAGGTCACTCCAGCTCTTCATGGGTCGTCAAATGTTTCGTTTCCGAGTTGGTTGATCTCAAGGGCAAGCTTTGAAATTCTTTTATCAACTATCCTTAGGACGTGGCTTCCCCAATTTATTACTTTCTCTACACGTACTATATCTCGTACATAGTGTATAGAGAAGGTATTGTAATGCACCCAAAATTTGATATCACCGGAAATACATGTTTTAGGACCCCCTGAACCACAAAAAAAATCATTTTTAAAAAAAAATATTGTTGTGTCTATACCAAACTTGGCATTTAAGTTTGGTATCTTCCAAGGAGGCGACACGAAGATTTTCAAGAAAATCCCCGCTCCCCCAACTACCGTTTACATGGAACATTTCGAAAATGTTGATTTTCTCAAAAATGACTCTAATGATTTTGATTAAAATACCGTATGCTTAAGATATTTTTATGACAAACCAAATGTATATCTTGGATTTTCTGGAAATAGCCTCTAAGACATCTTTATTCTGAATGATCTTGGGTAAATTTTTCGTAACTGGTAAACCGTAAGAGATAGACAAAAGCTTACTACATAAAAAATGTAGATCATTTTTGTCATACATTTTTTTTTTCCGTGGAATTGACCATTTCGGAGATATTTCTTGTTATTTGTTTCAGATTTAAAATACTTATTTCGCACACGAAAAATTGTAAACTCCTGGCCCTGCATAGAAACTGATTTCAACCACAAGGCAACCAGCTTTTAAAGGATTTGGCTATCGTTTTAGTCTAGTGTATTCCCTTATTTCCCTCCTAATTAGAAGGAAACACGTAGTTTAGACAATTCTGCTAATGTTTATGTCAATTATCATAAATTGTATTTCTATCCACTTCTTAGTCTTCTAAATATGCTGTTTAATAATAATAATTTGTTACATCAATGTAAAGAAAGTCATATGAATGTAACATATCAGATTTTTTTTTTTTGTTTTGCTGAATTCTATCATTTAATGTATATATGTTATTTCTACATTATATTTTATACCTATTCAGATGGCACAACAGTCCTGCATTGATATGTAGATATCATTTATAGCGTTAAGAAACTTGCAGAACTCAACGGGGCTATTTCAAATTAATACTGGCCAGTGGAGCGCGACCCGCTCACCGTCCTCTTTATAGTTTGCCAGTTGTGCAAACGTAATTCAGAATGAAAATTAGTTCAGAGAGGCTATTTCCAGGAAATTAAAAATAGAAATTTTATTTGTCAAGCATTGTCTTTAACATACGGAAATTTAGTCGAACCGTTAGAGCCATTTTTGAGAAAACCAAAAGGTTGGAACCTTTTCCATGTAAAGGGTACTTTGGAGTAGGAGGGTTTTCTTGAACATATTCGTTTCGTGTTCTTAGAAGATTCTGAACTTATATATCATTTAACAGACTTTTCGTTTTTGAATTATGTGTTCACAGACACCCACACACACATATACACACGGATCTTTTTCTAAAAGTTATGTTTATAGACTCAGGAATCACAAATCATATATTTCCGGTGAACTCGATATCGAATTTTGGAGAGGAATACAATATCTTCTCTGCCTACTCTGTGCATATGTTTAGAGAAAGTTCAACGGTACCGCCGCCATCATCACCACCACTGCTACTACTACTCCCACCTCCATCCCCACCGCTGCCACCACCATCTGTTACTATGTACGATCTATATTAAAGTGTTTTAGGTCTACAGCATAAAAAGTAATTTACAAACATAATATTTTCTGAAATCTAAGACTACTTAACAAAACGGCCAATTCCAATTTCATTCAATATGCTACTTATTAAATTCTGCAAAATCTATGCTGCTTACGTGTGTCAAAAGTTAGCATAAAAGCTCATATTTTTATGGCATTACCCTTACGTAAATAATTCCTCTATTAAAAAATATATCTGATGCATTACATTCACAAGACATTTTTCTACACATTCTTCAAAAACTATTCTAAAAACCTTATTCATCTATCTACTTAACGTTTATATTGCGATAAACATCTGCAAAAATACTTATATTTCCTTGTAGATACAACGGGATAAGAGGAATAAACCTTTAAAGAGCTGGTTGCTATTTGATGGCTTTGAAATTCCTGCTCCTGACTTGACTGGCAGAAGGAAAACCGAATAACGACTACCCATTTGAGCAAAGAATAGGTATGAGAAACTTGAAACTATTAGTAAGGAATATCTCGGTTAGCTGCATATATATTATATATGACAAATTATGTGGTTTGAGAGATCAATATAGTACGTTTTTATCTATCTCTTACGGTTTCCGAGTTATCAAGTCATCCTGAATGAAAAGGGCTTCAGAGGCTATTCCCGGAAATTCAAGATACAAATTTTATTTTTCATCTAAATAGTTTAATGCATGATAATTTAATAAAAATTTGATATTTCGAAAAAACTTCCATGTAAAGGGTAGTTTGGGGATTCGGGATTCTTCCCATTGCGGCCTTAGAAGGTACTGAACTTAAATATAAATGTTAGTAATTAATCAAATTTTTATTTTTGAGTTACACTGTATATACACTGAAGGTTTTCTAAAATGCTTTTTGAGGGGGTTCAGGGGCTCCCAATACAAGTATTTCCGGTGAAATCCCGGTAACGCATATTTGGGTGGAATGCAGTACTTTTTAGCTACCTACTATGAACATTGTACATAATAGATAGATTAAAACAATGGATAGTTCCCATTATTATCTATGGTTCCCATGGCTGCCATGACGAGGAAAACCTGGCGACCTTATGAGGAATGTGCATAACACTACAAAAACATGGGAGGCAGGAACAGACAGGAGAAATAAGAAATTATTTGAACCTGCCATGCATGGAGGACAACCACATTCCATCTGAGATAGAGAGAAGGAGAAAGGAAGAGGGTGTACCAAACAGTGTGTCACGTAATCGGGGTATGAGCGGGAAATTTGTAATGGTTGATGCTCACTGTCAATTTTCCAACACAATGTTATGATGTTTGCTCATAAGATTCGTAAATCAATAACGCTCATGCCATTCGTTAACTGGACTGCATCATCCTGATATCCAGAAATTAATGAACGATTTGGCATTAGTAAATATTAACGAACTATATAAACACAAAACTTTATTTATAAAGTTACAGTAACTTACTCCATTTCTCAACGTAATCTCCATTCTGTAGAGATATTTACTGCCACGTGGTACCAGTCTTTTACTTTCTCTACACGTATTGCATTCCACCCAAAAATTCTATACCGAGATTTCACCGGAAATAGACGTTTTAGGGTCCTTTATATAAAAGAAAGCTGTTTTAGAAAAAGGTCCATGTGTGTGTCCGTGTAACTTTGAACACGATAACTCAAAAACGAAAAGTCGGTAAAATACCGAACTTGGTATATAAGTTTTGTATATTCCAAGGATGTGACACGAAAATTTTAGGGAATATCCACCCATCCCAAACTTCCCTCTACATGGAAAAAATTTCGAAAATTTCGATTTTCTAGAAAATGGCTTTGATTTTGATTAAACTATCGTATATTAAATATATTTATACGACAAATAAAATGTATATCTTGAATTTTCTGGGAATAGCCTCTGAAGACCTCTTTATTCTGAATGAATTTTGCTGGATTTTGCATATCTAGTACCTAAATCGTTAAGTATAGTCGAAAACTACTCCATAAAATGTAGAGCTCGCTGAAATTCACAATTAATGTCATATACATTTTTTTACGTGGAGTTGGCTATTTTTGAGATATTCCTTGTCATTGCTTTCAGTTTTCACATACGGGAATTTGTCAACTGCTGGTAATGCAAAGAAACGGATTTCATCCACATGGCAAGCAAATTTTAAAAGATTTGACTGTCATTTTAGCCTAGTGTGTTTCCTTATTTACCACCTACTTACAAGAAAGCATTTCTGTTAATATTTATTTCGATTAGCACGGTAGACAGAAAAATAAGCTTTTTTAACAATAATTTGTCACAGATATGTGAAACACATCAGATTGTTGGAATGAAACATGAATGGAACATATCAGATGTTTACTTTCTCTACTCTTACTATGTGCATAATATATAGAGAAGGTATTGCATTCCACCTAAAAATTATATACCGAGATTCCACTGGAAATACATATTTTAGGGTCCTCTGTAAAAGTATTTTCAGAAAAATGTCCGTGTGTCTGTAAACATGATAACTCAAAAACGAAAAGTCGGTAAAATACCAAACTTGTAAATAGGTTTTATATATTCCAAGGATGTGACACGAAAATTTTAGGGAATGTCCACCCACCCCAAACTGCCCTCTACATAGAAAAGTTTTCGACAATTTTGAATTTCTCAAAAATGGCTCCAACGATTTTGATTAAAATACCATATGTTAAAGATATTTACAACATAATTATAATGCATATCTTGAATTTTTTGGGAGTGCCTCTGAAGACGTCTTTAGTTTGGATGAATTTTTCTGGATTTTGTATAACCAGTAAGCCATAAGAGATAGACAAAATATGTAGATCTCGTTGAAACACACAATTTAAGTTATATCTCGTAGTGTTGACAATTTTTGAGATATTGCTTGTTATTCGTTTCAGTTTTAAAATACTATATTCCATTATTTCACTTCCACTTACAAGAAAGCTGAAAGAATTTTCTCAATTAGCATGAAGTAGATAGAGGAATAAGCATTTTAACAATTATTTTGTTACAGAGATGTAGAGAAAGTCATGTGAATGGAGCACGTAAGATTTTTAATACCTATGTTATACTTTTCTACCGCCAAACAACGTATTCGTTTATTTGAATGCACAAAATGTTCGGCTAAAAGAATTTTATAGGCAAATGTATATGTTGCTAATGCAATGAACGAGTCTTCAGTGAGGCAATGGCTCGTAATCAAGGAAGAACCAGTGTGCACAGCAAAGACCGGAGTGGAAGTTTATCAATCGTTATGGAGGAGTTGAAAGCAAATGTTGATATAAGAATTCAGAAAAAACCGGTGTTTCACTTTGGATGTCGTACATGCCTTTTTGGGTGGAAAAGATTTCCCAAAAGATAAAGACATCAAAATGGCATTGACATCTTGGCTCAGATCTTTAGCGGTGAAAGAGTATAACACCTGTATTGAAAAACCGTTACCACGTGACAATAAATACCTTGATAACAATGGTGATTACGTTGAGAAATAGAGTAAGGTACTGTAACTTTGTAAATAAAGTTTTGTGTTGATATCTTTCGTTATTATTTAGTTATGCTAAATTTTTCGTTACTTTCTGGAAAACCCGCGTAAAATATAGTTTATTGGGAGGCAATATCCTTCGCCTTGCGCAAGATTTGGAAACAGTCACACTGAATGCAGCTTTTTAGAAGAATCCGTGTTCGACTATTGTTGGAGAGAATGTCTGAGTAACATATTTTAGTTTTCGTTAGTCAAATGTCGGGAAACTGCCAGCTCTTTGGACCCTGGACTAATCTGAGTTAAAGGAGGCTATACAAAATTTAAAAAAATCTTATGTATTCCATTCACAAAGCTTCCTCTAGTTGTTCTATGTACAAACTATTCTTACAAATAATTATTATTTTATCTACATCATACTAACTGAGATAATATTAAAAGAATTGGTCGTATTACTTGCTTGTAAGTAGAAGAGTCAAATATTTAACTTTGCATGGCCCAATTTGACAAAAAGATACCTAATTTAAAACTGAAACCAATAACAAGGAATATCTCGAAAACGGTAAATTCTAAAATAAAAATCTGATGTGTTCCATTCACATAACTTTCTCTATACCTCTGCAACAAATTATTGTTGAAAAGCTTATGCTTCTATTTATTTCATACTAATCGAGAAAAAATCAGTAGAGATAGTCCTATTACTTGCTTCCTTGTAAGTAGAAACGAAATAAGGGAGTACTATAGGTTAAAGTCATAGTTAAAAGTTGGTTGCTATGTGGCTGAAGTTCCTTTGTTTATATGGACTGGAATTGTTAAATTCCTGTATGAGAAAAGTATGTTGTTTAAAGCTGAATTCAAAAAATACGGAGTATCTCAAAAAAGATCAAATCCACGACAAAAATGTATATAAGATAAATTGTGCATTTTAAGGTGCTCTAAATTTGTTGTTTGTATGTTTTTGTCCTTCTCTTACGGTTTAGCAGTTATTCAAAATTCCGTAAAATTCACCCAGAATAAAGTACTCTTCAAAGGCTATTCCCAGAAAATTCAAGATATACATTTTATTTGTCAAGTAAATATCTTTAATTTACGATATTTTAATTAATATTCGTTTGAGCTATTTTACTCGTAAACTGTGAGTGATAGAAACTTACAGCACATTAAAACACACAATGTTTCTTACGTACATTTTTTGTATAGTTAATCGTTTCCGAGATATTTGTTGTTATTGGTTTCAACTTTAAACTTCTTATACTTTTCTCAAGCGGTGATTCAACTTTCGTTTCATCTCTTTTGGTTTACTCCCGAGAATGCAAAAGAGCACCAGATTTAAATTGTTTCACATAGCGAAAGATTTTAAAAGATATGCCAAGGTTTATCTGGATTATCATGACGTAAATAAAAGAACAATCTTTCGTAAGGAAAGTTTGTTTATGGCACAGCTAGAGAAAGTCTTGTGAATGAAACACATCATATGCTTTTAATTTATTGTATATCCTACCTTATAAGGTAATGTAAGAAAGTGCAGCATGCTGGAAAAATTGGAAATGGCCGTTACGTTCTTATATTTTGTAATATCCTTGACTGAATTGGTGCTGTCCGGTGTTGCTGGATCATTTTCCATCTCTCAACATATAAAAAATCTTATGTGTTCCATTCACATGACTTTCTCTACATCGCTGTAATGAACTATTGTTAAAATACTTATTCTTGTATCTGCTTTATGACAATCTAGATAAACATTAGCAGAAATTGTCTTAATTATTTGCTTCCTTGTAAATAGAAGGGAAATGGGGAATGCACTAGGCTAAAACGATAGTCAAATCTTGTAAAAGCCGGTAGATATCCGTTTCTATGCAATTTCCGTGTGAGAAACAACAAGGAATAAAGCAAACAACAAGGAATATCTCAGAAGTGGTAAATTCTACGAAAAAGTATATATACATAGCTTGTGTGTCATGTTTGTGTAGTAAGTTTTTGTCTATCTCTTACAGTTTACCAGTTAAGCAAAATTCATTCAGAATAAAGAGGTCTTTAGAGGCTATTCCCAGAAAATTCAAGATATACATTTTATTTGTCATATAAATATCTTTAAAATAAGACATTTTAATCAAAAATCATTAGAGCCATTTTTGAGAAAATCAGAGTTTTCGAAATTTTTTTCATGTAAAGAGTAGTTTGGGGTGGGGGGATTTTTCTTAAAATCTTCGTGTCGCATCTCTGGCAGATACTAAACTTAAATATCAAGTTCGGTATTTTATCGACTTTTCGTTTTGAGTTTTCGTGTTCACAGACACACGGACCATTTTCTGAAAATACATTTTTGGATACAGGGGACCCTATAACGTGTATTTCCGGTGAAATTTCGCTATCGAATTTTTGGGTGCAATACAATACCTTCTCTATACACCATGTACACAGAACGTGTAGAGAAAGTAAAACTTGCCTTAAATTGGACAGCATACATTCATCGGGATTGCTCAACGTATGTAACCACGTAAATGTATCCATTATCAACCAGATAAGGGAACTGCGCAATGGAGGGCTCAGCCGCGATATAGTCAGATCTAAAATGCCGGTTGGGGGTTTGAATCGAAGAATCCTCCCATCTGTTCCATTATAAGAATCTACATGCGTTCCAGATGTATTAACTTTGTTGTGTAGTATATTTAATTCATATGATAATGAGAATTCATATTTGGCAATTCTATTTGAATATATTAAAATAAATGATCGTGTTAGACAAGGAACTAATTTGTACCGCACAGTTGCCTATTCCACAGTGGCAGCCATTGAGAACTGACCATTTACGTGACCGTTAGTGTATTTCCTCATTACCCTTCTAGTTACAAGGAAGCAAATTCTGCTAATGTTTATCTTGATTAGAATGACGTACATAGAATAAAATTTGTATTGCACCCAAAAATTCGATACCGAGATTTCACTGGAAATACGTATTTTAGGATCCTTGAACCACCACCCCCCCCAAAAAAAAAATTTAGAAGAAGTGTCTTGGATGTGCGAGCGTCTATGTGCGTGTGAGTGGGCATAACCCAAATAAGAAAAGTCGGTTAAATACCAAAATTCCAAAGATGCAACGGAAGATTTTCGAGAATATCCCCCACTCCGATTACCTTTACTTGCAATATTTTTCGAAAATTTTTATTTTCTTAAAAATGGCTCTAACGATTTTTATTAAAATACCATATTTTAAAGATACTTTTATGACAAATGAAATGCATATCTTGAATTTTGTGAGTAGCATCTGAAAATCTCTTCATTCTGGATGACTTTGTATCTCTAGTAAGCCGCAAAAGATAGACAAAAACTTACTACACAAAAATATAAGATCTCGTTAAAACACACAATTTGTGTCACACACATACACTTTTTTTTTATTTAACCTTTTCCAAGATCTTCTTTTGTTGATTTCAATTTTAGACTACTTAAATTTTTCTCAAACGGGAAGATATCTTTCCTTTCATATCTCTTTTCTTCTATTTCTTGCATGCAAAGAAAATAGAATTTCAATTGTTTCGAATGGTGACAGCTTTTAAAAGATTTGACTATCGCTTTTGCCTAATGTATTCCCTTATTTCTCTTCTGCTTATAAGGAAGCAACTAATAAGACATTTTCTGGTAATGTTTATCTCGATTAGCATGATGTAGATAAAATAATATTTTATAAAATTAGTTTTATATGTTGAACAGCTAGAGAAAGTCATGCTAATGGAAAACATCAGAATTTTAAGAATAATTTGTTACAGAGAGATATAGAAATTCCTGTGCATGGATCACGTCAGATTTTTTCTTTTTTAATCCTTTTCGTCACAGACACTTTTTTGGTGAAAATGACGACGTCGTGCCAGTTATACTGCCAAACTTGGTATTTAAGTTTGGTATCTTCCAAGGATGCAACACGAAGATTTTCAAGAAAATCCCCCCACCCCCAATTACCCTTACATGGAACTTTTTTCGAAAATTTTGATTTTCTTAAAAATGGCTCTAACGATTTTGATTAATATATCGTATATTAAAAATATTTACCTGACAAATAAAATGTATATCTTGGATTTTCTGGGAATAGCCCCTGAAGACTACTTTATTTTGGATGAATTTTACGGAATTTTGCATAACTGCTAAACTGTAAGACATGGACAAAAACTTACCACAAAAAATGTAGAGCACATTTTATGTTATATTAATTTGTTTCGTGGGGTTGATCGTTTTTAAGATATTTCTTGTTTCTGATTTCAGCTTTAAAAATCTTATACTATACTCATACAGGAATTTGTCAACTCCTGTCCATACAAACAAAGGAACTTCAGTCACATAGCAACCAACTTTTGGCTATAACTTTAACCTATGGTACTCCCTTATTTCACTTCTACTTACAAGGAAGCAAGTAATAAAACTATTTTTGCTTATTTTTTCTCGGTTAGCATGAAGTAAACAAAAGCATAAGCTTTTTAACAATAATTTGTTGTAGAGATGTAGAGAAATTCATGTGAATGGAACACATCAGATATTTGGGGGGGGGAGGACCACTCTCCATTCCGTGGTTTCGTGCCGTTGACTCCCTAACAGGCTTCTGACCCTAAGCATCCGCTTGTAATTCCTAGGGGGCTGACAGTCAAAAATACGGGGAGGGTAAGTCGACTACAAAACAACATTTAGAAGGAAGTCAGTAATAATACAATTCCGGTTAATGATTATCTCGATTATCATGAAGTAGAAAGAAGAATCAACATTTGTGACAAGTTTGTTTAAAGAGCTGATAGAGAAAGACATATGAATGGAACACATCACATTTTCCCGCCTGTGGTCTTCAAATGTGTACCACAATTGGGGTTTCTGAATTTGGTCCTCTGCCACCATCATATAACTGATGTAACAAACTACTTGAGCTTGGATATAGTCATGTTTTGCTCTGAGTGTGTCCTGCAGGTGCACATTCCTCACATTGCACGCACCTGTCGTTGCCAGTGGCTCCTTAAGCCCTCCGCTGCACAGTGGCTATTAGAAATGGGTGCTTCCAAACGTGTCCATGGTTCACCTTCGTTTATCTATTGCTTGTCCTATACAGAAAGTCCTTTAGAGATAGGCTTATCAATTTTTGCTTTCTTTACTTAGTACATGGTACATAGTTTCAAATTCGATACAGAGATTTTACTGAAAACAGACTTTTAGGGTTCCCTGAATGCAATAAAAGCATGGTCAGAGAAAAATCCGCGCGCACAGGTGTGTGTGTGTGTGTGTGTTTATTTTTACTTTCTCTACACGTACTATGTACATAGTGTATAAAGAAGATATTGTATTGCACCCAAAAATTCCGTACCGAAATTTCACCGGAAATACATGTTTTGTGACATCCTGAAGAAAAATAAACAGTTTTAGAGAAATGTCCGTGAGTGTGTATGAGCAGCATAGCTCAAAAACGAAAATTCCTTTAAATATCAAACTTGATATAAAGTTTAGTATCTTCCAAGAGTGCAACACGAATATTTAAATAAAAAAAAAAGCCACCCATCCCCAACAACCCTTTACATGGAAAAAATTTCAAAACTTTTCATTTTATCAAAAATGGCTCCAACGATTTTGATTAAAATCTCTTATATTTAAGCTATTTACGTGACAAACATGTATATCTTCAATTTTCTGGGAATAGCCTCTGAAGACATGTTTATTCTGCATGAGTTTTGCAGAATTTTGCAAGAGATAGACAAGAACTTACTTAACAAAAACTGTACAGCGCGTTAAAACACACAATTTATGTTGTATACATTTTTTCGTGGAGTTGACCGTTTTTGAGATATTCCTTGTTATTGGTTTCAGTTTTAATAGTTACATGTTTTCTCATACAGGAACTTATCAACGCAAAGAAACGGATTTCAATCCCATAGCAACCACATTTTAAAGCATTTGACTCTTAGTTTAGCCTAATGCTTTCCCTTATTTTCCTCCTACTTATAAGGAACTAAGTAATAAAACCATTTCTGCTAATGTTTATCTCGATTACCATGAAGTGGAAAAAGAATAAGTTTTGTGTAGAGATGTAGAGATAGTCATTTGAATGGAACAGATCAAATTTTTGTCTTCTAGGATACATTAAATGTATATATGGAGTCTGCAAGACAGGGTAAACGTATTCCCCTCTCCCCCATAACGATATTACAAATATAAGGTGGCTCTAAGCAGTATATGACTCCAATATTCTACCTTTTACTAAAACACAATATCCTGGTCTACCTCGGTAGTGTGGGAGTAGCCTATCTGCCACACATCCGAGAGGTTGCGAGTTCGAATCTTGCTTAGGATGAGCATCCCAGATAAGGTTTTTTTTTTTTTTTTTTTTTTCGAGTTTTCTCTTATCCTGAGAAGACGAATGTCAAGTAACTTTAAGCTCCATGGACCCCCGAGATCGTTTGAACATCATTTCACCGATTTCATTCATCGTCCGATATGACCAACCAGGTTAAAGGACCTTACATTAGGGAGAAAAAAAAAGAAAGAAAGAAACAGAAAAAATCTGATGTGTTACACTCACATGACCTTCTCTACATCTCTGCCTCAAAGTATTGTTAAAAAGCTTATGCTTCTATTTACTTCGTGCTAATTGAGAACAATTAGCAGAAATAGTCTTATTACTTGCTTCCTAAGTGGAAGCGAAATAAGGGAGTACCATAGGTTAAAGCGATAGTCAAAAGCTGGTTGCTATGTGACTGAAGTTCCTTTGTTTCCATGGACAGGAGTTGATATATTCCTGTATGGGAAAAGTATATTTTGATGGGAATACAACAGGTCCGCTACTTACTATAATACGAAGTAGATAAAGTGAAAAGGAACATATTATGGTAGACATGGTCTGTCACATTCACTTTCTCTACACGTACTATGTACACAGTGTATAGAGAAGGTATTGTTAATGCACTCAAAGCTTGGATATCGATATTTCACCGAAAATATATGTTTTGGGCCCCCTGAATCCAAAAGAAAAAATTTAGAAAAACATGTGTATGTGTGTGTGTGTGTTCAACATAGCTCAAAAACGAAAAGTCCACTAAATACCAAACTTACAAGGAAACTACACGAAGATTTTCAAGAAAATCCCCCCCCCAACTAGCCTTTGCATAGATAAATTTTCGAAATATTTGTTTTCTCAAAAGAAGCTCTAAGGATTCTGATTAAAATATCGTATATTAAAGATATTTACACGACAAATAAAATGTATATCTTGAATTTTCTGGGAATAACCTCTGATGACATGTTTATTCTGGATGAATTTTGCGGAATTTGTCTTAACTGGTAAACCGTAAGAGATAGACAGAAACTTACTTAATAGAACATGTAGATCTCGTTAAAACACACAATTTATGTTATATACCTTTTTTCGTGGAATTGATCGTTTTTTTTTTTTTTTTTTTTAGATATTCCTTGTTATTGACTTCAGCTTTAAAATACTACTTTTCTCATACGGAAAGTTGTCAACTCCTGTCAATACAAAGGAACTTCAACCACATAGCAACCAGCTTTTGACTACCACTTTAGCCTTTGGTACTCCCTATTTCCGTTCTTCTTACATGGAAACAAGTAATACGACCATTTCTGCTATTTTTTCTCGATTAGCATGAAGTAAATAGAAGAATAACTGTTTTTTAACAATGATTTCTTGCAGATATGTAAAGAAAGCCATGTTATTTTCAAGAAATAACTACTTACAATTTAGAAGAAGTTGGAACTTGAAGTTTGTGTTTCTGGGTTTCAAATGCTTGTCTTCCCGCCGGAGTCGACGTTAATACAGCGGCACAATTTACATGAGATTTCGTGTTCACATTGTCAATTTTGCAATAAAAACTCACTGTTTAGAACAATCACTACTTTAAGAACACTTTCCTGCTTGGAAATATGAAATAAAACGGAACAGTTTACAGCAAATAAGATGTGAATATTATACACTCTTCTCTGAACCCGTTTACCAAACAAAGAAACAAATGACACCTGGCGTGTATCAAAGTTCTGCCTTTGCCAGTCGTGAGAGCTAGTATGTAAGGTCGCGTGGCAGTTGTTATTTGACAATTGACAGTGAATATACGCCAGCGCAGCCATTGATAGATTATACGTATTGTTGCATATGTTACTATCTCTACAATATACCTACATAGGTAGAGTATATAGGTACTTCATTTCACCCGAGCGAGCTGGCGTGAATGTGTGTATGTATGCACGAGGGTCATCCAGAAAGTAACGAACGATTTGGCAATACTAAATACTAACGAAAGATATTAACATAACATTTATTTACAAAGTTACATTACCTTACTCTATTTCTCAACGCAATCTCCCCATATATCAAGATTTTAATGTCACGTGATACCAGATTTTCAATGCCGATGTTTTACTTTTTTACCGCCAAAGAACTTATTGTTTATTTTTTGTTGTTTTTGTTTTTTGTTTTTAATGCACAAAATGTTCGCCCAATCGAATTTTGTAGGCAAATAATGCAAATGTATGGCGATAATGTAATGAACGAGTCTTCAGTGAGGAAATTGCGCATAATTTACTAGTAATCAAGGAAGAACCAGTGTGTAAGATAAAGACCAGAGTGCAAGTTCATCAATCGTTATGGATGAGTTGAAAGCAAATGTTGATGAAAATTAAGAACAATCGGTATTTCACTTTGAACACCGTACATGACTTGGATGGAAAAGATTTCCCAGCCATGAAGACCTCAAAAGTGGCAGCGATATCTTGGCTCAGATCTTTAGCGGTGAAATAGTACATCTGCGTTGAAACAGCGTTGCTACGTGATAATAAATACCTTGGTAGCAATGACGATTACGTTGAAAAATAGAGTAAGGTGCTGTAACTTTGTAAATAAAATTTTGTGTCGATAAATTTGGTTATTATTTAGTTATGCCAAATCGTTTGTCACTTTCCGGATGGTCCTCGTATATACGTATGTATGCATGTATGGAATGTATGTATATAGCATAAAATTCCTTCAGAATGAATTAGGCTTCACAGTCTGTTCCCAGAAAATTCAAGATATGCATTGTATTTAATAGTAAGTGTCTTTAATATATGGCATTTAATCAAAATCACTAGAGTCATTTTTACAAAATCCTATGCGTTACATTCACACGACTTTCTCTACCTATTCTGCAACAACTGTTCCTAAAGGTTTATTCTCCATGTACTTCAAGCTAATCGAAATAACCTTCGCAGTTATGATTTAATTTCATATTTTCTAACAAGTACAACGGAAATAAGGGAATACCGTAAGCTAAAGCGATAGTCAAATCTTTTCAAAACGGATCCAATATGACAGCATTGAAATTCCAGGATGAAAAAAAAAAAGAGATATCCCATTAGAGAAACGTATAGTTAAGTACTAGAAAATTTAAACCAGCAACAAGGAATATCTCGGAAACGATTAACTCCACATAAAAATGTATTTTCCATAATGTTTATGCAATAAGTTCTTGCCTATCTATTACGATTTACCAGTAATCAAAAGTCATCCAGAGTGAAGATGACTTCAGAGGCTACTATTGCCAAAACATTCAAGATATACATTCTGTTTGTCATAAAAAATATTTTAATCGTATGTTATTTAAATAAAAGTGGTGAGAATAATTTTTGAACATTTAAGTTCAATATTTTCCAAAAATGCGACATGAAGATCAAGAAAATCCCACCACCCACCCCAACTACCTTTTACGCGAAACTTTTTTCGAGCATTTTGATTTTATCAAAATTAGTTTTAACGAATTTCATTAAAATATCATAAGTTTAAGATATTTTTATCACAAACGAAATGCATATCTTGAATTTTCTGGGAATAGCTTCTTGCACCTCTTTATTCTGGATGACTTTTGTATAATTTTGTATAACTGGTAAACCGTAAGAGATAGAAAAAAACTTACTACACAAAAATTGAAGACCTCATTAAATTTTTCTTTCCTTCTTAAAGAGTTAACCGTTTTCGAGATATTCCGTGTTATTTATTTCAATTTTAAACTACTTAAACTTTTCTCAAACAGGAAGACATCTTCCTTTAGCATTTCTGTTTTGTTTACTTCTGGCAAGCAAAGAGAATCGAATTTCCATTGTTTCACAGTGCAACCAGTTTTTAAAAGATATGACTATTGGTTTAGCCTTTACTCTATGAGATGCAACTTGTCCGGTTTGGTTCTGTCCTTGTATTCGGAACACTGCCTGCTGTATCTAAATTCTTGGAGAGCACGCACCCCCTCCTAATCCTGTATTGTCTATTAAATGGCTGCATGTTCTTTGCAAAAACATCCGTCACCGTAAAGAGAGAGACAACAAGAGGGTAAGAGTTTCTGTCTCTTTCTTTTCTAGACCTGACAAGTTAAATCTCACAGATTTTAGTGCATTCCCTTATTTCCCTTTTACTTATAAGAAAGCAAAAAATAAGACAAATTCTCTAATATTTATCTCGGTTAGCGTGATGTAGATCAAAGAATAATCTTTTTACTCTCTCTACACGTATTATGTACATAGTGTATGGAGAAAGTATTATATTCCACCCAAAAATTCGATTCCGAGATTTCCCTGGGAATACATGTTTTAGGTCCCCCTGAATACAATAAAAGCATTTTTGGAAAAAGGTCCATGTCTGTGGACAGCATAGCTCAAAAACGAAAAGACCGTTAAATACCAAACTTCCAAGGATCGACACGAAGATTTTTCAAGAAAATTCCCCCACTTCCAACTACCCTTTACATGAAAAAATTTTCGAAAATATTTATTTTCTCTAAAATAGCTCTAACGATTTTGATTGAAATCTCTCATATTTAAGATATTTACATGACAAATAAAATGCATATCGTGAATTGTCTGAGAATAGCCTCTGAAGACATCCTTATTCTGAATGAATCCTGCTGAATTTTGCATAACTGGTAAACCGTAAGAGATAGACAAAAACACAAAACAAAAAAACTGTTCAGTTCGTTAAAACACACCATTTATGTTATATGCATTTTTTCCTGGAGTTGACCCTTTCTAAGATATTCCTTGTTATTGATTTCAGTTTCTCATACGGGAAACTATTAACACCTGGCCAGGCAAAGAATCGGATTTCTATACCATGGCAACTACATTTTAATGCTTTGACTGTCGGTTTAGCAGAGTGTATTCTCTTATTTCCCTTCTACCTATAAAGAACCAAGCAATAAAACCATTTCTGCTAATGTTTATCTTGATTAGCATGAAGCAGATAGAAGAATAAGCTTACTAACAATAATTTGTTACGAGATGTAGAGAAAGTCATGTGAATGGAGCACATCAGACTTTTTTCTTCTCTGTCCTATCTACTCCTAGCAAGCAAAGATAATCGAATTTCTATTGTTTCAGAAAACAACCAGCTATTAAAACATTTGACTATCATTTAACCTTGTGTGTTCCCTTATTTCCTTTCTGCTTACACAAAACAAGTAGTAAGAGCATTTCTGCTAATGCTTATCTCGATTAGCATGGTGTACATAATGGTGATACGATGTCGTTGAATTTCTATTTGTCCTTAATTTTGGCGTTACTTCCATAGTGATCTAGGTTTGGTACTTTTGTCATTCTGCCAGAGAGCTCCTTTGTAGTTACTTATTGGTCTGTTATAAACTTTTAGGGCCCTAAGTCGCAAAGCGTAGCCCAAGGTGGAGGGCCCTATGCCGTAACCGGGGTATCTGTGAAGCTTGATCCCTTAAAGAAGTCAGAACCTCGGCAATCTAGCGGATTTCAAATCTGAACCTGTTTTCAACAGTTTTATCTTAATTCTTTTCATTAATCACACACGAACATACATTCATAATCATACTTCCAGACTCCGGGGAGGATAGGGAATAATGTAGGTTAGAAAAACATCTACACTCTCTGCCGGGAATCGAACCCGCGACCCCTCCTACAGCAGGCAGGTACTCCACTGAGGCCAGGTGGTAAGTTTATACTATAGTTTTGGTTGACAAACTCCAGTAAATGACTTTCAGGACGTACTCGCATTTCTAAATGTATTTTTGGTTTGCCCTTTGAAACGTAATGGCAGTGAAAGCGTCTATAAAATGCTCTTATGTTGAGGCATAGCCATGCAGAAACGCGGACCATAACTGGGCCATCAACAACAACAACCAGCATCTTGTGAATGTAGGATCTTGTCCCAGTTCTGAAACGTGTTCATCCACGCTTTCACCGGATGATGGCCACTTCCCATCCTCTTGATGGAAACTGGAAATATACCCAACTTCACCAAACGCATTTCCTTTAATAATAAAGTTTTACAGTACGCTGGAAACTCTTCTCTCACAAGTTATAGTGATTAAGGCAATATATCCTGAAAATCAAAAACAGAACTCCGATGACTTTCTCTACATTTCTGCAAAAAATTATTGCTAAAAAGCTAATACTTCTATTTACTTAATGCCAATCGAGAAAAAATTAGCAGAAATAGTCTTATTTCTTGCTTCCTTGTAAGTAGAAGTGAAATAAGGGAGTACCATAGGATAAAGTAATAGTCAAAAGATGGTTGCTATGTAACTGAAGTTCCTTTGTTTGCACAGATAGGAGTTGACAAATTCCTGTAGGAGAAAAGTACAAGTTTTTCAAAGCGGAAACTAATTAAAAGGAATATCTTACAAACCATCAACTCCACGAAAAAAATGTATATATTGCGTTTTAATGTGCTCTACATTTTCTGTATGGTAAGTTTTTGTCCATCTCTTACGGTTTAGTAGTTATGCAAAATTCGGCAAAATTCATTCAGAATAAAGAGGTCTTCAGAAGCTATTCCCAGAAAGTTCAAGATATACATTTTATTCCGGGTGCAAATAGCTTTAATATGCGTGATTTTAATCAAAATTGTTAGAGCCATTTTTAAGAAAACCAAAATTTTCTAAAAATGTTTCCATGTAAAGGGAAGTTTGTAGTGAGGGATTTTCTTGAACATCTTCGTGTCGCATTTTCGGAAGAGAACAAACTTAAATACCAAGTGGGGTATTTAACCGTCTTTTCGTTTTTGAGCTATGCTGTCCACAGACACACACACACACACACACACACACACACACACACACACACACACACGCGGGGACCTGTTTCTGAAAGTGCTTCTTTTTTTTGGATTCAGGGGGTCCTAAAACATGTATTTCGGGTGAAAACTCAACATTGAATTTTTGGGTGGAATAAAATACTTCTTTATCCCTATGTAAATTGTGCATACGGGGCTAGAGAAAGTAAAAAGCTTATTCTTCTATCTACACTAGGCTAAATCGGCAGCCAAAGGTTTTAAAATGTGGTTGCTATGGAATTGAAATTCGTTTCTTTGCGTGGTCAGAAGTTGACAAGTTCCTGAATCAGAAACGTTTTAACTATTTTAAAACTGAAGCCAATAACCATGAATTTCTCGAAATCGGTCAATTCCACGAAAAAAAAAAGGTATATGCCATAAATTGTATGTTTTAAGGATATCTACATATTTTGTGTAGTAAGTTTTTTTTTATACTTCTTGCGGTTTACTAATTATGCAAAATTCAGAAAACTCATCCAGAATTAAGGTCTTTAGAGACTATTCCCAGAAAATCCAAGATATACATTTTATTTCTCGTATAAATATCTTAAATATAAGGGATTGTAATCAAAATCGTTAGAGCCATTTTTGAGAAAATCAAAATTTTGGGGCTGGAGGCATTTACTTGAAAATCTTCGATTATTAGTATACAATGGTTCCACCACTTGGCATTGCTTCAATATGTGGGTACTTTTGTTATTTCGTCATTAGAGCCACTTTGTAGTTACTTACTAGTCTATTATAAACGCTTAGAGCTCTAAGCCGCAAAGCATAGCTCAACATGGAGGGCCCTAAGCCGCAAAGCCTAGCCGAGGATCTGTGAAGCTAAAACTTCAATGATCCCAAGAAGTAGGCAAAACTTCGGCATTCTGGCGACTTTCACATGTTTTCAATACTTTCAAATTTAGTTCGCCAGTAAAAGTCACTTAAATTACTTTTTAAGACCGTTGTGTGTATGTGTGTTTGTGTGTGTGTGTGTGTGTGTGTGTGTGTGTGTGCGCGCGCGCGCACGCGCATATCAGTATATGTGCTGGAACCATCGTATAGAATTACCAATCTTCGTGTCGCATCCTTGGAGGATATTGAACTTAGATACCAAGTTTGGTATTTAACGGACTTAACGCTTTTTAGCTATGCTGCTCACAGACACCCATACGGAACATTTTCTAAAAATGTTTTTTTGGATTCAGGGAGTCTCAAAGCATGTATTTCCGGTGAAATCTCGGTATCGGCTTTTTGGGTGCAATACAACACCTTCTCTATACACTATGTACACGTGTAGAGAAAGTAAAAATTGAATGTTATTTATGGACGCTCTTTAACTGCTGTGGTCAGTATCCCATTCTATAATGGATGTGAAAGATCGCTTAATTTTGCTCAGAGGCCTCTTTATCAGTCTTGAGGTTCGTTTACTGCAGTAAACCTAGGACACGGGAGCAACGGTTACTTCTCTTCCTAAGGAAGATTTTTTTTATTGTAAGAAAACTCTTTTGTACAATTAGGTACAATGCAGTTGAGCTAATTAGACACACAGAACAGCATGTAATATGTGGTTGGGGTACCATCCAGCGATGGGCCCAAAGAAATAGTACAAATATACAAAGAAAGCAGCACAGAAAGTAATAAAAGAGCTAAATGTTCAGTCGCAGATCGGAGTGCCAGGGGCGCTTCAGTCTTCGTCGTTGAGGTTCAGGAGGAAGATAAATATGGCGGAGAAGAAGATTGCTGTGGCGCAAACAGGATCGATGGAGCCTGTTGTAGCTGATGCGCAGAACACACATTACCTCCGGTAGGCCTATGTCAGCGTGCAGAGTTGAGTTGCGCACGTACCATGGAGTGCCAACACGGAATTTATGAGCGTTCATAGTCACTCTCCAACGTTGCTACCAGGAGTGAATTTGGTTGCAGAAGTCCTGAAGGCGGCTTGCCGCCATAGCACAAGTACCCATACTTAGCGCCGCCACATCGTCGGCATAGTGAGCAATGGTGAGTTGCGGATGACTAGGAAAATCCGAGGTATAAGCCAGGTATAATAAGGGCCCAGTACGCTCCCTTGCGGCACACCAGAGGAGATAGGAAGGGCCTTGGAAAATGTACGATCATGTTTAACAGAGAAGGTGCGATTGCGCAAATAGGACTGTACGAGGCGGAAATAAGTGTCCGAGAGATGCGGTTTGAGTTTGAATAACAATCCATCGTGCCAAACTTTATCAAAGGCCTCCTCCGTAGCCAAAAACAGTCCTATGCATACAGATTGACGCTCATAGGAACCAAGAATAGCGTCAACGACACGATGGAGCTGCTGAGAGCAGGAGTGAAGAGAGCGAAATCCAAACTGGGTGTCAGGGATAGTCGGTGTGAGCTGAGGCAAAAGACGAGGCAGAAGGAGACGTTCGAAGATTTTGGAGAGTAGGGGGAGTAAACTAATAGGACGATAACTGAGGGGATCACTCTTGACTTTATCAGGTTGGAAAGAAGGATAACTGTAGCGTGTTTCCATTGATGAGGAATATGAGCTGTGCGGAGGATAGCGTTGTAGATTTGCGTCAACAAATCCAGCGCATTCCGGGGTAAATGAAGGAGTAAGGGTTGCACAATAAGATCAGGACCGGGAGCTTTGTGAGCTGAAGAGCGAGCGATGATGTTTTTAACTTCAGCAGGGGTAAAGAAGTGGTGGAAAGGAGTGAGCAACAAAGGTTGCGTGAGTTATTCCTCCACACGATGAGCAAAGTCCGCGTCCAGCACAGGATTCGGGGAAAACTGACGTTCCAGGAGTTCTGAGCACAAATTTACATTTTCAAGAGGCGTAGAAATCCAGGTGTTCCCAACCTTAAGAGACGGCATGGCAGCAGAAGGGTAGCGCGATTAAAATTGGTTTTGTGAAGCGGGTAGCGCGTGCGTTCCCAGAGTTTCCGACAGTCTCTCTTGATGGAGTGCAGTAGACGGATCTCGGGAGAATAGAATGACACAAGACGAGGAGGACGAAGATCCTGGAGAGTACTGCTGGCAAGGTTAGCCGCACACTGGATATTGCGAGTCAGGGTAGAAACAGCCACATCGACATCACGGGGTGACTTAAGCGGCACAGTCGTAATAGTGAGATCGGCAAGCAAAGAGGTGTACAAAGGCCAGTCAAAAGGATGGCGTATCAGGGATGGGAGTAAGTCTCTGTACTTCGCACCATCAGAGAGAGTGAGCAGGACTGGTAAATGATCGGAGCTCAGATCATGAACAACGGAGAGACGGGAACAATGACGGGAAATATTTCGTCCAATGAAGATATCCGGAGTCGTACCATCGTGTGGGTAAAACGTAGGTTCAACAGGAGAGAGTACGTCTAGGTGTAACTGATGGATTGCAGCGTGTAAAAGTTTACCCCTAGGATTAGATAAGTTCGAACCCCATAGAGGATGTTTGGAGTTAAAATCGCCGCCGACCAAGAAGGGGCCCTGGAAAGCATGAACAAGACCCCAGAAGTCGATGAGACTGACATGATTCTGAGGAGCAGAATAGAAAGAACCAACTTGAATGCTTGCGGAAGTAGTAGACAGCTGAATCCGAGCAACCTGGAATGAGTCCTCTAGAAGAGGCGGAAGGGCATGGTGAGCCAGACAAGTTTTGATAAACACCGCAGAACCACCCATTCGAGTAGAGTTAGGGCGATCAGCACGATACACAGTATACCCAGGGAAATGGAAAGATATGTGAGGAGCCAATTTGGTTTCAGTGGTGAGTAGGAGGTCTACGTCATAAGCCGTAAGAAAGTGTAATAATTCATAAAACTTATTAGTGATACTCTGACAATTCCAAGTGCAGATTCGAAGGCAGGAAGGAATTGAATTAGCCATGAACACGGCGCAGAACAGGAATCAATTGCTGCAGGGTAGTAAGAAGGGGCTGTAGAAGAGCGAAGATAGAGTCCAGTCGAGCCATCAAGCAGTCCAATGGAGAACGGTCCTGTTCACACTGACGGGTTGCGGCTGCAAAGGGCTGCGTAGCAACGGGAGGGGAAGCCCGAGAAACTAGAGACGACAGCAAAGGTCGAGCATGAAATGCAGGAGGACGAGGAGAGGCAGCTTCAGTGGAAGTAGGCAAGGTAGACTCCATAGGTGGGAAAGCATGTAGTGGAGGAACGGCAGCAGGAGAGGCACCAGAAACGGTACGTCGGGGAGAAGAACGAGACTGAATGACTTGGAGGCGTCGATGAACAGGGCAGCCTTTATAATTCGCCGTACGTTGACCTTGACAGTTCGCACACTGCGGCGGCGCGTGAGGAGCCTTAGAGCACCGCGCACTGGGATGATGGCCATCACATTTGACACAACGGGGTTGTTTGTGGCAATAATTACGACTGTGCCCAAATTCCTGACAATTCATGCACTGAATAACACCCCTTTTGGGTTTCGAGGGCTCCACTCTCACCATCGTGTAGTACAAACGATCGAGCTTATAGATGTCGTCGTTGAGCGGACTGGGCTTGAGATCCACGAAAAAGAGAGGTAGCTTCGCCTTGGTGACGGGATGGCAAACTGGAGTCATCTGTGCGGGTGAATATCCAAGGGAGGTCAATTCTTGCAGCACTAGAGCAGTGACTATAGTGGGATGAAGCCCACGAATAACCACCCGGAGGTTGCGATCATGACGCATTTGGTACGTGTGGAAGTCGGCCCTAAGGAAGAGATGCTAAGGATTTCTACGCCCGAAAAAATGCATCGTCCTCCGCCGGGATTGAACGCGCAATCTTGGGCATTAGAGGCTAACATGATAACCACTACACCACGGAAGTCAACAAACTTGGTACCTAGGCTTAGTAGCTTCCAATGATGTGACACGGAGAGTTTCAAGAAAATCCAACCATCCCCAACCGCCTTTTACATCGAATTTTTACATTTTTATTTTCTCTTCGTGTAGTAAGTAGGGGAAGCCTTGTATTCAACGCAAAAATTTTATACCGAGATTTAATCGGAAATACACGTTTTGTGGCCTTCTGAGTATATAAATAAGAAACATTTTTCTAAAAGGTCATGTGTGTATGTTTTTACTTTCTATGTCGAATACTGTGTTCATACATAATAGGTAGAGAAGAGATTGTATTCCACCCATACCAAGGTTTCATCGGAAATACATGTTTTGAAGACCCTTGCATAAAAAGCATGTTTCTATAAAGGTCCTATGTCTCTCTGGGCGAATATCTCTCTCTCTCCCTCTCTCTCTCTCTGTCTGTTTGTGTATGTTCATTAAGTCCGTTAAATACTAAACTTGGTATTTAAGTTCAGTATCTTATAAGGATACGACACGAAGATTTTCAAGAAAATCCTCCCACCCCCAACTACCGTTTACATGGAAAAAGTTTCGAAAATTTCGATATTCTGAAAAATGGCTCTAACGATTTTGATTAAAATATCGTATATTAAAGATGTTTACATGACAAATAAAATGTATATCTTAATTATCTGGGAATAACCTCTGAAGACATCTTTATTCTGAATGAATTTTGCGGAATTTTGCATAACTGGTAAACCGTAAGAGATACACAAATATTTAGCACACAAAAAATGTAGAGCTCGTCAAAACACATAATTTATGTCATCTGTATTTTTTCCCTGGTGTTGGCCGTTTTTAAGACATTCCTTGTTATTGAATTCAGTTTTAAAATACTTGATACTTTTGTCATATGGGAACTTGTCAATACCTGGGCACGCAAAGAATCGGATTTCTATACCAGAGTAAAGTATTTGACTGTCGGTTTAGCCTAGTGTATCGTCTTATTTCCCTTCTACCTATAAGGAACTAAGTAATAAAACCGTTTCTGCTAATGTTTATCTCGATAGCATGAAGTGGGTAGAAGAATAAGCTATAACAATAATTTATTAGAGAGGTAGAGAAAGTCATGTGAATGGATCATATCAGATTCTTCACCTCATAGTTACAAGTAACTGAGTAACAAGGCCATTTCTGCCAATGCTAATCTTGATTAGATAAAAGAAGAGTATTTTATAAGAAGTTTGTTTGCGGAACAGGTAGAGAAAGTCTTGTGAATATAGCACAGATTTGTTTTGGTCACAGAACGTACCTATTTCCGGCAGAATGCATACTCTTCTCTGCCTGCTATTTTCGCATTAGAGAAAGTAAAACTAAATTGCGAGTATCTCTGGTAATAATTTAATTTCTCTTTACAAACTTAGAAAGTTTATGGTTCGTTTTCACGAAAACTGGAGTAAGTTCCGTAACCAGAGAAACATACACGCCACCGTTCTAAGACCTTCCTTTGGCTTTAACATTAGTTACTGAAAACTGTTAGTTGACCTTTTGTCTTAATCCTGCAACACAAAAAGCCAAGTCAATCACGCGAAGGTCGCGGCAATTTACGGTTGGCCGCCGTACAGTTGGAAGATGTGTTTGTTGCGATAAATCGATTCTCTGCGTGTTTATCGGGTTGTAGCCAAGGTCTCCTTTAAATGATGTAAGAAACTGCATTGAAGTAAACCTACGGAATACGCTCAATAAATGTCGGTCAGTAGGATACAAATCTGATCTGTTCCATTCACATGACTTTCTCTACATCTCTGTAACAAAGTATTATTAAAAAGCTTATTCTTCTATCTACTTCACGATAATCGAGATAAACATTAGCAGAAATTGTCCTTATTACTTGGTGTCTTGTAAGTAGAAGCGAAAAAAATATGCGTCCTCTAGCTGTTCGGCAAACAAACCTTTTATTCAAAACATTAATCTGTTATCTACATCATGCTAATCAAGTTAAACATGCACATAATTACTCTTATTACTAGCTCCCTTGTAAGTAGAAGGGAAATAAGAAAATGCCCAGGCTAAAGCGATAGTCTCGTCCTTTAAAAGCCGGTCGCTATGTGAAACAATTGAAATTCCATGAAATTCCAATCTCTTTGCTTCTAGGAATAAACAAACGAGAAACGAGAAAAAAGATATCTTCCCGTTTGAGAAAAGTTTGTGGCCAAAAAATTGAAATCAATAATCCGGAATATCTCGAAAATGGTTAATTCTACAACAAAAATATGACATAATTTATGAGATCTGCATTTTTTGTGTAGTAAGTTTTTGTCTATGTCTACGGTCTTCAGAGGCTGCTCCCAGAAAATTCAAGATATATATTTCGTTTGTTATAAAAATGTCTTATACACGAGGTACTTTAATCAATATCATCAGAACCATTTTTGAGAAAATCAACATTTTCGAAAAATGTTCCATGTAAAGAGTAGTTTAGGGTGGGCAGATTTTCTTGAAAATCTTCGGATCGCATCTTTGGTAGATACCAATTTTGGTATTTAACGGTGTTTTCGATTTTTAGCTATGCTGTCTACAGACACACACACACACGCGCGCGCGCGCGCGCGCAAACCTTTTACTAATTTTTTTTTTTCGGACTCAGGGGACCCCAAATATATTTCCGGGAAAATCATGACATCGAATTTTTGTGGAATACAATACTTCTCTATCCCTATGTACACTATACATACGGGGCTAGAGAAAGTAAAAATTTGAGGTGTTACATCGACATGACTTTCTGTACCTGTTCTGCAAACTATTTATAAAGATTACTATCTATTGTTTTAATTGTTTTTTCACACAATTAGTGTGTAGGACAGGAGTTGATATAATCAAGACTGAAAAATTAAATGCCATAGCCGGGATTTGAACCACGGATTTCCAGGTCTCTACCCGGTTGCTCTACCAATGAGCTACTACGGTAACATGCCGGCACGGTATTACATTTCTCAACTGACTCGCTTGTTTCCCGGTGAACCACGAGGTGATATCAAATTATTTTGAGATGACATACCGCAAGTAAGTATTTTAAGTTCCAGGATTCATAGTATAGCCAACTATTATGGTGAAATACTGTTATTGTAATTATTTTTTCATACAAGTCATGTGTAGGACAGGAGTGGGATTTAGTATTTATTTAGTATTTATTTGTTCAGTCATTAGGTACAGTAGTACAATAAATATGGTCAAAATAATATACACAAGTAAGGGTCAGTCATATAACAATTCTAGTATAAAGAAATTCATCCAAATTGTAAAATACATTGTCCGTCAACCATTTTTACTTTCTCTACACTTACTATGTACATAGTGTATAGAGAAGATATTGCACTCCACCCAAAAATTCAATACCGAGATTTCACCGGAAATATATGTTTTAGGGTCCCCTATACTCAAAAAAAGCATTTTCACAAAAAGGACCCGTTTGTGTGCGTGTGTCTGTGAACCGATAACTCAAAAACGAAAAGTCGGTAAAATACTAAACTTGGTATTTAAGTTTAGTATCTTCCAGGGATGCGACACGAAGATTTTGAGAAAAATCCCCCCCCACCACAAACTACCCTTTACATGGAACTTTTTTTGAAAATTTTGATTTTCTAAAAAATGGCAGTGACGATTTTGATTAAAATAACGCATATTAAAGATATTTACCTGACAAATAAAATTTATATTTTGAATTTTCTGGGAATAGCCTCTGAAGACTACTTTATTCTCGGTCAACTTTACGGAATTTTGCATAACTGCTAAACCATAAGAGATGGACAAAAACTTACCACACAACAAATGCAGAGCACTTTAAAACACACAATTTATGTTATATACATTTTTTTTTTTCGTGGAGTTGATTGTTTTTGAGATATTACTTGTTTTTGGTTTCAGCTATGAAACACATACTTTTCTCATACAGGACTTTGTGAATTCGTGTCCATATACACAAGGAACTTCAGTCACATAGCAACCAGCTTTTAACTATCCCTTTAATCTATGGTACTCCCTTATTTCGTTTCTACTTACAAGGAAGCAAGAAATAAGACTATTCCTGCTAATTTTTTCTCGATTAGCAGGAAGTAAATAGAAGCATAAGCTTTTTAAAAATAAGTTATTGCAGAGATATAGAGAAAGTCATGTGAATGGAACACATCAGATTTTTTACTTTAGCCTTAAACTGTAGTGAATTTAAATCTCTCACGTGGTCAGGAAGCTTATTATAGGCTATAATGCTGGTTATCAAATAACTATCTTTAACTTTCTTTGGTCTAGTGTATAGAACATGCAATTTATCAATTTGAACCACGCTTCTCCCGGTCTCTAATCGGTTGCTATACCACTGAGCTACCACGTCAATATGCCGGCACGGCACAAAATTCTCGAACTGACTCGCATGTTTCCCGGTAAACCATAAGATGATCTCAAATCATTTTGAGATGACAACCCCAATGGCGACTTACAATATCGTAAGTACACTAAGTCCCAGGATTCATAGTTTACCGGGAAACATGGCAATCAGTTGAGAAATTCAGTGCCGTACCGCCAAGGTAGCTCAGTAGTATAGCAACCGGCCAGAGACCGGAAGATCTGTGTTTCAAATCCTGGCTATGGCATTGAATTTTTCATTCTGACTCTACCTATCAACTCGATTAGTATCTGCTTCATGCTGATCGACATAACAACAGAAGGACCTTAATCCTTATTTCCTTGTTGTTAGAAGGGAACTAAGGGAATGCACTAGGTTAAAGCGATAACCAAATGTTTTAAAAGCTTTCGCTATGCGACTGTTATTAAAATTCGCTTCTTTGTATGCCCAAGAGTAAAACAAAATACACGGACGATTTTCTGTTTGAGAAAAGTAAAAGTATTTTAAAATTGAAAGCAATAAAAGGAACATCTTGAAAATGATTAACTCTAGAGGAAAAAAAAAACTGTGCGTGACATAAATTGTGTTTTTAACAAGTTTTTCTCTATCATTTACGGTTTACTAGTCATATAAAAGTCATCCAGAATGCAGAGATCTTCTGAGGCTATTCTCAGAAAATTCAAGAGACACATTTGATTTGTCATGAATATA
Organism: Hymenopus coronatus; assembly: GCA_030762935.1. NCBI lineage: Eukaryota > Metazoa > Arthropoda > Insecta > Mantodea > Hymenopodidae > Hymenopus > Hymenopus coronatus. The sequence continues at coordinate 59,907,725 of CM060899.1, forward strand.
TCTTAAACACCCTGTATTTTTTTTTTTTAAGTCCTTTAACCTGGTTTGGTCATATCGGACGATGAATGCAATTGATGATATGATGCTCAAATAATCTCGGGGTCCATGGAGCTTAGAGTTACTCGACATTCGTCTTTTCAGGATAAGGGAAAACCCCGAAAAAAAACCTTACCCGGGTAACTCACCCTAAGCGAGATTCGAAATCAGGACCTTTTGAACGTGAGGCAGACATGCTACCACCACGCTACCCAGGCAGGCTACTTTGTATTTTGGTCAAAATCGTTAGTTCCATTTTTCAGAAATCAATTTTTTTTAAAAAAAAATGTTCCATGTAAAGTGGGTGGGGGGATTTTCCTGAAAATTTTCGTGCCACATCCTTGGAAGACGCTTAACTTAAATAACAAGTTTGGTATCTAACGAACTTTTTGTTTTTGAGTTATACTGCTCAAAGGCATACTGACACACACATACACACAAACAGACCTTTTTGTAAAAATGTTTTTTTTATTCAGGGGGACTCAAATCGTAAAATCTCTGTAGCGAATTTTTGGGTGGAATGCAGTACTTTCTCTACCTACTATTAACATTACACAGGCGTATTTAAAAAGCAAAAATATGAGGCGTTGCATTCACATGGCTTTCTCTACTTATTCTATAATAGACTATTCCTATAAAATCTCATTCTTGTATTTACTTCATTCTAATCAAGAAGATATCAGTAGAAATATATTTAGTACTTCTTTTAGGTTCAAGGGAATAAGGGCATAATATAGGATAAAGCGACATTCAAATATTTTAGGAGAATATGGCTGGTGGTTATATGTTTTTCTGGAACCTCCCCCCCCCCAAACCAAATCAACTTTTCGAAACTTTGATTAAATTAACCTACATTTAAGATATTTACATCACAAATAAAATGAACATCTTTAAATTTGAGAATAGCCTGAAGCAAGCCCTATTCATTTTGAATGACTTGCGTAACTAGTTTTTTTTTTTTTTTATTTTGTAGAGTTAACAGTTTTCGAGATATTCCTTTTATTGATTTCAGTTATAAAATACTTATATTTCTTCTAAGGCAGAAAGTCGTCATCCGTTTTTCTTTCGTTTTGTTGCTGGGCATCCAAACAGAACCGAATTCCAATCACTTAGCGACAGCTCTCAAAAGCTTTGATTATCGGTTTAGCCTAGTATATTCCCATAGTCCCCTTCTACTTACAAGGAAGTAAATAATAAAGACATTTTCTGTTAATTTTAACTCGATTAGCATGTTGTAGATAGAAGAGGGACAGTTTGTTTGCAGAATAGGTAGAGAAAGTTATGTGAATGGAACACATTAGATGTGTTTTCTTAAACTCTTTTTAACTCTCTTCGGTAATATGAAGTTATTAGTAATTTAATTTAGGGTAACAAATGTTGTCATGATAATTATTTCGAGACGAAGGTCGAAAATAATTACATAATAACAACAAGCATGAGTTTGAAAGGACCCAAGAAAAATTATAAACAACAGGGGGTTCCGGAAGATACTTACAATGCGAGAGCGATGTGTGTGTGGGCGCGCGCGTGCGTGAAACTTACTTCATATCGTATTGTGCGGTATTAAATTTTGTACCGCTTCTTTTATGTTCTGAATCCGTAGATTATCAAATCTCGCCATTCTTATGTTGTCTACCAGGCCTAGTGCATTCTCTTATTTCCCTTCTACTTATAAGGAAACCAGGTAACAAGTCTATTTCAGGTAATGTTTATCTCGATAAGTGTTGTGTAGATACGAGGGTCGGCTGATAAGTCCCGGGCCTCACACAGAAATGGCGCCACTATGCCAGTTAGACGGTAGCATTGTATAGTTTAACTCTAAACTAGCTCGTATTCATAGTTACAGGTCAATAGCTTGTTTAGTTTTCGAATGGCAGCATTTTAAACAAGACAACTTTAGAGTTTTCACGAAAAGGAGGATTTGGAAAAACGAGCAGTGATTAAATACTTCCATTTGAAAGACTTGAAGCCTAAAGAAATCAAGGAGGAAATGGACAGTACATTGAAAGACTCTATCCCTTCATATTCAATGATTAAAAGGAGCGTTGCAGAGTTTAAAATGGGACGTACGAGCACTAGTGATGAGCCTCACTTTGGACGCCGTGTAGAAGTGACAACTCCAGAGGCCATTGAAAAAATTAATCGTTTAGTACTGGAAGACCACAGATTAAAGTTGTTTGAGATAGCAGAGGCTGTAAACATATCAAAAGAACGTGCAGGTAATATTTTAAGTAATGTTTTGGACTTTCACAAGGTCTGTGCAAGATGGGTGCCGCGTTTGTTGACACCTGATCAAAAGTTGCAAAGAAAAACTGTTTCTGTTAAGAATGTAGAGCTCTACCGTAAAAATACCAGTGAATTTTTGAGACAGTTTATTACCATGGATGAAACTTAGATACATCACTACACTCCAGAAAATAAATCACAGTCAAAACAGTGGATTGCGCCAGGTGAACCAACTCCAGTAAAGGTAAAGTAAATTTTGTCAGCTAACAAGGTTATGGCAAGTGTTTTCTGGGATGCACAGGGAATTATTTTTATTGATTACTTTGAAACGGGTAAACGTATCACTAGTGACTACTACGTCAGCTTACTGCAACGTTTGAGTGATGAAATAAAAAGAAAAAGACCTCATTTGGCAACAAAAAAATCCTGTTTCATCACGACAATGTTCCAGCCCACCGTTCAGTCATTTCAATGTGAAAAATGTGTGAATTAAAGTTCGAATTGCAGAGAACACCGATATGACAAATGTATTAGCTTTTCTGGAGATTATGTTGAGAAATAAAGCTAAAAACAATGTTTTAAATGCTGTTTTCATTGAGAGGCCCGGGATTTTCAGCCGACTCTCGTAAAGGAATAATATTTTGTAAGGAAAGTTTCATTATGGAACAGCTACAGAAAGTCATGTGAATGGAACACATCAGAATTGTTTAGTTTGGAAATGAATACATTAGCTGTACTGTATTCAATTCTGCTGACCTCGCATACTGTGTGCTAGCCTGGAGCAATGCAGGTTATGTGATGCATATACAGCATGATTCAAAATTAATTTTACAAACTTTGGGGATGGGTTTCTGACATCGAAACAAGAAAATAAATTTATATAAACATACGCTCTACAACACTTCGTTTTCGCATTATCAATGTATTAATGAAAGTATCACCTTCAACAGCTTTCCGAGTCCAACCTAATAACTTCATTTATTTATGCACTCATTCATAGGGACCCATTTTAGCCTGCAGAGTTGGCCTTGTGTTGCCATGGCTGCTTGCCAACATTTGTCATTTATCAGATGGTAATACATTCCCCCAGCAGGCCTTACAAGTGCTGTCTACAGGGACTTCATTCAGAACACTCTCTCAGACTTATTAGAAAATGTGCCTCTGCAAATAAGAAGAAACATGTGGTTTATACATGATGCTCTAGCACATTTTAGTCTCATTGTTCGAGATGCACTGGCTGGTATCTAGAATGACGGATAGGTAAAGGAGGGCCAGTTCCATGGCCTGCACGTTCCCCCGACCTCAACCCTTTATAGTTTTATCTATTGGGGTCACTTTAAACTATTGGTTGATGCAGCTGACATCCTAGATAAGGAAACTATTAATCTACGTGTCATGTAAGCCTACAAAATCAGACAACACCGATTGGGAATATTTGACATTCCATGCTTCGACGAGTGCATGTATGTCTATACTCAAAAGGAGAACATTTGGATCATGTTCTATAAGTGGTCTTTGTGTGGAACACTTCCTAACAAACTGACGACGTCAGTTTAAAATGTTTTGATTACTAGAATTTTGAACTTCAATAAATCGAGAACGAAGGGTTTTGGGACATGTGTTTAATGAACAGTTTTTTACTTTCTCTATACATACTATGTACATAGTGCATAGAGAAGGTATTGCACTCCACCAAAAAATTCGGTACCGATATTTCACCGGAAATATATCTATGTTTTAGGGTCCCCTGTATCCAAAAAAAGTATTTTCAGAAAAAGGTCCGTGTGTGTGTCCGTGTGTCTGTGAACACGATAATTCAAAAACGAAAAGTCAGGAAAATACCAAACTTGGTATTTAAGTTTAGTATCTTCCAGGGATGTGACACGAAGATTTTGAGAAAAATCCTTCCACCACAAACTACCCTTTACATGGAACTACCCTTTTCGAACATTTTGATTTTCTCAAAAATGGCTCTAACGATTTTGATTAAAATTTCGTGTATTAAATATATTTACCTGGCAAATAAAATATATATCTTGAATTTTCTGGGAATAGCCTCTGAAGATTACTTTATTCTGGATGAATTTTACGGAATTTTGCATAACTGCTAAACCGTAAGAGATGGACAAAAACTTGTCATACAAAAAATGTAGAGCACGTTAAAACACACAGTTTTTGTTATATACATTTTTTTTTCGTGGAGTTGATCGTTTTTAACTTTTTTTTTTTTTTTTTTTTTTTTAAGTTTCAGCTTTGAAAATCATACAAGAATTTGTCAACTGCTGTCCATACAAACAAAGAAACTTCAGTCGCATGGCAACCAGCTTTTGACTATCACTTTAACCTATGGTACTCCCTTATTTCGCTTCTACTTACAAGGAAGCAAGTAATAAGACTATTTCTGACTATTTTTTTTTCTCGATTAGCATGAAGTAAGTAGAAGCATAAGCTTATTAACAATAATTTGTTGCAGAGATATAGAGAAAGCTATGTGAATGGAACACATCAGATTTTTCTTATTTTGTTGTAAGGTACCTGTCCCCAAACTTTGAAAAAGTAGTTTTGAATCATCCTGTATAGTCCTCTTGGGACTATGTATTATGCGTGCACGTTTTCTTGGGCGCTCGGCTGCTGTCAGCAGGTTTCACGCAATTTCGGAAGTTGAGCAGAGCGACAATATTGAGACATGTACGATATACTCCGTGACATCTAGTGACTTCATTTCTAATATTTCATTGTGTCTATAGATCCCAAGTTCACGCACATACACGTGCACTGTGTATCGTTTAATAGTTCAGCTATTCGTAGTAAATTAGATAACCTATTTACCATAATGGTTGAAGTCTCAAAGAAAGAAATTTTCTTTATTTGATAACACTGCGGATGGAATAGAATAAGATACGGTCGGAGGGCACCGAACTTGAGGTTACTGTACCTCTACGAGGGAGTGATGAGTTGAGAGGATACACCGGGTGGCCGGAACCAGGAGCGACGGCACGGTAATGACAGGGTCCGTTTCTACCCTGACAGATTGGGGAACCCAACACATATATGGTCTAACGCTCCTGCCAAGATCGGTCCTCATCCCAGCAACCAGTCGGAGACGGAGATAGTCATTTTGAGGATACTTTTTTCCTGCCAGGCCGCACCGAGCACCATTGCCAACACTTCCAACCCTGAAAGAAACCTACGGGATGTAGGGTGAATGAAATAACAATGAAAACGAGAAGTAGGAACATAAGCTACACAGCAGTGGCCTGAAACTCAGGTACTGGCGGGTGGCCAAGGGAAATTTCCGTGGTGTTTCCACTTACGCGTGTCAACCCCATAAAGGGATGACTACCGAAGACCTCGGTGGGGGCAACAACTCACAGCTTCTGTCTACTAACTCTCCAGGTTAGCGACAGAGGACATTCAGGCGTCTCATAACGCCGTCCAGATATACCCAACAACCATACGTTTCGGGAACCACTGCCTCGCCGAGTCCAACCCAATCCGAACAGCTCCCTTTCGGGAGAGGCTCAGATGCTCGGCCTGAGTACTTCTAGTAAAATTAGAAGTAGCACGGGTGCTCGGGGTCCGCAACGCTCACACCGGAGCAGCTGAAGATGTCGGAAACTCCTCCTACGAGGACATGAAAGGATATAATAAGCAAGCAGTTAATTGACTACTCAGATGTGTCATGCAACCCAGGGAACATGTCGGTGGGCTTGACCATATTCCGGTGCCTTTTTCATATACCGTGTCCCCCTGTGTGCAAGAACCCAGTACCTTGCATACAGGGTCGGAAGTGGATACGCCACTTACGCGCATCAACTCCGAGGGGAATACTACTGAATATCTCGGTGGGGTTGACCTTAACCAGCCTGGGTCTACTAGTTTTCCAGATTAGTGCCGGAGGAAATTGAGGCGTCTCACAACACCGCCCAGGTGTCGCAGCCCAGACATACCCAATCTCCCACGGGTATCGGGCCACTAGCACGTTGAGTCCAACCCAATCCAAACAGCTCCCTTGCGGGAGGGGCTCAGATGTTCAGCCCGACTACTTCTAGTAACGTCAGAAGTACCACAGGTGCTCGGGGTCTGCAGCGCCCGCACCAGAGCAACTGAAGAGGTCGGAACCTGACATGGAGGGACAGGAAATTTGGGGGATGAAAGAAACCTACCCAGCATTATCTTTGCAACCCTGGAAAACCTTCGAAAGACTCCTTAGGCCAGATAGGCCGGCCCCGAGAAGCGAATCCGTGACCTCTGGAATGCGGACCACAGACGAAACCGAATGAGCCATCCTACTCGGTCAAGACGGTCGAGTGAGCGAACATTTCTCCTCCCCCCCCAAGCCCAAGCTTGACTGTAAAACTAGAGCCCAAGAAAAGGTGCGCACATTGATATTGTCTGGTCAGTGCCAATTTGCCCTGTTTTGTAGTATGGTATTCTTGAGATCTAGCTTGTAGCACCAGTCATTAAAACCTCACACTTTTCTTGAACGGGAAGACATCTTTCTTCTCGCTTCTTATTTGTTTACTCCTGTCAAGAAAAGAGAGTACTTAGCCTGCTTCTAGTGCCTTTGATTCGTTCACAAAACAAAAGAACATATAAAATCAACAAATCAACACAAAATGGATGCCAATTCTAAACACATGATTACAAAGCGATAAAATATAAACGAAAATATAGCGAAGGGACAGAAATATTGGTTCAAATTCCACTCGCCTCCGGACAGCAAATTTCACCATTGTGCTATGAGCAATTTGTTTAACTTGACATGGATATGTAATCAACTTTCAAACAGCACGTGCAACTATTGCAGGTGCAAGTCTGTCAATTTGAAAATGTGTAGCTTGGTTAAACTGCTCTCTGAGGATATGACGTGGTGCCAACTGACCTTGCGAGAAATGCCTCATGGGCAACTCGAAGGCGGGGCAGGGTGACCCGGAACCGGGCCGTCTCCCCCAAGGGTTTACAACCTGCTTCTGATTCCTCTTTATTTTCTATTTTCTTTCTTTGGTCATTTTCATTTCATGCCTTTCTACATTCGCTTCAATCTTTTATAGCTAGGACATAAATTGAACAGGGGATTTAAAGAAAAAAATCTGATGTGTTCCATTCACATGACTTTCTCTACATCTCTGCAAAAAATTATTGATAAAAGGCTTATGCCTCTATTTACCTCATGCTAAACCAGAAACAATTAGCAGAAATAGTATTATTACTTGCTTCCTTGTAAGCAGAATCGAAATAAGGGAGTACCATAGGTTAAAGTGATAGACAAAATCTGGTTGCTATGTGACTGAAGTTCCTGTTTGTATGGACAGGAGTTGAAAAATTCCTGTATGTGAAAAGTATAAGTTTTTTAAGGCTGAAGCAAAAAAACAAGGAATATCTAAAAAACGATCAACTCCACGAAAAAAGTTATATGTTATAATTGTGTGTTTTAATGTGCTCTACATTTTTGTGTGGTAAGTTTTTGTCTATCTCTTACGGTTTACCATTTACACAAAATTCCGTAAAATTCATCCAGAATAAAGTAGTCTTCAGAGGCTATTCCCAGAAAATTCAAGATATACATATTATTTGTGAAGTATATATCTTTAATATATGATATTTTTATCAAAATCGTTAGAGCCATTTTTTAGAAAATCAAAATTTTCGAAAAATTTTCCATGTGAGGGGTAGATACTTGGAAGATACTGAACTTAAATACCAAGTATGGTATTTAACGGTCTTTTCGTTTTTGAGCTGTGCTGCCCACAGACACACACACACACACATACACAGACAGACAGACAGACGTACACACACGGACATTTTTCTAAAAATGCTTTTTTTTGATTCAGGGGGTCTCAAAACATATATTTCCAGTGAAATCTGGTTTCGAATTTTTGGGTGCAATACAATAACTTCTCTATACACTATGTACATAGTACGTATAGAGAAAGTAAAAATTTTACAGGAAAAGAGCTGATTTCCTTCCCAACTGAATAATTGCTAGTATGTCTCAACACTTACACTACAGTCATGAAGATACAGTTTTCATAGGTTTAATAATCGTGAACAAATAATTACAAAAACAAAACAAAACATTTGATGTGTTCCATTCACATGAATTTCTCTACACTTGGTAATAAGATATTAACAAGCTCATTCTTCTATCTACTTCATACTAATCGAGATAAACATAGCAGAAAGTAAAAAATGGCGTGTTATTTATGGACGCTCTTTAACTACTGTGGTTCTCAGCGTCCCGTTCTAAATTGGGCGTGAAAGACCGCTTAATTTTCCTCAGAGGGCTCTCTATCAGGCTTGAGGTTGTTTTATATGCCGTAAATCTACGACACGCGATCAACGGCTTTACTTCCCTACCGAAGGAAGCCATGCTAAGGATTTTACACCCCAAAAAATCCATCGTCCTCCTATTTGCTTCCTTGTATGCCGGAAGGAAATAAAAGCGATAGTCAAATCTTTTAAAAGTTTATTACCATGTGGATGAAATCCGTTTCTTTACTTTGCAGTAGTTTACAAATTCCTGTATCAGGAAAGTTTAAGTATTTTAAAACTGAAACCAATAACAATAAATATCTCAAAAATGGCTAACTCCATGAAAAAATATGTGTTCCATTCACATGACTTTCTCTACATCTCTGCAACAAATTATTGTTAAAAAGTCTATGCTTCTATTTACTTCAAGTTAATCGAGAAAAAATTAGCAGAAAGTCTTATTACTTGCTTCCTTGTAAGTAGAAGCGAAATAAGGGAGTACCATAGGTTAAAGTCATAGTCAAAAGCTGGTTGCTATGTGACTGAAGTTCCTTTGTTTGTATGGACTCGAGTTCACCAAGTCCTGTATGAGAAAAGTGTTTTTTATAGCTGAAACCAAAAACAAGGAATATCTCAAAAAAAATCAACTGCACGAAAAAAATGTATGTAACATAAATTGTGTGTTTTAACGTGCTCTACATTTGTTGTTTGGTAAGTTTTTGTCCATCTCTTACGGTTTAGCAGTTATGCAAATTTCCGTAAAATTGACCCAGAATAAAGTAGTCTTCAGAGGCTATTCCCAGAAAATTCAAAATATGCATTTTATTTGTCAGGTAAATATCTTTAATATACGATATTTTAATCAAAATCGTTAGAGCCATTTTTTTAGAAAATCAAAATTTTCGAAAAAAGTACCGTGTAAAGGGTAGTTTGGGGTGGGGGGATTTTTCTCAAAATCTTCGTATCGCATCCTTGGAAGATACTAAATTTAAATACCAAGTTTGGTATTTTACCGACTTTTCGTTTTTGAGTTATCGTGTTCACAGACACACGGACACACTGACACATAGACACACACACACACACGAACCTTTTTCCGAAAATCCTTTTTACTTTCTCTATAGGCACTATGTACATAGTGTATAGAGAATGTACTGCACTCCACCAAAAAATTCGATACCGAGATTTCACTGGAAATATATGTTTAAGGGCCCCCTTTATCTAAAAAAAGCATTTTCGGCAAAAGGTCTGTGTGTGTGTGTGTGTGTGTGTGTGTGTGTGTGTGTGTGTGTGTCCGTGTGTCTGTGAACACGATAACTCAAAAACGAAAAACAGGTAAAATACCAAATTTCGTATTTAAGTTTAGTATCTTCCAGTGATGCGACACGAAGCTTTTGAGAAAAATCCCCCCACCTCCAACTACCCTTTACATGGAACGTTTTTCGAAAATTTTGATTTTCTCAAAAATGGCTCTAACGATTTTGATTCAAATTTCGAATATTAAGGATATTTACCTGACAAATAAAATATATATCTTGAATTTTCTGGGAATATCCTCTGAAGAGTAGTTTATTCTGGATGAATTTTACTGAATTTTGAATAACTGCTAAACTGTAAGTGATGGACAAAAACTTACTACACAAAAAATGTAGAGCACATTAAAACACACAATTTATGTTATATACATTTTTTTCGTGTAGTTTGTCGTTTATGAGACATTCCTTATTTTTGGTTTCTGCTATGAAAAACGTATACTTTTCTCATACAGGAACTTGTCAACTCCTATCCATATAAACAAAGGAACTTCATTGACATAGCAAATAGCTTTTGACTATCTCTTTAACCTATGATAGTCCCTTATTTCGCTTCTACTTACAAGGAAGCAAGTAATAAGACTATTTCAGCTAATTTTTTCTGATTAGCATAAAGCAAATAGAAGTATAAGCTTTTTAAGAATAATTTGTTGCAGGGATATAGAGAAAGTCATATGAATGGTACACATCAGATTTTTACTTTCTCTATACGCACTATGTACATAGTGTATAGAGAAGATATTGCACTCCACTCAAAAATTCGATACAGAGATTTCACCGGAAATACATGTTTTAGGGTTCTCTGTATCCAAAAAAAGTATTTTCAGAAAAAGGTCCGTGTGTGTGTCCGTGAACACGATAACTCAAAAACGAAAAGTCGGTAAAATACCAAGTTTGGTATTTAAGTTTAGCATCTTCCAGGGATGCGACACAAGATTTTCAGAAAAATCCCCCACCCCAAACTACCGTTTACATGGAACTTTTTTCGAAAATTTTGATTTTCTAAAAAATGGCTCTAACGATTTTGATTAAAATATAATGTATTAAAGATATATACCTGACAAATAAAATGTATATTTTGAATTTTCTGGGAATAGCCTCTGAAGACTACTTTATTAGGGATGAATTTGCATAACTACTAAACCGTAAGAGATGGACAAAAACTTCACACACAAGAAATGTAGAACATGTTAAAACACACAATTGATGTTATATACATTTTTTTCGTGGATTTGATCGTTTATGAGATATTCCTTTTTCTTGGTTTCAGCTTTGAAAAACTCATACTTTTCTTATGTAGGAATTTGTCAACTCCTGTCCATAGAAACAAAGGAACTTCAGTCACATACCAACCAGTTTTTGACTTTCACTTTAACCTATGATACTCCCTTATTTCGCTTCTACTTACAATAAAGCAACAAATAAGACTATTTCTGCTAATTTTACTTGATTAGCATGAAATAAGTAAAAGATAAGCTTATTAACAATAATTTGTTACAGAGATATAGAGAAAGTCATGTGAATGGAACACATCAGATTTTTTTGGATACAGGGGACCCTAATACATATATTTCCGGTGAATCTCGGTATCGAATTTTTTGTTGGAGTACAATACCTTCTCTATACACTATGTACATAGTGCGTATAGAGAAAGTAAAAATGCATAAGACATAAACTGTGTTTTAACGAGAGCCACATTTTTGTGTAGTAAGGTTTTCTCATTCTCTTGGTTTAACAGTTATACAGAATTCTGTAAAACTCATTCAGAATAAAGAGATCTTCAGGACTATTACCAGAAAATTCAAAATATAAATTTTATGTGTGATGTTAATGTATTAAATATACGGTATATTAATAAAAAATCGTTAGAGTCGTTTTTGAGAAAAATAATATTTTCAAACATGTCTCCATATAAAGGGTGGTCTGTGGTGGAAGGATTTTCTTGAAAATCTTCGTGTCGTACTCTTGGAAGATACTTAAGATAAATAGTACCAAGTTTGGAATTTAACGGTCTTTTCGTTTTTGATTTATGCTGTACAAAAACACACACCTCTTTCTAAAACTGCTTTTTTTGAACTGGGTACCTCAAAATAAATGTTTCCGGTGAAACCTTGTCTTCGAACTTTTGGATGTAATGCAATACCTTCTCCAGCTACTATGTGCATTGCAGCACATAAGTGCTAGAGAAACTAATTACAAAATAAGATCTGATGTACTCCATTCACACGACTTTCTCTACAAACTATAGTTACAAAAGAATATTTCCTTAGCTGCATCGTAATAGTCGAAAAAAAATCATTAGCAGAAATGGTTGCATTAGTTCCTTCTAGTACGAGAGAAATAAGGCAATGCAGTTGGTTGGCCGCTATAAGAAATAATTGAATTCGGTTCGCTTTGCAAGACCAGGAGTAAAACAAGAGAGATATGAAATAAAAGATGACGTCTTGTTTGAGAAACTTTAAAGTAGCTTAAAATTGAGAGAAATAACAAGGAATATCTCGGAAACGGTTAGTTCTACAAAAATATGTATGACAATATAAATTGTGTGTGTTTAACAAGATCTACATTTTAATATAGCAAGGTTTTATCTATCTCTTACGGTTTACCAATTCTGCAAAATTCAAGATATGCATTTTATTTATAATGTAAATATCAATGATAGGTATAAGGGTTGTTTGGGGTGGGAGATTTTTTTCAAAATCTTCATGTCGCATCCCTGGAAGATACTGAACTTAAATACCAAGTTTGGTGTTTTACGGCCTTTTCGTTTTTGAGTAATCGTGTTCACAGACACGCAGACACACGGACCTTTTTCTTAAAATATTTTTTTTGTACAGGGGACCCAAAAACATGTATTTCCGTTGAAGTCTCGACATCGACTTTTTGCGTGGAATACAATAAATACCTTCTCTAGCTACTATGCACATGCGTGCTAGAGAAAGTAAAAATATTCAATCACGTTTAAATTCGTTGAACAAATTACCTATCTTACTTGTGTCCTACGCACGGTTTATACGAAAAAAAAAAATTAACATTAACTAACCCAGGACTTAAAGTACTTGCGACATTGTATGCCGCCTTTAGGGTTTTCATCTCAAAATAATTTGAGATCACCTTGTGGTTTACCAAGCAAAATGCGAGTCAGTTGGGGAGTTTAATGCCGTGCTGGCATGTTGCCATGGTAGCTAAGTAGTTAGAGCAACCAGGTTCTCAAGAAAATCCCCCACCCCCAGCTACCACGATGGTAACACCAATTTTCCTTAGCAGTACCATGTAATTTGATACGCAGGTTCTTGTGGAATCGCTCTCGTATATTTCGAACTGACAGCCAGTACTGCTATGATTACCTCGCTTTTGGGTTCCGAAACGCACACAGTTACGAACGCAGAGAGCAGTCTGCGGTATAAAAAGAGGATAGTAAGCAGGTGTTTGTAGCATAAACATGCACATGTTTAGGTATAATCTGTTTCAAAAGTAGCTCATTACATGTATTGACATATGCATCGCTCTAATTTCATAAACTAACATAATAAAACAATTATTTCATAATATGATTAGTAAACAAAAATGTCTTGTACTTTTACATGTAAAAAGTATAACATTGTTACAAAAAATTCAGGATAATAATGTGCAGAACTTTAAAAAAACAATAAACATACACAACCAAACGCATTCATAGTTCATTGCAGTAAATTACAATTCGATAGATACAGTCCAGCCGCTCAAAATATATTTGAATCATTCACAAGTTTATTCAGGGAGTTTTGTTGTTGTTTTTTTATTAATGGACGCTCTTTTAACTGCTGTGGTTCTTAGCGTCCTATTCTATACTGAGCGTGAAAGACTGCTTAATTTTGCTCAGATGACTCTTTATCAGACTTAGAATTTTTTACATGCCGGAAATCTACGACACAGGACCAACGGATTTACTTCCCTTCCGAAGGAAGCAATACTAAGGATTTTTACGCCTGAAAAAATCCATCGTTCTCCGCCTGGTTTGAACCTACGATCTTGGGTGTATGAAGTTAGTATAGTAGCCATTACACCTTGGAGGGCGACAACAATCTGCGTTCTCTTTCAGCATTCACTGGTTTATCTACTAGCAGGAACTGAACTAGACCAAGCAGTGAGCAATGCTAGATAGTGCAAACGTTTCGAAACGGGCTGTAGAGACCACGCCTACTCTATCATGTCATAGCTATACTCAGTGTGCACCGACAATTTCGTGACCCCGGACCAGCTCTAATGATTACTATTGGCTGTCGCCAATATAACCAATATTAATTTAACTGAATGGTTGTTGTCGACAGGTTGTGACTGGGTTGGGCATGTTTGCACCATGGTTGCTGCCTCGAATGTGGTCCTTGTCTGCGTTTGTGCTGTGGGCAGGACTCGCCGAGGAGTTCCTGCTGCCCATTCTTCTGGCAATCTCTGACAGGAACTTCACGGCTTGGGTTGCCAATGTCTACACCTGCAGCAGCAGTAGAAGTAGTGCCGAACTGGCTCGTCATCACCAAGGTAAGTCTTCCTGCCAAATTTTCATTTAAAATGTAATGCAATTTTCGCTCATTAAATTCCATTGTGGCAAAAGTTCCATCTTCCAAATAAAATTGCTTGCTTATAGTATCAATTTTTACGTTCTCTACTTCGTACATTGTACGCAGACAGAGAAAGTATTGCATTCCGCCCAAAAATTCGATAGCGAGATTTCACCGGAAATATTTGCCTTAAGGTCCACTGCATAAAGGAATCTCATGCACTCCCTTCACATGAATTTCTCTAAATCTCTGTAACAAATTATTGCTAATAGATTATTCTTCTATCTACTTCATGCTAATCGAGATAAACATTAGCAGAAGCGGTTTTATTATTTAGTTCTTCATAAGTAGAAGTCAAATAAGGGAGTACCATAGGTTAAAGTAATAGTCAAAAGCTGGTTGCTATGTGACTGAAGTTCCTTTGTTTGTATGAACAGGAGTTGACAAATTCCTGTACGAAAAAAAGTATACCTTATTTACAGCTGAAATCAATAACAAGGAATATCTGAAAAACGCCGGTGCCCATAGCCGCGCTCGCTAAAGTGTCTCGCTTTGTGCTTCGTGGCGCAGGGGATCGTGGGTTCGGATCACGCCTTGGCAAAAGTGTTAATATGTTTGTGAAATGTGTGTGTGTGTATATATATATATATATATATATATATATATATATATATAAGCTACAAAAGAATACAGTAATCAAACGGCAAAGTAAAAGAGTTTAAAATAAATGATCAGCTCCAAAAGATATGTATAACATAAATTGTGTGTTCTAACGTGCTCTACATTTTTTGTCTAAGTTTTTGTCCATATCTTACAGTTTAGCAGTTATGCAAAATTCCACAAAATTCATCCAGAATAAAGTAGTCTTCAGAGGCTATTCCCAGAAAATTCAAGATATACATTTTATTCGTTAGGTAAATATCTTTAATATATATCGCCCTCCGTGGTGTAATGTTACCATGCTAGCTTCATATTCCCAAGGTCGCGGGTTCAAACCCGGCGGAGGACGATGGATTTTTTCGGGTGTAAAAATCCTTAGCATGGCTTCCTTCGGAAGGGAAGTAAAGCCGTTGGTCCCGCGTCGTAGATTTACGGCACGTAAAAGAACCTCAAGCCTGATAAGAGAGGCCTCTGAGCAAAATTAAGCGGTTTTTCACGCTGAGAACCACAGCAGTTAAAGAGCGTCCATAAGTAACACGCAATTTCGCCATTTCATTTCTTTAATATACGATATTTTAATCAAAATATCGTGAGCCATTTTTGAGAAAATCAAAATTTTCGATAAAAGTTCCATGTAAAGGGTAGTTGGGGGTGGGGCGATTTTATTAAAAATCTTCGTGTCGCATCCTTGGAAGATGCCAAACTTAAATACCAGGTTTGATATTTAAAGGTATTTTCGTTTTTGAGCTATGACGTACACAGACACATATGGACCTTTTTCAAAAAATACTTTTTACTTTCTCTACACGTACTATGTACATAGTGTATAGACAAGGTATTGTATTGCACCCAAAATTCGATACCGAGATTTCGCCGCAAATACATGTTTTGGGTCCCTCTGAATCCAAAAAAAAAATCATTTTTGGAAAAAGGTCCATGTGTGTGCGTGTGTGTCTGTGGACAGCATAGCTCAAAAACGAAAAGACCGTTAAATACCAAACTTGGTATTTAAGTTTGGTATCTTCCAAGGATGCGACACGAAGATTTTCAAGAAAATCCCCCCACCCTCAACTACTCTTTTCAGGGACAAATTTTCGCAAATTTTGATTTTCTCAAAAATGGCTCTAATGATTTTGATTAAAATATCGTATATTAAAGATATTTACATGACAAATAAAATGTATATCTAGAATTTTCTGGGAATAGCCTCTGAAGACATCTTTATTCTGGATGAATTTTGCGGAATTTGGCTTAACTGGTAAACCGCAAGAAATAGACAAAAACTTATTTAATAGAAAACGTAGAGTTCGTTATGTTATATACATTTTTTCGTGGAGTTGGTCGTTTTTGAGATATGCCTTGTTTTTGGTTTCAGGTTTAAAATACTTATACTTTTCTCATACGGGAATTTGTCAACACCTGTCGATACAAATAAAGGAACTTCAGGTACTTAAGAACCAGCTTTTGACTATCATTTTAATCTATGGTATTCCCTTATTTCTCTTCTACATACAAGGAAGCAAGTTATAAGACTATTCCTGCTAAGTTTTTCTCGAGTAGCATGAAGTAAATATAAGCATAAGCTTTCTAACAACAATTTATTGTAGAGGTGTAGAGAAAGTCAATTGAATGGAACACATCAGATTTTTTTTATTTATAAAATAGAGTCATAAATTATGAGCAAGCATTAAGCAAAGCAACGCGACTTAGCCTGTTTACTATTATTAACAGAGTCAAATTCATATAACAGCATCTCTACTGCCTAGAAAGCAAACATATTTCAACCACTTTTCTCTTGAAGTTTTGCCACAAGGAAATGCATGCAATTATGTAATTCGCTTTCCCTTGTTAATCTCACCATAAGGAAACAGCAATAGACTCCTGTGTACATTCCACTGAATACAAATGTGTTAAATGTTGTATAACACAGCAAAATGCAATGCATATCTACCAAAACAGACAACCACAAAAAATATGACTTTCATATGACTTTCTCTACTTCACTGTAATACATTATTGCTAAAAAGCATATATTTCTGTCTACTTTTTGATAATCGAGATAAACATTAGCAGAAATTATCTCAATTTCTTGCTTACTTGTAAGTAGGAGGAAAATAAGGGAATACACTAGGCTAAAACAAAAGTAAACTTTTTTTTTAAAAGCTGGTTGTCATGTGGTTAAAATCCGTGTGAGAAAAGAACTTTAAATTTTAAACAAATAATAAGGAATATCTCAGAAATGGTCAATTCCACGAAAAAAAAAAAACCTATATGACATACATTGTGTATTTTAACGTGATCTACATTTTTTGTGTAGTAAGTTTTTGTCTATCTCTTACAGTTTATCAATTATGCAAACTTCAGCAAAATTCATGCAGAATAAAGAGGTCTTTAGAGGCTATTCCAGAAAATTCAAGATATACATTTTATTTGTGATATAAATATCTTTAATATACGATATTTTAATCAAAATCATTAGAGCCATTTTTGATTAAATAAAAAATGAATACTTTTTTTTTTTTTTTTGCATGTAAAGGGTAGTTTGGGGTGAGGGGATTTTTCTCAAATCTTCGTGTCATATCCCTGGAAGATACAAAACTTAAATACCAAGTTTAGTATTTTACCGACTTTTCGTTTTTGAGTTATCGTGTTCACAGACATACGGACACGTACATGAACCTTTTTCTAAAAATGATTTTGTTATATAGGGCACCCTAAAACGCCTATACACTATGTACATAGTACGTGTAGAGAAACTAAAAACTGAAAATTAAACGATGTTCTAGAGTGGGTCATTAAAGTTAAGCCATTTCGATAATTCCTGTAGTGGTTGGGTACTATACAAAAAAACTCTGATGCGTTCCATTCACATAACTTTCTCTAGCTGTTCCATATTCAAACTATTCTTACGAAACGTTACTCTTTTGTATGCTAATCAGATAAATATTAGCAGAATTGGTCTTATTGCCTGCTTCCTTGTAAGTAGAAGAGAAGGAGATACACTAGACTAAAGCGATAGTCAAGCCGGTCGCTACGCGAAACAATTGAAACTCGGTTCGATTTGCACGTTCAGCAGTAAAACAAAAGAGATGAAACGAAAGGTAGCTTCACATTTGAGAAAATTTTTAGCTTAAAATTTAAACCAGTTATAAGGAATATTTCGGAAACGGTTAACTCTACAAAAAATGTATGGGAATAAATTGTGTGTTTTAACAAGATCTACATTTTTTGTGCAGTAAGTTTTTGTCTATCTCTTACGGTTTACCAGTTATGCAAAAGTCCTCCAGAATGAAAATGTCTTCAAAGGCTATTCTCAGAAAATTAAAAAATTACATTTTATTTGTCATGAAAATATCTTTAATTTATGGTGTTTTAACCAAAATTGTTAGAGCCATTTTTGAGACAAACATTTTCACAAATTTTTCCATGTAAAGAGTAGTTTGGGGTGAGAATTTTTTTTGTTGAAAATATTTGAAATAATGGGTACCTACCAAATTTGGTATTTAACGGCGTTTCGATTTTGGACTATGCTGCCCACACAAAACACACACACACACCTTTTTCTAAAAATCCTTTTTTTTTTTTTGTCTCAGGGAACCTCAAAATATAATTTGAGATGAAATCTCGACATCGAATTTTTGGATAGAATACAATACTTTCTCTAGCCACTATGTATGTTATATGTAGGATACGTGCTAGAGAAAATAAAACTTGTTACATATAAATGTAGGTATAGATGTGATAAATGATGAATGCAATCAATCTTGATATACGAATTCGTTGTTACAACTCTAAATCTAATTTTAGTATTTTTTTTAAACTTTACTTATATCAGGGAGGATTGTGGATGGGCGGAGGGGGTTATCTCTCCCAATTCTTAGCTTGAAGCTTTTCTACCTATAATTTAAAAATATTGCTTTGGATTCATATTTTCAATTCTGTACTTTTATCAGGAAGGCAACATTATTGGATATACTGAAAAGGTGTCATTTCTCATTGATGTCATTTCATTTCAAATTTGTCTAGAAGCACTCACTATACAGGCAATGGCAACGTCTGGTAAAAGCAGTACATTAGCATTGTCACAATAAATTACAAACTAAGATCACAAAATTTATCATATTTAAATATTTAATACTATCAGGCAAATTATTATACAACTTAATATCTAATTACATATAACTATTCTGAGATTTTGTTAATCCATAATAAGGCAATGTTTACATTGGACCTGAATCTAGTAATATAAATATGAATATCCTCAAAATATGTCTATTAAAATAAAGATTATAAACAGTTAAAATACTAGTTCAACAAATAGGGGTCTACATGGGGTTATATAGGAACCATTTTTTAATTATCCTAATAATTTTCTTTTGAAGAAAAAAAATAATTTACTTTGTTAGTACCACCCCAAAGAATTAGGCCATCTTTTATTACAGATTCAAAAAAGCAAAATACACATTTCTCAGATTCAATTCGCACATTGAGCTGTGTTTTTAGTGGAAATATAACGAAAACGAAAATACCTGTGTTTCGGCTTTATTTACCATAGGACTCCCTATTAGCGGAGAGAGAGAGAAAAAAAAAATACGTTGCAATGGCTAACTTAGGTCTCCCGTTTGTTCAATGATCAGCGCCTTGTAGAACGCGAGGCTTTGTTGATGAACCTCACCCACACCGGGACTATAAGCCTTTGCGTGCAAAACAATATTAATAACTTATTAAAATTTCATGCCGCGAAGTCAAAATTGGCTACAAACCCATCTACTATTATTGCTCTACTTTCACAAAAAAAAAAAAAAAAAAAAAAACTCCCAGCTCAATTTACAATATCGATGTGACCATGCCTCTTTGTGATATTTGTAATTTCTCCACTACTTAAGTACAGTATAACGTTATACATCTATTAAAAATAAAAAAAATAGGTGTGTTACACTCAAAAGACCAGCTGTTCTACAAACAAGTATCTTTCAAAAGATTATTGTTCTTTTTACACCATGTTAATCGAGATAAACGTTAGTAGAATGTTCTTGTAAGTTCCTACTTACTTTGGAAGAGAACTTAAGAGAACACTAGTCTAAAACGATAGTCAAATGTTTTAAAATTTGCTGTTATGCGATTGTCATTGCAAATCGCTTCTTTGCTTGGCTAGGAGTAGAACAAAAGAAAAACGGACACTTCCTGTCTGAGAAAACTATAAGTACTTTACTATGGAGGAATATCTCTAAAACGGTTACCTCCACAACAAAAATCTAAAGGACATAAATTGTGTGTTTTGACGAGGTTTACATTTTTTATGTAGCAAGTTTTTGTCTATCTCTTACAGTTTAGCAGTTAAACTAAATTTGGCAAAATTCACTAGAATGAAGAGGTCTTCAGAGGCTATTCCCACAAAATTCAAGATATACATTTTATTTGGGATATAAATGTCTTTAATATACGGTATTTTAATCAAAATTGTTCTAGCCATTTTTGAGAAAATAAAAATTTTCGAAAATTTTTCCATGTTATGGTGGGGGGATTTTCTTGAAAATCTTCGTGTCGCATTCTTGGAAGATATTGAATCTAAATACCAGTTTGGTATTTAAACGTCTTTTCGTTTTTGAGCTATGCTGTCCACAGACACAGGGCCTTTTTTCTAAATTTTTTTCGGACTCTGGGGATCCCAAAACATATATTTCCGGTTAGATCTCGACATTCAATTTTTGGATGGAATACGGGGCTGGAGAAAGTAATAAAAGTAAAGTAAGGACACGAATGTTTCCCCACACTTGATTTTTGAAAATTACAGGATTCCTTCAATATTCTTTAAACAGGCATGCCTGTGATTCATATTAAAATTACAGTTATCATAAACTTTCCTATGGTAGGCCAATAATAACCTGGAGCCTAATTATTTGACGTAACTAAGGGGCAAAGCCCCCCCCCCCGACCCTCTAAATGATGCCCCTGTATGCAATGCCTTCCTTGCAACCTTTTCTCCTTTTCCCATACTTTCTCCTTCCTCAATCTACAAGGGTCATCCATAAAGTAACAGACAATTCGGCATAACTAAATAATAACGAAAGATATCAACACAAAACCTTTTTTTTTTTTTTGCAATATAATTTATTTTGGGTCGCTTTAACAGCACGGTCACATCGCAACCTTACAAATTGTACATAAAATTGTTATTTACTCATTGGTAAAATATGATTACATTTATACTTTACAATAATTCAAAAAGTTTACACTGTCTTATAAATATTATTGCCTTTTTGATTGTCTGGTGGTTATGTAGAGCACTTGGTAAGTCATTGAAGCCGGCCTGAAGTCTCTGTTTGGCGAATCTCGGACACTGCAGCAGGATGTGTAGGACAGTAAGTAGTGTGTTGCAGGTCTCACATTTTGATTTTCTGAATTTTTATTAATGATGAAGGAATGTGTCAGTTTGCAGTGTCCAATTCTGAGGCGAGTAATTATTGTTTGCTCACGAAGTTCTAATTTTCGGAGGGGTTCGAAGAAATTGGTAGATCCTGCTCGGGCATCATGCAATTTGCTGTGGGATGTTGACCATGTCGTTTTCCAGTTTTCTATAAACAGCTGTTTCGTGTTTCTAATGACGTCTTGATATGTAGAAGTTATTCCGTGGTCACTGATAGGATGTGGGTGACTTCCTTTGCAGCTTTATCGGCGTTTTCATTTCCATCGATATTTGCATGTGACGGTACCCAAGTGAGGATTACTTGTTTTCCAGAGCGCTGAGTGATAAGAGTATAGGCGAAGTATGTCATTTATTAAAGGATGCGTAGGACTTAGATTCTGAGTGGAAAGAATTGTGCTTAGTGAATCAGTGTAAATTACATATTCTGTCTGATTGGCATTTTGAATGATGTGCTGCAATGCAAAGCTTCACAGGAGAAAATGGAAAAATATTTCGGTAGTGCGTACAGCATGGTGTGTGTAGGATATATAACTGTACAACCACGACGTCCATCATTTGTTGCTGATCCATCTGTGAAGATTTCCATAACATCTCTATGACTGTCTCGTAGAGCATTGTGCATTTGTTTGCAGATGAAATTCGGTGTTTTTGATGTGTAACAATGAAGTTACAAAACTTTATTTACAAAGTTACAGTACCTTACTCGTTTCTCAACATAATCGTCATTGCTATCAAGGTGTTTTTGTCACGCGGTACCGGGTTTTCAATGCAGATGTCATACATACTCTTCTACCGCCAAAGATGAGCCAAGTTGTACTGCCACTTTGAGATTGGAAAATGTTTTCACTCAAAAAGTCAAGTATGCTGTCCAAAGTAAAACCCTGGTTTTTCTGAATTCTTTTATCAACATTTACTTTCAACTCCTCCATAACTGATGAACTTCCACTCCGGTCTTTGTCGTGCATGCTGGTTCTTTCTTGATTGCTCTAAATTATGCGCCATTTTCTAATTAAAGACCGATTCATTGCATTATCACCATGCACTTGCGCTATCTGCCCGTAACATTCGATTGACCGAACATTTTGTGCATTAAAAAAAAAACAACGAATACGTTCTTTGGCCGTAGAAAAGTATAACATCGGCATTGATAAACTGATACCAAGTGACAATAAAAGTCTTGAGAGAATGGAGATTATGTTTAGAAATAGAGAATTGTAAATAAAGTTTTGTGTTGACTGTTTCATGACACGTGATCGTAGGAAGTGGCCAATCCAATACATTGGCGCGTAAAATTCCAACCAATCGGAACTAATTATCTCTGCATTTTAATCGTTTTTTTATCACGCCCATTTGTAATTGTATTTCTAAATTGATCGCACCCACGTGCATTTGCTTTCTCTCCGAATATCAATGTGCAGTGATATTCCCAAAGTTCCAAAAGGCATATTAATTGCAATCATGCTTTACTAAGCCAAAATAATAGTATGTAACAATACAAAGAGATCTATATTTATTTTATGCCACAATAATATAATGTAGCAATACAAAGAGATTTGAAATTTATGATATGGACATCAGGTTGCTGTGATTTCGGTGCAAATATACATCAAGTCAAGTGGGAGTTTAGGAAAATTATTCTTCGTGTCTATATAGGCTAATCATTATTTTATTCACGAAATAGTCTTATTAAATACAACTCGTTGTATTGCTTATGATAATTTTCGTTATCATTTAATTATCCCAAATCGCCTGTTACTTTCTGGATGGTCTTCGTAATTTGAACTCCCTGTTATTATTCAGTTACTGAGTACCTACCAATGACAGTGAATAACTTATTCTTGCAGGACTTGATGGTAAGTTCCGAGTATTCAACACCCAGTCTTTGCCACAAGTTTCCAGCCAAGACGATAACAACCAGATGCAACAGCAACAACAAAACCAGCAGCAACAAACAGGAAGCCAGGGAGGCCACTTCTACCAACAAGAACCTGTGAAGTTTCCCATCACCAATGGCTCCCTTTTCACCAGTGTAGATGGTCGCCTACCTATTATCCACAACTATCGCAGAGGCAAAGGTATGACAGAATTTTTGTGGGTGTTGTAGCATGAAATCTGCCCAGATCCTAATTTGCATATACATGACGCTATTGTTTTGGTTAGATATTATTATGCTAGGTCATTGACCATGTATGACATACCCATGCAATTTTTTTCAATACAAACATATTTTTATTTGGCAGTTGAGTTGTCAGAATGTACGTTATTTAAGGGGGGTGATGTGTGAAATGTTGCCATTGTCAGTAAAAATATGCTTTTTGGGTGTTTTGCATGGAAAAGTACAGACACTTTGAAATACTTACAGTAAGTGAAGTTTCAAAACCCTGTGAAAGATTTCCTCTGTGGTCAGCGAGCTAGCTTCTCATCCGGAGGTCATAGGTTCGAATCCCGGCTGGGGTGGAGAACTTTTCTTTAAGTAGAATCATTCCCCATCCCTAAGAATCTGGAAGTATATAATTTAATGTTCTAAACCTACAGTAATACAAGTTGTTTCACAAGTCATATTCCTCCCCCCCCCCCCCCCCCGATATTATCATTGAAGTTAAAGGGAGCTACACAAATGAAACAGTATTAAAAAAATAAAAAAATAAAAAAAAAAAAACTTGAAAGTCTGCCAAGTTGCCTAAATTACATTTTATGTTAAAAAAATCACTCATAGCATTATGCAACATTATAAAATCAAACAATACTACAACTAGCATGTGTCAGAGTGGCCCTGCAATATAAGGCATGTTATGTGAGAGTTTGCACCCCAAACGATAAAATATTTTATTTTTTTATTGTATCATTTCACCTCCATTATCCTTGGGGTATCCTTGAGTGGGTTAAATCATTTTACAGATATTAATTTTTACATCATTCTACTTGTTCAAAATATAATGCAAACCACAAGATACATACAAGCAAGCTGAAAATGTTACTGCATCTTCCCAAAACTATTGTTAACGAACATGTATATGGGATTTCTATTACAACATTACTTTTTGAAATAAAAAATCAAATTCAAAATCTTCTCGGGCTTCTAGCCAGGTAATAACTTGGCTTGACACCAACGTTTCAAAGAAGTGCATCTTCCTCGTCTTCAGGGTGAACTGATGGTTTGAGCTTGCGGAGACTGGTATTTATAAGAGCTGGGATGAAGCTAACATCTGATTGGTTCGCGAGATATTGGTTCGCGAACCAATCAGATGTTAGCTTCATCCCAGCTCTTATAAATACCAGTCTCCGCAAGCTCAAACCATCAGTTCACCCTGAAGACGAGGAAGATGCACTTCTTCGAAACGTTGGTGTCAAGCCAAGTTATTACCTGGCTAGAAGCCCGAGAAGATTTTGAATTAACACGTCGCCAGGAAAGCTATAGTTCTTATTTTAAAAAATCAAATGTTTGCATAAATGGTAAACATTTTAGAAATTTTGCTTTTACAATGGATATAACATTTTCTTTCTCTCTTTGTGATGCAGATATCTAAAATCTAATGATTTAAGCTTTTTTTACTGATTCTATGGTATTGCCAAAATGTTTATTCACTGTGTTAAAACACTATAAGACAAGATAGATTTTGAAAAATGCACATATTTTAAACTAAACTTTTTAATAACTCAAAAAATATTAGAGTTAGAGAACTAAAACCACTGACGTGTGTACCAAAACTGAAGTATCTAGCATCAAAATTGTGGAAAACCTAAATTTCACCCATCACCCGTTTAACTCAACAATAGTGAGAAGATTATTTAAACTGTGATATTTCTATAATTAATTCACTTCTTTTCTTTGCTGCAAAGCTAAAGTGAGAGATTCAGGAAAGAATCCATTGAGCCCAGAAAACCTTTACAGGGGTAAATGTGAAACAAAGTTTGACATACATTAAACTAAGTGTATTTGCAGAAAGCAATAAATAAATAAAAAAAAAAAAGCTTCATATCAATGGTAGCCAATAAAAACCTTGAAACTCCATTTTATTAATTTTACCAGAGAAGCAAATAAGTGATTTAAAAATACATATAAAATGTTAAGAATGGTAGTTATGCAGTTTTTTTTGTGGATAACGCAACCTTAGTCATTTATATGATATAGTCATTATATAGTCATTAATTATAAGAGGGAGGAGGAGGGGAAGAGAGAAATAAAGCTTGTAAGATTATAACTGAAAAGTTATCAAGGAATTTTGTCCACCTCAAACAATAGTTTACATGAAAATATTTTTTTATATCTTATTTTACTAAATTTTTACTATTATTATTATTAAAGTTTTTACAATGTTTATTCTTATACAGCTAAACACAATATTAAACTATACATCCTTTTGTATGGTAAAAACCATTGTCCAGTCTATCCATTATCCTCCTCTTAATAGCTTCTCCTTCATGGTTTCCATAACAACATTCTTCCTTGTTCTTGGAGGTCGCTTTCTTTTCTGTCTCCTTGATGGCAATGACATCCATTCGAAAGGAATCTTCAGTAACAGTACTGATTCATATACATCACATTTCCTTGTCATATTCTTTTCTTGAAATAAAATATAATATGCATTTTTATTTTCTCTAGCACATATGTACACAATATTGTAATTCACCCAAAAATGTGATACATATATGTCACCAGAAATACATGTTTTGAGGACACCTGAATTTAAAAAAGTTAGAAAGAGGTAAGTGTGTGTGCGTGTAAAGTCAATTAAATATTGAACTTGGTATTTAAGTTCAATATCTTCCAAAGATGCAACATAAAGATTTTTTAGAAAATTGCTCCATCCCAAACATGTGTCCTATTGCATGTATATGTTTCAGAAGATGAAATAAAATACAATATTTTTACATGGAACATTTTTCAAAAAGTTTCTCCTGTTTGAGGAAAGTATAAGTATTTTAAAATTGAAACCAATAACAAGGAATATCTTTGAAATGGTTAAAAAATGTATATGACATAAATTTGCATGTTTTAATGAGATATACAGTATTTGTGTAGTAATTTTTTGTCTATCTCTTACAGTTTACTAATTACTCAGAATGAGGAGAGCTTCAGAGGCTATTCTCAGAAAATTCAAGATATACATTTTATTTGTCATGTGAATACCACTAATATTAATCAAAAGCATTAAAGCTGTTTTAAGAAAATCAAAATTTTCAAAAATTTTTCATGTAAAGAAGGGTAAGGGGGATTTTCATGAAAAGTCACATTCTTGGAAGATGCTGAACTCAAATATCAAGTTTGGTATTTAACTGATTTTTCATTTGAATAATCCTACTTTCACATATGCATACATGCACACGCAAGCTCTTTTCCAAAAATGTTTTTCTTTTGGATACAGGGGACCATAAAACATGTATTTCCAGTGATATCTCAGTATCAAATTTCTGAGTGAAAAAAATACTATCTGACTTTTGTATAAACTGGATTCTAAATATTTTAAACATACTTTTTGAAACAATTACTAATTGTTCTGTTCCTTTCAATTCATATTAGAACATAGATGGAACCAAAGGAAGAGTAATCATGCTCAAAGCTAGACATTAATAAATCTCATATAGATCAGAAAGTGAGATGACTATAACTATTTTTGTGCAAAACTCCACTTCAGCACCCCTAATTTATAAATACAGTTTCCATAAAGTCATGGTGCATTTTGGACCAGTCATGGAAATCAATGAGACAAGAAAGAAATGTGAAATCTGCACCAAATTGATCCAAGTTTCCATGGTATGATGTGCAAGCATGTGCGCACATAGGTAATGATGCAGCATGACAAACTGTGCAGCAGTGGATCAGCTCATGCCACACCAGTCGAGATGCAGATGGTACAGAAGAAAGCTCAGCATGATCTGTGTCTTATCAAATCGAATCTGTGACCAAAGTGAAATGTGAATATTTTCACGTGTACAATGAAAAGCTACTACATGGAATAACATTAACTTATTAACTGCATGACACAACAGTTCGCAAGGGGCCTACCGCAAGGCATCATAAATGGGGTGCAGTGCTGGAGGGTAAGATGTGATCAGCGCCTCAAGTCTCTCCCGGTCAGTTAAAGCGGTCTTCTTGATCTGGAGCTGCTACTTCTCAATCAAGTAGCTCCTCAATTGGCCCCCCTAGAGACCTCATGAGGGTAAGTGGACCCCAGACTAGGTCTCCCAGCGGGGGAAAATTCCCTATGTTGGTACCAGGAATCAAACCCAGGTCTCCTGCTTGGCAAGCAGCCGCACTACTACCGTGCTAAGGAAACAGACGGAATAACATTACTGAGTGGGATAAGCAGTTAAAAAATATTGGCAGTTTGTCCAAAAAACCTCATTCTGGTAGGTCATTGATAGACGACAAATTTATAGAGGCTACATGGGAGAGCTATGTAAGGAGTCCTAAAAATCTGTGCATACATATGTTCGACAATTACACCTATGCAAGGCTACAGCTCATAAGGTGTTAAAGAAATGTCTACATTTTTTTAGGTTACATCTGTTGCACACTATAAAACTGGCAGATAGACCTAAATAATTTGAGTTTACTATCGATATGTTTCATGAGACTGACAATGATGAGCAATGTGCTGGGTACGAACGTAACATCCCTGAAGTGAATGTGTGGTGTGGCCTGATGTATGACATAGTGATAGGTCCATTTCTCTTTGTGCAGCAAACTGTGATGGTAAATCTACCTTGACATGTTAGAATTGTATGTAGCGCCACAATTCCAAGAGGGTATCATCTTTCAACCATTTGGTGCTGTTCCACACAATGCCAATTGTTCATGAGTTTCTAGATACAACATTCCCCCAGCAGTTGATAGGCAGGGGTTCTGTCAAGCCATGGCCTCTATGATCCCCAGATCTGACACCCTTAGACTTTTACTGTGGGGTTATGTGAAGCAACATGTGTACAGTGAACATATCAATGACATTAATCATTTAAAACAGAGAATCATAGATGTTATTCACTCTGTTATACCAGATGTCCTTAAACATGTGTGGGCAGAACTTGAATATTGTTTGGATGTGTATAGGGCAACAAATGGAAGCTATATTGAACTGCACAGAATAGGTAAGAAACTTGGAGAGTTTCCCTTTAATTTGGTGTAGATTTCACATTTCTATCTTATTTCATTGATCTCCTTTGACCAGTCAAAAGTGCACCATGACTTTACGGGACACACTGTACCACAAGCAGCCTCTACAATCTATAATGTTTTTCAAATGGGAAGAGTTCTACTCTGCAATAAATGAGATACGTTATTGTGCTCTGCATTGCCAGGTCGCTACCCCCACTCTTTTCATATTTACCTCTCACTCACACACTGAGCATGCAAATCTCCTGACGACATAATGCTCAACATAAGGAAACCCTAACTGATTTTTCTAAACTTCTATAATTTGCAGTTTTTAAATTTAAAACTTGAGCACGCATATTTGCTTATTATATACAGGTTTTCTTAAATGCTATATTATTATAGTCTATGAATTACTGCTCTTTTAATCCAATGGAACTGCCAGTGACTCCTCCATATCGCTGTCATCAGTTATGTCAAGAGAAATAATTCATCATTTCTGCACTTTTTAAAACACATGTATACCTTAAAAAGAATACTTGTACCTTGACTCTGCAATACCTACCTTTTAAATTCACCACTAAAAGCCATTGCACTTGCTCTATTCCTGACTAAACATCAACTGAAAACTAACTTGAACTCTATAAGGACTAGGATTAAATATACACGAGCCCTGAATTTGAGACATAAACATAAATATGTGATAGCTGACACAACACTCTACAGTTAACAAGAATGTGTTCACTCTCTGCCTCTCAACTTTAACAGCTTGCTAAACATAATAAATGTAATAATTCTTTTAGTAAAGTCATATCAGTAGTTTATATTCTATTTCTGTGTAATTATGCATGTATGTACATATAATACATGGGTATGTTTATTCATGTGTATTATGAAAACTATTTGAGGTAAAAATCTGTGGTTTTTATGGTTCTGCTACAAACATTACTCCCTATCTTCCTCTAGAATTACATTTTGCATAATTTGAATGAGTGCAAGTAGCATTTATGAGAGATGGAATCACTTAGCACGTTACTCTCCAATTAAACAGGAATGCAATATGTCAACATGGCAGCAGTCCGGTTAGCTGCTGGCCTGGTGGCACTCTAGGACAAACCTCATCCCATTTGAAAATTACTATAGTATAAGTGGCTCATATTAAAAGCTCTACTTTTAGTACCAAGTCTAAAATAATGTTTTATGTGACTCTATTCTAGAATATCTATCTTAAGAAAGTGTGGCTGTTACAGTTCAGATATTTTTATAACGTTCTGATGTAATTTGTATTTTTAGGAATGAGAACAAATGGGGCCATCTCCTCTCACTGTCCAGGCCTGGGATTACCACCCACACACACCAGGAGAGTAGAAGTGCTGAAGACCCTTTTGGAGCTAAACAACCAGCAACACAAACCAACAACAATAGAAGACACAACAGAGAAGCAACACGCTCCTCCATCACTAGAATCCATAGGCACCAAGGTGACAAAACAGATTAACCTTAACAGTCGGCTACAGACTACAAACACATCAGAGTACAGCATTCAAGACTTAAGTTTAGAACAACAGTCATCAGATGGCGAGGATGGTTTCAACTCAGAATACCTTGATGAGTATAATGTTGATGATGACGATGACGAACCAATCTATGCCACACTGTCTTCAAGAAGTTGTTGTTCTGCCACAACAGCTGCAAATGATGACTTTGAGTTTTATCAGAGCAATGAGAAGAATCCCTCTAAAAGTCTGACAGACTGTGATCAGTTGGTTAGCAGGTACCAAAGACAAGGTAGTAACATAAAACACTCTGTCCAAGACTGGACTGTTGGCGAGGATGACGAAGTGATGAAATTAGTGTTGCCTCTTATACAAGCTTATCAGCAACAATCAGATGCACAGAGTGCGGGAAGGGATTTTAGTGAAATACTGAAGACTGTATTAGAGTGTGAGAGAATCCAGGACAGTAGGCAAGCAGCAGAAGACTTAGACAGCAGCTATGACAGTCTGGTGCTAGTACCATCTTCAAGGAAACAGTACCAGCAACACCATAGGAGTAAATGTAAACAGTCCAGCATGGCTGGTTCACTTTCGCTCAACAACCTGGATGAGCTGCTTGAAGAAGGTGTCAGCAATCACAGAGTAGCTTCTACAGGTGAACACAGCTCCTCTGAAGAACGAGAGGTATGTACTTCATGCTAAATCTCAAAACATAAACAGTAATCTTTTTACTTTCTCTACATGTACTATGTACAGTGTATAGAGAAGGTATTGTAATGCACCCAAAAATGTTATACCGAGATTTCGTCAGAAATAGATGTTTTAGAGTCCTCTTTATCAAAAAAAAGCATTTTTAGAAAAAGTTCCACACACGTGTGTATGTCCAAATGTGTCTGTGAACACAAAAACTCAAAAATGAAAAGTTGGTAAAATACCAAACTTGGTATATCTTTTCAGTATCTTCCAAGGATGTGACACAAAGGTTTTGAGGAAATCCCCCCATCCCAAACTATCCTTTTCAATGAAAACTTTTCGAAAATTTTTATTTTCTCAAAAATGGCTCTTAACGATTTTGACTAAAATATTGTATATTAAAACCCGGCGGAGGATGATGGTATTTTTTGGGCGTAAAAATCCTTAGCATGGCTTCCTTCAGAAGGGAAGTAAAGCTGTGGGTCCCGTGTCGTAGATTTACGGCACGTAAAAGAACCTCAAGCCTGATAGAGAGGCCTCTGAGCAAAATTAAGCAGTCTTTCATGCCCAATATAGAATGGGATGCTGAGAACCACAGCAGTTAAAGAGCGTCCATAAATAAAATGCCATTTCATTTCATTGTATATTAAAGATATTTAAACAACAAATAAAACATATCTTGAATTTTCTGGGAATAGCCTTTGAAGACCTCTTTATTCTGGATGAATTTTGCTGGATTTTGCATAACTAGTAAACCATAAGAGAGACACAAAAACTTACTACACAAAATATGTAGACCTCATTGAAATGCAATTTATGACATTTTTTCATGGAGTGGACCATTTTTTAAATATTCCTTGTTATTGGTTTGTTTTAAAATACTTTTGACATACATGGAATTGTCAACTCCTGGCAATGCAAAGAAACAAATTTTATCCACATGGTAACCAGCTTTTAAAAGATTTTACTGTCATTTTAGTCTAGTGTATCCCATTATTTCCCTTCTGCTTAAAAGAAAGAATTTCTGTTAATGTTTATTTCAATTAGAATGAAGTAGATAGAAGCATAAGCTTTTTAACAATAATTTGTTTCAGAGATGTAGAGAAAGTCTTGTGAATAAAACACAAGCTCAAAACATTAGGCATATAACCACTATATATAGTTTTCTATGAGATCCATGCCCATGCCTCAGTCATATTAAATATCAGTTGCTTCATGGCCAAAAAATATCATGTGAACCAATCAGATGCTAGCTTCACTTAGACACTATAAATAAATCTGCACTTTCAAGTTACCAGTTTACCCTGAAGATTGATGCAAATCTTCAAAACTTTGGAGTCAGTCCATCTACCTGATTAGAAGCCCGAGAACTTCATCAGGAAAACTTCAGCTCTTACTTTGAATATTTCCTTGTTAAAAAAAAGTTTGAGGGAGCGTCGTCAATCAACTGTGTACATGTTTCTCAACGTCTACAACGGTTTCAAATTGTTTTCCTCCAAGTGATTCTTTCATGGACGCAACAAAAAATGGGGAGGGGTAGACCTGGACTGTAGGTAGGGTGTGTAAGAGTTTCCCAGTGCATGTCCTCCAATCTGTTCCTTGTAAATTCAGGGTGTGAGGCTTAGCATTGTTTTGGAGAAGAATGACATCTCTGGTGGGGTAGGTGGCTTTTGCTGAGTTTAATATATCAGTTTAATATATATGCCACATTCATAGAATGTTGATTGTGAAGAAAATTAACATATAAAACTCCTCTGTAGTAAAAATAATTCGTTTTGAACAATTTCCCAGCCACCCTTAAATTGTCTGGCCCACAAAAATACTGAATTCTGGGACAGTGTAGCATCCCCAAACTGTACCTTCACACAACTTAAAATATCTGAGGATTTACCTGTTCATTGGTTAAAAACTTTATAACAATGCTTTGTGCAATAGGCGAAGAAACCTCTTGTTCATTCATGTCTGTACTGATACTAGAATCTATCAAAGCAGCTAGCCTGGTTTCCCCTAACACACCAACCTTCAACCCCCACTCTAGCATCCCACTTGGATCTGTCTAGGACAATTACTGTTTATATTTGAATCACCCTCATACTTCTGCTGATAAGAGGCCACTGTCATATTAATATTATAGATTAACCTAGACTCCTTTTTTTTTTTGACACGAAAAAGAATTAACATAACAATTAATAATTTGTAACAATTCTTCACTTATCTTTTTTGAAATGCACAGGACTAATTTCGTAATAAAAAGATCTATTGCATCGTTAGCTCAATTTCTTTTTGCTCTTGTATGTTTACATTGTTGTGGTTACTGCTCCTAGGTGGATTGTGTACTAAGGTATTGCTAACTACTGTTACTAGATTCTTTTTTGTTGTTTAAAAAGTATTAAACCAGAGAAATTACAAAAAAGAGCAATTTTCATCTCTTTATATTTTTTCTTAGAGGCACCCATAACACATATCTGCAACTGATACTCTTTGTGCTAAACGAACTCAAGGTTGTAAGGTATTTTTAGTGCAGTTCTTTTTCACAGAAACTTGAGCCTCACTTTGAGCAAAGCCCATTATCAGCACCTGGCATAGTACCAAGCAGTTGATTATTAAGCAGAAGACAGACCTAAGGTCAACTTTTAGAACTTAAAACTTCATAACTTTTTTCAGAGAATAGGAATCCTATGGGGAGAGAGAGAGAGAGAGAGAGAGAGAGAGAGAGAGAGAGGAGACAGGTTTTTTGATATTGATGTATTTTCTATAAAAAAGTCTGATGTGTTCCATTCACATGACTTTCTCTACATCTCTGCAACAAATTATTGTTAAAAAGCTTACGCTTCCATTTATTTCATTCTAATCAAGGAAAAATTAGCAGAAATAGTCTTATTACTTGCTTCCTTGTAAGTAGAAGCGAAATAAGAGAGTATCATAGGTTAAAGTGATAGTCAAAAGCTGGTTGCTATATGAAGTTCCTTTGTTTGTATGGATAGGAGTTGACAAATTCCTGTATGAGAAAAGTATAAGTTTTTCAAAGCTGAAACTAAAAACAAGGAATATCTCAAAAACGATCAACTCCACGAAAAAAAAATGTATATGACATAAATTGTGTGTTTCAACATGCCCTACATTTTTTGTGTGGTAAGTTTTTGTCCATCTCTTACAGTTTATCAGTTATGCAAAATTCTGTTAAATTCATTCAGAATAAAGTAGTCTTTAGAGGTTATTCCCAGAAAATTCAAGATATATATTTCATTTATCATGTAAATATATTTAATGTACAATATTTTAATCAAAATCGTTAGCCATTTTTGAGAAAATAAAAATTTTCCAAAAAAGTTCTATATAAAGGGCCATTGGGGGTGGGGGAATTTTCTTGAAAATCTTTGTGTCGCATCCTTGGGAGATACCAAACTTAAATACCAAATTTGATATTTAACGGTCTTTTCGTTTTTGAGCTATGCTATCCGCAGACAGACTCACACACACAGGCCTTTTTCCAAAAATGTTTTTTCTGGATTCAGGGGGACCCAAAACATGTATTTCTGGTAATATCTACGACTTGAAATTTTGGGTGCATTACAATACCTTCTCTAAACACTAGGTACATAGTACGTGTAGAGAAAGTAAAAATTTCAGCTCAGTCTGAGACATCTATGTGACAGTGACTACTTGTCAGATATAAATTAACCTGATTTCTTAATATTACTGCAACTACTTTACGATTTAAAGTATTTTACATTGAGGCAGCATGATGTTAGAGGTTAATTACCACATGCTATTGCCTTTGGTTTCATCTAAGGTGGGTGCCAGGACAGGTAGGGTTTCTGGGTAATAAAAGAGCAGATAAAGCTGCTAAGGGAACTGATCAACCTTTCCTTGGACCTGAACCAGTACTGGGACTGTGGTTGCTCAGAAAACATGAGAGATACTGTAACTTCAGTCATTACAAGGCTCTCATGGACAAAAGGCCTTTACTGTGCCCTCAGAGGGCACCTGCACAGGAAGGGATAGCAAGCAATCTTGCCTGCAGACAGTATAAACAGGCTGTCCAACACTTACTCTTCAGAACCCTCAATTTCTGAAATTGCAGTTCATTATAACATACAAATCTGTTCCATTCACATGATGTCCTTTAGCTGTTTGGTAAGCAAACCTTTTATTCAAAACATTAATTTATTTACATAATGCTAAACAAGATAAACATAAGCAAAATTAGTCTTATTACTAGCTTCCTTGTAAATAGAAGAGAAATAAGAAAATACACAGGTTAAAGCAATAGTCTTGTCATATGCATTCTTTGGTAGAGATGACTGTTTTCGAGATATTCCTTGTTATTGCTTTCAGGTCTAAAATAAACTTTTCATATATGGGAATTTATCCACTCCTGGCCATACAAAGAAATGGATTTCAATCCCATAGCAACATTTGACTGCCGGTTTAGCCTAATGTATTCCCTTATTTCCCTTCTACTTATAAGGAACTAAGTAATAAGACCATTTCTGCTAGTGTTTAGCTCAATTAACATGAAGATAGAAGAAAAAGCTTATTAACAATAATTTTTTATAGATATGTTGGGGAAGTCGTGTGAATGGAGCACCTCATATTTTTTTTCAAACGTTTTCAGGTGTTCATATCAGTGTTCTAATCATAACTTAAATTCACAAATTTTGTCAAAATGACTCTAACAGCATTTTTAGATACACAATTTATATGGTATTTCTAGTGTCAAACAATAAAAATGCAATTCCTTGTTACAGATGGTATTTGAGCTACCGGTGAAGAGTGAATCAGTTCTTAGCTTGTATCGTCTTCCTCTTGATGGAGGTAAAGCTCGGACAAAGGAAAACGATATAAACTGCCATGGACGCAAGCAGACTACTTTTGGTAGGCACCTGCGCCAACAGACCCCTCTTCGAAGGAAGAAATTGCCTGTACCAGTACTTTCTGTGGAATCACTCACAACGGCACTTAGCAATGCAGAAATCTCTTATTTGGACAATGGAGATCTTTGTAGACATGGAAGTGCTCCGGATCTAAAGCGGGTGTTTGTATCTGATTATATCTGAGTTTTGCTCAGTGAAGCAATGACAGTTCAGTCAAACTTAGTTCTGAATGCTCTTTGGCAAAGTAGGGAATTTAAATAAAATTTAAAATTATCAAAACTGATACATGAGAAGTGTCATCTTTTAATGCTCTAAGAGAAAAGAAAACTTTAAAAGAGGACAATTCCTTTCAAAAATAAAAATAAATACATTTATATACTAAAAAGTATGTTTCCTACTATCTAAATTACTTTTATATGTATACAAACACAGTTGCATATGTATAGAAACTCTTTTAAATGTACAAGATGATTTTATAGTCCATATTCTAATCCAAGCATAGAAATTAAATGATGTTTCTATTATTACTGTGCACAAATTTGTTACCCCTCATTGTAAATAAATTTATAATTTATATTTGAAGAATGAACACTTTTAATGATTTTGTAGATAAATTTACTGTTGTCTTATTTTCCTGTGAAATGTAAGAAGGTAGAATAGTAAAATGTTAATGTATTTTTTAAAATATTAAACAATGTACAGCTTTTAGGGGAAAGATGTCAAAACGATTTTCTTTGTATATATTTCACATTATTCATTAAAGGTATTGCAATACTAAAATAAATGTATAATCACTCGTTCAGCACCTTTTTAAATTTTTCTTTTACTTTTTCTACTGTGTACATCAGCCTGTTCCAACTCAGCATACCTAAGAATACTGAAATGTATTCAAACACAAACCTTGCAGCAGGGCTAAAGGGAAGAGCATGATAGCCATTACATCATTGGGTGAAAGTCATACCACAATGCTTTGTCTTCCTGGAGTTCATTCCAACAGTTGATTCAGCTGTGAGGATAGCTTGCCCTCAATTCCCAGCATATTACTTATGTCAGGCAGACCCCTATGAGTCATGAGTAATTCACTGCTCCTTTAGGACACGTTCAGACTGGAAAAGCAGTTCCTACATAGTAGGAAGTAAAAGAATTTCATTCCACCCAAAAATTTAATACTGATTTCCTGGAAATTTACATTTCGTGTGTGTGTGTGTGTAAACTGTACAACTCAAAAATAAGAAGTCAGATAAACACCAAACTTGATATTTAAGTTCAGCATCTTCACCACAAACCATGCTTTATATGGATCCTTTTTTGAAAGTTTTGGTTTTCTGAAATGGCTCAAATGGTTTTGATTTAAATAACATATATTTACGATATTTTCATGAAAAATGAAATGTATGTGTTGAATTTTCTGCAAATATCCTCTTAAGTCCTCTTCATTCTGGATTACTTTTGCTTAACTGGTAAACCATAAGAGATAGATAAAATCTTATTATGCAAAAAAAAAATATATATATCATTAAAGCACACTGCTTATGTGAAACATTTTTTTGTGGAGTTAACAGTTCCTGAGACATTCCTTATCATTGGTTTAAAATTTTCAGTATAAATTATTTTGTAGTCAGCTTACCCTCCCCCTAGTTAAGACTGACACCCTCCCTAGGACTTACAAGCGAAGACCTAGGGGTCAGAAGCCTATCGGGGAGCCAATGGCAAGAAACCACAGAATGGAGAACCTAGAACAAGTGGTTGGCCCATAGCCAGGCATGAGCATGAGGAAGTGGATGATATGAAATGCAAGTGAAATGGATGGTAGGAAAGGTGATGATGGAGCAATTGATGGAATTAGTGGTGGGGGAAACCAGAGGACCCGGAGAAAACCCACCCAGATGCCACTTCGTCCACCACAAATACCACATGTGGGTTCTTGGGATTGAACCCGGGCCCCCTAGATGGGGGCTGAGCAGTCTAACCACTCGGCCACAGTGCCACCAATTTCAGTATAAATACTGGATAAAATTGTATTTATACTTTTCTCTAAT
The DNA here is from genome assembly GCA_030762935.1 of Hymenopus coronatus. NCBI lineage: Eukaryota > Metazoa > Arthropoda > Insecta > Mantodea > Hymenopodidae > Hymenopus > Hymenopus coronatus. The sequence continues at coordinate 59,945,381 of CM060899.1, forward strand.
TTAAAGTGGTTATTTATTTTTCTTTACTCCTGGTTGTCCAAGGAGAACAGAATTTTAATGGCATCCAAAACTAACCAGCTGCTTAAAAGATTTAACTATTGCTTTAACCATATATTCCCTTATACCTACAATTAAATAAGTAATAAGACTATTCCTGTTAATGTTTATCTTGATTAGAATGAAGTAGGTAGAAGAGTGACATTTTGTAAGAATAGTTAGAGAAAGTCCTGTGAATGGAACACATCAGATTTTAACAAAATGGGCTTAGTAAAAGCGAAAATTTGAAATAGATTGGAACCAGATAGAGTAAATGGGCTCATTCTGCCATCTCAGTTTGTGCAAGAATGTGGTGGTTCTGAAAATCTCCAAATAAGATGTTAAAATCCATGAAAACAGCTGCTGCAGCAGTTCAGAATGAAGAAATCGAGAAACATGTGTGTTAAACATGGCTGTTGCCACTGAATATTGCTATCTGTACTATTTTAGTATTATTAATTTGTTTAGATGAACAGCAAATTTGAGCTTAATCTATAATTCAGAGTTCCTGGTAAGATGTATGAGGGTGATTGAAATATAAATGGCAATTAAGCCAGAGTACTGCACAGGTAGATCTGATTAAGACAGTGGAGGGGTGGGGGGGTTGAAGATCAGTATGTTAGGAAGGGGGAACTTGCTTGGTTAGCTGCTTTGATAATATCAGTACAGCCATAAGTGCATGAGAGGTTCCTTTGCCTATTGCACAATACATTATTGTAACATTTTTAAACAAGACTTTAACTTCTTTGAAGGCACAATTTGGGGACGCTACAGTGTCCCAGAATTGAGTATTTACCTGAGCCAGACAATTTAATGGTATGTGTGGCTGAAACTTGGTCGTCTCCTTAGCGCGGTGGTACCATTGCTACTTGCCAAGCGGGAGACCTGGGTTCGATTCCCAGTACTGGCATGGGGATTTTTCCCCTGCTGGGAGACCCGGACCAGGATGCACTCAGCCTTGTGAGGTCCCTGGGGGCACCAATTGAAGAGCTACTTGATGGAGAATTAGCAGCTCCAGGTTGTGAAGACTGCATTAACAGGCCGGGTTGGATCAAAGCACTGACTACGCCTCACCCCTTCCATGACGTCTGTAATGGACCGAGATGGGGGCACAGCGGCGGTAGGCCAAGGCTCTTTCTTAGTGAGCTGTGCATAGCTGAAACTTCATGAAAAATCACAAAAAATACTTTATTTTACTTTCATAAAATAATTTAAATATTCCTGATTACAAAAAAGGTATAATTGACCACCAGATGCCATTTTTAAAACCCTTATGTCAGAGCTACAGCAAAGCATTAGAGGTGAACCTGGACTTGGCAAGAAAAACTTCAGTTGGCGAGATATAATTCACTTCATGTAAAGTAAAAAACTAAGTTATGCAGAAATTAAGCAGCAATGCAAGAAGAAAAGCCAGCAGAAGAGGAGAGGAAAAGGAAAGCTGAAGGTGCAACCTACCAACCTGGTGGATTTTAATGTGAGACATGCATTCAACTTTATTTGTTTTCTCGCCATTGATATTTTCAGCGTTTTTCTTCCTGTAAAATGCTCCATGCGGAACAGTTTTTCTGTTACATAAATAAAATTTGCTGTACACGTTCACAGAGGTACAATGAATAAGAATTACTCTAGGTTTTACTAGTTTTCAATTTTCAAACACAAAAACTATATTTTTATGACAAAAAAAAAAAGGAAATTCATAACTTTAAAAATGTTTGAAGCCTAAAGGTGATACAGTGATATGTACGGTAATTTCAAAAACGAACCTAGCTGTATGCTTGTCTCCTTAGCATAGCTGCTTACCTAGCAGGAGTCCCGGGTTCTATTCCCGGTATCAGCTTGTGGAATTTTCCCCCGCTGGGAGATCTGGTCCAGGTTGCATTCAGCATCATGAGGTCCCTGTGAGGAGGGGGGCAATTGAGGGGAGCTACTTGATTGAAAAGTAGCAGCTCCAGGTCGAGAAGACCACATCAACTGCCTCTAATATGCAATAAAAGTCTTCCTACATGGTCATGGGGTAACATGCTAGCTGCGGGTTCAAACCTGGCAGAGGGCGATGGACTTTTCTGGGCACAGACATCCTTAGCATGGCTTCTTTTGAAAGGGAAGTAAAGTGTCATAGATTTATGCCCATAAATGGACCTCAAGCCTGTTAATAAGTAAGGCTGAGGTCCAATATACCATGGGATGTCGAGAACCACAGCAGAAAGAGCGTCCATAAATTAAACTCAATTTCAAATATTTGTACCTTTTCATTGTATTGTTCTAAAATCTTGCATTATTCTTAATAATGTCCAAAATATCCTGACAAGCCACATTAGAATTTAGTATGATTTTAATTTCACACTTGTGACAGGCTGTCACATTTTCCCAGCCAGAGTCACAAGTACAAGTGTGCTTGAGAAAATTATAAATCTTGGCAGCTCCACTTATTTCTTTTCTCCATGCAGTATCTCCAAGAAAAGTTGGTTCTCCACAGACTGAGCATGGTGGAGGGGGGCTGCACAGAAGAATGTGCATGGTCACTCTCAGGGACAGAGAACCAGCTTCTCCACCTCAACAGTCTACAAAAATTCAGTAGGGAATGCCTTATTTTCTTGAGGAGTAGGCAGCAATTTTAATAGAGTCACAGCACTGAGCTGACAGGGCAAGTTTTGGATTTCTAAATTTCATTATCATTTTCTCTATATGTAACTTGGCTAAATTTAAAATAGATCACCCGAACTCAGTAATTTCTTTTCTTACTAGACCAAAGCTGATGCATATTAAATATATTTATTGCATTGCTATGCTTGTTAAGTTATATTAAAGCACTGTTTCTTAAATTGCATTGCAATGTTTTTATATATTTGAGCAGTTCACCTTTCACGGAAATTTCAATGGGACGATATTTGCATTATTATTGACTGTGTCATTTTAATGTTGTTTCTTCGTAAAATAAAAAGTAGTGTTGGATTGTGGCTTTCTTTCACGAAAGCAAATACTTGTTAAATGTAAATGGCGAGTTATTTATGGATGCTCTTTAACTATTGTGGTTCTCAGCATCCCAGTCTAAATTGGGTGTGAAAGACCGCTTTAATTTCGCTCAGAGGCCTCTTTCAGGCTTGAGGCTCTTTTTTGTGCCATAAATCTACAACACGGGACCAACGGCTTTACTTCCCTTCCGAAGGAAGCCATGCAAAAGATTTTTACACCCAAAAAATCCATCGTCCTCCACCGGGTTTGAACTCGCAACCTTGGGTATATGAAGTTAGCATGATAAGCATTACAATATGGAGGGCAACCAAATACTTGTTCATGTATCAGGTGTACAACTTTGCTTCCACCATTTTTTTCGACATTCAAGGCTTTATTGTAAGAAGAATGGTTATATATTAATGATTCAAAATATTGTCTATCAATGGCCACTATTTTCTTCCTTCTTTCAGGCAGCATACGAATACCTTGTTGAAAAAACTGATCATCTGATGTGTTCCATTCACATTACTTTCTCTACATCTCTGTAACAAATTATTGTTAAAAGGCCTATTCTTCTATTTACTTCATGATAATCTAGATAAACACTAGCAGAAATTGTTCTTATTACTTGGTTCTATGTAAGTAGAAGGGAAAAAAAATTATGTTCCATTCACATGATGTCCTCTAGCTGTTTGGTAAACAAAAATTTTATTCAAAACATTAATATATTATCCACATCATGCTAATCAAAATAAAAATAAGCAGAATTAGTCTTATTACTAGCTTCCTTGCAAGTAGAAGGGAAATAACAAAATGCACAGGCTAAACTGAAAGTCTCATGCTTTAAAAGCCAGTCGCTATGTGAAACAATAGAAATTCCAATCTCTTTGCTTGCCAGGAATAAACAAACAAGAAATGAGAAGAAACATGTCTTCTCGTTTGAGAAAAGTTTTAAGTGGCTAAAATTAAAACCAATAATCCGGAATATCATGAAAATGGTTAACTAAAACCAATAATCCGGAATATCATGAAAATGGTTAACTCCACAAAAAATGTATATGACATAAATTGTGTGTTTTAATGAGATCTATAATTTTTGTGTAGTAAGTTTTTGTCTATCTCTTACGGTTTGCCAGTTATACAAAAATCATTCAGAATGAAGAGGTCTTCAGAAGCTATTCCCAGAAAATTCAAAATATAATTTTGTGTCATAAAAATATCTTACACACAAGGTATTTTAATCGCAATCGTTAGATCCATTTTTGAGAAAATCCACATTTTCGAAAAATGTTCCATTTAAAGGGTAGTTTGGAGAGAGGAGATTTTCTTGAAAATCTTTGTGTCACATCTTTGGAAGATACCAAACTTAAATACCAAGTATGGCATTTAACGGTCTTTTCATTTTTGCGCTATGCTGTCCACACACACAAGCCTTTTTCTAAAAATGCTTTTTTTGGATTCAGGAGGACCCAAAACATATATTTTTGGTGAAATCTTGGTATTGAATTTTTGGGTGCTTTATAATACTTATACACTATGTACATAGTATGTGTAGAGAAAGTAAAAACTGATCATCTTTTGAGGCAATCCAACGTATTGATCTAACTTTTGACTTCATAAAAACTAAAGTGCTGGTCAGTCAGGCCATGCGCCTGTGATCGAAACAAGCTATAGTCAGAGGGAGCAATGTCTGGAGAATATGGCAGGTGGGGCAAGATTTCCCACTTCAATGTTTCCAAGTATGTTTTGACTGACCGTGCTACTTGGGGTTGAGCATCGTCATGCTGCAAAGCCACTTTATCGTGTCTCTAATTGTGTTGCAGTCATTTATCTTTCAATGTTTAGCCTGAACTCATTAATCGCTTTCTATATTGATCACCTGTGAATCTTTCACTATAGTTTGTACCTATACATTTCTTACCTTTCACCATTGTAGAAATCTCATATGCCATTTCATACTGTTTCCTTACTCTTTTGGCAGAAATTCTGATGTTTTGCTTGTAAAATTTGAACTGGTTCTTCAGATTCCATAATCACAGTATTTAAATTATCTGCCATTACATCAATAATACAAGCCTCTTGAATGGTAATCCTCACATCTGCCAGGAAATCAAAGTTGGTTATTATGGACTGTTATAATTTTATACCACTGGTTACTTTTCTCCTTTTAATATCAAACACCATTAACAACACTTCTCTAACCTTCAACTGTCTATAAAAACACATCTGGATGACGTAAGGTTTATTTTTTAATTCCTAAAGTGTTGTGATACACTTCAGGGGTAATGCAACACACCAATGTGTTACAACACCACAAGGACGGATCCAGGATTTCTGTGAGAAGGTGGATGCACTGGAGAGTTTAATGACCCTCCCCTGTAAATTTTTATATTTAGTGTTGAAAATGCATAACATGGCAAAGAATTTGGAGGAACATATCTTAAAAGGGGCAAAATAAATGATACTATACCTTTTATTAATGACATTTATCTATCACATTTTGAACTACCAAACGAAAATTATTACAGTGAGGAAGATATACTGAAAAGCTGATAATTCAGCAATTTCTAGTAATAACTCTGGGTATTTTTACTAATATTTAAATAAAATACCTATGCCATTAAAAAAAAAAAATCTGATGTTTCACTCATGACTTTCTCTATATCTCAGTAACAAGTTATTGTTAAAAAGCTCATTCTCCTTTCTACATACTCTACATTCTTTGAGATAAACATTAGCAGAAATGGTAAATAGAAGGGAAATAACACAATACGCTAGGCTAAAGCGAGTCAAATCTTTTAAAAGCTGATTGCCATTTGGATGAAATCAATTTCTTTGCATTACCAAGAATTGACAAATTCCCATATATGAAAAAAAGTATTTTAAAACTGAAACCAATAACAAGGAATATCTCATAAATGCTCAACTCCACAACAAAAAATGTACAGGACATAAATTCTGTGTTTTGATGAATCTTCATTTTTTGTGTAGTAAGTTTTTGTCTATCTCCTACAGTTTACCATTTATGCAAAATTCATCCACAATGAGGTGGTCTTCAAATGCTATTCCCAGAAAATTTAGGATATACATGTTATTTGTCATGTAAATATCTTTAATATATGGTATTTTAATCAAAATCATTAGAGCCATTTTTGAGAAAATCAAAATTTTTGAAATTTTTTCCATGTAAAGGATAGTTTGGTGTGGGGGGATTCTCCTCTTGTCGCATCCTTGGAATATACTAAACTTAAATACCAAGTTTGATATTTTACAGACTTTTTGTGTTCACAGATCTTTTCCTAAACTGCTTTTCTGTGCATACTGGGGACCCTAAAACATTTATTTCTGGTGAAATCATGGTATCAAATTTTTGGTTGAAGTGCAATACCTTCTCTACCAATATACCATGTACTTCTGCTCTGCATAAATGTTTACTTAAATACTATAATCTTTCCAAGCTTTTCCCGCCAAAATGTTTAAAGGATGACTGGATTACAAAATCTCAACTTGTGTAAGCATTATACTGAAGTCAAAGATTAGATTGTTTAGTTCCGTTTGTGGAGAAAAATCATTTAAATTCTAATGTTATTCACTCTGTTGCTTGTAAAATTTCAGCTGGTTCTTCAGATGCAATAATTACAACATTCAAATTATCCATTACATTAATAATATAAGGCTCACGTCTGCCACTCACTTTTGTACCACTCAGTGACATAATTAATATCTACCATTAAGAACACTCCTTTTGTCTTTGACTGTCTAAAAAGATACCTTCTGTAAGCTTAAACCACACAAAACCACAAACATATCATTAGGTAATGATGTAATGCATTGTTTTAAGATATTAATGACCATTTTAATTGCAAAATCAACTACTAAGCAATTTTATAAATCTTTTTCTGATTCATAGGGGTACTAATACTGTGTGTTCTGTATGCCAGGTGTGAAAAAAGTTTTAATGGTAGCACAAAAAAAGTATATATATACAGGCAAATATATGCAGATACGCAAATTTATTCAGTCTTTGGTGCAAGAGGATTTAAATGCCTGGCATCAATATTAGTTTAACAAGCTGCTTGTCTCAAATGGGAGGTGCAGAACCTTGGACTGCATGCATTGCAAACTTTATAAACAGGTTAATGTATTAGCTGGTGCACAACTGTCTTTCACCAGGGCGTTTTGTGGTTCTTCATTTAATTTATTCTGTGTAGGTCAGTTTTCATTTACTGCTGTACAGAGTATGAACAAGCATTTATTGTTGAAGGAGAAGTCGTGCCATTAAAGCCCTCTATGTTACCATAACCATCCAATTATTTGAGTTACCTTTCAGCATAAATGCTGTGGTTACAGGTTTACAAGATGCAAGTGAATGTTCCAAATGTAAACATTGGAAAGGCACAATACAAATCCCATTTCACTAAAGTGACCTCAAAACTGTTGACATCCACCCTTTCTACTCATCGTTCACTAGTCTTCTGCAAAAGGCAATGCATGATAAACATGGTACTTAGCATTGATGGACTAAAGAATGGCAGCAAAGGCCGAATAAATCTGAAAACCTTATATTTATTGTACAAATTTTTGTGTTTTGCTATTTTCCAACTTTTTGTTAGCTTCAGAATATAGAGTATTTAATTTCCTTTAATTAGATATAAGATACAGAAATTTAAGATGCTATGTGATGGGTCTATTATTTTTTGAAACTAAAAAATTGCATAAAAATCAATAAGAGAAAACAAGGGACAAACTTTTCGATTTCAGCTGGTCTTCACAGCTTCCCGTCAGAAAAATGTAAATAATGGCCAATTAAAACATATCTTAATTACACTACATACATTTGTATAGCAGAAAGAACAAGTAACCAAGAAATACCAAAATTTAAAAACGTAACATTTTGATTAAAACTGTCATTTTAAAGGGTCATAAATAGCTTAACTGTTACTCCCAGTTGTGCATGCAACCCCTTCTTGGACCAGCAGATCCAAATAAGCTAGCAAATATAAAAATACATGCATCAGGTTAAGAAAGCAGGCAACTTATTTTTACTTTCTCTAGCATATGTGATTTGCATACAATGGATAGAGAAGGCATTGTATTCCATCCAAAATTTGATACCAATATTTCACCAGAAATACATGTTTTGAAGTACCTCAAATCCAAAAAGATGCATTTTTAGAAACATGTTCATATGTGGGTATGTCTGTGGGTAGCATAGCTGAAAAACGAAAAGTCTGTTAAATACAAAACATGGTATTTATTTTTTAGATCTTCCAAGAAAGCGACACAAAGATTTTCAGGAAAATCCACAAACTATGCAACATTTTTCAAAAATGTTGTTTCTCTCTAAAATGGCAGTAACAATTTTGATTAAAATACCATATGCTTAATATATTTTTATGAAAAACAAAATGTATATCTTGAATTTTCTGGAAATAACCCCTAAAGTCCTCTTCATTCTGGCTGACTTTTGTATAATTGGTAAACCATAAGAGATAGAGAAAAACCTACTACACAAAAAACTGTAGATCTCATTAAAACACACAATTTATGTCATATACTTTTTTTTTGAAGAGTTAACCATTTCCGAGATATCTGTGTTACTGGTTTCAGTTTTAAGCTACTTTAACTTTTCTCAAGTTGGAAGTTACCTTTCTTTTTCTCTTTCTTTTGTCCATTCCTAGCAAGAAAAGAGAATGGAATTTTGTTTTGAATAGTGACCAGCTTTTAAAAGATCTGACCTTGCCTACTACATTCCCTTATCTTCCTTTTACTTACAAGCAGCAGGTAATAAAACCATCTCTGCTAATGTTTATCTTGATTAGCATGATGTAGATAAAGGAATAATCTTTTGTATGAAGTGTTTGTTTGTGAAACAGCTAGAGAAAATCCTGTAAATGAAGCACATCAGACTTTTTATTTATGTAAATCAATTTTACTTAAGATCATATTTATTTTACAGTATTGTATGCAGTTTCTTAAACTTTGAGATTTATTATGCTGCTTGCTTCTGGTATTTTTACTTTCTCTATATGCACTATGTATATAGTGTATAGAGAAGGTATTGCACTCCACCCAAAAATTCGATACCGAGATTTCACCGGAAATAGTTGTTTTAGGGTCCCCAATATAAAAAAAAAAAGCATTTTCACAAAAAGGTCCCTGTGTGTGTGTGGGTGGGTGTGTGTGGGTGTGTGTGTGTGTGTGTGTGTGTGTGTGTCCATGTGTCTGTGAAAACGATAACTCAAAAACGAAAAGTTGGTAAAATACTAAACTTGGTATTTAAGTTTAGTATCTTCCAGGGATGCGACACGAAGATTTTGAGAAAAATCACCCCACCCCCAACTACCCTTTACATGGAACTTTTTTCGAAAATGTTGATATTCTCAAAAATGGCTCTAACGATTTTGATTAAAATTTCGGATATTTAACATATTTACCTGACAAATGAAATGTATATCTTGAATTTTCTGGGAATAGCCTCTGAAGAGTAGTTTATTCTGGATGAATTTTACTGAATTTTGAATAACTGCTAAACCATAAGAGATGGACAAAAACTTACTCCACAAAAAATGTAGAGCACCTTAAAACACATAATTCGTGGAGTTTGTTGTTTTTGAGACATTCCTTATTTTTGGTTTCTGCTATGAAAAACTTATATTTTTCTCATACAGGAACTTGTCAACTCCTATCCATATAAACAAAGGAACTTCATTGACATAGCAACCAGCTTTTGACTATCGCTTTAACCTATGGTTGTCCCTTATTTCGCTTCTACTTACAAGGAAGCAAGTAATTAGACTATTTGTGCTAATTTTTTCTGATTAGCATAAAGTAAATAGAAGTATAAGCTTTTTAAGAATAATTTGTTGCAGGGATATAGAGAAAGTCATGTGAATGGTACACATCAGATATTTTTAGTAATGTTATGCTTGGTAAGGAGGAGGTGCATGTCCGCCACGCTCTCCTTCTGGGTCCGCTCCTGCAACACCAGTCGGGAACCACTCGCTACTGAATGGAATTTTACAGGATGAGTAGTCACTATAAAACAGGCATTATAAATATCAAACAATACAAAAACATAGTATCAGTCTTAGAATGATGTTATATTCTTGTTTCTACTAGCTTTACTTAGTTTTCAAGAATTAATAAGGTTTTAAATACACAAACTTCATCAATCAACATTGTTCTTTTACAATTCAACTAATGAAGCATTTTTGCAAGCACAAACAAGACTCTACAGTACAAGAAAAATATAAACAATTGTTGTTAATGGAAAACAGAGTATATTATAAAACATACAAAAAGCCAACATTATGCTCTCTGCTAACAAACTAATGTTAAAAAATAAGCTAATATATAGCAAAATATTTTATATATGTATATATTCTATAGCTATGTTTAATCTAAATCATACTCAATTATTTAACAGTATTTTAGTAATGGAATATTTATAACATTACATTCAAGTTACAGGAACCACCAAAAGTAATGGTGTGAACAACACAAACCTTTTCTGTTTATTTTATACACTGAAATCTTAAATATTCAATATATACAACAGCAGCTTCAGAAATTTTAAATGGCATCATGGCATTTCAGTGCTTTGATAACATCTACCTTGACTCTTAAGTAATTTTCAACATGATTATAGTAAACAGTTGTAAAGACAGAAGTGGAAGCTCTTTTATTTTTTCCTAATGGCTGACAAAACCCTAGCAGCATAGAGTGAACATCCCAGCTAAACTTGTAAGATTACCTGCATTATATGGGATTTCCTATATTTAAGAGGGAGAATCAAGCTTTATATTGCCACCATATGGAATGTCAAAATTCCCATACGAGGGTGGTCTGAAAAGTTCTCTGCCTCACCCCGAGATTGCAGCACTAGCTGCATGATTTTTCCCACTTACATTGGTACACATGTTAGTAGCTGCCAAGCAAAATTGCAAGTCATTCCAGGCAACAGTAGACTGAAGGTAGTCGTTTGAAACAGTTGTGATGCACATGGTGTTGAAAATGGAAAAATTGGAGCATCGTGCAGTGATTAAATTCTTTGTAAAAGAAGGTTTAACACCGACTGAAATTCATTTGTGGTTTGTAAATGTGTATTGCAACTCCTCACCTTCAGTTTTCACTGTCAAAAAACAGGCAGCTGAGTTTAAATGTGGCCATGAAAGCGTCCAAGATCCACACGAATGACATTCAAAAACTTCAACCATACTGGAAACTATTGACAAAGCCCATGATATGGTTTTGGAAGATTGGCACATAAAGATGTGTGAAATTGCTAAAATCCTATTTTAGGAACAGGAGTCTTGGCCAAATAGGCAATGGGACAGCACAAAAGACTAAGATATCGAGGTAAAAGGTTCATCCTCTAATTAATGAAATTCATCACCTCCTTAATTGCATCTTCACAAAGAAAAAAAACAAAAAGAAACATAGTATTAATCTGGATTCCTTCACAGGCCAACATACATGGAAATGATTTAGCTGACAAAGCAGCCAAAGATGCAACAAATCTTCCAAGTGCAAAAATTCCATATCAAGCCATCAACTCTTATTTGAAAAGAACTTTCTGCGATACTTGGAAAAGCTCTTGGGTTACCTCTCCCAAAAGTAAACTCAATGATGCAAGAGGTAATTCTGCAGCACCTTTTCCAGACAAATTCCTCAATCGCCGTGACCAGATACTCATAACCAGAATCCAAATTGGACATACAAAACTTCCACATTCCTATATCCTCTCTATAGAAGAGCCACTACAGTGCACAAGCTGCAATACAAGGAACAGTTTCCAGCACATAGTCGAGAACTGCCCGCACTACCATCTCTACAGGAAAAAGCTCAAGATTCCAGAAACCTAAAGTTGTCAATGAAGGATTCAAACTCATGTCTTAGACCAATACAGTTTTTTAAATGCACCAAATTGTATAATAAGTTATTGTAAAACTGATTCACAATGTAACCTCACTGTACAATGTATGTAAATTTGATAAATATTTTAGTTTGGGATATATTGTAAAATTAATGTACTATATAATGTTATATGTTTATTCCATGTCTTAAAGTTTGTTTCATGTTTTAAAAGTCTCTATAAGATCTTGCAGTTAGGTGACTTAAAATAAATGCATTAAAAAAAAAAAAAAATTGAAATTCAAACGTCCCAAATACAGGTGGCTTAACACATTGGAGCCCAGGCTCAAGTATACCTCGGGCCATCGAAATGTTCATGAGACCCATGCCCGAGCATAGCTCAGGCAGGTATTTCTAATACTTTTAATCAATTCCAAGACCTTAACTCAGTCTTGGGCTATGCGGCAAAGAACATACATCAGTTATCGTTTAGTTGTCTGATTTGTGCTGCAATCTGTCCTTGCTTTAGTCAACTATTAGGAATTTTAGGAGTTAGTAATATTGGCTGCTCTCGGGTAGTCGCGCCATTTTCTTTGAAGATGGTGATGTTTGTTGCATTTGTGCTCTTAAATGTTAAAATGCTGCATTTTCCTCAATTTCTGTGAACTGAAGCTGAAATTCAGGATATAAATGAAGCTGTGGAAAATTCTGATTCCGAGCGAGAATTTTTCGAACTTTGAATAAATGGGAGCATAAGCAGCTTTAACATTGAACGACATGTTGAGTTGTGCCTTATGCAGGATGGGGGACATTTTCAACATTTGCTATAGAAGTACATAATCTCTCAAAATTCCTCTACAATTTAGGTATAAGTTGTCGCTAGCATAACACGTTTTGAAACAATTAATGAAAGAAATGTGTCAGCTCTATATAAATCACCCTCAATAGTAATAATAATAAAAATAATAATAATAATAATTTTTCCTAGTCAGCTTACCCTTCCCTTAGGTAGGACTGACACCCCTACAAGGGTGCCTATGAGTCAGAAACCTGTCAGGAAACCAACGGCACGAACCACAGAATGAAGAACCTGGAACGAGGGGTTGGCCCATAGCCAGGCATGAACGTGAGGAAATAGATGATAGGAACGCTGATGATGGAGCAATTGGTGGAATGAGCGGCAGGGGAAACTGGAGGACCGAAGAAAACCCACCCATGCCATTTAGTTCACCACAAATCCCACATGCAGGAGCTTGGGATCGAATCTGGGATGCCTAGGTGGGAGACAAGCAGTCTAACCCACATTGCTGCCAATAATGATGATGATAATAGTAATAATAATAATAATAATAATAATAATAATAATAATAATAATAATAATAATAATAATAATAATAATAAACTTTAATTGTAGAATGCACTCAGCAGCTGCTATGATTTGTCAGAGGAAATTCCAATGCTTTCTTTATCAAGAAAACCAAACAAAGAAGAGACCCCACACTGCATTTACTATAAACAATTTAGAAAACCTCAGTAATATATTTATAATCTTATTCTTTTTTGCAAACACCTGTTTTAATTAACTAAAACTCAACTGGAGGTTACAATCTGCAATAAGCTTACACAAATATCTAAACCAATAAAACAACACACCATTACAAGTTTAGTACCAATCAGATTTGTGCACTATTTCTCTCTGTATCTCTCTCACTCTCTCTCCATGATATGTGCATAATTTTATTTCTTCTTACAACTTGAGCTGGTTTCTTCAAATCAACACATGGGGTTTGTAACTATCATATAGACATTCAAACATTAATAAAAGAGTTCTGTTACTGTAAAACTTTGTATGTAACTCTAATAAAATACTTTACTTGTAACTGTAACGTTTGTATAAAAATAGATTTAATATTAATTATTGTTTAATTTTCCAGTAACTGCACAAACTCTTTAAAATATGAATTTCCAAAAAGGAATTACTCACAACATTAGGCGAATACTGTAGGATTTGAACCACATCTCCAGGTTACTATACCAATAATGCACCTAATAGAATCTATTTAGCAATATAGAATAACATAGCAATTTAAATGTTTTCAAATATCACTAATGTTGAACTATGCTAAAGATCTACAGTTCAAATCATGTCATAAAGTCAGTATATGGTTTATCTGATTAAAAAATATGTAAACACACACTATACTGTGTTTATTTAACTCTTCTTTTGCACAAAAATAGTATAAAGAAGCTGCAGTGAAGAGGCAGTTGGATACTAAAAACAACAATGGGGTATTTTAAAGCATCTAGATCAGGGATTGCCAAACTTTTTTTCCTAATGGAGCCAATTAACATCAGAGAATGAACTGCAGGCAAAGTCACATAAATTTAAGTGAGAACAATAAACTCACAGGTCTGCAGATCAAATAAATTTACAAACATAGTGTTTTATTGAACTAAATCTACACTTAGATATATCTGCAGGTTTCCATGGCTGTAGCCCATTGAGGTTATGGTTTCCAGTGTAGGCCATGTGATTTCTTATTCTGCTCTCTGCCGACATTTTGCTGCAACTTCCATTGAAGAAGCGCAACATAAATTGCAGCGAAACATCAGCAGAGAGCAGAATAAGAAATGAAGCAACTACACCAGAAACCATAACCTCAATAAATCTACACTTAATTAGTAACTGATAAATTAAACACTTAATAAATGATTAGTCTTGTATTCAAATTCTCATGACATTGTAACTCATATGTAATATACAGCAGAGCCCCCAGTATTTCAGGGTTTCATGTACTTCGAGCTAGTGTTAAAAAAATGAAAATCTATATATACAAAAATGAATCGTTGAAATGTTTGTACGCATATCACTTCCAAACGACTACATCAAATTGAACAATTTTTTTTTTTTTTTTTGTTGTGTTCATTATTGTCACGACAAGGTTTGTGGAAAAGAAAATGTTTAAAAATAGTACGGGAAAGTATTTAAAATCTCATAATATAAAAAAAACCATGCCAAGCGAACACACTTTGGTTAATAGCCACAAGATGGCAGTGGTATCATGGTTATTCGTTGCTAAATGGTTGTAGTACTGCTATATTTTTCCCTCCCCATTCAATGTTAAGGTAATGCACCAGTTTATCGACACAATGATGCAATGCAGCAGTGAAATTCAAATACATTTTTATATATTAACTGTCCTTTCCTTAATCCTATCGTTTAAAATAAAGAATCAAAGACACTTTCCTAACGATGAACACCTAAAGTACTTATTTATTTTCCTATAGATAGCGACAGTAGTATTTTCCCTCCCCATCCAATGTTAAGGTAATGCAACAGTTTGTCGAGACGACACAACACAGCAGTGAAATCCAAATACATTTTTATGTATTAACTGTCCTTTCCTTACTCCTATCATTTAAAATAAAGAAGCGAACATCTGAAATACATACTTATTATTTGCCACCAGATGGCCATAGTACCTACTGTTCTATTTATCTTCTTCAATGCTAAGGGAATGCACCCAGTTACAGAGACAATGACGCAAGATAACTGTGAAAATCAAATATATTTCTTATGTATTAACTATTGTTCCCTTGGTCACATCATTTAAATAAAGAAATAAGTATATTTTTGTTGTAATTCTTTAAAATGAACAAGTTATAAACAATGCGCATAAGCATTAACCCTTCTTGGAATCTGAAAATAATGGGATCCATTTTAGGTTTAACTTCCTAAGGCAGATGTTGGTCATTTGACATTATGTGATACATGAGCTAGCTAAAGAACATGAAAATACTTGCGTCACCATCACACTACATTTGATCAAGTAATATTTTGGGTTAAATGGAGAAATTTAATACACAAAGCTATCATGAAATAAAAGCTTATCAATTGACCAACCAGATCTACTTTCTCTATAGTCACGTCATTGATAGTCTTAGAAATTCCTGTTTTGACATAGAAGAAAATAAAGAAAGAGGTGGAAAACATTAGGAGTAAAGGAAAGAAAGAGATTCGGAAGAAGCATGAATGTTACTTTGTGACTTTCTTCTTAATTTAATTCATTACCTATGCCAACGTATACCCGCCACACTATGGATGCACTGCCATTACTGTTATTATGCCAACATCTTGGTTGCCCACACTGTTAACTGCATATGTCATCCCTTTCCACAATACCTTATGGGTGCTCTGACTTCGTCCTTTTCGCAATACCAACTATATATGCTACATTGCACAGACCATTGCACTTCATTGCGCTTTTCAGATGTAAAGGCATTATTAGACATTGACAATGGGAAAATCCCTGTTGACACTTCTACTGACCTCATTGTTTCTATCAAACCTTTGTCAACTTCACAACGTCAAAGGAAGAATTAATATCGAAAGTGTTTCCAAATATTGGTGAAAATTACAAAAACTATGCTTGGTAGAGTGAACGAGCCATTTTAGCAGCAACTTGTAGATGTAGATGATTCAAAAGTAAAAATTCAGGGTAAAATTGTTGGACAAATGCATTCATTCAAGTCGACCAATTCCATTACCAATTCAAATGAAGTCGTCAATTATTTAACTAAATCCATTGGATTTGCCAGGATTCCTGCCACACAATTTACAGCTCAAGGTTGATTCGGTGATAATTATACTACGCAATATCAATTAGCCGAAATTATGCAGTGGAACAAAATTCACTGTTAAAAAAATTATGAAAAATTTGATTTAATACTACAACATAGGAAAGTTCAAAGGTGAGGATATACTTATTCCAGGAATACCACTAATGTCAACCGACTCTCCGATGGAATTTAAGTACATCTTGCATTCGCTATGACAATAAATCCCAAGGTCAATCGTTAGAAGTGTGTGTAATATACCTTGAATTGTGTTTTTCCATATTGTATGTTGCGTGCTCGAGAGTGGGCAAACTATCGGCGCTATTTTTTTCTCCCTGGAAGGAAAATTGTACATTACAAGGCATTACAATAAAGTGTTGTCAAATTATTTAATTTTATTTCATTACATGATCGTAATGTAAACGGAAGATTTTCTCTGAGTTTTCTTCATTAGGTACACCACCCGTTCGAAGCCGAGGCGGGCAGTTAGTATTGCATAAAACTAGAGTAAAGTCCTGTTTTTATACATTGTCTGCATGTCGTTTTACACATTTCTGAAACTTTCTTCCACTTTGCCATGTACACGTAAAATATAAAACTGTCCCACTTAGGGTATTCGTTCATAATGCACAGAAATAAATTAACTTGGCCTCAGACTACTAATGCATTTCTATTACAGATTGACAGGTACTGTTAGGTTTGGAGGAGTGCACTTGCTCTATTTTTGTCGACCGTTCACTAATGTGGTACTGCATGTCAATCCATGCATACCATCCTTTCAGAAAAAAATACTCTATTGGTACAATAATACCTACTTAGTGACAGCGGTCATTAAAATACACTTTAGCAAAAATATCGCTTTATAGCAGTAACAGACTGACTATTTTGTAAATGTTATGTCCTGTACATACTGTACTGTAGCTAACCCACCAGTTAACACACGTATGTACTGTATTTTTATTTATTTTTTAACCATTATTGTGCTCAGTGAGCATTTATTCATTATTAGCTGTAATAGCTGACTTGAGATGTCTTTCACTGAATGATCAGCATCTGATACTATGAGAAATGCTGATGATAAATTTTGCCCTGCACTGACGCTACAAGTATCTGGATACAAGATTGCATTAAAAATATCTTATAACAGAGAATTAAATTAAAAAAACATAAAATGCAAAATGAGTCGAGTTTACACTTATATTGCTTCATTAAATAACAAATTAATTGCACATGTTTCATAGGCTGGTATTGCCTATCTCATCAGCAAATTTGAACTGGCGGGCTTGTTGCTGATATCCTGCGTGAACTTCTTGTGTTTCTCTGGTGGTGGATTGATTTACTTATAGATCAGATTATCTTTGGCAGCAATTTCAAAGTTCATAATTTTGATTTAAATTTCAGGTTAACATTTTTTTTCCATATAACCAATTCTACTGGTTGTTGTATCGATTTTACCAGGTGTAAACTATTTTCCATCTTGTGGTTTTTATTCCAGAGATGTGACGCAACAAGATAGAAAATATTAGTAGTTTCAGCAACAAAAAGGCACTGAAGGTATACAGGGAGCTAAAGAAAATATGGGGTAGAGAGAGAATTACATAGATAAAAGTGACAAGTAGTTGAAGGAACTGCATGGGCCCAAACAGGGGTGGTGGAGCTGAGAGATTCAAGAGGAGGTTTAAATATAGAGGAATGTCCGATGTGTGGAATGCAAGACAACTATTGGCATGTAATTCTGGAATGTGAAGAAACTAAAGAAATGAGAGCAAATTATGGATTGTGAAGTGGGCTAATTTATCAATAAGGGATAAGTTGAAGCTAGACACAAAATCCTAACATTGTTTGGGGATTATCTGGGCAAGGTAAAAAGAAAATGGTTGAAGAAAAGAAATAAAAATGAGGATCTAGATTGGCTAGAAACATACTGTATTTATCTGAATACAAGACTGATTTTTTCCAAATTATTAATGTTCAGAATTGGGGGTCATCTTGTATTCGCCATATTAGTTGTCTGAATACTATACAGGAAACTGTGACGTATAGTAGTAGTGATATCTAGGGGAAATGGTATACATTACCGCCAATGTTACAATGTATGCAACAGATTTTGTGTGTTCTATTTCACGCTAAAAATTAGCTTTATCAAGCCTATGAGCATTCTATTTGGGGAAAAGATTGCTCTCCAAAACTAAAATTAAGTTAGAGGGCTTCTTGGTACATTGTCTTAATTAAAAATAGCATCCATTATCATTGTTACGGCTAGGCTCCTGCCATTTCATGTTGTACAATCACACACATTCTGAACATCTTTGTACTCCCACCTTCCACCTAAAATGTGAATTTATGTGCAAATTCAAAATACGTAAAATATTTTACAATATATTAAGTATGTTGTCTTAATTGGATACTGCATCTATAATTGTTGTTACAGCTAAGCTGCCACCATTACCTCCAAACACAGACGTACTGCTACATTTCCGTTCTCTCTTCTCAGTCTCCACAAATTCAAATTAGGTCACAAAAAAAAAAGAGGAAAATATGTTATAATAAGTATGTTGTGTAAATAGAAAATCATATTCATCGTTAAAGCTCTGTTGCTGCCACCGCCACCATCAAGTTCTATCACTGCACACATATCATACATTTATGCTCCTCGTATCTCTCGCTCACAATGCAAATTTCTGTGCAAATTCAAATTAGGTAAAAACTTTATACACTATATAATTACAAAATAATATTAAGCACCATTGTTACAGTTAATCCATCATCATCATCACATTGTACCATCGCACCCATATCGAACATTTCCATACTCCCCTCTCTGTCAACTGCTCAAAACATGAATTTCTGTCAAATTCAAATTTAATAAAATAGACAAAAGAATTTTTTTTTAAAAAAATGGGACCTAATCAGCTTAAGTG
Organism: Hymenopus coronatus; assembly: GCA_030762935.1. NCBI lineage: Eukaryota > Metazoa > Arthropoda > Insecta > Mantodea > Hymenopodidae > Hymenopus > Hymenopus coronatus. Next base: position 59,964,766 of record CM060899.1, read on the forward strand.
TCCATTAGTTTGTTCAAAATATACGGCAAACCTTAAACTTCATTTAAAAATTCTTCTTGTTATATATGTCTTTTAAACATTTTTTTTTGTTTACTTATATAGCCCTCTTTAACATCTAAAGTAATATTGGGAGCTTTGCATTAGAAACAAATCATCTGTAGATTCTTTACAATAGCTTTAAATCATTTTATTTTCCTTAAACACACACACATTCACATACATACTTCCAGACCCTGTGGGGGATTGGAATAATTCTGGTTAAAGAAAAATTCCCCACCCCAGATGGGAATCAAATCCAGAACCTCGGGTGAGAAGTCAACTCATTGACTACTTGACCACGGAGGCAGTCTCTGTCTTCTTTTTGTATATGAAGATAAAATGCTAAATTCCAAAATTAATTTCTGTAAAATGGGGGTTGTCTTGCATTTGAGGTCATCCTGTATTCGGATAAGTATGTTAATTAAGCATATAGATGGGGGTCATCTCTAAATGTAAGTTAGTCTGATAGTTGAATAACAGCAAGGTTAAAACTATTTGGGCCATTTTGTTAAACAGCAACTTGGGAGGAGTCACTAGTATTTAGTATTGCTGTATTTTCTTTGTATGGTCATCAGATTGTAAAACAGTATTATACAACTAATTGTATTATTAAGTGAAAATAAATTCAAATAAATTCCTTCAATACATAAAAATTAGGGGTTAACTGCCTCTTGCACTGCAACATATGCTTATGGTATATTTACTTATACTGGTTTACTAGAGAGCATTCTCAGACCAGCATGTATGCTTAATGAGAGTTAAACATTCAGGTAACATTTCACACACTTCAGAAAAATATTACACATAAATCAAGAAGCATACTGGAAGAGAAATAAATGTAATTGAGGTGTGGCATTCAAAAGTGGACAAGTCTACTTCTGAACATTATTATTATAACCTGGCAAGTTTATTAAAAGTTTATTAAAAATACTACCAAGCCTTCCACTTTAGCCAGCCGTCTTCGGAGATGGATGGAGGGAGAGTTTGCCATCACCCCTGTATAACTGTTACAATACATGTGGCATAGCTGCATATAGGATGAGAAGAAGAGCTTGTTTTTTCAAGTAACTACCTAACCTGTCCTATAAGGTTTTTTGTAATAGTGTTTTACGTTTGCTTTTATTACTATGGCACTGCAAAAAGTAAAATGGCATTTTATTTATGGACGCTCTTTAACTGCTGTGGTTCTCAGCATCCCATTCTATATTGGGCGTGAAAGACCGCTTAATTTTGCTCAGAGGCCTCTCTATCAGTCTTGAGGTTCTTTTACGTGCCGTAAATCTATGACAAGGGACCAATGGCTTTACTTCCCTTCCGAAGGAAGCCATACTAAGGATTTTTATGCCCAAAAAATCCATTGCCCTCCACTGGGTTTGAACCTGTGACCTTGGGTGTATGAAGTTAGCATGGTAATCATTACACCACAGGCAATAACACTTGATGATACATGGAACAAAGAGGAGCACCGCTGGAATGCGATGGCAGGGGAAACCAGAGAAAAACTGCTCCTGCGCCGCTTTGTCCATTACAAATCCCACATGCGGTCGCTTGGGATCAAACCCACCTTAGTGAGAGGAAAGTGATCTAACCACTTGGCTACGGCGTGGCCTGTGTAGAAGAGAACTTTGGTGTTGAAGGTGGTGTTATTAGTTCTCAGTTTATATACTCTTACAATAAACAGTATACTATGATTTTTGTGATCACTCACTGCTACTTGCAATGTCCTCTCTCCTACCACTGACAAAAATCTTGCGATGCGCATGCATGTCTGATGTCACATGGAGAAGGGACAATGACATAATTGGCAATAGTTGCACCCACAACGTTCTATGCAACTTTTACATTATCCTGACAGGGAATAGAGAGTTTTTGCACCCGTAATGTTAAACATTATCTTGCCTGAAGCAATAATGTAACTCAAGTTAATGTGATGACTCCAAAATCAGTTTTCACCTTATGTAAACCACACTATTTCCTTCAGAAATGTTTGAAGTTATTCGTTTTTCTTAGCTTTCGTTGTTACAGTCAGTTGCTGTCAGCGTTCTGTATATTTGAAGCTATTCTTCTCTATGTAAATTTTGGAGAGTTTATTACAATAAAATTGCTTTACTGGATGATTTAAATAATTTTGAACATATTGTATTTACTGTTTTAGCAAACAAAAGAGAAGTTCTGATATTAAGATCTATGCAATATCCACGTTATAACAAATGATTTCTTACCTTAAAAAATTGCTTGCAAAAACAGTAATTGAATAGTCATTTACTAAATCTTTTATTCCTATTTTACTAAGTAACTGTAAAGTAATACTCCTAGTAGCTTATGTTGGTTCTGTCTTGCTTTTTGCAAAATTGCAACAGATGCTCAAGATGGTCTTTTATTGTATAAAGGCAGAAACTTTTATGTGTTCCCTCACAAGCTTTATTGAGAAATTAATTAGAGTGAATCTCCGTTTAAAATGGTGGCAACGGCCACTGAAACATGTCTGAAGTAAGTATCTTTATTTCAAGAGTGACGTTTGAGTGTAATCTGTGTTTTTAATCTTAATTGATTAGTTACTTCACTGTGCATTCCCATTAACGTTTTACTTCATTGAGAATTTTGCACTACCACCATCTATGTAGGGATTACTTCATACTTCCCAAAGAAGACGTATCACTAATTGTAAAATGCAGTTTGATAGTAACAAAATTGTAAATGTTAATGAACTTGCATTATTTTTGCGCATATGACCACAGCTGGTAGTTTGGTTAACCCATTCAAGGATATCCAATAATGGAGTGAGATGTTAAAATAAAAAAAAACATATAGGTCCTTTTTTGGGGCACAAACCTCTGAAGGGCCGCGCCGTGGCCGAGTAGTTAGACCACTCGACTCTCACTTAGACGGCCGGGGTTCGATCCCAAGCGACCGCATGTGAGATTTGTGGTGGACAAAGCGGCGCTGGGAGGGTTTTCTCCTGGTACTCTGGTTTCCCCCATCATCGCATTCCACCGGCGCTCCATCATCATTCATGTATCATCAGTGTCACCGCCTGCAGTGCCGTAAGTAGTTAAAGCGGGTGTTAAACACTACCAAAAACAAAAAAACAAACAAAAAAAAAAAAAAAAAACTCTGACATTTCCAACTCAATGGCACCGTAGGCCATACAACTCTTACATACAAGACCTTACACCGCATGGCCTTTTGGACACATTTTAGCTGCAGTATTATCTGTCTTATAATCCTATAACTCCGCACAATGGTAGCGATTTTTTTTTTACAAAAAAAATGGTGGGGAAGTTTCTTTCTTCCTCTGAATTTTCTATACCGTCATTTCAGTGAAAAAACTGAACTTATGCTGACTGGCATAAGCTAGTGGAGGGGGGTTGAAGAACTAATATAGGGCCCACCGTGCCCCCATCTTGCACTTCCAACGAGGGTCTGACATACAATAGTGACGTAATTCTCACTGTGGAATCCCCTCCGCTCAGTGCCCAGACCAAGGTAGCAATGGTTGGCTTGAATACTGCTAGCCATTGAGTGTATTTAATATTTTTATTGTATATTAAATTCCTTTCATATTTTTCTAGTATAAAAATAGTTATACATTTACTACAAAGTTTGAAAATAGCACTTATATATATTCTTGTTTACTCGAGACTTCAAATATATATATATATATACATTTTTTTGTTTCATTTGGCTGCTCTTCCATAGTTATATCAGGGTCTTTGTTTTAGAAATAATGCTGGTGTTTTCTCACTGAACTATAGGGTTTGTAACAGTTTTTTCAGTATTATATTATTAAACACACACATACACATATTCACTCTTGGTTACATACTTTCAGACTTTGTGGGGGATAGGGAATGATTCCAGTTAAAGGAAAATCCTCTGCCCCAAGTGGAAATCCACCCCAGGACCTCTGGCTGGAATGATGACAACTCAACTTCAGATGCAGTCTTTAAATAATTGTTCAGGAAATGTAATGATTTTCTTATTCATTAAAAGGTTAATTGTTTAAACCGTCCTATTTTGAATACCACTTTCTCAAATGTTCTATTATCATTCATAAGGCATTGTGATCACATGCCCAAATTATAGCTAACTAGTACAGGACTATACTTTCATCTGCACTCAATATTATGACCTTTGATCATTCATCTAAAATAGTATCACTTTTCAAATACTACAATTAATGGGTAGTTAAAGTTAGCCAGGGCTAACTATGCACTTGACAGCCATGTGACTCACTCCCTTATGGGGGAGAGTTGCCCTATCTTTTTTTTTTTTTTTTTTATTTTATTTGATGAGTTGATTAATTACACTAGACAACACTTACTTGGGATTTTTGCCAGAACATGTTTTGAAGGACTAGTTTCCTTCATTTTCAAGGAGTCGATGTCCGGTTGAAAATGAAGGAAACTGAAGGAAATGAGTGCTTCGAAACACGTTCCGGCAAAAACCCAAGTAAGTGTTGTTTAGTGTAATTAATCGACTCGTCAAATAAATGAATATAACAACACTGTTTACAAACTTCCACAAAATAAAAGTGTTGCCCTGTCTTGTTCAATCATGTTATAAATACCTCGCAATGAGAGTTGTGATGTCACCCTTGTTGCAATATGCTTATGATATTTCTTGGTTTGTGTTGGGCTTCTGTTTGTATATACATCACTCACTTAAACTGCAGTGACTTTTAGACAAAATAATTTAGCATTTAAGAGAAGGTTCAAGTCAAAATAGAGACACTTTTCATCACTTACAATGCTTATTTTTTGTCTGACCAGTTTCGAGAGCTTTTGTTCTCATCTTCAGAAATTATTGACACTTATTGTGTGTGCTTGCTTGTGCTGACATCTCATGGTGGAGTTACACCAAGAAATCTAATTTTAAAATTATTCAACATTTTCAAATAAAGTTTTACGTGGTGTTGTTAATGCACTATGACACATCAGGAATGACAACATCCATAGGGATTTAAAAATGGATACAGTCAGTGGAGAAATAAGAATTGTGGCACTGAAGCATGAAATTTGACTTCACAGCCATTCAAACCATTTTGTGCTTTAACTATTAGATACCAGTGTTGCATCAAGAAGATTGAAAATGACAAAGCCTGAAGACTTAGTGCAGTGATGTGCGTTTTTGCATGAAAAAGGCAAATAGCAGAATATAATTTTGGAATAAATTACTGTCAAACAGTGACTAATTATGACAGTGACACTGCTAGATAAGTCTTGTACATAGTTGCAGTATGAATGCAATGCTTTAAAAAAAAACAATCAATCAATCTTGTGGTGGAGTTATGTATTTCCATAACTGGTTGGGTGGTGGTAATTCAAAATTCATTAATCAGTTTATGTTTCATGATTAAAATCCTTTCCCAAATCAATTGCTCAGAATGTGATAAAATCTATATAAGAAAAACAAAAAGCAATCAGACTTAGGAACACATGAGACATTTCAAATACAAATAGTGAAGAAATCTGCCCCACTCCACTTCTGGACCACCAATCACATCACACTGAACATTACACTCTTAAAGCCTGCAAAATGCACAGCAGAACTGGATACTTTGGAAAAGATTTTAATCATAAAGTATGAAACCCTGATTAATGAATTTTGAATTACTGTTATAGAAGTACATTACTCCACCAAAAGATGTCAACACAAGCAAACAACACCCAACAGGTGCCAATAGCTGTCAAACGGTCTCTGAAGATGAGAACAAAGGGTAGTTCTTGAAAGTGGTCAGACAACAACAAATTGTAAGTGATGAAAAGTATTTCTATTCCAACTCAAACCTTCTTTTAAATTCTAATTTCACATTACTGTTGCTAGCTGATCCAAGAAATATACATATAGCATGTCTGGAGGGTACATATTTTATTTTAAATAAGGTTACAACCGCATCTTGCAGTGCTTTTTTGCAAATGTCACATTTTAGTACATTCGGCAGTTCTGGAGCCACTGGAAATGGATGACAATGAGTACTGAACGTGGCAACAGTGCGACGGAGTCACCACGAGGCAGCATTAATGTCAGGTGCATAGTTAATCTCCCAGAGTTTAATTTCAGCTTTTAATTTTCAATAAACAAGGATCATTATGTGTAGGCCTGCCAATATTTCTTTGTATATGTTAAACCTTGAGACATAGAGCAAATGCAAGTATTTTATATTACACAAAAGTGACAGTTTTAGGAAGATGCTCTCTTAAGCAGGTAGCTGGTGAGAGAAAGTTAGAATGTACTTATGTAGAAAGTTGGAATTTTGTTACGAGTTGCTTTGTCGCCTTGGCAATATCGTAGGCACAGGATCGCACTTGATGCAAATAGTACGTAGCCTGCTCTGAAGTGCTCTCCCCGAAACACTGATGAAGGCTGGCACACTCCTTCTGCAGACGCAGAGTGTTCGTGTTCAGCTGGCGAAGAGCTGTGCGAATTGTGTCATCTGAAACATTCTGATTTGAAATTCCAAAGTGAAAACACTAGAAATTTTAGTAATTCAGTAACCAAAAGAAATTTTAAAAAGCCTTACATGGGAACAGTACTTGAGTGCATACACACACACATAATATCTGTCCAGCCTTAGTTCGCCAGTAATGTAAACAAAAGTGACAGGTTGCTATTGCTATGATTAGTTGCTGAACGTTTTACTGTTTTTCTCTGTAAAACATAGTTTGTCTTAATTTGGTAAAAGAAGTACACAAGCATCATATTAAGCTATGCATAGTTGTCGATTTAAAATAGCAAGAGTTATTGATAAACAGAAATTGGTTAATTTTAATCATTATTCCTTATGGAACAATGCACATGTGTTATGACGTTCAAAATCGTAATGGCTGATTCAGGTACCACGTGGAGAGCGTAGTATATGTATGTAAGCAATGGTAGAGGCGTGTGATACCAGTGTAGTGAAACATAAGTGACCTCTAAAAAGTGTCGAGAAAACAATTGTTCTTAATGTATACAATAAGATTTGTGAAGAATACTGTACTCTTGCATTAAACAATATCTCAAGTTTAATGGCCGAGTTTACTGGTGTTTGGGAAGAGCAAACAATGTGGGATTTGGAGGGAATGGTGGACAATGTCGTTGACCGAAAAATTATCAATCCCGATAATGATTCACAAAGTTCCAGTGCATCTACAACAGATGATTCGAATCTTGAAGGAGTGGAACCACTCCCATGTTCAGATTAACTGTTCTGGGTAAGTTATTGTATTATTACAGCATATTGAAGTAAAGAGCAGTATATTAAAGTAATGTGCAATATGTGGTTGTCACACATACACACACACACACACACACACACAAGATATTGCGGTTGGAGTGATGGACGCATGCAATACGCCTTGGAACAGCATGCCTGCATTTTGTGAGAGAATTTCACCTTTCATAGTGAAGAACAACTCGTTTACTTGTTTTATTTTCTTTGATTTACTAAATCTCATAGCTTTAATTAATATGTGAAAAGTGAAAGTAGATAGGTATTTACTTTCTGCCATTATGAAACAGAGGTGTGTGTTTTTTGTAATTATGCAGGAGATCAACACATTAGCTGCGGTTCGGAATGTGAATTAGCGGAATAATACATTCTGGTTTGTTGACGTCGCCGGTGAACTAAGTTTGGACAGACAATAACGTTGCAATCTGCAGATCCTATCATGAACGAATGAATTTATTTCACTTTCAACATACATAACTGTAATTGCTTTACAGCTTAACCCTATCACATATACATACATCACCTCTTCATTTCTGGTAAAACAACCTGTATATTTGCATTTGAGTTGCCACTGGTGCAAATATAAGTAAACACTGTGGTTATTAATATACGAGGTACATCCAGAAAATAAGTTCCGTTTCAATTTATCTTCACTGCAGTGCTGCAATCGCAGTTCCACACATGCGCGGTAGATGCTCTGTATCAAGGAGAAGAAACATGCGTCATTTTGAGATCGCTGTCAGCCACATACGCTTTGTTATGCTTGTTTACAATGTCGGAGTTGATTGAAAATCCCGCCGCTTGTGAAATCAGATCTGTGATTCGTTTTCTGAATGCTAGGAAAGTAAAACCAATTGAAATTTATTGGCAAATTTGAGAAGTTTACGGACAAAATGCGATGAGTGATTCAATGGTGAGAAGATGGGTCCAACAGTTCAATGAAGGACATAGGGAAGTTCATGATGAAGAATGAAGTGGGCGTCCATCTTTGGTTACAGAAGAACTAGTTCACGCGATTGATGACAAGATCCAAGAAAACCGCAAGTTTACAATTAGTGATCTCGCTATGGAATTTCCCCAAAGCTCACAATCACTAATTCATGAAATTGTTACCGAAAAACTGAAATTTCGTAAACTTTGCGCATGTTGGGTACCAAAGATTCTTACTGAGCAACACAAAACAAAACGGATGGGTAGTGCACTTCAGTTTTTAACTCGTTATGATGAAGACGGCAAAGAATTTCTGACACAGGAGATGAGACTTGAGTTTCTTACGACAGCCCTGAAAGTAAGCGGCAATCAATGGAATGGAGGCACACTTCATCCCCAGCAAAGGTTAAGCCGAAACAAATCTTGGCACCTCGAAAAATGATGTGCACAGTGTTCTGGGACTGGAAAGGCATCTTACTCGTTGATTTCTTACAGCGTGGTCAAACAATCAAAGCAGATGTTTATTGCGAGACACTTAGGAAATTGCACTGCGCAATACAGAATAAGTGCCGAGGATTGTTGTCAAAAGGTGTTGTTTTTCTTCACGGCAACACACGACCACACACTGCAAATGTGACGAAAAACCTCCTACAGGGATTTGGCTGGGACGTGTTTGACCATCCTCCGTACAGCCCTGACCTTGCTCCTAGCGACTTTCATCTGTTCTTTCATCTCAAGTCTTTCCTTGGCGGTCAACACTTCAACAATGAAGAGCTGAAAGAAAATGTTTCCAACTTTTTGAAGACACAGGCTGCAAACTTCTGTGCCAAGCTATGACAAATGCCTGAAAAATTTCGGCAGTTATGCGGAGAAGTAGTTTAAGAGTTGTAGAATTTTGTGCAATAAATAATTATTCTGTATCTGTACACAATTTAATTTTATTACCAAACGGAACTTACTTTCTGGACGTACCTCGTATTAATCACCAAGTTCATTATCTACCTAATTAGTAATGCCCTTATATTTAAATATACCAAATTTCCTGATTGGCATCCTTCCAATTATGAATTTTAGATTTAATTCTTCCTCTTTTGTATTTCTCTTTAGTCTTTCCTAATAATTCCAACTTTCTAATCTCATCTGTACTTAGATTTTCTAATTCTCATTTTAATTATTTCTCTTGGTAACTGCAGCCACCTAGCTGGTACCAATTGTTCCCTCCATAATTTCGTCTCTGCACAATCTAAAATAAAATGTAGGTAATTTTCCATTCCCCCACATAATGGGCACTTCTGTGGGTCCATTTCCCCTTTCATTCCCCTTAATTTCATTGCTCCAGTTCTATACCATGTGCACTCTTCCCTCTCCAATTTATTACACACCTCAATATATTTTTCCCTCCCCCAATCTCTTTTAATTTACCTATATAATAAGGATTTTTTATTCCTAATACAGCTAAAGATATCTTGAATATTGATATCCTCTATTCTCCTTCTGATCTCTTTCCAAAGCCCTCCCTTCATAAGTTCCCCATACCTATTCCCTCTATAATGATACCTATTCTGTAATGACAAAGACCAATTATTTGGCATTAACTCTTACTCTTGCATAATCATATATTGTTTAACTATCCTCCAATAATCTAACCCGATGCCAAAACAGTGCTACTCCCTTTGGTGATGCAACTGGTGAACCTCTGCATCAGTAGCTTGCCAAGTGGTATTTTAAAATTGAAGATACAGTTCTTGTTTTTCCAAATATAAACATTCTCCCAAACCTTTAATTCTGTTTTTCTTGTGATATTTTTATAGTTTATTCAGACATTTTTTTTCCAATAGTAAAAGTAAGTGATGTAGTGTTCCAAAATTGACTCATTAATTAATTTCAATTGATAAGGAAACAAAATTAAAAGTTTGGGAGAGCATTTATATTGGAAAAACAAGAACTGCATTTTCAGTTTTGAAATCTCGCCAGGCGACCTACTGATGCAGAGGTTCATCAAACCACCACTAGGGATAATGACAATGGAAGCACACAGCTTCTGAAACATGATTTCCAATACTAAAAGTAAATGATGTAGTGTTACAAATTTGACTCAATAGTTAATTTCAATTGATAGAACACATCACTGTCACAAAGTCCACTATATATTAGTAATAATTATGAGTGAACTTCACTACTCACTGAATTACTTTGACCAAGTTGTTTTAGGATTTTTAGAGCAAGATATGAAGAGTATAAGATTGATTGTTTCGATAGGTAACGCTCATGAGAAACCAAAAATTAACAAATGCACAATCATAACCATTTGTAAAATAATCACCATGTTTATTCTTATATTTGTATGCTTAGTATAATGATCCTGTTCATGATCATACTTTGACAATTTAGTATCCCTCTCCAGATGTCCCTGGATGCATAAAAGCCTAGGGCATGTCCAGGTAATCACGGAGGTCTGGTAAACCTACTGATGTCACCTTTTCCTGCAGCTAACTATGGGGTGATCCAAAAATGTCCGAACTCGCTGCGCAGTGTTTGGTCTGCCGCTACCATAGAAAGGCATAGATGAAACCATGCAACATTTTTAAAACTACTTTTAAAGGCTTTATTTACCAATGTTATTAAAAGAGATGCTGAAACTGGCCACTGACATTGTTTATACATTTTTGGCACCTCTTTAGGAAATATCCATCACTCTGCGCAATTCATGTTAAGAAATGCTGGCAATCTTGGGTGGTGGGTTTGTCTTGTACACTTTATGCTTTAAGTTACCCCAGAGGTAGAAATCGTAGGGGGTTAGATCAGGGGACCAAGGGGGCCACAAATCTCTACTAATAATTTTGTCCTGAAACACACTTTCAAATATTCTCATCGAAAGATTGGCTGTTTGAGCTGTTACAGAGTCTTGTTAAAAAAGGTAAAAATCATGCTCCCTGTCTGTTAATTCTCTAAAAGAAAGGGGTCAAAATTATATTCACATATGTACAAGTGCCAACTGATGACTTGAAAAAAAACTCTTTCTCCATTAAGGGTGCACCATACACCAATTGTTTCATCATGAAGGGGTATTTCATAAACAATATTAGGTTTCTCTGAGCTCCAATAATGATTATTTAATGTATCACATATCCATGAAGGTGAAACCAAGCCTTGTCTGTCAAAAATATTAAATGTAGGTCAATTTTGCCATTTCATATATTATTGAGAGTCCACTTACAATGTGTTAACACATACAAATCAAAAATACACGCTGTGCAGTAGAAAATAAATGCTGTGCCATAATACAACCTTCTATTCATCATCATTTACAATAGATTTAGCGTGTCTTTGAAATTCCCTCACTGAAGACGTAAGGGACTGCCAGGACATTATACTGCTCAAGCAGAAAATTAGGGCATACATTTGTAATCAAACCTAATCTGCTACTGTATTAATATGATAAATATACCACTACTTTCATTTATTGTTATTAATATTTTATGTGCTGGCAAGTATGTAAATATGACTAATGTTTCAATGTACATGAATATTCACTTAAAATAATTTTGTTTATAATTTTTTTTTCTTTTCGTTTCTTATATTTGTTGCACCTTTTTATATGTTTTTATTAAGTTTATAGAATTGTAATTTTTTTATTCATTCTATTATTGCTGAGTTGAATTTAATGTATTGCCCTGGTAGAGTGAAGAGAAGGGCCTTATGCCCCAAACTCCAACCAGGAAAAATAAATAAATAAACAAATAAAATACATAAATAAATAATGAAGTACACTGGTAATAACCACATATCAGCGTCAACTCAGTACTGCACTTTCAAAGCAGAGAAAAACAAGTCAGCATCGTGACTTTGTACACAGCAGCTGTGTGTTACCATGTTTCCATGTGCGCAGTGGAAAAACACTGCGCAGCGGTTAGGATGTTTTTGGATTGCACAGTAGAAACCTCTAGTATACTTACTGGAGGAAAGATGGCAGTAAGTTCGGCTACAGCAACTCTTATCCTCTCTGCACATGGTACAAAAGCATCCCATCCATCCTGGTCTTTCATTGATACCCATAACTCATGGATACGTTTTGTAACCTGATCAGTCCTACGTATAACTTCTTCTGGTAATGGAAGTCCAGACAACGCAGTGGAGCACTGGTACATGCTCTGTGTCATGACTGGTCGCACTAGAGAGCTTGGACTGTCATATTCATTGCCAATATCACGCTTCTAGAAAAAATACACCAATGCAGCAGAAATAATAAGCGTTGAAGATTCAAAATTTGAAAATGTGGAGTAGGCAAATTCAGATCTTACACACACACACACACACACACAAAAAAAAAAAAAAAACATGAAAAATATGTCCTTAAATGATGGAAGACATTCTTTTAAATCAGCTGTAGCACATTTATTTATGCTTTGATGCACATTGTGTTTATAAATGACTTCAATTCTACCTGAAAATCTAAAGAAATAAGATTAGAAGTACATGGAAAAAAAAAAAAAAAAAAAACCTGAAAATGACAGCAGACAAAACCAAAAGAATAATTTCAAATCTATTGTTGGGGACTAAACATTTGAAGGGGTATCCAAATTTAGATATTTAGGAGCACTTGTAAATAATGATAATAATTTAAACGAGTGCATAAAAGAAAGAATTCAAAATGGAAATGCAGCCTATTATGCAAATTTAAATCTGTTAAAAAATAGACTTATTAGTACAAGGACAAAATACAAGATCTATAAAACAACAACAAGACCAATAGTAACGTATGCTGCAAAAACCTGGACCCTAAACAATGTAGATGAAGAAATACTACGAAGATTTGAAAGGAAAATACTTAGACGAATCTTTGGACCTGTAAAGGATAAAGACCAATGGAGAATAAGATATAATTATGAGATAGAAGAACTAATTAATCAGCAAAATATTATGAAATCTATAAAGGCACAAAGAATAAGATGGCTGGGACACATAGAAAGGATGTTGGAAGATAGAATGCCAAAAAGAATATTGAAAGGAAGATTGTACACAAGAAGAAAAAATCTGATATGCTACACTCACATGACTTTCTCTAGCTGCTCTACACACTTCATGGCCCGCCTGGGTAGTGTGCTGGTAGCGTGTATGCTTCACATTCAAAAGGTCATGAGTTTGAATCTCACTTAGGGGGAGTTACCGGATAAGTTTTTTTTTCGGGGTTTTCCCTTACCCTGAGAGGACGAATGTAGTATAACTTTAAGCTCTATGGACCCCGAGATCATTTGAGCATCATTTCACCAATTTCATTCATTGTCCGATATGACCAAACAGGTTAAAGAACGTTAAGCTAAACTAAAAAAAAAAAAAAATCTTCCTATAAAAGATTCTTCTTCTTTCTACACAATACTAATCGCAATAAACATTAGCAGAATGCTCTTATAACTTAGTTCTTATAAGTAAAAGGGAACTAAGGTAATGCACCAGGTTAAATTGGAAGTCAAATGCTTTAAAAGCCATCATTATGCGACTGTTATTGCAAATCGCTTCTTTGCTTGGCCAGGAGTAGAACAAAAGAAAAGCGGACACTTCCTAAGAAAAGATTAAGTACTTCAAAATTGAAACCAATAACAAGGAGTATCTCGGAAACAGTTACCTCCACAACAAAAACGTAAAGGACATAAATTTTGTGTTTTGACATGATCTACATTTTTTGAGTAGTGAGTTTTTGTCTATCTCTTGCGGTTTAGCAGTTAAACAAAATTCATCCAGAATAAAGAGGTCTTCAGAGGCTATTCCCAGAAAATTCGAGATATACATTTTATTTTGGATATAAATAGTTTTAATATACGGAATTTTAATCAAAATCGTTAAGAGCCATTTTTAAGAAAAACAACATTTTTGAAAAAAGTTCCAAGTAAAGGGTAGTTGGGAGTGGGGGTATTTTTCTCAAAATCTTTGTGTTGCATCCTTGGAAGATACTAAACTTAAATACCAAGTTTGGTATTTTACCGACTTTTCATTTTTGAGTTATCATGTTCACAGACACATGGACACACACACGGACCTGTTTCTGAAAATGCTTTTTTTGGATTCAGGGGATCCTAAAACATGTATTTCCGGTGAAATCTCGACATCAAATTTTTGGGTGGAATACAATACTTTACTATCACTATGTACATTGTACATACGGGGCTAGAGAAAGTAAAAAAAGGAAGACCAAAAACAAGATGGTTAGATGATGTGAAGGAAGACCTAAGAAAGATTGGAACCAGAGGATGGAAAAGTAAAGCAGAAGATAGAGATATGTGGAGGAGGCCAAGCTCACCAAGGGCTGTAGCCCGAGAAGAGAAGAATTCTACCTGAATAGAGAAATATTTTCATTCAATTGAGACTTTTAATATGTGAGTTGACTTGTGACACAATATTTCACTCACTAAAACTCAGACCTGTTTCAAAAGCTACCACTTGAATTTTCATCAGCTGAAAAGTTATTATCTTTAAAGAAAAATTGTATGATATATAACTTTAACTGCACAAGGATAAATTGTAAACTTGGTAATTAAAACAGTATGTAAAGGATTAACACATTGAAGTCCAGGCATTTCTTTAAGCCTACTTTGAGTTATTATTTACAGTACATCAATCAAATCTGCCAAAAAGTCTTGGTACAATCTAAAAGTATGGTATTTAAGGATTTCTCAACAAGTAAGAAAATAATCATAACTTCTGTATTGATATTTCATTTTAAATTTATAACTAGTATCAAACATGAGTTTGAAAAAATCTGCATAAAGCTGCTTACACTTCATTTATTGAAAGTTCGAAAAGCTCTCCCTTGGAATAGGAATTTTCCAGAACTTCATTTGCATCCTGAATTTCAGCTTCAGTTCACAAAAATCGAGGAAAACGCTGCATAACATTTAAGAACACCAAACTTAACAAACAAGGAAAATGGCGCAAATGACCCAAGAGCAGCCAATATTACTAATTCTCCTAAATTTCCTAATAGTTGACTAACGTGAGGACAGATGGCAGCTCAAATCAGACAACTAAACGATAACTGATGCATGATCTTTACTGCATAGCCCAAGACCGAGTTATGGTCATGGAATTGTACTAAAAGCGTTAGAAATACCGGTGGGCTGCATGAACATTTTGCATGGCCCAAGCTATACTCGGGCTTGGGCTTCAATGTGTTAAAAGACCTGCATCACCTAAATAACTATTAAGCATGTGACTAATTAACACATAACTTGGTGTATGAAGATAGTTATGTACAAGGCATTAAAAATTATATTATTGACTTTTGCAACTTGTGTTTTTACCAGAAGTGATGGCAATTCAATTCTAAATGGAACACCCAATATTCTTTTACAGATTCAGACACTTCTCACAATAGTCAAAACAAGAAATAGATTTAAAAAAAAAAAAGAAGAAGAAATTAAAATAAGAACTGAAGCTTTCCTGGCGACGTGTTAATTCAAAATCTTCTCGGGCTTCTAGCCAGGTAAAAACTGATCAGTTCACCCTGAAGACGAGGAAGATGCACTTCTTCGAAACGTTGGTGTCAAGCCAAGTTTTTACCTGGCTAGAAGCCCGAGAAGATTTTGAATTAAGAAGAAATTAGTTCACCTCCTAATCTCTATGTTCAAACTGGCAGCCCTCAGCTGCTTTACAAAGTGATAGTTCATTATAGAAATCAACTATAATTGATAAATGTAGGGTCTTTAAATTAGAAGGTAACCCCTGTAGTGGTCTCTCTCCACTGCGCAAGAGATACAAGTATTGTTGGGAAAATGGTGCCAACAAATGAATATGGAAATGCTGACCTTCTGCTCACATACAGGCAGCACAATTTGCAAAATTATTCTCGCTCACTCATCTAAGCTTAGCAGCAAGATTCCTTGTGATTTTTTGCATGATGTTATTTCTAAATTTCTGAAGATTACATGGGGATTTTTGCTGCTGGCTTAGGTGAATGAGCTAGAACATGTTTAACTTGCTATACTGCCACTTGGGAGCAGATGGTCAATATTTTCAGCATTTATTTAAGGTAAGAACTCCACCACTTCCTTGGTAGATTTTGAAAAAGCATTTGATAAAATAATAGAGAAGCACTGGTATGGTAATTAAGAAGAAATGTATTATCAAGAAATTTACAAAAGAAATTAAAAAAATTTACAGTTAGCATGATTTGAAAAGAATGGAATAATGGAGGTATGGAGCAGGAGCTAAGACTAAGACAAGGCTGCAAACTTAGTCACTTATTATTTTAAATATTTATTGATGACATAATAGACATGGTGAAAGGTAATAACATTGTACTAAATTCCTAGGTGTCACAATTGATGGCACATTAACATGGAAAGATCATATTCTTATTCTCAGTAATAAATTGAATTGTTTAATTTATGCAATAAGAGTGTTGAGCAAAGTTTGTAGTGAAGAGGTAATGACAGTGGTATACTTTGGATATGTACACTCAATAATTTTGGAGAAGTTCTAACCAAACAATTGCAATATTCAAAATACAAAAGAATACCTTAAGAATAATGAAGCACGTATTGCCTCATACTCCAAGTAAACCTATTTTTGATGAATTTAATATACTCCCACTATCATATATATATTCTAGAAACAGTCTCCTTTATTCTTAAAAAAAGAAATAAGGATTATCATGCCTATAATACTCGAACAACTGAGGCAAGACACCTACAATGTCACGTCTTAGTAAAACTCAATAGTGTATCCCATAAAGGAATAATTTTATATAATAAGATAGCTAGATTGTTAAAAGCTGTGTCAGGAAACATTTTTAAATCTAAAGTGCATAAATTATTATTAAAACACAAATTTTATAACATTAATGATTTTCTTATTTAGCACCTATTGTATTAGGACAACTGTATTATATTACACCTGTATATTTCTTGTACCATTTTATTTGTAAGTGATGATGAAGCCATATGTACAAATTGTATACCTGAGATGAATAAAAATTGAATTGAATTGAATAATACATACTAACCAGTTATAGTAAACAGAGAGATGCTGGGATTACTATAAGCAGATGATTTGGTGGTAGGGGCAATATCTGTGGTGGGACTAAGAAAGACAATAAACAAAATACAACATTATTGTAAAGATTGGTGAATAAAGATAGATAAAAAAAATCTGATGTGTTCCATTCAGATGACTTTTCCTACATCTCTGAAACAAATTATTGTTAAAAACCTTATTCTTCTGTCTACTTCATACTAATCAAAGTAAACATCAGCAGAAATGATTTTTTTAACACATTGGAGCCCAAGCCTGAGTATAGCTCGAGCCATCGAAATGTTCATGAGACCCATGCCCGAGCGTAGCTTGCTCGGGCAGGTATTTCTAATGCTTTTAATGCAATTCCACTACCTTAGCTCGGTCTTGAGCTATGCGGCAAAGAACATACATTAGTTATCATTTAGATGTCTGATTTGTGCTGCCATCTGTCCTTGCTTTAGTCAACTATTAGGAATTTTAGGAGATTTAGTAATATTGCTGCTCTCGGGTAGTCACGCCATTTTCTTTGAAGGTGGTGATCTGTTTGTTACATTTGTGCTCTTAAATGGTAAAATGCTGCATTTTCCTCGATTTCTGTGAACTGAAGCTGAAATTCAGGATACAAATAAAGCTGTGGAAAATTCTGATTCTGAGAGAGAGTTTTTCGAACTTTGAATAAATGGAGTGTAAGCAGCTTTATGCAGTTTTTTTTCAAACTCATATTTGATACTTGTTGTAAATTTAAAATAAAATATTAATATGGAAGTTATGACTATTTTCTTACTTGTTGAGAAAGCCTTGAATGTCATACTTTTAGATTGTCCCAATTACTTTTTGGCAGATTTAATTGATGTACTATAAATAATAACTCAAAATATGCGTAAAAACAGAGTTTCTTGGCACTTCAACTACCGAAACGCCCAGGCTTCAATGTGTTAAGTAGAAGGGAAATAATGGTATACATTAGGCTATAACGATTGTCAAATCTTTTAAAAGCTGGTTGCAATGTGTATGAAATCCTTTTCTTTACATTGACAGGAGTTGACAAATTCCCATATGTGAAAACTTTAAGTAGTATCAAACTGAAACCAATAATAAGAAATATCTCAAAAATGGTCAACTCCATAAAAAAAAAAAAAAAAAAAAAAAAAAAAAAAAAAAAAAAAAAAAAAAAAAAAAATGTATACGACATAAATTGAAAGGATCTATATTGTACATTAAGAGTTATCATTCTTTTTTTAAATTGTAATTTTGCAGCTTATGTAGTAATTTTGCACTTATCTTATGAGTCACCAATTTGCGAGCATCAGATCAATGTTAAGTGTAATGTGAGATATAAAATAGTTATTATTATTATTATTATTATTATTAAAATAATTATGATGCAAAAATAATAAATTCTGAACTAAACATCATCCTCCTTTTACAATATAAAACATAAAGGAATTAAAAAAAAACATTTTTTTACAGCAAAGATGTAGTGACAAACCACACTTCTCTCCTTTTTGTGCTATGAGACATGGAATCTGCAATGTAAAAATTGTTAAAATAATAAATATACCTGATTCTTATCCCACTTGCCCAACGCAGGCACACAATGGTGAATGTGTGGGGACTGACTCCCACTGCGATGAAGTAGCCCTTCGCGAGGCTCATACATGGAAGCTGGACGCTGGGAAGATGATCGTGGCGACGACCTTACATCCAACACTGGCTCGGTTTCTGCCTCATGTCCATTAGGAAGTGGAGAGGAACATAAGGATGTAACTGATGGGACAGAAAGACCAGCATGTTGGATTATACTCCGCAGTTCACTATTCTCGCGCACTAGGTTCTGCACCTGCAACATTACATTTACTTACTGCAATAACATTGTTTCTTATACTCATATATTGAAATATGTTCATTTACTGTTTCATTTCAGATTTTCATGCTTTGCGTTGCCCTACTAATGGCTGTTCACTGCCTGCTAATCTATATAAAATTACAGAAACATCTTACACGTACAACAACCTCCAAGAATATTTGATTACAGTGGAATCTCACTTATACGTTTTTCAAGGGAGACTACTAAAATAATGTATAAATGAGAAAATGTATAACTGATTTTCTCTTCCGGTATGGACCTCATCCAGAATTTTTAATTTTTCACCAAGAGTTAAGGATTTTCTTGTTTTCTTCCTTGCTGGTTGATATTCACACATGTTTCTTCTCCTGTTTGTAACTTGAAACTCCACATAAAATAGATAAGTGACTGTTGGTACGATATGGCGACAATGAAAGGATAAATGACAATGAAAACAGCACACTAGCAGTATTCGACTTAAAGCAGAGAAGTGACTGTTGGAACCAAAGTTAATAGATTGTTGGAACAATATGACAATGAAACGATAAGCATAATGAAAGCCGCAAACTATACACAGCAAGCATACCACCATACATTTTTTTTTAAAAACGTATAAATGGGTACATTTAGTGTGTGGGGATCAGAAAAAGTGACGCATTACTGAGAAAATGTATAACCAAAACGTATAATTGAGCAAAATTTTAATGACGAACAACTGGTCCCTAAAATTTTAGCATATATGTGCAAAAAATGATGAAGTGAATAACGTATGAACGAGTTTCAACTGTATATAAAAGAATTAAAAGAATATATAATTATTTCCTGAATCTAAACCAAAGATATTATGTAAGCAAAGCAAAGTAGATCATAACATTGGCATCACAGTGACGAGGAAAGTCTATAACCCAGGGCAGGTGCGCAAGCTCTACTTACAATCCTTATTGATGAAGCACCTGACAATACATTTCTGTAGACATAAATTTTTAACATTACTCACCTCCTTTGTTATATCAGGAGGCATTGAACTAAATTCCATATCATTATCATAAGCCACAATACCTGTCTCCATCTTGCAAATTTCATTTGTTATTTACGCATGCATACAATATGTATAGAGGTCGCGAAGTTCATCTTTCGTATGTAGGATATCTAAATATTAAATATTTATTTTACATCTACATGAGTAAAAAAAATTATGTATGCAACTCTCATATAATGGTTATTAGAATACTTGTGCCATTCTCCGATTTTCTTAAGTTAAGGTAAAATCTACAACTGACTCTAAAACAGAGGGAATCTGTTGTTTTATCAGTGCTACCAACCTCTGAGATCATGATCTATGTGGCCGTGACAACAAAGCATCCATTTGCTGTGAACCTCAAATGCAAAGAAAGACTATCTTAACCTTAGAAAATCAGGAAAAAAACTCTGCCATTAAATGTGAATAAAAGGGTTTCATAAATTTTTAAATTAAAAAGCGATAGCAGCCCAAGAACCACTTTAAGTAAATCTCCCTGTATCACAAATTCATTTTGCTTAGTGCATCATTCAAGAGCAAATACAATTTTTCCATAAAACACTGCATCATTTTTAACCAGTTTTCTTGATTGAGAAATCATATTATCCACAGTTTTAAGGATGGCGAGTTCTGGTTTGCAGCAGAAAACTTCATTTTTGACATGTATTTGATCTCTGTATAAACATCTTGAGATTTCACAAAAGAGTAAGGACAGAAATGAAAAGTCTGATATTTAAGCATGTACTTCAACAATTTTAATGAAAGGGTATTTTGGAACAGAGATACATATGAATAGAATATTTTTGAGTTGGGTTTGTAACACTTAAGTATCACTTAGGTATAATTTTACCAGATCAGTTTCGACGCCATGTGGGCATCATTGTCGATGGTTTCCAACTGAATTTCCACAGGGTGTTCTATGTTGAGGTGTGACGGTCCCTGGTGGCTGGGTGACGAACTTCCACAATATATTTTGTGGCTGCAGTTCCAAGTTAAATACATGGAGTTGATTTTTAAGGATATGGATTTTTACTCATATGTCGCCAGATATACGGCAGAGCTCAACATCTGGGAAAAAATCCATATCATTAAAAAGCAACACCATGTATTCAACTTTGAACTGCTGCCACAAAATATATCGTGGAAGTTTGTCACTCAGCCACAAGGGACCGTCACACCTCAACATAGAACACCCTGTGGAAATTCAGTTGGAAACCATCGACAATGATGCCCACATGGCTTCGAAACCGGCCTGGAAAAATTTTACGTAAGTGATACTTATGTGTAACAAACCCAACTCAAAAATATTCTATGTACTTAAACTTTTGACAGACACTGTACCTGGTTCCAAAAGTAAAACAAATTCCAACTAGAAAGAATCCATCTTAGGGCGAACGATACCCAACATTTTGCTGAGAGCATTTTTATAATAGTGTTTCTTGAAGTTTTAAGTGTTAGGGGAGATTAAAGTGTCCTTACTGTCGACTGGAGAATTTGAATCTCTGTTCTCATGTCCCCCATCTTCATTTCAGAAGCTGCTAGCTGCCTCTTGATGTTCTCCTCTATTGTCGAGATCCCATTCTGAGAAGACATCAGCAGATCCTATAAGCACAACATACTCTCAATAAACTGCAACTATTTTACCTTTGAATGTTCCATAAAAGAAACAGGGAAGGGAAGACAAATAAGTTGAAAAAAATCTTGTCTACAAACTATTGCTAGAAAGGATTATTCCATTATCTAAATCATGATAATTGAGATAAACATTAGCAGTTATAGCTGTAGATAAGTAGATAGCTAAGGTAAGCAGAAGGTAAATAAGAAATGTACTAAGCTAAAGGGACAATTAAATCTTTTAAGAAGGTGTTTGATAAGTGAATCAATTGAAATTTGGTTCACTTTGCATGGCTGGAGTAAAACAAAAGAGAGATGAAATGAAAGATGGCTTTCCATTTGAGAAAAGTTTCAGTTGCTTAAAATTGAAACCAATAACAAGAAATATCTCAGAAATGGTTAACTCTAAACAAAAAATTATATAACATTAAGTTTGTTTTAACAGGACCTACATATTTTGTG
The DNA here is from genome assembly GCA_030762935.1 of Hymenopus coronatus. Classification (NCBI taxonomy): domain Eukaryota; kingdom Metazoa; phylum Arthropoda; class Insecta; order Mantodea; family Hymenopodidae; genus Hymenopus; species Hymenopus coronatus. The sequence continues at coordinate 59,986,897 of CM060899.1, forward strand.
CAGTAGGTTTTTGTCTATCTTTTAAGTAAAATTCTTTCAGAATGGAGAGGTCTTCAGAGGCTATTCCCATAAAATTCAAGATATACATTTTATTTTTCATGTAAATATATATAATATATGCTATTTTAATCAAAATTGTTACAGCCATTTTGAAGAAAAACAAAGTTTTCAAAAATTTTCCATGTAAAGGGTAGTTTGGGGTGGGGGGGGGATTTTCTTTAAAATCTTCTTGTCACATTCTTGGAAGATTCTAAACTTAATACCAAATGTTCAATTTAACACGCCCTGAGAATAAAGAGATCTCATAAAGTGCTCTGCCGACTAGCCAAGCCGAGGTGAGATGAGGTCTTTTCGGCTCAATATTAAACATGTAAAATAATCCAAGCACATAGTTCCAAACTTCTTGATCCAAAAAGTGTATAAATGTTACAGGACAATAGATGAACTTTCTGACCTTGTACATAAAAAAGCAGCAAGGTTCATTCACATTTTGGAAAATCATAAAAATTATGACCAGTGTTTTAGTGTAGAGTAATTGCAATGGTAGAATGCATCTGCTTGTTAATTTTTTTTACAGATCCTCTCCCTTTAATAATATGATAGTAAACAAGAAGGGAGTAAGGGGTGGCTAGTGGAGTACTATTTATATGCCATTACAAATTCCCACATACAGTTGAAACTCGCTTATACGTTATTCACTTCAACATTTTTCACACATATATGCTAAAATTTTAGGGACCAGTTGTTCTCCATTAAAATTTTGCTCAATTATATGTTTTGATTATACATTTTCTCAGTAATGCATCTCATTTTCTGATCCCCATACACAAAATGTATCCATTTATACATTTATAAAAAAACATATGGTGGTATGCTTGCTGTGTATAGCATTGGAATTGTCTGGTTTGCAGTTTTCATTGACGCTTATCGTTTCATTGTCATCATATTGTTCCAACAATCTATTAACCTTGGTTCCAACAGTCACTTCTCTGTTTTAAGTTGAATACTGCTAGTGTGCTGTTTTCATTGTCATTTATCATTTCATTCCAACAGTCACTTATCTATTTTATGTGAAGTTTCGAGTTACAACCAGGAGAAGAAACATGTGTGAATATCAACCAGCAAGGAAGAAAACAAGAAAATCCTTAACTCTTGGTGAAAAATTAAAAATTTTGGATGAGGTCCGCACCGGAAGAGAAAATCAGTTACACATTTTCTCATTTTTGCAGTATTTTAGTAATCTCCCTTGAAAAACGTATAAGTGAGGTTCCACTGTACTTTTAAAACTGCCACTTCCCTTGTAATTTAAAAACAAATGAAAATATTGTGACTATATCTTGCGGCCATAATCACCCAACATATGTGTATGTCTTGCTTCATAAGTTATAGCTGATTGTTGGCATTCATTGTTACAAGTGCATTAGTGGACACCTGTGCTAGCAACAGGTCCTTTTGACATTGCAACTGTAATTGTTACAGCTGTGCAAGAGACATTTCTCTGTTGGAAGGTACTTTGACTCTTAGTCCACATTGTTACACTGGAGTGAGGTTGTGAATATCTGCAGTTTACTGTACGTGCGACGTCCTCTGGAAATTTCCTGTTGCATGATCAACCAGTATAGGGCAACAAAACCCTACACAGAGTTCAGTTTTAACTGGGAATGCATCGCATGCAACAGTTCAGAGAGTTCAACAGAATTTTCGTAGCAGGCTGTAACATCACCACAGCGAATGTTGAAAAGAAAATATACGAAAAAACTTCTCATGAAGGATGTTATTTGTGAGCAGATTCAGTTTGTGGCAGAAATATAGAGTTGTTGGAGAAAAAGAGAGTTTTTGTTAGGTTAATTTAGATTACCTTTAATCAAAATTTCACTTTTCAACTACATTTTGGCATCCAATTGGGCATTTTTAATTTTCCATACATTATTTCTTACTTTATTTTTTCAGTTTAACTGGTTTCAGTTAAGCACAGCTTGATTAAACAAGGTTTTACTCTACTGTAAATCTAAATGTCAGAAAAATTGCTGAAATCTTTCAATATTTGCACATTAAAAATGGACTATAATGGTGAAAGAATAAAAAACAAAAGATACTTACCTCAGTCTTTTCTTTAGTAGGCCCATTTATTTTATTGGTAACAGATATGTCCCTCGATTCTGAACTAGCTTTAATGTTGGAAATCTGAAACATAAGGAAACCTTATTAGCAGATACACACAGTACATAAAAAAGGTCAGATGAATGAATTTGTCAACTTTACATCCAGTTTTTAATTTCTCTTTTTTGTATAGTAAGTACAAGTGCCTCCCACTTAGGCAGCCCAGGCTCAACCCCAAGTGCCCACATGTGGGATTTGTGGTGGATGAAGAGGCATTGGGTGGGTTTTGTCCAGGTCCTCCAGTTTCCCCCGTTACTCATTCCACCAATTACTTCATCATCACCTTTCCTATCATTCATTTTGCTTGCATTTCATATCATCCACTTCTTCATGCTCATGCCTGACTATGAGCCGACCCCTTGTTCTAGGTTCTCCACTCTGTGGTTTCATGCCGTTGGCACCCCAACAGGCTTCTGACTGCTAGGCATTTGCTTGTAAGTCCTAGGGGGGGTGTCAGTCTTAAATATGGGGACGAAAAATACATAGTTCTTAATTAGTTTTATGTAGGTACATGCTTTACTTCAGAGACAGCTGTTCACTTTTATTTACATTTGAAGTTCATTTGACACAATGATAATATTGTTTTGTTAATTGTCAAATGTACTTACAATTGTACTGTGTACCTGCATAATACATCAAAGTGTATACAATGTATTTTAGGAACTCCTTCAAGGGGCATAGAGAAGTGCAATTGTTATTAAAACATTCTCCATTACACCTTGATGCTAATCATACATTACATTTTTGTCAGTACGAATAAATCATATTGCATAATGCACCAAAATATGAACGACACATTATAAAATGCAAACAAAGGAGACAATATAAAAATAAAGGTGCCTATGGAGGCTTGAACCTGCAATCCCCTGAACATCTTAACTCGATGCCCGCATGCTAAACATAGCACTAAATAAAGCTCTCCGAAATCTGGATATTCATATCAGAGTTTAATCAGTGGCATGCTAACCCTTGATACATTTTATGCTATGGCTGAGTTTAGAACCCATAACCCATAGGTTCCCTATCTCAAACTGTTCATCTTGGACATACTTCCAAAGTTGACTTGGTACAACTTGTACAAAACAAGCAGCAGAGTTGGATACTTGGGAAAAATGTTCTTTATAAAAAACAAACATTGATTGATGATTATAATTCTCAACATTGGAATTAAGTGATGGACACCGTTCAGCTGAGACACAGAGAGCTGGTAAGTTACGTTGAGCTTCTGCATCCTTACTGCAAATTGAAGGAGGTGTAACATACACCAGAACTGGAGTTGCTGCTTCAAATAATTGATTGTCACACTGTATGTCTGTCACTTCCAGATCCAATATTTATTGTGTCCTTGTTGACAAGAACTCTGTAGTTATGCCCCAAAGGTGAACAAATAAGAATTCCTCTGCTGGCTGTGATGAAACCACACTTACTCCTACACCTCCAATTAGATAAAGTTTAACCTGCAGATCTCTGGAATCTTGTGGTGATGTTCGTCGTGTGCCATTCCGGACTAATGGTGGTACTGTAGACATTATGTATCTTGGCTTCTCTTTGATGTCAGATATATGAAGAACTGTAGTAGGGCCATCTGTGATGATTTTGAACTGAATTTTTGATTGATGAATTTTGAACTGCCGCCACCAAGTCAACTTTGGAAGTACATCACTCCACCACCAGATGTCAACACAAACAATCACCACACTACAGATACAAACACCAACATCCCATCGGACTCCTCTGAAGATAAAAGCAACAGCTCTTGAAACCAGTCAGGTACAAATAGTGTAAGTGATGTACCAACTCTTATTGCCCAAATATTTGAAGTATCCAACGTAAATTAACTAATCCTTAATATGTAATTTTACTTGCCAGTACACACTTGTGAGCTTCCTCACTGTGCGATTTAAACAGCATTACTAACTAATTCAAATACAGCATGCCATATGACTTGAATAGGCTGAGGAGGATGATGTACCTATAACAATAAAATTGTTTGTGTAACAATTTCTGATGGAGCTGCAACTTCAACCTACCTCAACTAGCTTCTCCTTATTTTGTGCAGCTTGCTGAGCTAAGATTGCCATTTGTTCTGCTGCCACATAATCCTCATCTGAAGCAACACTATCATAGAGAGGTTCATCGTCTGACACTTCTGACTTACGAGTTGATTGAAATGAGCTTCCTGATGTTTTTAGGATTTCATTTTTCGGTTCTGCAAAACAAATGTTTTTAATTAATTTTATCCAAGTACACTAGTTATAAGATACAGCACAAACTTAAGCACTTATCATTTAATTATTTAACTGTTTTTTTCACACACACCATTTGTACAACAGGAGTCAGAATGAAGAATTCAATACCATGGCTGGGATCTGAACCACAGATCTCCCAGTCTATATCCGGTTACTGTAAAACTAATTTGAGATCTCCTTACTGGGAAAAATGTGAATCGACTGGATAATTTAATGTCACGTTGACATTATGGTAGTTGAGTTGATTAGAGGAAGACCTCTTAGAAAGCAAAATACAACTTGGCTATGCTGATGACAGTGCAAACTCCAACTCCATGACTTGTAGCAGTAGTGCTGTCTCTTTCTTTCCTTAAGCTTGTTGCACTAGCTCCAGCTGTCTTCCCCTTCATCACCTTTCCCCTGTTTTTCCTCATTGTGAATTGTCCTGCGCTAAGCTGAGTTGGACAGAATCTCTGCACCTCGGCTTGCGCGGGTGCAATTTTAAGCGTTTAAGATGCCCCGGGTTAAAGCCACCACACGGAGACCAGGAGATCGGTGGTTCATATGGGATGGTATGGAATTTTTCAGTCTGACTCTACCCTTTCTATGACTTACATACTTGTAAACTAGCAAATAATAAATATTCATTAAACTTACAAAATCACAAATGCATTATGTATGGTTAACTGGATGCTTATAATTTAACCACAAAGGCCATCTTATATATATATATATATATATATATATATATATATATATATATATATATATAAAAGTTGCTGATTTAAGATTTAAACAAAAAAAAGAGATGCATGTTTATATTTTGCAGTTTAATCAACATAGAAAAACTACAGACAAAAATCCACCACTGTCACAGGGCAAAATTCCACCATTTTCACATATGCAGTCATAATTTCATCCTGGTATTTTTATTCACTGTGTTTTGTACATAGTGACAAATCCCAAACTAGATTTTCTACTTGATCAAAAAGCACTGTTATGTATCCCAAATACGTCCATATGGCATGATGGAACTTGAATGATTCTTATTGTTGTTGCTGTTCTTTTCTCGATATTAGTTCATTGAAATCCCACAGAAAAATTTGAGCCTGAGCAAAGAACTTTTATGCACGATACATGCATACAAACTGAACCACATGGATAGATGTGTAAACTTCTGGAGACATTTTTTGGTACTGCAGCTCCAAACAGAGATGGCCAGATGTCAACACTCTCCAAAAAGTCTCTCAGACATGTTGCACAGCAAATGGGTGTTTCTAAAACCAACGTCTATGAAACTACTACACTTTTAAAATTGAAATACTTCAAGTGACTATTGTTCATAAACTACAACCTCTGACAATTAATTAGAAATATTATTGATACAATGAATACTGACATAATTTTCATTGGTATTGCATCATTCAATCCACGGAACTGCCAACTTTTACATAAAACACACTGACAAAATTTGTAAAAAAACCTCCTCAAGCCTTTTTGTATTAAAACAAATGGCAAAAATTGTTTAATTAGATGCGTTACTAAAAGTTTATTATGGATTAGTATACCCACATCTTTCTTATGGTATTACTGTTGGGGCCAAAGTACAATGATACACACAAAAAGACAATTAGGATACTTATAGGATTAAACATACTGGAATCATGTACAGAATATTTTAGAAAACTAAACATTTTAATATTATATTCCTTATAGTTCCACATCAAATATTAAATTACAGACAAGGGAGGGGGCTGTCCAATGAAGAGATGAAATGAGACCGTAACGAGCCAGTAGGCCTAATACTTGGCAGGAAGATGATATACAGTTGAGGTAATTTTGTTTGCAAAAAGAATAGAAAATACATGAACATAACACAAGAAGCAACACATATTTTCATATAAATTGGAAATTTACAAAAGCAACCCATCAATAACTGCATATATGCTGTATAACAAACTTCCTCAAAATATAAAAAGTATAAAACGTATGAGAATGTTTAAAATAGATTAAAAAAGTACTGCATTAAAGGGAGATTTTATTCAAAAGAATAATTTATAAATAGTGCACAAGGTTAATGTTTATTACATTGTTAATGTTGAATTTGTGTAAATAAAATTATATATGCAACAGTCAAGGGATATATGTAATTAATTGTCTTTATAAATATGTTAGTTTACAAATTTGTTATAATATTATGTATTGCTACATTTTGATTTTGATGATGCTGCAAAGGAAAATTATTGTGCACCCATGCAATTTTATTTCATTACCTTTACTTTGTATTATTAATGGTTAAAAAGAATGTTCTACGTATAAACAATGAACGATGATCAAATGTTTATGAATATCAATAATTGTTTCACTAATGAAAGGACAAATGAGTTAGTATTAGATTGTTTCTTTTCTTTTGTTGTTTGAAAAAGTTTACTTAGAGATGTAGAAGAACAAAAGAGAAGGAATGTACATCTTTGTGATATTTTTGAATACCTCAACTGTACATATTGTAAATAGAGAGAGAGTAACTAATCTCTTATACAAACATTCATTTAAGAGGATACTTGTTAGATCAATTGAATTTTTATTTCAAAGATTAATAGTGAAATAAAATTGTTTGTAGAATTATAAAACGAATCATGTTTATTCAGTAGCCAGTCATTCAAATTTATTAATCTAAACCGAAGCTACTAAATGGACATATAAATGGAAAAGGAATATTGGACGAAAACAGTTTTACATTTTATCAGGTAAACAAACTTTCCAACAATAAAAACCCTACCAATGCTATGAATTACTATGTAATTTTTACAGTAGGTAATGAATGAATGTTCCTTTTCTTTAAGTCAATACCAACCATTTTGATTGTATATGGTAGCTGGGCTTGTAGGCCATAATGATTTCATTACTGATGTTTCGCCAAAATCTGTGCCCACCATCTTCAGGGAACAAAGCTATTAGTCCAGTTCCAGAGTCTGACAAGACCTCAAGCCCGGCTACCAGATATAATCATGCTGACAACACTGCCGTGAAAGCCTAAGTATTTATGTAATACCAACCAATGCTGCTAAAACAATGAACACAAGCAAACAGTATGCACTTGTTCTAATGTTAGCTGCTGCAAACAAAGCAGTATCAATTTTTAAAATTTCTAGAGCAAATAAATATTAAGCTAAGAGAATTACAAACCTTGTGATATAATGATGGACTGTGTTATACTCTGCCGTCGTTTAGCATCAGATAATATATCTATGATGAGGCCTGCAAACTCACGAGCGTTGAAACGTGCCAGTTTCTGACGTCCCTGATTTCGTGTGGCTGAAAACTCTGGGTTCAAAGGAAGAAAGGGAACTGTACAACGATCTGCAATCAGGGAACTGGAGGATTTTATGGTTGATAGCCAAACTGCAAAAAGTAACAACATATTAAAAGCAAGAAAAGCCAGCTAATGAGGATGACACTGAAAAGTTTTAGAAAAACAAACAAGGATTAGTTTTAAAAAATTTTAAACGATTTTATTGTTTTTCAAACAATTTTTTCTCATTTAATATTTAACTCAAAGCTCAGCATTTAATTTCCATAATTTGTGTAAATGTTTTTAATTTCTTCATATCCAAATTTTAATTAGTGAGTTTGTTGTTTCCAATATTATGGTAATATTTATTTATTTTGGTAGTGTGGCGAATGGATTAATGTGTTGTATACTGTTTGAAAGTTTGTACCAAGAACTAGGGAATCTTTTGTGTCTACAGAAAAATATTCAAAAGGTATCATTAGTTTACAGTTTTGTTTCAAAGGTCAGGAGTTCGTTTTTGTCTGTGCGGTTATGAAAAGGATAGCTTGTAGTTCGCGCCGGGAAAATTAAAAACAAGCTACCAGGAAATAAAACCTTGGAAGATGCGGTAGACAACCAATGGGAAGCTAATACATCAGCATAGAGACAAGTATAGAGGGAGTAATCTGAGCGTTGTAGAGACACGTCTACATGTTCTGAATTATGTAAATTCACTTTTTGTGAAGAAACCAACAAGGAAGGTTCAAGAGACTGAGAAGCAGGAGATGATGCCATGGTTTGTTAAGTTTATGTGCAGTGAATATCCGAACTAAACAGAAAATAGGATTTCAAAGTACTTTAAAGAGTAAAGTGACTAAGCCATGTTATGATTATAAATAGATATTGGGGTAAGGGAATAGTTTTTTTTTGTACTTATAAAACCTAAAATACTTTTTACACGTGGGCACACAACAGTTTTCTGTATAAGCAGTCTAATACCAACCTTACGGGATTACATTTTTATTAAGAATACTAAACTCTTATTTATTTCCCTAATATCCAACAGACATCCTGGTAGCCGAATTGCTATTTCTTCAACAAACCCTGAGATTAACTATTAAGCCGATGTCCTACGGTAAAATATTTTGGTTCAATACTCTTCAAACTACAAATTAGATCATGGGACATTGGATAATTTTATTGTACACAATTTCCATCCTATTTTTTGGTCCAATTCCAGTTTGCTATGACAGGCTACAGCGATTTCTATTTTTTTGTCCAAATGCATGAAATCAACCAATGAGTGACCTGTGATAGTGACGTAATAAGATGGCAGCTAGCGCTGGTTCTTCCTTCCCACCCATATGATTGTGAAATTTTACTGTATCTTGTAGACTTTGTCCTAAATAATAGGGGTATAGTAGCTGGACTATTGTTGAAATACACTTTTTTTTGTGCGGCAGACATTTATGAAATAATAACTCAGGTATTTATAATCCCTGCAAATGTATTTTATCGGATCCAGTTGAATCCAACGTTCTTTTCTCAAAAAAAATATAAAAACGTGGTCTTACTTTTGATTGACTGCTATGGGCTGCCTCATATTTGTGTCTTGGCGAGTGATTTTTGCCTTAACTAAGGACAGCAACTTTTGAAACAAACTTTCATCCATTCTAAGAAAGTTAAAATAATTTACGGAGTCAGAAACAAGTTCATTTTGTAGCATATGTAGTACCCTCTTCCTTGGACTGCATTCTTACGTTCCAGCCTTGGTCTAGTCCACCAATGCCCCTTTATTGATTTTTTTCTTTCTATTATAATATGCTCTTGCAATGGATACATAAACTAAGCTTGCTACAGCGAACATAAATAATTGTGGATAATAACCTCCACCATTTTCTATCAATCTCCAAGTTTATACTCACTGGCTTCAGTCTCTCGCCTATCCACTTCATCATATACATCCATTGCGAGTTCCTCGAAAAGATGATTTGGAAGCTGTAACAAAACAGAAAGTTGAATGAATAAAAACAAGTCTGTGTTCCATTTACATGACTTTCTCTATCTGCTCTGCAAACAAACTATTCTTATAAATTATTATTTTTCTATCTATTTATACTAATCAGGACAAACATTAGCAAAAATTGTCTTATTAGTTGCTACCTTATAGGTAGACAAAATATATGAGAATACATTAGGCTGAAGCAATAGTCAAATCTTTTAAAAGGTGTTACTATATGAAGTTGAATTTTGGTTGTCTTTGCATAGCCCCAAATAAAACAAGAGACCTATGAAATGAATGACGAGTCATTTAGGAAAATATAAGATTTTAAAATTGAAACCAATAACAATCAATAGATAAGAAATGGTTTGCCCTTCAAAAGAATGTGTCATAAATTGTGTGTATTAGCGAGATCTATATTTTTCTTTTTTTGTAATAAGTTTATGTCTATTTCTTACGGTTATGTCAAAGTCATTCAAAATAAAGAGAACTTCAGAGGCTATTTTTAACAAATTCAAGATACACATTTTATTTGCCATATAAATATCTTTAATATACAGTATCGTTAGAGCCATTTTTGAGAAAATGGAAATTTTTTAAATTTTTTCCATGCAAAGGGTAGTTTTGGATGGGGGTATTTTTCCCTGGAAGATAGTAAACTTAAATACCAAGTTTGGTATTATACCGACTTTTGGTTTTTGAGTGATCATGTTCTCTCTCTCTCTCATGCATGCACACACCCACACACAGAGAGACATTTTTCTAAAAATACTTTTTTTGGATACCGACTATTTCCGGTGAAGTCTCGGTATCAAATTTTTGGATGGAATGCAATTCCTTTTCTATACATAGTACGTAACGAAAGTAAAAACTGAACCACATGACACACACAACCACCCTACAGAATCACTGTAACCAACGTCAGTTCAGAAGAATTACCTATCATCCTTGGGCACACAACAAATTTCAAATCTTCAAGAATTACAACATCACCTTAGCTCCAAAAAACAACAGCATTCAAAAACTTATGCAAAAAATTAAAGGCTCTAATCCCAGCAAAGAAAAAACTGGGAATTAATGACATTGAATGCTCAGAGTGTAATCTAGTACACATAGGAAAGACAAAAAGAAATTTGACTGCCTCTGTGATGGGGTGGTCAGCGAGCTGACTTCTCAGCTGGAGGTCCCGGATTCGATTCACGGCTGGGGTGGGGAATTTTTCTTTAACCAGAATTATTCCCTATCCCCCCATAGAGTCTGGAAGTATGAATGTGATAGTGAATGTGCATGTGTTAGTAATATAAAGTTTATTAACCTAATGTTCTGAACCTACAGTTTCACAAGTCAAAGCCCCCGATTTGACCATTGATGTTAAAGGGGGCTATACAAATGAAACAATTTAAAAAAAAAAATTGGAAACCAGATTAAAAGAACACATGAGAAGCCTAAAATACAAGCAAATAAACAGAAAAATCAGCAGTTACCCATCATTTCAAGTCATCCAGTCATGAAATCACACCTAATATAAAACTGTTAAACCCAATTTATAAACATACAGATTTAGATGTCTGGGAAAAGAATTACATCATGAAGAAAACCAGATTATTAATTTTGATTTGCATCCATACAGCAACCTTTGGAAGATCATAGAGCCAGAACCAGATGCCTCCTGCCGTGAATGATGTCATCCTACTGACAAGAAGGATGGAGGACCAAGCTGGTGCAGTGTCAGTCAACCATAGAACTAAAATGTAAATGGTGTGTTATTTATGGACGCTTTTTAACTACTGTGTTTCTCAGTGTTCTATTCTAAATGGGGCATGAAATACCGCTTAATTTTGCTCAGAGGCCTCTCTAGCAGGCCTGAGGTTCTGTTATGTGCCATAAATCTATGATACGGAACCAACAGCTTTACTTCCCTTCCAAAGTAAAACTAAGGATTTTTACACCCAAAAATATCCATTGTCCTTGCCAGGTTTGAACCTGCGACCTTGGGTATATGAAGTTAGCATGGTAACCATTACACCATGGAGGGTAACAACCAACCATGGAACTGAAGATATGTTAGAGGTATCCTGAAACCAGTTTTCCTGAACAAATGGGAAGTGGAGTTAAAGTGTAAAGTGTAAAAGAGGACTCAATCATAAGTTTCAATTTTGCCGACAAAATTATGACTGAAAAAATTGTGAACATCCTTTACTGAACATCCATCATATTTTGAATTTGTAGCATGAAGTACAGGTAACTGGTAAACTCACCCGTTGAAGTTTCTTCCGTGCCATTTTGGCCAGCTCCGTTAGGTCCAAACTATCTGACATTTCAGGAACTATGTAATGTTGGTTGTTTGTATGGTCTGGTTTACGAGAGCACAAATAATATGCCAATCGATCTGTCAGTTCATACATACACTCAATTAGTCTTTCAGCCAAATCTTTGTGACCTGCTAGCCTGAAACATTAAAAGTAATGGCCATTTAAAAAAAACAAAAAAAACAAACAAACAAACAACCACAATCACACACATTAAAATAAAAAAATTAATTTTTACAGGTACTTACACAGATAAATCAGGATAAAGAGAAATTGAGAATTGAGTTGACTTAACATTTAGGATCACCCATCACATTACCTGCAAGGACATTTTCTCAAGTTTTTGTTTGTATTGTCAGATGTTGTTGATGGTTCAAACTACTGGGTCCCTCATCTGGCAGAATTCACTTCATGGCAGAGACTCAACTATTTTGTGTAGAGCTCATGAACATAGGAATTCACGACAAAGCTTTGTGCTTCTTAATGAGGATTCTTTCCCAAACATCCAACTATTGGAATTTAATAATGTTATATCAGAGTATATAGTGTGATGATTACTTTAAAAGTGGTGGGTCACAGCAATTTAACTATTTGCTTGAATTTAATATTTATAAAATGCTCTTTCCTGTAGGACAGTTAGGGATGTCTTTCTTTACAGCGGTCAAATCATTCAAGTGCTTGTATTTTTTTAATTAGTGAACTTTTCTAATGGTGGAAATGGCAAAATGATTAGTCTTTGCCATAAGGGGAACTCTGCCAATCAAAGAAGGACCTGAATGTTCAAACAAGTGACAGCAGCTGGCAATGTAAGTAACAGCTGAAGCATGAGATCCTCTTCGCGTGAACGCTAAATTTGAACTAAAAGTCTACTCGCACTTATGCTTGGTTTGGAGTAGCAATCGACTCTTCTCAGGACGTTTTAACAGGCTTGTGGGCTTCACAGACCCAGGCTACCTGGCGGCTTCTTAAATAATAAATCACTGGGATTTTCTTTGTAGGATTGTAGTTTATTTTGTAATCATTTCGTACAATTCTAAAGTGAAACTGCAATCGTTCTATGCAATTTATGTGCTTTGTTGAATGCTGCAAATATTTGTACGCATATAATTCTACGCAAATACGTTAATGTACATGTAATCTCCAAGTGGCCTTTTCCATACTTGTGTATAAGCCTCTTTCTTTTTGATAACTGGCTTCACAAGCAAGAAAATCAACACGTAACTATGATACTTATTGTTGGAAAACAAAATCGCATAGAGAAAATCAAAACACCTACACATGACAAAAGCACGAGGAATAATATACATTTGCATCCAGCAATTTCAATTTTGGAATGCAACAGAACAAAAACATTTGAAGATTAAATATTACAAAAATGACATGAAATTTACAAAATGTCGGCAGATTTTGTGATTAGGATATAATTATTGCCTTACAGCTTATATAAATGTGTTCCTGCTATGAAGTCCATTGGAATCTTACACAGTGAAGTCACAAGATCAATAACTAGACGTTTGGGAAAACTTATAGGTTAAGAATTTCAAAGAAAACTTAAACTTTGATTTGATGGACAAAGAAAATCTTCTCTTTAGCTTCATTCAATGGCCAGCAGGGTGCAACTCCACTCAAAGTGACTTCAGGATGTCAACTAAATCTCAATTTCTATTAAAATAAAAGTTTTATTAATTATAAGCTTTTTTAATTTTTGAAACTTCTTACACTATTGTTATGTTTATTTGGGAATATTAGCAATCAGAATGGTATGTAAGCATTTCTAATATGCCAGAATTTCATCTCATAGGAGTTCTTTTAGATGTTAGTAAGTCTACTGTATTAGGTTGTCAAGTTAAATAGCACTTAAATGTAACCATTGTGGTCTCCCTAGCCAGAAAGGTAAAACCCAAAATCTAGAGCATTACAATATCATTACTCAATCTACTGTACCACTCAGACTGAGAGCAAGAAATAGGATAGCATGTAAAAGACATTTGTAACCGGCATTAACCCTTTTAGTGCCAGTCACGATCTAATCGTGATCCAAAAATTCTGCAAAAATTGCCAATCGCGATATAATAGTGATGCCATTTTCATTCCAGCAGGAAAGTCTGTGTACTTTCTACGTCATATCCATAGAGAAAGGTTTTCTGGAGTGTTTCAGGACCTTATCTTTACACTCCAATGGTCTAAATTAGCTCCAAATTTAATTTCTCTAGCTAGTGTTTGTTTACATTGGATGAAATATGGTGTCATCTAGCCAAAGGTTACGAATTGCAGTGGAAATAAGATCTGCAGTTTCCGATGTATTAGAAGAAAGCAAGTGATTTTGAATTTTCAAACCTTGATGAAAGCGTTTCTCACATCAATGCAAGGGAGGAAGATATATTTTAGCTTCAGTGATGAAAATGTATCTAATAACAACATCGCATGTAAATAATCAGTGTACTTATCAAATTGGATTTATGGAGGTGCAGCCAGACGATGAATAAAATGTGAATCAACCATTCAGCTATGCAATTACACAAGTGCTTAATTGTACAATGATCTCCGTTACATTTGTATCCTATTGTTTTATGCCATTTTCATTAATAGTGGTATCATGCTTATGTGTGTGTATTTTTGGTCATCTTTTTTCAGTTTTCAACCTTCAGGTTATGTGAATTAATTTTTTGTATTTTAAAAAATAAAATGCCCGACCAAAACAGGTTGCTGTATTAGTAAAGAAATATGTGCACTTTCATTTAATTAGCATAAACTTTCTGTGTAGTAAGATTTTGTATGCCTAATTAATAATTATTGATTATTTTGGGATTTTTAATTTTATTTTCAAATTTTATTTCATCCATATAATGCATATTATACAGTACACAAAAGGATTTCCTAAAAATTAGAAAAAGTTTTCGCTCTTTATGTCATTTTACTACTAATAATTTAAAACTCTGCATTCTACTCTAAAATTGGTTGGCACTTTTCAGACAGCATTTTGCTATTTGAGCTGGCACTAAAAGGGTTAAGACATAAGGATGACCAACAAATGCTGAATTTTTATTGTTCTCAATGTGCGAAAAATAACACTACTAAGTGAATATTTTTGAGTTGGTTCTCTATCACTTAAGTATCACTTACATATAATTTTTCCAGACCGGTTTTGAAGCCATGTGGATAGCTGGAAACCATCGACAATGATGCCCACATGGCTTCGAAACCAGTCTGGAAAAATTATACATAAGCGATACTTAAGTGTTACAAAACCAACTCAAAAATATTCATGTCATACGTATCACTGTTCCAAAAAACCCTTTTATTAAAATTATTCTTAACACAACTAAGTATTGATGGATGAAACTTGTGTTACCAACCGAGCATAGTCCACTGGTGTCTTGCCATTTGCATCCTCAGCAGCAGGATCTGCTCCGTAGACAACCAGTAACTCTGCTTGAGAAACTTGACCAGCCTTTGCTGCCACATGCAATGGTGTGGTCCCTTTCTCCTACAGAACACAAAATACACAGCACTGCATGTCCTATCCATAATTTACAATACTCCAATATACAACATTATATACAGGCTGTTTCAAAACGATACCAAATGAAGATAGCAGTCGATTAGCTTACGCTTTGACTTGTCCAAAACTTGATGTTTCAACGTTCAAACTCTTCTATTTAAAGTTTTATGTGTGTTTAAAAATCGTACACATTTGGGATTAGGCAGCAAAGGAACAACGGTCATCATACACCACGTAATCAACCTCAGAATGTGTTATTCGAAACACATAAATAAACCCACATGCTACGGTTTCCATTAGTAAGGTGACCTGTGTAGCGCCGGTGTGTCATTCAAAACCACGCGTCTGGGGTCTTCGCTACCAACCGGCATCTCTCTTGGGGTGGGCCAGGCACGTGCCATTTGGCTATGTATGACTGCCTAATCCACGGTGATTTTATGGCAGTTTTTGTATGTGCCGAATTTAGAGCTGAAAGTTATACTCACGTATCACGTACAGTATGACCATCAAGGTCCATATCTTCATTTGGTGTCATTTTGAAACACAGTATATATATCTACTACATGCTAATCGGGATACACATTAGGCGAATTGGTCTTATTACTTGCTTCTTTGTAAGTAAAAAGGAAATAAAGGAATACACTAGGCTCAAACGATACTCAAATCCTTTAAAAGCTGGTCGCTGTGTAAGAAATTGAAATTCAGTTCTCTTTGCTTATCAGAAGTAAACAAAAGAGAGAAGAAAAGAAAGATGATTTCCAGTTTGAGAAAAGTTTTAGCAGCTTAAAACTGAAACCAATAACAAGGAATATCTTGAAAACGGTTAACTCTACACAAAAAAAAAAAAAAAAGAAAAAAAAAAAAGAAGAAGAAAAAAAAAAGAACTATCTGACATAAACTGAGTGTTTTAAAGAAATCTAAATTTTTGTATAGCAAGTATTTATCTATCTCTTATGGTTTAACAGTTATACAAAAATAATCCAGAATGAAGAAGTCTTCAGAGGCTACTACCAGAAAATTCAGGATATACACTTCCTTTGTCATAAAAATGTTTTAAACATATGGTAATTAAAGCCATTTTTGAGAAAATCTTTGTGAGACATGCTTGCACACACACTGTTTTCTGAAAATGCTTTTTCTGGATTCAGAGGACCTTAAAACATACATTTTGGGCGTAATCTTGGTATCAAATTTTTGGGTGAATACAATACCTTCTCTATCTACTATGTATATTGTACATACACACTAGAGAAAGTAATATGTTTAACAAATAAAGTCCTACCAAAGAGTTACACGAGGTAGTGCTGAAATGATATTTCATCATCTTCTGGAGATTAGAATGTTATTTTAAATGCAGATGATAGCAATAACATCTAAAGACAAATGAGTAAAAATGAATTATTTGATCCATCATTATTTATAACTGGTTGATTGACTTCTATTTGTGTTTGAAATTGCACTTTTGGATATGCAATACTTCCGCTCCCTTTTGTCATTTGCTAACCTAATGATCATAGCATTTTCTTCCTTTCTATACCCCCTCCCCTGAATCCTTGCACTTGACAGTTCGAGTGGTTTCACGTAAGGTTGGCTATGCTGCCTTTGTGGCATTGCCAGATTAACTAGTAAACAACAACAGCTGATCACAACTGTCTCTATCGTGTGTAAAGACGAATATAAACAGTGTACATAGTAAATGAATGTCAATGAATAATGAAACTTAATTCATTATTATTGACGTTAATTGAAAATAACGTGATACTATAACGCATGTAACATACATACTTATTTACGATAATATTGAACAAAAATGCAAAATAGCTGGTTACAATCAGAGACAGGTATAACAAAGTGATTTTCACCGGTTTACAATTTTAATGGCTTAATTCCATCCAAGTCTCCATCGTCATAATTCTTGGAAGTATCATCGCCATTATCATCGTCACCAAGACATATAATTTGTGGTTCACGTTCACTGATGATTTCGTCTAATTCCTGTGCTTTTCTTATTATTTTGTGCACATAATTTACTTTCTTCTTTCATGAAGCCGCGTCCACCCTCGCCACGCCTTCCACAAAAGTTTATCCACCTCTAAAATTGTTAAAGTCATGTTCCCACAAATAGAAACAAACACCAACAATTACAATAAATATAAATAACAACGAATAATACGCAGCTCATAAAGAACACATGTGTTAGGAGTTCACAAACTGAGCACATGGTTGGAAATAGCCAGAAATTGCAACGGAGCGGCATTTAGATCCGTTTCCGCTGTCTGACCGACTGACCAGAATGCTGTTTTGTGATTGGTTCAGAAAGTCAAACGGTTAAAGATTGTCATCTTTTTTCTAAGGGTGTACCAACTTAACTCCTAACTGTGAAGTGCAAGGATTCAGCGGCAGGGATATAAGGTTGGTATGATTTAGCAAAATTACATGGCACCTGAATGCAAGGATGCAAAATTACCAAAAATTAAAACCAATAACAAAGAGTATCTCAGAAATAGTTAATGCCATAAACATATATATTTCACATAAATTGTATGCTTTAACGAGATCTACATTTTTTTTTGTAAAGTAATACTTCATCTATCTCTCGTGATTTATCAATTATACAAATCATTCAGAATAAAGAGAACTTTGTAGAAAATTCAGGATATAAATTTTATTTGTAATGCAAATATCTTGCTGCATTTTAAACAAATATATTAGAGCCATTTCTGAAAAAATAAGCAGAACTTCTCATTAAAGGGTAGTTTGTGATAGAGGGATTTTCTTGAAACTGTGTCGCTCTTTTAGAAAATGCTACACTTAATATAAATGTGGTACTCAACCAACTTTTTGTGTTTTAGTTACGATGTTTACATACTCACATATACAAGTGCATGTGCACCCCCTCCAACACACACACCCACTGACCTTTTTCTAAAAATGCTTTTATTGGATTCAGGGGTCCTTCAAAATAGCTATTTCTGGTGAAATCCCTTTATCAAATTTTTGGGTGAAATGCAATACCTACTCTACCTACAATGTACGTTATACATATGTACTAGAGAAAGTAAAAGGAAAAAAATCTGATTTGTTTCATTCACATGACTTTCTCTGCATCTCAGCAACAAATTATTGTTAAAAAGCTTAAGCTTCTATTTACTTCATGCTAATTGAGAAAAAATAGCAGAAACACCTTGCTTCCCTGTAAGTAGAAGCAAAATAAAGGAGTATCATTGGTTTAAGTGACAGTCGAAAGTTTGTTATTATGAGACTGAAGTTCCTTTCTTTGTATGGACATGAGTTGACAAATTCCTGTATGAGAAAAGCTTAAATTTTTCAAAGCTGAAACTAAAAATAAGGAATATCTTAAAAACAATCAACTCCACCAAAAGATGTATATAACATAAATTGTGTGTTCTAATGTGCTCTAAATTTTGTGTGTGGTAAGTTTGTGTCCATCTTTTACAGTTTAGGAGTTATTCAAAATTCCATAAAATTCATCCAGAATAAAGTAGTCTTCAGAGGCTATTCCCAGAAAATTCAAGATATACATTTTATTTGTCGTGTAAATATCTTTAATATATGACATTTTAATCAAAATCATTAGAGCCATTTTTGAGAAAATAAAAATTTTCGAAAAAAGTTCCATGTAGTTGGGGGTGGGGAGACTTTCTTGGAATTCTTTGTGTCACATCCTTGGAAGATACCAAACCTAAATACCAAGTTTGATTTTTAACGGTATTTTCGTTTTTGAGCTATGCTGTCCACAGACACACACACATACACACAGACAGAAACATGGACATGTTTCTAAAAATGCTTTTTCTGGATTCAGGTGATCTCGAAACATGTATTTCTGGTGAAATCTAGGTATCAAATTTTTGGGTGCATTATTACAATGCCTTCTCTATACACTATGTACATTGTACGTGTAGAGAAAGTATAAACAGATCCTTAACAATTATTACATTGTATGTAAAATTAAATCCTTTTTTTTTTTAAAGGACCTTAAAATTTAGTCTTGTAATTTATAACTACACAGTATTTTTATAATATTGAACAATTAGTCAGTGGATCTTGGATTTTTACTCATGTAATGAGCACAACTAGATTTGAACATCATGGCAAAAATATATTTCTTTGTTAGGTATTCAATATGAAATGAGCCTTAATGAAACATTATCTTACCTCATGAAAATAGTTGGGATCACCTCCTTGGGATAACAATCGCAGACTAGTCTCTAAGTTGGCTGTACGAACACTTGAGTGCAATTGTCTACTAAGATCATCTTCTGAAAGTAAAGTGTCATCTTTTCCTGGCCGGAACACAAATGCTAGTGCTTGGTGTTTTGATCGAATAAAGTCTGCTTTGGTTGGACTGAAAAACAAAAATGCTTTATCATATTTAAGATAATTTATTTTTATCTTTTCAGTTACAAACTTCATACATACAAAATTTCTTTCTTGGAGTTACTGAATTGGTATCATATATAGAACACCCTGGTTATTTATGTATATGTACCTTTCCCTCTAATTATAGATTTTTATACCCTACCAACTTAATATACTTATCTCTCTTATAATTTACCTCATCAGTTTTATTATTAAGATCCTCTTTTTCTTTGGCGATTTTCCTCCATCATTTCTATCTTATCTTCCCTGAATAATTACCTAGTTGTTACAGAAATTCTTTCTTGTTTTTCAAAAAAGTTTTAAGTACACTATTTCTGTTGGTAACTTTTCCAAATTTTTATTCCATATTTTTGTTTCTTTGCATTCAATTATGCAAAGTAAACTATTATCTAAATTGCTATAAAGTGGGCATAAATCTTTATCTACTTTTAGACCTTTTAATGACATTGTCTTGTTCTTGCCCATTCTTTCTTAACATTCCTATATAATATCAAAGTGCTCTTATCCCTTAAGCTTCCAATTATTTCTTGTTTTTCCATATCATTTATCCTTACTTTCACTTTGTTCCATAATTTTTGTCCCCCTACTGTCTGTTGATTGCCTAGCTCAGCCCTGCACAGGGTTTGCGCTCCCAAAGCAGGCTCGCAGTTCGCGAGCTGAGTATAGATACTGGCAGCACTCTTGTTTACGAGTGCACAGAGAGGAGAGGTATCGTACAGTGCGAACATGAAAAGAAGTGCAAGCTTTCATAAATGATTTATAAATTACATCAGTCATAGATGTACGATACCTGTTTTTATTTAAGTTCATGATAGAAAACAGTTTCACAGGCGTATGTTGCACCAAACATTGAGATAATTTTCACAGCTAGCCTGTGTAGTTGTGGATATTTTTGTTGAGGTACAATATTGTAAAAATCATTCAGGTTAGTGGTATTGTTGAAATGATCTTTAGTTCTTATATCATACTGAAGATCAATAAGTTCAAGCTGCAAATCATGAGACACCATTTCAACTGATGTTGAGAAAGGAATTGTGAGAATTTGAAATTCTTTCTCAAGTGAATCAAGGTTTTGAAATCTAGAATCGAATATATTTTGAATTTCAATTAATACTTCAACGTAATCACTGAACACCACTCCAGCATTAGCACTTTGTAAAGCACTGAGAATTTGTTCCAGCTGCTAAGAAAAAGTAATCGCTTTCCCACGCAATATTGAAAGCATTTGCCTGATGGTCACTTTTCCGCCTTTTAGATTTCTCCATTATAGAAGGATACGTAAGCAGGGAGCGTTAGCAACACAACACACAGTCCACCAGACACTGCTTTAAAACTGCCCTACGTCATTCTTGTCTATCACACAGTCAGCTCTCTACGAGCTGTCATTGTGGCTCGCCCGCTCCTACTGAGCATTCAAGCTCAAAGAGCGCTGTTTGTGCACCCATGGTCTAGCTCACCCAATACAACTTCTCTTACAATTTCCTTTAATTGGCATAACCAATTTCTTTTCCATTTTGCTGATACCTGTGTCCTATAACAGACTTTGACAATATTTCCTTCTTTTAGAGCTTGGATCCTGTTCCCTATATTTCACTACTAATCCCTTCCTCCCAGCTCTCTACAATTCCATTTGGAGTTATTCTTGGTAATCCCAATATCATCTTGCAAAAGGATCTATGAACTTGATCCATACATCCATTCCACTGGACACGAACCGTGTCCACTGGATTTTCTTGACAGCTGACATGACATGTTTTTAGAATTTCAAAATTGCAGTGCCTCTTATTGACTCAAGCTTCAGCCACAGAGAATAATCCAATGGATTGAAATCTGGACCTCCGCTATGCCAGCCAGTAGCATCGATGGACTGTGCTTATCAGCAATGCTGTGTGGTTTTTGCTTTGTGTGCGGGAGCACTATTCTGCTGAACAATCCATGATTTCCCTCCAAACATCTTTGAACTGATACGTACATCACCTTTTCCAACATCATCTTCTGATAGATAGCTGTGGAAATCCTCATGCCACCTTCACAAAAATGCACCTCTGATGCTCCATGCCAGGAAACCGCCCACCATACCATAAAAGAAGCAGGATGATGTCCGTGCTGCACACATGGAGCTTTCTCTCTTGCTTCTTTGGTGGATCATGCATACACACAATCGTTTTGCTTGTTAAATGATTCTTCCACAGTGAATATTTTTACTTTCTCTAAAAGTATTATGTGCATAGTGTATAGAGAAGGTATTGCACTCCACCCAAAAATTTCACCAGAGATATATGTTTTAGGGTCCCCTATATCCAAAAAAAGCATTTTCAGAAAAACATCTGCACGCGCACGTGTGTGTGTGTCCATGTATCTGTGAACATGATAACTCAGAAACGAAAAGTCTGTAAAATAACAAACTTGGCATTTAGGTTTAATATCCTCCAGGGATGTGACACAAAGATTTTGAAAAAAATCCCCCACCCCAAACTACCTTTTACATGGAACATTTTTCGAAAATTTTGATTTTTTAAAAAAAGGCTAACAATTTTGATTAAAATATCATACATTAAAGATCTTTACCTGACAAATAAAATCTATATCTTGAATTTTCTGGGAATAGCCTCTGAAGACTACTTTATTCTGGATGAACTTTACGGAATTTTAAATAACTGCTAAACCGTAAGAAATGGATAAAAACTTACCACACAAAAAATGTAGAGCACTTTAAAACACACAATTTATGTTACATATATATTTTTCTCGTGGAGTTAATCGTTTTTGAGCTATTCCTCGTTTTAGATTTCACCTTTAAAAAACATATACTTGTCTCATAGAGGAATTTGTCAACTCTTGTCCATACAAACAAAGGTACTTCAGACACATAGCAACCAACTTTTGACTATCACTTTAACCTATGCAACTCCCTTATTTCACTTCTATTTACAAGGAAGCAAATAATAAGACTATAAAGCCCGCCTGGGTAGCGTGGTGGTAGCGTGTCTGCCTCACGTTCAACAGGTCGCGAGTTCGAATCTCGCTTAGGGTGAGTTACCCAGATATGGTTTTTTTCTGGGTTTTCCCTTATCCTGAGAAGACGAATGTCGAGTAACTTTAAGCTCCATGGACCCCGAGATCATTTGAGCATCATTTCACCAATTTTATTCATCGTCCGATATGACCAACTAGGTTAAAAGACGTTAAGCTACCAAAAAAAAAAAAAAAAAAGAAGAAGAAAAGAAAGAAAGACATTTCTGCTAATTTTTTCTCATTAGCATGAAGTAAATAGAAGCATAAGATTTTTAACAATAATTTGTTGCAGAGATGTAGAGAAAGCTATGTGAATGGAACTCATCAGATTTTTTCATCTGTGAAAAGGATTTCTGATACTGGCTCTCCCCATATGTCATTAACAAAGTCTGGGACTGAACCCACCCATCCATGACTCCATTCACTCATGACTCAGTATAATTCACAACATTGACTTGCAATTCTTCCACATTTTATAGCTACAAAATAATGTCACAGAACTTTCTGGAAACTTGCTGAAGATACACATGATGCTTCTAGACCAATCTCAAGTGTGCCAAATGTGTCATGTTCTGAAGTCTCCTGTTTCTGTCAGTCACACTTCCTTGTTTGCACATTCCCAGGTATCCAATTGCAATGACTCATATCCAAGACGAACATGAGAACTAATGCACAGTCATATTATACTGTCCAGGATTGAAAAATAACCAGGGTTTTGAAGATAAAAAAGATTATTGCAATGATGATAAATTTGAAAAATTGTATTTGTCTTTGGCAAAAATAAATTGGGTGGAAGTAAACTGTGGTAAATATGGCTCATATTAAAGCTATAACAGCGCAGTTGCAGTGATGGTTTCTTCTGTTTCCCTAATTCATGCAGTTATTCTGATTAGAACTGTACTTTTCTGAATTTTAGCATCATGTAAACTTCTTTGGTTTTCCCAGATCTTTTTCCTTTTTATTTGTGAGCCTCTTCCTCCTACGTGCTTCTGTTTCTACTTACTCCCTGTGTTGGGATTGACTCTTCTTCGAATTCAACTTCTCTCCATCTTTGTCTTTCTAGTTGCCTCTCTTTCTAGTAGTGTTTTGTTTGCCAACTCCCTGTGATCTAAAGGTTTGCTTTTAATTATATCATTTGCTAGCTATGGCATATCCACTGTTTTCACAGTGTTCTAACAAAATTTTATTTTAGATGTCTTAACTTTATTACATGTATAAATTCTCTACCATTATTTATAATTGTGCATGTTAATATCATTCCTGGTTCCAGGAATAAGAATGAGAAACTTAAAACTTGTCCAAGTTTTCGTTTGCATTCTTGGGCCCAGATAACCTTCCCAGCAATTGTGAAGCCTCCCAAAAATATATATATTTCAAGTTTTTTATTCTCATTTTGGTTACTGTGCTTGGCTGTTATGAACTAGCCTTAACAATGAAGATTTTAATCTCTAAATGTTCTCTAGATCAAAATCAGGAGTATACTTGTCATATGCTTAAAAACATTTTTTTTCTTACAAAAAATGGTGAATCCTGGGCATATGTATATATAATTTTCACAATTATTATACTCTTGTCTGAGTTGTCTCATTTCTTTTCTCCAATTTTCAACTTTTCTGCATTCTAATAAATAATGTTCTATACTTGCTTGTTCTTTATACATTACACATCCTTCTTGTTGATTATATTATCATCATTCATATTAATATGATTTATGACACCGCAAAGATAAGTATGAACACCTACTGCTAAAGGGAAATTATTCAAGTGCCTCATAAGGACATTAATGGGGTTGGATAGGCAGACTGAAAAATTCAATGCCATAGCCAGATTTGAACCATGGATCTCCCGATCTCCAGCCGGTTGCTTTGCCACTGAGCTACAATGGCAACATGCCGGCATAGCATTGGTGACTTACAATATTGTAAGTACTTTTAGACCCAGGATTCATAGCATAGCCAACTATTATGGTCAATTGGTATTGGATATTTCAGTCTGACTCTACCTATCCAACTCATGTCCTACACACGGCTTGTGTGAAAAAACAATTATTCCGACATTAATGGGATCCCCTACCACTAGAAGGACAGTATCCCTGGCCTCATCATCTTTGGCATCACAATAAGTAAGATCTGTTATTAGAAGGACATAAACTTGCTTCATCAAATGGCATTGATGACAATATATTCAGGGTACATTATTTTCAAAAATTAAAAACTCAAATATACTTAGGTTTTTTACATTAAGAAATTAAGAAATGTAACTTCCATTCTCATCCATGCCATCACTTCCCTTTCCTGTCCTGTAATTAAAATGTAAGAGATGCACGAGGTGTTACCAATGACTCACATGTATAGGACTGAGACTGCGTCTCAGAACTGTCTCAATACTCATTGAACATATACTTGTACTTACTGCAATGCATCCTTTGGTTGAGGTTTCCTGCGACCAGATTTGGAATGTGCTGGATCTAAGAGAGAATGCTCCCAAATGCTGTTCACTCCATTGTTGTTCAAAGAGTGCACCATTTGCAATAACGTAGGGCTCCATGATCCTTTCTTTAGTGACTTAATTTGAGAGATGTGACGACCTAAGCTCCTATGAATACTACAGCATTCGTCACACAATAAAATGCCTCTGTTCACAGAAGCCCATGACGGATCTGAAATGTTAACATATTCAATACAATCAATAATAAATTTGCTAAGCCATGCCATGAAGAGGAAAATCATAAATAATAGTTATTTATATTATAAGTGGCTTAAATAGATTATTATTTGTGAGTGCGTAAGCATGAGTGTTCTAATTTCTCATGAGCAAATAATAGTCTAATAAGCAACGTATAATATACATTTTATCCTATTGTAATAGTAATTGAAATATTCTTATATTTATTATATATTTATTATTATAGTCATTACGAGGAATTGAATTTTAGTTGTGACGTAGGTAGTGCTTTGTTTCTTTGTTGCTACATAACCCTGCCAGAATAAACAGTTTCAATTCTGGTTGATTAAACTGCAACAAATGAATCAATAAATGAATGAAAATGGAAGTTTTAGAATATGCTCAAAAAGCTGTACTTGGTTTGTTACCCGGCAGTAGAAGGGCTTATATGACAAGGAATTTTCATTCTTTACAGAATGGGGAGCTGCCAAAGCAGCTGAAAGAATTTACAAACTAAATAAAATATTTACTTTATTTCATGATGAAATAAAGACTCATTTTTGCTGTTTCCTAGATTACATGAAATGTATGCATGAAGTCAATAGGATAGGATAAAATATACTTTCAATATTTTATAGTTAATATACCATTAGAAAAGACGTTAAAGAAACTTCCTAATTAACATTTTCCACTAAAATTTTTGATATACAGATTTCATCAGAAATATGTGTTTTAAGGACCCAGATAAAGATTTACAAAAAGGTTGTTGTTTGTTTGTGTTTGAGAGGGAGGGGGAGGGAGAGAGTACAACTCAAAAACTAAAATGCCATTAAATGTACTGTACATTTATGGTTGAGAAAGTAAGAAGCTGGGACACTTCAAGAACATTGATTATAATTAGTTTGTTACCTATATTACTAATTTTGTAAGGATTACGGGTAAGCACCTCTAGCTACGGTATACAGGATAAATATGTACTATTATCATTTGGTTTCTATTTTAGTTTCTCTAATTAGTACATAGAGCACAGGTAGAGAAGGTATTGTATTCCACCCAAAAATTTGATGAGAGATCACCAGAAATACACATTTTATGGTGTATACAAAAACAGCATTTTTAGAAAAAGGTTCATGTATATGGGCATTTTTTTTATAGTATTTAACATCCGCTTTTACTACTTGTAGCACCGCAGGCGATAACAGTGATGATACATGGAATGAAGATGGATCACTAGTGAAATGTGATGGTGGGGAAACCACTGGAGAACCCAGAGAAAACCCATCCTACACTGCTTTGTCAACCACAAATCTCACAATATGTTGCTTGGAATCAGACCCGGGTCATATAGATGAGAGGCATGTGTGTGTGAACCTGATAACTCAAAATCAAAAACTCTGTTAAATACTAAACATGGTATTTAAGTTCAGTATCTTCCAAGGATGTGATACAAAGATTATATGGAAAATTACCCCATCAAAAACTGCCCTTTACAGGCTCAAACAATTTTAATTAAAATGCTGTATTTTAAAGATATTTACATGGCAAATAATCATGAATTTGTTGGGAATAGGCTCTTAAGTCAACTTTATTCTGAATGACTTCTGCATAACTCATGAACCGCAAGGGGTAGAAAAAAACACTTACTATACAAAAATATAGATCTTGCTAAAACACACAATTTATGCCATATACATTTTTTTGTGGAGGTAACCATTTTCATGACATTCCTTGTTATGGGTTTCAATGGGAAACTACCTCCGTGGTCAAGTGGTCAGCGGGCTGACTTCTCACCCGGAGGTCCCAGGTTCGATTCCTAGCTGGGGCGGGGAATTTCTCTTTAGCCAGAATTATTCCCTATCCCCCATAGAGTCTCTGCATGCATGTATGTGTGTGTCTCCTACATCTCAAAGTAGACCGCCAAATAGCCCCCCAAATAGTGGAAATACCCCAATTGTTTGTGAAACAGTAACTGAAAAGGTCACCCAGCAAACTGATACTGGCAAGAGTGTTGTACTGCAAAGCTCAAAAAAGAGAAAATTAATGTTGAAGTTGAAGAACAAAACTGCTAAGTTGTGTAAAGCACGTAAAAGAATAAAATTGCTAAAGCAGAGGGTTAGGAGACAGGAAAGACATATTTGCAGTGATAGGGAAGTAATTGTTTTAGTAAAAAAAGAATTAATTAGCATTCTACCAAAGCTTTAAACCAATGCTGTAATATATGGTACAGCCTTTTGTTACATTAACAATAGTTTTAGATCAAGAAATTAGAACAAAATTAAGTTATGACCTTGATGCGATGTTTACTGCAATAATACCGATTTATCAATAATAACTTATGACAGTCCAAAAAATGTGATTGTATTAAATATTCCTCCAACTAGAGATCTCTCCTCTTCCATTGCCCTTTGTTCTTTACTTCAAAAACTTGGAAAAACAATTAATTTGACAGATGTTACATATGGTGTATATGGAAGTGTGTAATGCCACAAGATGGCAGCTGGGCACAAAACATGATTCAGCAAAATACTAGCATTTCTGCTCTGTGCTTGATACATATCTGAAAGATAGAGCTTTAGCAGAAAGACCCATTCATCCTGTTATTGGCCAAGGAGATCCACAAAACCAGCACTTCATCAGCTTGATGTAAGACTGGAGAGGTTGGTGAACTGTGGAGAATTGGCCTTGGCAGTACTTTTAGACACTGAAGGGACCTCTAGTCCTATGACTTTAGGCACCATCAGAGAATATTTGGACAATAGAAGTATCAATCCAGTAGTTAAGTACTGGATAATGGCTTACTTGGAAGGGCAGCAGGTTATTGCCAGCTTGGTGAATTATAACTGTGGCTGCTTTCAAGAATGGGTATTGTCACTGATCCACAGAGTCTGGTGGTGGATGATTTACTGGACAGGCTCAACAGGTAGGATTAATGCACAGAGCTATGCAGATGACACCCAGATGCCTAAGGGAATTTCCATGCATTGCTTTGGAGTTCATTCAGGGCTCCTTATAGACTCTAGAGGAGTGGTGCAAGTAAACAGACAAGACAAAATGCATGGTCTTCACAAGAAGGGGTCTACACAGATTGGTGTAGAATCTTGGTTGAGTAACTGGGAGGAGTAATCCTAGATGCTGAACTGGAAAATCCATGTAAAATATAAAGTGAAGAATGAATGAGGGGCCCAATGCCAAATCTGGACATATTAATATTTAAAACACTTTCAAATCTGGATACCCTGTGGAAGATTTACCAAAGAAACAAATAAATAAATTTGAGTACACTACTTAAAGAGTGTGCACACACATATTCTCTCTCTCTCATACCAAAACACATAAAAACCTATTACCATTTCTAGAAACTCTAAGACTCTGATCTATTTTTATGGACGATGCCTTTTGTTCGTTTTAAGGCTATACACGTGATTAATCATATAATTTGCCATCCAAACTTGCAATCATTGATTCTGTTTACGTTAGACCTAGGTTAGTTATCATTGTTTTCTCAAATTTGGTTTTATTTACATCCCAAAAACTCATCTGACGTAATAGTTGTAACCTGATGTCTTCCTCAACTGTGTATTTCATTCTGAAGAGCTCAACAAGCGGTGTTCTTTCCGAATATCAATAAAACACATTTTCGGAAACAAGCACACATTCAATGACTAACATTATGAACAACTTATTATATACTTGCCTAGTGCTCCACAGTCTGCGCATTCTTGCACATTTCTCAGTTTTCCTCTGGATAATGATACTGACATTATGCCTGCCCATTAATTACTTATAATTCTTATTTTCATACGTTAACCATTTTCCTGGAGATTTATACTTTGGCTTCCCTGTGTTAAGACAGGCTTCCCTCTCTTTCACTCTCCTCTCACGCCGTAAAACACATTAGTAACTTTTTCAGTGCACTACTAATTTCTTAGCAGCTTACTCACTTCTTTGGATAATTGGGTACAAAATTATAAATACAGACTTTATTGTGCTTTACTAGATCCTTGGTACAGTTCGTCTGACATACATACATGCTATGCAACCTCTGGAGAAAAAATCCAAACAAAACAAACCTTTTTTCTAAACAACAAAATTGATATTAGCTGAAATATGACAAAGTAAGCAGTCATTACGATAACTCGTTTGAGAGTCAATCATAAAGGAGGCTGATTAATAGTTATTTTCACTATTATATTAAATACATGAATAAGTAAATAAAACGAGGCTTAGCGAAATATGATTGGTAAGCTTACTTCTGTGATTACTTGTATCAGTCTGTTGTTTTGTGTCTGTGATTATGATTTTGTTTGGAAGAAAATAAGGGAAAACACGAATTTGTAATAATGTTTAAAGAAAGTATGCAAGTGCAATGGTTTACTTAGTATAAGAACAGTATAATTCATGATGAACAGCATCATACTTAAGGTTGTGTTACTTTTCTTTTTCACGCTTGCCTTTCCACCAAGCACTTTGATGTGATGTGGCACCCGCGTGGTTAATAGAGAATGCACAGGAATGTAAAAGGTAATGATAAAATACGTTCGTATATATACCTGGATATAGGTATTACAAAAACTTCTTAAAACATGTAAGGAGTGCAGATAATCAATAGCGTTTGTTATGAAATTAATCGAGAGTTGCCGGTTAACCTAACAAATACAACTCGCATAGTCTAGAGACAGAGTTTCTACTTCACTTGTCGCGCGAATAATTGGGATTTTATATGGGGTGATCCCGCGGATAAGCTTTGTCGTCCTTCCGCAATAATAATCCTTAATAATCAATCACATGTTGGTGATGTTTTGGAAATGTTCATCACCTTACATCATACTCTCTTAATTGCATGGTGAGAAATAAATTGGTCAAAATTGCCACTTTTATATTATTATTATTATTATATCTAGGTGATAGGCGTGTTATTAATAATGCAATGCCTCTTGAGTATTGCTCATGGTGGAACTAACAAGCAAGACTTATTCAGAGCTTAAAAAGATAAACAAATGTTGTTTATCTCCTTTCACCACTGTTTAAAGTGTATTAACTTTTAGTTAAACATTTTCGTATAATCTAACATAAAATATTCCTCAGTATGATTGTGTAATAGTTTTAAAAACCATGGCAGATTTTTTTTCTTCTATTGCTTAACATTCTTTGAACTAATTGGTCATATCAGATGATGAATGGAATTGGTGAAATGATGCTCAAATAATCTTGGAACTTAAAGTTACTTGACATTCATCTTCTCAGGATAAGGGAAAACCCTGAAAAAACCCTTATCCTAGTTTGTCAACCTAAGCGAGATTTGAACACGTGACCTGTTGATTGTGAGGCAGTCACGCTACCCCCACACTACCCAGGTGGGCTAGTAATATACTTGTTTAAATAATTTAAAACTATTTGTTGTCCATTGCAAATCACCTGGTATTGTGATCGTTCACACTAAGGTTTGATTCATCATAATTGTCTGCTGAGTGACTTAGGAAGGAGTAGCTCTCAGCAAGAGTCATAGTTG
This sequence comes from Hymenopus coronatus, assembly GCA_030762935.1. Classification (NCBI taxonomy): domain Eukaryota; kingdom Metazoa; phylum Arthropoda; class Insecta; order Mantodea; family Hymenopodidae; genus Hymenopus; species Hymenopus coronatus. Next base: position 60,017,961 of record CM060899.1, read on the forward strand.
TAAAATGTTTGAATTAGGGCCAACAGGAATGATAAGATGAACACTGCAACAAATTCATGCAGCTTGTTTTTGTAATACTTGATTACACTCTATAGAATTATCCCCAAAGGATCATTTCAACAGTGTTTTTGCATGGGGAGCCTATTTCAACACACACACATTCACCAGGTAGATAGTGCTGGATCCATGTTGATACTATCCACTCAATATGGGGCTGCCAAATACTGGGGCCAAAGCCACAAGGTGTATTTAAATGTTGATGGGCCTGAGCTGCAAAACAGAACTGATGAATCTGTGAAGAGTAAATTCCAATGAACCAAGGCCTAGCCAAAGGATCTGGGAATTTAAAACCACCAATAAACAAGGATTGAGGGGAAATACTCAAAACCTGTATGATAACTATTTTTTTTTTGTTTATTTGTACAACTTCCTTTACATTTTTTACTCTAACCTAAACTATGTAAAAAATTTTAATTGCCTTCTTGCTACCTCGGTTTGCATAGCACCCAGGCCATTAGCCTCCCGAGTAGCGCTTGTCAACCCTTCCCTCTTTATCTTAGTTATCCCTCTCTTCTTCTTTTGCATTCATTACTTTTCTTGCCCATTTTTCTCTTGCTTTCTGCAAGAACCCATCTATGCTTCTCATCTTCCTTCCCATTTTTTCTCCCAAACCTTATTTCTCCATATTGCTAGTTTCTTGCATTCTATCAAATAATGTTCTATACTTTCTTTCTCACCATACATTTCACATATTCCGTTTTCACTGCCTCTTATTTCTCTTAGAAATGTTGTTCCTGTTTTCATCCAAGCTACTCCTTCTTTTTCTTGCCTGTTACAGTAATCTACATATGGTTCTCATCCACAGGCTCTTTATTTGTTTATAAAATTGTACCAATTTTTTGTTGTCTAAACTTCCCCATATCTCCTGTCTTTCTATGTCTTCTACCATACAGTTTACTAGTTTACCTACATTACTTTCATTTTTTTTTTCCAAGGCTCCATATATGTGCCATTCCTATTTTCTCCATAATTTTCCTGCCCATCAACTATTTGTGCTCTCTAGATTTTTTGTTGTTTCATACATAGCTTTAAGATTTCTCCATCTTCTTTTACCAACATTTTATTATTCTCTTCATTAATATTCCATTCCTTCTTGTTTTCCCAAGCCAGCTTCTTTTGGCACTGCCAACCCCAATAATTCTTTGCAAAGCATTCTATACATATGGTCCACCTTATTTATGTCAGATCTCCACTGTATAAAGTATCCTTGATTTCACTAATACACATAGCAACCTTTTATTTCTCTTGTTTAGAACACAATTGAAAATACCAGCCAATATAGCAAATTTCAATACTCATTTAGGTTAGCACATAGCATCACTGGCAACTTAGCTGTTTTCCTTGCAGTGCATCGTAATTTTTGCTATAAAAGAAAACACTACTTGAGGCAGGTAGATGGGTTAAAGGTTTCCTGTCAACCTCTAATACTGGAATACTCTTACAACATTTACACAGTTGGAAACACCTTATTATGGCTCTTAAAAGTTTCAAATGACCTCCCTACAGAGCACTTGCTGATCACTTGACATCATAAAATAACGTGAAAGTAAGCAATGTATGCTGTCCTAAAGGGATTGGAGTTTGAAAAGGAAAATTTTCAAATGGGTTCTCCATGCAGAACATTTGCTGGTTATTTGATATAAAATAGAGTGAAAGTAGGCAATGTAAGCTGTTCTAATTGGGTTCTGTTTTGAAAAGTTTCTAAAGATAAAGCAAATTCTGGTAATTCCATGTGACAAGTGCATTAACTCTGGCAAATGCTAATTGAAGTGCCACTTCAGAAGAACAAGGTGTGTTCTTACTACGGGAAATGAAACTGAAATGATATAAACATGACAATATAACACACAAATATGTTTGGATTGTGTGCAAAAACACAGAAAGCTCACCTGGGTAGTGTGGTGGTAGCATGTCTGCCTCACATTCAACAGGGTGCGAGTTCGAATCTTGCTTAGGGTGAATTAATGCACTTCTTCGAAACATTGGTGTCAAACCAAGTTTTTACCTGGCTAGAAGCCCGAGAAGATTTTGAATTACATCAAACTTGTTTTCATGGGGATTTTTATTCACTTTTTCCTTGTCTAATTGTTGTTTTATTTGGAATCTCAGTTATAGAGAAAAAAGTGTTAATGTGCATTTCTTTTAAGGCCAATAAATGCATAGGTTGTAGTAAATAAATATATTTTTATCCCTATTTTTTATATAATTTTATTTAACATTCACATACTTTCTGGTATTATTTTTTTAATTATTAATATTAAGTTCTAGTAAATTTAAAGAACCTAAGATGGCATTTTAAGGACTTATTTTAAAGTCTTTAAAACTTTTTTTCAGGTGTCTAGATGTTCATTTATAATTGCCTAAAATCAAAAGTACACTCATACATTATTAACTGTGGTCCATGGTGCATTTTGAAAGTTGAAAATGCGCTGAAAAAAAAACTGAGAAAAATTAATTTTAAAGTTCAGTGTAGTGCTTTACCACAATTTATCTCAATTAAGGGGGCAAATGGGTTTCAAATCTAACTTCTACAGTTTTAAGGTAGGAAATAACATTTTTGCATGATCTATGTATAAACCCATTGAAGTTTCAACTCTGTAGCTTTAATAGTTTTTTACTCATGTGTTTGTGTTTGAGTTTTCAAAATCTATCTCCTTCTGCAATTTTAATGCAATGAGACCAAAATATTTTTGAATTTCTATACACTGTAATTATTAAAACTAAGTATCAGATTTTTGATATCTGCTTCCTGTGCAGAATAAAAAATCTGTTGTGATCCATTCACATGACTTTCTCTACTTATTCTACAAACTTCATTCTACTACATGCTAATTGCAATAAGCATTAGCAGAATGCTCTTATTACTTAGTTTCTTATTAAGGAAACTAAGGGAATAAACTATGCTAAAGTGATGTCAAGTGTTTTAAAAGCTGTCTCTATATGAATGTCATTGAAATTCACTTCTTTACATGGCCAGGAGTAAAACAAAAGAAACATGGACAACTTCCTAATTAAGAAAAATAAAGTATTTTATAATTGAAACCAATTACAAGGAAACAGCTCCACAACAAAATTGTAAAGGATCTAAATTGTGTGTTTTGATGAAATCTACAGTTTTTGTGTAATAAGTTTTTGTCTACGCTTTGCCAGTTATGCAAAAGTCATTCAGAATGAAGAGGACTTCAGAGACAAAGAAATTCAAGATATACATTTTATTTGTCATGTAAATATCCTTAATATATATGTCGCCCTCCGTGGTGTAATGGTTACCATGCTAACTTCATATACCCAAGGTCGTGGGTTCAAACCTGGCAGAGGACGATGGATTTTTTCGGGCGTAAAAATCCTTAGCATGGCTTCCTTCGGAAGGGAAGTAAAGCTGTGGGTCCCGTGTCATAGATTTACAGCACGTAAAAGAACCTCAAGCCAGATAAGAGAGGCCTCTGAGCAAAATTAAAGCGACCTTTCACGCCCAATATAGAATGGGACACTGATAACCAAAGCAATTAAAGAGCATCCATAAATAACAGGCCATTTCCATTTTTAATATATATGTTATTTTAATCATTAGAACCATTTTTGAGAAAATCAAAATTTTGGAAAATTTTTAAAGGGTAGTTAGGGGTGGGGAAATTTTCTTGAAAATCCTCATGTCGCATCCTTTGTTTTAGAGTTATGCTGCCTCCCCCCCCCACATACACAACACACATGCATGCACTTGCACGCACACTTATACACACACACCAAAAATCCAATACTTAGTTTTATTGGTCAGAGTGTCTTGAATATCTGGTGTAATTTTCAGCCTCTTTACATAAAAATTGTAAGATTAAATGACTTGATTGCAGTAAAATACTAAAAAAATGAAATGTGAGAAAATTAAGTTTAAAGTTTACTTGCTTAGGGTATTTATAGGGTGCAAGTATTTAAAAATGGTGTATTGTATTAAGATAGAAATGTCATAGGGCCACAAAAACTTACAAATACGTAAAGCAAGATTGATAGACTTGGTTTTTGCAAAATGATAAAAAAGTGGTTTGTTGACCGAAAATACATATTGACTCCCATTTGCCTCCTTAAATAGTCATTTGTGGCTTTAAAATTATGCATTAAACAAAAAATTGAAAATGTTTACATTTTTTACCAAATTTCAATGATGCAATGTCTTTATTTGTGTGTGAGTTTAGCTTCTCTGACTAGTTAGTTGTATCATCTTTATATCCTGTTTTTGCTTTCTTTTTAGGATTGGAAGTGAAATGGAGTGACACGTAATTGCAGCATCTCCACTTAGAAAGCAAGAAGAGCTAATTATAAAAAAAAGAAAGGGATACTGCAGACAGCAATGTTTTGTAAAGAACTCACTCCCACAAAAACAGAAGATTTAATGAATAGGGCTCGCAGGGAACTTGATAAACTGAAGAAGGTCACAAACACAAAAATAGCAGAGATGAGAAGAAGTTCACCTGAACAGGAACAAAGCAAGAGTAAAGCAAAAGTGGATGTGCCATCACTAGTTAAAGCCAAAAAGAATGAAATGTGTGTTTCTGAAGAAAATGATTTGGAAATAAGCAAGGTGAAAGAGAAAAAGAAGAAACATAAATCAAAAAGCAAAGATTATACTTGTGAAAATGAATTGAATAATACACTCTCTCTTGGTTTGCGTGTTAATATTGAATTAGCTAATGGTGCAAATGAAAATAATGATGTGGCTTTGAATCCTAAACACATAAAGGCTGTCTTAAAGAAGCACACCGGCCACGATTCAACAATAAGATTAAAAGAAAAGACAGAGAAAACAAAATCTGATGAGAAAAAGAAACGAAAATGTGCTGGGGTAGCAAATACTGGAAATATTTGCAAAGCATTATGCCATAAATCGGGGGGTGAAGAAATTGCAATAAATCAAGAAAACTTGGAAAAAAATCAAATTGATTTAACTTTAAGTGCCACTGTGATAAAATCTGATAAAATAAAAAAACTTAAAACTACTGATGAATTTGAAGAAAATGTTTGTATTACAAAGCATAATAAAAAGAAATCTAGAAAGGAATCTTTATCTTTAGCGGAAACTGTATGTACTGAAAAATATGAATCATCACAGTGTAAGAAACATAAAAGGGACAGAAACTATGATAGCACCCTTCATTTGGAAGAAAGAAAAAAGAGAATGCAAAAGAAGGTGCTAGCAAACAGTGTACTTGAAATGGAGACTGAGCACAAGAGCAAAAGAAAGAATAAAAAACATAAAGACATTCAAAGTGAAGATGAAGAGGAGTTATCATATGTGGATTCCTGTGACACAATTAAGAAAACAAAAAAGAAAAAAACAATGGAACACACAGGAAGTTTGGACAGTGAAGTTTACTGCAATGAATCTAAGGATAAGAAACACAAACATAGTAGAAAGGCAAAAAATGTAGAAGAATCCTTAACATTAGATTCTTCTGAAATGTATAAGGCAAAAAAGAAAAAGCATAAAAGTGCAAAAGAATCAGATACAAGTTTTACAGAATTGAAAGACAACACAGAAGAAACAAGCATTACTGAAATTGAAAGTAGTTATACCAGCAAAAGTTCTAATAATAGAAAACATACAAGACACAAAACAGAAGCAGAGTTGGAAGTTCAAGATGCAGAAGTATCCAGCAACAAGAAGAGGAAAGAAAAGGTAGCAGAAATTAGCAATGGATGCACCATAGATAAACAGAGGAAAAAGAAACACAGAAAGGATAGTGAAGAGTTTGCAGAACTGATTGAATTACAAAAGAAAAGAAAAAGAAAAAAATCCAGAGAGGAGGAGTGTAGTGGATCAGAGTTGACAGAAAGCAAAAAGCAGAAAGAGAGCAAATATGAAAATGAATGTATTACAGACTTGGGTTCTAATTCCACTAAACATAAAAGGAAGAGAGACAAAGGATGCAAGGATACAGAGAACATCAACCACTCAAGCGAAAATATCCAAGAAATCAACACAGATGAGAGTCCATCGTTTTTGAGGAAATGTAAAAAAGCCAAGAGAAAACAAAGGCTGTTAAATGAAAGTGATGAAATGCAAAATGTTCTATTGGAAAATGAAATAGAAAATATGCCAGATGTTGACTCCGTAGTGATGGACAAAAGTAGAGAGCAGACAGGAAGACATGGTGAAGAATCCATTGTTGCTGCTTCAGATCATGAAAATGTGCAAATAAAAATTAAGAAGACTAAGAAAAGTAAGAGTAAGGAACGCGAGAGAGATGAGGTCAACAATGAAACAACATTGCCTGAGATAGATGATGAAAATTCAGATCATGAAAATGGGCAAATAAAAAAGAAAAAGACTAAGAAAAGTAAAAATAAAGAACGAGCGAAAGGTGAGATCAACAGTGAAGTGACATTGCCTGAGATAGATACTTCACAAAATTCAGATCCTGAAAATGGGAAAATAAAAAAGAAGAAAAAAAGTAAGAGTAAAGAGCGAGAGAGAGATAAAATCAACAGTGAAATAACATTGCCTAAGGTAGATGGTGAAAATACCTCTCAAAATTCAGATTGTGAAATTGGGCAAACAAAAAAGAAGAAGAAGAAGAAAAGTAGGAGTAAAGAACGAGAGAGAGATAAAACCAACAATGAAGTAACAGTGCCCGAGATAGATGATGAAAATACTTCACAAAATTCAGATCATGAAATTGGGCAAATAAAAAAGAAGACTAAGAAAAGTAAAGAACGAGACAGAGATGAGATCATTGTAGTGACCGAGATAGATGGTAAAAATACTTCACAAAAGGTTTCACCAGTAAAGACATCTCTTGCCAGCAAGCCAAATACATTTGGACGCTCACCAATGGAAAGGTTACTTTATGGTGATCCAGACACTGTGGCGACTCAAATCTGCACCCATTGCGTGCATTGTTCTCATGGCCTCACTGCTGTACCTTCATCTGTTCCTCCAGCTGTGAACACTGTAAATGTTAAACAAGATATGTCAAGAACTCCAAAGTTGCAAGATGATATTTCTTGTTTAGTAGAGAACATTGTCAGCACAATAGTCATTAAAAAGGAACCTGGTTTGGAAGCAGAAAACAGTTCAGAAGTCATTGAACCTATAAATTTCATTGACATTAACAATGTAAAGATAAAACAGGAACCAGGGCTGGAAACAGAAACCCCATCTGATCAGGCAAGTGACCCAATTCAGTTGAATATGGTTAAAGACCATGAACAACAGAAAGAAATAAAGAAGGAACCAGGCACTGAAGTACAAAATGATTTAAATTCTGCTTTTCCTTCAATGCAAAAGCCTGCACCGGAATCAGAACAGCAGTTACAACCATTAGAACCTGGTACCAAAGCACAAAATAATTCAGATGCTGCTATTCCCTCAATGAACATTCCTGCACCTGAAATAGAACAGCAGTTACAACAGTTAAAAACTGAACATGTTGTGGAACAACCGAACATCAGCCCAAATGATACATCTGCAGTAGAAGATGCTCCAACCAAAGATGCTTATCTGAATTCTGTTATATCAGCTGAAGATGGTGCTTCAAGATTCTTCAGACATGCACCAACAAATGCTGAAGATGCTACTACCTCAGAACATCAAAGTGTGTGTGTGGAGAACACCATAAGTCAGACAGAATCTCCAAATACTTCAGCAGATGTTCCAAAAGCAGAATCTACCAGTAATGTTCCAGATGATGTTGGACATGTAACCACTTCTCAGCAGTGCGATTTATCGAAACATGAAATGGCCAACACAGAAGCTTCTTTGAACTCAGAAAGACACTTAGCTCAAAGCAGGCAACCAGCAATTCAGGAAGAATGGGTCTATGAATTTCACTTGGTTGATGTGCCTCAAAGGTAATTATGTTCAACATAACATTACTACATTACAACCTAATGGAAGACTAGCTAAATGGAGAAAATTTAAAAAAAAAGTTTTTTAATATTTTGTGTAGGTTTATTAAATGGGGTTTGCTCTTTATTTTGATATATTTTGTGATTGTAGACAAAATACTTACATTTTAATATATTCAAAAACTAATTACATATTTCATTTTGCATTGTAAATTCTGCATTTCTATATCAATATATATGCAATATACTCCGATTATCCAGGGTAATGTGGGGGAGAAGAAGCATAAATAATCGAGAAACCATAATTTAATGCGGTTTAGGTACAACATAATATGTAAATAGAAAAAAACGTTTTTTTAATTTGTATTCTTTGCTCAAAAGTTTATTCTACTTCTGTGCCTAGGTATTGTTTTTTATTTAGGAAAAAGCAATAAAGATCTTGCCGCATGACAATAACTGACATTTCGATTGTTTAAATGATCACCACATGACAACAGAGTACCATTTCCATTGTTATCGGCCCACCTGATCTGTGTAAATTAAAAACAAATTCAGTTTTTCTGATATTAATCAGCATGTAAGTGTCAATGAAGCACATTAAAAGAAATTTGTAAAAGAGATGGCGGAGAAACAAAAAAAAAAAAAAAGGTATCTTGATGTTAAAGCAAAATATTTGCGGGGAAGGATAATCCACATACGAATAATCAGGAGTATATTGTACACACCCAGGATAGGGAGTAAATTAGTGCAAATAATTTGATATTTAGTAGAGAGCAATGCATATAATGCATGAGTGTATCTCATTGTGTCCATTTACTGATAGCATTTTCATAAATGAAACAAAAATTTCATGGTCTAATGTGTTTTGAGTTATGTCTCTGCTTTGTTTGCATACATCACTCCTCTGAGGTCGGGAAGGGCAGAGGAGGGTCAATCATGACCTGTTATATAAATAACCAAGCATCTGAGCTAGGGAATAATAGCCATCCTAAATGAAACAATTGAAATTTGTTTTTCTTTCTTGCCAGAAGTAACAAAACATAGATGAAAAGAAAGATGTCTCCCATTTCAGAAAAGTTTAAATAACTTAAAACTGAAACCAATAACTCTGAATATCTCAAAAATGGTTAACTCTACAAAACAAAATATATATGACATAAATTGTGTGTTTTAATGAGGTCTACTTTTTTGTGTAGTAAGTTTTGTCTATCTCTTGCAGTTTACCAGATATACAAAAGTCACCCAGAATGAACAGAGCTGCAGCGGCTATTCCCAGAAAATTCAAGATACACATTTCATTTGTCATGTCATCTCAAACATATGGCATTTTAGTAAAAATCATGAGAGTAATTTTTGAGATGATCAAAATTTTAGAAATATGTTCCATGTAAAGGGTAGTTGGGGTGGGGGGGGATTTTCTTGAAAATCTTTGTGTCGCATCCTTGGAAGATACTGAACTTCAATACCAACTTCAATACAGACACACACACACACACACGGACACGGACCTTTTTACTTTCTCTACATGTACCATGTGCATAGTGTATAGAGAAAGTAAGTATTGTAATGCACCCAAAAATTTCAATAGAAATATATGTTTAATGTCCCCCCTGAGTATAAAAAAAACATTTTGAGAAAAAGGTCATTATATAACAAACCTAAAGTTTAACAAAATTATCAAAATTATAAATTACCTAATTCCTACTATCACAGATACAATAAATCATCTATACAGCACTCAAAATATTCATCTATATTATAAAAAGCTTTTAGCTTTAGCTATTCGATAATTTTACATTTAAACCGTTTAGATGCTGATTTATTGCTAATCTTTTAGCAGGAATGTGTATAAATTTTTTCCTCCTTGTATTATGGATGTGTATATCTGTTCTGTTAAAGGTATTTATATTTTCTGTAATGAATAAAAGAGCATATAAAATGAAAAAACTGGGGACTGTTAGTATGCCAAGTTCTATAAAATAACTTTTGCAAGAGGTAGTTGAACTATTGAATTGAATTTCAATTACGATTGCAAGCAATAACTTTTGAAAGATTTGACTCATTTTAGTCTAGCATATTCTCTTATTTCCCTTCTACATACAAGGGGGAAAAAATGTATAGACATTCCTACTACAAGATTAGCAATAAATCAGCATCATTATACATATATAAAGGGCTTATTTCCAAAGTGATGTATCTCCAATTTTAAAAGAATTGAAGCTGAGCATACCAGAGTATTAAGAATACCTTGTATTAAATGTTCAAAACTACATAAATGCAGCGTCAGGAGCCTTTTGAAAGTTGATGTTATTTCCAATGTGATGCATCACCCAGCTGTGTTTATTTCCAAAATGTCTCATCTCCTCATAGTCAATAAGAACACTTCAAGTTACTTATAAAAAAACTATGTATTTCTGATGATCATTCTGCAAGTTCAATATAAGCATGTATTTTCTTGCAGTCATGTGGAAGTCATGATAACAGTAATGCTTAGGCCCATACCATTATTTCTGGTGATTGTAAAATGTTGACATTGGCTGTAATATTAATTTTGTTTGTTTTTAAGGTTTATAAACTGAAAACTTGAATAATTTAAGAACACAAAGTCAGGTTACAATTAATTCTTAGCTAGTAATATTATTTCCAGTGTATTATAGTGTGTGAATTTTAAATATTTAATCAATTATCTCATTAGTATGATATTAAATTAACATTTTGAAGACTTTTGGTTTGCCGTTTAGATTATGGTGTTTAAATGATAATAAACATAAGACTGACAGCTATAGCACTTTTATTTTATCAATAATACATATCAACTTCTTCATATTGTGGTGGACATCTATATAAAGCTTTAGTTTACTGCCAAAATGACTTAACTCACTGTCATGTGATCCTAGTTCCACCATTCACATATATAGATAGATACATTTGCAAGTATTACTGAATTCCACATGCCAAAAATTAGGCTTCTACCTTAATATGACAAGGAATTATATGAAATTTGTCTTTTGTGAAGAATGTGATTTCATGGAGATAAGTCAATTTGGAAACAAACCCTTCATATGGGTATTAAATTTTATAATAGGCCCCCACAAGAACTAACAAATATTAGGATTAAACAGTTTAAATGAATAAATTACTAAATGGCTAAAGCTAAAATATTTTTATGATATAGATGAATATTTTGACTGCTATATGGATGATTTATTGTATCTGCAATAGTAGAATTAGGTAATTTATGATTTTGGAATTTTGTTAAACTTAAGGTTTGTTATGTAATGACAAACATTGTAAATATACTATATAACAAATATTATAAATAAATTATTGGAATAAGACAAATGTAAATAGTGTCTATGTATAATGAAGCCAATATCTGCAAGAGTTGATGGTGAGTAAATTCTGATACTTTCCATGGCCAAAAGTATAACAAAACAGATATGAACACATAAGGACTTCCCGTAACAGGGAATATATCCAAAATGGTTAGCTATACAAAAAATCTGATGTGTTGAATTCACATGACTTTCTCTACCTGTTCTTCAAACTATTATTATTATTATTATTATTATTAATATTTATTGTTTCATTTATATAGCCTCCTTTATCATCTAAGGTCATATAGGGGGCTTTGTACTTGAAACAACTCGTCTGTAGGTTTAAATCATTTTATTTTCCTCAAACACACACATTCACTCTCACATACATACTTCCAGACTGTGTGGGGGATAGGGAATAATTCTGGCTAAAGAAAAATTCCCTGCCCCCAGCCAGGAATCGAACCCAGGACCTCCGGATGAGAAGTCAGCTCCAATTACCACTCGACCACAGAGGCAGTCAAACAAATTATTCTTACAAAAGATTGCTATTCTATAAACACCGTGCTAAACAAGATAAACATTAACGTAATTGGTCTTGCAGAAGGGAAATAAGACTGTCATTTTAGTCTAGCGTATTCCCTTATTTTCCTTCTAGAAAGCAAGTAAGAAGACAAGTTCTGCTAATGTTTATCTTGATTAGCGTGATATATATATATATATATATATATATATATATATATATATATATATATATATAAAATAATTTTTGTAAGAATAGTTTGTTTGTAGAACAGGAAGAGCAAGTCATGTGATTGGAACACTCAGATTTTTTTTTAAAGTATTGCCACTATTCCATTGTATCTTGCAATGTCGTTGAAAGACAATGAAATTTTAAAGCCAGCTGGTAGCAACATGGTTTTAAACATATTCAATTTGGTTTCTACTATGTGACTTGTATCTAAAAAAAAAAAAATTTAGAATAATAATAATTTAAAAAAATGTGTAATGGAACTATTTCTGTAAAGACTTAAGTTTTTTTACATGAAGAAGATAGAAAAATGAGTTTTCCATAGGTCTTGTGAGTGTTTTATGCTCAACATTAATATGTTTCTTGTGTTTTTCCAGAGTCACGTTCGACCGAATTGCACGTTATTTTAATGTTCCAGTAACAAAGATCAAGGAGTACTCTGGTTATGGCAGGAAGCGTGGATATAAACATGTGGTGGTATCATTAAGTCATTACAGCACCTGCTTGGTGAGTAGTAGTTTTACTTTCTCTACACGTACTATGTACATAGTGTATGGAGAAGGTATTGTATTGCAGCCAAAAATTTGATACTTGGATTTCACCGGAAATACATGTTTTGGGCCTCCCTGAATCCAAAAAAAAAGCATTTTTAGAAAAATGTGTGTCTATGGACAGCATAACTCAAAAATGTAAAGACCATTAAATACCAAACATGGTTTTTAAGTTTGGTATCTTCCAAGGGTGCAACACGAAGATTTTCAAGAAAATCCCCTCATCCCCAACTACCCTTTACATGGAAAAATTTTAGAAAATTTTGATTTTCTCAAAAATGGGCTAACAATTTCGATTAAAATGTTGTATATTAAAGATATTTACATGAAAAATAATTTGTATAGCTTGAATTTTCTGGGAATAGCCTCTGAAGACATCTTTATTCTGGATGAATTTTGCGGAATTTTCCATAACTGGTAAATCGTAAGAGATAGACAAAATCTTATGGTACAAAAATTGTAGAGCTTGTTAAAACACCTAATTTATGTTATAAACTTTTTTTCTGGAGTAGACCGTTTTTGAGATATTCCTTGTTAATGGTTTCAGCTTTAAACACTTATACTTTTCTCAACTTTGTCAACTCCTGGCCATACAAAGGCGCTTCAATCACATAGGAACCAGCTTTTAAAAGATTAAACTAACACTTTAGCCTAGTGAATTCTATTTCCATTATAATTACAAGGAAGCAAGTGAAAAGACCATTTCTGCTAATTTTTTCTCGATTATCATGAAAGAAATCAAAGAATAAGCTTTTTAACAAAAATTTCTTTAAGAGATGTGGAGAAAATCATGTGAATGGAACACATCAGAATTTTTATTGTAATGTTGCATTCAGCACAGTGTAATCTTGCTAAATCATACCAACTCTAGAAAGGAAGAAATCTCTATGATCATGATTAGGTTGGCAAATGGCAAAAGGGAGCATAGGTGTTCAAATTTCATGGTTAATCCCACCTAACAACATCGATGCACTCGCATGCAATGCATGCCAGCAACCTAGTTTTCATTTGTAATTAATTAGTTGAGTCGATTTAGTAACATTACATCACTTACTCTTATTATCGAAAAACATGTTTCAGAGGCCATGTGCTTCCATTGTCAGTTCCTTTAGTTGACTGCCGGCATTCTTGCTGTGGTGGGTAGTCGCCCTCCATGTGTAATGGTTACCATGCTAACTTCATATACCCAAGGTTGCAGGTTCAACCTAGCAGAGGACAATGGGTTTTTCGGGCATAAAAATCCTTAGCTTGGCTTCCTTCGGAAGGGAAGTAAAGCCGCTGGTCCCATGTTGTAGATGTATGGCACGTAAAAGAACCTCAAGCCTGAAAAAAATTCCTCTGAGCAAAATTAACAGTCTTTCATGCCCAGTATTGAATGGGATGCTGAGAACCACAACAGTTAAAAATCGTCCATAAATAAAATTCCATTTCTTTCTTGCTGTGGTTGATATTGTCCCTAGTGGTGGTTTGATATACCTCTGCATCAGTAGGTCGCCTGGTGGGATTTTGAAGTTAAAAATGCAGTTCATGTTTTTCCAAATATATATGTTTTCCCAAACTTTTAGTTCTGTCTTCTTTGTGATATTTTTGGGTATTTTCGGATTTACGTTTATATAAACACTCAAATTATCAAGAAGGAATTAAAAGTTTGAGAAAATATATATATTTGGAAAAACAAGAACTGCGTTTCAATTTCAAAATCCTGTCAGGCAACCTCTGATGTAGAGGTTCATCAAACCGCCACCAGGGAAAATAAGAACCACCACAGCAAGCAATGCCGGCAGTCGACTAAAGGAACTGACAATGGAAGCACATGCCTTCTGAAACATGTTATCCAATAATAAAAGTAAGTGGCGTAGTGTTACAAAATCAATTAAACTAATTAATTTCAATTGATAGAACACATCACTGTCACAACGTCCACCATATACCAGTAATAGCTTTTATTTACTAACTGAAGTGGTATACAGACCTGACTAATGCACAAATTACACAAAATGTACACCATGGTATGTTTAACATGTGGAGGGTGTTTTTTAGTGGATACAATGCCCTAAAACAATGGCATGCTATTTATGAATGCTCTTTTAACTACTGTGGTTCTTAGCATCCCATTCTAAATTGGGCATGAAAGACCACTTAATTTTGCTCACAGGCCTATCTGTTAGGCTTGAGGTTCTTTTATGTGCCGTAAATCTATGGCATGGGACCAATGGCTTTATTTACCTTCCGAAGGAAGCCAAGCTAAGGATTTTTACACCCAAAAAATCCATCGTCCTCCGCCAGGTTTGAACCTGCAACCTTGGGTAAATGTAGTTAGCATGGTAACCATTACACCACGGAGGGCAAGTAGCATGAAGTAGGCAGAGGAATAAGCGTTTTAACAATACGTTCTTACAGAGATGCAGAGAAAACCATGTGAATGGAACTCATTAGGTTTTTTGGTAGGTGCTTGAGTGGACTAATAAGAATACTGTAATATAACTTACACACAACTCAGAGGTCTTGAATAAACTCACTTTTGAAATGCACTGTAGTTTTTACAGCTTGAACTGAAGGCAGCAAATGTCACTGTATAACACATCTAATAAATGTAGCCTTGAGAGGGTCATTCACTGCTAGTATGCTACTGTAAAATACTGAGGTTACTGCAGTAAAAGTGAACTATGCATATATCTATAGCTCGGCTATAACTGAAACATTTTGTATACGCAGAAATCTTCTGTCT
Organism: Hymenopus coronatus; assembly: GCA_030762935.1. Taxonomy (NCBI): domain Eukaryota; kingdom Metazoa; phylum Arthropoda; class Insecta; order Mantodea; family Hymenopodidae; genus Hymenopus; species Hymenopus coronatus. Next base: position 60,033,207 of record CM060899.1, read on the forward strand.
GAGTAGGACATCATTAAAGCTTATAATATTTTGACTTGCTTCGGACAAAACAGTATCAAAATTTTGTGAAAAATTCTTACAAATTTAGTTCAGCCTTAAGGACATTAAATTCAGATGATTTTTATTTATTTATTTGTGCTAAGCACCCATACAAAGAATATGGTTATCATCAATCCAGGCTTTTATCTTGCCAAACGCAAAACCCAGTTTTTCTTTTCTTCGTATATAGAACATTTTTTTAGTTTTCCTGTTAGCACCAATACTACTGCTACCTTATACAAATACTATTACCAAAAGTAACAATAATAGTGATAAATAATAATAATGATAGTAATGAAGATTTAAAACACATGCAGTGTTTGAGATCATAATCTTAAGCTTATGTTTTTTAACCATAAACTTATGTTTCATTTGTTTCCTTTTTAAAGACCACAAACATTTCTTTCCAACGTTGGTTAAGTATTCCCCTACCTTCTTACTATCTTGCTAAAAAGTTTAATTAAGGCTACTTTTCTGTCTAATTTCACCCATTTTCCATTTATGCAGTTATTCCTTCAAAGCTCTGTCCCTTTATATTCGAAAGCTATATTGTAACAAATGTCTTTATTCACTCAACATTAGTTACAAATACAGTCTTTCATTCACTGTTGCAATTAATTCAGCCGATGTTTCAATGTGTAGATAGTTAAGAGCTGCACGCCATCCATGGCTCGTGCACCACTGGGTGCTAACATTCCAGTCACTCATGACTCAGAACAATTCACAACACTGGCTTGCAATTCTTCCTTATTTTATAGCAAGAAAGTGATGTCACAGAACTTTCTGGAAACTTCTCAAAGATACTGTAGACACTTCCAAACAAATCTCAAAGCTTTAGAAGAATCTTGCATTCCGAGGTTCCTGTTACTATCGTGTCACTCTTCCTGTTGTTTACACATCCAATTGCAATGACTCACATATCCAAGCGAACTTGAGCATGGTCACACATGGACTGCAATGTCACAATATGCACAATATCTTCCTTTCCTCCACATGTTGGAGGACACAGTCTCTGTTGGAAGCCTTTCTTCAACCCTTTTAGTCTCCATACCCCTCCCCCCTCAAACCCAAGCAGTACTCTTTCTTTGTTCTCTATTTAATTTATCAACATATAGGAAAAGGTTTCTGAAACAACTTGGTAATTACACAGGAAAAGTAAGAGAGAAATGGGGAGGAAACCCACCAAAGAAAGAGGGGATCTTAAATAATAAAACTGATGAGGTTGTAATTTATAGAAGCGATAAATAGACTAAGTTGGTAAGGTATAAAAATGTACAAATAGAGGGAAAGGTAGATATATATACAAATTACCAGGGTGCTAACTGTATTTGATACCAAATTCAGCAACTCCAGGAAAGTAACTGTATATGTATGATGTTTGTAACTTAAAAAGATGAAAAAAATTATCTCTATCTAATTCATCTACATATCCATCTCTTTTCCATGTATTTTTTCTTTGTACATATAATTCAAGAGATCTTTTATCCCCTATGTTTCTAAACAATTTTTGTATTTATACAGGGTTATTCAAAAATACTTTTACGTTTGGGGATGGATTCCTGACATTAAAATAAAAAAGATTTACATAAAAATATGCTCTAAAACACTTCATTTTCACCTTGTCAATTTATTAATAAAAGTCACCTTAGTGGCTTTCTGGGTCCAACCACATAACTTCATTTATTTATGCACTCATTCATAGAATGCTTTGACTCATCTTACCCTGCGGAATTGGCCTTGTGTTGCCATGGTTAGATGTTAACATTTGTCATTTATCAGATGTGTAATACATTCCCCCAGCACGTCATACAAGTGCTGTCTATAGGGACTTCATTCAGAACACTCTCCCAGACTTATTAGAAAATATACCTTTACAAATAAGAAGAAACATGTGGTGTATGCATGATGCTCTAGCACATTTTAATTTTATTGTTCAAGATGCACTGACTGGAATCTAGTATAACAAATGGATAGGTAGAGGGGACCAGTTCCATGGACTGCATGTTCTCCCAACCTTAATCCTTTGCATTTCTATGTTTTGGGGGCACCTTAACCAATAAGTTTATGCAGCAGACTTCCCAGATGAAGAAATTCTTGATCTATGTGTCATGGATGCCTGCAAAATCATGCAGCACCAATTGGGAGCATTTGACATTGCATGCAAAAGGAGGACATGTGGATAATTTGCTATAAATGATGATTGTGTGGAATACCTCCTAACAAGCTGAAAACATCAAAAATAGAATAATGTGTCACTTTAATGGCGCTTAGAACCTCAAAACATCGAGAATGAAGGATTTTGGGGCGTGGTTTATATGAATATTTCTTCTTGTTTTGATGTAAGGATCCTGTCCCCAAACTTTGTAAAAGTATTTTTGAAGCATCCTGTATATCTTCAAATCTCCTCCTAGCACCTTTTCAAAGCCCATTTACATTGTTTCCACTCCTCCAAATTTATCCCACTCCATTTTTCTCTAAGATAATCTGTATACTGTAACTGTATCCACTTTTCCTTAAATTATTTTCTTGAAATTCGAAGCATTGCCTTAACAAATTCCCCAGTTTATTAAAAGTATTTCAATCATACATTTCTCTTGTGTTTAAGAATGGTTTGTCCAGGTTGTGTTGGGTTGATGAAATAAGATTTAAAATTAATCTTACATTAATTATATGGCATTCTAATATGTGATCATGCATGTATTTCAGAGAATGAGCAAGCAGAGGGGGCTGTTTGGGAGCAAACACACATTCGTCTGGAGCTTCAAGAAATACTCCTCACAAGATACTTGACAGCTATTGTAACTTGTAGATACCTTGTAAATTACTGACTTTTTGTACAGTTGTAATCATCGAATTGCTAAAATACATTATGTTTTTCATGTCTGTGTTTTATTTTCACCCATTTAAGAGTATTATAGATGCGCATTTGAAAAAAATAGAAAGCTGTTGATTTTTATCTTTTAGATGCCTTCTTTGATAAAATCCAAAGTTTGTTTGATAAGTTCCTGAAATCATAAATAAAATAATAACTGACCTTATTCAAACTATTTTTATTACTTTCTCTAGAATGTATGTACAATATGCATAGTAAGCATAGAAGGTAATTGTATTCCACCCAAAAATTTGATCCCGAGATTTCCTCGGCAATAAATATTTTAGGATCCCCTGAATCAAAAAAATTCATTTTTAGGGAAAGATCTGTTTATGTACTTGCATACATGCATACGTACAAACAGCATAACTTGAAATCCTAAAGCTTATAAGGCATGGTCTTTGACAGTTTACCACACTGCTATGGTTGGAGGTTCCTGCCCCAAAGGACCAAATTTTTTTTAAATTTTATTTTAACATCTACCTCTATTATTGGGTATCCTTGGTAGTGTATAAACGTTGTCATAAACAAGATAAATTAACATTTATTAATAACAGAAGTACTCTTCACTCCAAAGTTATCATCATTTTAATTTACTTTTAAAATATTGTAACAATGCCTTAAGTCCCCCTTTACCTAAAGGCACAGCTGCCTGGTCCTCACTAACAATAGAGCAGATGACACAATAGCTGGGAAACAAAGACCTTTGTGTGTTTTCCTGGAAGATCTCTCAAACCATTTTACTCCCCAGGTTGAGAACTTTCTTTCTAGTTTCCCAATGCCGAATTCCATCTTCTCCTCTATTATCTTCTCTATTTTGAAGTTCATTTTTTCCATTCCAGTTTTCATTTCCGTCTGCACTTTATATAATGAGGAATTCACTGTCGTTTCACTTCCCATCCTGTTGATCTTCTCCAGCAACTTTTTAAGCACTTCCTCCATCGTAGCTCTTTCTTTTTATTTCACTCCTGATACCAATGTAACAATTAAGAACACCAGTTTCAGTTAAATTCACTTTAGTGATCACTAGGGCGCTACACGTAATGCAACACTTGCATTTTTGGTACACAAATAACTGAGACACTGTTTTAAGTCACTTTCTTAGAATTCGTCACTTATTAGATTAATCTTGAACTCACTGCAGTTCACTTAACTGCTCCAGCATTTGCCCTCGTATGTAGTCTGGACTGGCCTCCGAAGGTTCCAGTCTTAGAAATTACGAGAACGTCATATTTGTGTCAATTAGAAATAGATTTACTCTGGAAGAAGAATGTTCTCGGCCAAGGGAGAAAGAAGTTTTGAGAGATCTTGCAGGGAACACACAAAGACTTGTTTGCCTGGCTATTGTGTCCATTAGTTACATTGCTAGGGTAGGCCAGGCAGCTGTGCCTTTGGGCGAAAAGAGGAATCAGGCATTGTTACAATATTAATGTGTCAAGTTATAAAATCTTGGATTGTTTTCAGAAATATTTGTCTCCTTCCTCAGCATGGTGGTGACTGACACCAGTCACCAGGTATTTGAATTTAGTATCTACTAATGATGCTATATGGAAGATTTTCAGGAAAATTCCCTACCCCAAGCCACCATTTACATGGAAGAAGAATGGGTTAATAAGAAGCTGTCATTTTTGTTCACTGCATTATAATGTTCTAGGTCAGGAAATGTAAATGGCATGTTATTTATGGGCACTGCTTAACTGCTGTGGTTCTCAGTGTCGCATTCTATATTGGGTGTGAAAGACCGCTAATTTTGCTCAGAGGCCTCTCTATCAGGCTTGAGGTTCTCTAATGTGCCATAAATCTGCGACACGGGGCCAACAGCCTTTACTTCCCTTCTGAAGAAAGCCATGCTAAGGATTTTTACCCCCGAAAAAATCCATCATCCTCCGCCAGGTTTTCTAGGTCAGGGATTCTCATTTTATAATGTTGTACCATTGATGAGCTCTTGTTCGTGGTGCATAAATGTTATCACAAATAATATAAATTAACACTTGTTAATAACAGAAGCACTCTTTAACTGTGAGGTTTTGTTATTTTAATTTACCTTTGAATTACAGTGTTTCCCATTGAATTGTTACCCCTAAGAAATGTAAATATCTCCTCACACAGTCAAGTTATAAATATGCTTTTCAGTTTGTCTTGTGAGAAAACTCTCCAAGTTCAGTGACAATGAAAATGATGACGCTACAATGTATGCACGTGGTATAACATGAGATAAAATAGTGGAATTCATGGTACAGCAGAAAGTGAAATATTATTGGCTAGCCGAATTGAAGTTCCCAATTGCAGTACAAAGAAGATTTAGGCAGGAATATGGTGGGAAAGCTCCAGATCGTCATACCATTGTGAAATGGCATACTCGGCTGTGGAAACAGGATCTGTGCTGAGAAAGAAAGGAAGTGCAACAAGACAGTGTTTGCAGCTACAGTTGAAAATGTAAGGCAAGCATTTCAATGTAGCCCAAGAAAGTCAATTCGACGGGCCAGTTTAAACCTAAATATTCCGAACTCAGATAAAAGACAGTAATTTAGAGCATACAAAATCCAACTTATGCAAAAATTGCAGTGCAATGATAAACCCAAACAGGCTGAGTTTGCTACTGCACTGTTATTCTGCATTGATGATGACAGTGAATTCCTCAACCACATCCCATTCTCAGACGAAGCAACCTTTTGAAACAATGGTACATGGGTTTGTTTCTTTGCTGAAAGCACAGTAACAGGGATAACATACTACATATGCTGGAGAGAACTATGCAGTCCCACAAATGCTGAACTCCAATATAGAACCTGGCTGACCTCTGAAGGCAGATAATAGACATTTGTGCTTCTGTCATACCAGAAATGCTGCGGAACACATGGCAGAAGATAAGAGTTCCATCTTGATATTCTTTGGGCCACCAAAGGTACAAATGTGGAGATTTATTGAAACTTGGTGAGTTTGTTCAACAATCAATCTAATCTTGGCTATTCTATGTCTATTAGTTAAGGAGATATTAAGGTTCTTTGTGGTAACGATTCAATGGTACACTCTGTACTATTGTTTGAAATTGCCACGTCAAGTTGTAAAATGTTGGAATGTTTTTGGAGATATTTGTCTCCTTCCTTAGCATGGTGGTGACTAATGGTGACGGCTGCTTTCTGGCAGTAAACTATAGCCGGTCAAGCAACGTTACAAAGTTTATTCCTAGATGGCAGGTGTCAGATGCTTCTAGCAGATCATGTTTTATGATACTACAATTTCATAACATGAACGATTTATTTAACACTTCACAAAATCATTTATCCTTTGTTGCTGTTGTGTTTGTCAACAGTGCATTGTATTTTCCTTTGGAACTAGGGTGGTGGCAGAGGGAGGTAGTCCATCAGGTCTGGATCCTCCCTCCACAAAGAGGTAAGTTCTAACATTTTTATTGAAATTTAAATCACTGATAGCATATTACTCTGTTAACTATCATTTAATCAACATGATTTGTGTATGTTTTTTTCGTGCCAAATCCATCTACTGACACCCTACAATAACTGTAACCGCTCTGCTCCCAAAAACGTGACCAAGTGCTGCCTTCAGCAAACTGAATGCACAATTTTACATCTACTTCAACACTCAAAGACTTAAGTACTTAAAGCATTGTAAGTCACCATTGGAATATGTTATCTCAAAATAATTTGAGATCACCTAGTGGTTAACTGAGAAACATGCAAATCAGTTGAGGAATTTAATTCTGTGTCAGAATGTTGCTATGATAGCTCAGTGGTTAGAGCAATGGGCTAGAGACAGAGAGATCTGTGGTTCAAATCCTGACTATGGCATTGAATTTTTCGCCTGACTCTACCTATATAAGTTTTCAAAGTATTCTCCGTTATGACGAACACACTTCTATAAAACACTTTGAAAATGCATCTGACCAAGCTTGTTTTGAGAGGTCACTCACAGTGTCTGTGTAAGCCCCAATGACTTCTTCATGTGATGAGAAATGGTGACCATAGAGTATTTCTTTGTTTTTGGAAAAAGAAAAAAGTTACAAGGAGCAAAATCTGGAGAATAAGGGGGGTTAGGAAGCCCATAGGTGTTTTGATTGGCTAAGAAATCCAGAATTTTGGTCACTGTATGAGCAGAAGCAGCAGATGAGCAGTCTTCGATCTTGGATGTTTGATTTTTCATACTGCAAAGATAGACAGGAGACATGCATTCGTATGCCTCTCAGCAGTAACTGTTTTTTTGGGGTATTCCAGGGTGACCAATGAAAAACGACCAGTTCTTGAAAAGGAAGCTACTTCCCAGCAGTTCTGCACTTTTGCACATCATCTGGAACACACTATACTACTGATTGTCATTTTACTTCAGGAATATAGTCGTAAATCCATGATTCTTCCTTGTGACTGATTTTTTTTTTAGTGTTTAACACCCGCTTTTACAACTTTGCACTGCAGGAGATGACACTGTTGATATATGGAACGAAGATGGAGCACCTGTGGAATGCGATGATGGGGGAAACCGGAGAGCCCGGAGAAAACCTGCCCCTGCGCCACTTTGTTCAACACAAATCTTATATGTAGTCGCTTGGGATCAAACCTGGGCCATCTAGGTGAGAGGCAAGTGGTCTAACCACTACTCAGCCACGGTGCGGGCTGACAATGTGGTAGGTATCCTTGCTTCTCCCATTATTGAATGTTTCTAACTGAAATGGCATCATTCCATGTGAGCTGCTTTCTGGTCCTCTGTTAACAAATGCAGTACTCAACAAGTACATCACTTGGTGACTTGAAGTTCACATAAGAGGGCATTCACTGCAGTTGACCCAATGTTAAGGGTACTCTGAGTGTCAGCAAAGATGGTGTGGGGATCTTATTTCAATAACTTATGTGCAGTTGTAATTGCTTCTGATGTTATTACTGTGTGAGGATGATGACCTGCACAGGGTTGCCCAACCTCTGGAACTCCCAAAACCAGCTTCCAATGGTGGCTCTGAATGGTGTAGAGCCCTGAAAAACTTCCACCAAAGATTGGCGACGCTGCACTGCCATTAGCCCCTTTTGAAGTCATAAATCATGGCACAAAAATCACATCATGACAGCTCCATTGCATTTGTCCATCCGTAATAATGAGTGTGTTTCCTTCCATGTTCATGCAAAACATCAGCCACATTGTTGTGAAGTAAAGCAAACAAAGCATTTACACTGCTGTCATTGCAATGGTTTAACTGTTGCTAAAAGCTTTCATAGTGACCATAACTGCATCATAGCATATTTTTACGAGGCAGAAGAGGAGAGAATTAGGCAGCTGACTGAGGAAGCAATGGCTGAAAGCAAAGCTGATGCCTCTTGAGACACCTTTCTTTTTAACCTCTGCAAGACAATGTTCACCAAAGGGCAGAGTCCAAATCTTTGGCAAAATAAGCACTGAGAGAGTCAGAGGACTTATTGAGAAAAGCTATGAAATGAAATCAAGATGTAAGGACTGCAAAAACAAAAAATCAGATATATTTGTAAAAACTGCAAGAAATACATCTAAAAATCTTTTCTTTTCTTTTTTTTATTCAGGGGGTCTCAAAACATATATTTCCGGTGAAATCTTGGTATCAAATTTTTGGTTGTAATACAGTACCCTCTCTACATGCTATGTACATAGTATGTGTAGAGAAAATAAAAATCTGATAAATAGATACCAAACTTTGTATTCAAGTTCAGGATCTTATAAAGATGTGACACAAAGGTTTTCAAGAAATCCCCCAAACTAAACTAATCTTTACATGGAAAATGTTTCGTTTTTGATTAAAATATCATATAATTAAAATATTTTCATGAAAAAATTTAAATCTTGAATTTTCTGGGAAATGCCTGTGAAGGATTTTTATTTTTCATTCGGAATAAGCTTTGTTTAATTTGTAAATTGTAAGGGGTGGACAAAATCTTACTATAGAAATGTGGATATGTTAAAACAACCACAATTTATGACAATTTTTTTTTTTTTTTTTTTGTTGTGGTAGCTATTTCTGAGACATTCTATTTTATCGGTTTAATTGTCTAAATATTAATACTTTCTGAGGAAAATTGTTATTTTTTTTTTTTTCTTTTTGTCAGGTAAAGAGTATAGAATATCAAATTGCCACACAGCGACCTTCACTTAAAAGATTTTACAATTTTTTTAACCTATTTATTTCCTAATCCCCTTGTACCTACAAGGAAATATGCAATAAAACGTCTACAAATTTTTATCTGGGCTAATATAAAGTAGACAGAAGAATGAATCTTTGTTGTAGTGGTAGTAATTTGTTGAATTAGTGAATAAGTCATGTGAATGTAACACCACTCAAAAATTTGATACTGAGATTTCACTGGAAATACAGCCTTTGGAGTGGCCTGAGAAAAAAAATTAGGAAAAGTTCAATGTATGTATCTGAGAACACAATTACTAAACATGAGTTAAATACCAAATTTAAGTTCAGTATATTCTCCTGCCACAAACTTTTTCAACATTTTTGATTTTCTCAAAAATGGCTGTAATGATTTTGATGATTATATGTTTTTATGATAAAGGAATTGTGTATTTTGAATTTCCTGGGAATAGCTTCTGAAGTCCTCTAATTAATTTGAGTGACTTTTACATAACTGATAAACCATAAGACATAAACAAAATTTTACACACAAAAAACTTGATCTTGTTAAAGCATACAATTTATGATTTTCTTTCTTTCTTTCTTTTCTTTTTTTTTTTTTTTCTTTTTTAGTTAACCATTTTGGAGATATTTGTTACTACTGGTTTAAATTTTTCATTGCTTATATTTTCTCAAGTAGGAAGTTATCCTTTTTTACTTTCCTTATTTCATGCAGAGAGGTTCCAAATACAAACTATTTTTAAAAAAAATATTATTTTATCTACATCATGCTAATTGAGATAAACATTAGCAGAATTGGTCTTATTACTTTTTTCGTTGTAAGAAGAAGGGAAATAAGGAATATATGAGGCTAAAGTTATAGTCTATTCTTTTAAAAGCTGGTCACTATGTGAAACAATGAGGTTCAGTTCACTTTGTATGGTTCCATTTGAGGAAAGTTAGATAGTTTAAAACTGAAACAAATAACAAGGTCAACTCTGCAAGAAAAACATAAATGACAAAGTATGTGTTTTAACGGGATCTATATTAAGTGGATTAAGTGGATTAAGTTTTTGTTTATCTCTTATGGTTTAACAGTATGCAAAATTCTACAAAACTCATCAAGAATAAAGAGCTCTTCAGAGGCTATTCCCAGAAAATTCAAATAAACGTTTTATTTGTGATAATCTCTTTAAGTTACAGTATTTTAATCAAAATCAATAGAGCCATTTTTTAGAAAAAACAAAATTTTCCATGTAAAAGGTAGTTTGTGGTGGGGGGACTTTTTTGAAAATCTTCTTCTTGTATCCTTGGAAGGTACTAAACATAAATGACTAAGTTTGGTTTTTAATGGTCTCTTTGTTTTTGAGCTATGCTGTACACAGACACACACACAAACCTTTTTCTAAAAATACATTTTCAGACTCAAGACACCTCAAAAATTATATTTCCCAGTGAAATCTTGTCATCAAATTTTTAAGTGGAATACAATACCATCTCTAGCTATTATGTACATTGTAAGCACATATGTGATAGAGAAAGTAAATATATGTACAATGGGTGTTCATTTAGTGCTTACATAATTCTATCACTTAAATTTTACTTATCATTTAAGCCTACTGTAGTCTCCTGTTCCCATGCATATATCCAGAAAAAATTTGGGGAAAGGGTGCAATTTCCATAACTGGATCTAAATTTGAAGTACTTAAACAGTTGCAGAGTACCTTTTCTTTGTGAATGTAGCTGTATGTTATCTAAAGAAATTTATTCATACTAGTTTGATATGAATTTAAACAATAAAATGCATCAGAAACTTTGAGGTGAATTTGAACCCTAATCCCCTGTAAATATGACCCTGTCCGTTCCCATGGTGCTACAAGGAAATACATAATAAAATCGCTTTTGCAAATGTTTAACTCGAATAACAAATTGAGAGAATAATAAGCCTTTATAAACATAGTTTGTTGAAGAATGTGTAGAAAAAATCATGTAAATGTGGTTTTTATAACTAGTAAAATTAGAAGAATACTCTTCTGGAGACAGTTGGAATATTGAAGCTCATTATCCTGGCACTCGGGGTAGTATGTCTGGCTCTATATGGGGAAAGTTTCTTATCAAATAATTGCCTCTATAGCCTAACATTCACGAGATGTCGAGTTCGAATCGGGGTTACTTGGATAATTTCCGGTGAAAGAACTCTATAGACTCCGGACTTATTCATCGTCTGATGTAGCTGTTCAGTTAAAATATATCAAAACTGTTCCGTATTTTAAGAATGAAGAAACAGTTGCTTCGGTTGCGTCGATAAGGCTTACTAGAATCTTAAAGATTTTAAGAAATTCATAATGGCGCCTTTTAGTGCTTTGGTTGATTAATCTGTGGTTGGCTTCTTTTGTAATACATTACTCGAACATTTATTTATTAGAATATTTGGTTAGTAAAGGGGATGGAAAAATCAAGAAGGGTGAGGCAAGAGTTTAGAATCCCGAGTTTTTAAAAAGTTGGGCTTTATGGAATACTTTACAAACACTCAATTGGCTTGTTTTGTATCGCCCCACCTCTAGCAGTTTAGTCGAAACTCGACAGTTGGTGAACTTCCGTCATCCCGTTCGGAAAGAAAGCAAATCGAGTATTGTGTGTGTATTTTTCCATGACGGTTCCGCCAGCTTGATCAGAAGTGTTTGGTGCATTTATTTTATATTTACACCGTTTTATATTGTAATCAGAAATGAATAAAAAGTGTGCAAGGTGTGAGAAGACAGTGTATCCAATTGAAGAACTGAAATGTTTAGACAAGGTAACTAACTTCATAAATTCTTTATGGTGCAAATCTGGGCAGCTAACACCCACCCAGATAGTTTTCTTTAAGGTCTTATTCCAGTTATAAGTAGACAATAACTTGTTGGTACTCAGCTACTTAAGATTTACCATGAATGGTGAAACCTCTTAGTGTGGAGAGACGGAACTAAATTGATAGCATAAGGACGATGATGACTAATTAGATTAGAGCCTATAAATTGCCTCAAAGAACATCCCAGTTACAGCATTTGATACTCGTAAAAAGTGTTTTTACCTTTCTAGCATTGTTTTGTAGAAATTTGATGCTATATAAATTTAGCAGAGCCTATTTACCAAGCTTAGGGGGTTTGATGTTTCAGTTAAAACTAGACGCAATCACATGTTTTGAGTCCTGAATTGCCAATCCATGATATTAGTATATACATTCTCTACTACTAAGAGATTTGAAAGTGATGTTTTTCTTGGAAAAAAGAATAGAAGTATGTTATAATTGACAGATTTTGAATAACTATGATTGTAATGTCAAAGGGAAAGTACTGTACAGTTACAGAATGTGGGAGGGCAAAGCAAAGGTGAACAGCTTTCTTCGTACCCGAACAAAACTCATTCGGTTCTTAGGATTAATGGACTTAATAGAGCTTGATCTGCAGAGAAGATGCTAAAGGAAATACATTTATCATAGTTTAATATACCAAGTGCAGGTTTATGCAAGACTGAGACAAGAACGAAGCATTAAAGATTACTGTTTGAAGTGTTTGCTGGAGTTCCAAACATAATAGAGAAACTCATGGTCCTGTAAACTGTCTTCTTTTCTTTTAATGAAGGGAGGGAACAATAGCATAGCAGCTGTTGAAAGTTAAAGCTGACAGGGGCACAGCTAATAATTAAATGTCATTATTAGTGAGGCAGTGCTTAATTTGTGAATTTTATTTAAAATATGCGGTATATGTCTTTGATGTACCTGTCTACCGTTACTAGCCTGAAGTGAAGCATATTTTAAGTTTCTCCTATACTTTTCACAGGGAGATTTGGGTTTTAGATGGGTTGATCCTTTGGCTATGCTTCAGGTTTCTTCTTCTAGAAAAGTCCTTCGGCTATGCTTTGCGGGCTAGGGTCCTCAACATTAGGTTATACTTAAGTATGTGCCAAAAAGTATGACAAATACCAGATTACCTGCATGTTTGGCTAATGAAGGGAGAAAGAAAGAGGGTTTGATTTGCCTGAGCTTGGTCAAATAGAACAAGCAGAGTTATCTTGTTCTTCACGTGCATCCCTGCCAACCTCCAGTTATTAATGCAAGGTTATATGCCTATTCTTAAATAACGTTCAAGTAGAGGAAACCGTAGTCTAAAGATGCAAGGGTACTGTTCAAACCATCAAAGCTGAAGCCATGCACCAAGCCTTTCAATGAATAGGATAGTACAGTTTTCTCCAAAACATGATGGCCCTCAAATGGGACTGCTCCCCTCTGCCACTGTGAAATATTCATTAGCAAACAAAAGACGAGCCTGTACTAGGGGTGAGAGGCAACGTAGTAAAATCTTGGCTTTCTGGAGACTTGAAGACTCTGCTTGCAAGTCTAGATTTGTTCCCCATTTAAGGGACCAATAAGTGGAAGTCTTGGCAACTGCGAGGGTTGGTTTCTAACCACAAACTACCTAAACCCAAACTTCAAAGTCATGCCGAGGGTTGTCTTGTTTTGAAAAATACTGCAGGTATTTCTGCCAAGAAAACTTTTGCCTGCATAATTAGTATTTGTGATGTTTTTCAGTGTTTATATTAATCTATAGGTTTTCACAATAACTAAGAGGAGGTAATTTGAAAGGAGCAATATCCCAAAGTTTAGTTTTTTGAAAACTCTAAAACATCCAAATATGAGATTTGTCATGTGCTTGGGTTGAGACTTGCGATGATTTATTTTTTATGTTGATCATGCACCTCTTATAAGAATTGAATTAAAACTTCTCATATATATATAAGTATACAGTGGGTTAGAGAATAATGCCAATGCTGGTTTGGTACCCCTGCCTTTACTATTTTACACTTATAAACCATGCTGGTAATGGAGTGTGACATAATGGCCTTCTATACAGCTAATATGAACAAAAGGAATGGTTAAAGAGAGATAATTGTAATGCAAAGTTTAGAGGAGAATAGGGTAATTCTGCACAAAAAAATCTATCAATTCCAGCGAGCCTAAATGAAATGCCAACTTTAGAAGACTGTAGACGTATACAACAGCATGCTCTCTCTAAGGGGAAAGTAAACTAAATGTGCAAAAACACAGAAATGAAAAGGAATAATAACTGGAAACAAAACATAGATCAAATAAAAATAAGCTATATTTAAAACAAAACATGTACATGAACTTCTTGAAATGATTGGGATATGGCTTTGTTAAATTCTGTAAGAAATGTCTCAAATTATTCCATATAAATGGTAGTTTGGGGTGGAGAACTACTATTAAAAATGTTCGTAAAATTGCATTTTTTGCAGATACTGAGCATGCACTTCGCTCTCTCACATGCACAGTGGCTGGCATCCAGCAAAGACACTCAATTCGTTTAGCACTCACCTAAATTAATAGTTGTCACTCAAAATTTACCATATACAGTAGAACCTCATTAATCCGTACTCCATTAGTTTGGATAGACCTTTAATGCGTAACAACTCTCACTCGCACTGCCTCCCATCAGTCTGTCGGTGGGTCGTCTGTTGTGATGCAGCTAGTGGCAGGTTGTTGACCTTCTCAAGGTTGAAGATAACAGCAGTGAAAACATATCTGAATATCTTAAACATTTGAAGCATTTGCACAAGTTAATTATTAAATTAATATCAAAGGAAGACCACAAAAGATCAGTAGCTTCTTCCAATTAAGCGTTTCAAGTGTGATCAATGACAGTGTGCCTTGATTGTCATGCTATAATTCTGTACTGCACAATGGCAATATAAATACTAAATAATCATTCTTAAATTCAAAATATGTGTTCTTTATACTGAACAAGAGTGTTTAAATATGTACCTTGGCTCATTTCATAGGTTATTTTAATTTGGAAAAGCTAGAGCCCCAATTAGACCAGATTAATGAGATTCTACTGTAATTGTTTATGGTAATAATAGATTTGTTTAGTGGTCGGGATATAAGCTTTAGGTAAATCAAGAGCTCAGTTTGAATAAGAAGATATATGTAATAATGTTGAATCACCATCTGTTGCACTTATTAAGTATTTTTAACCACAATGAACATGGTTTGAGTCCTATTTGGGGCAACAATCTTTTATATTTTGTAATGCGAATCCATTCCTACAGTCAGACCTGTCAAACTTTCTTTGTGGTCAATTTGATGGCTGACATTCCTGCTACCTTGACCTAGACCTATTAGAGTAACCTCTACTACATGACAAAACAACCTTGGATATTGCTTACTACCTAGTTTCCATCCTTGGTTTTGGTACCACGCTGAAAGGAGCTTTGACATGCAGTATGTTTTGAAAGTTCTGGGACTGAGCAGTTTTTGAGGTCATATAGTTGGAGATATGTCATGTCTCATTTTTTCTTTCTCTATCAAGTGTAGTAGTATATGTGTGTATAAGTGTAGTATGTATATAGTAGGTAGAGAAGGTATCATATTCCACTCAAAAATTCAATATCGAAATTTCACTGGAAACATGTTTTTATGTCCCTGAATCCAGAAAGATTTTTTTTTTTTTTTTTTTTTTAAAGAAAAAAAGGTCCTTGTGTTTTTCTGTGGGCAACATAATTGAGAGACAAAGTCCATTAATACTAACTATTTAAAATTTTTATCTTCCAAGGATGTGACACAAAGATTGTCAAGAAGAAACTTTTAATGTTTTCAAAAATTGCTCTAATATAAATGTTTGTCTTTTTGGCAATCCCTACTTTTGGGAAACCTGAAGGTTTTCTTTCTGAATTAAGATATTTATTTAAATGGCAAATGTAATCTTGAGTTTTCTAGTAATAGCCTTTGAGGTCTTCTTCATTCTGAATGACTTTTGCATAACTGGTAAACCATGAGAGAAAGACAAACTTACTACACAAGAAATATAGATCTTGCTAAAACACAATTTATGTCATATACTTTATTTTGTGGAGCTAACCATTTCTCAAATATTCCTTGTTATTGGTTTCAATATTAAAGCACTTATACTTTTTCTCAAATGGGAGATCGTCATTTGTTTCATCTCTTGTTGTACTCCTGGTCATGCAAAGATAACCAAATTTCAACATTGCCAAGTAACCACTTTTAAAACATTTTGACTATTGCTTTACCCTAATATATTCCCTGGTTTCCCTTCTAATTACAAGGAACTAAGTAATAAGACCATTTCACGATTAGCCTGAAGTAGATAGAAGAATAATCTTCTGTGAGAATAATTTGCTTGCAGAGCAGGTGGAGAAAGTCTTGTGAATGAACACTTCAGATTTTTATCCCCAAGGCAGCTAGGCTTACTGCTTGAGAGTGGATTTAGTCAATAGGATCCTGTATAGCAAGACTCTTTCATTTCTCACTGACTGAGAAAATTTTGTTCCTGAAGTGATATTTATGTTGATTTGTGCTTTGGATGACAAGTGAGGGAAGGCTGTTGGCCTAGAAAGAATTATTTTCTGCTTTGAGTGCTGATAAGTCCTTTGACATTTTGGCTTTTATCCAATATTTAAGAGGAGATTTAAGTTAAGTCCTGCAGACTTAGTGCTCCTGCAATTTTTTGCATGCTGTGTGAGATGTTCTGATGGTCACCTGCAAGTCAACAAGAATGTAGCTTTGAAGGGTGGGGGTACATGGACTGCAGCTTCTATGACAGTTCTTCCTGTCAATGTTAGAGAGCAGGATACATACAGCTAGATGACCTTGAAATTGCTGGCAAAGGCAGCCAGGTTCTGTGTATCCTGTACCCAGCATTGATGAGCAATCTGGTAGACATGGAGACATTTGTGTCCCTTGGCATGGGTAAGTTTTTTAAAATGTTATTCAGTTTGTGGCAGAAGCTCTTTAGTTGTGCTGGTACTCCAGATCTGTAGCCATATTTTGGGTAGAGGTTGCCCTTTGTAGTGTAGTGGTTACCATACTAGCCTCTAAAACCCAAGATTGCAGGTGAAGACACTGATGATGCATAGAATGAAGATGGAGCACCGATGGAATAATGGCAGGGGAAACCCGAGAAAACCTGCCCTTGCGCCGCTTTGACCACCACAAATCTCATATGCGATTGCCTGGGCCAAACCCTGGTTGCACTTTTTAACTGCACTTAAATGCAAAGTTACGAAATGCTGCTTTTGGCTTACCACAACTCATTGTCCATTCTCAAAACAATTGGAGTGACCCTTGTAAAAGCAATACAGTTCAACTTTATTTCCTTTTGTCCTGGCTTTAATGTGTATAAATTCTTATGCCTGGTCTCAGTTTAATGACACTCCTAGTAACCTTCAAAGCATGTCTTTACATGCTAAAATGTAGTTTTTTTGCATTATGTTCGGTCCAAAGTTCAAGTTTTAAGAAGGCTTCATTCAAGTACTTCTCTAGACCTGTGATGTCATCGCTTGTTGCATAAATAAGCAGGTCATTAGCTTCAAGAAGGGCCTGGATGCCCTGTATATATATTAAGCATTGCACCGAGGACATTGTTGCTGCTCACTAGGGAGCTTTGTGCTAGATATTTCTTTTGGATGCATAATTTAGAGTGATTTTGCCTTAATACAGGAATAATTTTATCTATTTAAAGGAGTTGAAGAAATTTTGCTACATTGTGAATAAGTGTAGATTGCTCTCAATAATATATGTGACTTGGAAGTGTATGAAGACTACCAAGGTTGACATCTTTCTATACAGAATCCATCTGACATATTGAGAGATGCATGATGTCATCCTTAGTTCTTTATGAAATCTGTCATGGGCATAATTAATTATTCTTCTGGACACTGTAGCCTGGATGAATAGATTTCTGAAGAGAACTTAGATTTTCTGGGCAAATGTTTACCTGAAATTCTTCTTGGGCTTCCAACCAAGCCATGAAAATTGGTAATCTGAAGTTTCAAAGACTTCCCAGTCATCTTCAGGGAAACTGAACTGAGGGGAAAGAATTCCACTCCTATTTATAGTCGGTGGCCTTTGGAGGTGATGCCAACCAGGAGATAAAAAATGATGGGCTCTGCTACTTTAAGGATCTTCAAAGATTTCAAATTATGTATTACTTTCAATAACCTGTGCCATTACACATTCTGGTAAAAGCGGCATCTTACCCATATATTTTTGCTTCCTCTTATTTTATCTACAGTAGGTACAGGAAGTATTATAAAATTTTACACTGGGATTTCACTAGAAATGCAATTTCAAAGCAACTCAACAAAAACTTAAAAGATCTGAGCACATGCAGGTATCGCGCGCGCACATGCAGATGAAGAGAGAGAAAGAGAACAGCACAGCTTCTAAACAAAATGTTGAATAAATGCCAAACTTCATATTTGATTTTGACACTGTTAGAATGTTAAGTGATGTTTAAACAAATTCCCCTGGCCTTAATTGCCTACTCTTTACAGAGAAATACTTGCATTATTTTTGGGCCTCTAATAGTTTAATTAAAATATCATACATATAAAATATTTTCAATATTAATAAAACATATGTGTGGAATTTTCTATGAGTAACTTGTAAAAAATCTCAATTCTATATGAATTTTTGTGTAACTGAAAATCATAAGGGTAATGGATCCATTCAGAATAAAATGCTCAAGGAAGAGAATTTAAGGAACAAAAATGCACACATCACAGAATTTAAAAGATGTGAATGGATATGCAAGCCCAATAGCTTCACCCTTGTGGTTATTCTACTATCAGGCCAACTTACATCTAGATGTTGCCTCAACCTCTATTCATATTAAATTATATTTCTACCCAGTTTCCTCATTTTTGTTTATTTTCTTCAATAATTTACTTTTCCCATTGTTTAGATAAGCCCCAAACTCTTGAAGATTTCTTGTCTTGCTTTCATGTTTACAACATCTCTATTGGTAACTTAGCACACTTCTCAATCCTAAGTTTTGCTCTCATTTCTTTGGTTTCTTCGCATTCCAAAATTGCATATCAATAGTTGCTTGCATTCCACGCATCAGGCATCAATTTTAAACCTCCTCTTGTTCCTTTCAAGTTCACTACCTGGTCAATTTGTCACTTTTATCTACATAGTTCTCTCTATCCTTCAATTTCTTAGCTACCTGTATACCCTCAGTGGCTTTTGTTGCTGAAACTACCTAAAAGCTCCTGTATCTCCATGTCATCAATTCTTTGTTAAGCCTCTTTCCTTGCTCTGTCATGCCACACGATACCCAAGCTGATTTTTTCCATGAACTTGTTAATTCTATTAATCAGATATTTCTTCCCGTCACTTTCTCTTGTGATGTAATGATGCAACTTCATACTATCAAGTAGGATGGCTCATTTGGTAATGTCTGCAGCTGCATTCGGGAGGTTCTAGGATCAAATCCCATGGGCCAAGGTAAATACCAAATTGGATATTTAATAATGGGAGCTGGCTGTTTGCTGCCATCTGAATACAGATGGTAGAAGCAGCTAGAATGGAGGTCTCAAAGGCTGGCTGTACTCCACAATCTAACCACAGATGATGAAAGCAGCTAGACTCTGGCACCCTAATGTCATCGCTTGGCAGGAAGCAAAGCGATATGATACAAGGGATGAGCCCTGAAAGGCTACTGTCCACCATGAGGCACCTTACTGAACAAATCCATTGCAAAATGAACAAGTAGTTAGTGACGTAAAAATCTTCATACTGGGCTCTTATGTTGGTGCTTGAGACCCTTATGCAGACTTCTGCAAACAATGGACTGATAGTCCAAAGCACACAAGTTGGTGCAACAAACATTTAGGACTACTCTCAAATGCAGTCCTTATACCAATGATATTCTCTGGTGTTTTCCACTTTTTATATTAAACCTGGAGGCTTTTTCTTTGGAGCAGAAGTCACCAAATTATGATGTACATGTATTGTAAGACCTCCAAACTGTGTGAGAAAACTCGCAATTATTAATAAGCCTTCACTGCAAATGCATGTAGAACACCAGTCCAGTTCTCCATCCTGGCTAAATGCTACATGCTTGCAACAATGTAAACAGTAGAATCCACATGAGCATAAGTGAAATAATCAAGATTTAAAAGCACCTGTTTCTTTTTTCATGTCAACCACCAAACACTCATTCACTGGCCTGGCATCTACACCAGACCTAACAGTAGCCATTCCCATTATCTCACGAGATTGAAGTCACTTTACTCAAGGATGTTGGATTGTATGGCCATAAAGCTTACTTTTGTACAAAGTATGTACCATACAAAAATGAACATCCTGGTAGAATCCTAAGAAACCAGATGATTTCTAATTTGAGGGAATAGAAGCCAATAACTATGATGTAAAGTAATATAAGTGAGTTGGGAAATGGTAACACTACATCACTGAAAAAACACTAGATTCAAAGAACATATAAGATGTTTATACCAGAAACAGACAAATCAGCAGTAGCACATCATTTCTGGACCTCAAATCACATCACACGTGGAATAAAACTTTTGAAACCGATAAAAAAACAACTATGAATTAGAAACCTGGGAGAAAATACATGTACAAAACACAAAGACCACATAATGAATTTTGAATTACCGCCACCAACCACCCTTGGGAGATATACAAAAGCGGCACGATCAGTTGGAAAATTGTTGAGAATGAAAACAAATGTCCTGTTCCCAAAATGTGTTCAAGTAAGTGTTTTTAGTGATGTGTTACCATTTCCCACAACTTATATAGACAGATGATTGTCCTTTAAATTGCAGATAATGCCATTCTGACCTTTTTGGTAACTACCTATTTAAAGAAAAAATGAAACTAATCACATTGTAAAGAAGAAGGAACCTAAACCTGTAAATCTCATCACTCTCTTAACGAATCAATAATAAAATCTGTCCATCTCAAAAATGACCTATCAAAACTAGAATTCAAAAAAAAAGATGATACCAAAGCCCATAAGTATATCTTACATCTATATAATCCAGAAAACACATTAGTCACATTAGTCACACAAAAAGCTATTTAAAGTACAGGGTGGTGCATGAAAAACTGGCCCTAAGTAAACACTGCTCGTCTGCCAATTACATATGAATTGTTGCCCGCCATGAGCAGATATGATTCCCACCTTGATGCAATATTAAGGAGCCATTTTTCATATTAACAATAGCTTTGCAGCAATAGATAATTGGTGGGCGACAATGAGCAGTCTAGTAGTTTTTCGTGTGCCATCCTGTATTATGTAAACATTATGCCAAAGTTGGCCAATTAAGTGACAAAACAGCAACAAAGATTGTATGTAAACAATGAAAGATACTATGCCTCAACAGATAATCCTGTAGACACTTTAACTCTGCTTGCATGTGATGGATGTTGCTGTTTCTCAAGAAAGCTTCTAGAATCAACTAGATATCCCCAGTATTCCTCATTAGCTTTTGAGAAAATTTAATGTATAGTTATTAATATTACCTGGCAAAACACTTGCCCAGACAATGGAGGAAAGCAGAAATTATGTCCTCCTAGAAAATGAAAACCAGCGGACCTAGAAGAAGCTGCATGCAAATTACCGTTACCAGTTCTTACTGTCAAATGGTAGCTCAGAATGATCATAAATGTGAAATAGTTCTTGGGCTCCCAGGTCATGAAGGACTTCAGGATATTCATTTTTATGTAATTTACCTTGAAGAAATGTAATTGTTGATGGAAGTTTATGTACTGTCCCTCTAGCGATAGAAGATCATACTTAATGTGGTGCCTTCAAGATAACTTGAATTCTGCCCCTCTAGCAATAGGTGTTTTTACTTGATGGTTCAGAGTAGGTATTGTACCTATACAGTGATATAAAATACATTTATATGTTGCTCCTGTCTTGACCCCAGAAGGGTAATAACATTCAAGTACAGACACAAAGTGTATGATGTTCATATTCAGTTTAACAAAGAACAGAGCAAACTTTGAATGTTATTCATTATTGTACCTGGAGCGGGCATGGGCAAGCTGGTTGTGTTGGAAACATAACCACATCTGAAGCACTGTAGTGTGCTTTCTCTTCTGTAAACAATCACTATTCATTCTTGATAGAGTGTACTATGGCTTTAGTGCAGGCTCAACAGTCAATTGTGACGTCATTCAGTGATTGAAAAGTATAAAACTGTAATGTTACAAAATCTTAGATAATTGTTGGTTTTGAAGTGTAAAAAGTGAAATATTTTGTGTTTCAGATTTGGCACAAGCAATGCTTCAAATGTCAAGCTTGCAGCATGACCCTAAACATGCGGAACTACAAAGGCTTCAATAAACAACCTTACTGTGAAGCGTAAGTACCAATTACTATTATCTTGAGGTGATGTAGATGCATGCTAAGTTTTGCTTAATATGTGCTCAATATCATACTACATGCACACGTTTTCTTGGGTACTAGATTTACAAGGAAGCTAGGGCCAGGGGGGAAGAGGAGAGAAGTTGCCAACTTGTTGTTTCTGCAGTATTGTCAACCAAAAAGTTTTTTTTTTGAGCCCCTCAGCCATTATGGTGAATAGGTTATCTAATTACTGCAAACCAGCTGAATTATTAAATGAAATAAAGTGCACATGCATGTGGGTAAACTTTGGGATCTACAGACTGAATGAAACCTTATTCTTGAAGCCACTAGATGCCAAGGTATATAGCATACATGTCTCAATGTTGTCACTCTGCTCTCCTTCCGAAGTTCCTTGAAACCTACTGAATGAAGACTAGGGATGCAAGTGCTCAAGAAAAGGTGCACATAATACTAGTAACTTAACTCTAACTAAACATATGAGGGCGATCCAGAAAGTAACAAACGTTTTGCCATAACTAAATAATAATGAAAGATATGAACCCAAAACTTTATTTACAAAGTTGCATTACCTTACTCTATTTCTCAACGTTATCACTATTACTATCAAGGTATTTGTCACATGGTACCAGTGTTTCAATGCCTATGTTATACTCTTCCATCGCTAAAGATCTGAGCCAAGATGTTGAGATTTTCACCAGTTGAGACATTTTTTCCACCCAAAAAGTTATGTATGGTGACCAAAATGAAATACCGGGTTTTTCTGAATTCTTTCAACATTTGCTTTCAATTCCTTCATAACAATTGGAACTTCCTCTCTGGTCTTTGCCAGGGATACTGGTTCTTCCTTGATTACACGTAAATTATGTGCCATTTCCTCACTGAAGACTCCCTCGTTGTATTATCACTATACACTTGCATTTTTTACTATACACTTGCATTTTTTACCTATAAAATTTGATTGACCGAACAGTTTGTGCATTAAAAAATGAATAAGTTCATTGGCGGTAGAAAAGTATAACATCAGCAGTGAAAAACTGTATCACATGACAGTAAATATCTTTCATTATTATTTAGTTATGCCCATTCGTTTGGCACTTTCTGGTTGGCCCTTGTATTAAATGAATACTCAACATCAAGAGAACTCTCCTGGTGACTGTACATACATGTCAACTTTTACAGTTTGCCAGTAAAATGCACTGAAGCAGAGATCTTTCTAAGACAAAATGACAAAGAAGCAATTTTTGTGGCTTTGTTGGTTGATTCGAAGTGTTACAGGTTTTCGTGAGGACATTCTATTGCAATATATAATTGAATGTACTATGCTAATTGGCATACTTTCCGCGATAGGTCAGACCTTATCTGTACATGTATCCTTCCATCAAACAATATTCCCCCCTTCATTGAGTTGCAATAAAATGCATAGTGTGCAGGTTTAAAATTTTATTACACTTCTAGTAGCCAGTAGTAAATGGGTGTAAAAAGTTGATAACAGGCAATATGAATTGTAAAGTTAAATCCCTGTTGCAAATGGTTCATCTTGTTCACTATCTAAGGCTGCAGTGAAGTTTTTGTTTATAGTTCATATAATGAAACATAAAATTTGTGTATAGCTCAAGTGACATTCTTTGATTTAACCCTTAATTGCATGGCGTTGCACTTATACAACAAAGATGATTAATCAAAGCTTTTAGTATTTTTAGTGGACTTTTCTAATTTCTTATTACACCAACTTTCAGCAATAAAATTAGGGCCCACCTGGTGTGTCTGCCTCACATTCAAAAGGTCGCGAGTTCGAATCTCACTTAGGGTGAGTTACCCTGATAAGGTTTTTTTCGGGGTTTTCCCTTATCCTGAGAAGACGAATGTTGAGTAACTTTAAGCTCCATGGACCCCGAGATCATTTGAGCATCATTTCACAAATTTCATTCATCGTCTATGACCAACCAGGTTAACGGACATTAAATTACCAAATTATCGTTATATTCCTCACCTCAGCCGGGAATCGAACCCGATACCTCCGGGTGAGAAGTCAGCTCACTGACCACTCGACCATGGAGGCAGTCTGCTCTGTACTTGTTCAAGGTGCACTGGTCCCTTATGAATATAATTCTGTAATTACCTTGTAGTTGGTTGCATGAGCGATGTAACTTTTTTCCTTCTCTCAGAAATACAATTATATATTTTATATATTATCACAAAGATGTTTCCTAATTATAAATTGATTCAAACATAAAACTCTTGGCTGGGCAGCTAACAGATTGATTGAAAAAGTTTTCTCTATCACCTTTTTAAGTACAGTTTCTGTAGTGATTTGCCAAAGATCATTGTTGCTTATTATTTTTCCTTCCTTACAAACAAATGGCTTAACTCCTTGTTTACAAATGTTATAGGACTAATGAAGTTGGCCTTCCCTGCCTTCTTTGATTATTATTTTTCTTTTCTCCTTTAGGCGAGACAGAAGTGTTTTTTAGTGATTGTGGTCAAAAGTGTCAATTTTCAGATTTTTTGTTAATTTTGTCATGTTTTATAGTACATATTTACAATGATTGATTCTCCAAGAGCAGATGTAACACATGTTTTGGATGCCATTTTAAAGTGTTGTGATGGTTAAATGAATATCAATCTTTAAAGTATTTATCTCAGGTTCACTTTTTCCCCCCAATATTCAAACTGTCATCACCCACAAAAACTAGAGGTCTCAACATTTTTCACAAAGCACTGCATAATATGTGGTTGGATTTTTTATAATGGTAAAAAATTAATTAGTATAATCGTGCACTGGTTTTTGCGGTTTTTATCACTTTATGATGTAAAATATTTTCTTTTTTAAGAAATGCTATCCACTATAGGAAAATTTCAATCAGACAATTTCATACAAATATGTTAAGGAATGTAATTTTAAAAAATTGTGCATGTAGATTTTTATTTTTGCTAATTAAAATATATCCAGAATGAAAATTCAAGTTTCTTTGAAATTTGGTGTGAACACTTCTTTTGTTGCCAGTCATAAAGCTCTAGCTAAAATACTTTTTAAATCACTTTTATCTCTTATCCTAAGAAATTAATGTAGGTGGAGTAATACATTATTAAGCATGAGCAATAACATATGAATGACAATAAAAATTCATGCTAAACCTGGATCTTAACTTATAACATTTGGCAAGTAATATAACTGCTTCAAAGGTGTGTGGTTTAGGACAAACCCAGATGACCTCAGCCTCATTTCAATGTCTGTTGCAGGTGCTATTTTATAAGAATGCATGACATAACTTTTATTATGGGAAGAAAGGTCATTAACGTCTTCTCAGAGCATTATCATAGTATACTATGCAGTTCTGAAACTTGGCATGTTTTTTGTTTTTGTTGCTTTGATTTTGTTTTTGCACCTGTGTGACTAGTGCTCATAGCAGAATGCTTTTAACTAGGGATGGGCAGAAAATAGCATAAGTTATCTCAGTGTAACGGTTAAGAAAGTGATTGAGACAGTAACTACACTTACCCACTGATGACAAAAGTAATGAATACCAAATATTGCCTTACCCTGCATGTCAACAGTATGAAGTGTTTATAGTCCTGTCTTATTGGCTGCTGGGCTTATAACTGCATACTGCTATAGAAACTAGTTCCCTAGTTAATATAAAAAAAATGTATTCTCTGCATTCAGAGTATTTCAGTCAAATTACTTTCCTTTCAATAATGACACATCTGTAGATTATTATCCAAGATATGAGAGAGGTTACCGCATCTTCATGACTAAGCTTCATTTTATTAACGGTCGTTGCTTTCACAGATCGTAAAAAAGTGATTTTTTTATTACGTGAAACAAATCGTACATAATGATAAGAAGAAAGAGAAAAGTGGAATAAACCCATATCCGGCAAGTGCGATTAAGTAATGCGACGAGTTTGTGAAAACTTCTTGTTGGCAAGAAATAACACTACGTTCAAACTGCTAGAGGTTAGGGCACTACATATTATAGCATTGACGCAGGTTAACGACATCTATTGGAAAGCAGCAATTACATGGTCTAACTGAAAACAAAACCTGGGAGCTGGATACCAATATGGGCAATATTATCATTAACCTTCTGAAAGTTCATCTGATACTGAAGTCGCGGAATCAAATGGAAGTTATGTCCTCAGTTCACTCCACATTTACGACGATATGGCCAATCAAGAAGGGAACGCGGATAGATACATTTAGGTGTGTTTACATTCGTGATAAGGGTATAAAAAGGAACAGATGCCAAAGTAATGAAGAGTAGGAACTAGTAACTGAAGCAATGGGGATAGTTCAGAGTCTGGATGACATCATTAATTGCATATGCATTGGTACGACTTACCGAGAGCTAGATACTATGCGCGAACCTTTTCTTGGGCGCTAGTTTTACGGGGAACTGGAGGAGGGCGGAAGAAGCCCTCTGTCTTTTCGCAGTATTATCAACCAAAGAGAGCGTTTTATCCTTTCCTATAGACTTCATGTATCCTAGGAAACAACAAATATGAATCTTTATTTTGTCACATAAGTCCTCCAACTTGCCGGATAACAAACTAAGTACAGCCTTTTTTAACATAATCTAAAACTTCTTCGCGAATATCCATTTTCATTCATTTATTGATTTATTTGGTGCAGGTTAAACAATCAGAATTGAAACTGTTTATTCCGTCGCGGTTACGCAGCGGCGGGGGGGGGGGGGGGAACACAACATACGTCACGACTAAAATTCAATTCCTCGTAATGATTCTATTAATATTAATAAATATAAGAGTATTTCAGTTAATATTAGGATAGGATAAAACGTTAAATATTACACTGGCGTATTAGGCTATTATTTGCGCTTAAGCAACTCGCAAATAACAGTCTAAGCCACTTATAATATAAATGTTTCTCTTCAAGGCCCTAAACCATTATGGTGAATGTTATCTATTTTACCACAAACTAGCTGAATTATTAACAAAACACAGCGCACATGTATGTGTGTGAACTGTGGGATATACAGATCCAATGCAATCTTTGGATTAAAGCCACTAGTTGTCAGGGTGTATATCATGCTTCATGCCTCATTCTTGTTGCTCTGCTCGGCTTCCGAAATTGCACGAAACCTGCCGATTGAAGATCAGGGAGTCGAGCGCCCAAGAAAATGTGCGTGCCTAGTACGTCAACTCGTTAAATAGTATCAATTTGCTGTAATATAGACAGGAGTGGCATTGTCGATATAATATACCATATGGTGGGATAAATGTCTACTAATTACCCATTTTGCTGGGTATATGTAACCTAAAGAACTTACATGCAGCTTTTGTGATGTAGACAATAATAGTTTAGCCAATTGGGAGAAAGCGCCACAGAGGAATACATCTTGGTGTGTGCATGCGCGCAGGAGGATAGAAACAAGTGCTATTATTAACCACTTTAGTAAAATGGACAGAGTTAGAGAATCCTCGTTTTAGTTGCATCAAATATCGTAATCGTTACTGTAACGTTTGTAATTATTTGTGTGACGTCAATGTACTATAACTGCGATAGTTATAACTGGTACCCAAAAATAACTCGCGTCTCTAGTTTTAATCAACCAAGCAGTTTTTTTTTTTTTTATTTGAGATAAAAATGCTTGTACCCATTATTTGTCAAGATTAATATGACACAAAGAGAATTTGTACTGCTACAAATTATACTAACAATGAAAAAGAGGACGATATATCCTTCTGATTTGTAAAAGATCCAGTAAGATGAGCTTATAAGACATTTTACATACATTAATGTATAAACATATAGGGTTTAATGACCTAGTTGTGATTGGCACATTTTCTGTATGAAAATAACTTCGCGGTTACAATAAAATTGCCCTTGGGCCCACGTGCCCAAATTATTATTGTTGCTATTATTTCTCGTATCTCCTGTCGATATCGGTGTCTCAGTTGCATAGGTACTGGTCTTTTGATGCTAAGTTGGTGAGTTCAAACCTGTCTTCAAGCATGCTTAAAAGCAACAGCCCCCATGTACGTAGATTTACTGGCCTGTAAAATAACTTCTGCTGGACGAAACTGCTGCACACTAGCGGCGCTGATATGATCCTGACAGTTAACAGCATCGTTAACAATTTAATTTCATTAGAATATTAAATTAAATATGCTCTATGGTGATTAAATATTAAGAATGCAGTGTTTATTTTTCGCCAAAAAAACACAATGAAAATATTTGTCACCCGCTGAGATCATCCTAGTAGGTAGCCACCAGGAGTGCTAGAATTAAACCAATGCATTTTCTCTTACACATGGGGCGTTTTGACTGTCTATAGTGTGATTGTCTCCTGAACTCAACATTTTTATTAAAAATGTTTTTTCACTGTAGGACAAGAGTTGGATAGATAGCCAGATTGAAAAATTAAATGCCAAAACCAGGACTTGAACCACGGATCTCTCAATAGCTGTAATGATGCATGGAATTTACGAGTATTAACGCCCTCGTGAAATTAGGCTGAACTGTTTACTGGACTTGCAGTGACATTTTAGATAAATCACCCCCCCCTCCCATCCTCTTTCAGTCTGGTGTCATGTGCCAATCTCACCATGCATTGCCTGCTGTCATGACCCTGGCCTCTGTTGTGTACATTCCGTGTACTGATCATGGTTTGAGTGTAGCTAACTTCAAGCCATCTGCTTAAGAATTCCTATCTGGTAGTTGCTTTTTCTGATGAAAATATTGTTAAAAATGAAATGTAAATGACGTGTTATTTATGGACGCTCTTTAACTGCTGTGGTTCTCAGCGTCCCATTCATTATTGGGTGTGAAAGACCGCTTAAAATTCTCAGAGACCTCTCTATCAAGCTTGAGGTAAATCTACGACACGGGACCAACGGCTTTACTTCCCGTCCGAAGGAAGCCATGCTAAGGATTTTTACGCCCGAAAAAATCCATCGTCCTCGTGTTAATTAAACTAGGAGATGCAGTAATCGTGTCCAATGTTGCCGTAAATACTAATGCAGGAGACACAATAGAAAAATTGTTTTACCAGTTATGAAACTTCAATAGGTGTATTAATATCTGAAAGATGGGTTTCATATTTCAAACAAAATTTTGCATACTGCCACAGCACTGAAGAAAATTTCTATTCTTTCTTTCCACAATAAATCTAATCCTTTATTGACAGTATTATTTTACTACATATGCCACTCTTCCTTTGATTCCTAAACCAGCTTTCGTAATGCTTCTAAAGATACCACCCCAAAATGGTTGGAATAGCTGTTACGGTTAAACTGAGAGGTGAAAGGTAATGGACTGGTCATTCATTCATAACCAGGTGTTATGAGTTCAAATCCCAGCAACTGCAGTCAAATGTACCTTATCTCTGGTAAAGGAGGGGGAGGACCCAAGAAAATAAACTGTGTAATGGCACGCTTCGGGATCAATGGATTGTATTTGACTGCAGTTGCATGGATTTTGCATTGCACAGCAGGAGCACTGAGAAAATTTGCTTTCTCTGCTTTGCTCAAACGGGCTACCAGTTGGTGGCCCCTGTTTACAACATGAGGTAACCTTTCTTGCTAGAGCAACATTATCTGTCCAGACTTTGCCCATGGATGGACATGAATGTAACAGAAACCTGTAATTTAAATACATCTCCCCATTTAGGATGATAATTATTCTCAATTCCTGTTCTTGTTTTAAACCACACTTCAGTCCTTGTATAGACTGTCACCTTTTCCATAAGTTCCTAGTCGGCAGCAACTTTTAAAACTTTCTTTATTTGGCTGTCCTTTTACGGTTGCAGGTTTATTCTTTAGCATGGAATCTATCTCCTATGTCCAATTTTTCTCAACAGTCTAGTTTATGTAAACGCAAATCACGTAGTAGTAATACATTAGTTTTGCAATTAAACTCTCAAATTATAGCTTCCCACTCAAACTCCAATTGCTCTCTTTATTAACTACAGCATATCATTTGTCAGCTGGGGAATCTCTATTTTATATATAACACACTTTTCTCATGCCGGAATTTGTCACCTCCTGTCCATACAAACAAAGGAACTTCAGTCACATAGCAATCAGCCTTTGACTATCACTTTAACCTATGGTGCTCCCTTATTCCACTTCTACTTACAAAGAAGCAAGTAATAAGACTATTGCTGCTAATTTTTTTCTTGAATAGAATGAAGTAAATAGAAGCATAAGCTTTTTAATAATAATTTGATGTAGAGAAAGTCATGTGAGTGTAACACAGCAGGTTTTTTTTTTTTATTTGGTTTCACATGCTGGTGCCTAAATTAAATTTATTATATGGAATGTGGCAGACGAAAATTAAATGCCATAGTCAAATTTGAACCACGGATCTCCAGATATTCTTATTATTTATTTATTTATTTATTTTTTTGTTTATTATCTACTAAGTCAGCTGAGGTTGCAAGTAGTTGACTAAATTCCCAATGTTCTATCTAATAGATAATAATTATACTTTATCATGGTAAGTAATCAAAGTGAAGTGTATATGTGAAATTTTGAGGGAAATTTTGAAAAGTGTTGAAAAACAATCTATTGAATGCGTTCATAAACTTTTGTATCCGGATTTAGCCGCTAAATATATGAATTTAAGTGAAAACTGGAAATCTGCCATGTTCCGATTAAGGTATATTTCAAATGCTATCATTCTATTTTTTTTTTTTTTTATTTTTATTTTTTATTTTTTCCATTTGTATATCCCCCTTTAACATCAATGGTCATATCCGGGGCTTTGACTTGTGAAACTGTAGGTTCAGAACATTAGGTTAAAAAACTTTGTTAACCTAATTAACTTTATTACTAAACACACGCACATTTACTCTCACATTCATACTTCCAGACTCTATGGGGGTACTTCCGTTAAAGAAAAATTCCCCGCCCCGGCCGGGAATCGACCTCTGGGTGAGAAGTCAGCTCGCTGACCACTCGACCACGGAGGCAGTCTTATCATTCTATATTCTTTACATTAGTACATTCAATATGTTAAAATATCTTATATCTCATACTGGATCTGCAGGAAACAGTTAAAGTACATTCTTCAGTATTTCAGTGCACCAACACCAAGTTATTTTGCTCGTAGGTTACAGCACAATAAATGTAAAATAATCCTCTATTGATAAAACAGTGATAATGGAAACCTCAGAAATAAATACTGCAGACGTGCATTTATGCCAGTCAGATGATTCAGGACAGAAGCACGTGTCTTCACATAGTGCGTAGTAATATAATTTGGTACTCCGTTTCCGTGGGGAATCGAAATCGATTCGAGTCCAATTACTCTGAATACAGTCTGCGCATCGCGTGCTAAATTCAATACAAATCGAGTTCTGTGTAATATAACAGGTTTTGAGGTTATTGGACGTTTTTGAGAAACATAAGCTGCGATATTACGGGCACTATAAAAATCGCATTGTGATACGATCTATTTCACCAATTCCTGGCGCTTTTTTGAATACAACAAAATGACGAAGAGTACGATTGCATAAAGGAGTAATATATTTGGTGTTGTAAACAAGATTTTAATACAAAGATGTTTCCGTGTGACATATTTCGATTCCACTATCGGATCCAATATCCAATACGATCTGAATCCGCGTTTTCATTTAGTACTCAATGTGGAATTATACTCAAATCGATTTAAATTCCTCATGGAAATGTGGTGTTTCGCTCTGTTTAAACCAGGTTCCCTTCTAACTGAGTAGATTGTTGTATTAGATGGCTGTGGATATTTCATATATGCAGCATTTTGTTATTAATATCCAAAAGAGTATCTTAAAGAGAGTGTTTTTGTCCAAGCAAGAGATTTGGAAACAATTACCTCTGTAACTTGAGTGGAGAATATGTTTAACTGCAGTGCTTTTTGCTTGCATGAGTGATGTCTCAATGTTTATTGAATACACAAAATAAATTGTACCAATTAGTCCAGGAAGCGCGCCGTTCACATGACACATTAGACAAGGAAATACATGTTTACGACTGTTCAAAGTTCGTGTAGTTTGAGAATGAAGAAACAATTCTCGGAAAAGTGAATGTATTTTTGGGATGATATTCCAAATTTTTGTTGTAAACACAAGATGTTAGTTAATACATCAGGTTTCATCAACTCCATAAGGTGCTGCTGGCATTTTTTGTGAAGATTGAGTTCTGTCCCGAAGAGACCGATTTTACTGTATGGATGCAATTTTGAATTTGGAAGCAGTTGGAATAAATTGTCAACGTTTGTAATAAAGACCGTTTTTGCATATTTAATGTACAGTTAAGAAATGATAGCACCTGTGTGGTGTTTGTAGTGATCAGTCATCGACATGGTAAAGGTAACGTTCAATATCTCTTATTTTTGGAGTTTTTATTTCAGCTGCTTTAACTAATTGGTCATATCGCGATGAATCTGTTAAGGAGACTCGGTCGATATGTGGTGGTCAGCACCTTCAAGGTGTCATCTCTATCCCCCACCTAAGATTTTGCCACATACAGTTTCAAATGATTGCTTTAGATTCATACATTTAATTATGTGTCTATTGGAAAAGTGCGCTTTATGACAAAAATTGTAGCTACACTGGCAACACATTGATGTTGAGGATTGAGTTGGCATATTTTTTTTTAGTTTGAAAATGCATTGCAAACAAAAAACAATCCTGTTTTTGGCTTTCTCTCTTGTAGGGTCCTTGACCCGAGAAAAAAATAATTAAGTTTTAAAGGCTGACTTTTGGCCTGTCTTCTGTCCAATTATCAGCTGTAAAACCGGGAAGATCCATAGTGATCCTTGACAGCTAGTGCGCTGTCTCAGCTGATAAGAGGCGTGTCTGCTTCTCTACCAATGAGCAATGATGCCATCCTTGTTGCAAGATGTACCAAACATTCCTCAATGCAGTTTCAGTTGGCGCCGAGCAATCCTAGTGTAATTGTAAATATAAGCAATGATAATAGTGGCATTAACTTTAGAAACAACGGTGAAGATTAAGTTTACGATGAAGATAATTTAGAAGACTGAGAGGTTTGGTGCTGTAGTCATGGACGGGACGAAGTGGCAACAGTGTGACGGAGCGGCCACGAGGCAAGGCAACTTCAGCGATCACTACGGATCTCCGACTGTAGTATGTGAGGTGCTGATAATGACCTTCGCCAACACTGAGGCTACAAACAAGACTGTACTAAACAAATCTTATAATCAAGATTTCTTGTTGCGCTGACAAAGTTGGCAAAAATTGCGTTTCAGTTTTTCCCATTGATGGATGCCTCCAAGAAAAGCACTGACGAGAGAAAACTTTCAAATTTGTATAAGCTATTTCGTTAAATAATTGTTACATTCACACTAATATAGGTACTCAAGAAACTAGGCCTTACGAAGGTCGGCTGATAAGTCCCGGGCCTCACACAGATATGGTGCCACTAGGCCAGTTAGACGGTAGCATCGTATAGTTTAACTCGAGACTAGCTTGTATCCATAGTTACAGGTCAATAGCTTTTGTTTTCGATGACAGCATTTTAAACAAGACAACTTAAAAGTTTTCACGAAAATGGAAGATTTGGAAAAACGAACCGTTATTATGTACTTCCATTTGAAAGGCTTAACGCTTAAAGAAATCAAGGAGGAAATGTGCAGTAGATTGAAAGACTCTGCCCCTTCACATTCAATGGTTAAAATGTGGTTTGCAGAGTTTAAAATGGGACATAGGAGCATTAGTGATGAGCCTCGCTCTGTGCGTCCTGTAGAAGTGACAACTTCATTGATCATTGAAAAAAAGCATCGTTTAGTACTGGAATACCGCAGATTAAAGTTGTTTGAGATAGCAGAGGCTGTAAACATATCAAAAGAACAAGCAGGTTCTTTCACAAGGTCTGTGCAAGTTGGGTGCCGCGCTTGTTGACACCTGATCAAAAGTTGCAAAGAGAAACTGTTTCTGTTACGAATGTGGATCTCTACCGTAAAAATCCCAATGAATTTTTGAGACTACGTGTTACCATGGATGAAACTTGGATGCATAACTACACTTCAGAAGTAAATCACAGTCAAAACAGTGGATTGCGTCTGGTGAACCAACTCCAAAAAAGGCAAAGTCAATTTTGTCAGCTAATAAGTTTATGGCGAGTGTTTTCTGGGATGCACAGGGAATTATTTTTATTGATTACTTGGAAAAGAGTAAAAGTATCACTGGTGACTACTGCCAAGCTTACTGCAACGTTTGAGTGATGAGGTGAAAAGAAAAAGACCTCGCTTGGCAAAAAAAAAAAAAAAAAAATATCTCGTTTCATCACGACAATGCTCCGGCCCATTGTTCTATCATTGCAATGGGAAAAATGTGCGAATTAAAGTTGGAATTGCTTGAACATCCACCCTATTCGCCAGATCTAGCACCCAGTGACTACCACCTGTTTCCAAACCTCAAAGATTATTGGAGGACGAAGATTTCACAGCAACGAGGAAGTCATTGATGCTGTAAACAGTTATTTTGATGACCTGATAAATCGCACTACAGAGATGGTTTGATTAAATTAGAACACTGATATAACAAGTGTATTAACCTTTCTGGAGATAATGTTGAGATATAAAAAAAATGCATATAACATAAATTGTGTGTTTTAACGAGTTAAACATTTTCTGTTAGCTTTTGTCTATCTCTTACGGTTTACCAGTTATGCAAAATTCCGCAAATTTCATATATATCAGGTAAATATTTTCAATATACGATATTTTAATCAACATTGTTGAGCCATTTTTGAGCAAATCAAAATGTTCGAAAAAAGGGTAGTTAGGATGGAGGGATTTTCTTGAAAATCTTCGGGTCGCATCCTTGGAAGATAGCAAACCTAAATACCAAGTTTGGTATTTAACGGTCTTTTCGTTTTTGAGCTATGCTGCCCACAGACGCACACGGTCCTCTTTCTAATGCTTTTTTCGGACTCATGGTACTTCAAAACATATATTTCCTGTGAAACTCCAACATCAAAATTTTGGATACCTTCTCTATCCATTATGTTCATGCGGGCTAGAGAAGGTAATAATAATGTGTTGGAAACACTGATCACTTCCTGAGAGCTGAAATCAGCACGATGATGTGTCATCGCTTCGTCTTGCCTTAATTGTCTAGTTCGCCAGCCAATTGAGAAATCAGACATGCTGTGACGTGTTGAGCAGATTTTATAACTACATGGATGGAATCTAAACGCACACCCTCTGCCACAATCAGCTGATACATCAACCTTGAGAATCGTGCCCAAACTTGATCTGGTGCGCATTCGATGTCGATGAGTTGGAGAGCCAAACCTACACGGCAAGCCATTCCTTGCGGTGATTCACACATGACGTAGGCGACCTTCAGGAAATGAAGCATGGCAGTGTGTTACACACGTGGCTTGGAAGTGCGGTGCCATCAAAAGCCCCGCCGCCCACCTTTTCACGGAATTCCTTGTGGTAGTGGCCAAACAAGCAGAGAATTCCGGAACTAATATGGAAATAATGATGTAGAGATACAGAGATGCGAAAACTGTTGGACTCACCTTTTACTTTCTCTAGCCCGTATGTACAATGTACATAGGGATAGAGAAGGTATTGCATTCCACTAAAATTCGATACCGAGATTTCACCGGAAATATATGTTTTTGAGACCCCCTGAATCCAAAAAAGCATTTTCAGAACAAAGTCCGCGCGCGTGTGGGTGTGTGCAGCACAGCTCAAAGACGAAAAGACCATTAAAAACCAAATCTTGTATTTAAGTTTGATATCTTCCAAGGATGCGACACAAAGAGTTTCAAGAAAATCCCCCACCCCATACTACCCTTTACAGGGAAACAAAATCAAAAATATTGATTTTCTTAAAAATGGCTCTCACGATTTTGATTAAAATTGTTTGGTGTTTGTAAACTGTTGCGTTGCGTTTTGCGTGTTTATATGTGAAGGCTTACTTTAATAATATGAGTCCATACTCTTGCGCTTACGTTGCGTCTGCGCTTGCATTTCATTGTGAATGTAGCATAACAGTTCTTAGTAAGCAATACACTATTAAAGCCCTACTTCGTAAAATTTTATTGGGTATCACCTCCTTAAGTTTACTAATGCCAAGCTCCCATTATCTGCTTTACGATAAAACCTAACACTTCGAAGGTTATGTAAGAATCTGATTCTTCCTCATGCAGCCTGCAAAGAGATTCCCGTTGCGTTTTATGAGATTAGATACCAGTTAAATGAACAGTTTCCATTTAGTCTCAGAAGCTTTAAGTGAAGGTGAAATTCTATTTATCATTCAATTGCTGTCCCGTTTCACATAACCAAATACCATTCGTACGCCATTGATTTTGTTATTTTCTTTCTCTTTGAAAAAAATGTAAATGGCGTGTTGTTTATGGACGCTCTTTAACTACTGTGGTTCTCAGCGTTCCATTCTGCTCAGGGGCCTCTGTCAGGCTTGAGGTTCTTTTACGTGCCGTAAATCTACGACACTGGACCAAGGGCTTTACTTCCCTTCCAAAGGAAGCCATGCTAAGGATTTTTACGCCCTCCAACGGGTTTAAACCCGCGACCTTGGGTATATGAAGTCAGCATGGTAACCATTACACCACGGAGGGCGACAGTCTTTCTCTTTAGTTTTTCTACTACATATAGTAAGTTAGAAACGTATTGTATTCCAAAATTCGAAGTTGAGATTTCTCCGGAAATGTGTTTTGAGGTACTCTGAATAAAAAAAAAAAAAAGTGTGTTCCATTGACATGACTTTCTCTACATCTCTGTAAAATATTATTGTTAAGAAGCTTACTCTTCTATCTACCTCTTGCTAATCGAGATAAACATTAACAGAAATGGTCTTATTACATAGTTCCGTTTAAGTAGAAAGGAAATGAGGGAGTACTTTGGCTAAAGCGATAGTCAAATGTTTTAAAAGCTGGTTGCCATGTGGTTGAAATCCGATTCTCTGCGTTCCCATATGACAAAAATTAAAAGTATTTTGAAGTAGTAGAAAAGTCATCTTGAATGAAGCGGTCTTCAGAGACTATTCCCAGAAAATTCAAGATATACAGTTTGCAATGTAAATGTCTTTAATATACAGTATTTTAATAAAAATATGAGAGCCATTTTTGAGGAAATTAAAAATGTTGACATTTTTTCCATGTAAACGATAGTTTGTGATGGGAAATTTTTCTGAAAACACTATACTGTACATCATGTGCATTGTGTATAGAGAAGGTTACTATTGTATTCTACCAAGTCCGTTGTCGAGATTTCACCGGAAATGTGTGTTGAGGTCCCCCGAGTCCAAAAAACACCTGATTTTTCTCAAAGGGGGTCGCTTTTCGTTTCATCTCTCTCTTATTTTACTGGCAATGCAAAGCGAACCGAACTTCAGTTGTTCACATACCGCCTAGCTTTTAAGAGATTTGACTCGCTTTAGCCTAGTGTGTTACCTTATTCTCCTTCTGCTTATATATAAGCTACTAATATGACAATTTCTACTAATGTTTATCACGATTAGCTCGATGCAGATAAAAAAATACTCTTTTGTGAGATTAGTTTGTTTGGAGAACTAGTAGTAACAAAAGACTTTCAAACTGTGTTTATATTACGTTCTCTAGCCCCATATGTACAATGTACATAGCGATAGAGAAGTATTGTGTTTCACCCAAAAATTCGATGTCGAGTTTTCACCGGAAATACATGTTTTAGGACCCCCTGAATCAAAAAAAAAAAAAAAAAAAAAAAAAAGCATTTTCAGAAACAGGTCCGTGTGTGTGTGGACAGCATAGCTCAAAAACGAAAAGACGGTTAAATACCAAACTTGGAATCTAAGTTTGGTATCTTCCAAGGATGCGACACGAAGATTTCCAAGAAAATATCCCCACCCCAAACTACTTTTTACGTGGAAAAATGTTCGAAAATTTTGCTTTTCTTAAAAATGGCTCTAACGATTTTGGTTAAAATACCACATATTAAAGCCATTTCTATCACAAATAAAATGTATATCTTGAATCAATCTCATGCCGACAGCTTCTAAAATATTTGACTATCACTTTAGCCCAGTGCATTTCCTTAGTTCCAGTCTACTTATGAGGAACTAATAATACAATCCTGCTAATGTTTATCTTGATTAGCATGGTGTTGAAAGAAGAATTGTCTTTTGTAAGCAATTTGTTTGTAAAGTAGCTAGAAAAAGTCATGTGAGTGTAACATCAGATTTTTTTTAACTATTGTCTCCTTTTTCATGCGGCTGTAAATAGCACTACTTTGATGGTTTTTCTGCCTATTTTGAAATGTTTCAATGCTCAACGTGCGTTCTGGTTATGAGTGTATAGCGATGTTGTAATAGTATTCTTGGAAAGGGGTACCTGAAGGCCCAGCTCCTGAATGTGGGAGTAGCGCGGCTCTGTCAAGGAACATTTATTTGTCCTTCAAATTATTTGCAGGCCATCAACGCTTGGAGTATCCTGAAAGCAAACTACCTGTGAGTTGTGGATGGTCAGGGACACTGTGGTATACGAGTATCGTCATCAATGGTGGCTTTCTGTAAACGAACACGATGTCGCTGGCGGTTGCGGGGGGCAGATTTCTAGGAACAGTGTGTTCGCTTCCGTACTCACTGGTGGACCTATTACCGTATTTTTCGGAGTATAAGATGCACTTTTTACTTTATCTATACGTACTATGTACATGGTGTATAGAGAAGGTATTGCACTCCACCCAAAAATTCAATACTGAGATTTCACCGGAAATGTGGTTTAGGGTCCCCTGTATCCATAAAAATCTGATGTGTCCTTTCTCTACATCTCTGTAACAAATTATTGTTAAAAAGCTTGTGCTTCTCTTTACTTCGTGCTAATTGAGAAAAAATTAGCAGAAATAGTCTTATTTGCTTCCTTGTAAGTAGAAGCGAAATAAGAGAGTACCATAGGTTAAAGTGATAGTCATAAGCTGGTTGGTATGTGACTTAAGTTCCTTTGTTTGTATGGACAGGAGTTGACAAATTCTTGTTTGAGAAAAGTATAAGTTTTTCAAAACTGAAACTAAAAACCAGGAATATCTTAAAACGATCAACTCCTCGAAAAAAATGTATATAACATAAAGTGTGTGTTTTAATGTGCTCTACATTTTCTGTGTGATAAGTTTTTGTCCATCTCTTACGGTTTAGGAGTTATGAAAAATTCTCTAAAATTCACCCAGAATAAAGTAGTCTTCAGATGCTATTCCCAGAAAATTCAATATATACATTTTATTTTGCATGTAAATATCTTTAATGCACGATGTTTTAATCAAAACCGTTAGCCATTTTAAGAACACCAAAATTTTTGAAAAAAGTTCCATGTAAAGGGTAGTTGGGGGTGGGGGATTTTGTTGAAAATCTTCGTGTCGCATCCTTGAAAGATAGCAAACCTAAATACCAAGTTTGGTTTTTAACGGAGTTTTCCTTTTTGACAGACAACACACACGACACACACGGACATGTTTCTAAAAATGCTTTTTTTGGGATTCAGGGAGTCTCAAAACATGTATTTCCAGTGAAACCTCGGTATCTAATTTTTGGGCGCATTACAATACCTTCTCTATACACTATGTGCATAGTACGTGTAGAGAAAGTAATAATGATTAAAAAGATCGGTAAATCTGTTCCTTAATCATTCATACTATATAGACAACATTGCATGGTGTAATACGATATTTGTGTGTTCACTCAGCAATGTAAGTGGAACTATTTTGTGATGTAGAAAAGCAGTAAAAACGTTCAGCAACCAATCATAGCCATTGCAACCTGTTGCTTTTGTTTACATTACAGGTGAAGTAAGGTTGGACGGAGAATAGTTAGATTTGGTTCTTAGATCCTGAATGGAGCCTGAACTATCCATGGAAATTTGTTGGTTTCAAAATGCATGTGTGTCCATTTGCACTGAAAATACGCACAGGGTGACTCATATGAAATGTTACAAGTGAATCTCTTAAACGAACAGAAAGTAAAAACAAATACCAAAAAATCCAGATCTTATAGGAGCAAGGGATCTTCCAAATTGATATAGAAAATATTTACATGGGGCCCATAATTTTAAATGAAACCATGGTAATTTTTTCGTATATTCTGGTTCCCCGCAATAAACTAAATCATTTTATTAAAATATGTTTTTTGTTCTAAAATGGATTGTTCAGTTATAGGATGTTTTCTTTGAAAGCACCCCCCTCATGAATTCGGGGAATAAATAAAGTATCACATGAAAGAAAACGGGTATCGTGGTTTCAAAGCCTCCTGAACTCCCAAAATAAAACCTACGTAGTTGGCCAAAGTTTTTCAAAGTTGAAACCAAAAACAAGGAATATGTCAAAATCGATCAACTGAACGAAAAAAATGAATATGAAATAAATTGTATGTTTTAACGTGCGCTACATTTTTTGTGTGATAAGTTTTTGTCCATCTATTACGGTTTAGCAGTTATGCAAAATTCCGTAAAAGTCATCCAGAATAAAGTAGTCTTCAGAGGCTATTCCCAGAAAATTCAAGATATACATTTTATTCGTCAGGTGCATATATTTAATATTTGACATTTTAATCAAAATCGTTACAGCCATTTTTAAGGAAATCAAAATTTTCGAAAAAAGTTCCATGTAAAGGGTAGTTGGGGATGGATGGATTTTCTTGAAAATCTGCGTGTCTCATCCTTGGAAGATACCAAACTTAAATACCAAGTTTGGTATTTAACGGTTTTTTCGTTTTTGAGCTATGCTGTCCACAGACACACACGGACCTTTTTCTAAAAATGCTTTTTTTGGATTCAGGGACCCAAAACATGTATTTCCATTGAAATCTCGGTATCGAATTTTTGAGTGCAATACAAAACCTCTCTACACTATGTACATAGTACGTGTAGAGAAAGTAAAATCTAATGTGTTCCATTCACATGATTTTCTCTACATCTCTGCAACAAATTATTGTTAAAAAGCTTATGCTTCTATTTACTTAATGCTAATCGAGAGAAAAAAAAAAACTAGCAGAATTAGTCTCAATACTTGCTTCCTTGTAAGTAGAAGGAAAATATGGGTGTACCACAGGTTAAAGTGATAGTCAAAAGCTGGTTACCATGTGTCTGAAGTTCCTTTGTTTGTAAGGACAAATTCCCTTATGAGAAAAATAAGTTTTTTTAAAGCTAAAACCAACAATAAGGAAAATCTCTAAAACGATAAAACCACGAAAAAGCTGTGTATGACATAAATTGTGTGTTTTATCGTGATTAGATATTTTGTGTAGTAAGTTTTTGTCTATCTCTTACGGTTTACCAGTTATGCAAAATTTAATAAAAATCATCCAGAGTAAAGAAGTCTTTAGAGGATATTCCCAGAAAATTCAAGATAAACATTTGATTTTGCATGTAAATATCTGAAATACAAGAGATTTTAATCAAAATCGTTAGAGCCATTTTTGAGCAAATCAAAATTTTCGAAATGTTTTCCATACAAAGGGTAGTTTGGGGTAGGGGGGATTTTCTTGAAAATCTTCGTGTCGCATTCTTGGAAGATACCAATCTTAAATACCAAGTTTGGTATTTAACGGTATTTTTGTTTTTAAGTTATGCTGCTCACAGACACACACAAACACGGACCTTTTTCTAAAAATGTTTTTTGGATTCAGAGGGTCTCAAACATGCATTTCCGGTGAAATCTCGTTATCGAATTTTGCGTGGAATACAATACCTTCTTTATACGCCATGTGCAAGTACGTGTAGAGAAAGTAAAAACGTTCGGTAAATAAACATGGTCGAATGCGTCATTGAGAACTAATGTAAAATCTAACCTGATAAAATCTCCCTTTCCATATATTATAAATTATTAATAGTTTGTTTTGCTGAATTGTCGAAAAGATGAAAATACTTGTATTACTTATGAAAAGGTTCTGTTGTATCCTTAGAATAGGGGACTTACAGAAAAGGAACAGCAGATGACCTACAGCTACAGATCGCGCGATAAAACGCTGGAGGGTATAATAGCGAGTATAACAGGCTGGCGAACATGTAAAGTAGGTGGAAACGATTTCTAGGAAAAGGATGGTAACGCGGAAAACGTCATCTAGTTTTATTGTCGTCATTGGGAGATGACAGCAGCGATTTTAATTTTCCTCTCGCTCCTCCAGGAAAAATCTGGTGTGTTCTATTCACATGAATTTATACTTTCTCTACACGTACTATTTACATGGTATATAGAGAAGGTATTGCACTCCACCCAAAAATTCGATACGGAAATTTCACCGGAAATATGTTTTAGGGTCCCCTTTATCCAAAAAAAGCATTTTCAGAAAAAGGCCCCTGTGTGTGTCTGAACACGATAACTCAAAAATGAAAAGTCGGTAAAATACTAAACTATTTAAGTTTATATCTTCCAGGGGTGCGACACGAAGCTTTTGAGAAAAATCCCCCCGCCGCAAACTACACTTTACATGGAACTTTTTTCGATAATTTTGATTTTCCCTAATATGAATAACGATTTTGATTAAAATATCGTTTATTAAAGATATTTTCCTGACAAATAAAGTGTATACCTTGGATTTTCTAGGAATAACCTCTGAAGTCTACTTTATTCTGGATGAATTTTACGGAATTTTGCATAACTGCTAAACCGTAAGAGAGGTACAAAACTTACCACATAAAAAAATGTAGAGCACATTAAAACACACAATTTGCTACATACATTTTTTTTAGTGGAGTTGATTGTTTTTTAGATATTGTTTTTTGGTTTCAGCTTTAAAAAACATACTTTTCTCATACAGGAATTAGTCAACTGCTGTCCATACAAACAAAGGAACTTCAGTCACATAGCAACCAGCTTTTGACTATCACTTTAACCTATGCTACTCCCTTATTTCGCTTCCACTTACAAGGAAGCAAGTAATATTTTTTCTCGATTAGCATGCAGAAAATAGAAGCATAAGCTTTCTAACAAAAAGTTGTTACCGAGACGTAGAGAAAGTCATGTGAATGGAACACATCAGATTTTTTGTTTTTGTTTTACTCGGGGAGCTCAAAATATATTTCCGGTGAAAATTTTGTGT
This sequence comes from Hymenopus coronatus, assembly GCA_030762935.1. Lineage (NCBI taxonomy): Eukaryota > Metazoa > Arthropoda > Insecta > Mantodea > Hymenopodidae > Hymenopus > Hymenopus coronatus. The sequence goes on from CM060899.1 coordinate 60,076,421, forward strand.
CGAATGTTCGTGTGGAATAAACTATCTTCTGGGTATAGTACGTGTACAGAAAATAAAAATAGGCACTCTAAGAGGAAGATTGATGAATATTACATGTTATATAAGAAACTGTTTTTAAATTAATTATATAATCATTTGATTAAGAATTTGGTAAGTTTCTGTTATTACTAGTTGGTAACAGTGACAAGAAGTGAGACACCAGCTTCAGATATTACGGAATTGTACATTGAATTGCCGGCTGCATTCCTGGCAACGGACCATGAACTGGCGATGGAGGATAGTTTACCAATGTCCAAATGAAGCGAATTGCAAGTGTCGGTAAAAGGTTATGACTCATGTGCGTGACGTCATGTAATCTCCCAGTTTTTAGGAAAAGAATGCTGACATATGGTCGCAAGGTCCATGACATCCTTGCGAGTAGCGAAGCAGGTCGTAGCGCAGGCGTGAGGGTGGATCGCAGATCGCCTTGGCCGACATACACACGTAACCTTTCTTCGTTAGTCACTGGGCCAGCCGCCACTTTCACTCCCTTCTGATATTTTCCAATAGAGGTACTTAAAATGAGCCTGGGTATTGTTGGCCTGGGACGACCGATTCCCGCCGTAAACAAATAGGTAAAAATGTGATTTTTTTACTTTCTCTAGCCCGTAAAAATGGCGTGTTACTTATGGACGCTCTTTTAACTACTGTGGTGCTCAGCGTCCCATTCTAAATTGGGCGTGAAAGACCGCTTAATTTTGCTCAGAGGCCTCTCTATCAGGTTTAAGGTTCTTTTACATGCCGTAAATCGACGAGACGGAACCAACCGCATTACTTCCCTTCCGAAGGAAGCCATCTAAGGATTTTTACGCCCCTGCGCCGGATTTGAACCCGCGACCTTGGGTATATGATGTTAGCATGGTAACCATTACACCACGAGGGGGGGGCGACAAAAAGCCCGCATATACTATGTATATAGTGCATAGGGAAGGTATTGTATTCCAAACATTTTATGTTGGGATTTCACCGGAAATATATGCTTTGGGGTCCCCTGAGTCCGAAAAAAGCATTTTTAGAAAAAGGTCCTTGTGTGTCTTTGCGGACAGCATACCTCAAAAACTAAAAGGCCGGTAAATACCAAACTTGGTATCTTCCCAAGGATGCGACACGAAGATTTTAAAAAAAAAAATCCTCCACCCCAAAACTACCTATGCATGGAAATTTTTTCAACATTTTGATTTTCTCAAAATTGTCTCTTAACGATTTTGATTAACATCCCGTATATTAAAGATATTTACATTCTAAATAAATTGTATATCTGGAATTTTCTCTGAAGGCCTCTTTATTCTGGATGAATTTTGCCGAATTTTGCTGAACTGCTAAACCGTAAGAGATAGAAAAAAACTTGCTACACAAAAAATGTAGAACTCGTCAAAACACACAATTTATGTCCTTTACGTATTTGTTGGGGAGGTAACCGTTTCCGAGATATTCCATGTTATTGGGTTCAATTGTTCTCAGATGAGTAGCGTCCGTTTTTCTTTTGTTCTACTCCTGGCTAAGTAAAGCAGCGATATGCACCGACAATCGCCTAACGATAGCTTTTAAAACATTTGACTATCACTTTAGTGCATTCCCTTAGTTCCCTTCTATCTATAAGGAACTAAGTAATAAGACCATTCTGCTAATGTTTATCTCGGTTAACATGGTGTGGAAAGAAGAAGAATCTTTTGTGAGAAGTTTGTAGAGCAGCCAGAGAAAGTCATGTGAGTGTAAAACTTCAAATTGTTTTCTTCCAACAAATAAACTCTTAAAAAAAAAAAAAAGTGTTTTAACAAGATCTACATTTCTGTGTATTAAGCTTTTGTCTATCTCTTATGGTTTACTAGTAATGCAAAACGTATCCAGAATGAACAGATTTTCAGAGGCTATTCCCAGAAAGTTCATTATACAAATTTTATTTATGTAAATATCATTAATATGTGGAATTTTTATCAAAATCGACACAGAACCACTCTTGAGAAAATAACATTTTTCAACAAATTTCCATGTAAAGGGTAGTTTGGGGAAGGGGAATTTTCATGAAAATGTTCATGCCGCATCCTTAGTAGATACTGAACTTAAATACCAAATTTGGTATTTTATTGACTTTTCGTTTTTGGTATGTGTTCATGAACACGCGCGGTCCTTTTTCAGACATTATTATTATTTATATTATTTATTTGTTTGTTTATATTTAGGGGATCCTAAAACGTGATTTCCAGTGAAATCTCAGTATGGAATTTTGGATGGAATGCAATATCTTCTCTACTTACTTTAGGTATAGAGAAATAAAAATGCGTATTTTATATCACATAAACAAAAAACAAAATGGTGTTTTGGTTTACAGCAGTGCAAGGTTCTTAGACAGAAAGAAGAGTTGCAAGGAAATAACGGAGATTTCCACTCATTTTGTGCACAGTTTGCTCGAAGTGGCTTTCAAGCACCTCTCTTCAAGGTTACGTTCATAATTCCGGATCCTGAGACAAACCACTTTAATGAGTTCCCGCATTTTCAGGTCGTTATAGCATCCGCCAAGTTTATACAACCACGGAAAACAGCGACCCACGGGTAAAACAAAACGGTATAAAAAACCTTCTGTGTTCCATTCACATGACCTCTACATCTCTGCAACAAATTATTGTTAAAAAGCTTATGCGTCTATTTACTTCATGCTAATCGAGAAAAAAAAAAATAGAAATAGTCTTATTACTTGTTTCCATGTAAGTAGAAGGGAAATAAGGCAGTAGCATAGGCTGAAGTGATAGTCAAAAGCTGGTTGCTATATGACTGAAGTTTCTTTGTTTGTATGGACAGTTCACAAATTTCCGTATGAGAAAAGTATAAATATTTTATAACTGAAACCAATAACAAGAAATGTCTCAAAAACGATCAACTCTACTAAAAAAATGTATATAACATAAAGTGTGTGTTTTAACGAGCTCTACATTTTCTATCTAGCAAGTTTTTATCTATCTCTTACGGTTTACCAGTTACGCAAAATTCCGTAAAATTCATCCAGAATAAAGATGTCTTCAGAGGCTATTCCCAGCAAATTCAAGATTTACATTTTATTTGTCAGGTGAATATCTTTAATGTACGGTAATTTAATCAAAATCGTTAGTCATTTTTGAGAAGAACAAAATATTCGAAAATGTTTCCAGTAATGGTTAGAGTGGGGGAATTCTCTTCAAAATCTTCTTATCGCATCCTTGGAACACACTGAACTTAAATATCAAGTTTACACACACACACACACACACACACACACACACACACACACACACACACACACACACTCTCTCTCACACACACTCACTCACGAACATTTTTTCTAAAATTGTTTTTTTTTTTTTTTTTTTTTTTTATGCAGAGGGTCTCAAAATATGTTTTTCCTGTGAATTCTCGGTATCGAATTTTTGGATGCATTACAATACCTTCTGAATACACTGTACATAGTATGTGTAGAGAAACTAAAAACTATACATCATGGCGATAATGAATGACCTATCCGCAGTTATGTCTTAGTACCTGACATTTTCCTTCTCAGACACTTGATGTTCTGTCCTCCCAGCTTATGGTCTAGGTAGAATCTCGTTTCAATGTCATTCTTGTTGAACATCTGCAATGTCAGACCAAGTTCTCTTAACCCCGTAACACTGGAGCTATTTTGACACACATGCCGCTTTTCCTCTAATTCCTAAACCCCCTTTCACACCTCTTTCAAAGTTTCCACAACAGAAGCGACTCGTAAAATTTGCCTGGATAAAGGATGGGGAGGTCTCAAGTAAAATGATCGGTGTAATAGCATGGAGTTATATTTAACTGCAGTTGCTTGGATTTTGCTTTTTAAAACGCACTACAGTTCTACTGGAAAAAAGGCTACTTTTAGAATATAAAATAGATATAAATGCTTGTATTGTAAAAGATTGGTAAAATATGAAAATTTAAAAAACAGTTAAATTTCAAACCTTAAAATATTTGTGTAAAATATGATACACCAGGCAATAAGGGGTTGATGAACTTTTTATGTGCATAGAATTATAATCGCCGAATTATAACCTGTCCTTTGAGATAGCTTAGTGACAGTCTCAACACTAGAGCTCGGTTTTGGGTTCCGAAGCGCACACAGAAGCGAACACAAAGAGCAGTCAGCGGTATTAGGAGTGGGCTGTGGGGAGGGGCTTATAGCGTAAACATGCACGCATTGAGGTATAATCAGTTCCAGAAGTAGCTCATTATATGCATTGATATTAAATGCTTTGTTCTAATTCATAAAGTAATACAATAAAACAACTATTGCATAATATGATTAGTAAATAAAAACGCCTTATACTTTTACGAATAAAAGTATAAAGATTCATACAAAAAATCTATTGTTCCATTCAAATGAGTTTCTCTACATCTCTACAACAAATTATTGTTAGAAAGCTTGTGCTTCTATTTACCTCTGCTAAGCGAGAGAAAATTAGCCGAAATAGTCTTATTACTTGCTTCCTTGTAAGTAGAAGCGAAATAAGGCAGTACCATAGGTTAAAGTGATAGTTAAAAGCTGGTTGCTGTGTGACTGAACTTCCTTTGTTTGTATAGACAGGAGTTGACAAATTCTTGTAGGAGAAGAGTATAAGTTTTTCAAAGCTGAAACCAAAAACAAGGAAATCTAAAAAAAAAAACAAAAAAAAAAAACCAACTCCCATGAAAAAAGTGTATAACATAAATTGTGTGTTTTAACGTGTTCTACATTTTTTATGAGGTAAGTTTTTGTCCATCTCTTACGGTTTAGTAGTTATGCAAAATTCCGTAAAATTCATCCATAATAAAGTAGTCTTCAGAGGCTATTCCCAGAAAATTCAAGATATACATTTTGTCAGGTAAACATCTTTAATATACGGTATTTTAATAAAAATCGTTAGCCATTTTTTTCGAAAAAAGTTTCATATAAAGGGTAGTTGGGTATGGCAGGGGGGATTTTCTTGAAAATCTTCGTGTCGCATCCTTGGAAGATATCAAACTTAAATACCAATTTTGGTATCTAACGGTCTTTTCATTTTTGAGCTATGCTGTCCATGGACAGATACACACGGACCTTTTTCAATTTTTGTTTTCATTCAGGGGGATCCAAAACTTGTATTTCCGGCGAAATCTCGGTATCGATTTTTTGGGTGGAACAGAATACTTTCTCTATACACTATGTACGCAGTACGTGTAAAAAAAAAATTGTTGAAAATTTGTTATAATTTTATTTTATTATTTTTTGTTATTTGTAGTTTACTATAATTTTTAGCTTTATTATTTTTATTTTATGCTGTATATTTTTTTTAAAATTATATTTATAATTAATCTGTAAATGCTATATGTAAGATGTATGGAAATAAATACCTTTTTAAAAATCTGGCATATTAGCCCTGGGTTTAGAAATTACGTACCAGGGTTTTTATACAGATTTTTATTTTATTTTAGTACGTGTAGAGAAAGTAAAATTCAGAATAATTAGTGCAAAACTTTGAAAGGACAATGCACATAAATCAACCAAGTTCACTCAGAATTCATTGCAACGAATTACAAGGTACATCTTTACTGTATCGAAAGAAAAGGCTCTCCCCCTGTCACTGAACATATGTTTGAATCATCCACAATTGTTCAATGTCGAAGTTTACCCTTCCGTATTTTCGACATTTTTACTTTCTAGCTCGCATGTACAATGTGCGTATTCATAGATAAAAATTCGAGGTCGAAATTTCATCTGAAATATACGTTTTGGGGTCCCTTGAGTCCAAAAAATGCATTAGAAAAAGCCCGTGTTTGTCTGGACTGCATAGCTCAAAAAAGACCGCTAAATACCAAATTTCGAATTTAGGTTTACTACCTTCCAAGGATGTGTGATGAAGATTTTCAAGAAAATCCTCCCACCACAAACTGCCCTTTGCATGGGTAAATTTTCGAAAATTTTGATTTTTAAAAATGGCTCAAACGATTTTGTTTAAAATCCCGTATATTAAAGATAAACATGTCAAATAAAATTTACATCTTGAACTTTCTGGAATAGCCTCTAAAAACCTCTTTATTCTGGATGAATTTTGCCAAATTTTGCTTAACTGCTAAACTGTCAGAGATGGACAAAAATTACTACATAAAAATGTAGATCTCGTTAAACACACAATTTGTGTACTTTACGTTTATGTTGTGGAGGTAACCGTTTTCGAGATATTCCCTTTTGGTTTCAATTGTGAAGTACTTATACTTTACTCAGACAGGAAGTGCCGTTTTTCTTGTTCTACTCCTGGCCAAGCAAAGAAGCGATTTTCAATGACAATCGCATAACGACAGCTTTTAAAACATTTGACTATCACTGTAGTGCATTCCCTTAGTTCCCATCTACTTATAAGGAACTTGAGTAATAAGAACATTCTGCTAATGTTTATTTCGATTAGCATTATGCGGAAAGGAGAATGATCTTTTGCAAGAAGTTTGTTTGTAGAGCAGCTAGAGAAAGTCATGTGTGTGTAGCATGAGATTTTTTTCAATGTGCTATCTTTTAGTGTTCACTGGTTTATCTATTGGCAGGAACTTCCAGGCGGTGAGCAATGCTAAACAGTGCAACACGTTTCGAAACTGGCTGTAGAGACCACACCTACTCCATCACGTCATAGTAGTACTCTGCGTGCGCCGAACCTCAATCCGGCAATTTCGTGACCCGGATCGAACTCTGGTTCATCTCTGCAGCCAGTCTCCGTCGATAATGCCTCAAACCCCTTTTATTCCCTCCGCGTACACTACGGATTTATTATCACTGTTGTCATGTAATACTAGAGCCGTCTCAAGGGACACGTTATAATACATGAAAAATAAAATGTATATCCTGAGTTTTCTGGGAATAGTATCTGAAGACATCTTTATTCTAGATAAATGTTTCTGAATTTTGCCTAAATGCTAAACCGTTAGAGATATTCAAAGACTTACTACTCTTCTTAAAACACACAATTTATGTCATATGCATTATTTTCGTGGAGTTGACCGTTTTTATGATATTCCTTGTTATTGGTTTCAGTTTTAAACTTTTCTCATATGGGGACTTGTCAACTCCTGGCCATGCAAAGAAACGGATTTCAATCCCATAGCAACAACATTTTAAAACATTTGACTGTCGGTTTAGCCTAGTGTGTTTCCTTATTTCCCTTCTGCTTATACGGAATTAATATAAAAATTAATTCCCTTTAGCATTTGTCATCTCTGGTATTGTACCGGATCCTTCGCATTGATTCTTTCATTTTGGGACCCATGAGTGAGTACGGTATATGTTCCAGAACCTCCATTTCCAGGGATGCAAGAGGTCCTGGACAGATGTTCTATGAAATGTCGCTTTCGCTTGAGAGATGGACGAAGGTGGTGTTGCAGGAACTTGCAATAGTAGGCATTGTCTCAACGAATGGAGGCTTACCGGTTCTCCTCATCCAAAGAAAATTCGAGCTACACGTGCTCGTTCATTGCGAATGGCATTGATGGGGTAATACTGCATCGCTTGGGAGCTGCACGACCAATAGTGACGATAGTCTCTGACATTATGATCTCTTTGCCAAAATAAAAGAAGCCGGTACAGCACCAGAGATGACATTATCCATGCACTATGGCGGTCAATACGGGACATCAACAGATGGTACACGACGCCTTCTGTACTTTTGGCAAAAAGTCATAAATATCGGGATCGATTACATTGAAGGTGTCTCTATCAATAAGCTAATTTGAGAGATAAAAAATAGTTCTCATTACTTGTAATAATTGTTAGAGATGTAGAATGGAACACACATGATTTATTCAATATTCGCGTACAGTGAATGAAGATGGACTGACAGATGTGGAATAATTGGAGGCAGTCGATTGACATTGTTTTTAGCCATTTGTAGTGGTATTTTTAGGAAAAAAGTAGGTTTATGAATGCATCGTTGTGTGATGTAGTGGATAAGCGATGACAGATATTTGGCATTGACTGGGACAGCACTCCTCCAGCGTGGATGCAGTCGACTGGTGAACTACTTATCTGGTAACAACAGATATACAACTCGCTTTCTAGCTGTCATTAAGATTCTCACGTGTCCAGATCTATTGCGCCATGGGCACGTTCTGCACGTGTTATTGCTCTGTAGGAATGTGTCGGTGAATTGTCGGATACGAGTATCGTTTCTGGAGATAAGGAGATGGCGTTCAGTAATTCTGGTAGCAATAGATAGTGCAGCATCTGTTGGTCGTTACATCGTGCAGATAACTGGTGTCTATCTTCAGAACTCCGGTACTTCTTATCCAGTCTCCAGATAGATACAGTAGAGTTACATCAGGGGGGAAAAATCTGAAGTTCACACGACTTTGTGTTTCTCAAAAAGCTATTCTTACAAAAGATGTTTTTATTACTATTTACATGATGCTAATCGACATTAACCTTACCAGGAATTGTCTTATTACTTCTTCCTTCTAAGTAGAAGGGAAACAACGGAATAGGACAAAGCGGGAGTCAAATCTTTTAAAAGCTGTGCTATTAAAATTGAAATTTGGTTTTTTCCATGGCCAGGAATAAAACAAAGATGGATTAGGACATCCTGTGTGAAACAGAATATCTCGAATATCTTTTAACTCTACAAAAAAAAAAAAAAAAATCTGAGTCCTGCAATATTGTATGTTTCAACCAGATATACGTTTTTACTTTCTGTGCATGTGCTATGCACATAGTGTATAGAGGAAGTATTGTATTCCATCCAAAAATTCTATACCGAGATTTCACCGGAAATACATATTTTGAGACCTCTGAATAAAACAAACATTTTAGACAAATGTGTTAGCGTAGCTAAAAAAACGAAAAGTCCATTAAGTACCAAATTGGTGTTTAAATTCATTATCTTCTAAGGATGCGACACGGAAGAGTTTCTAGAAAATCCCACACCTCAACTAGTCTTTACATGGGAAATTTTGATTTTCTCAAAAATATTTACATAATTACCAGCTCTAAAAAGTGTGCCAGTAATGTGGTTTCATTACTCAAACTAAGCATTTTTCGTTTCTCCATCAACAAAACTTTCCACATTCTTTTTCGTAAACATCTTTTGATTTTTCTAGAGTTAACAAACTCTCAGCACTCTTAGCTTCGTTCAAATTACCAAGGAAATTGAGTATACCAAGTAACGTAGGCTCTGATAAATATGTATATTGATTTTAAAATCAATTTAATGAGGTGATTCTTGTGTTTGAATGTTGTTGCTTTTGAGACAGTGACGATTTCAGGTTTTCTTACACTCACATTGGAGAAAATTGTACCAGAATAAGGCAATTCCGTACTCTTTATGCCGACATAATGTGTTTTAACGCTAGGGTTGCATAAATACTCATTTTGAGTAGCTGTGCAGTTGTTTCATAGGAATTGTACATTGAATTTTTATTTCGTGTTGTAATCGGTTTACCCTCACAGTGTTTGTAGGACTTGCAAGCCAATGCCTAGGGGGCATAGGCCTGTCGGGAGCCAACGGCACGAAACCACCTGTTACAAGGGGTCATACCGTAGCTAGGCATGAACATGAAGGAACATGAAATGTAAGCGAAATTGATGATTGGAAAGGTGATGATGGAGCAATTGATGGAATGGGTAGCGGGGGAAATCGGAGAAAACCCGCCCATACGCCGCTTCGTTCACCACGAATCCCACATGCGGGCGCTTGGGATCGAACTCGGGCCGCCTAGATGGGAGGCGAGCGGTCTAACCACTCAGCCACGGCGCCGCCATTGAACATTTATTATGGTACATTCTAGCTTTACGCGATATCTGCAAAGCAGTATTAGGAACTCGCTCAGTAGAAGTGCATATTAGATTTTGGAAATGGCAGCCACAAAATGGACGATAACACATCAAGTGGAATAAAAATCGTATGTATTGCTCTCACATTCCTTTCTCTAGCTGTTCTACAAACAGACTTCTTAAGAAAGATTATTCTTCTTAAGAAAGATTATTCTTCTTACTACACCATGCTAATGAGATAAACATTGGCAGAATATTCTTGTTAATTCCTTATAGATAGAAGGGACCTAAAGGAATGCACTACGCTAAAGCGATAGTCAAATGTTTTAAAAGCTGTCGCTATGCGATTGTCATTAAAACTCGCTTCTTTGTTTGACAAAAGAAACACAGACGTCTTTATATTTGAGAAAAAGTATTTTAAATTTGAAACAAATAACAAGGAATATCTCGGAAATGGTTAGCTCCAAAACAAAAATATAAAGGCCATAAATGTTGTATTTTGACGAGATCTACATTTTTTGTCTGTCTCTGTTTACCAGTTATGCAAAAGTCACTCAGAATGAAGAGGACTTCAGAGGCTATTCCCGGGAAATTCGAGAAATACATTTTATTTGTCATGTGAATATCTTTAATATACAGTATTTAAATTAAAATCGTTATGCATTTTTGAGAACGTCAAAATATTCGAAAATGTTTTCAAGTACCGGGTGTTTTGGGGTAGGGGAATTTTCTTGAAAATCTTCGTGTCGCCTCTTTGGGAGATAGTGAACCTAAATATCAAGTTTGGTATTTAATTTACTTTTCGTTTCTGAATTATGCTGTCTACAGTCAAGACACACACACACATACACAGATATATATACAGAGAGAGAGAGAGAGAGAGAGAGAGAGAGAGAGAGAGAGAGCTTTTTCTCGATTTTTTTTTTTTTTTTTTTTTATTTTTTTTTTATTTCCTCAGGAGGTCTTAAATCTTCTCTATCTACTATTACAACATACATTTGCGCCTCGCTAGAGAATAGATTTTAATGTTCATGTGCACTGTCGTATTGTCTATATAACCCTAGATTCAAAAAGTCCCCGGAATCTTTTCTTTTCTCATTAGTCATTAATGTATACGAAAGTAAAGGATATTTTATTTTTAGGTATTGGTAACGTCCATGACTACACTTTATTTCAATTTTCATGCTAATAATGGTTGTCACCTTCGCTTGTACTAGTTGTTATGTGTGCATGTTCGTCTATGCTATTTCAAAATGTCGGCAACGGGGCAAGTTCGAATAAAGGTTTGTGTTTTATTAAATCTCCCTCAAAGACATTGAGAATGATGGAAGAAGCTTATGGTGAAGCAGCGATGAAGAAAACTCAGATGCCTTCAGTTAAGATTTTCGAACGCTCAGGAAATTATGCTACACTCACAATGAAATGCAAGCGCAGACGCAATGTAAGCGCAAGAGTTTGGAATCATATTATTTAATGTAAGCATTCACATAGAAACACGCAAGTAACGCAATGCAATGCAACGCAAGAACTTGCAAACTCCAAACTTTATGCATTGCATGCAAAGGGAGGAATTCTGCTTCTGTTCTCTATGCATTGCCCATGAATTCGATAACAAACGATCGCATTGCAAGATTTTATAGGGCCTGCTGTGTATGCATGCTCTTCTATTTGGCCGTGCAGTGCCGCGCCATCCCTAATTTTCCTCAAGGGGTTATGACAAGTGTCCTTTGATTTAATGGGTGTAACTATCATCTGTGTCTAGAGTTCTTGGTTCCCATAAATCGAAGACGCAGAGATAATTCTTAGTTCATTAAATGTGTATGCTTGTGCCGAGAGCGTCAGTTGTTAGTTTGTAATTTTATAACATTTATTTATAAAGGATTGAGTGGATTTTCTTTGTGCTATTGTTGGTTATGTTATTCAGTTTGTAACTTGCGGAGCGCTTGGAAGATATTCGCATGTAACTTGCGGACCTAGAAACCCGTGACAACTTCTTGCGTTGCGCTTACGATTGCATTGCGAGTGATTTCTCCTTGCGTCTGCGCCTATGCTACGTTACGTCTGCGCTTGCATCTCATTTGTGACTAGCATTACTGTGTCACTGCGGAAGGGAACTATTTTAAAGGAAGTGTGTAAATTGCCGTATGGTAACACGTTTCTGTGTTATTTACACATTCTGGGAACTTTTTGAATGTAGTATGTGTAAGACCTAAATTACACTATCACATTTCTGTGTCAAAGAATGTGACAAAACCTTTGATCACACGTGATCACATTGAAGCTGTAGAGTATATTGCACTACGTCAAACCTTTTATCACAGCTTTTATCACTCTTAAAAAGGATATTCAACAGTCAACCATGAGCTGTAATAATGGTTCCTATTTTGTTCGTTTTGATTGCTGTCGTTATATTAAACATTTATGAATAAATTTACTTTTAAGTTTCTATTATATTCATCTACAGCGTTTTCGTACAACCTAACCTAACTTAACCTCAATAAGACCATTTCTTAAAGAATGTTACTATATTTATGAGTATGATTAAATGTTTTTCCAAATACCTTTCCTGTACTTCATTAGTGGCTTTTGCTACGCTCTTATAAATTTGTAGCGTTTTGTTTCTATTTGTATTCTGTCTTGAACTGTACAGCATTTCATATGATTCATAATAGGAATTGAGCAGTTTGGCTGTAGCCACTGAACATGTGTAATGTTTGCCATTTTATTTTCTAATCACAAATGTGATCAAAGATGTGAATAACTTTTATCATAAGTAATATAACGAAAAGTTGTAGCTCGAGTTGTATTTAATAAGACTATTACGTGAATAAAATAACAATGATTAGCCTATATGGACACTTCCCCCATATTCATTGTCCAGTCTTTCAAAAATGTGGCCATTTACTGAGTTGGAGTGTCTGTCAAGAGATTATGGCCTCGTTGCTTACAGAATTCGTTGAACTGGTTCCACACACGCTCTCTTGTTTTTAGTATTCTGCTGCTTTGAGTTTTCAATTAATATGTCTATTTCAGCAAAACGTTTGGAACTTCCGCCATTATGTACAAAAATATCACCCTCATTGATACTATTATTATGAGACGAACATTAGTTCAGAGAGAAACAAATGCACGTGGGTGCGATAAATTTAGAAAAACAATTGCACGTGGTGTGATAAAAATCTATTAAAATACAGAGATAATGCGTTTTCATTGCTTGGAATTTTACTCGGCAATTTCACGTGTCATGAACGAAATAGTCGCAGAAATATGTCACAGCTAGATGTGATCAAAGTGCTATATTACACTATAAAATGTTTTATCATATCAATTTGATCTCATTTCTGTGTAATAGTGTAATATAGGCCTAAGGGAAATACACTAAGAGCGGGGTAATGTCCATGGTTACACTCTCTGCAAGAGAACTGTGGATGCAAAGGGTATGTTGGAATAAGCGATTTCTGTAATCTACTTATCTTCAGGGAACGCAGAGATAACTAACTCTTTGTTTGTGCTCTAAGAAAACACAAAGGTCATGTCAATACTGCAATATGTCCTATGCTTTGACTTCAAGGAAATAAATAACGGGACTGCCGTTGCTTTACCTTGATGTTCAACTTTCTATGACATTTCGCAGCGATTTTCTATTGTTCTTGGTCGGTAAAGTAAAACAAAGAAACGAAACGAAAAAGTGTGGAAAAACAGTTGTGTAAGTATACACTAATCATTTATACCTTTAAAGGAATTCTGTTGACGAAATAAGACCACCTCTGCGCTGGGATTTGTGAAATTATCGACAATATGGAAACTTTACGTGATATTACAGCAGATAATTTTAACTTTTGTATCAAAGTAGAAAGTTTAAATTGCTAGCTCACGAATTCGCGCTGAATTAATGCTAAATTACAAAACAATTGCATAAAATGCAAGTTAGGCAAAAGTAGTCAAATGCAATACCATCCGCATAACGAGGTACGATAAGTGTTTTATTTTCTCTACTACATATAATAAGTTGAAGTGTTGTGTTTCACCCACAAATGGATTTTACTGGAAGTATTTATTTTAACTCCATGAACCCCCACCAACTAAAGCGTTTTTTAGAAAACGGTTCATGGGTCTGTAAACAGCATAACTTAAAAACGAAAAGTGTGTTTGTTAAATACCAAACTTTAAGGTTGCGACACGAAATTTTCTCCACCCCAAACTACCCTTTACGTGGCAAATTTTTCGAAAAGTTTGATTTTCCAAAAAATTATTTTGACGATTTTAATTAAAATACCAAATATTTAAGATACTTTAATGATAGATGAAATGAATACATTGAATTTTCTAGAAATGGCTTCTGAAGTCCTCTTCAGTCTGAATGGCTTTAACATAACTGTTAAACGTTAAGAGATAATAAACTCTTGCTTCACAAAACATATAGATCTCGTAAAGTCAATTACTTAACTCCCTCCCCAAGAGGAAACTCTGCTCTTTTTTATTTCTCGTTACCATTCAAAGAGAATTTTAAAACTATCATACAGCCACTCACTGGAAGATGTAGTTATTGCTTAAAAGTACTCCCCTAGTCCTCTTGTACCTGCAAGACAATACTAAGCACGAAGTAAATTAAAAAGTAAACTTTGCAATGTTGAAGAATGGCCAGAGAAAGTCATGAATGTAACACAATGTTTTCAGTTAATTTTGTTAGAAATAAGTTATGATATATTCACATAGTTAATAGTAGTGTAGGGACGATACATCTTTTCTCGTAACAGATACTGATTTTTTGAGTCTGGTACTCGATACTTCATTAAAAAAAAACAACCTAAATGCGATATCTTATTCACTGAATTATGTACTTATTAGTAGTTTACTGTTTGTCTATCTCCTGTTGGCAGCACACACACACACACAGGCTAAAGCGATAGTCTCGTCCTTTAAAAGCCGGTCGACATGTGAAACAATTGAAATTTCATCTCTTTGCATACCAGGACTAAACAAACGAAAAGAAATATATCGTTTGTGAAAAGTTTAAGTGGCCTAAAATTGAAACAAATAATCCGGAATATCTCGAAAGCGGTTAACTCTGGGGGAAAAAAAAAAAAAAAAAAAAAAAAACTATATGTCAAATTGTGTTTTTAATGAGATCTACAATTTTTGTAGTAAGATTTGTATATCTCTTACGGTTTGCCAGTTATACAAAAGTCATCCAGAATGAAGAGGTCTTAAGAGGTTTTTTCCAGAAAATTCTAGATATACATTTCGTTCGTCATAAAAGGATCTTAAAACAGGGGGTATTACAATAAAAATCGTTAGTCATTTTAGGAAAATCGAAGTTTTCGAAAAGTGTTCCATGTAAAGATAGTTTGGGGTGCGGGGATTTTCTTAAAAATCTTCTTGTGGCACCCTTGGAAGATGTTGCTTTTAATGGACTTTTTGCTTTAGAACTGTGCTGTTTAGACATCAACGACATCTTTGTAAAAATGCTTTCTTTGGATTAAGGTGACCACAATAATGGTATCGAATTTTTGGGTGGAGTGCCACTACCTTATCTATACGTGCTAGAGAAAGTAAAATGTTAAACTATCGAAAAAGTATTGAAGCTCTATTTCAGTGGTTCGATACCATCGATGTTCCATCCCTAATTGACAGTAATGTTCAGTTTCAACCCAGAGGCCTGTTTCGATCCTCGCCTGCGGCGAAGAATTTTTCCTTAATAAGAATAATTCCGCCACACTCCGCAAAGTCTGCAAGTATTGATGTGGGAGTGCATGTGAGGGTGTTTCCTAATAGAAGCCAGCAAAACCTACAGTAGCCCGCTTCTGTAGTGTGGTGGTAGCGTTCCTGCATCACATTCAAGAGGTCCCAGTTGGGATCTCGCTTAGGGTAAGTTATCCAGGTATGGGTTTTTATCTTGAGAAGACTAATGTCGAGTAACTCTAAGCACTAAGGACACCGGGCGACGCCCTCCGTGGTGTAATGGTTACCATGTTAACTTCATATACCCAAGGTCGCGGGTTCAAACCCGGCGGAAGACGATGGATTTTTTCGGGGGTACAAATCCTTAGCATGGCTTCCTTCGGAAGTGAAGTAAAGCCGTTGGTCCTGTGTCGTAGTTTTACGGCACGTAAAAGAACCTCAAGCCTGATAGGTCTCTGAGCAAAGTTAATCGGTATTTCGCACCCAATTTAGAATGGGACGCTGAGAGGCACAGTAGTTAAAGAGCGTCCATAAATAACACACCATTTACATTTTTTTTATTTAGGACCCCGGGCTCTTTTGAGCATCATTTCACCCATTTCATACATTGTTTTCGAAGTTATAGCCGGGTTATGACTTTGGGAGCTAAATTGTTACACAAATAAAACCATAATAAAGCCCCCCCCCAAAAAAAAAGTTGTATTCACGTGAGTTTCTCCGCCCATAATGTACAATATATTCTTACAAAATCTGTTCTTCTGTCTGATTGTAGAGATGCTTTGTTATACATTTACACATTCACTGTAGGTATTAGATGGATAGAGTAGACTAAACTGAGAGTCGAGATTTTAAAATGTGAATCGCTGTGTGTTGGCTTTGAAATTCGAACCTCTTTGCATGGCCACGTGTAAAGATTGTTACTTTCTCTGCCTATTCTGCAACAAAATATTCCTGCTAAAGCTTGTTCTTTTATTTACTTCAAGCTAAATGAGATGAACATGGACAGAAATAGTCTTGCAGCTTATTTTATATTAGAAGGGAAATGTAGGAATACACTAGGCATATCGATAGTCAAATTTCTTAAGGGCTGCTCACTATGAAATTGAAATTCCGTTATCTTTCGATGCAGAGAGTAAAAAAGAAGTAAGAAAATGCAAAAATCTGATGAGTTCCAATCACATGGCTCTCTAAGTCTCTGTAACAAATTATTGTTAAAAGTTTATTCTTCTATATACTTCTTGCTAATCGTGATGAGCATTAGCATAAATGTTTTCTGTAGGTAGAAGGGAAATAAGGGAGAACACTGTGCTAAATCGATAGTTAAATCTTTTAAAAACTGGTTGCCAGAAGGTTGAAATCCCCTTTTTAGGACTTACTAGGAGTTGACATTCCCATATGAAAAAAATTTCAGTATTTTAAAAATGAAACCAATAACAAAGAATATATAAAAATCTGAATGTGTACCATTCACATGACTTTCTCCATATCCCTGCAACAAATAATTCTTAAAAAGCTTATACTTCTATTTACTTTATGCTAATCAGAAAAAAATAGCAGAAATAGTCTAATTACTCGCTTCCTTGTCAGTAGAAGCGAAATAAGGGACAACTGTAGATTAAACTGATAGTCAAAAGCTGGTTGCTATGTCAATGAAGTTCCTTTGTCTATATGGATTGGAGTTGACAAGTTCCTGTATGAGAAAAGTATACGCTTTTCATAGCAGAAACCAAAAATAAGGAATGTCACAAAAACGACGAACTCCACGAAAAAATTTATATAACATAAATTGTGTGTTTTAGCTGTACATTTTTTGTATAGTAAGTTTTTGTCCATCTCTTACGGTTTAGCAGTTATTCAAAATTTAGTAAAATTCATTCAGAATAAACTACTCTTCAGAGGCTATTCCCAGAAAATTCAAGATATACGTTTTATTTGTCAGGTTTAATATACGAAATTTTAATCAAAATCGTTAGAGCCATTTTTGAGAAAATCAAAATTTTCGAAAAAAGTTCCATGTAAAGGGTAGTTGGGGTTGGGGGGATTTTTCTCAAAATCTTCGTGTCGCATCCCTGGAAGATACTAAACTTAAAAACCAAGTTTGGTATTTTACCGACTTTTCGTTTTTGAGTTATCGTGTTCACAGACACACGGACACACACACACACACACACACACACACACACACACACACGGACCTTTTTGTGAAAATGCTTTTTTTGAATATTGGGGACCCTAAAACACATATTTCCGGTGAAATCTCGGTATCGAATTTTTTGGTGGAGTGCAATACTTTCTCTATACACTATGTACATAGTGCATATGGAGAAAGTAAAAATATGTCTCGTTAAAATACACAATTTATACAATATACAGTTTTTTCGTGGAGTTGACCGTTTTCGAGATATTCCTTATTAGTTTGTTTTAAAATACTTAAACATTTCTCATGCGGGAATTTTTAACTTCTGCCCACGCAAAGAAATAGATTTCAATTCCATTGCAACCACACTTTAAAACATTTAATTGTCGGTTTAGTCAAGTATATTCACTTATTTCCCTTCTTCTTTTAAGGAACTAATAAGACCGTTTCTGCTAATGTTTATGTCGATTAGTATGAACTAAAAAGAATAAGCTTATTAACAATAATTTGAATAGAGATGTAGAGTCATGTGAATGGAACACAAGATTTTTTACTTTTTCTACACGTACTATGTACATAGTGTATAGAGAAGGTATTGTAATGCGCCCAAAAATTCGATACCTTCTCTATACACTATGTACATAGTACGTGTAGAGAAAGTAAAAACAAAGGAACTTCAGTCACATAGCAACCAGCTATTGACTATCACTTTAACCTATGGTTTCCCTTATTTTGCTTCTACTTACAAGGTAGCAAGTAAAACTATTTTACTATTTTTTTTCTTGATTAGCACGAAGTAAATATAAGCATAAGCTTTTTAACAACAATTTGTTATACAGACGTAGAAAAAGTCATGTGAATGGAACACATCTTTGAACACACCATTGATCACATCTTTGAACACATCATTAAATAAATCTTTGAACACATCCTTGAACACATTAAATACATCTTTAAACACATCATTGAACACATTAAATGCAGTTTTGAACACAGCGGTAAACACATCTTTGAACACGATGTGAACACAGTTGAGCACATCGTTGAACTCATTGTTGTACACATCTTTGAACACATTGAACAATTATTTGAACACATAGTTGAAAATATCTTTGAACACATTGTTGAACTAATCATTGAACTTTTGAACAAATCGTTGAGCACATATTTGAACAGATCATTAAATACATGTTTGAACACATCGTTGAACAGATCATTAAATACATGTTTGAACACATCATTGAACATATCGTTGAACACATCATTAAATACATCTTTGAACACATCCTTGAACAAATCTTTGAGCCCGTCGTTGAACACATCTTTGAAAATATTAAATACTTTTTAACACGTCGGTAAACATCTTTGAACACTTCGTTGAACACTTCTTTGAGCGCATCGTTGAACACTTCTTTGAGCGCATCGTTGAACACTTCTTTGAACGCATCGTTGAACACTTCTTTGAACGCATCGTTGAACACTTCTTTGAACACTTCTTTCAACGCATCGTTGAACACTTCTTTGAACGCATCGTTGAACACTTCTTTGAACGCATCGTTGAACACTTCTTTGAACGCATCGTTGAACACTTCTTTGAACGCATCGTTGAACACTTCTTTGAACGCATCGTTGAACACTTCTTTGAACATGTCATTAAATGTTTTTGAACACATGTGAACACAAAGTTGAACACATTGTTGTACACATTATTGGACACATCAGAACACATCTTTGAACACATTGTTGAACTAATCTTTGAACACATCGTTGAACACATTAAATACATCTTTGAACACATACGTTGAACTCATCATTGAATACATTATTGAACACATTAAATACATCTTTGAGCACGTCGTTGAACACATCTTTGAACATATTGTTGAACACATGTAACACTTCCTTGAACACATCATGTAACACTTCCTTGAACACATCATGTAACACTTCCTTGAACACATCATGTAACACTTCCTTGAACACATCATGTAACACTTCCTTGAACACATCTTAGAACACATCATTTAACACTTATTTGAACACATCTTTGAACAAGTATTTGATAAATATTTGAACTCGTCTTTGAACACATCTTAGAACACAACTTTGAAATCCTCTTTGAACACATACTTGAACACATCGTTCTGCACATCTTTGAACACATCGTTCTGCACATCTTTGAACACATCGTTTAACTCACCATTGAACACATATTTGAACACATATTGAACACTTCTTTGAACATATCTTTGAACATTTCTTTGAGCATATCTTTGTGTACTTCTTTGAACATATCTTTGAACACTCCGTTGAACATGTTTGAACACGTATTTGATAACATATTTGAACACATCGTTAAACACGTCTTTGAACGCACAATTGATCACATGACTGAACACCTCTTTGAACTCATCGTTGTACATATCTTTGAACACATGGTTGAAAACATTGAACACATCCTTGAACACATTAAATACATCATCCAGAACGAAGATGACTTCAGAACTATTCCCAGAAAATTCAAGGTATGTTATTTTGTCCCGAAAATGTCTTAAATACACCCTCTTGTAATCAAAAGCATTATTCGTGTTTTAGAAAATCAAGTTTTTTTCTAACCGGGGTGTTCTGAATTAGGCAAATACGTTACCCATTACTTCACAGAGATGAACTGCTAAACTCGGGCGGTTATTACTATCTCTACACGTACTATGCACATAGTGTATATACAAGGTATTGTATTGCACCCAAAAATTCGATACTAGGATTTCACCGGAAATACAAGTTTTGGGACCCCTTTAATCCCCCCAACCCAAACATAACATTACATATCCGTTACATAAACATTTTTGAAGATGTTTATTTACTCAAAAATAGCGTTAACGGTTTTGATCAAAATATTGTATATTCAAGATATTTATATGCCAAATAAAATGTATTCTTGAATTTTCTGGGAATAGCCTCTAAAGATCTCTTTATTTTGGATGAATTTTATAGAATTTTGCATAACTGGAAAACCGTAAAAGATAGACAAAAACTTACTACACAAAAAATGAAGATCACGATAAAACAATTTATGTCGTATACTTTTTTTTTTTTTTTTTTCTCGTGTGGTTGGCCGTTTTCGAGATGTTCCTTGTTATTGATTTCAGTTTTAAAATACTTGAAACTTTTCGCTTACAGGAACTTGTCAACACTTGGCCACGCAAAGAAACGTATTTTAATCCCAGAGTAACCACATTTTAAAACATTTGACTGTCGGTTTAGCCAAGTGTATTCCCTTATTTCCCTTCTACTTATAAGAACTAATAAGACCGTTTCTGCTAATGTTTTAGCATTGAATAGATAGAAGAATAAACTTATTAACAATACTTTGTTATAGGAATGTAGAGAAGAGCACATAGGATTTTTTTTTAGTTCACAATGAACAATTTAGCGCTCCTCCTTCACTAGGGAGCACCTAACTAATGAAGGACAGAATAAGAAAGTAGAGAATGTCATTGACCATGGCCAAGTCCACAATTTCACTTGATGTGCACTTTCTCTGGCAGGGGCAACATTCTCAGTTAAAGAGGTTCCCACTTACCCACTTCTTGACGGATTTCGATAACTTAACGATAACTTGTTAGACGGCATGGCAGCTTTTATAAACAGGAAATTAAAGCAGACGTCATGATTGAAATGATTCTCTAGCATGGCTTTGGTTTAATATCGAATAATCATATATTGGCAATTATAAATAAAGCATAGCTTAATTTTTACTTTCTCTATACGTATTTATGTACGTAGTGTATGGAGAACGTATTGTATTGCACCCAAAAATTCGATACCGAGATTTTACCGGAAATATATGTTTTGAGACCCCCTGAATAAAAAAAAGCATTTTTAGAAAAATGTCCGGGTGTGTGTGGGTGGGCACCATAGCTCAAAAATGAAAAGACCGTTAAAAACCAAACTTGGTATTTAAGTTTGGTATCTTCCAGGATGCGACACGAAGTTTTTCAAGAAAATCCCCCCACCCCAAACTACCCTATACATGGAAAAAATTTCGAAAAATTTTATTTACCTGACAAAATGTATTTCTTTAATTTTCTGGGAAGAGCCTTTGAAAACTATTTTATTCTGCATAAATTTCATGGAATTTTGCATAACTGCTAAACCGTAGGAAATAGATAAAAACTTACCACACAAAATATGCAGAGCACGTTAAAGCACACAATTTGTTTTATACATTTTTTTCGTGGAGTTGATCGTTTTTGAGACATTCCTTGTTATTGATTTCAGCTTTGAAAAACTTATCCTTTTTTCATACAGGAATTTGTCAACTCCTGTCCATACAAACAAAGGAACTTCAGTCACATAGCTTTTGACTATCACTTTAGCCTATGGTACTCCCTTATTTCGCTTCTGCTTGCAAGGAAGCAAGTGATAAGGCTATTTCTGCTAATTTTTTTCTCGATTAGCATTAAGTACATAAAAGCATTAGCTTTTTAAGAATATTTTGTTGCAGAGATGTAGAGAAATTCATGTGAATGGAATACATCAGATTTTTATATACTATTATAACGTATGGTAAAATATTTTTTGTAATACTCACTTATAACATTTTTGTTAAAAACCTGTAAATGATAGTGTGTCACTTGGCAAACTAATTTATGAGTCAGACTAATAAATAAAAAATATAATACTTGAATCGTCGAATGTTGGTCACATTTTGGTGCAGCTTGTATAATTTAATATAGAGAAAGCATTGCATTTCACTTGAAATACACGTTTTAAAGCTTCCTGAATAAAACAAAATCCTCATGCGTTTCATTCATGTGACTTTCTTTGCCTATTCTGCAAACAAACTTCTTAAAAAGATTATTCGTCTTATTAATTGCTTGTAAGTAGAAGGGAAATAAGAAAATACGCTAGGCTAAATCGATAATCAAATCTTGTAAAAGTTTTCGCTATGCGACGAAATTGAGTTCCGACCTCTTTGAATGGTCAGGAATAAAACAAGAAAAACGAATGACGACATCCAGTTTGAGAATAATAGATATAAGTATTTTAAAATGGAAACCAATAAGGTCTAATCAAATAATAAAAAAAAAAATGAATATAGAAATCGTGTGCTTTAACGAGGTCTAAGCGTAGTAAGATTTATTTATTATTGTTATTTGTTTTGTTAGGTTTTTTTTTAATCGGGTTGCTCGCATCGGACGATGAATGAAATCGGTGAAATGACGTTCAAACTATTTCGCGGACCATGGAGCTTAAAGTTACTCGATATTCATCTTACTATGATAAGAGAAAACCCCGAGGGAAAAGAAAGGCTTCCGAGTAACTCACCCTGAGCGAGATTTGAACTCGCGACCTCTAAATGTGAGGTAGACACGCTACCCCCACACCACCGAGACGGGGCCAGTAAGATTTTGTGTATCTTACGGTTTAGCAGTTATCTGTACAAAGGTCATTCAGAATGAAGAGGTCTTCAGAGGCTGTTCCTAGAAAACTTAGGCGTATCTTTCATTTATCGTAAAAGTGTCTTAATTATATTGTATTCTAATCAAAATTGTTAACCATTTTTGAGATAAAAACATTTGTCAAAAAAGCTTACATGTAAAAGGTTTGGGGTGAGGGTTTTCCTGAAAATCTTCG
This sequence comes from Hymenopus coronatus, assembly GCA_030762935.1. NCBI lineage: Eukaryota > Metazoa > Arthropoda > Insecta > Mantodea > Hymenopodidae > Hymenopus > Hymenopus coronatus. Next base: position 60,099,673 of record CM060899.1, read on the forward strand.
TGTCGCATTCTTTGAAGATGCAGATACTGAGTTTGGTATTTATCGGGTTTTTCATTTTTGAGTTGTGCTGTTTCAGAACGTACGCAGAACCATTTTTCTAAGATTATTGTTTCATTTACTTTTTTTTCTTTTAACTTGAGATCTATTTTCATACAGAATGCATGAAAGAAGGAAAATTAGTGTTTTCTTCTTTTTCTGTGTGTCTACATACTTAGCTGCGGCCTTTCAAATTTTAATTAAGTGATATATTTTTTCCACCAATCCACGCTGTAATACGTCCAGCGGCAGGTGCGAAGAAAAGCAACAAATTATGTTAACTTAGTGTTCGTAACATTACGATTCACCTCCAATATTCAATAAAATGTAGAAAACTGAGCCAATTACAGCAATCTCGAATTTTTGTGTGGAATGCAACACCTTCCCTACCTACTATAAACGTCGAACATGGTAGAGAAACTAAAAAATAATTTTTATAAGAAGGTCCTATGTCTTTAGCATAATTAAAAAATCTAACGTGTTCCATTTACATGACTTTCTCTACATCTCTGCAACAAATTATTGTTAAAAAGCTTTTTCCTCTGTTTACTTCGTGCTAATCAAGAAAAAATTAGTAGAAATAGTTTTATGACTTGCTTCCTTGTAAATAGAAGTCAAATAAGGGAGTACCATACGTTAAAGTGATAGCCAAAAGCTGGCTGCTTTGTCACTGAAGTTCCTTTGTTTGTATGGACACGGGTTGACAAATTCCTGTATGAGAAAAGTTTAAGTTTTTTAAAGCTGAAACCAAAAACAAGCAATATCTCAAAAAAGGTAAACTCCATGAAAAACATGTATATAACATAAATTGTATGTTGTAGCGTGCTCTACATTTTTTGTGTGGTAGGTTTTTGTTTAGCTCTTACGGTTTAGCAGTTATGCAAAATTCCGTAAAATTCATCCTGAACAAAGTAGTCTTCAGGGGCTATTCCCAGAAAATTCAAGATATACATCTTATTTGTCAGGTAAATATCTTTAATATACGATATTTTAATTAAAAGCGTTACTTTTTTTTTTGAAAATCAAAAATTTTCAAAAAAGTTCCATGTAAAGGGTAGTTTGGGGTGGGGGATGTTTCTCAAAATCTTTGTATCGTATCCCTGGAAAATACTAAACTTAAATACTAAGTTCGGTATTTTCCCGACTTTTATTTTTGAGTAATCGTGTTCAGACACGCGGACCTTTTTCTGAAAATGCTCTTTATGGATACAGGGGACCCTAAAACATATTTCCGGTGAAATCTCGTTATCGAATTTTTTAGTGGAGTGCAATACCTTCTCTATACACTATGTATATATTACGTGTAGAGAAAGTAAACACGAAAAGTTGGTTAAATACCAAATTTTGTATTTAAGTCCAGTACCTTCGAAAGACTCGACACGGGAGGTTTTTAACAAGATCTCTCACCCGAAACTACGCTTTCATGGTACATTTTTCGAAATTTCGTTTTTCTCTTAAAATGGATCCAATGGCTAAAATGCCATACATTTTCTACGTATAATCATGTTTCCATGGGGAATTGAAATCGATTTTGTGTGTTATAAACAAGTTTTGAAATGAAATTATTATACATTGCTAACTATAGAAACCAAATGGTTCTGCTATAATCCACTATTGAGCAATAAACAAACAGCATTAACATATGACTACCACGTGCAACGAGTTAGCATAAGAAGCGTTTCTTTACCGTATTCAAAACTAAACGGAGGTGTTTCCGTGCAACGTATTTTGATCTGATCTCATTCTGAACCCACTTTCTAAAAGGACCGTATGCAAGATTCGTTACGATTTGAATCCGGTTTCCATACAGTATTCAATACGGTATGAGTACTCAAATCGATTTGATTCCCTATGAAAACATGGTAAATCTGTGAAGTCTTTATTTCGGAAATACATCAGCCAGTTTCGTGTCTCACTGTTACAAACTGCTTACCATAGATATAGACAGATTCGATCGGAAAGGATCTGTCCTTATGCATTGTGGTTGGTGGAGCACGTTTTTGTAAAGCCGCAGTTAAATGTGCAGTTAAAAATAATATTTTGTCGTATTAAATGTTCAATTAAGCAGTAAATTCAGACTAACTTTTAAACCAGTATAATGGTCAATACGTGTGCGGTGTTTGGTTGTAGTTTCTCAAATAGCAGAAGCAAAAACAAGGAAAGGGAAATGTAAGTCAGCACATAGGTTAGAGTACTTATTTAAGTGATTTTTCGGTGGTATAATTAGTGAGATATGTTATACATTATCAACAGAACGATTCTGTATTGTTTGTTAAATTTTAGATTTCCAATTCGGAAAGACCTTTGAGAAGTTTGGTTAAAGGCAATTCGCAGACAAAATTGGCAACCTAATCCGGTTTATAAGAAAAATCTTGCTAATTCGCCCATTTAACAGCTATCGCGAGGAATAATTACTATCAAATTATGTGTCTGATACCAGAACCGTGAGAATAGGGGACCTGTTCCTCAGGCTCGGAATGCAATGGTAATTATCACAATATTCCTCGACCGAAGTTCTGGATTAATTTCACATATTCTACTAAAGCTTTAAACCAATGCTGTAATATGTGGTACAGTCTTTTGTTACATTAACAATAGTTATAGAATAAAATTAAGTTTATTGCAATAATACCAATTTAATTATAATGACCTCTGACAGGCCAAAAAATGTATTAAATATTCCTTCAACTAGAGATCTCTTCCCTTCCATTGTCCTTTGTTCTTTAGTTCAAAAACAATTTGACATAAGGTGTGTATGGTAATGTGTAGTGCCACAAGATGGCGGCTGGGCTTAAACCATGCTTCAGCAATACGGTAGCATTTCCGCCCTGTGCTGCTTACGGGTTAAAGTCGCTGTACCTGATCAGTGACCACAATCAAAGGTCAAAAATCACCTGTCGCGTACACAAAGCCACCTTGGAAGTATGAATTGATATCCGTCAAGCCATAGGTTCAAAAGGCGAACTTTTGTGATTAATTTATTATATTGACACATAAAAGCCAAGAAAGTGCCTCAAGGAACGGGATCATATTTTCCTACGTATTGTCTGTGAAGCTTTCAATGCACACCTTGATGCTGATTTTTATTTTCTCTACATAGTGCATGGTACATAGGTAGAGGAGGTATTGCACTCAACCCAAAAATTCGATACCCAGATTTCACCGGAAATACACGTTTTAGGGTCTCCTGTATCCAAAAAAGAATTTTTAAAAAAAGATGCGCGCGCGTGTATTCATGAACACGATAACTCAAACGAAAAGTCGGTAAATTGCCAAACTTAGCATTTAAGTTTAGTATCTATCAAGGATGGGACATTAAGATTTTGAGGAAAATCCCCCTCTCACTATAAACTACCCTTTACATTGAACAAAATTTTTAAAAAAAAAAATCTCAAATGACTCTTAACGAATTTTATTAAAATAATATTAAAGATAGTTACAAGACAAAAAAAGGTATATCCTTTGAATATTTTGGAAATAGTTTCTGAAGACCTCTTAATTCTAAATGACTTTTGCATAACTGTAAAGGGTAGTTTTGGTGTGGGAAGTCACACGCTTAGAAGTTTGCTATTTAACAGACTTTTTGCTTTTTGGCAGGGCGGATTCAAGTCCTTAAACCATGTTTCTGGTGAAGAATCGGCGTCGAATTTTTGGGAATACAGTACCTTCTCTTATCTATATACGTTCATAGTATGTGGTAGATACAGTAATAGAGTGGAAGACTATAAGGGAAGGTGGAGGCCGATTAAAAAATGTAAATTGCATAGTTTCATTCCTTTAAATTTCAACTGACTCCAATATATATTTCATGATATTTGGAGAAAAAATCTCTATAACAAATGATTGTTAAAAAGTTTATTCTTCTATTTATTTCATGCTAATCGAGAAAAAAATTGCAGAAATGGTCTTCTTACTTGCTTCCATGTGTGTAGAACGGAAATAAGGGAGTACCATAGGCTAAAGTGATAATCATAGTTTGTGATGTGATTGAAGTTCCTTTGTTTGTATGGACAGGATTCGACAAATTCCCTTATGAAAAAAGTGTGTATTTTATAACTGAAACCAATAACAAGCAATATCTCAAACGATCAACTCCACGAAAAAAAAAAAATGTATACAACATAAATTGTGTGTTTTAACGAGCTCAGCATTTGCTATTTAAGTTTTTGTCTATTTCATCCGGTTTACCAGTTATGCAAAATTCATCCAGAATAAAGATGTCTTCAGAGACTATTTCCAAAAAACAAAAAAAACAAAAAATCTGATGTGTTCATTCACGTGAGTTTTTCTACATCAATTATTGTTAAAAAGCCAATGCTTCTATTTACTTCTTCTAATCGAAAAAAAAAATTGCAGAAATAGCCTTATTACTTGCTTCCTTGTAAGTAGAAGCGAAGTAAGGGAGTACCATAGGTTAAAGTGTTGTCAAAAGCTGGTTGCTATGTGACTGAAGTTCCTTTGTATGGATAGGAGTTGACAAATTCCTGTATGAGAAAAGTATGTTTTTTAAAGCTGAAACCAAAAACAAGGAATATCTAAAAAAAAAAAAAAACTCCACGAAAAAAAATGTATATAACATAAAGTGCAGGTTTTAACGTGCTCTATATTTTTGTGTGGTAAGTTTTTGTCCATCTCTTATGGTTTAGCAGTTATGCAAAATCCCTAAAATTCATCTAGAATAAAGTTGTCTTCAGAGGCTGTTCCTAGAAAATTCAAGATGTAAATTTTGTTTATCAGCTAAATGTCTTTAATATACGATATGTTAATCAAAATCGTAAGAGCAATTTTAAGAATCAACATTGTCGAAAAATGTTCCATGTAAAGGGTAGTTGGGGGGGGGATTTTTGTGAAAAGCTTCGTGTCGCATCCTTGGACGATATTAAACGTAAATACCAAGTTTTGATATTTTACCGACTTTTCGTTTCTGAGTTATCATGTTCACAGACACACGGATCTTCTCTGAAAATGCTTTTTTTGATACAGGGGGCCCTAAAACATATACTTCCGCTGAAATCTCGGTATCGAATTTTTTGATAGAGTGCAATACCTTCTCTATACACTATGTACATAGTACGTGTAGAGAAATTAAAAAATTGCACATTACTTTGCAAATAAGCGTGTTGAAGAAGCCATTTCCAAAATTTACAGCACTTTACTACTAGGGTTTACAGACAAAGGACCGGCTCAGATTAAAATTAATAGCACGTGATGCTGGCAGTTCCTAGAATCAGTCTCCATCTACCCACATTTTACGGGTCAATGGGTCAACCACTATTCCGAAAGCTTCAGACGTTCAGTGCAGTTTCTATCTGGGTTTGAGACTGTTCTTGTTTTTACTTTCTCTACACGTACTATATACATAGTGTATAGAGAAGGTACTGTATCGCACCCAAAAATTCGATACCGAGATTTGCCGGAAGTACAGGTTTTGGCTCCCCCTGAATCCAAAATAAGCATTTTTATAAAAATGGATGCGACACGAAGATTTTCAAGAAAATCCCTCCACCCCCAACTACGCTTTATATGGACAAAATTTCGAAAATGTTTACTTTCTCAAAAATGGCTGCAACGATTTTGATTAACATATCGTATATTAAAGATATTTGTATGACAAATAAAATTTGTATCTTGAATTTTCTCGGAATAGCATCTGAAGACATCTTATTCCGGAAGAATTTTGCATAACTGGTAAACCGTAAGAGATAGATAAAAACGTACTTAATAGAAAACGCAGATCTCCCTAAAAATCACAATTTGTTGTATACATATTTTTCGTGGAGTTGATCATTTTTAGATATTCCTTGTTATTGGTTGTTACTTAAACTTTTCTCATATGGGAATTGATCAATTCCTGTCCATACAAACAAGGCAACTTCAATCACATAGCAACTAGCTATTGACAATCGCTTTAGGCTATGGTACTCCCTTATTTACCTTCTACTTACATGGAAACGAGTAATAAGACCATTTCTGCTATATTTCTTTTCGATTATCATGAAGTAAATAAAAGAATAACCCTTTAACAATAACTTGTAGCAGGGATGTAGAGAAAGTCATTTGAATGGAACACATTTTTTTTAAAGCAAAGATATTGTATATTTATGTACTCGTGTGCTGCAAACGTAATTCTGTACAACAGGAAAACAGCTGAGAGATAAGTGTGTGACCTGGACAGTTTCGAAACTGGGTTGATTACTAAGAGCAAAAGTTACCGAGAAGTGTTATGATTAGACTTCGAATTTTAGGTTAAATGCCTATTTTTATACTTAAATCTTGTGTGTTCCATCCACATGACTCTCTAATCTCTGTTACAAATTATTGTTAAAAAGATTATGCTTCTATCTACTTCATGCTAATCGAGATGAACGTTAGCAGAAATGGTCTTATTACTTGCTTTCTTGTAAGTAGAAGGAAAATAAGAGAATACACCAGGCTAAAGCGATAGTCAACATTTTGAAATCTGGTTGCAATGAGAATGAAATCCGTTTCTTTGCATTGCGAGAAGTTGACTAATCCCCGTATGTGAAAAGTTTTTAAGTATTCAGTAACAAGGAATATCTTAAAAATGATCAACTCCACGAAAAAAATAGAGGGCAAAAATTGTGTGTTTCGTGTATAAAGTTTTTCTCTATCGCTTATGATTTGCCATTTAATGCAAAATTCGTCCAGAATAAAGAAAAGATTTTAATCAAAATCGTTGTCATTTTTGAGAAAATCAAAATTTTCAAAACATGTTCTATGTAATGGATAGTTGGGGTTGGGGGATTTTCTTGAAAAATCTTCGTGTCGCATCCTTGGAAGATACCAAATTTAAATACCAGGTTTGGTAATCAACAGTGTTTTAGTTTTTGAGCTTTACTGTCCACACACGGAACCTTTTCTAAAAATTTTAATTTTTTTTTATTCAGGGGCATCCAAAACACTCATTTCCGGTGAAATCTCGGGATCGATGCAATACTACACTATGTACATAGTTGGTGTAGAGAAAGTAAAAACCAAAGTCATTGCCGAAGTTTTGCAATATGCGATACGTCTGATTCATAGTTCCAAGTACACAAGGCAATGGTGAAAGAACAATTAAACTTGCCTTATGAGTTTTACCATCTGCTTGACCCATTTGCTGTCATAGATCTGCGTGCTTACGTTCAGATCATTCTGGTAACCCTATACTTAAAATCTGATGTGTTGCATTCACGTGACTTTGTTTACATCTCTGAAACAAATTATTGTTTAAAAGCTTACTTCTATTTACTTCATGCTAATAGGAAAAAAAAAAAAAAAAAAAAAAAGGCAGAAATAGTCTTATTACTTGCTTCCATGCAAGTAGAAGGGAAATAAGGGAGTAGCATAGGTTAAAATGATGGTCAAAAGCTGGTTGCTATGTGACTGAAGTTCCTTTGCTTGTATGGACAGGAGTTGACAAATTCCCGTATGAAAAAAGTATACCTAAGTTTTCTAAAGCTGAAACCAAAAACAAGGAATACCTTTAAAAATAATGATAATGATCCACTCCACGAAAAAAAGTGTGTAACATGCGCTACGTTTTCTGTTAAGTAAGTTTTTGTCTCTCTCTTACGGTTTATAGGTGATGCAAAATGCCGTAAAATTCATCCAGAATAAAGAGGTCTTCAGAGTCTATTCCCAGAAAATTCAAGATATACATTTTATTTGTTGTGTAAAATCTTTAATGCATGATGTTTTATAAAAATATAATCATTTTTGAGAAAATCCAAATTTTCGATGGTTTTTTTTTTTTTCCATGTAAAGTGTAGTTTGGGGTGGGGCGATTTTTCTCAAAACTTTCGTGTCGCATCCTTGGAAGATACTAAACTTAAATACCAAGTTTGGTATTTTTACCGACTTTTCGTTTTTGAGTTATCGTGTTCACAGAGACACGGACACACAAATGATCTTTTTTCAAAAAATTCTTTTTTGCGCTACAGGAGATCCTAAAGCGTGTGTTTCCGATGAAATCTCAGTATCAAATTTTTGGGTGCAATACATACCCTCTCAGTACACTATGTACATAGTACGTATAGAGAAAGTAAAAATTGGAGACTGGTAAAATCCAAAGTTGTGCCAATGTGATGCACACTGTTCAGGATTCCAACTGCACAAGACCGTTGTGAAAGAATAATTATTAAGGCCTACTTGAGGAGTGTCGGATGACATCGGTCTTCAATGTTAATGTCTTCGGTATCTGCATTGCCTGGCTTCTGGTTGACATTCACTTGCACGTTATCGGAGCTGTTGGCGTGTATTATGCTAGCACATACACCTGCTAAATTATTAGAATAAACTTATTTTAAATTTGTATTTTAAGTTTTAACGTCTTGCACCGTGGTAAGTCATGTCGGACAATGAATGGAATAGGTGAAATTATGCTCAAATGATCTCGGGGTCCATGGAGCTTAAAGCTACTCGACATTCGTCTTAAGGTAAAGGAAAACTCCCGAAAATAACTTACCCTAGGCGAGATTCGAACTCGCGACCTGTTGAATGCGAGGCAGACACGCTACCATCACACTACCCAGGCGGGCTCATATCTCGTTTTACTTACCATGGAAAGAAAACCGAATTTCAATGACAGTCGCAAAGCGATGGCTAAGATTCGACTGTCGCTTTAGCCTAGTGTTTTCCTGCTTATATGGAACTAAGTAATAACATTTCTGCTAATGCTTTATCTTGATTAGCATGATAAAGATAAAAGAATCTTTCGTAAGAACATTTTTTTTTTTTTTTTTATTTATTTACTTATTGCAGAGTCATGTGAATAGAACACACCAGATTGCTTTTTAATTTCTTTTTAATATTGACTATACAATGTCTATGGGATTCAGGACTGTTTAAAGGACAATTAAGCACGTGCCGCTTTTATTGACTTTTACTTTATCATGTACGTAAATTGGGAAAGAAGGTATTGTATTCCACCCACAAATTCTGTATCTCACCGCAAATTTACGTTTTGAGATTCCTGAATAAAAAAATTAGAGAAAGGTGTGTGTGTGTGTGTGTGTGTGTGTGTGTGTGAGAGAGAGAGAGAGAGAGAGAGAGAGAGAGAGAGAGAGAGAGAGAGAGAGAGATCAGCATAACTCAATACGAGAAATCCTTAAATGCCAAACTTGGTATTTAAATTCAACGTTTTCCGAGGATGCCACACAAAGATTTTCAAGAAAATCCCTCGTCCAACTACCGTTTACGTGTAATTTTTTTTTTTCGAAGGTTTTTATTTTCTCAAAAATGGCTAACAATTGGATTATATAATACCATGTGTTTAAGATATTTTCATGACAAAATGTATGTCTTGAATTTTCTGGGAATAACCTCTGAAGGCCCTCTCATTGTGGATGTCTTTTGTATAACTGGTAAACCGTATAAGAGAAACAGTAACAAAAAATTTAATCTCGTTATGAGTCGAGGAATCTAGACGTATGAGGATTCAGCAAGGAGACTACCATAACTTCTTGAGGGGTAATTGAGAGATGGCGCAGCACGGTCAAATACGGTGTATTTTTATTGGTGTCATATGTTAGGGGGATGTGTTCTTGACACCAAAACAGCAAAAAAGTAAATGAACACGAGTCTGAAAGTCATGCATTTTGGAGTTACAACACAAAATCAAAAGTTAAAAAAAGTACTCAAAGTGGCTTCCTCTTGCTTCGTTGCAGTGCTCTGGTGTACTTTATTGTTGAGAGAGAGCCTCTGTTGATGGTTGTCCTGTCGACTTCATTAGGATTTTCAAATGCCCAATTATGGGTTATGAAAATTGAGGACGCCGTAAAACCAGCCTCATCCATGAAGAAGCTACAGACTAGGACATTGATGAACACAGCGCACTGCTGTAACTTGTGTTGGCAGAAACGTCTTCTTGGCCCAAAGTCCGCTTCATAATTCTTACACCCGTTGAAGGTGATACGGGTACAGAAGATTTTCCATGCAGAATTCTCCAAATAGCCATATGACTCTTTCCCTTACTGCCATACGTCTTGACAAAACACAAGCTTTTATCTTATTCACGGATAAGACTGGTTTTACTCGCGACGGCATCTTCAATCTTCATAACACTCATAACTCGGAAATAAATAATTTTCAGACTGAGTCTGAAAGTTCATGTGAACGTTTTTTACTGTTTCGCTGTCAGGAACAGGTCCCCCAAATATGACACCAATAAAGACGCACCTGTATAAGAGCAGCCATTATGTACAGAAGGCGCTGTAAAATTTCACATTGCGATCGTCTGCTGTTGAACAGTAGGTAATGCAGAATTCTTCCCCTATGTACGCAACGCAGGAATACATTTTGGGATTGGCCAACTCTTCCATTGCATTGCAAAGTGTGTGTTTTTGTGAATGCTTACATTTAATATCATGGGTGCAAAGTCTTGCGCATACGCTGCGTCTGCACTTACATCTCGCGAATAAGGGCACTATCCTTGTAATAGATATCGTTAAGCCGGTGTAGTTATAGTCGCGCAAAATGTCAAGAGCCGGAGATATAGCGGTGGTGCTATAGGTAGTGATTTCGAGACCGATAATTTTCACAACAAGCATTCGTTATCCTAATTAAATTAACTATCAGCACTCGAGGTGCTACCGAAGCGCCTTCCCCTTTCAACAGTAGTTAGCAAGGTCTTGCCTACGACCTTGACTGATATGCGGACGGCATCTACAGAGCGGCGCGTAATGTATTTTATCAATTTTGTTTGATATTCCTGTTCAACTTAGGTGCGCTTGAATTAGATATAATTATACAGCTACAATGTTCGCAATCGGTACGCCATTGATTGTTGGCTCATACAGATAGGATTGAACTGGCTTCAATGTTACGCGTTCCCTAAATGAATCGCAGCAACACTGCACAGAAGGCTGTTTAACCAACTGTTCAAGTCAGATGAAGCGCGCTGCTGCTTCAGAGAGTTTGAGAAGAAACAAAACCAAAATCCTCGCATAGTTTATTATCCAGGATGTTGTGGTGTGGTGTGCAATTGGAATGTGTTGGGATTATTGGTCCATATTTTTCCGAGGATTGTGCTGGTCACGCACAACTGTAAATTCCGACCGCTATGTTGAAAATTACAAAAATGTTGCCAATGACAGTTGAACATCATTTGGTTTTAGCAGCATGGTGCACTTTCTCTGAATGTTCCCCAATCCACTGATTTCCCGCTTTGTAGATTTAACTTGGCCGTCCCGATCTCCAGATTTAACAGTTCAGGAATAATTTCGGTGGGGATAGTTAAAAGAAACAGCATGCTCGCACCGTTTGCAAACCATTAGGAGTTGAAAGATACCATCGGCGAGGAAATCAGTGTCATTCCACGGAAGATGGCGTGACGTGCCATGGAGGCATAATTCAAGAATCATAAATGCAGATGGGTGCCACTGAGCTGACGTCATATTCAAGTAGTGTTGATGTCCATAAATGCAAATGTATATTGTTTTATTTTATTTACTACTAGTTCTCAACCGAAGTTTTTAGATACATTACGCGCCACTCTACGTGTGTTTCCGCCATTGAGATACCAGTGAACATCCTGGCATTATGTTCAAATGACCCAGTTCCTTAAGGCGGTACATCACCTATTATCCTGTAGAATAGGCCACCGTTGGAATTATTTTCTCTCGTGGAAGTGGGAATATGGTGTTAAGTGCAAGGCTAATGAACTGGCATGTCGTGCCAACTATACAGCAGATGTTGCGACAGGATGTTTGGTCCATTCCGGCACAAAAACTGCCGGCTACCCAAGTTCATGACACCGCAACTCGCAGACTCTCATTGCTTCACGTTTCCGAATTTCTGCTCTCTTCCGTTTGTGTCTAAGCAAACTATTCTTACGAATACTTATTATTTTCTCTACTGAGTACTATGTGCATACATAGTAGGTAGAGAAGGTATTGTATTCCACCAAAAAATTTATGCTAAATTTCGCCGAAAATACATGCTTTGAGGGCCCTGAGTAAAAAATCTGGTGTGTTCATTTACATGAATTTCTCTTATCCCTATAACAAATTATTAATATGCTTATTCTTCTATCCACTACATGCTAACCGAGATAAAAGATTAGCAGAAACGATCTTGTTATTTAGTTCCTTACTAAGTAGAAGGAAGAAAAGGGAATACACACAAGTTCCCGTATGAGGAAAGTTTTAAGTATTTTAAAACTAAAACCAATAACAAATAATATCTCGAAAACGGTGAACTCCAAGAAAAAATAAACTGACACAAATTGTGTTAGCTCGCCTTGGTAGTGTGGTGGTAGCGTGTCTGCCTCGCATTCAAAAGGTAGTGAGTTCGAATCTCGCATAGGGTGAGTTACCCGGATAAGGTTTTTTTCGGGTTTTCCCTTATCCCGAGAAGACGAATGTCGAGTAACTTTAAGCTCCATGGACCCCTAGATCATTTGAGCATCATTTCAGCAATTTCATTTATCGTCCAATATGACCAACCGGTCCAATATGACGTTAAATTACTCCACCCCCCCTCCAAAAGTGTGTGTTTTAATGAGAGCTACATTTTTTGTGTAGTTAGTTTCTGTCTATCTCTTACGGTTTACTAGTTACGTATAATTAAAAAAAAGATCGTCCAGAATAAAGAGGTCTTTAGAGACTATTCCCAGAAAATTTAAAATATACATTTTATTTGTCACGTAAGTATCTTAAATGTAGGAGATTTTAATCCAAATCGTTAGAGCCATTTTTGAGAAAGTCAAAATGTTCGAAATTTTTCCATGTAAAGGGTAGTTGGAGAAGAGGTGACTTTCTTGAAAGTCTTCGTGACGCATCCTTGGAAGATACTGAACTTAAATATCAAGTTTGGTATTTAATGGACTTCTCGTTTTTGAGCTAAGCAGACATTTTTCCAAACACGTTTTTCTTTTATTCAGGGGGGTCCCAAATCATGTATTTCCGATGGAATTTCGGTATCAGAATTTTTGGGTACAATACAATACCTTCTCTATACACTACGTACATAGTACGTGTAGAGAAAGTAAAAAGGACATTTTATAAAAAGATCTGTATATGTGAATGTTTTTATTGAGATTACATTTGTTGTGTATTAGGTTTTTTGTCTATCTCTTACTGTTTAACAGTTACTCAAAGATCATCCAGAATGAAGAGTTCTTTGGAATCTATTCCCAGAAAATTCAAGATATACATTTTGTCATGTAAATATCTTTAAATGTGCGGTAATTTAATCAAAATCGCTAACTCCATTTTTAAGGAATAAAAAATGTTGAACAATGTTTCATTTAAAGGGTAGTTTTGGGTGGGGATATTTTCTTCAAAATATTTATGTAATCTTGGAAGATATTAAATTGCATATCAAGTATGGTATTTAACGGATTTTGAGCTATGCTGTCAAAACACACAACACACTATGCAGAACATTTCAGACACTACTACTATATACAAATGGAATTTTTATTGTAAAAGTGACATTGAATCTCCCATTGAACATATTAATTTTAATAATAATTGTTAGCCATTTTGAGATCACTTATTGGGGAAAACAATAATCTCTTACCAATAATGTGCAGTTCTGTGTGAAGTAGTAAATTGCGTACGTACTAAGAACTGTCAGTTATACTTATCAGGTCGATTATGCATATTGGGAATACGAAATCTGATAGTAACTTATAGTTCGTGGTGAGCCAATTACTTTTTTGAAATATTTGAAAAAACTGCAAAAAAATAATAAATCAAAATTACTTTACAATATTTTATTGAACATTAAGAAAATATGAATTCTCGAGGTGAACAAACGAAAGGCTAAATTTAAATTTATGGACAAAACCTTCTTATACACTCTTTTGTTAATGAATGTTGCAATAGATTCTTTACTTGAAGTAGCACGTGTCTTGAGAGTTACGTCATTTCCTAATTGTACTGTAAGTATTAAAGACCTCTCAAAGTCTTGCTGTAAGTACTTACAGTGCTTGTTGGCAGGGCAATTAGCAAGTGAATTGTAAATTTAGCTTACATTACTAAATGTGTGTTCAGAATGATTTACTTACATATCAAGTATTTCAAAAAATATATTTCTTGGCTGCTCCTAATATGAGATAGTGAGGGAACCCTAACATGAGATATCTCATAACAGGGGCCTCGTAGTAGGTAAGCAGCACAAATACTGTGTACCGAGTTGTACATTCATGAGTTTTCATTTATTAGAAGTAAGCCAGAGTAAAGAAACATCTTTTTCAGCAAAGAAAAAAAAATTCAGAGCTATACGAAGTTTAAACCTGAACGATTCCAACAGTGATTCAGAAAACATAATTTTAGAAGATTCTGATTCCGGTAATGATAAATCTGAAAGTGATGAAGCTACCTACGCCCTTTGCTGTGGTGGTTATTCTGAGGTGAAAAGTGGGCAAAATATTAAATGTGCTTCAAGTGGTCTCACGAAGATTCGTGATACAAAAGGAGACATAATGGTGGGAATAATGTGTTAATTGGAATATTATGTAAGGACGTGATAAGACCAAGCAGTCAAAGTGACCAAAAATAAACATTACAGCATTCTTGTAGCTTAACGTCCTTTAACCTGATTGGTCATATCGGACGATGCATGAAATTGGTGAAATGAAGCTTATTTATCTGTGCTTGTTGGTATGGCAATAAATGAATTGTAAATTTAGCTTACATTACCAAATGATTAATTTGCATATCAAGTATTTCAAAAATAAATTGTGTGTTTAGATGAAGTTGTTTGGAACTTCGGACTCTTTGACGATATAGAATTGACTAAGTAAACTTTGACGTTCGCCAAAAGTGGGGGTAGACCTAGTTTTAAATCCCATTGTAAGCAATAAATCGCTGTCGTAATTAGTTTCCTTCCTCCAATAAGTTTTTCCAACAAGGTCTGTGTCCGAGACAAAGCCACATGCAAACTCCGGAACTGCTCCGGAAGAATATAGTCGAGTACTCTGTATCACGGTAACCAAATCCGTTTCGCCTGGCCGAAGCAAGACGCCAACAGACTGTGAAGGTCGCTCCCCAGCTAAACTTTAATTTACGTAACTAATAACTAACGCCTATTGCAACAGCTCTGCTATTGCTTTCTAGTGCTAAGAAATTTAAAATGTGTGAATGTTAAACAAAATACAACATGTAAGGTGTCTGTATCACTCTAAATAATAGTTTTCAAACTTCAATTGAACACCGAGTCTGTTAGACAATATGGTACCAAGTTGATATATTAAAATCGATTTGGGTCCAATTTCAACTGCCAAGTAAACACTCTCATGAGGCAGATAAACATTTGTTTGTTTGTTTTTCTTCCAACATAATTGTAATATCAAAGCAAGTTATTACCAAATTTTATATACATATTGAAGCTTCTCGGGAGTACTGCACATCTGAACATATTCCCTGCAGTAATGATATCCCAGAAAACATAATTTCAGTCTACACCATCCTCACCTAATAACTGCCACCATAGTCCTTCCAATACCGTCGGCTGCTGGCGGGACTATCAGAAAAAATCTGTTCCATTCACATGACTTTCTGTACATCTCTGCGAAAATGTATTATTAAAAAGCTTATGCTTCCATTTACTTCATGCTAATCGAGAAAAAATTAGCATAAATAGTCTTATTACTTGCTTCCTTGTAAGTAGAAGCGAAATAAGGGAGTACCATAGGTTAAAGTGATAGTCAAAAGCTGGTTGCTATGTGACTGAAGTTCCTTTGTTTGTATGGATAGGAGTTGACAAATTCCTGTATGAGAAAAGTAAGTTTTCCAACAAGGAATATCTCAAAAACGATCAACTCCACAAAAAAAAAAAAAAAAAAAAAAAAAAAAAAAAAAAAAAATGTATATTACATAAATTGTGTGCTTTAACGTGCTCTTAATTTTTTTGTGTGGTAAGTTTTTGTCCATCTCTTACGGTTTAGCAGTTATGCAAAATTCCGTAAAATTCATCCAGAATAAAGTAGCCTTCAGAGGCTATTCGCAGAAAATTAAAGACATACATTTTATTTGTCAGGTAAATATTTTTAATATACGATATTTTAGTCAAAATCGTTAGAGCCATTTTTAGAAGATAAATTTTTTCAAAAAAAAGTTCTATGTAAAGGATAGTTTAGGGTGGGGGGATTTTCTTGAAAATCTTCGTGTCTCATCCTTGGAACCTACCAAAATTAAATACCAAGTATGGTATTTAATGATCTTTTCGTTTTTGAGCTGTCCACACAAACACACACACACACACACACACGCGGACCTTTTTCCAGAAATGCTTTTTTTTTTTTGATTCAGGGGGACCCAAAACATGTATCGAATTTTATATAGTGAAGATTATATAATAGGGGATGTTACATTAAATCGTTTTGATTATATATTTTATTATATTACTTCCGTATACCAGTTCTTGGCATTTTATTTAAGAAAACAAAATGATGAGCGTTTATTATGTTGCAAAAAGTACAATAGAATGTACCTAGGTTGTATATAATATGGTGTACTCAATACGATTTGAATATGGAGGTGTTTCCTTGCAAAATATTTCGAACCAGTCCCACTTTCTAAGAGGATTGGATCCAAGATTTAATGCAATCTTAATCCACATTTCCATTCACTATTCAGCATGGAATGTGTACTCAAATAATTTCAGTTCCTCATGGAAACATAATTGATTTTACAGAATCATTTTAAAGTATCTCTTGAAATTGAAGATAACACTCAAGAACAAATAAAACAAATCGTTTGTGTTCCATTCACCTTCTTCCTCTAACAGTTCTGCAAACAAACTATTTACGAAAGAATACTCTTTCATCTACATCATGCTAATCGATATAAATATTAGCAGTAGGTAATTGTCTTATTACTTGCCTCCTCCTAAGCACAAGGAAAATAAGAGAATACACTAGACTAACGTGATAGTCAAGTCTTTTAAACGCTGGTCAATAAGTGAACAATTGTAGTTCGGTTCGCTTTGCATTTTCAAACAAAAGAGAAATAAACGAAAGGTGATCTGTTTGAGAAGATAAGTAGTTTAAAATTGAAACTAATAACGAGGAATATCTCGAAAACGTTCAAGTCTACAACAAAAATGTATGATGTAAACAGTGTGTTTTAACGAGATCTGCATTTTTTGTGCACTAAGCTTTGTGTGTTTCTTACGGTTTACCAGTTATGTAAAATGAACAGAATGAACTTAAGCTGCTCCTATAAAATTAAATATATACGTATCTTTAATATACGGTATTTTAATCAAAATCGTTAGAGCCATTTTTTAGAAAACAAATTTTCAAACATTTTTCCATGTAAAGGGTTGTTAGGGGTGGGAGGATTTTCTTGAAAACCTTCGTATGACATCATTGGAGGATACCAAACTTAAATACCAAGTTTGGTGTTTATGGTCTTTAAGTTTTTGAGCAATGTTGTTCACACACACACTTTTTTCTGAATGTTTGTGCCCACCTCGATAGTGTGTGGTAGCGAGGACGTGAGTTCGAATCTCTTTTAGGGTGAGCTTCCCGGATCAGGATTTTTCGGTATTTTCCCCTTATCGTGAGAAGACGAATATGCAGTAAGTAAGTTCTATGGGCCCCGAGATCGTTCCGGTCTGACGAACCTGATTAGAACCTAAAAAAGATACGTGTATACCCGGAGAAATTTCGGTATCGATTTTTTGTTTGGAATGCAGTACTTCTATAGCTAGGCAGTAGAGAAAGAAGAAAAAGTTTTGCTTAGCGGCTGTATTTGCTTCCGGAGGGAACAGTGGGACCGAAAGATAGAATACCTGGTCACCTAAATTGTCCTAAAACAACGAATGCGTCGCTACATTAAGAATTCTGTGCAACCCTGTTGCATTTAAGGCCAGTGCCCCAGTGTCTACTGGTGACGTAATCACAATCTGCCTCAATAAAATACCAAGCGCAGAATCCGGTTTCTGACGCAAACGAACGAACCAAAGGGCAGTTAGTTACTCGCTATTCGGCTTGAATACAAATACGTATATTACCGCGTGCAATGTCATAAAAAAATCTGATGTTTCATTCGCATGACTTTCTATATCTCTGCAACACATTGATAAAAAGCTTTTTCTTCTATCTACTTCATGATAGTCGAGAAAAAATTAGCAGAAATGGTAAGTAGAAGGGATATAAGGGAGTGCAATAGGTTAGTGATAGTCAAAAGCTGGTTACTATGTGACTGAAGTTTGTATGGACAGTTGACATTCCTGTATGAGAAAAGTAAAGTATTTTAAACTGAAATCATTAACAAGGGCGATCTCAAAAAGACCAACTCCACGAAAAAAACATATAACATAATTTGTGTTTTTAACGTGCTATAACATTTCTATTAAGTAACTTTTTGTCTCTTATGGTATACCAGTTACACAATATTTAACAAAATTCATCCAGAATAGAGGTCTTCTGATGCTATTCCTATAAAATTCAAGATATACATTTTATTTGCAATGTAAATATCTTTAATATACGGTGTTTTAATCAAAATCGTTAGAGCCATTTTTAAGAAAATAAATTTTTTCGAATTTTTTCCAAGTAAAGGGTAGTTTGGTGTGGATAATACCACGTTTCCATGGGGAATTGAGATCTATTTGAGTACACTTAGCGTATAGAATACTGCATGGTATCTCTGATTCAAATCGTACTGAACCCAATCCTCAAAGTGGGAACGGAATGAGATCGGATCGAAATATTGCATGGGAACACCTCCGTATTCAAATCGTTTTCATTACGGTAAAGAAACTCTTTTGCTATACTCGTTGCACGCGGTAGTTATTTGTTAATACTTTTTACTTTTTCTACACGTACTATGTGCATAGTGTATAGAGAAGGTATTTCATTCCACCCAAAAATTCGATACCGAGATTTCACCGGAAATTTACGTTTT
Source organism: Hymenopus coronatus (assembly GCA_030762935.1). Taxonomy (NCBI): domain Eukaryota; kingdom Metazoa; phylum Arthropoda; class Insecta; order Mantodea; family Hymenopodidae; genus Hymenopus; species Hymenopus coronatus. Next base: position 60,118,572 of record CM060899.1, read on the forward strand.
AGGGTTCCCTGTATCCAAAAAAAAAAAACATTTTTAGAAAAAAAGTCCGCGTGTCTCACTGTGTCTGTGAACACGATAAATCAAAAAAGAAAAGTCGGTAAAATAACAAACTTAGTATTAACTTGAGTATTTTCCAAGGATGCAACACGAAGATTTTCAAGAAACCTCCCCCCCCCATTCCGAACTACTCTTTACATAGAACATTTTTCGAAAATTTTGATTTTTTAAAAAATGGCTAACGTTTTTCATAAAATATCATATATTAAATATATTTACACGACATCGAAATTGAATTTTGCATAACTGGTAAACCGTTAGAGATAGACAAAAACTTACTACACAAAAAATGTAGATCTGGCTAAAACACACAATTTGTCATATACATTTTTTCGTGGAATTCACAATTTCTGAGACATTTGTTGCTATTTGTCTCATATTTAAACTTTTCTCACTCGGAAAGTTGTAAACTCGTGGCCATGCATAGAAAAGGATTCCAATCACATGACAACCAGCTTTTAAAAGATTTGACTATCGTTTTAGTGTAGTGTATTCCCTTATTTTCCTTCTACTTACAAGGAAGCAAGTAATTAAGACAATTTTTGCTAGTGTTTATCTCAATTATCATATAGTAGGTAGAAGAATATGCTTTTTAACAATAATGTATTACAGCGATATAGAGAAAGGCATGTGAATGGAGCACATGAGATTTTTTTAATTGCTATGTGGTATGTTATAACAGAACCACTATATATGGTTTCTATAGATTGCAAAATATTCTCAGATTTAATTATTTAACTTATGTTTATGCTGGGTACGTGGTCATACTGGAAATGTAGGCAGTGAAAGAGCTGATGAACTTGCGAAAGCAGCCTCTAAATTAGTTACAGAATATGATTATACAAAATGCCCAATGTCGTTGGTAAAGAACGCCTTAAGAAAAGACATGCTAATCAGTTGGAACTCAATATGGCAAGAAAGTATTAATGGTCATTTTACAAAACAGATGCTCCTTCCCGAAGTTCAAGATAGATTACACGAAAGGAAACTTCTCAGATTATTATTGCACTTTCCGGAATAAATCGTTCACTCCACCATTACACCACACCGTTAGAAAGCAGCGTTGCTCCTCAGAATATAAAATATGTGTCAATTCATTATAAATAATTACCTAGATTTCCCCATACGTTTAAATTACTTAATACAGTTATGTAAATAACTATTTTATATTTTCCAATGGATATGTTCCTATTTTTATTATCTGTCTTATTTACATTAATGTTAATTCTTTTGTTGTATTTATACTTAATATTAACTGTTATGTAAAAGTACCTATTGTTTACAACTATAGTCCTATTATACAATTGTAAAATAGGACTAACATTTTGGAAAACCCATTATAATAAACAAATATATGGTTAACAATTTCGCCAACATAATTCCAAGTTGACCAAAATAAGTGGAAGAATAAAATTATTCTCAAAGCTTGCGTATTCAAAATGATTTCAATTCTCCACGAAACAAAAATTGCATCATAACCAGAGGCAGGATTTTGTGTTAAAAATAGTTTTAAAAATCCGAATATGCTTCATTAACATGAATTTCTCTCGCTGTTCCGCAAACACTTCTCACAAAAGATTATTATTTTATTAATCGAGATAAACATTAGCAGAGTTGATTTTATTACTTGATTCTTTGTATGTAGAAGCGAAATAAGGGGATTCACTAGGCTAAAGCGATAGTGAATTCTTTTAAAAGCCGAATGCTATATGAACAGTTGAAATTCTCCTTGCCTGCCAGGAGTAAACAAATGATATACGAAAGAAAGATGACCTACCATTTAAGAAAAGTTTAAGTAGCCTAAACTTGAAACCAATAACAGGGAATAACTCGGAAACGGTAACTGTACAACAAAAATGTATTTGGCATAAATTGAGTGTTTTAACGAGATCTACATTTTTTGTGCAGCAAGTTTTTGTCTTTCTTACACAAATTTCAGTCATTCATCCAAAATAAACAGGTCTTAAGAAGCTGTTCCCATTAAATACAAGATATTTTTGAGAAAAACAAAATCTTCCAAAATGTTTCCGTCCATGTAAAGGGTAGTTTGTGGGGGAGATTTTTTATGTAAATATTCATGTCGCATCCTTGGAAGATACTAAACATAAATACCAAGTTTGATTTTTAACGGTCTTTTCGTTTCCAGCTATGCTGTCCACCCCCCCCCCATACACACACACCTTTTTCTAAAATTATTTTTTTCGGACTCAGGAGACCTCAAAACATTATTTCCGGTGAAATCTTGACTTCTAGTTTTGGGTGGAATATAATACCTTCTCTAGCTACTGTACGTTGTTTGTGCATACCGCTAGAGAGAGTAAAACTGCTTTATTCGGTCTCAGGGGACCTCGTAACATATTTTCGGTGAAATTTCTGTATCGGATTTCTGGGTGGAATACAATACCTGTTCTATCTACTGTATACATTGTACATACGTGCCAGAGAAAGTAAAACTTCAGATTAATTTCGTGGTAATTTTCGAGCAGAATTAATGACTGGTGACAAAATAAAAATTGACAGGTAAATAAAGTAGCATAAGTGTTTAAGGTCCATATTTGCAAATTCAGAACATTTTACTTCAAATTAATATCATGAATAGAATCAAATAGTATGTCAGTCAACCCCAAACTACAATAAGTTTTACTTTTTCTACACGTACTATGTATATAGTGTATACAGAAGGTATTTCATTCCACCCAAAAAATCAATTCCGAGATTTCACAGGAAATAGACGTTTTAGGGTCCCCTGTATTAAAAAAAGTAGTATTTGCAGAAAAGGTCCGTGTGTGTGCGCGCGCGTGTGTAAAACTGAAAAACGAAAAGTCGGTAAAATGCCAAACTTGGTATTTAATTTTAGTATCTTCCAGGGATGCGACACGAAGATTTTGAGAAAAATCCCCCACCCCAAATTACCCTTAATGGGAAAAATTTAAAAAGATACTGCAATTTTATTGCAAAGATTAATATTTTTACAATATATAACAGCTATAAATTGCCTAATTTTATTGTTGAAGGTTAGTGTAATACGAAATTACAAAAGAAGCCCACTAAAAGCATTAAACTCTTTGATTAATCACTTTTGTTGCCAAATGGCAGCAGCATGCAATGTATAAAACAAGGCGAGCTTCAATTGTTTCTTTAGAATTGAAATTCTAATATTGGATCTTTTGCCAACCTACAATTTTCACAAACAAGACTTTCTTGCTTTATACCTTATTTTAGTATATTGTAGGTATTGTAACGGCTAACCTTTTAACTTTTTTTAATTTTAAACATTGTTTCACAACTTATAGCTTCACGGTATGAAAATACAGATGTTAAAGTTTTATTTTTGTACCTTGAAATAATTGCATATTTTTATGCAAACTAAAAATTCTGAAGTGATACAGAATTTCTCTACCTGCTCTGCAAACAAACTATTCTTACAAAAGATTCTTTTATCTACAATGTCAAGCTAATCGAGGTAGACATTAGCATAAATTCTCTTATTACTTGCAACCTTCTTAAGAGTAGGGAAATCAGAGGATTGGGCTGTGTCGATATTCAACTCTTTTAAAAGCTGGTCACTCTGTGAACAATTGAAGTTCAATTGCTTCGTAGCCAGCAGTAAAAAGTTACTTCCCGTTTGAGAAAAATTGTGTTTTTAAAATTGAAACCAATGACAATAATATCTCGGAAACAGCTAACTCAACACAAAACAGAAATGTATGAGACATAAATTGTGTATTTTAACGAGGTCTAAATTTTTTTTTAAGTAACTTGTATGGTTTACCAGTTACGCATTATTCATCCAGAATTAAGAGGTGTTCAGAAGCCAGGCAATATAAGAAACATTTTATTTGTGATGTAAATATGTGTAATATACAGTATTTAGCCATGAAAAGGTTAGTTTAGGGAGGGGGATGCTTTTGAAAATCTTCGTGTCGCATCCTTGAAATATAATAGACTTAAATACATCATCCGGACAGAAACCGAAAGATCTGTGGTTCAAATCCTTGTTATGCAATTGCAGTTTCCAATCTGGTTCTAGCTTTCCATTCTTGCCCTACACACGGTATAGTTAATTAGCTTAGAACTTAACGAAATTTACCGCAGCAAGCGATGGTGTTTAGCAGTCAATAAGAAAAGACTAGATCACTAGGAACACGTGCTTTTGTTGACATTACAGAGGGGAAACCGGATATAAACAGTTGCCGAGCGACTTAGCAATATATCGCCAAGGTCGATACGCCAGGTCACTTTGCGGAGGAGTACTTGGGGATTCAGCCTCCGTTTTATCTAATACTAGAAGAGTTCCGTATTATTTGGAATTCAAGAAGGAAGAATCATGTCGCGTATTTCCGCCATCCGGGAGTCAAAAATCCCGTATTTCACTCCCACGTTTAAAGGTGTATTTTGAAATGCATACATGTTAATTCGGTACATTGGTAACTTCTGGTCACTAGCAGTAGCCGTTATGTCCGTGGTCATGGCCACAGATATAGAGAGAGCTTAGATTGGAAATGCCCTATCCTTATGCATTGTGGTTGGTGAAGCACGATTTTCGCGCAGTCGCCATAGTCACTACTTTTGAGATCAGCATGCCTTGTGTGAGTTAAATGTGCACACAAAAATAAGCTTTTGTGATGTTAAATGTTCAGTTAAGCAGTAAATTTACTTTAAGTTTTACACCGGTATAATGGTCAATACTTGTGTGATGTTTGGTTGTAGTTCCTCGAATAGCAGAAGCAAAAACAAGGAAAGGGAATGTGATTCAATACATAAGGCGTGTTTCTCGGACTCGAAATGCAAAGGTAGATAATTATCGCAATGTTCTTCTACCGAAATTCTTGATTAATATCAAACATTCCTCTAAAGCTTAAAACCAATGTTGTTATATATGGCGCAGCCTTTTGTTAGATTAGCGTAGTTGTAGACCAAGAAATTGAGTTATGACCTTGCCGCGATGTTTATCAATAACTTCTTAGAGGCCAAAAAATGTGATTGTATTAAATATTCCTTCCATTGTCACTTGTTATTTACTTCTAAAGTTTGGAAAAACAGTTAATTTGACAGTTGCGTATGGTGATATGGGAGTGTGTAGTACCACAATATGGCGGCTCTTGCTTCAACACTTCCACCCTGTGGTCATGCTACAGGGCACGTGATCAAACCGTGTTGCAAGAAGACCGCGAAGAGAAACGTTTACGGAGGTTGTGGTGGTTATAGTTTTAGTTATTTGTTGTTTATTTCAAGAAAATCGATGATTTATGAAAAGAGACTGTGTTAGTTTAAAAAGAAAAAACATGAAAAGTGTGGGTGGTTATTGACTAAAAATGTCCAATAGGTTCCATTCACATGACTCTACATCTCTGTAATGAATTCTAAAAAATCTTATTCTTCTATCTGCTTCATGCTAATCGAGATAAAAATTAGCAGAAATTCTTTCTTCTAAGTAGAAGGGAAATAATGGAATACACTAGGCTAAAACGACAGTCAAATCCTTTAAAAGCTGGTTGCCTTGCGGTTGAAATCAGTTTCTATGGATTGCTAGGAGCTGACAAATTCCCACATGTGAAAAGTTGAAGTATTTTAAAATTGAGACCATTAACAAGGAATATCTCAAAATTGGTCAACTCTACGAAAAAAATGTATGACGTAAATGGTGTATTTCAACAAGATCTACATAGTAAGTTTGTGTGCATCTTTTATGTTTACTAGTTATGCAAAATCCATACAGAAAAAAGAGGTCTTCACATGCTATTACCAGAAAATTCAAGATATACATTATATTTGTCATGTAAATATCATTAATGTGCGGTATTTCAATCAAAATCGTTAGCTATTTTTGAGAAAATCAAAGTTTTCGAATGTTTTTCTATGTAAAGGGTAGTTTGGGGAGGGCGGATTTTTCTCAAAATCTTCGGTCGTATCCTTGGAAGATACTAAACTTATATACTAAGTTTGAGTTATCGTGTTCATACACTGAGCTTTTTCTAAAAATGCTTTTTTTTTTTTTTATACATTGGAACCTAGAACATCTATTTCCGATGAAATCTCTGTATCGAATTTTTGGGTGGAATGCAATACCTTCTCTATGCACTACGTAAATAGTACGTGTAGAAAGTAAAACAGGCACAGCCATTACTTTGCAAAACTTCGTGCTTTTTTTTTTTTTTTTTTTTTTCTTTTCTTTTCTTTCTGGTCTTAGTTTTCTATTTATTGTGCCGTATATGTTGCATCCTACTCAGAGCGAAATATGTAATGGTTCGCATAGCATTATGCTACGGTTGCAAAACCGGTGGAGTATTAAAACATTTAAGCACGGATTCGGTTCTAATTGAAGTCTTAGATCCAAACCTCGGGATTGAATGCCAAATTCACTAAACTAAATGTCATTTAACTGCGGGTTGCCCCAATAAGTATTCTACGGTAAAAAAAATAGGTGTTCCATTCACGTGACTTTCTCTACATCTCTGTAACAAATTATTGTTAATAAGCGTATTCTTCTATCCACTTCAAGCTAATCGAGATAAACACTAGCAGAAACGATCTTATTACCTAATTCCTTGTAAGTAGAAGGGAAATAAGGGAATTCACTAGGCTAAACCGACAGTCAACTGGTTTTTTTAAAGTGTGGTTGCTATGGGATTAAAATCCGTTTCTTTGTGTGGCCAGGAGTTAAAAAGTTCCGAATGAGAACGTTTCTGAAAACAATAACATGGAATATCTCGAAAACGGTCAAACTCAAGAAAAAAAATATATCTGATGTGTTACATTCACATGACTTTCTCTAATGCATTGTTACGCAATTCTAATTACATAAATTACAATGTATTATAATTGAGATAAACATTAGCGCAAACTGTCTAAACTTACTTGTAAGTAGGAGGAAAACAAGAGAGTACATAAGGCTAAAACGATAGTGAAATGGGTTGACATCCGTTTCTATGCGGTCCAGGAGTTTACAACTTTCCGTGTGAGAAAAGTTTTAAGTACTTTCAATCTGAAACAAATTACAAGGAATATCTCCGAAATGGTCAATTCCATGAGAAAAAAAAAATGTGTATGACAAATTGTATTTTTAACGTGATTTACATTTTTTTGTTTAGTAAGTTTTTGTCTATCTCACGGTTTACCAGTAACGCAAAATGTATCAAAAGTCATTCAGAATAAAGAGTTCTTTAGAGACTATTCCCAGAAAATTCAAGATATACGTTTTATTTGGCATATAAATATCTTACATTTACGGTATTTTAATCAAAATCGTTTGAGCTATTTTTGAGAAAATCCAAGTTTTCGAAAAATGTTCCATGTGTGGGGGGATTTTCTTCAAAATCTTCGTGTCGCATCCTTGAAAGATACACTTAAATACTAAGTATAGTATTTAACGTTTTTGAGGTATGCTGTCCACAAACACCACACACGGACATTTTTCTAAATGCTTTTTTTTTTTTTTTTTTTTTTTTTCCTTTTTACTCAGGAGGTCCCAAAACATGTATTTCCGGTGAAATTTCGGTATCGAATTTTTGGGTGCAATACAATGCTTTCTCTGTACACCACGTACATAGTACCTACGTGTAAAGATTAACTAGCGAAGGAGAGCGGAATGGGAGTGAATTTAGTTCGTATCGAATGCACACATAAATGCGCGTCATATTGAGCACGGAAAGTAAAATCTATTTTACAGCAGTAATTTTAGGTTTCCACAAAATAGTCCACATAGTGCTTTCTGGGCAGACTGCATTCCTCGATCTGGGTCATCGTCGTTCATGGCGTCAAGCAATCCCATGTTGTAAACTTTCCAATCTACTTTCTTCAGATTGCGCTGAATTTTTATTGATAAATGCCATTTCTATGTTTAGTTTTTGTGGCGAGCGGACTACTGTTCGATGTCTTTATCAGTCGTTATTTGTGACCGTTCAAATCGTTTCCATTGTGCATACGTTATGTGTATTCTCAAATTTGCCTCGCTTTGCGCGAAATCCCGAGCTTTCTCTAAGTTTTTTTGTACTTGCACGTATGTACATTGTTCATAGTAGATAGACGTGTTGTATTTCACCGGAAATATATGTTTGAGACCCCATGAATCCAAAAAGAGTTTTCGAAAATGCTTTATGATTGATTGGGATTGCCAGAGATAGTGTACTTAAAAGGGAAAGTAAGACAGAAATGGGGGAGGAAAATCTCAAAAAAAAAAAAAAAAAAAAAAAAAAAAAAAAGGAGAGAGAGGGGGGTCTTAATAATAAAACTAATGAAGTTATATATTTGAAAATAGATAAATAGATTAAGTTGGCAGGGCCAAAAATGTACGAATAGAGGGATAGGTACATATACATAAATAACCAGGTTTTTAACTGTATATGATACCAAATTCAGGATGGTATGTATGTATTATGTATGTATTATGTATGTATGAAGTTTGTAACCGAAAATATTAAATACACTATCTAAATAGCTTTATGAGTGCGCGCACACGCATGTGTGTGGTGGACAGCATGGCCCAAAAACGAAGAACTGTTAAATACCAAACTTGATATTTAAGTTCAATATATTCCAAGGATGCGACAAAGTTTTTGAAGAACATCTCCCGTCTCCCAACTGCCCTTTACATGCAACATTTTTCGAAATTTTTGATTTTCTTAAAAATTGCTCAAAATGATTTTTATTAAAGTGCCAAATGTTTAAGGCATTTTCATGACAAATGAAATGTATATTTTGAATTTTCTGGGAATAGTCTTTGAAGACCCCTTCATTCTGGATGAATTCTGTATAACTTTTGTATTTATAACTGGTAAAGCGTAAGAGATAGACAAAAACTTACTGTACAAGATATTAGACCTCGTTAAAGCATATCATTTTTCATATATATATATATATATATATATATATATATATATATATATATATATTTTCCTAGAGTTAACGTTTTCGAGATATTGCTTGATAACAAAGCTGCTAATCTTTATTGTGATTTAGTTAAAAGCATAATCTTTTGTAAGAAACGTTTGTTTGCAGAACAGCTAGAGAAAGTCATGTGAATGGAACAATCAAACCTTTTTTCATTGGGCCCCAAGTATTTCTTGTAAAATATCAGTTATCAAATTTTTGGGTGGAATGCAGTACCATCTTTGCTTAATATGTAAGTGCAAAAAGTACTCGCTCCTTGGAAGTTGTATCAGACACCTAAATAAAATTGTTGCTTGTTTTATGCACAGAAAATAATCGTATAGCTGCTATTTAAATATATTTTAACAAAGTGTTTTTATAATTCAATATTTAGTTGAGAAGCAATTTGACTTAATTATTGAGTCTCAGGGATATTAAATCAATTTAGTCTGCTGTTGTTTTGGAGTCAATTGACCCCATGCCTCCTGAAGAGCTTGTTCCAATCTTGCTATGGAAGAAAAGCTGCTTTTTCTGAGATTTTCTTATACTATAAACCACAAATGTTCTACAATGTTGATGTCTGGATATTATGGCGCTGTATGAAGTTGTTTGGGTGTTGTAGAGCACCCAGGATAGAGTATTTATAGCAGTACATTTAGGATTACTATCGTGCTGGAAAATATATTTTGAGCACTAACATCAAGATTTTCTTCTAAATTGCCCATATAAATTTGTAGTCCATTTTTCCTTTAATGAAGTAATTGGTGTACCTGCTCATGATTCTCAAAATAGCACTGAACCACCTCTATAGTTTAATGAAGGCAATAGATTTGATGGATCCAGTATTCTTTTTCTGTCACATACTACTGTGTCAAGAAAGTTCCGGGAATTAGTCAATAAAACACAAACAATGAATTATTCATCCAATTTTATTTTATCGCCTTCAAAGTAGGCCCCTTCTGAAATTATACATTTATGCCAACGAATAATCCAATCATCAAAACATTTTTTGTAGGCACTTTTAGGAATCTATGTCAATTGTCGCCACGAATTTTTCTTTGTCTTCTATCGACTGAAAACGGGTGCCTCGAAGTGGTAACTTCAGTTTTGGAAAGAGAAAGAAATCAGCAGGAGCCAGATCAGGTGAATACGGCGGTTGTTCGATGAAATTTGTTGAGTATTTGGACAATAATAGCCTTGTGAGCTGGTACGTTATCGTGGTGCAGAATCCATGAATTGTCGTTCCACAAATCTGGCCTTTTTCGCCGTATTTGTTCTCTCAAACGCCGCATAACGCTCAGATAATAGTCTTTATTTACCATCTGACCTTCTGGCAAGAACTCTGAGTGCACGACACCGCGATAATCGAAGAAAACTGTCAACATGACCTTCAGTTTTGATTGAGCTTGACGTGCCCTTTTAGGTTTCGGTTCAGTTGGAAGGCGCCATTAGGAAGCTTGTTGACTGGTTTGAGTGTCAAACTCGTAAACCCACGTCTCATCACCAATTACAATGCGTTTCGTGAATGTGGGGTCGGAACTGGCTCGTTCTAGCATGTCTTCAGCAATCCTTACTGATCAGTTTTTGTAGAAAATTCAAGTATTTCGGAACTAACCGATCTGCAACGCGTGTTATGCCCAAACAATCGTTTAAAATGGTACGAATCAATTCGTGAGACACAAAAAGTTCAGCGGCAATCTCTCTCAGACCTAAATGACGATTTTCAGACACCATTTTCTTCACTTTCACTTTAGCGATGTTCAGTTCAGTTGAAACCTTTGATGGCAGACCGGAGCGAGGCAAATCTTCCACCACATCTCGACCACTTTTGAATGCACTGCACCACTCATATGCACGTGTTTTTGATAAAGTCGATTCACCGTAAGCCCTCTGTAACATTTTCAGCGATTCGGCACACGAAATAACATTTGCAATGCAAAATTTGAGACAGATTCTTTATTCAATATTTGTATCCATCGTAAAATCGCAAATCACCTTTGAGATGAACTAACAAAATGGCGTATTGTAAACAAACTAGATGACAGATTACGATCAAACTCCGCGTGGGCATAGAGGAAAGTTGTACTAACTTAGCGATAACAATAATTTCGAATCCCCTTTTAAACAGGGTTTTTAAATGATCATTCCGGTACTTTCTTGACAGAATGTAATTCATCTACCATCTGAATCAAATCAATTAAATTTGGTTTCATCTGAAAAAAATAACATTTTATTTAGTACTCGATCATGATAGCTGCTGCTTTGAAAATGCAAAGCACTGTATTGCCAATACTTTCAGGCCAGGTCTTTCCAAGCCTACTGCCAATATTTTTGACTTGCTTGAATTAGTTCCTGTTATTCCTTTGTGGAACATAGGGCATCAATAAAGGTCTTCCGTCTGCCTCTGACTAGCTAGCCACTTCACCCCCTTCCAGCTCTTGCCACTCTTCTTAATCTCCTCCTCTATGGTTCTTCTCCATGTCATTCTGGGTCTACCTCTTTTCTTGCTCCTTGAAGATTCCAATCCATTACCTTCTGCCTTCCTGAGCATATGGCCTATCCCGTTCCATTTTCTCTGTTTTATTTGCACCTTTATTTCAGCTGGGTTTGTTTGTGTCCATAGTTCTTCATTTGTTATATCTGGCAAACGTATCCCCAGAATTTTTCTCAAGCAATTATTTACAAAAGTCTGTAATTTCTTGTTTATACTGCCAATTTCAGTACATACTTTTGGGTCTTTTTTCATTTCTCTACAAATTGCTTATCTTCACTCAAAATTGGTTATCCCATACTTGGCTTATTTTGCACTGCCTTAAATACACAAAACCTGTCAATTACTAACTGCACAGTTGAGTGAGGGTTCTGATATCTCTTTCAACGATTTGGATTGATTGTGCAATCTGGTAATTATGCTGTCGCTGTCTGTTTTCTGTGCTTGCCTCCCATTTTGACTGCTGTGCTGATGGCCAGCTACACATTTGTCTTGTTATTATTGCACAAGAACAGACATCAACTGAAGGAAGACAAATTCACCCTTTGAACTCTTCAGTTAGTGTCATATTTCCGTGTATACAAATCGATGATTGTACTTTGCCTGCATGTACTCTCTGGATTTATTTGTAATTTAAACATTATGCTATATTTATTATTAGCTCTGAAAGATATTTATATAATTGAAATTTCAATATGCATGTTTTGTGTATCATTAGTTGCTTATATCCTATATTTTGCATTCAATGTATAGTGTATGTATATGGCAGAAAAATAAAAAGTAACAAGGTTACATTGGAAAGGATCTTAGTTTCGTATGGTAAATGCAAATTATATTTGAATTAGAAACCTCATCACTAAAGCTTCAAACAAATGCATAGTGCCCATCTGTGTGGTGTGTGTTTATTTATTTATTTTTTTTTTTTTAGCTTAACATCCTTTAACCTTATTGGTCATGTCGAACGATGAATGAAATTGTGAAATGATGCTCAATGATCTTGGGGTCCATGGAGCTTAAAGTTTCTCGACGTCCGTCTTCTCAGGATAAGGGGGAAAAACCCTGGATAAAACCTTATCCAGTTATCTCACCCTAAGCGAGTTCCAAACTCTCGATCTATTGAATGTTAGGCAGACACACTACCAACTTACTACCCAGGCAGGCTACTGTGCTCTTGTGTAGACCCTTTATGAAGACAATAAATACAATGTTAAATGTAATATTAAGGTTGATTTCATCTTTGTACTGTTAAGATTCTTAAGTAGTTAACTCTAAAATTTTGGCTCACTGTGGAATAAAATGTAAAGATTTATGATCCTAATTTGTGCACATAATACAGTTTATTATATGTTATGTTTCTGTTTGCTTGCAGGCACATTCCAAAGGCAAAAGCAACAACAATGGCAGAAACTCCAGAGTTGAAAAGAATTGCTGAAAATACCAAAATTCAATCCAATGTAAGTAGAAAATTATGGATAAATGTATGTATGTTCACAGATGTTGCAAAACAGCAGCATAAAATCAATAAGTTACTTTTCTATGCTATTAAGTAGAATGAGAAACTTTATGGTCTTTGAATGTTGAAATAACATGTGGCTGCACATTTCAGGTAAAATATCATGCAGAGTTTGAGAAGGCGAAAGGAAAATTCACACAAGTAGCAGATGACCCAGAAACACTTCGGATTAAACAAAATTCAAAGATTATAAGGTATGTTGACAAAGCTTGCTATTTGGAATTTTTGAACAGTCTCTCTACTTTCTCTAGCCCATGTGGATAGAGAAAATATTGTATTCCACCCAAAAATTTGATGTTGAGATTTCATTGGAAATGCATATTTTGAGGCCTCCTGAGTCGGGGGGATGAAGCATTTTTAAAACACGTTTGTGGAGGGGGAGAGATTCAGCATAGCTTGAAGATGAAAAGGCTTAAATACAAACTTGTTTAGCATCTTCTAAAGGATGTGACACAAACAATTTTCAAGAAAATCCCCCACCAAGAAAATGTTTTTCTCCTCAAAATGACTATAACGATTTTGTTTAAAATACCATGTATTAAAGATGTTTACAGCACAAATAAAATGAATATCTTGAATTTTCTGAGAATACCCTCTGAAGACCTCTTTTTCTGGATGAGCTTTGCAGAATTTTGCAGAACAGTTAAACTGTAAGAGATAGACAAAAACCCCCCCAGGGGCCTACTACGGTAGGTACGGGTTAGGCGCACCCGGGGTCCCGAGCCACCTGAACTCCCTCTGTGGGCAACCTCAGAGTGGTGAGGGAGTCAGTAGGTGAAAATGCCCACCCACGTGTAGGCCGTGCGTGGAGACCCGTGTCGGTGAAGAGGAACATCCTGGTTGGTTGAGGGTTGCGTACCTGAGCCTGGGCTTCTGTCTTTCAGTAACTGGGGAGGGTGCGCAGCCTAATACACCGCTTTGGTTTCTGATTTGCCTAAACGGGAGGCTAGGGACTAACCCACCCCTAGTCAATCGGCCAGGACTAGGTATTACACCGAACTCCAGGGTGAGTGGGACGGCGAGCCCGCTATATCCCCTGTGTAGCCCTGTCACCCCAGTGGGGTGACCCCTCGTTGGGCTCCGTGGTGGGTGGGGAGCACTGGGGGATGAATTTATACCATTTTTTCTATGGCACCAAAACAAAAACCCCTTAATAAAGAAGTTGGAAAGGAAGTAGTCGAGTCATGTGGTCCTCGCTACTTGGTCATTCATAGGACAGAGGAAGGTAAGAAGTTCCTTACGGTGAGCCCTTTTACTATCCAAAAGGGTCTCGATGCCATTGCTGGTCCTGTTAAATCCTGCGTTCGAGCTCGCAATGGTACACTTCTTGTCGAAGCCAACTCCGCCTCGCAAGCTGCAAGAATACTTAAAGCTACCATGTTAGCCAGCTATCCAGTGAAGGTCGAGGTGCACAAGTCGCTGAACTCCTCCCGCGGTGTAATAACAACTCGCGCGTTGGACGGTTTGTCCATTGAGGAGATCAAAGAAAATCTTGCGACTCAGGGTGTCTCAGCTGTTTATCGGGTACAACGTAAGATCAACGGTGAATTCCTGCCTACTCGTACCCTGTTTCTTACTTTTGATCGGGTTGATCTGCCTCAAAAGATTAGAGCAGGGTATGAAGCCATCGAAGTTAGGCCTTATATACCCAATCCGCTGAGGTGCTTTAAATGCCAACGTTTTGGTCACACTAGTGAGTTGTGTACCGGCAAGTCCACCTGCGTCCACTGCGGTGACACCTCCCACGATGGGGCTTGTGCTTCAGCTCCATCGTGTGTGAACTGTAACGGGGAACACCCATCTAGTTCCCGAGACTGCCCCCGTTTTGCAGAGGAACGAGCGATCCAGGAGATACGGGTGAAAGAGAAGGTGTCCTTCTTGGAAGCCCGGAAGCTCCTGCGACTCCGCCAACCCTCTGCCCCGAGGTCCGGTACCTATAGCTCAGTTGCAGCTAAACCGGTACCGCGTCGGGAAATCGCAACCCAGACCGGCGATATGAACGGGGCTACAATTGCGGAAAAGGTAATTTTAGCCCAAGCGCTGCCAAAGCCTTCGGCACCTACACCCAAGTTGGTATCAACATCTGCCAAATCCGCCAGCTTACAGAATAGTCCTGCACATTTGTCACCGAAAGCCTCGACCTCCGGAACTAAAGCTATTAAATTCACGACGTCTTCTGCCCCAGAAAAACAGTTTAAGACCAAGTATGTACGACAAGACTTTTTGAAAGAGAATGTGCAATCTATTACCAAGTCATCTAAAGGTAAGAAAAGTTCACGCAACTCCACACGTGTATCCTCCTCTGAAGGGTCATCTGGGGAGGAGGGCGTGAATCGGCGACGGCCGTCTTCGCCGATCAGCACATCCAATCGGTTCGAACTACTTGGACCGAAAACTGCTCTTGAAAAAGGGACCTCCCATGTGGAGGAGATGGACCAGGAGGATTCTGCCGCCACTGCCAGAGGGACAGTGCGGAAACGGCAGGATCGTGCTCCTGAAAATAGTACTAGCCCAACGCCTAAGAAGAACAAATTGAACCGACCAGCCAATCCCAATCTGCAGAAGCGTCTTTCGATTTGAAACTTATCCCATAATATACTCAATGGCTATCCTCCATTGGAACATACGCGGAATTCGACCACATCGACCAGAGCTTGACTTGTTGCTGCGCCAGCATGAACCCTTGGCTGTATGTTTACAAGAGACGAAGCTCCGTCCACAGGACACCGTTACCATCAGGCAGTACTCCTCCGTACGATGTGATTTATCCCCGGAGGACGGTGTCCCGGCACATGGGGGCACTATGATGCTTATTCGGGATGATATTTTTGCCAACTCCGTACCCATACAATCTGCAATCCAGTCCGTTGCTGTCAGCATTAAGCTACCCTCCGCTTCATTCACCATTTGCAGTATCTATTTGCCTCCATCTGCGGACCTCTCGCACAGCGACTTAGAACACCTCATTTCGCAGTTGCCACCACCCTTTTTATTGGTAGGCGACGTGAATGCCCATCACCCTCTTTGGGGCTCTCCTCGGGCTTGTGCGAGAGGTACGCTACTTAAAGACTTCTTGGATAGTCAGAATCTTGCTCTCTTGAACACCGGAGAGCCCACCTTTCTATCTGACGCATTTCATAGTTTTTCACACATTGACATTGCAATTTGTTCCCCTCAGCTGGCAGTCACCTTATGCTGGAATATCATCTCGGATTTGCATTCTAGTGACCACTTTCCCTGTCGTATTAGTGTCTTGACACCCGTTGTATGTTCCACCCGTTTACCTAGTTGGCGCCTAGACCACGCCAGCTGGGAACTGTACTCCCACTTGGCTGAATTTAGCTACGAAGAGCACGACTCTGTGAACCACTTGGTCGAACATCTTACAGAGACCATTCTTTCTGCTTCTGAGCAATCCATTCCGCGTTCGACTGGCTACAGCCGTCGATTTCCGGTACCTTGGTGGACCGCTGACTGTCGGGATGCTATTCGCGCTCGCAGACGAGCTCTACGGGTTTTCCAGCGTTATCCCACACTGGATAACCTGATATACTATAAACGGATGCGTGCACATTCTAGGCGGGTTATTAAGGATAGCAAAAAGATGTCATGGAATAAATTCGTGGGTTCCTTTAATCGACATACACCTTCCTCTGTCGTATGGGATAAGTTAAGACGTGTGGCTGGGAAACCGAACCATATGCCCATCGCCGGTCTCAAAACACCTACCGGAGCTGTTGTTGATACATTTGACGTGGCGAATACTTTAGGCAGTGCTTTCGCTCAGGTGTCTAGCTCAGGCAACTATTCCCCTGAGTTTCTTACAGTTAAGAACCAGGTGGAATCTCAAGAATTCTCGTTTCTTTCTGGCAACCTTGAGGATTATAATCGCCTTTTCACCCTGGCAGAGCTAGACAATGCACTCTCCTCTTCACGACACTCAGCACCAGGTCCAGATGGTATCCACGTCCAAATGTTGCAACATCTCTCTCCTGATGGCAAAGATTTCCTACTCGAGGTCTATAATCGTGTCTGGGTTGATGGCATTTTTCCAGACAAGTGGCGGGAGGCCACCATCATACCCATTCTTAAACCTGGAAAGGACCGCCATCTTCCTTCCAGTTACCGTCCTATTTCCCTCACCAGTTGCGTGTGCAAGGTGATGGAACGCATGATCAATGGACGGTTGGTGTGGTGGCTGGAATCCCACAATCTTCTGACGAACATCCAGTGTGGCTTTCGACGACGACGTTCAACTGCTGACCACCTTGTCTCTCTGTCAACTCAGATTATGGACGGGTTTCTTAAGAACAGCCCCACAGTTGGGATATTTTTTGACCTCGAGAAGGCCTACGACACGTGTTGGCGGGCGGGAATATTGCGTTCTCTGCACAACTGGAACATACGTGGACGCCTACCGTTGGTCATTCAGGAGTTTATGCGGGACCGCGTTTTTCGAGTGAGGGTGGGTTCAGTTTTATCTAACCATTTTATTCAAGAGAACGGAGTGCCGCAGGGCTCGGTACTCAGCGTGACTCTATTTGCTATTGCGATAAATTCCATATCACTATGTGTGCCTCAAGGTGTCTCTTCCTGTTTATTCGTGGACGACTTTGCCATCTTCTGTACTTCTCAGCGTACACCGTTTTTGGAACGCCGTCTCCAGCGGTGTTTGGACAATCTCTATGCATGGAGCTCGAAACACGGTTTTCGTTTCTCCGCTGAGAAGACAGTCTGCGTTAACTTCTGGCGCCGTAAGTGGCAAATGCCGCCGTCTCTTCGACTCGGGCCAGATTTACTTCCTTTCGCAGACGAGGCGAGATTCCTTGGTTTGATCTTCGATCGGAAACTTTGTTGGGCACCACAAATAGCACAGCTTAGAGCACGATGTGACCGTTCTCTAAATCTTTTACGGATACTAAGTGGCAAGTCTTGGGGTGCGGATCGGACGGCATTGCTCCGTCTTTATCGTGCTGTGATTCGTTCGAAGTTGGACTATGGCAGCATTGTGTATTCTTCAGCTCGACCTTCAGTGCTCAGAATGTTAGACACAGTCCATAACCAGGGCATCCGTGTGGCCGTTGGAGCTTTTCCAACGAGCCCAGTTGTTAGCCTCTACGCCGAATCGGGAGAACCTCCTCTGCGTTGTCGGCGTGATGTCCTGCTTGCTAATTATGGCTGTGGGCTGAAGTGTATGCCAGGGCATCCAACTTATCACGCTTTTTTCTCCCCTGAGCTGCACGAGCGATACTGCCTCCGCTCTCTGAGCCCCAGGCCAGCAGGTTTTCGTTTCCGTGAGCTTCTACGCCAGCACCATGTTGACATTCCTCGGCTGTTACCCAAGGGAGAGAGTATACACCCCCCTTGGTTACGCGCTACCTCCCATGTCGATCTCGGGATGACGCTCTACGGGAAATCTGTTACGCCTCTTGATAGTATTCGTCGATGCTTTTTAGAATTTTTATCCAAATACAGTGGCCATATTTGTATTTACACCGATGGTAGTAAGAGCCCCGACGGTGTTGGATGTGCCTTTGTAACTGGCACCACAACTTCTACTTACGGTTTGCCTAGTTGCACATCTATATATTCTGCCGAGCTATATGCTATTTATCAAGCCCTTCTGTATATTCGACGTCGAAAATTAGGTGACTGCCTTATACTTAGTGATTCCCTTAGTGCCCTTCAGAGCATTCGTGAGCTGTACAATTACCATCCTTTGGTGCAGCGCATCCAGGACGTTCTCCGCATTTTGCACGCTTCTGGTTTTAATGTGGAGTGCGCATGGATTCCTGGACACGTTGGCTTGCCAGGGAATGACACGGCGGATTTGGCAGCGAAATCGGCAGTCACAGCGCCCAGTGTTACGATTACCCATTCAACAGCAGAAGATTTTAGAGTGGCTGTACGGAGAGCCGTTTTTTCGACTTGGCATGCGGAGTGGTCGGCTCTCCGTGGTAATAAGCTGCGAGAGGTGAAGGACCTCCCTGTCAACTGGGTAACCTCCTCTCGTTTATTCCGCCGGGAGGAGGTAGTACTAGCTCGGCTAAGAATTGGCCACTGTATTTTTACTCACAGTTACCTTTTTAAACGTGAACCTGCTCCTGTCTGTGCGCTCTGTGGGGAGGCACAGACAGTTCGTCATGTGTTGCTGGAGTGTGGTCACCTGGCACACATTCGGTCATGTATGGGCATGCCGGCCTCTCTTGCTGAGGTCCTGGCAGATGACCCAAGAGCAGTGGACAGGGTTTTTAAATTTTTAGCAAAACTTTCTTTTACCTTGACGTTTTAGTGTGATAGCAGTTCTTTTTAAACACTTTTAATTTTAATGTGTTGATTTTAGATGGAGTTTTATATCCAGCTCTGTTAGAGGGCTGGACCGTTCTGTTACTTACTTTTCAACTGTGTTAGCCCTTTTTACTTGTGTGTTTTTCCTTTTTTGGTATTTTCTTACTGCCTATTGCCAAGTTTTAATCGTAAGGGCGCTTATGACCTCGGCAGTTGAGCGCCCTTAAACACCATTATCATCATCATAGACAAAAACTTACTACACAGAAAATTAAGATTTTGTTAAAACACTCAAATTATGTTGTATACATTTTTCTTGTAGAGTTGATAGTTATTGAGATATTCCTTGTTATTGATTTCAATTTCGGACTACCTAACTTTTCTCAAATGGACCAAGCAAACCAAACTTCAAATGTTTCACATATCGACCAGCTTTTAAAAGATACGACTCACTTTAGCCAAGTGTATTTCCATATTTACCTTCTACTTATAAAGAAGCTATAAAGACAATTTCTGTTAATGTTTAACTCGATCAGAATGATGTAGATAAAAGAATCTTCTCCAAGAAAAGTTTGTTTACAGATCAGCTAGAGAAAGTTATGTGAATTGAACACATTAAATTTATTTACTAGTGTTTTTTAATTTAAAAAAAACAAATTTATGAAGTGGTACTCTGCATAATCCTGTGTTATTTTCATTACAACATTTCAAAAAAGATATTAAATCTGTAAAATCTTTGTGTTGTATTCAAAACCGTTGAATGATCCCATACCTGCCTAGGCTTTGGAGATAAAAATGAAGATTTTATATAAGCATTAAGTATAGTGAATACCAAGAAGATTATTTCAGATACTGGAATATGGATTAGTGGAAATAGACTTTACAGCCAATTTTGGAACCTTTCTGGAATTACCAAGCCGTAATCCTTTGTCAATTTTATTTTGCTACACATGCCATTCTTCTAATTCTTAAACTGGCTTTCATAACCCTTCCAAAGGCACCACCACTGAAACAGAATAACCGTGAATGTCAAAAGCGACTGACCATCCATTCAGAGCCAAACGTTTTGAGTTTGAATCCCAACAACTAAAGTTAAACATATCTGTGGTGAAGGATGGGGAGGGCCTACATAAAATAATGGATGTAATGACAACCTTGGAAGCTGAGGGGGGTTACATTTGTACATTCACACAACATGAAACTGCATGCATAAAATGTAGCCTAACTTTCAGATGTAACAGCATAGGCTTTATGACCAATTGTCAAAAATGAATTAATCTGGCTCTGAAACTGTTCAAATTTCCAGGCTTTAGTATTAATTATACGAGGGTCATCCAGAAAATAACAAATGATTTGGCATGTCTCATGATACCACTGCTGATGTTATACTTTTCTACCACCAAAGAATTTATTCATTTTTATGAATGCACTAAATGTTCAGCCAATCAAATTTTAAAGGCAAATAATGCAAGTGTATTGTGATAGTGCAATGAATGACTTTTCAGTGAGAAAATGGCACATAATTTACGAGTAATCAAAGAAGAACCAGTGTGCCCAGCAAAGACCAGAGTGGAAGCTCATCAATTGTTATGAAGGAATTGAAAAGCAAATGTTGATGAAAGAATTCAGAAAAACCAGTATTTCACTTTGCTCACAATACTTGACTTTGTGTGGAAAAGATTTCGCAACGGATGAAAACTCAACATCTTGGCTCAGATCTTTAGTGATGGAAGAGTATAACATAGGCATCGAAACACCAATATCATGTGACAATAAATATCTTGATAGTAATAGCGTTAAGTTAAGAGAGAGTAAGGTACTGTAAATAAAGTTTTGTGTTCATATCTTTGGTTATTATTTAGTTATGCCAAAACGTCCATTACTTTCTGGGTTGCCTTAATATTTACGAGTTAATTCATGCTTATGTTTAAAAATCTTAGTTTTACAGCTAAACTGTGTTGTTATATTAAGCTTTTTTGTATCAAGAATCAGTCCACTACGTAAATAGTAAAGTTTTATACAGCCCTCACATCCTCTTTTGTTTACATTTTGGAATTCATTATGACTTCTGATGTTTTCATCTGAAATATTTTAATTGAGAGCACTGGGGTAGCTCATTTGGTTTCATTCACAACTACTGTACAAGGATCCATGATTCAATTCCTGGTTTTAGTAGCCTATTTTAAGTCGCTCATAGCAAAAAAATTAAATTGAGTTTAATTATGGATGCTCTTTAACTGCTGTGGTTCTCAGAGGCCTTTTTATCAGACTTGAGGTTCTTAATTAATCTACAACATTATACCACTGTCTTTGCTTCCCTTCCGAAGCTATGCCAAGGATTTTTACACCCGAAAAAATCCATCACACACTGCTTGGTTTGAACCCACCTCCTTGGGAGCCATAGATCACTGAGGATGACAAAAGGTCATATCCAAGTCTTCATCTTTGACTAGCTCATATGAAGTAGCTCAAAATGGTTCAGAATCACTGTAAAAGCTGTAAGTCCTCTTATACTGCCACTATCCTAATCTCTACAATGGAGGTTACAGATACCAGCTGAGGAGTGCTTCAATTAATAAATGGCTCCAGGTGGAATGGGATTCCCTGAAGGTTACAAGGAGATCTTATGAAAATTGCAGCTCTTCTTTCAATCATTGACATGCAATTTTTTCAAGTCCAACATGAGCAAGCAGAATATTTTTTAAAAGTATGAATCCATAAGCAGGGTGATATTAAATTGCAAAGCAGGAGTTTTGCCCTCTCCATCATGGAGATATAAAACTTTGATCCAATAATTACCTAGAATAACAAAGTAATTTAGTATGCCTTCAAAGCAGAATTTTTAGGGATATGGAGACTAAGATCAACAGGTTACAAGAAGAAACATTGAAGGTTGGATTGAAAATAAACTGCTCTAAAACAAAACGGATGAGGATAAATTGTGATTATCAAAATAAATTAAAAGTAAATGATGCAGAAATTTAAATGGATACTTTCCTATATTTAGGAAGTATGGTTACAAGAGCAGGAGGAGCAGAAGAAGATATAAAAAGACAGATTTGAGAGCAAATGGAGCATTTGTGCAATTATACCTCATATGGAAAAAGAATCTCTTTGAAGACAAAACTTAGGTTATTCAACACCAACGTAAAATCAGTCGTCCTCTATGGTTGTGAAACATGGAAAGTCACAGAAGTAACAACAAAATGATTCAGGTCTTTTGTAAATAGATGCCTGAGGAATATCTTAAATATAAGATGGCCGG
Organism: Hymenopus coronatus; assembly: GCA_030762935.1. NCBI lineage: Eukaryota > Metazoa > Arthropoda > Insecta > Mantodea > Hymenopodidae > Hymenopus > Hymenopus coronatus. The sequence continues at coordinate 60,141,054 of CM060899.1, forward strand.
AAACAATGTCAAATGAAGAATTGAGGGGGGAAACTATCCAATCTTCAAAATATTATCAAATGAAATAAAGAAAGTGGAAATTGATATGCCACAGGTTTAGAAAATCAGACAGAGCCATTGAGAATTCAGCACTAGATTGGAACTCCCAAGGAGTAATAAGACGTTGGCCTAAGAAAACATGGAAGCAATCTTTAGAGAAGGAAGCAAAGGAAAGAGGGAAAAGCTGGAGAGAAGTAAAATGGCTAGTTGGAAACAGTTTGCGGGAGAAACTTGACTGCCGCCCTATGTTCCGCTTAGGAACAACAGGAAATAAGTCAAAGTAAGTCGTATACAAATTGATAAAGTGGAAGTCACAACAACATCACAACAAAGATTAACAGAAGTCATTACATAATTTCTGTACTAAAAAATTTATGCAACTTGAACACACTAACAATGGTCTATATCACATGTGTTCAAACAATTCTTACTTTTGGTATTATCTTCAGTAGATAAAAATACTTTTTGTAACACGAAAGAAAATCATATGCAAAACGTGGAGTGATTAGACCACTCTCTTCTCACCTAGGCATGTGGTATTTGTGGGGGAAAGCAGTGCAGGGGTGGGTTTTCTTTGGGTTCTCAGTTTCCCCCACAATCATATTCCACCGGTGCTCCATCTTCATTTCATGTATCATCAGCGACATCACCTGTGGCTCCATGTATAGTAAAAGTGGGCATTGAACACTATCCAAAAAAAAGGGCAAAATGTTTAATCTAAGTAAGTCCACCGACTGCAAAATTCACTTTAAACAAAAAAACATAGTCTACTTCCTATGCCTTTTTATTAGAAAATGAATGCTTCATAAATAGTAGTATGCAACAATTTTACTCAAATAACTAATTCACACTCGCAGCACTAGAACCAGCAACAAATTTCACCTACAAGTGGCCAGAACAATTAAAAAGATTAATTTTGCATAGCGACATCCAAATGTATAACCTAAAGTCTGAGAGATCCATAGTGATCCTTGAAGTTATCTTATCTAGTGGCCTCTCCGTTACACTGTTGACACTTCTCCTGTCTTTAGCTGCAGCAGGTCAAGCTATTTCCAAACTAAACCACTAACAGACAGCACACCAGTACATTACAACACGTAAAAAAACTGTAGCAAAGCAAAATAACACAGTATAAGCAGATGCTCGTGCCAACTGAAACTGCATCGAGGAAGTTTATTACATCTTGCAACAAGGATGACATTATTGCTTATTGGCAGAGAGGCAAATATGCTGTCAGGGTTCATTGTGGATCTCCGTGACTTTAGTAAATAATACAATCTCAAATAGTAAATAATATTTTGTATAGTTAAATTGAGAAAGCCATAAAATTGTAACAAATTTCCAAAGTGAATAAAGTATATGTATGTAATTGGTATGGTGTAAAATTTTTCAGCAATGTGGCATATCACGGAGAGTTGGAGAAGAAGGCAATGATGGAGCAAAGGAGAGTGATGACAGGTGAAAATGGAGAAGCTGTTGGTAACGGTGAGTCAACACATGTACATGGGTTTTGCTAGTTTAGGAATGACAGATATTGTTAGTCCCTGCTTTGAGCTTTCTGTGTCAGGCATGAGAGCTGCAAAAGACTTTACTTAGTGGCATAAGAATTAGGCTCGTTGCTTCTTAACAGACAATAGTGTAAAGCTATCTTGCTTTACAAACACTGCATAGTTAATGTTTTGAAGTATCTACAAAAGTATGACAGTATGTACCTTAAATTAGTCATACTATGAAAGTTAATCAAGAGAGAATGAAATTACTGCTACTGTGGTATACTACTGGAAAGAAGTGCATTTTTCTGCAGTTTATTTGCATAAAATATATATCATTGTTGTTGAATTAAGAGTTCCAAGTTGGCTGCTCTTTACTTAACTTTGTGCCTTCATTCTGTTAAACTGATCAATTTCAACTCTCTTTTAATGAAGTAACATGAAAATAGAATATGCTGTATCTCTTACTAATACCTTTATATCTAAGATTCCTTTTTTTCCTACCATTTTGATGGAAATGTTAAACATAAAGTTCAGCTCTGCATAATGAAGTAACATAAAAAATGAAACAATTGTATCTCTTATTAATACTTTGTATCCCTTTTTACTGCCTTCCTTTTTATATTACACTTTCCCTTTAAAAGCCGGTTTTGTTAATGTCATAATTGCAAGTATTGCTGGTTCCATCTTTTTCATATTAAAATTGTCCTCATAAACATGTCTACTAAATTTCAACACAATAAAATATTTAGAAACTATAATATTCATATACTTCAAAAGCCACCACTTCGACCAATTAAGAGTTCAGTTAGGTATCTTCCAAAGTTGTGTAAAATACTGGATCAGTATAGAGCAGAACAGGTTTTGCAGCTCTTAGCTGGCCTGCAGTGCTGCTTGCTGAGCTGGTGACAGGAGGTCCATAAAAATATATTATGGTTTTAATATAAGAATAATAATTTGTGACAGAACTTATCTTTGGAGTTAAATTTAATTTAGAAGGACATTTTCACAATCCAAACTTGATTGCACCATCAGCTAATTTGTTTTGATTCCAGTAGTTTGCAATACCTTAGTACACAATCCACCTAGTAGCAGTAACCATAACAATGTAAATAAACAAGATAAAAAAGGAACTAAGCTGAGGATGCAATAGACCAATTTATTGCAAAACTTTTGGATTCCAAAAGATAAGTGAAGATTTGTTACAATTATTAATTATTATATTAATATTTGTGTTACTTCACTGTTACTAGATTCTTTTTACATTTATTCTATCTTATTGTTTAATTCCAGTGTTACAGTTACTGCTACGAGGTGATGCATTGTTTGTTGCAGTATTAGAATTAAATTGGTGACAGAATCAATTGTATAAAAATTCATTAAGCGATCTCTGTTCTTCAGTTTAAATATTTTCTCTCAAACCATTAAATCTGAGTCCATTTGATCTGCCACAGCAGATTTATCAATTTATCTGTAAAATGCTCTTAATTGTAGTTTCCAATTGATGTTTGGCGATACTAATGTAAATATAGTCACAATTTAAACGGTTCAGTTGTTAAATGCCAGATTTTTTACTTTCTCCATATGCACTATGTACATAGTGTATAGAGAAAGTATTGCACTCCACCCAAAAATTTGATACCGAGATTTCACCGGAAATATATGTTTTAGCATCCCCAATATCCAAAAAAAGCATTTTCACAAAAAGGTCTCTGTGTGTGTGTCCGTGTGTCTGTGAACACGATAACTCAAAAACGAAAAGTCGGTAAAATACCAAACTTTGTATTTAAGTTTAGTATCTTCCAGGGATGCGACACGAAGATTTTGAGAAAAATCCCCCCACCCCCAACTACCCTTTACATGGAACTTTTTTCGAAAATTTTGATTTTCTCAAAAATGGCTCTTAACGATTTTGATTAAAAGTTCGTATATTAAACATATTTACCTGACAAATAAAATGTATATCTTGAATTTTCTGGGAATAGCCTCTGAAGAGTAGTTTATTCTGGATGAATTTTACTAAATTTTGAATAACTGCTAAACCGTAAGAGATGGACAAAAACTTACTGCACAAAAAATGTAGAGCACATTAAAACACACAATTTATGTTATATACATTTTTTTCATGGAGTTCGTCGTTTTTGTGACATTCCTTTATTTTGCTTTCTGTTATGAAAAACGTATACTTTTCTCATACAGGAACTTGTTAACTCCTATCCATATAAACAAAGGAACTTCATTGACATAGCAACCAGCTTTTGACTATCTCTTTAACCTACGGTTGTTCCTTATTTCGCTTCTTCTTAGAAGGAAGCGAGTAATTAGACTATTTCTGCTAATTTTTTCTGATTAGCATAAAGTAAATAGAAGTATAAGCTTTTTAAGAATTATTTGTTGCAGGGATATGGAGAAAGTCATGTGAATGGTTCACATCAGAGTTTTTTATTTTTAAAATATGTTGTCTGTTTTAGAAAAACCTAACAATTTTTTTTCGGTTCTATTTATTTGAGGAACTAATATTTACCATGTGCTTTAAAAATGTTTTTAAAATTTCTATTTGCCCAAGGATAGTACATTAAAAATCTGATGTGTTCCATTCTCATGACTTTCTCTGTAACAAATTATCGTTAAAAACCTTATTCTTCTTTCATGCTAATCAAGATAAATATAACTAAAATGCTTTCTTGTAAGTAGAAGGGGAATAATGGAATACACTAGGTTAAAATGATAGTCAAATCTTTTAAAAGCCAGTTGCCATGTGGTTGAAATCCTTTCTTTGCATGGCCATGTGTTGACAAGTTCCCGTATGAAAAAAGTTTAAGTATTTTAAAACTGAAACAATAACAAGGAAAATTTAAAAAATAGTTAACTCCATGAAAAAATGTGACATAAATTGTGTGTTTCAACATCATCTACATATTTTGTGTAATATACTTTTGTCTATCTCTTATGGTTTGAGTTACGCAAAATCCAGCGAAGTTCATCCAGAATAAAGAGGTTTTCAGAGGCTATTCCAGAAAATTCAAGATATACATTTTATTTGTGGTGTAAGCATACTTAATATACAGTATTTTAATCAAAATCGTTTGAACTTTTTTTGAGAAAATTTAAATTTTTAAAAAATTTTCCATGTAAAGGGTGGTTTGGGGTGGGGGGAATTTCCTCAATCTTTGTGGCGCATCCTTGGAAGATACTAAACTTATATACCAGGTTTAGTATTTAACAGACTTTTCATTTTAGCTATGCTGCCCACATAAACACACACATTTTTACTTTCTCTATAGGCACTATATACATACTGTATAGAGAATGTATTGCACTCCACCAAAAAATTTGATACCGAGATTTCACCGGAAATATATGTTTTAGGGTCCCCTTTATCTAAAAAAAGCATTTTCGGAAAAAGGTCCCTGTGTGTGTGTGTGTGTGTGTGTCTGTGAACATGATAACTCAAAAATGAAAAGTAGCTAAAATACCAAACTTGGTATTTAAGTTTAGTATCTTCCAGGGATGCGACACGAAGATTTTCTGGAAAAATCCCCCCACCCCTAACTACCCTTTACATGGAACTTTTTTCGAAAATTTTGATTTTCTCAAAAATGGCTCTTAACGATTTTGATTAAAATTTCGTATATTAAAGTTATTTACCTGACAAATAAAATGTATATTTTGAATTTTCTGGGAATAGCCTCTGAAGAGTAGTTTATTCTGGATGAATTTTTCATAACTACTAAATCGTAAGAGGTGGACAAAAACTTAATACACAAAAAATGTAGAGCACGTTAAAACACACAATTTATGTTATATACATTTTTTTCGTGGAGTTGATCGTTTTTGAGATATTCCTTGATATTGGATTCAGCTTTGAAAAACTTATACTTTTCTCATACAGGAATTTGTCAACTTCTGTCTATACAAAGGAACATCAGTCACATAGCAACCAGCTTTTGGCTTTCACTTTAACTTATGGTACTCCCTTATTTTGCTTCTATTTACAATAAAGCAAGAAATAAGACTATTTCTGCTAATTTTATCGATTAGCATGAAATAAATAAAAGATAGGCTTATTAATAATAATTTGTTACAGAGATATAGAGAAAGTCATGTGAATGGAACACATCAGATTTTTCTAAAAGTGATTTCTGGTGAAATCTGTATCAAATTTTTGGGTGCAATACATTACCTTCCTTATACACTACGTACATAATAGGTGTGGAGAAAGTAAAAATGTATGAATTATTGTAGTTTGATCTAGAATTTGAACATTCTCTCTTGAAATAATCTGCTTTCTGCACTAGCAGATTCTGTACAAATGTTTGAATCCTAAGTGAATATTTTTTGGGGAAAGAATACCACTACGTGAACGTAATTTCATAATGTGTCAACTAACAAAACACTTGCCAAGTTTGCAAGAGTTCAACTGACACTAAGCCCCACCACCAACTGGCTAAGAGCTGTTAAACCTGTTCTACTCTGTACTTATCACCTAGTATTTAAAATGCCATGCAGCCTGAAAGAGAATGAGCCTAAACCACATTTGAAGCACATTGCAATTTGACAGTATATGACATGTTTCTTTCCAGAAAAACCCACAGCAAAAAGAGTAGTATTGATCAAGGGAGAAAGTGAAGATCTAGAAATAAGTTCAAAATGCCTTGGCAAGTGTTCCATAGAGAAAGCTAAGTTTAATTAGACTTTGTAAAACTTTGTGTTGAGGGCCCACAGACTTGACATGAACTGTGTTCTTACAGTCTGAACAAACATGTAAAGGCCTGTGGGTGTTTTACAGTTTTCAGTTTCAGAACTTTGGCAAGTATACATTTAGAATCTTTCTGAAAAATCATTAATCACTCTTAGTAATTCTGTGGTGACTGGTAAGATTATGGGTGCATTTAGCCAGCCTAGCGCTTCAGCAGAATATTCAGGAGACTCCTCCAGTGCACTGCTGTATCAGCGAATGAAGCAAAGTACTACTTCACTGCACAGGCAGCAGAAAGAATAAAAATGGTGGAGTGTTTGCAGATTATATTTCAATAGGGGTATCTAATGATATATTTGGCAGCGAGGAGCTGCATGAAAAGATAGAGGAATGGAGGGCATTGTTTCAGTTTTAGGAATATTTAATAGGCTATTAAACCAGTTCCAGAGAACATATGTAGGTAGTGCATAAAGCATTCGTAGCTTACATTGGTAACAGCATGAAAACTCTACCTTTAAATCTATGTATTATTTATACACCTTTACACACCATAATGATATAAAATCTTAATAATTTTTCAGGACTATTTTTGGTCTTTAAGGTTCAGTAAAAAACACTTGATTTATTGATATACTCCAATATCCAACCCCTTTTGACATAAAATTAAGAGTAGCCCATTGTTTAGGCTCTAAGCTGCAAGATGCAACACATATGTTGGTTCATGTGTATTCAGTTTTCTTAATTGTATACATTTACCATGTAGACTTTTCTCTCTTCTCAGGGTTGTGGTATACGAGATGCATTCTGTATTTTGGTTTCAACTACCATAAATAAATAGTGTTATTCTTTTGAGTTTATTACAAATCATTGCAGATACATAAAAACACACTAAATCAAGTTATAACGCTTATTTATCACAAGAATACCACATTTTTACTCCTTATTGTTTCGTTGTTAAGCCAAATTTTCATTTAAGAAATTATAAACTAACAAAATTGTGTGGCCGTGCATTCATTCCAAGGTCGAGTAATGTATGCAAGTTTTAGAAATGCACATACGTATGACTTTCCATTTCTTTCTATCGTTGTTGCTATTGTTGTTTATATCTCCAGCCAACACATTAAAAACTCCTTTACTTAGAACTTTTTGCATTAGAATAAACACATAGGCTTCCAAATATATTAATAACACAACTAAAACAATTCAGCAATAACAATTGACACACAAATTAACAGTTAAATGTATGTTTTAAGTTCTTATTTAGCCCAAATAAATTTCTAGTTATTAATAAAATTACAAAATAAAAACCTTTTGGCTTGTGGCCTTAATATTGTCACATGTAGCTGAAGGATGATTTTAGGAGAGGGTGTAGAGGAACAATAGGGCATAGCAAGAGATCTGCACATCTACATCTTATAGACCTTCAACCCACCATCCCGCTCAGATCTGCATGCACAGTACTCAGCTTCAGCTATTTATATTTGAATCACCCTCGTAGCTTGTCATTATACACTTCTTATTCTGCACATTTGTTCCAGGATACTGTAAAGCCAAGAAGAAACCATAAGTGTATGACTGGCTGTTGACTATAAGCTTCACATCGGATATCTGGAAATAATGTCAGTTTTTAACTTCCTGGAAGAGCATTAAATTAGGGATCCCCTATAAGGAGTACTATAATCCTGAAGCAATTACTTTGTTCTTTAAGCATCAATATGAAACATTAATAGAAAGATGTAAGAGCAGTTTTGTTTGAAAAAGCAAAGAAGCCTATGTTAATTTAATGATGAACTGCAATTGTTAATCTTAAAATTATATATGTGAAATTTTGTTTCTCATGTGTGCCAAAAGTGTTAATAAAAGATGGTCCCTAAGGGTGGAGGGTTTTATGTATTTGTGGCTAAGACATTTTTGTGGCGAACAGTGCATTTGTTATTTAAAGGTATTTGGTATTTGTTTTACAAAGTGATTTCTGTGGTGAAGGGTAACTTTGTGTTTCACAGCTATTGCATTTTGGGAATAAATTTGCTACAATTTATCAACAAAGAATTCATGATTACAGCAGAGGTGTAAAACTGCTGTAAATGGAAAGACAGGTACGAGTACTGTGTTAATTTGGGTAACAGAATATTTTAAAGATTATATAATGAAGAAAGATGCCATTCAAGATTTTAGGCATTTGAGTGGCACAATAAACAAATTCACTTCAAAGGTGCACATTGTATTTATCTTTACATTGATCTTTTCAATTACAACATTTTATTAGTTTCATTAAGCGACATTCAGAGCTCATTTATCTTATAAGAGTTTTAACACTAAAAGTTCCTACATCAAGTAAATTATGAAGGTAAGTGTAAAAGTATCTGCATACAACCTTCAATTCATTGCAACAACAATAGAAAAATGACATTTTCCAACATAGTTCCCTTGCTTTTTGATGCACTTATTCAGTGTTCTGCAAGTTTCGTGATGTTAAAGATGGGACAAAAAAAGTTTCCCACTCACATTGATGCACAGATTTAGACAATATCTTCTTCTTCTTCTTCTTCTTCTTCTTCTTCTTCTTCTTCTCTCTCTCTCTCTCTTTTTTTTTTTTTTTACGGAAATACATTGAAAACAAGGTGCTTGCAGTTGGCTTTACGTCTCTTCTGCCCAGTGATCACCCACCTGGTACCATGCCAGGTGCTGATAATGAAGAGATACAAATTGCACATTTTTGTTAGCTCTCTTAGTTTAAGGTGATGCATCTGTGAAATTTGACCAAAAAGTGCAAAAAATGAAGAAAAAAATTGTCTGCCTAATTAAATAATTTAATGTTTGTAGTTTAATATCCTGTTATTTTTATTACCATGCTACACTTTAAACCCTAACACGTGAAGATTTAAATGGATCACTGTAAATGGGTGTGGTGCTTTAACCTTTTCACTATGGTGAAAAATTGGTAAAAATCCGGAATTTGGTTTTGGCAAATAACATTTGACCTTAAATGTGTGTATTTCAAGTTGAAAATACAATAATTTGCAATAATAACTAAAGAAAAGTGAGTATAGTAATATGTTTCAAAATTTACAAAACAGGTCTCACACTGGATGCTTCTACCTGCTCTGTCATCATCCAGGCATGCCGTACCACCGAATATTTAACCTGGTCCCTCCCCATCCTAAACCACAGGCGAGATAGAGCACCTGATGGGCCTCCCGACACCCCACCAACAGCATATTTCTGGCTGTGAAATACAGACTGTTTGGCAGCAGAGTGCAGCTTGCCTCAGACCAAATGACTTGCAGTTTTTCTTTGCTTTATATATTCTTCAGAATTAGTGTAAACAGTTTGTGATAGTTGACAGATATTATTGGTTTAAAAATTTCTGCAGGAAATTATAACATTCTAAAACAAAGAAATAGTTTTCAAAACTTTAAATTGTTCCACACGATGCAGTTTTTGAAACAGAAGCTTGAAAATTTTTATGCTTTAATAAAAGTAGTACAAAAGAAAATTGATGAGATAATTTTTTTCTAATATCACCAGTACTTGTGCAATTAAATAATAAACTTCATATTTCAGTGGAAAAAATAAAAACTTAATAAAATGACAATTAAATAATTTGTTTCTCCTAAACTAAAATCACAGAAAACTGCTACAGAGGAGAGAAGGTAGAGGCAGGAGGGTCCAACTTTTGTGTCTGAAGGGTTTTAGACTGTTTGAAGGTATGCGACTTAGAGGGAAAATGTTTTGTACTTACTTGATTTGCTCGTTTACAGTTTTTTCAACATTTTTTGTCATTCAAAATGTTCCACGTGATGCAGGTTTTATTCAAGCTCTCTTAAATTTTTAGGATAGGTTCTTAACAAGCAAAAAAAGGTTTCTATGACTGACTCTGTAAAGCCAAGAAGAAACTATGAGTGTATGACTGGCTGTTGATCACAAACTTCACATCAGATATCTGGAAATAATGTCGGTTTTTAACTTCCTGGAAGAGCATTAAATTAGGAGTACTATAATCCTGAAGCAATTACTTTGTTCTTTAAGCATCAATATGAAACATTAATAGAAAGATGTAAGAGCAGTTTTGTTTGAAAAAGCAAAGAAGCCTATGTTAATTTAATGATGTAGTGTAATTGTTAATCTTAAAATTATATATGTGAAATTTTGTTTCTCATGTGTGCCAAAAGTGTTAATAAAAGATGGTCCCTAAGGGTGGAGGGTTTTATGTATTTGTGGCTAAGTCATTTTTGTGGCGAACAGTGCATTTGTTATTTAAAGGTATTTGGTATTTGTTTTACAAAGTGATTTCTGTGGTGAAGGGTAAATTTGTGTTTCACAGCTATTGCATTTTGGGAATAAATTTGCTACAATTCATCAACAAAGAATACATGATTACAGCAAAGGTTTAAAACTGGTGTAAATGGAAAGTAAAGGTACAAATACTGTGTTAATTTGGTTGACAGAATATTTTAAAGATTATATAATGAAGAAAGATGGCATTCAAGATTTTAGGCATTTGAGTGGCACAATAAACAAATTCACTTCAAAGGTGCACGTTGTATTTGCCTTTACATTAATCTTTTCAATTACAACATTTTATTAGTTTCATTAAGTGACATTCAGAGTTCATTTATCTTATAAGAGTTTTAACACTAAAAGTTCCTACATCAAGTAAATAGGTAAGTGTAAAAGTATCTGCATACAACCTTCAATTCATTGCAACAACAGTAGAAAAATGACATTTTCCAACATAGTTCCCTTGCTTTTTGATGCACTTATTCAGTGTTCTGCAAGTTTCGTGATGTTAAAGATGGGACAAAAAAAGTTTCCCACTCACATTGATGCACAGACTTGGACAAAGATTTTTTTTTGTTTACGAAAATGTATTGAAAACAAGGTACTTGCAGCTGGGTCTGTTCCGTGCAATGAGCACCCACCTGTTACCATGCCAGGTGCTGATAATGAAGTTCCCCCCAAAAAAAACAAAAAAACTCTGAAGATATACAAAGTGCATATTTTTGTTAGCTCTCTCAGTTTAAGTGTAAACACCAGTACATTATGTAAGGATTTTGATATCATTAGCAAAACCGCATACATTTTTTCCTTGTCAAACTGGGATACATACACAGATATCTTGATTTCTGTGTTTGGGGGTTAACTGACATCCTCTTATGTATATTTAAATGGGCTAGAATGATATCTCAGGATAGTAAAAGGCAAGATGGTTCAAAAATTTGAAATCCACTCTTGACAACATTCACAGTTTGATTGTAAAACATACATGAGTGGAGGCCTTTTTATAGCAACAGCTTTGTGGGAAGATTCAGTGGTACAGATTTTTGCCACAGGTATTACCAAGTTTAATTCTGTTGCACAATATTGTAACTTAAGATTACAGATTCAATGTACCATGCTAATTGGCATGCAGTGCCTATTATAGAACAAAAAGCTTCTCTGAGCATTGCGATTATAGTCCTCCTTCATTGGGCTGCAACAAAATGCACAGCATGCAGACTTAAAATTTAGGTAATAGTATGTGGACATACATTCATAACAGCTAAACACTGTAGACAATAGTTGTGTTAGATTGGTTCAAATAGCACTCTCAATTTCATTTTAGAGAATTCTGCACTAACTTAAAATGCTTTGATATTGAGCCCTTCTCCAGGTAATGCTGAGAATTATCCCTTGTAAATTTTAGAAACATAAATTTATCTTTGCTGGAGATCCTTGATATTTGCATTCCATGCTCAAAATGCATCAGGAAACTTGTAGAATGCTGGTCCATGTGGTAAAAAGAAGCAATTGTAAATTTGCTGCTGTGTAAAATTGTCGGGATATAATTATTCTCATAAAATAGTTGGTCACTATAATCCAGTTGTCCAGCCATATTTGTCGCACATTTACTAGAAATACGTGTTCAGGAGAAACTTAAAGAGAAATAAGCAGGTCGGGCATTTATTGCTTCTAGGTTTTTATCCTAAAAAGAAAGAAATCTAAATTTTATGTAATCAGATGCATCTCCTACCCTTCTGAGGTAAGCGCAATTTTCAGGCGAGGCCATAGTATTGCGATTGTGTGAGCTAATTGAATTGAGACTACTTCAGATGTGGAAAATCCCTGGTAATACAGATATAATGTGCTAATAGGTCTTAAATTATGAAAAAAATGCTTAAAACAGTTTTTATAATGTCTTAACCTGGTAGGTCATAATGGACAATGAATGAAACTGAGCAGAATGGTTCAGATGGTAATATCTGTTGCCCGCATTTGGAAGATCCTGGGTTCAAATCCCACGGCCAAGTCACCCTCCATGGTTACCATGCTAACTTCATATACCCAAGGTCTCAGGTTCAAATGCGGTGGAGGGCAATGGATTTTTTCGGGCATAAAAATCCTTAGCATGGTTTCCTTCGGAAGGGAAGTAAAGCCGTGGATGGCACGTAAAAGAACCTCAAGCCTTATAGAGAGGCCTCTGAGCAAAATTAAGCTGCTTTTCATGCCCAATTTAGACTGAGATGCTGAGAACCACAGTCATAGTTAAAGAGCGTCCATAAATAACACACCATTTCATTTCCCACGGCCAATATGGCAGGATTTTGTGTAATTTCTCTCACTTGCCAAGGTAAAAGCCAGTTTGGATATTTAATACATGGCCCAAAGTTCCACCTTCAGTTTAAAACAACAGCAAAACTGAAATTACTGATGGTAATTGTAATTGCATTGCGGTATATCCATAGATTAGTATAAGAAGTAGCATTAAAAGGCTATTTGTACTTTGCCATTTAATGGATAGTGGAACAGCTAGCCTGAATGACACAAATCGAAGGTACTATGGTTCAGGGATGAGACCTTAAAAGGCTACTGTCCACCATATACTGCCAACAAGGTATCTTACCAAACAGTTCGATCATAATGACCAATTGTTAAAGCAACATAAAATAAACTTTGTTTGAAAATAAAAAAAAGGGTGAAATGATGCTCAAATGAGATCAGAGATGGAGCTTAGCGTTACTTGAAGTTTGTCTTCTCAGGATAATGGAAATCCTGTAAAAATATCTTATCCAGGTAACTCACCCTAACCGAGAATCGAACTCGCAACCTATTGATTGTGAGGCAGACACGCTACCCCTACACTACAGAGTTGGGTTCCTGTAGTAATTGTTTAGTACAACATAACTCCATAATGTTTGCTGAATATTTAATACAGTTAAATTTAAATAAAGGAATTACAAAAAGAAATGAGATTACTTTTTGAAAAAGTCAGACTAGTTTGAGCTAACCTTTTGTGTCTCTTGGACATTACAATGTAGTACCAACAGTGCAGGAACATAGATCAAGTCACTGTTCACTGTAGGCTATAGCAGCTTAGATTCTTAAATGCCTCAGAATATGCTCTTTTCAAATGATCTCTTGGTGTTTGTACTCGTCTAGGATTAACAACCACATCAACAATAGCTTTGTCAGTCAACTCCAATTGTTGATCTTGGTTATACCACTCAAGAATATATTCATTTTTGATTGGAATTTCTACTGATAACTCATTAGCTGGGATACTGTTCAATTTTGTGGACACAGCCTTGCACCAGACTGATAAAAATAATGTGTGTGTTTATTTTCCAACAACTCCCTCTGTTAACCTGGACTTGAGTTATCAGCATTCTACTATATATATATATATAAGACTTGCCAGCAACCTTTTTGTTTTATAAATATGCGAGACAATAAATGCCTACTTTCTGAGATCTGATTTCATTTTCAACCAAATTTTCTGTAATATATTCATATAAAACCAAAGAAATAGGTAAAAAAAAGCCTGCCTGGGTAATGTGGTGTCTTCCTCACATTAATAGGTCGTGAGTTCGAATCTCGCTTAGGGGGAGTTACCCAGGTAAGGTTTTTTTTTTTTTGGATTTTCTGTTATCCTGAGAAGACGAATGTCAAATAACTTGATCTCCATGGACCCCAAGATCATTTGAGCATCATTTCACCAATTTAATTCATCGTACAATATGACCAACCAGGTTAAAGTTTAAGCAATAAATTAAAAAAATAAATAAAAAATGCTTTTACTTTCTGAGATCTGATTTCATTTTCAACCAAAGTTCCTGTAGTATACATATAAAACGAAGGAAAAGGGTAAACAAAATAAGAGGTCAAATTCTCCTTGTTATGTAACTAATGACAGTACTGAATTAAGGTTTAAAGACCATCATGGAATGCAGATGTAGATATGCTTGATGACCTGGCTGTAGTATAGTATTCCCAAATGCAATAGCTACTTTGTTTGTGTGTAGCAGAGGACCCTAACATGCCCCCGCCCCCTCATGTGCCTCCCCCTGCTGAGCCTGTGAATCACCAACATCACCAGCAGCCGCATCACCATCATCATGCCCCTGGCAAGATTGCAGATTATGATCCCTTGGTAGAGGCACCCCGCAACTCTCCCTATTCTGCTAGACAGAGTGCTACAGTTATCTACACATCGGATCGAGGCGCAGGTACTTACATGTGTGTTAATGTTTTGTGTGAAAAATTATGCACTAAATATAGAATATCTTGAGAGATACACAAATTTATATTCAAACTTAAAATAGCCATTCACTGTCTTAAAAGGGTGTACTGAAATATTCATAAACAAGACTTAAATCTATATATAATATTCATAAGGTAAGTTTATTGCCTGGTATTTGTAGGGGTCATCAACAGATGGTTCATTAAGGTCCAAAAATATAACTTTATAGGTGCTTTATGCATGTAACAGAAAATCCAAGGTCACAAGTGAGAGGGAGGGATTGTGCTTCAGTTACAACACTTAGAAATCTTGCACCACATAATGTGATTTTTCTCATCATTGCAGGCATACTAAAATATTTCTCTTATTACCACTGTTTTCAAGTTATTCAAGATAAGGATTTACATTTTCATCATTATTCGACTCTTTAAACATGTTAAGTTTTTGACAACTTAGAAAAGAATACCTCTGAATCATATAAAGTTTGTAATTACAACAAAAGCATATATTTACTTTGTTTCATAAGCTGACATATCTTGGTCTTAAACCAGTTCTTTATCTATTCTGAACGTATGTCATCCTCTAAATGTATAAATGTCTGTCTGTCCATTTCCTGTGGATATGACTAAACGACTGAATCCATCTTGTTTGAAGTAAGTACACATAAATACTGTTTAGCATTCTATACTAAATCTATTTTACTGCCTTTAATCTTAATTAATCACCATAATGCTGAAATCTGGTTCTGGCTTACAAGTTCAAACCCAGCATAGGGATGGATTTTTTTGGGTGTAAAAATGCTTAGCATTACTTCAGAAGAGAATTACGAGCATGACTACAAAAGTTTTGAGAATGGACACAATAAAATATTCAAAATTTAGATCTGATCATTACTTCTTTTCAAACCATTTTTCAAATACTGAATGTCATTCTTCTCTAGAGAGAGTGCAAATAATTCTTTGTAAATCTCTTACTATGACTTCAGGTAACTCAAATCATTGATTTCAAATTTTTTCTTTTATTTTGGGGAATAGAAAAAAGTAGCTTGGGGCCAGATCCGGACTTAAGGAAGGATGGGGCAAATATGACTCCTGCAGAAATGGGTTGCTTTTTTGTGCAGTGTAGACAGAGGCATATCAGGGTGCAACAAAATTCCATGCAGTGGAGTTCATTGAATTGTATAATAACAAAGTTAAAAGTAAATCTTGTTTATTATTATATGTTATTATATTTTAAAGTTAGCGTACACTGTAACCAGGTGCTTCTGGGCACTGTCCAACTAAAACCTTGTTTGTAAATCAACAAGAAAATAAAATAATTTTAGTTTGGCATAAGTAACAACATTCTTGCAGACTTGAAGGATTTCATTACTAAAGCTGTAATTGCAAGAATTTATAACTGAACTTAAGATCTATGTTATATTGAACACTAAAAAAGAAACATCTGAAGTGTTCCATTCACATTACTTTCTCTATCTGTTCTGCAACAAACAATTCTTACTAAAGTTTATTCTTTTATCTACATAATGCTAATTAAGTTATCTTAATTAGCAGAAACAGTCTTATTACTTAGTTCCTTATAAGTAAAAAGGAATTAAGGGAACACACTAGGCTAAAGGACAGTCAGATATTTTAAAAACTCTCGCTTTGCATTTGTCAATGAAAGTTGGTTCTCTTTCCAAGGCCAGGAGTGAAACAAAAGTTATATGAAGTGAAAGATAGCTTCCATTTGAGAAAAATTTAAGTAGTTTAAAATTGAAACCAATAACATAGAATATCTACGAAACTTTGCTCAACAAACAAAACAAAAAAACAAAATATATGGATGACATAAATTGTGTTTTAACGAGATCTACATTTTTTGTAGCTAGTTTTTGTCTATCTCTGTACAAAAGTCATTCAGAATTAAGAGGACTTCACAGGTTATTCCCAGAAAATTCAATATATACATTTTATTTGTCATGTTAATATCTTTTATATACCGTATTTCAATAAAAATTGTTAGAACCATTTTTGAGAAAAAACAACATTTTCAAAGAGTTTTCCACGTAAAGGGTAGTTTTGTGTTTGGGGATTTTCCTGAAAATCTTTGTGTCGTATCCTTGGAAGATGCTGAACTTAATTACTAAGCTTGGTACTTAACTAAGTTTTCGTTTTTGAGTTACGATGTCCACACACACACATGTGCGCAGACCTTTTTCTAAAAATGCTTTTTATATACATATATTCAGGATTCTCAAAACATTTATTTCTGGTGAAACCTTGGTATCAAATTTTTAGTGGAATACTGTACCTTCTCTATACACATTATACATATATGATAAAGAAAGTAAAGAAAAGGCAGTCTGCTTTCCTTAGATTGTAATCAAAATGTGAGGCATTTTTCCAGAGACCAGATTTACATAAATCAGAAAGATTTAGTGCAAATTGCTGCAGTGCTATTAAGTTGCTGTTGATGGTGCTAATGTAAAATAAACTAGTCAGTATTTTTAAGACAGTGATTGGAAAGTAATGAAAGACTTCACAAAAGAAAATAATATAACCTTTAGATATAACTTCTTTTACAATTTCTTAAGGTTTCTATATTAATTTAGCAATGTCACATAGTGCTTTGTTCCTGATAGAGTTGAGATTTTTAGAATTGTAATGTTGTTCCTCCTGCAGGTATAGAGCCATTGGGATGTTGAAGGTGAGAATATGCAATGTTTGAAGTACATGGTAGTGTTGAATGTTAATAGTTGGTATTTGATATCTGTGCTTGTTGCTACATCACTGCAAGCATGGAGTTCAAAAGACAACAACAAAAAATAAAATAAATAAAGTCTAGTATTGTAATGCTTTATGTACTTGTGCAGCCTTTCCTTGTGTAGTATCTGTGTGTTGCTTTAGCTATCAGTGTTTTTATGTTGTGCTCCAAATAACATAAAGCTCTGTTTGTACTAACTGTGTTGAAAATTTTTTCATTTTCGTGTGATTTTAAGTGATTTATTTATCCATAGATTCTTAATAAGGCTGTGTGATTTGGGATGAGATAAAAAGTGGCTTGCTGGCAGAGTGAATGATTTCTGGGTTTGTGGGCCATGGCATATTGCTTGGTTGTGCATAATGAGCAGTGGGGTACTCATTTCTTACAGGAGTCTGCCTGCAGCAAGCTATGCAGTTCAGCACTGAAGCAAAGTGTAAAAATGTTCTTTGTTGATGGTCCTCTCTGGCTTGACATAGAAACAGTGGCATATGGTGGGATTATGCCTTGGGCTATCACTAGATCAACCAAAGCTAGACAATATGAGGGATTGTAATTAAATGTTGTTTTATGTGTGTTGTTGATATTTCATGTTTATCCAGAGCTGTAATCAAATACACTAAATTTGCCAAACCTGTCATATTCCAAGGTGTTTTCTCTGTCGTAAACAACAAGCATGGCAAGCAATAAAGTTTATTTAATTTGCATGAACCACACAGACATATATACTTCAATTGTTTAGATTAAAATACTTTTTGTAAGGGTTCTTATTTTTTCTCCCTCTGCTCATACTGCAAATGCAGAAGAACTGGTGTATGCCTCTGCTGTTTGACAATCGCCAACTTATCCTTGTATTTCAACTGAGAATGGTTTGCTCACTAATTGTTTAATTAAACATTGTTCAACCATTTTGAAGAATTAGCCCTGGCAACTGTCTGGGTACACTGTAAATTATAAACTAAATGATAAAATATATACTAATGCTAACATTCATAACTATTAAGGACCATAACAATAGTTAATCATACAATAACTATAATTAAACACTATAAACACGTGTTCTATCATGCTTTTAATTCCACGTGCTCTGCAGAATTCCAAACAAGCCAGTCGTGTTTATGCAGTATTATTCAGGGACATTCTTATGTGGTGTGGCTGTTTCGTTTTCTGAAGCCTTCGCTTGCTGATTCGTGTGTTCCTTGTCCCAAACCTCTCTTTGACCATATCATAGTTTTGGGGCTGCAGCTTCAAGCATCCAAAGCTCTATTCTTCCATATTTTGATAGTTTAGTGAACGAGACACATTCCACCAGCAACATGCTAATTTTCCAAGAGAGAAACTGGCCGGTGTTGTAATTATTATTATTAAGTATTAATTTACTTTAGACATGAGCTTCAGCGATAGTTTTGATAGCCCACAATATGCCATTGCTCAGTAACTTATATTAAATAGGTCCAGATTTTGATGACCTAAAGAATATTAAAATATGGAATATTTTTGAGTTGGTTTTGTAACACTTAAGTATCACTTACATATAATTTTTCCAGACCGGTTTCGAAGCTATGTTGGCATCATTGTCGATGGTTTCCAACGGAATTTCCACAGGGTGTTCTATGTTGAGGTGTGACGGTCCCTGGTGGCTGGGTGACAAACTTCCACATTATATTTTGTGCAACAATTCAAAGTTGAATATATGGTATTGGTTTTTAATGGTATGGATTTTTTCCCAGACGTCGAGCTCTGCCGCATATCTTACAGGATTTACAAGGTGTATGTTAGGTACTATTTCATGGTTAGTAAACCAAAAGTGGTGTGCAATGGCTGATTTGTCAGTTTGTTTGTATTTTACTGCTCTCATGCGTTCTTTAAGTCTTGTTTCAAGGTGTCTTTTTGTTTTATCAATGTAAAATTTGTTGCAATCTGCACAATTTATTCTGTAGATTCCTGGTTTTTTTGTTCTGGGATTTGATCTTTTTGGTTGTAGCAGAGCATTTTTTGTAGGCTGAACTTATTCTGGGGGGCAAGTGTGATTTTATGTTTTTTAAACTATAGTTTTGGGTGATGTCAACTTTTTGAAGCTTTGCTTCAACTAAATCAATTGGTGTGATGGCATGGTTGGGATGCTGATGGGTTTTGTTTGAATGTTTTTTGTGTAAAAAGTATTCACTTATTACGTAGCATTAAGAGATCGGACAATAGTGCAGTTACTATGAGTCCAAATGGTTGCACGGTTTAGGGCATGGTAAGTGAGAGTTGATCTGGTATGATTACATGTTCATGCGCCAAAGTACAAAAGCATTCTTTTATTTCTTGTTTTTATATATTTTAACACCTCACTTCTATTATTGGGTATCCTTGAATGGGTTAAAACGTAACAGAATTTAAATGCAACAGCAGATATTTCAGTAAATGGAACACCATTAAAGATTTTATAACATTAGCTGTATACATTTAAATTTTTCATTTTTGTACCTGTGTTATGGTATCCCAATTGATAATTCAGAGAACCACCAGCTTTTTATGAAAAATTATAGATATATATTAGATTGCTCTTCCGATTATGTCAATCATAAGATATTTTACTCAAAGTAATTTTTAAATATGTACATAAGGTAAGATATTTCTTGTAAAAGTTTGTTTGGGGGACATAGTGGTTTATTAAACTCTTTGCAATGTAACTTAAAAGGTCTGACAAAAACTAACGATTGAAAGACATTTTGTTTGAATTAAGCTTTGCATTAATATACACAGTTTCCGAAAATGTATTTTGGCACCGAGGGCTGAAAGTGTGTTTCCATTTATATCACAGTATTGAATTTTGAAGTTGAATGTACTTCCCTGTGCTAAAATAAGGTGTAAAGATGGTAAAAGTACTAGTTACTTGGCCAGTTAATATTTCATCTTATTGAAATGTTAAAGTTGGTTTACTGTAACCGAGAATAGAAACTAGAACGAAAACAAAGTTTAAAATATGGGCATTAAAATGTAGGCTTTTACAACTTTCTCAAGACCTGGAAAGGAATTTGGTTAAATTTTCACTTTCTATTCTTGTTCCCAGCCTTGGCATATTAGATCGTTATTGTGCATATTAGTAAGTTTATTTCCATAACTTTTACATATTGCTATACATTTTTTTGCTTTCTTATCACTACACCAAGTCGCTAAGTACCATGTGGGCCAATAGATTCAAACCCTGAGGTAGCCGAGCTATTGTGTCCTATTTTTATCTTAGATCAAATACATATTAGCTACTATTGCTTAATTTACTTCATCATCCTGTTTATTTTCCTCAACTATTTCGCTCTTACTCTGCCCAAAAAGTTCCCAATTTCAATTTAAGTTTCTCATAATTTTTACACTCGATAACTTTATCACTTGAATTTCTTGTGGTAATGTTAACCATTCCTTTTTAACTATCCTCTGCTTAAGCCTTTTAGTTTCTTCACATTCTAAAACTATATGCCATTTTTTGTCCTCCATGTGACATAAGGGGCATTTTTCCTAATCACTCTCCCTTCTCAACCCTTTGTTTGACCATGCCTGTTCTAGCTTATGCAAAGCCTTCTCAAAGCTGCTTTATTACATATATTGGTGTAGCTTTCCCTGTTCCAGCTCACTTTTGTCTCTCTATACATTGCTAATGAATTTTTTGAATTAAAACTTGCTGTTATTTCATGTCTTTCAAAATCTTCCATTCTTAACCTTATTTCTTTCCAGAACCCATCTTGTAATGATTCCCTAGGTTCCCACAAATCCCCAAAGCCAATTTTCAACATCATTTCCTTTATCTTATTTAGCCTAGAATCTTTTTGATTTAACCTTTCCCATAGTACCAAACATTAATGTACAACATTTCATTCCTCTAGTTTTTTAATTCTTGCTCAATATTTTAACACACTTTCCACAATTTTCTCTCTAGTTCCCAATCTTCCTAGTTCTGCTTGTGCCACTCCATTTGGTGAAGCTCTTGGCAGGCCCAGAGTTTGCATACAAAAGTTGTGCAATCATTGTATCTTATTCAAAGCACCATTACATGAGCCCTTATAGCTTATTCTAGTTACAAGCTGGGAAAATTAAACCTGAAGAAATTCCAGTAGGTCACATCAGATGGAGAATAAACAAAATGGTTGAATGATACTCAAATGGGCCCAGGGTCTCCAGAGCTTGTGTTATCCATTATTTGTCTTCTCAGGACAAGGGAAACCCTAACCAAGATTTGAACTTGGAACCTCTTGAGGTAGACACGCACATTATTATTAAGGTGAAGTGCTATGGAAATTAAGTCTATTTTCTTCTTTCTTTTCTTCTCCCACTGAATAATCTTCAGGCTTCATGAATAATTGTTTAGTAAAAGTTTCATATCAATATCTAAATTCTAAGTGAAATTTTAAGACATTTCAAATAGCTGCTGCAATCCAGTCATTTATATTCCTTAAGAGCCCATAACATGTGTTTGGAGTGTGCTTAATTCATTTTTAAGTTTTGTCAAAGTGTTTGCTTCTTTTCGTATGAATAAGTGTCGAGGGCATACTATATTTTATTTCATTGCAGTTTTTAAATAGTGTTAAGAATGTAAAAGTTTTAAATAATTTTAGTTTGTTGTTAAATGTACTTATTAAAAAATGGCAGCCTCACCAATAACTACTAATCATTATAATGAACTATATTATTATAACTAAAATAATCATTCTAAAAATCTGAAAGAAAAACAAAATGGATAAAAACTGTAGACACTTCAAATTTTAGTAGTGCTTCCCTTTAAAGTAAAAAAGCTTGACAACTAGAGGAATGGGGAATACGTAGAAAATGTTTCCTCTCTCAGATTGCATTATGTTGACTGAATCTGAAGCAGGTGAAAAATATTATTGATCAATTACAAATAAAAGATATTCCAAGCCATGGCATGGCAAGATTAACTTTCCTTTTGTTTCCTGTTCTTGTTTCCATTCCCAAGTGAACCAGCCTTTAGAACTTTATTTTATGGAATGCTGCAATACTGTTAATAAGTACTGTATCCTCCCAATTATTTGTGTACAGATTATCCATACACCCCCCCCCCCACAATTGTTTTAATGTCAACATGCGTTTTCTTCCTTTTTTTTTTTTTTTTTTTCTTATCTTTCTGCTATCTTTTTTACAAATTCCTTTTAACTTGCTTTGTTGTCAGAAAAACTGGGTTTGTTTTTAATTTACACAGAACAAGCAGGCTGATAATGGCAACAGTACTCTTGTCAGCATGCTGTTTCCTAAAGAAAAACAATACCTATGCACAGAAGTAGAATAAACTTTTGAACAAGGATTATATGTTGAAAAAAGCTTTTAAATAATTTCCTATTTACATGTGTATGCTGTACCTTAAAAGCATTAAATTACGGATTTCCCAACTATTCGTCCTTAATTGCATTTAGTAGGCAAAAATATTTCATAATGTAATATTTTGGGTATATTATCCTAAAAATTCCATCGAAACAATTAAATCATTACATTATTGCAGTGATTGCTCTTATTATATATATAAGAAACATTTAGTAAGTAAACAATTTATTACTAACCATAAAACAAATTTCAACCGTTAATCATAAAATGTCTGCATCATTTAGTGATTTGTGCTCCTGGCTGTTTGACTCTTGCCTGGGACAGGGATTTTTCATTGATGGAAAACAGAAATCTTGGGTTCAAACTATTATATTACTTCGTTTTTAATAGAAAATCTCAAGAAAACCTCAGAGGTTCACTATGTTTGTATCTCCTTGGTCAGAACTAAACTCAACACTGAAGAGTTTGGTCCTGTATCAAACTAGACACCCATCATTAATTACAAAATTTGTATCATTATTACAATGATAACATATTACTGAGAACAGACAAACTTATGTACTCTACACTGAATCAAAGATATCAGGTGTAATATGAGAAGGTATCAACTTCTGGCTCATTCATTAGAAGAGCAATATTGTATGCTTAATATCATCCCATTTACAATTATGGTTACAAAACAGCATATGAAATTGTTTATAATGTTAATGTCCACTTATAAAGTCTAAAAAATGCTTGTGCTACTCATTTTCTAAAGATTTACTTGTTCCAGGAAGTGTAGGATAAGATAATTTCATAAAATACTATTTGCTTGCCTATATATATTGTATTTGTGGAATGATGAATTTAGTGGTTTAGAATAGTGCCAATAAAACTTGCAATTGTGTTAATGAACAATGCTTTTGCAGTGACTAGTCCGCCAACAAGAAAGGTAGGGTCCATTGCTGACTTGGATCCAGTAAATGATTTCTACGGCTCACTATCAGCTGAATACAGGGGTCCAAACAGCAGTGCAAGTGCAAATAATCATAGCAATAGCCATCACCATCACCATATGGGTGCAACACCAATTAGCAGTCAAAATCAGCAATCACTGCAAGGGAAGATGCCTCCTCCACCAGGGGTAAGTTCTCTCCATTCTTCCACAAATGTCATAATCAAGTTGCCAGTTAGAAGTAACATTCAGTTTGTGTTAATTGTTTTTCCACACTAGCCGTGTGTAGGACAAGAGTTGATTAGGTAGAGTCAGACTAAAAAATTTAATGCCAAAGCTGGGATTTGAACCATGAATCTCCCAGTTTCTAGCCAGTTGCTCTAGCACTGAGATACCATGGCAACATGCTGAGACAGCATTAAATTCCTCAACTGACTTACAATGAGGCTCAGGACTTAAAAGTATGAAAGCTGGAAAGCTGAAATTTTCAACACATATATACAATACAGGTTGAACTTTCTGAACCACAATCATGATGTTATAGTATATATTGATCGTATTAAGAAAACAACATTGCAAATTTTAGCACAGCTAAATAATTAAGCTTCAGAAGATAGTTGATCATACTAAGAACAAGCATGCAAAAGTGTGTTTATGTATTGCAAGTAGTATCAGATAAAAATTTACATGAATTCACATGTTTTAAGATTAAGTTTTATTACTCTTCTACTGAATGAAATGTTTTTTTATAAACTCAACTACATAAGTGATTAATGCAAACAACCACTTTAAACAATTGTCATGATTTATAGAATAATGCACACAAATTTCCGGAAAAACAATTGAATGCTTTAAAAGCAGTGGTAAATCAACTCACTTAAGGTATAATTTCCATTATTCAGACTACCTTGTCCACTTAATAGCCTGCGTCATTTCAATTTATGCTGGCATTACAAGAACAGAATTAGGCTGATTATTGATATAAGTTTTGTTCTACAGAATAAAATGACTTCACAAAACTGAAGAAGCTGTTTAAGAAGCTTTAAAAATACTGCAGTTGCTAACTTTTTCCTTGAAATTACTGGGAAGAGCATTAAATATTTTAATTGTTTCATAGTATACACCTTTTCTGGAAGTAATGTATGATAGGGATAGAGAAATTAGCAAAAAGAATGTTTAACAATAATAGAAGAGAATTTACTATACCTTGTCGAAAATATTTAGGTAAGGTGTGCAAGAAATCGTACAGAATTGTGAGGCAGTGTAAGCTGGAAATGAGTAGAGAAGAAAATGGGGACATCTAGTATTAGTTAAACAGGATTCTTATACATCAATAACCAGAGGATAGAAACTTAGCTGAACGTGTTGAATGGAGAGAGAGAAAAGTATTATTGCAGTTTATATTGTGATTTATGATAAATTAATTAAGATTAGTTATTAATTACAGAAGTGCTATTAATTATGAGTTATTTGCATTAAATATACATTTAAAAGATTGAATTAATGTTCAAACTTAAACTTCACTTACATCAAGTTGTAAAATCTTGGAACATTTTCAGTTACATACTTCTCCATCATCAGCATGGCGGTGACTGACCGTTATCTATCTTCCTCTTTCCTCAGCGTGAGTATGTACCTACTGCCTTCTGGCAATAAACTTTATAACATGGCTATTTTGGACATTCACAATATTGGGCATTAAATTAAATTACTAAAAACTATTAACAACCACTAGAACTTGTCATTTGAGAAAAGACGTTTATTTTTAAAAATTCCAAGAGTTTTTTAAATCCAAAATCCAACCAGTTATAAGTTTACCACCAGATGGACTAGCTAGATACTCATGCTGAGGAAAGAGGAAGAATACATAACAATCATCAGTCATCACCAAGCTGATAATGGAGAAGAATATCTACAAAAGCATTCCAAGATTTTACAACTTGACATAGTGAAGTTCAAGTGTGGGCATCAACTCATTAATCTTTTAACAGTAAATTAAAAATGCAAATGAACAGTTTATGTTCATTAACAAAGACAAACTCAAGAATATAGTGACAAAAGAAAGGCATAGCTGTTATTAGAATTATTACATTTCACATACTTACCAACCTTTATGGTTTGCCCATAAAATATGGGCAATATTTCACATACTTCCTAACCTAACATGCCCATAAAATATTCAGGTGCAAAGGCTTTTACAGAATTTGACAGCAAAGGAGGCATTTTTACAGCTTTGTGAGCAGATTCAAATTATTTAAACACTTTTGCTGTACTTAAGATGTACTGTGTTCATTGGTATTCAGTTGACCTATAGCCCTGCCACTGAATGCTTGCTTGCACTTCACAGTTAACAGTGTGCATAGTAAATGAATGCCGATGAATAATGAAACTAATTCGTTATTATTGATGTTAATTGAAAATAAGTGATACTATAACATATGTAGCATACATTACGTATATTTAACAATATAGAACAAAGTAATGCAAAATAGCTTGTTACAATGAGAGAAAGGTATAATAGTGATTTTCACTGGTTTAGAATTTTAACGGCTCAGTTCCATCCAAGTCTCCATCGTTGTCATTCTCAAAAACATCGTCATTGTCATCATCAACATCGTCATCACCAAGCCATGTCATTCGTGGTTCACATTCACTGATGATTCTGTCTTAATTCCTGTGCGTTTCGTATTATTTTGTGCACATGATTCACTTTATTCTTCCATGAAGCCATGTCCACCCTCGCCACATCTTCCTGCAAAAGTCTATCCACCTCTAAAATTGTGAAAGTCTTATTATGTTCCCTCACATACAAACAAACACCAACAACACTATCAACAATAACAAAGAATAATACATGCAAGGGTCATTTCAGAAGTCATGGCAACTATTTTATATATTCCGAATAACTAAATATGCAGTTATTGTAATATATAAATTTGAAAACATATTGTACACAGAATGGGATGTCACCACCAGATGACGTCTGAGTGCATTGGTAGGTGCTAGTAGACACATGCAAACCTTAGTATCCTAGAATGTCACTAAAGTTGAGCAGCAGCATACATAAAAAATTGCATTTCTGTGTGGCAGAAATGCTCATGAGTGTCAAAGGTGTGTGGGAGCCGTGGGGGATTATTTTGAAGGTAGTTAGCTCATAAGAATATTACGCATACATATGTGTACTCTTGTGCATATGTAATAGAATAAAACAGAGATCAATATTTATGTATGTTTCAATGTCCTGTGCCCATAATGCTTTGTGCCCAGATCCCAGTTTAGTACCAACATTGAAAAGAACATTCCAGCGACTTTCAATCCTATATCTGAGTGAGTTTTGTTTCTTGCAGCTTTATTGACTGATAAAAAATAGTTGCCATGACTTTTGAAATTACCCTCGTAGCTCGCACAGAACAGCTCAATGCACGTGTTAGGAGTTCACAAACTGAGCACGAGGTTGGAAATGGCCAGATATTGCAATGTGCAGCATCTAGATGCGTTTCCATTGTCTGACCGATTGACCGAAATGCTGCTTTGTGATTGGTTCAGAAAGTCAAACGGGTAAAGCTTTTCATCTGTTTTTTTGCAGGTGTACTAACTTAACTTCTGTCAAGTGCAAGAATTTAGCTGCAGAGTATAAAGCTGTATCTATACTGATTAACATTTAACAAAACTTGTCAACATTTGCATGTTTGCCTGATTTCAGTAGCAGGATTAACTTATTATGTGACCAAGTATGTTGTGCTTATTGAGTGGTATTGTCGATTTAATAGGCCATCTGGCAAGCAAAATTCTTATTAATTATCCACTTTGCTATTTAGATATATGCAACCAACTGAGATTATCTACATATTTTGTGGTAATAGACAATGTATGTGTGGGTGCTAATGTTGCTCTTCTGTAGCAACAGCGCCTTTCAAAAGAAATTACCATGTTTTATTTAACATTCTATGAGAATATTTAAATTGTTACATACTTAATCATGTTGAAGTTGGCAATATTTTCCTTTGCTATATCTGATTCATGTTATGTTTATATTTAGGATTCTATACAGTACAGTTCATCTTTAGAGACACTGTATACAGGATGAGTCACCTAAAACCCTCACCGTAAATATTTCTGAAATGGTAGGTGCTATTGATATGTGGTTTTCACAGAATTGAACTGTAGGCAAGGGCTCGCATTTGTAGCTGATAGATTTTTATAATTTTTAGAAAGTGTATTTATTTACAAAAGTTACAATTTTTTAAATGGAGCAATGCTTCTTCACATTAAGAAAATAAGAGTAAATTAGAATGTCAATGGTGTTTTTGCATGATTATAATGCATGTAGTTTACAAGAAATCGTTATTTGAAAATTGTACACACCGAGTTGTTTGCTCCATTCAATTGTTTGGTTACTAGGCTACGATGTTATGTTTGTTTACAATGTGTTTGGTCTATGCTGATTGCATTGCGTATTTCCTGGCAATTATTTTGTGATAGTTCAAGCAGCAGAACGTGCTTGGAAGATGGGATTTACCAATACAGAAAAAGCAGATATGCTCATGATTCTCAAAATCATTGCCATGCAGCACTTTATAAAGAGATGTGATATGAGTGGAACTTGTGACAATGGAGAATGTGTGGTACACTTGCTTGACTCATGCCACTTCCTTGTGCAGTTGCATGGGAATTAATTTTCAAATAACGATTTCTCGTAAACAACTTGCAGTAGAATCATGCAAAACACACCAGTGACATTTTAATTTATTCCTTTATTTTCTTAATGTCAATAAGCATTGTTTCATTTAAAAAAATTGTAACTTTTGTAAATAAATACACTTCCTAAAAATGTGAGCGCTTGCCTACAGTTCAATTCTGTGAAAACCGCATATCAATAACACCTACCATTTCAGAAATATTTATGGTGCAAGTTTTAGGTGACTCACCCTGTATGTTAAGGAATGTAGAAGGGAGTGCATTTTGTAGTAGAGAGTGTTGTTACATTTTGAGATTATAAACCACTGTACAATCAAAATACTGACACAACTAGAGAAACTTCTTTTTAGATTGCATCAAATATCTAAGTAGGTCTGTAAAGACTTATTCATATTGAAACATAAGTACAGCTAATTGTTATTGGTAACTACAAATGACATAAATGTGAAAATAAATTACTAATTGCCAGTGTTACAAGAATGATTTCAAAAATTTTGAGAATGAATGAAATAAAGTATTAAGAACTTAGTTCTAGTCATTGTATTCTATAATCTTCTTGTCCTTTCATGCCATTTTTCTTTGAAGAGAGTTCAGATACATTCTTCATAAGCAACTACTGTGGCTTTAGGTGACTCAAATCATGTACCTCAAATTTTTCCTTTCACTCATGGTGTCAGATCTGGATGTCTGGAGAATGGGACAAACACCAGACTCCTGCAGAAATATTTTGAGTGTACCAACTGGCAGTACAGTGTCTTGTCCCTCATACAGGATCATCACAATGTGTTGAGAAAAAGGAACAGATCATTTTCTTGCCAACACTTCTCCTTCACTATCTTTTTGTTGGGGAATCTTTTCCTGGAAAGACCCAGACTGATCACTGCCATTTAGTTTCTGGATCATATTGATAAATCCAGCTTTGGTCATCTGTTACAATGTTAAATATACTTTTGGATCTTCCTCCATAGAGTTTTTCAATCATTTCCTGGCATCATTGCACATGTGCTTGTTTTTGCTTATTTGTGAGGTGGTGGAGGATGCAGTGATGATGATCCCACAACATTCGCTTTTTCACATCTTCATCCATTGCTGCTGTAGCCAGTTATTCTAGTCAATCTTCATCTTTAAGCGAGTTCCTTCCTCTTCTAATATCTGCATACTGCGATAAATAATGGATTGTAAAGGGCAAAGATTCTTAAATGTACAATATAGTCTTTCAAGGTATTCTCCCTCTCTCCCCTGTAAACCCTTAGAAAATCATAGTACAAAAATGCTCTAGCTTGAGATCCAGCCTAGCATACAGTGTAGCAACACCTGCAACATGCACGCGCGCACAGTGCTGATGATACATGTTAAGAGTGCATCCAGACTTGTACATCTGAACTTGTGTGAAGTTAGGAAAATCTGCTTTGGCTTACCACAACTCATTGTTTTTCATTCTCAAAATGTTGGGAGTGACTACGGTAACTGTAAATGCACTGTAACTGTGGCAGTTATAACTGTTACCCGAAAATAACTGTTTTTTCACCTCTATTTCAAACCCTGGACAGGTTTAAAATTAAAATATTTGTTACAGAGAGTATACAAGGCAATGTACGACTACGAGGCTCAGGATTCTGATGAAGTTTCATTCATGGATGGAGACCTAATAGTGAATTGCACTCCAATTGACGAGGGATGGATGACAGGATTGGTGCAGCGAACAGGACAAACAGGCATGCTACCGGCCAACTATGTGGAACCTGTCAACTGATTCTAGTTTAGAAACGTAGAACATTTCACTTTCCACAGGTTCAGTATCATCAAGATGCTGCACCTCTGGGACCTTGTCGCAGATATAACAGTTACTTGCTTTAAATTACTTGGAAGTTAATGTTAAATCATATTTGAAAACTGCTTGCTGGTTGTTCCATGTAGGTTTCTCAAAATGTTGTCACATGTTGTGACATATTTCCAGTATGGAACCCACTAAACAACTAAAGATAAGCTACGGCATCATTAATGCAAATAGTGTAATATTTAAATTCATATATTTAATATAAGGTACTGTTTTTATAGCTGTTGATTGAGGAATTGGCATTTACATAAAAGCATTCTGTTAACTAAATATGTCTAAAACAGTAGCATTCTTGTTATTAGCTGAAGTGTAACATTCTTTACAACATTCTAATGTATTACAATTAGGTGAACTACTGCAGGATATTTTAGCATATTTTACAATTTATTATCTAACTCATGATGTTTAATGGATGTTTAATGTAGGCTGCTGCTTTTCAGGGGTTTGGACCTGGAAGGATCCTGACTTTAATCTTGAAAGAAGCATTTCTGGTTAAAGTGAAGTATTAACTAATGAATCATATTTGTGATGTGGCCCAGAAAACCATGCCATGTGTCAAAAGTTTTGGAGTTGGCAAGAAACTTAATCCTTTAAGTGAAAAGCCAATTAAGTTTTGTACAACAGTAGACACGCTTTTTTTTTTCCTCCTTTCTTTCTTTAAATAAAACAGCCCATAGAATATGAATATTAACTTCAGCCCACATCAACTTAAGACAAGCTCCTTGGTTGTAATGCAAATTGATATTCATATTTTCTCTTTTTAAATATCTCAATATATATTGAAATTAAGTTTTGAAGTAATTACTTAGAAGATCATTAAAATAAATTAGGACATTTGTAGAGTTAAACATAAAAACCAGAGCTATATATCGCCCAACCACTTATAAAAATTTGATTCTTCATGAAAACTCACACAGAGCTGTTTAAAATATTTTAATTTCCTAGTAATTAACCAATGCATTATTACAGTGAAAAATTTAATTTTTGGTAAAGTATTCCACTTTATGTACCAACTGTAACTGGCTAAAGGTGTGTGTGTGTGTGTTTTTTCTTTTTTGGGCGAGTACATCATCTCAAAGATTTTTATTATGAGCATTATGGCATTAAGATTAATATATTTAAGAGATGGTAAAACACAGAAGTTATCTTTTTTGTTCTGCAATGAATAGTTTTTGCATATTGCATGATTTCCTGGGTGGCATTACACAATAGTAAACAAACATTATAACTTTAATATTGTCAAAGTGACAATATTAAAGTTATAATCTTTGTTTACTATTTTATAATCTTTGAATCACTTTATTATTGTTATTCAAACCCAAGCCATTGTTGTATGTTACAGGATATAGAATGCTAACTTAAAGAATAGATTATAGAATCTTTTATTTTTTGTTTTTGTTTTTATAGTTGCTGAGTGATGCATATAAAATGTAACTATTTCATTTGGCTGCAATTTCTGAATAAAGTAGAGCTTGTTTGTTTTTTTGTTTTTTTTTTCCCCACTGGGATATTGGGCAGCATATCCTTATTCAAGCATGTTATTTAAAATTGTCTTTCATTAAAGCTTTTGGAGTTTAACAGTTCACTTTCTTCTGTATATTTTTATGAACCCTAAAAATGTGGAGTAGTAATAAATATGGTAGAAATAAGGATGAAGATGAAGAGATGTTCTTATCAAAGCTAAATTATTAAAGCTTGTATCCCATCTCTGTGCTTCTGCCCAGGTCATACCTTTTTAAACACAAAGTGACATATAGGTAACACATTAGATCTTATCTAAAATAAAATTTAAAACCTATTTTGAGTTACACTTTTAGTTTATTTTACTTTTTCAGTACATTTTGGAAGGATATTGCCCCCCATCAGCTGTGTGTCGACTAGTTGACGATGAAAGCAATGACAAAATATGTAGCAAGTAATAGTTGCAAATGAAACTGTAAGGTGAATGTAAAAGTGTGCTTCAAATATTTTATAAGTTATTCAAGTGTTCCACTGTATTGATTTCTTTTAATTTTCAATTGTGTTTCTAAAGGTTAAATGTGTGAACTGAATATGCCTTGTTATTATTTGAAATAACAGGGCTCTTGTACTAAAAAATAAAGTTTTGAAATAACAATGTTTAAAAAATAGTTAAAAAAACCATTTGGAATTAATACTGTGAAGCACAGTAATAATTAATAAAATAATACAGATTGAATCAACCAGACATTCTATGGCTTCACATGCCTAAACTTTTCCCGACTCTCTTCAGCTTCGGTTAAAGGTGTCATCAAGGTGTCGACTTTGATGATGACTTCAACCGAAGATGAAACACGTCGGGGAAACGTTTATATATGTGAAGCCATAGAGTGCCTGGTCAATTCAATCTATATTATTTTATAAAGCATTAATGTTATTAAAAAATAGCAACTATGAGAAGTAAAACATTCGCACACAATTTACAACTAACCCTGCTTTCAAAACAGTTGTTCAACCTTATAAAAATAATAGGACCAACGTTAGCAAAGCAAATCAAACTATAACCTTTGAGATATGTATGCTCATTGTAACCAAAAAGCTATATAAAAAAGTTGTAATTAGATTAGTCAGCATGAGGTACAGATGAATGGCAATGTTTCTATATATCGTGGATGAATAGATAAATGTATCAAATGCTCATATTGCACTGTGTGGTACAAAGATATGTGCTAGAATTTAAAAATGTTCCAGATGCTATAATCAGAGCTGTGCGTTAGGTTTTCACTTTAATGGAGATGTGAGGGTGGGGAAAAAGAATTACACTCTTCACTTATTATTATTATTATTATTATTATTATTATTATTATTATTATTATTATTATTATTATTATTATGCAGCTCTTTTCAAATGAGAAATCTAAACTGATGCTCAAGTTTATTTATAACTTTGATATTGAATGTCAGGGTTACAGTCCAGGACTGATATGGCAGCTATTATAAAGCATTTAAAAACTGAAACAAACGTTATATAATAAGTGAGTTGGCAAACAGTAACATTATATCACTGCTGGAATATACCAAAATATTGCAACGGCTGTAATCTAGTAAACATAGGCAGAATCAAAAGAAATCTGGAAGCAAGACTAAAAGAACATATGAGATGTTTATACTAGAAACAATTAGACAAATCAGCAGCAGCACATCATTTCTGGACCTCAAATCATGACATCACACCCAGCACAAAATTTTTGAAACCAATAAAAACAAATTGAGACACCTGGGAGAAAATTCATATACTAAAACACAAAGACCATGTAATGAATTTTGAATTACTGCCGCCAACCACCTTAGGGAGATTCATCATTCCATCATCAAAGAGCACTAGCCATCTACAGCTTCCCCTAGACAGGATATGAAAGCAGTGCGATCAGTTGGGAAATTGTTGAGGATGGGAACAACACCCCACTCCCAAAACGTGTCCAGGTAAGTGTTTTTTCAGTGATGTAGTGTTACAATTTGCCAACTCACTTATTATATGACCATGCAGTTGCCCTCCGTGGTGTAATGGTTCACCATGCTAACTTCATATACCCAAGGTCGCGGGTTCAAACTCGGCAGAGGACGATGGATTTTTTCGGGTGTAAAAATGCTCAGTATGGCTTCCTTTGGAAGGGAAGTAAAGCCGTGGGTCCCGTGTCGTAGATTTACGGCACATAAAAGAACCTCAAGCCTGATAGAGAGGCCTCTGAGCAAAATTAAGTGGTCTTTCACGCCTAATTTAGAATGGGACGCTGAGAACCATAAATAACACGCCATTTACATTTTTTTTTTAGGACCATGCATCGCAGTTACTAGCTTCTATTCCCTCAAATTAGTTACTGAACAACATTATCCACTGGAGGCTCTAGAAGCCACGATGTTATCCTCATCACTTGAAATAACCCACCACTCTGATTCTGTGAAGGCACTTTCTTAGATACCAAAAAGTACTAAAATATTCATAGTGTGGAACTAATGCATGTTGTTTGCCACTATCATGCATGCACAAAGGTGAAGAATGCCAACATAATACAGGAAGTGAAGTCCACTAGATTGGCACATGGATCATTTGAGGTTTAGCCTAATAACTTCTAAGGCTATACTCTGTCATTCTGCCAAAGGCTGCAACTGTCATAACACAAACATTGTTAAATTTCACAAAATAATGTATTGTTCTTTCTTTCTCCTTAAATACATTCAGCTAATTAAATCAAAAGAATTTGAGTTGGTTTTTGTAATACAAACAGACTTGAATGCTTTTGATTTAATTTAATCGCATGCATCATATTGCATTAACTTAGCATGTTCTATCCCCCCCCCCGCCACTTTTCTTCTTTTTTTTAATGGCAACCTTGAAGTTCCTTTTCAATGTTCTACACAGTACCTGTTGTAAACACTCCCCTTATAGGAATCCTGGATCCCCTCTGCTGTGTAAAACCAATCTTCCAGTACCAAACTCATATAAGAAATTGCAGTTAATAGGTTTATATGTATCACTCCAAATATGCATTAATCTTTGGATGCAGCCTTATAAATAAGTCTTTGTTTTACCAATAACTTAATGTAAAAACATTTCTTGTGTCTTGAGGACGACATGTTCATCGGCTTTCCTTTAAAGGTGAAACTTTGTAAAGAATTTTAGTGACATTTTAACATGTGCCTTAGGTGTTGTTCAATATATCATCTGCTGTGATGTTCATGACTTTCCAGGTTTGAAAATATAATGTAGCCTGAAGTAGTTAAGAGGTCATCGAGTTAACTCTACACTGTATTTTCAAACACATTTCTAGAGAAATATAATGCTTTATTCATTTTGTTCTTTGCATTTAAAAGAAGCATTTATTTACGCATGTTATTTGAGAAACTATTACCAATGATAAATACCTGGTACTGATTAATACAAATGTAAATATACGCATTTCAGATATAGTAGCAAGTCTTAATAAATAATTTGCTGAACTAAGTGATGAGTGTATAATTTGTGTACAGTTGTTCTCACTTTTTATCCTTCTACTCTATAATCTCTTACTTTCAAAGCGTTGTTATAGGTCTTACGAAAGATTTCATTTGTAGGTAGAAATATAAAGATATACAGTTGCATACTACAGTTATGCAATATTAAATATTAAGCTTACATAAAATTCTTTTAATGTTTTGTGACTCTGTAAAAGAAGTGGACTATTGTGTATATTTATCAGCAAAGTAAGACTGTTTATGTGGGAGCAGCATTTCACTGCAGTGTATTACAAAACCAAACTGAATTGCAGATTGTTAAAAGGGATGTGTGTGCAATTTTTTTTAAAAAGAATAGTTCATGGATATTTGATATACATTCATTAGGAGATTAGTGCATTTTAACACCAGAATATTATTGGAATGCATGTGGTGCAACAGGTTGACATTTAAATTACATCATTCAAAATGCAAGCTGAAGTTCCCTGAAGAATAAAAGTCTCAAAGGAAAAATCATAAGTGGGCCTTGATAAAGTCAAAATCAACACTTCTATTTTATTTACTTAAACCAGGTGACTTCCACTCATTCAGTCAGTGAGTGAATTTATCATAGTGTGACCCATATCTCAAAGGATGTTCCACTAACCCAAAAAGAAAGATGAAAAAAGATCAGAGCAAACATGCTTTATATTTACTATTATTTACTAAATAAGAATTAAACTCTCAAACAATGATCAGTAACTTACAGTAAAACTAAGTGATCAAATACCCTGGATATTACATTTATAGACATCTATGTTTAACCCTTTATTAAAAAAAACTTTATTTTGTTATTTAAGCTACTCATTTTAATTTCTAAAGTCATTGTTATATCTAGAGCTTGATTTTGGGTTCTGAAGCGCACACAGTTACAAACACACAGAGCATCCAGTGGTATAAAAAGATGGTAGTGAGGAGAGATTTGCAGTGTAATGCACATGTTGAGGTATTATCTATTCCAAAAGTAGCTCATTACATGAATTTGCCATATATGCACTGTTCTAATTCATGTAGTAGCATAATAAAATAATTATTTCATAATAAGATTAGTAAATAAAAAAGCCATGTACTTTTATGAATAAACATACAAAACTTTATAAAGAAAATTCAGGATAATAATGAGCAGAGCTTCAAAAAGACAGTGAAAAGTCACTCAGAATTCATTGCAGTGAATTGCAAGATAAATTTTTACTTATTAAACCTACTGTCAATGAAAGTATGTTTGCGTCATCCACAAGTTTATTCAGTATCAAACATCTACCCTTTTGTATTTTCAAAATCTTTGTCTCACACCCTTTGTGTTCAGTTGTCTCTCCACTAGCAGGAACTGAACGGGGCCAGGCAGTGAGCAATGTTACATAGTGCAACATGTTTCAAAACAGGCTGTGGAAACCATACCTACTCCATCACGTCATAGTTATATTCTGTGTACACTGAACCTCAATCTGGCAATTTTGTGACCCCAGACTGAGCTCTAGATATATCACTGTTACAGGCTTCGTAATGAAGGTGAATAGAATAGCTGTAATCATTAAGAAGAGATGAAATGAACTGGATGTCCATTCAGTCCATTATGGCGCGAGTCATAATCCAAACTGCAGCCAAATGTATCTGTGGTAAAGGATGGGGCAGGCCCACATAAAAAAGTGGTGCGACAGTACCCACGGATGA
This sequence comes from Hymenopus coronatus, assembly GCA_030762935.1. Lineage (NCBI taxonomy): Eukaryota > Metazoa > Arthropoda > Insecta > Mantodea > Hymenopodidae > Hymenopus > Hymenopus coronatus. The sequence goes on from CM060899.1 coordinate 60,177,969, forward strand.
TAAACAATTACATTTTGCATGCCTTTTAGCCTAAGAATGCTAAATAGTATTGGAAATAATTTTATATTTTTATTGTATAAAATTGCTACAAATATTTGCAGTGTGTTAAATGTAAATTAATCTTTGTATTCCAAGAATAATTCATGGATTACTTATTTGATGTTTGAAGATATAGGAATAAAAATGCTCTATTATTGACTGCATTTTGTTCATAGGTAAGGTATTCTAAAGGAAACCTTTTCTACCATTGGAAAAGTTGTTTGTTTATGAAGGTTTAGCCCCTTACACTTTGATAGCCAACAGCAATTAGTCCGTCCTTTGCCAGCTATTAAACTTAGCCCATGAGGGAGTGACATCAGTGGAAAGAAGGTAACCCATTATTCTATGCTGTTGATATACAGGGTTCTTCATTTAAAGTCTAATGGATGCATAGCATTTCGTCTATGCGCCTCTGGGTGTGCCTCAGCCGGCTTTGCTTCTACATAAATTCCACGCGTAAAGCATTTATAAAACATTGCATGTACAGTCTGTTCATATGTTATTGAACCAATTATGCATCAGGCACTAACAGCACACCAAACTGCAACTTTCCGATCATAATGAGGGATTTCTTGAACATGTGAATTTTCTGAGGCCCAGTACAGTGTTACGAGTGTTGATACAATATTTAGGTGGAACACCACCTCGTCTGAAAAGAACAGAAGCTGTGGATCAATTAAACTAACATTCGCTGATGAAAGGAACCATTGACAGTAATCATTTGTGATACTGGGTCACCTTGTTTTAAAGAATGGATCCTTGTATACTTATAAGGTTTTAGTTTTAATAATTTAGTTGCTCTATGTGCAGAAGACTCTGAAATTCCCACTTGTCAGGCTAATTTTGGGATGGATTTTGTTGGTGAAAGTTTAAGACTTGCACCTATGTGGTCTAACATTTTCTCTGTTAAAACTGTACAGTTATGCTTTCGTTCTTTGTTTGCCATAGTCAGTGGTTTCAAATTTCTTAATTGTAAATCTGGAAGGAGGCACCTCACCAGGGAACTTTTGAATATACTCTGTGTGAACATGGCTTGGTGATTTCCATTTATAATAACTTACACAAAAATGCGTTGCTCTAGAGTCAATCGCCTGTTCATGTTGGTGGCCGATACAATACTGCCAATGCTAGCCTGCGCACACAAAGGCAACCGGTAGTGGGGGAATCCAGGAAGGTCTCAGGAGAGGCGAAACTCCATGTGCTCCATTCGGTTTTAAATGAACCCTCTAGTTTCCACTCTTAACATAACTTGTTTCTTTTCACAAATTTAAGTATACAAACAGAATGCAAGAGGTGTAATAAAACAAGCAACAAACATAATTTTGCATTCAATTTCTGTATAATTACTGGTATGGTACCAGTAACAATATCGCTATTTGTATATTGTAAATGAGTAACAGTAAACAATGTTTAAAGGAAATGGGTACAATAATTAAAATGGCTGTTGTAAATTTTTCAAATCCCAAGTATGCTTTTCTTGTAATCACAGGCAAGTATAAACTCCCGTGCAGAAGCAAATGCAAAGAAAAAGAGATTAGAACACAATACAAACAGCGGTAGACTACAGATTATCTGAGTTAATTGGTATTGACAGAAAATACGAAAAATCTCGGATAATACAGTATGTCCCGTTGAATTGTTACCACAAAGAAACCTTAATATCTCCTAAACTAATAGACATAGAATAACCAGAGTTTGATTGTATGTTAGACATCTCATCAAGTTTCAATAAATCTCCACAAGTGGCCCAAAGAATATCAAGATGGAACTCTTATCTCTCTCCATAGGTTCCGCAGCATTACTGGTATGATGGAAACACAGGCCTCTGTTATCCACCTTCAGGGTCAGCCAGGTCCTGTACTGGAGTTCGGTATTTGTAGGACTGCATAGTTCTCCAACATATCTTTGCTTTCAGCAAAGAAAAAGGTTCAATCACTGTATCACTAGTTAAAGCACACGACATGTTAGCTTTGGGGCTGTCACGTTCATATTCTATTATGACATGCAAGTTTTCTTCTTCCCATATTCTACAGACATGGCGGTGCACTTTTCTAGATGTGTTGCTTCGTCTGAGAATGCGATGCGGTTGAGGAATTCACTCTCATCAATGAGGGATACAGGCAGAGGACAATGGATTTTTTCGGGCGTAAAAATCCTTGGCATGGCTTCCTTCGGAAGGGAAGTAAAGCAATTGGTCTTGTGTCGTAGATTTACGGCACTTAAAAGGACCTCAATTCTGATAGAGGCCTCTGAGCAAAATTAAGCAGTCTTTCATGCCCAATTTAGAATGGGACGCTGAGAACCACAGCAGTTAAAGAGCATCCATAAATAACATGCCATTTTCCATTTTAGCGCAGCAGCGAACTCTGCCCATTTGGAATTATATTTCTGCAATGTTTGCATAAATTGGATTTTGTATGCTCTAAGTCGCTGTCTTTTACGGATAATTATGTAAATATTCGTCTTCAGAATACCTAGTCTAACTGGCCTATCAAATTGACTTCCTTGGGCTACACTAAAATGCTTGCCTTACATCTTCAACTGTAGTTGCAGACACTGGTTTTTTGCTGCTTCCCTTCTTCCTCATCACAGATCCTGTTTCCAACAGCTGATTATGCCATTTCACAATGGTATGACCATTTGCACCATATTCCTGCCTAAATCTTATCTGTACTGCAATTGGGAACTTCAATTCGGTTAACCAATAACATTTTGCTTTCTGCTGTACTGTGAATTCCATCATTTTAACTGTGTGTGTCATCATACCACGCACATTTGCAGTAGCATAATTTTCATTGTCGTGAAACTTGAAGGGCTTCTACACAAAACAAGCTGAAAAGCATATTAATAACTTGACTATGTGAGGAGTTGTTTCTTTGTATTAACGATTTAATAGGACATACTCTACAGAGAGATTGTTGCAAAGGTCATAAATTACGAAAACTGACTAAAACTGTATAATAATTTTTATTACAGCCTAATTCTTTACAATGAATATTTGCAGTTTCATTAAAGATAAACAATTACACAATTAAATTAAAAGATTACTTTTTGAAAAAGAGTTTCATAGCTGCTAGCACCCAGTGATACAAAATGTACTATGCATGTTTATTTTTCAACAAGTGTCAAAGACTATTGTACTAGTTTGTGTTCAAAACTTGATTGTGTAACATATTCCCTTTTAACAATCAATTCAGTTACAGGTTCTTACTCAAATCAGTGGAATAAAAGCTGAGGCTGCTTTTGGAATTTGTTACATTACAAGTTTCATAACAAATGCTCCTTTAATTGTTTTAATACAAACTGTAGCCATGTGTTGGTTGAGCAAAAAATGTATTCACAGAGGTGTTTTTGTATTATAAATTTACATTCATTTATAGCTTGTTAATCAATATAATGCTTTATGTACATATAGTTGCTAGTTCTTGTTTATCAATAAAATACATTTAAAAATACACAACTAAAACTTGCTTTGGTAATACATTCTTCCTTCAAAGTTCTTATTAAGGTGATGATGCATCTGTGAAATTTGAAAAATCCACAGTGTGTAAAATATCTTGTTGAAATTTGTACTAGCTATTATTATACATAATAATAGTAATATTTTTGCCATATATCAAAATTCTGGCTTCCATGAATATTTAAATAATATTTGTCAATCCATTATTCTAATAAAAATCAGCAAGTGATCCATTTTTAAAACTATTTGCATAAAAAGGTAAATTTTTGCTGTAAATGAGCTTAAAAATAGATGTCATGTCAAATATTTTTTACTTACCCCTAATTGTTGTAGAAGAATGTTTTACTTTTCATACTCTCCAAAACTCTTCTCAAAATACGAGCATTATTACAAAAAAACTATATGATCATTTTCTTTAATGTACCTATGTTTGGAGTATTTTGAATATGGAAAAAGTTTGGAAATATTTGGAATTCTTATCATTTTATAATGAAAAAATAATATATTTTCAATTTTTACAATTTTTTGTCAAATTTCACAGATGCACAACCTTAAGAAAAGAAAACAGCAATAATACCGAGTTATAATAGCTTTCTATTTGGTGAGCAACAAACTTTTTACTGCCTTGTATTATCACACTGCATGGATATTTGTAGTTGCTCATAATTATTACTGTATTTATCCAAATACAAGACATTTCTTTTCCTTTTCCTTCCTTTCTTTCTTCTCTCTCACTCTCCAAAATATTAATGTTCAGAACTGGGTTTTTTTTTTTTTTTTGTATTCGCGATGTTTTCCGAATACTATAAGGGGAAAAAGCATGTTTCAAACTTCGCAGGGACGGAGGTGGTGAAGCCTGGAGAAAATGGTATAAATCACTGCCAAGGTCACATCATGTGCGACGTATTTTGAATGTTTCATTTCACGCTGAAAATTAGCTGTTAAGGAGCCTATAAGCATTCATATTGGAAAAAAGCTTACTCTTCGAGACAATTAACATTACAGGAATTTCTTTCACATTGGTGGTTGCACGTACTGTTGTATTGCAAGTCAACGGTCAAGCAGCGCATTTCCCCCTCGGGCCTCATTTCGTTCTTCCTTCTCTCTCCATGGTGTAATGGTTGCCATGCTAACTTCATACGCCCAAGGTCGCGGGTTCAAACTCGACGGAGGACAATGGATTTTTTCAGGTGTAAAAATCCTTATTATGGCTTCCTTCGGAAGGGAAGTAAAGCTGTTGGTCCCATGTCATAGATTTACGGCACATAAAAGAACCTCAAGCCTGATAGAGAGGCCTCTGAGCAAAATTAAGCGGTCTTTCATACCTAATGTAGAATGGGATGCTGAGAACCACAGTAGTTAAAGAACGTCCATAAATAACATGCCAATTTTTTTTTTTCCTTCTCCATCTCTCCTGCTCGCAAAGTGAATTTCTGTGTAAATTCAAATTAGGAAAAACATTTACAATGTTTATATTAAGTATGTTTTCTAAATACAAAATCATATCATCGTTGTTAAAGTTACCCTACCACCACCGCCACCATCATGTACTTTCATACCCATAGCGTACATTTCTATACTCCCCTCTCCAGCAACCGCTCAAAATGTGAATTTCTGTACAAACTCAAATTAAGTACCATAAATTAATAATGGACTTAATCAGTTTAAGTGTCCATTAGTTTGTTCAAAACATACGGCAAACCTTTAAATTTCATTTAATTTCTTTTTTATATACCTATGTCTTTTAAACATGTCTTGTGTAGATTATGTGCTAAATTCTAAAATTAAGTTCTAAAAAATGGTAGTCATTTTGCATACAGGTCGTCTTGCATATATTCAGATAAATAAGGTACTTCAGTGAAAAGTATATAATTATGGGACAGTTGAATGTTTAGTTTACAAACAAATAAATTTCAGGAAATTCTAATTGGCCATGATATGAGTGCATTTGTAGGACAACACCATTAATTTGTTGACAATGCATAACTTGTCAAGGCTTACAACCTGAGGGGCAAAGCAATAATGGGAATGTACATTTGCATGCATCACTATGTTGAGAGGGTACGTTACCGATACCCCCACTCAACTCAAGGCCAAATGGTTAGACCACTCACCTCTCACCTAGACGGCCCAGGTTTGATCCCAAGTGACCGCATGTGAGATTTGTGGTGGACAAAGTGGCACAGGGGCTGATTTTCTCCATTGCATTCCACTGGTGCTCCCATCTTCATTCCATTTATCACCAGTGTCATCGCCTGGGGTGTAACAAGTAGTGAAAGCGGGCATTAAACGCTACCCAAATAAAAGTCTCTTGACTCACGCCCTTCACTCCCTCTCTCTTTCTCTGTGTTGCCTGCCAGCCAGTTACTCATCATCAGTCTCTATCACTCTAGAGGAAATGTGCTCACTGTTTATGCATGTATACCTAGTGGAGAAAGAAAGTACGTAGTGGGGGAAATGTTCTTCTCACATAGGTTACGTCTGCACAGAACAGCATTCTTGCCTCCGGTGTTCATTAATCTTTAGTTCCTCTTTCCACTGAGCATACTCAATATTGTGGCTGACTTGTACTTGCATTTTGTGCTATCATAAATGCCCTTTTATATGATCCAATATGTTTTTCAATTCAACAGTTTACAAGAAAAATTGTCAAATGTTGAAAAATATTCAACATTGGACAAGGTTTGGCAAGAATTGACTACACATCTTTTCTGCTAAACTGAACCTACGAGGGCCGTTCAGAAAGTAGCCTCCGGTTGATTGCAAGAAATTCACCAAGTTAAATAAAAATATTTTAATATATACATCTTACAACTACATCTTTGCACTATTTTTCTACATAGTTTCCATAACGATTGAGGCACTTACCGTATCTGTTTACAAGCTTTGAAATTCCTTCTGCATAAAAATCACCCGCTTGTGCCTGGAGCCAGCCTGTGACCGCATCTTTGAGCTCTTCGTCGTCATCAAACCGCTGGGACCCGAGTCATTTCTTCATATGCATGAAGAGGTGATAATCGCTTGGCGCCAGATCTGGGCTGTAAGGTGGATGGTTGACAACGTCCCACTTGAAGGACTCAAGAAGGGCTGTTGTTCTGCGAGCAGAGTGAGGACGGGCGTTATCGTGCAAAAAAACGATACCGGAAGTCAGCATACCACGGCGTTTGTTCTGTATAGCCCGTCGTAATTGTTTTAGTGTTTCACAGTACACGTCTTGATTAATGGTCGTCCCACGTTCCATGAATTCAACCAACAACACCCCTTTTGCATCCCAAAACACCGTTGCCATCAATTTTCGGGCAGAAAAATCTTGCCGGGCTTTTATTGGTTTGGTAGGCAAATTTGAATGTGCCCACATCTTTGATTGTTCTTTTGCCTCAGGGTTCACGTACTTAATCCAGGTTTCGTCCCCGGTCACGATTCTGTTTAACAATGGTTCACCTTCGGCCTCATAACGTGACAGAAAGTCTAATGCAGAGGCCATTCTTTGAGTTTTGTGGTGGTCGGTAAGAATTTTGGGCACCCATCGTGCACAGAACTTACGGTAACCCAATCTTGCTGTCACTATCTCGTACAAGAGAGTCTTAGAAATCTGTGGAAAATCAGTAGACAACTCCGACATTGTGAAACGTCGGTTTTCACGAACTTTTGCATCAACTGTCTGAACGAGTTCGTCCGTGACCAATGATGGTCTACCACTCCTCTCTTCATCATGAACGTTTTCTCGTCCACTTTTAAATAAACGTACCCATTCACGGACCACTCCTTCACTCATAACTCTTGGTCCGTACACGGCACAAAGCTCACGATGAATAGCTGCTGCAGAATATCCTTTGGCTGTAAAAAACCTTATAACAGCACACACTTCACATTTGGCGGGGTTTTCTATTGCAGTACACATTTCAAACGGCCACAAACACTAAACTAGCGCAGGTACGACTTTCACTCGACCACGGCTTGATGCCGACTGACCTGCTGAGTGCGTGAATGCACAGATGGCGTCGCTACTCCCCCCACTACCCGCACTGTGACCGATCGGAGGCTACTTTCTGAACGGCCCTCGTATTAACACATTTATCATGTGCAAAGTATTACTATTAGCATCACGGTATAACAATTTGCAATGAAATTCAGGGACATCAGATTAAGTGGCCATGCTTTTAATGGCACCTGGGTCATGATTGCATGCCACTTCTCTCACGACACTTTTTCCCCACATTCATCCTATTCATTTTCTTATCAAAACGAATAGGATGAACAGACGAGGTCAACTAGAATCATTATTGTTTCACAAGATGCAATATTGAATGTCCATTGCATTGCTTACATTTTCAAAGATGTTGGAAATGTTCTCCTTGTACTTAAAGACAGGCATTGCAATGTCTTAACAGATTGTTAAAAACATGTTGCATTTCTTTCTGTATATTATTTTGTATGTTTGGGGATTAGATTATACACTTTTTTTCAAATGCCCCATAAGTAAGAATTGCAAGGGGCGAGTTCAAGGGATCGAGCAGACCAAATCTCTACACTGATCACATTGTTCTAAATAGCACCGATATTATCAATCTTTTCTTTGGTTATGATGCAACGTTTTTGATTTTTTTCCAATCTAACACTAATTTCTACTTTTAAAGACTACACTAACATACAACTGAAAACTGCCAAAGAATGTTCTCTACTTCCTTCATTTTTCATATCACAGTGTTAATCAGGTCACTCCATATAGTGGGAACTGCAATCTCAATATGCGTGCCCAATATCTAATTACCGATAAGCCACTTAATCTGACGGTACTCCATTATTATTTATGTAATTACATGATACTTTCACATATAACATCAGATTACTAATATAGTGGAAATAACACAAACCTTTTATTATATCAAATTGCTTTATTGTATACATTTCATGTGTCATTTTTCATCTTGTAGTGAACCACAGCCAGAGGCTGCTCCTTAGCGTAGACTAAGCCTACCCTAATAGTTTCAAAAATATTTTTAAAAACTATTTAATAATACTCATAATGAAATGCATAAGTATTGGAGCTAAAATTAAATGTTTCCACTTAACACAACAAAGTCTACATGTAATATTATATTCCATATAGTTAAAGTATTTAAATGATGGGATTTTTGAAAATTTCTAGGTCCACTGTGTTCTGGAAAGAAAGGGAGATCTTTTAAACAAGAATGTGCTAGATACTGGAACATGCAAAGGCAATTGTCGCTTGTCTGTGAAGGGCAGGCAAATCCTGAAGTAGCCTGCCTTCTGATGTGATCACAATTTGGTCCCTGGTAGTAAGCATTAGGGAAAATGCTGGAGTGGCACATGTGCTGTACATCGACAGGCACACAATAAATTTGTTTGCCCTGTTAATTGTTGACGGGCTCCCAAAGTGAAAGTTTTAATTGCATTGGCTGGTATCTAGCATGACAGATGGACTGCAGGTTACCCCGACCTCAATCCTTTGGATTTTTATCTTTTTGGGGCACCCTAAACCATTGGTTTATACAGCAGACATCCTATATGAAGAAACTCTTAATCTACTTGTCATGTAAACCTGCAAAATCATACATCGACGGAGGGTATTTGATATTCCATGCTTCGATGAGTGCATGCTTGTCTAGACGCAAGAGGAGGGCATTTGGAACATTTGCTATAAGTGGTGTTTGTGTGGAGCACCACCTAACAAGCTGACAACAGCAAAAATAGTGTCTTTTTAAAATGCTTTGATTAATAGCATTTTCTTCTTCTATAAATCAAAAATGAAGGGTTTTGGGATATGTGTTTATATGAATATTTTTTTCTGGTTTTGATGAAGGAACCTGCCCCAAAAGTTTATAAAAGCATTTTTGAATCAACCTGTATATTTGTAATAGTTACATTGATTAGACTATTTACACATGTATTCAGTTTTTTAAGCATTATTATTATTATTATTTATTTATTTTTATTAGGTTTAAACATTTGTTTGCATGGAATTTTATTTTTAGAGGAAGATAGATGATCTGCATAAAACCAAGAAATGTGTTTGGTTTTGGTAAGTACCCAAAAATAATATTAAATGTAATTATAAGTTCTTTATACTGTACATTACAGCAATTTACTATGTGAGCACCTGGCTCCCTACTCTTCATTTTGCAACTTTTGTACAATTTCAGAAGCATAGCCATGTGACAATGTACACTATACACCTTGATATCTAGTGCATTCAACACTTAAGTTTTCATTCTGTTTTAAGATGCTAGAATTTAAGCATTTGCGTGTGCTCTGTGTTTTGCTTAATTCAGCTAGTTTATTGCAAATTACATAACATATCCATCATATGGCTGAGGGCCTCAAAGAAACACTTGATTTGGTTGACAACACTGTGGAAAGACAAGTGGGCCAGCTTATCTCTTCTTGCCCCCAGCCTTCACTTCCCTGTAAATCTAGTGCCCAAGAAAACAGGTACACATAGTAATAACTAAGCTCCAGACTCTTAGGTTCTGATCTGTTTTATTCCTGAGCTCTTTAATTTCCAAATTTCACTTTATCTTAATGTTTTTGGTATCAAGTAATATGCTTCAGTTTTATAGAACCTACATGAACTAATTTTATATTAGGACCTAATAAGACCTATTTTTACTTTTTCTAGCCCTCCCTATATGTACAATGTATATAGTGGATAGAGAAGGTATCATATTCCACCCAAAAATTTTTGATGTCGAGATTTCTCTAAAAATAAATGTTTTGGAGTCCCCTGGGTCCAAAAAAAGCATTTTTTAGAAAAACGTCCATGGGTGTCTGTGTCTGTGAACAGCATAGCTCAAAAATGAAAAAATGTATATACCAAACTTGGTATTTAGTTTTAGCATCTTCCAAGGATGTGACACAAAGATTTTCAAGAAACCCCCCCCCCCCACAAACTACCCTTTACATGGAAAAATGTTCAAACATTTTGATTTTCTTAAAAATGGCTCTAAAGATTTTGATTAAAATATCGTATATTAAAGATATTCACATCCTAAATAACATGTATATCTTGAATTTTCTGGGAATAGTCTCTGAAGACCTCTTTATTCTGGATGAATTTTGCCAAATTTTGTTGAAACCTTAAGAGATAGACAAAAACTTACTACACAAAAAAATGTAGATCTCGTCAAACACACAATTTATGTTCATTACATTTTTGTTGTGAAGGTAACCATTTCCAAGATATTCCTTGTTAGTTTCAATTGTAAAGTACTTATACTTTTCACAGACAGGAAATGTCGTTTTTCTTTTGCTCTACTCCTGGCCAAGCAAAGAAGCGATTTGCAATGACAATCACATAACAACAGCTTTTAAAACATTTGACTATCACTTCAGCTTAGTGCATTCCTTTAGTTCCTTTCTACTTATAAGGAACTAAGTAATAAGAGCATTCTGCTAATTTTATCTTGATTAGCATTGTGTAGAAAGAAGAATAATCTTTGCGTCAGAAGTTTGTTTGTAGGGCAGCTAGAGAAAGGCATGTGAGTGTAACACATCAGAGCTAACCATTTCCAATATATTCCTTGTTATTGGTTTCAATTTTAAAATGTTTAAATTTTTCTCAAACAAGTCTTCATCCATTTCATCCCTCTTTTGTTCTACTCCTGGCCATAGAAAGAACGAATTTCAATGACAATTGCATGTGACAGCTTTTAAGCATTTAACAGTTACTCTAGCCTAGGTATTCCCCCCGTTTCCTCTACTTAAAAGGAATTAATAGTCGCTCTCCATGGTGTAATGGTTACCCAAGGTCGCAGATTCAAACCCGGCAGGGGACAATGGATTTTTTCAGGGTAAAAATCCTTAGTATGGCTTCCTCCGGAAGGGAAGTAAAGCTGCTGGTCCCATGTTGTAGATTTAAGGCACGTATAAAAGAAACTTAAGCCTGATAAAGAAGCCTCTGAGCCAAATTAAGCAGTCCTTCATGCCCAGTATAGAATGGGATGCTGAGAACCACAGCAGTTAGAGTGTCTTTAAATAAAACTCCATTTCAGATCATTCTTGGTAATGTTTACCTTGATTAGCATGATGCAAACTAAAGATTTATCTTTTATAAGAAAGTTTGTTTGTAGAGATAGAGAAACTCATATGAATGGAGCACATGATGTTTTACATGTGTACCATTTTAATTGCTAGGAGTCATAAGCAAAGATTCAGCAGTGAGGATGTAGGAAATGCTTGTCTATCGTAGGTATGGTGTTGCCATTTCATTTTGTTATAAATCTTTTTAAAATCAATGAACTTGCTGCTTGTACATGTGTTGGATTTAAATAAAAGTACTTTTATTCTGGAATGTAAATAAGATTACACGTATGGCACATTCATAATTACATTAATTTTAGAGAATATTATTATTGTTGCTGCCGTTAATAAGTGAAAATGCTTCTCCAGCATGCATATAGTAGTTCAGATGTTTTCCACATTTTGAAGTTGCTAAGTTCAACTTAACAAAATTGAGTGAAACTAACCAAGTAGGAGAGCATGTGGGGTAGTTTGATAAATTTATATTTGTAATAATCTTCCTCCTATCCCCTTTTACAAATCTAATCACAGCACCCTGAAAATATCATCAGGCATTGATACATTGTGTAAAGTGTTTGCAAGGCTCCAATATCTCCAGCGGGTTACATGAGCGGCCGTTTTAGGTTGACGTTGTCGAGTGAACAAACCCTTCTTGCAACCTCCTGGTCGAATGTATTCTACAAAGAAAGAAAAACAAATAAGGATTATTAGATTATGTACACTATTTTGAATAATCTTATGTTTTTTATTTTGCATTAACCTTTTCAGTGCCAATCACAATCTAATCGTGATGCCATTTTCAAACATTTTAACTCTTTCCAGCGGGAAAGTTTGTGTACTTCGTACCTCATAGTCATAGAGAAAGATTTTCTGGAGCGTTTCAGAACCTTATCTTTACACTCCAAAGCGCTAAATTAGCTTCAAATTTAATTTCTCTAGCGGGTGTAGCATGGCATCACCGTAGCCAAAGGTTATGGACTGAAGAGGAAATAAGAGCTGCAGTTCATGATGTATTAGAAGAAAGCAAGTGATTTTGTTTCCTTCTTGATATAGGATGTGTATTTATTTATGACAAAACACACCTAAAATGGACTGTACAAGCATTATAAACAAACATTGCCAGATAAAGCGTCTACCTGAATTTCATATCACTGCACTTTATCTTGCTGGATGATTACATATAAGTTTTGTACATTCAATCTTGTTTATACTTGCAAGTGCAGCCTTTAACACAATACAATATCCATTAAAATTTAGAACAACAAAATTAACTCGCTATAATGCCGTAGCTTGTCTTCACTTTTTTTTCTATCAGGTTTGCCAACCCTGTTTCACTCAGAGAAACCAATGCTCTGAACAGATTTTGAATTTTCAGAGCTTAATGAAGGCATTTATAACATCATCGTAGGAGAGGAAGATATATATTCTAGCTTTGTGATGAAAATGCATGCGATAACAATGGCCCTTGTACGCATACAAATAATTGGTGTACTTATCAAATTGGATTTGCAGAGGTGTAACCGGACGACACATACATTGTGAATCAACCATTCAGCTATGCAACAACACAAGTGCTAAATTGTACAGTAATCTACGTTACATTTGTATCCTATGGCTTTATGCCATTTTCATTAATAGTGGTATCGTGCTTATGTATGTGTGTGTGTTTTTTTTTTTTTTTTTTTTTTTTTGTTTTTTTTTTTTTTGTTTGTTTTTCTGGTTTCAGCCTACAGGTTGTGAATACAATTTTTGAACTTGGAAAAATAAAACAGCAGACCAAAACGGAATGCTGTTTTAGTAAATAAATATCTGTACTTCCATTTAATTAGCCTGAAATTTCTGTGTAGTAAGGTTTTGTATGCCTAATTATTGATTATTTTGGGATTTTTAATTGTATGTTCAAATTTGTCTTTAGATTTTAATTTTTTTAAAATATTTAAGAGTCTTCCCATCCATGTAATGCATATAATACAGTAGACAAAAGGGTTTAATAAAAATGAAAAAAAGATTCAGCTCTCTATGTCATGGTATTCATTTTATTACTAAAAATTCAAAGCCGTGCATTCTCTCTAAAATTTCTTGGCACTTTGCTATTCAGGCTGGTACTAAAAGGGTTAAGGTCAGGGTCTATGGGCTAGCTAGGCTAGCTGATGTTTTGAATTTTTGTCATTTGGAGGATCCTATGTGCCTCCACTCCAACTATTGTTTTGATTATAAAGTGACATGACAAACCCAAGTTCATCACTGGTTACTATTCTGCCTAAGAATTCATTTCCCTCATCAGTGTATTGGATAAGAAATGTCAAAACACTGTCCAGTCACTTCATTTTGTGGACATCCGTAAGCATTTTCAGAACCCAGTAGAAAACAGTTTGCTATAATTTAAGCATTTTGTGACAATCTTGTGCACAACCATTTTTGAAATTTGTGGAAACACATTACAAAGCATTCTTATTGTGAACCATCTGTGACAATGACAACAGAAGGCTTCCTACTACATGCTTTGTCATGAACGTTGGATTGTCCATCTCTGAATTGCCCAATCCATATTCTCACCACTAAATCTAATTACATTTTCACCATAAATTTCTACAAAGTGATGATGAATTTCAGCTGGCTTAACATTCCTTGCATTCAAAAACCATACTATGGGATATACTTCACAGTTGACGGGACCAGAATTTGTCTTAAACATTTTGAATGATCACCAACAACTGTAAGCACAACATGATCTGGCTGTACTGGTGTCAGTAGACAGACAACGAACCAGAGACAAGTGCGCATGCATAGAGCTGCAACACTGTTCTCCGTCCAGCCTTACTTCACCGGTAATGTAAACATAAGCAACAGGTTGCAATGGCTAGATTGGTTGCTGAATGTTTCACTGCTTTTTCTCCATCACAGAATAGTTCCTCTTAAATTGTTGAGTAAGTACAGAAATATTGTATTATACTATGCAATGTTGTCTAAATAATATAGTATGAATGTTTAAGGAACAAAATTTACTGATCATTTAATCATTACTTCTTTATGTAACAATGTGTATCCATTATGCAGTTCATTGCTAACAGTGCTTCTAGTCAGCAAGTAATATGTAATATGTCAATGCTCGTTTGCAATCATTGATGGCAATATTTTTTGAAGCGAGTATTGCAAAATTTGTGCACAGGTACGATAAATGTCTCACTCATTTTGGTGATTATGTTGAAAAGTAACCATAAGTGTACAACATTTTTAGTAATAAAATAATTGTTTTCTATGAACTTGTCTTTTATTTATAGCCTATCGGAGGTTGAAAAAAAAAAAAAACAGGCCCTCGTATAATGAATTCTAATCTCCATTGATGCAGATACATATACCCTGTTCGTGTACCTCTGATATCCTTCTCAATTGGAAAAATCTCTAAAAGTGACCATAGAATACAAGGTATGACAGATGCATGTTTCAGCTATTCTTTCTTCAGCACCCCTAATGACAGTGAAATGGTATCTTTGTTAACTAGTTCTATACAATATTAGTATTATCATATTTAAACATACCTTGAGGTGTTGCAAAATCTGCAAAGTTCCAAATCATCTCTCCAACAAAAAAACCACTGCCCCTCAGAACATCAAAAGCTTTGAAATGTTCCTTTAAAGTTACAACATGATAATCTTCTGTCCACATTGATTCTGGTAACTGGAAAAAAAATTAACAACAATAATAATGTAAGCTTAAATTATAGATCTATTTCTAGAAAAAACACTTTTTACTTTCTCTATACTCACTATGTACATAGTGAATAGAGAATGTATTGCACTCCACCAAAAAATTTGATACCAAGATTTCACCGGAAATATATGTTTTAGGGTCCCCTGTATCCAAAAAAAAAGTATTTTCAGAAAAAGGTCTGTGTGTGTGTGTGTGTGTGTGTGTGTGTGTGTGTGTGTGTGTGTGTGTGTGTGTGTGTCCGTGTGTCTGTGAACATGATAACTCAAAAACGAATAGTCGGTAAAATACCAAACTTGGTATTTAAGTTTAGTATCTTCCAGAGATGCAACACAAAGATTTTGAGAAAAATCCCCCCACCCCAAACTACCCTTTACATGGAACTTTTTTCGAAAATTTCGATTTTCTCAAAAATGGCTCTAACGATTTTGATTAAAATTTTGTATATGAAAGTTATTTACCTGACAAATAAAATGTATATTTTGAATTTTCTGGGAATAGCCTCTGAAGACTACTTTATTCTGGATGAATTTTTCATAATTACTAAACCGGAAGAGATGGACAAAAACTTAACATAAAAAAAATGTAGAGCACATTAAAACACACAATTTATGTTATATACATTTTTTCGTGCAGTTGATCGTTTTTGGGATATCCCTTTTTCTTGGTTTCAGCTTTGAAAAACATACTTTTCTCATACAGGAATTTGTCAACTCGTGTCCATACAAACAAAGGAACATCAGTCACATAGCAACCAGCTTTTGGCTTTCACTTTAACCTATGGTATTCGGTTCTACTTACAATAAAGCAAGAAATAAGACTATTTCTGCTAATTTTTTCTGATGAGCATACAGTAAAGGGAAGTATAAGCTTTTTAAGAATAATTTGTTGCAGGGATATAGAGAAAGTCATGTGAATGGTACACATCAGATTTTTTCTTTAATACTCTTAAAATATACAGCTTTAAACTACTATAATGTATTAAACTGTATCTTAATTATTATCCTCAGGATATCAAATATGACTGATTGTTGCTGTGATATAAAAAAAAGGAAGCAGACAACAAAGCAGAGAAGTCCAAACAAAATAAGCATTCTGATTTGATTACTAATCTATTAAGATCTTGAAATATTAACTTTTTTTAGCTTCTTCGTGTGTTTAATTACTTACAAAACGAGTCTTAAAAGTGGTAACAACTACATGTAGCTATGTTAAGTATTACATGTTACATTTGGTGAAGACTGAGGATTTATATCCATGCAATATATACCAAAACATTGGAAATATGCACTAATAAATTAAAAGTGCTCTGAACTTTGAAATATTGAAAGACACAATTTTAATAAAGTGAATATAATGCTGTGACTCGTTGCAATTATTTCCAAGTAATTTACGATTATAAAATTGTCCTGTTGGATATAGATAATAAAAGAAAGCAATACATTATGAAACTCTGGTTAAAACTTTAAGCACTAAACATGCAATAAACGGAAGTAAATATATGATTTTGAAAGAAAATATAAGATAATCCAATTTTACTGAGAAAAACTGACGACTAAGTTCCTGTTATTCCTTTGTGGAATATAGTGTATCAATAAAGGTTTTCCATTTGCTTCTATGACCAGTTAGCTGCTTCACCTCCCTCCAGATCTTGCCACTCTTCTTAATCTCCTCCTTTATGCTTCTTCTCCATGTTATTCTGCGTTTACCTGTTTACCTTGCTCCTTGAGGATTCCAGTCCATCGCATCCAGCACCTTCTGCTTTCTTGAACAAATGGCCTAATCAGTTCCATTTTCTCTTTTTTATTTGCACCTTTTTTTTTCAGCTTAATTTGTTCATGCCCATACTTCTTTATTTATTACAATATCCAGCCACGTATCCCCAGAATTTTCCTCAAGCAATTATTTGCAAAAGTCTGTAATTTCTTGTTTATTTGTTCAGTTACTTTCCATGTTTCAGAGCCATAAAGGAGTACTGATTTCATATTTTGTATTGAAGAGACATAGTTTTGTTTTCCTTGTTATATTTGCATTTTTCCATATGGGGTAGAGTTGCACAAAGGCTCCATTTGCTTGTTGGATTCGTCTCTTTACATCTTCATCTGCACCACCTGTCTTGGTAACAACACTAACGGCCACACTAGGCCAAGTGGTTAGACCACTCGACTCTTACCTAGGCAGCCCGGGTTCAATCCCAAACAACTGCATGTGGGATTTGTGGTGGACAAAGCGGCAGAGGGGTGGGTTTTCTCCTGGTTCTCCGGTCCCCCCCCCCATCATATTTAACTGGTGCTCCATCTTCATTCCATGTTTCATCAGTGCCATCAACTGTGGTGTCATTTGTACTAAAATCAGGTGTTAAACACTATTAAAAAAAACACTAACAAGACAAATAAATGAATCTACCTCTTCTATGTCTTTATCATCCACCTTAAATTTTTTTATTTTGTGAAAAAGTTACTTATATCTAATAATAGAAATGCTTTTAGATTTTACCATTTCAATAAACAACAATCCTCTCCAAATTTTCCAAGCACCACTTATTTGTCAGTATTGCACCTGCTGCTGTGTGAGGGGTCACAGGTTCAATTCCTGGATTTTGTTCTAGCCCAGATAATTCACTATCCTTCCCAGAGTCTGGTAGTATGAATCTGACTGTGAATGCTTGTATGATCTAAGGATTAAAATGAGATTAGTAGAAACCTAAACCTAGTGATTTCAGTGCACTATTGTCAATGGGAAATATGTTCCACAGGGTAATGCTGTTTCCTCAACACAGACACCACTTTCAAAATTTTTCATCAAGCCCCATAAACTCATTTCTCATTTAAATTTCTTGAGTTGAAAATTTATACAAAAAATTTATACAAAAATGCAAGATGTCAATATATGTGGTTATATGCAAAATAATATATTTATTATTTATTTATTAAACACAATGTGTACAATTGAATTTTTAAATATTTTTTACCAGTCTTTAATTATCATAGTGATTGAAATCTGCTTTCACACTCTATTAGATGATACTTACGGCATGATTTATTCAATTTTTGCAGACACATTCCTCCTTGGGTTCTTGGTAGGATTCGTTCTGTCAGATTCCTTCTGTGAAACCCATGGGCAGTGGATTATATATACAGGTGGCAAAGCTCAAAGTTTGGTCCCTTCCAGATTTCTGTCTTCATAGCTTCGATCTCCATTATTTCTTCCGGTATCTCGTCAGCTTTTTTCTGTCTCTCTTCGAGGATGGTTTTGTGTGTTTGTATTTCATATAATCCAAAGTGTGTCTTATGTCTTCAATGAAGAAGGGCTCCTGTGCTATTTTATAGGCACAGCTGTTTCTTGTAAATTTTGAGATTGAGAGAACTCTTTTTTAAGAATCTTGCTGTGATGTTCTCTAGCTTCTTGAGGTTGTTCACTGTTAAATAGGGCCATAAGGCGGCCGGCATAACTTTAATTTTGAAGAGCTTTATCGCAGTTAACAAGGATAGGCTTTGGAGCTTAAGAATGTCATATGTGGCATATAAAAACATGCACTTTTTGCCAAAAAACTCAAAATATGTCAAATAAAATTGGTCTTATTTTATTTCATACACTTCTTTCAAAATCCAAAGAGATGTAAGAAATTCTTGAATATACCCTTCAATAAAAACATACATTGACAAACGTATAAATTTGAACCAACCGTATGCATGCCAACCACTGAACCAGCTCCATACTCTGTCACTATGACAGGTTTCTTGAACTTCTTATGCCAAGATGTGATCTCGTTGATAACTTGCCACTGTATCAGTTCAGTGTGTCCAGAATCACTGTACCATGCAGGATATCGATTAACACATATAAAATCCATGAATTGCACCTGAAATAAAGAAAATGTTTAGTAATGGTGGTTGTAAGTTAGTTGCACATCATATTTCAAATAACTGTTTTTACCAAAACAAATTATACATATCAATTACACACAGATGCCTTAAAACTTTTTTTTTTTTTTTTTGGTAGTGTTTAACGTCTGGTTTTACTGCTCTGGCACCACAGGCGATGACACTGATGATACATGAAGATGGAGCCCCGGTGGAATGAGATGGCGTGGGAAACCGGAGAACCTGGAGAAAACCCGCAGGAGACTACCATAAACTTCACTTTAGAAATTGAAACTGACAACACTCTACCATTCCTAAATTTGAAAAACATTAGAAACTCAAGACAAACTTACATTTGGAATCAATAGGAAAGACACACAGACTGACAATTATAAAAGTAGAGGGCTTTAATCCTATTTCACATAAACATACAATAATCAACAGTCTAGCATACAGGATAACTAATGTCCCATTGAACCAAAGAGAATATAATTTGGAATATGCAGAATAGTAAAAACAGTACAAAAAAAAAAGGATTCACCCAACATCTTGTTGACCAAAAAATTAAGAGGTTTAAAAAATTGTGGGATTTAAAGGAAACAGCACTACTAGCAGTCAAAGAGAAGAAAGCATTCAGAAAATTTACGTATCATCTGTGGGCCACCCATAAATTTCAAAAGATCTTCAGAGAGTTCAACATCACACTAGCTCCTAGAAACGGCTACAGTATCGAAAATCTGATCAAACATCCTAAAAAAGCAAAGACACCTCCAGGAAACAAACCAGGCATACATAAAATTAGTTGCTCAGACGGTAATGATGAACAGACAAAAAAAAAAAAAAAAAAAAAAAAATCTGATGTGTTCCATTCACATGACTTTCTCTACTCTCTGCAACAAATTATTGTTAAAAATCTTATGCTTCTATTTACTTCATGCTAATCAAGAAAAAATTAGCAGAAATAGTTTTGTTACTTGCTTCCTTGTAAATAGAAGCGAATTAGTGGAGTACCAGGTTAAAGTGATAGTCAAATGCTGGTTGCTATGTGACTGAAGTTCCTTTATTTGTATGGACACGAGTGGACAAATTCCTGTATGAGAAATGTATAAGTTTTTTAAAGATGAGATCAAAAACAAGGAATATCTCAAAAACGATCAACTCCACGAAAAAAATGTATATAACATAAACTGTGTGTTTTAATGTGCTTTACATTTTTTGTATGCTAAGTTTTTGTCCATCTCTTATGGTTTAGCAGTTATGCAAAATTCCGTAAAATTCATCCAGAATAAAGTAGTCTTCAGAGGCTATTCCCAGAAAATTCAAGATACACATTTTTTTTGTCAGGTAAATATATTTGATAAACAATATTTTAATCAAAATCGTTAGAGCCATTTTTGAGAAAATCAAAATTTTCGAAAAAAGTTCCATGTAAAGAATAGTTTGGGGTGGGGGGATTTTTCTCAAAATCTTCATGTCGCATCCCTGGAAGATACTTAAATACCAAGTTTGGTATTTTACCGACTTTTCGTTTTTGAGTTATCGTGTTCACAGACACACACACATGGACCTTTTTTATGAAAATGCTTTATTTGGATACAAGGTAACCTAAAACATATATTTCTGGTGAAATCTCGGTATCAAATTTTTGGGTGGAGTGCAATACCTTCTCTATACACTATGTACATAGTATGTGTAGAGAAAGTAAAAATGAAACTTGTTTTCTAAAATCTGTAAACAAAACTACAGAACTGAACACATGGGAGAATATCTATACATAACAATTTGGAGGAAACCTAGTGAATTTTGATTTGCCAGCAGAAGACATTCTTTTGAAACTCATAGTATCAACACCAGATGCCGCCAGTAGCCAAGACCATGATGTTTCCGAGAATCACTCCATTTGGCCATAGCTGAGGATGCTTTCAAAGGTGAAACAATTGTCCTAATGGAAAACAAGGTTTGTGAAGCATAAGAGTATGTATGTGGAATCAATGTTGCTTAATTATAAATTGTGCTAAATTATTATAATGGTATAATATTTATGACTTGCTGCATAGGTGCAATTTTATGTCTGAAATGGAAAAGAATTGTAAAAATATGATATGTTCCATTCACATGATTTTCTCTAACTGTTCTGCAAACAAACAATTTTTCAAAAAATTATTCTGTTATCTACATCATGCTAATCAAAATAAATATTAGCAAAAGAGGTCGTATTACTTGCTTCATTCTAAGTAGAAGGGAATACACAAAGCTAAAGCATTAGTCAAATGTACTAAAAGCTGTCACTATACGATTGTTATTGAAATTCGCTTCTTTGCATGGCCAAGAGTAAAATAAAATAAAATATGGACGACTTCTTATCTGAGAAAAGTTTAAGTATTTTAAAATTTAATAACAAGGAATATCTCAGAAATGATTAATTCTACCAAAAAAAAAAAAAAAAAATCATATAAATTGTATGTTTTAACAACATTCACATTTTTTTGTCTTGTAAGTTTTTGTTTATCTCTTCAGGTTTTCCAGTTATACAAAAGTATTCCAGAATGCAGAGGCCTTCAGAAGCTATTCCCAGAAAATTCAAGATATACATTTCATTTGTCATGAAAATATCTTAAAACATATGGTATTTTAGTCAAAATTGTTAGACAATTTTTAGAAAAATCTAACATTTCAAAATATGTCCCATGTAAAGGGTAGCTGGAGGTGGAGGGATTTTCTTGAAAACCTTGTCACATCCTTGGAAGACACTAGACTAAAATACCAAGTTTGACATTTAACCAGCTTTTTGTATCTGAAATAGCTTGAAGTTCTCTTTATCCAGAACAAATTTTATTTAACAGCTACACCAGACTGAATGCAGTGTAATTCAGACAGTCTATTTGTTTTCTATCGTGTTCCTTCACTAACTTGTAATACTGTAATCATTACCATATTTGTAAATATCCCCAGATACATGCAATCATAATACTTTATTCAACATATATAGGACACTATTGCTATTAGAAGCCCTTCCTTATTTTTAGGCTTTTTAATAAATTCATTACATCAGAATATAAGAAAAGAAACTAAGAGACTTACTGCTTTATCATTATGAACACTTTGACTTGTAACAAAAGTCACTGGCCGTGTGGGGTCTAGTGCTTTTGTATAGTTGTAGAGGGCACTGAAACAAAGGAATAAAAAACATAGAGTTCCCATAGCACCAAATTTTTGTAGGAGACAAATGAAATTGTGCATGTAACTAAAGAAGATTTCAGAAAATAAAGAAAAAAAAATCTTAGGTGTTCCATTCACATGACTTTCTCTATATTTCTTTAACAAATTATTGTTAATAAGCTTCTTCTATTTACAGGTATTGTAATGCACCCAAAAATTTGATATCGAGATTTCACTGGAAATACAAGTTTTGAAACTCCCTGAATCGAAAGAAAGCATTTTTAGAAAAATGTCCATGTGGATGTGGGGGCAGCATAGCTCAAAAACGAAAAGAGCTTTAAAAACCAAACTTGGTATTTATGTTTGGTATCTCCCAAGGATGTGATACAAAGATTTTCAAGAAAATCCCGCCACCTCCAACTACCCTTTAAATGGAAAGCCATTTCTATCGCAAATAATATGTATATCTTGAATTTTCTGGGATAGATTCTAAAGACCTGTTTATTATGGATAAATTTTGCTTAATTTGGTATAACTAGTAAGATACATAAAAACTTACTATACAATAATTGTAGATCTTGTCAAAGTACACAATTGGTGGAGGTAACCGTTTCAGAGATATTGCTTGTTATTGGTTTCAATTGTGAAGTGCTTATACTTATCTCAGACAGAAGTATCAGTTTTTCTTTTGTTCTTCTACTGGCCAAGCAAAGAAGCGATTAGTAATGACAATTGCATAACGACAGCTTTTAAAACATTTGACTATCACTTTAGCACAGTGCATTCCTTTAGTTCTATTCTACTTAAAATGAACTAAGTATTAAATTCTGCTAATGTTTATCTCGATTAGCTTGGTGTTGAATGGAGAATTATCTTTTGTAAGAAGTTTGTTTGAGAGTAGCTAGAGAAAATCATGCGAGTGTAACATATCAGATTCTTTTACAAGAAATTCATAACTATAAAATTTCAGAAGTAACCCTCTGAAATTACCTGAAGTATGGGCTGGAAGCATTTTCATTTGTCTTGGGCTCATTAGCAAGAGACCACATAATCACACTAGGCCTGTTTTTATCCCTCTGTACCATCTCAGACATCACTGATTTATGGTTTTTCAGAAGTGTAGTATTGAAGTACCTGAAAACATAAAAGTCAAGTTGCGAATGAGAATAGCTTTATCATCAGACATACTTTTTTTTTTTTTTTTTTTTTTTTTTTTTTTTTTTTTTTCTTCTTTTTTTTTCTCTCTCTCTCTCTCTCTAGCCCCGTATGTACAGTGTTCATAGTGGATAGAGAAGGTATTGTATTGTGTCCAAAAATTTGATGCTGAGAGTTCACCAGAAATATATGTTCTGGGGTCCCCTGAGTACAAAAAAAGCATTTTTAGTAAAAGGTCCGGTGTGTGTGTTTGTGGACAGCATAGCTCAAAAATGAGAAGTCCATTAAATACCAAACTTGGTATTTAAGTTCAGTATCTTCCAAGGATGCGACATGAAGATTTTCAAGAAAATCCTCCCACCTACCTTTTACATGGAAAAAATTTCGAAAATTTTGGTTTTCTTAAAAGTGGCTGTAACGATTTTGATTAAAATATTGTATATTAAAGATACTTACCTGACAAATAAAATATATATCTTGAATTTTCTGGGAATAACTTCTGAAGATTACTTTATTCTGGATGAATTTTGCATAACTGGCAAACCATAACAGATAGACAAAAACTTATTTCATAAAACATGTAGAGTTTGTTAATTCACATAATTTATGTAATGTACATTTTTTTCGTGCAGTGGATCGTTTTTCAGATATTCCCTTGATATTGGTTTCAGCTTTAAAAACTTTTCTCCTACAGGCATTTCTCAATTCCTGTCCATAGAAGCAAAGGAACTTCAGTCACATAGTAACCACCTTTTGACTAATACTTTAGCCTATGCTACTCCCTTATTTCTCTTCTATTTGCATGGAAGCAATTAAGAGCATAAGCTTTTAACAATAATTTGTTACTGAGATATAGAGAAAGTCATGTGAATAGAACACACATTTTTTTTTTACTTTCTCTAGCCCATTGTATTGTGCACAGAAATTTGATGTCAAGATTTCATTGGAAATATATGTTTTAAGTTCCTGAGTCCGAAAAAAGCATTTTTTGAAAAATGCCCGGTGTGTGTGTGTGTGTGTAGCTCAAAAACAAAAAGACTGTTAAATACCAAATTTGTTATTTAGGTTTAGTATTTTCCAAGAATGTGACACAAACTACCCTTTATGTAGGAAAATTTTCGAACATTTTGATTTTCTTAAAAATGGCTAACGATTTTGATTAGAATCCTGCATATTAAAGCTATTTACACCCCAAATAAAATATATATTGTTGAATTTTCTGGGAATAGCCTCTGTAGACCTCTTTAATCTGGATTGAATTTTGCAAATTTTGCTTAACTGCTAAACCATAAGAGGTAAACAAAAACTTACCCCACAAAAAATGTAGATCTCGTGAAAACACACAGCTTATGCCCTTTAAGTTTTTGCTGTGGAGGTAGCCGTTTTCGAGATATTCCTTGTTATTGGTTTCTCATACAGGAAGAGTCTGTTTTTCTTTTGTTCTACTCCTGACCCAGCAAAGAAGCGATTTGCAATGACAATCGCATAATGACAGCTTTTAAAACATTTGACTATCACTTTAGACTAGCCCTTACTTTCCTTCTACTTATAAGGAACTAAGTAATAAGAATATTATGCTAATGTTCATTTCGATCAGCATTGTGTAGAAAGAAGAGTAATCTTTTGTAGGAAATTTGTAGAGCAGCTAGAGAAAGTCATATGAGTGTAACACATCAGATTTTTTTTTTTTCTGCAAGTGTAACTAAAATATAACTTGCAGGGTACATGTTCAGTTAATAAAAAAAAGTAAGTATAAGTTAATGTAAAGAATACTCCCTAAATGGAAACGTAGATTCAGACCGAAAAATTCCATGCTACAGATAACTAAGCCATGGATCTCCTGGTCTCTGTCCAGTTGCTCTGACCATTGAGTTACCATGGCAACATGCCGACATGACACTAACTTTACTAACTGGCTTGCGTTTTTCTGGCAAACTGTAAGAAGATCACAAAATACATATTTTCACCTGACATACGCCAATGTCATAAGTACTTTAAGTTTGAGGCTCCATAGTTTAATCACCACTTAAGTCAAGAGACCTGACCTGACCGGTAGGATGTAGATCATTTCAAGAACTACATTTATTCATACTTATTAATACATTTATTTACAAAAAATAACTGGCTTAATTTTCAGAGGTGTCAGTGTTGCATAGTCTGTTACCTGTCTGTCTCCAAAACCTACTCATGTGCATGCATTCTTAAAATATTCATGTTTATTATATTTACAATGTTACATTATTTACCAGTGTTTTTTGATTGAGTGAGATCCTCCTCTTTATAAAAGATATCTTTTTATTCTGATCTAAACTTGTTTTTATTCATTTGCAATTCTTTTATGGAAGAGGGAATTGAATTAAACAAAACTATTCCTTTGTAGTAAACCCCATTTTGGAATAACTGCAAATTATTTGTTGGTCCATGTAAGTCCTGCGTATATCTGGTCTCTTTATCATGAATATCTACATTTTTTATAAACTCTTCAAATGACAATATGGCTATAATATATTCACAGGCTAATGGTAAAATTCCAAACTTTTTGAAATGTGGTTTGCAGTGAGTTGATCTTCTTTCCCCTGTCATTATTATTACCTTTTTTTGCATAATGAACATTTTTTTTAGTATTTACTGGATTTCCCCAAAATATTATTTTATAGGTCTTCAATGAATGAAAATCAGCTCCATAATAAGCTGTTTTTAGTATGCTCTTATTTATAAGCTGAATTGAAGATCGGGTTGCAAAACATAGAGAGCTCAGTTTGAGTCAGATATAATCAAATAGTGTTTCCAATTCATGTTATGATCGATCATAAGACCTAGGAATTTTGTATTACAGGCTTCTGCAATTTGATCATTTTTATATTCTATACTTAGGTCTGCTATATTTTTATGCTTTGTGCAAAAATAAATGTATTTAGTTTTTTCAAAGTTTATGTGAAATTTGTTTGTTTTAAACCAGTTATTTAGTGTCTGAAGATATTATTAGATGAATCTGGGAGCTGACTGTCATTGTGTTTTTTAATTATAATACTTGGGTCAACCGCAAAAAGAACTGGATAAGCATTTTTTTTTATTACTGCAGGTAGATCATTTATATACACTAAAAAAATATGTGATGTGTTCCATTTACATGACTTTCTCTACATCTCTGCAACAAATTATTGTTAAAAAGCTTATACTTCTTTTTTACTTCATGCTAATCCAGAAAAAAATAGCAGAAATAGTCTTTATTACTTGCTTCCATGCAAGCAGAAGGGAAATAAGGGAATAACATAGGTGACTTTGTTTCTATAGACAGTAGTCGATAAATTCCCATGTGAAAAAGTATAAGTTTTTAAAGCTGAAACCAATAACAAGGAATATCTCAAAAACAATCCACTCCTTGAAAAAAATATATATAACATAAATTGTGTGTTTTAACAAGCTCTACATTATCTGTTGGGTAAATTTTTGTCTATCTCTAATGGTTTGCTAGTTATCAAAAGTATTCTAGAATAAAGTACTCTTCAGAGGCTATTCCCAGAAAGTACCATAGGTTAAAGTGATAATCAAAAGTTGGTTGCTATGTGACTGAAGTTCCTTTGTTTGTATGGACAGGAGTTGACAAATTCCTGTATGAGAAAAGTATAAGTTTTTTAAAGCTGAAACCAATAACACGAAATATCTCAAAAACAATCAACTCCACAAAAAAAAATGTATATACCATAAAGTGTGTGTTTTAATGTGCTCTACATTTTTTTGTGTGGTAAGTTTTTGTCCTTCTCTTACAGTTTAGCAGTTTTGCAAACTTTCGTAAACTTCATCCAGAATAAAGAAGTCTTTAATTGGCTATTCCCAGAAAATTCAAGAATCTCATTATTTTTATTTGTCAGAAAAATATCTTTAGTATACGATATTTTAATCCAAATCGTTAGTGATTTTTGAAGAAATTAAAATTATTTTCCATATAAAGGATAATTTGGGATGCAGGGATTTTCCTCAAAATCTTTGTGTTGCATTCTTGGAAGATATTAAACTTAAATACAAAGTTAGGTATTTTATCAACTTTTAATTTTTGAGTTATTGTGCACACACACACACACACACACACACACACCCACACCCACTCACCCACACACTGTACTTCCGGTGAAATTTCGATATCAAATTTTTGGGTGGAATAGAATACTTTCTCTGTGTACATAGTAACATGTAGAGAAAGTAAAAAAACTACATTTTTCCACATAGCCTCTATCAGCAGCATCTCTAAATTATCCTATATATTAGAGTAATTTATATTTGATAGTGGAATCAAATATAAATGTTCTGCCCACATACCCAATTGTGCAAGCTGGACTCTCGGCAATCACCAGTATTCCAAGACTGTCTGCAAGATCTAGTATTTCCTCTGCATATGGATAATGTGATGTACGATAAGAATTGGCTCCCAGCCATCTAATGAGGTTGTAATCCCGTATTAATAGCACATTATCCAGTCCTTTTCCTCTCAGCTATGAAAAAAAGATATAGGTGACAAAATAGCAAATAACACACTATAGTCAGAAAGTTACTACAAAATGTGAAATTAAAATAGAAAATGAACCTTTACACAGGTCCCTCCACTCCCCTCTAGGACTTAAAAGCTGGGATCAGATATCTGACAGACTCTGGATCAGAGAGAGTAGCTGGGATGGGCAATCAGCTTAATGCCTGGTATGAGAGTGAGGAAGAATATGTCGCAGGAAGTGGAATAAATGTTGGGGGATTCTGGAGAAATCAGAGTAAACCCATCCAGATGCCACTTTGGCCGCCACAAATACCACATGAAGTCCCCTGGGATCGAACCAGGGCTGCCTTGGTGAGAGGGAGTGACCACACAGCCTGTTTAGGGAAATCAAAGGTATAAAGTTCTGATCTTCAGTTTTATCTGTTGTTATAACTTCTGATTCTCTCACCAAGGTGGCAGACTGCATGTGGGATTTTTGGTGGCCAAAGAGGCATCTGGGCAGGCTTTCTCTGGGTTCTCCAGTTTCCCCCACCATTCATTCTACTTTCTCCATAATCACCTTTGCTTCCACCAATTTCAATGTCATTCCATCATCTTCCTCATTCTCATACTAGGCATTGGGCTGATCACCCATCCTGACTATTTTCTCTGATTCAGAGTCTGTCTGTTTCTCAATAGCATCTGACCCTAAGTGCTGGCTTGTAACTCCTGGGGAGTATAAGTCCTCCATACAAGGAAGGTAAATAACAAAAGAATGTGATAAAGCTATAACCTCATATATAGGAAATATGTATAAAAATGGCCTGTACATCAAATAAAAATCTGATGTGTTCCATTCACATGACTTTCTCTACATCTCTGCAGCAAATTATTGTTAAAAAGCTTATGATTCCATTTATTTCATTCTAATCGAGGAAAAATTAGCAGAAATAGTCTTATTACTTGCTTGCTTGTAAGTAGAAACGAAGTAAGGGAGTACCATAGGTTAAAGGAATAGTCAAAAGCTGGTTGCTATGTGACTAAGTTCCTTTGTTTGTATGGAGTTGACAAATTCCTGTATGAGAAAAGTTTGTTTTTCAAAGCTGAAACTAAAAACAAGGAATATCTCAAAAATGATCAACTCCATGAAAAAAAATGTATATAATATAAATTATGTGTTTTAACATGCTCTACATTTTTTGTTTGGTAAGTTTTTGTCCATCTCTTATGGTTTAGCAGTTATACAAAATTCTGTAAAATTCATCCAGAATAAAGTAGTCTTCAGAGGCTATTCCCAGAAAATTCAAGATATACATTTTATTTTATTTATTATACAACATTTTAATCAAAATCGTTAGAGCCATTTTTGAAAAGATTATATTTTTTTTAAAAAAGTTCCATGTAAAGGGTAGTTTCTTGTGGGGGGGATTTTTCTCAAAATCTTTGTGTCGCATCCCAACTTTCCATTTTTGAGTTACAGTGTTCACAAGCGCGTGCGCACACACACACACACACACACACACAGACTTTTCTCTGAAAATACTTTTTTTGGATACACGGGACCCTAAAACATATATTTCTGGTGAAATCTCGGTATCAAATTTTTGAGTGGAATGCAATACCGTCTCTATACACTGTGTACATAGTGTGTGCAGAGAAAGTAAAAAACTATCTGCTTTTATAATGTGATAGCTACTACAGAGAAAATATTCTGCTTAATCATTATCAACACTAATTAACAAAAGAATTTCAGCCCGCATGGTTAGTGTGGTGGTAGCATGTCTGCCTCACATTCAACAGGTCGTGAGTTCGAATCTCACTTAGGGTGAGTTACTCGGATAAGGTTTTTTTTGGGGGGTTTTCCCTTATCCTGAGAAGATGAATGTTGAGTAACTTTAAGCTCCATGGACCCTGATACCATTTGAGCATCATTTCACTAATTTCATTCATTGTCCAATATGATCAACCAGGTTAAGGGATGTTAAGCTAAAAAAAAAAAAAAGGAATTTCATGTTATATACGTACATCTGAATCTTCATGTTTACCAAATCCACGCAGGTAGATTGCTTCATTGTTTATTGTGAAAGTTGTTGCATTCCAGGACAGTGTTCTTATTCCAACTGGCAGCCTGTAAATATCCTCTCCAGTTTCTGTCAGCAAACGAACCTGAAAGGCCAGCAAATGCAGTCATTTTCACCAAAGTTAAGATTTACAGCTTTCACAAAAAATTCAGGATAAAAATGATACTCTGGAAAATTCCGAAACTGAGGGAGAGTTTTTCGAAATTTCAAGAAATGGAGTGTCAGCAGCTTTGCACAGAATTTTTCAAACTCACATTTGATGCTTATTGTGAATTTAAAATAAAATATTAATATGGAAGTTATGATTATTTTCTTACTTGTTGAAAAATCCTTGAATACCATACTTTTAGTGTGTACCAATACTTTTTGGCAGATTTGATTGATGTACTGTAAATAATAACTCAAAGTAGGCGTAAAAACCCTGGGTTTCTTGGCCCTTCAACAAAAGAAATGCCTGGGCCTCAGTGTGTTAACCAAGTGCTTTATTTCAATGCACCCACAGTGAGTGTTAAAGAAGTACATATGTCTATACTTGATAAATTAAATGTACTAATTCAAGATTGAATGAGGAATTTTATTAACTCCTTCTGCGATATGGACATGCTATGATGTTCTGTGCATGATTGTTAAGTAACCCATTTTATCAACCGATTACAGTAGATAACTCCATTAAATAATACAAACCTTAATGTTTGGATTTATGGTCATGCGATATAAGGCACAGTAGGAGTGACTAACCTCTCAAACCAAGGATCACAGGATTGAAGCCAGCCAAACTTTATGTTCTACATTCAAGAGAAACTGTGGAGAAGGATGGGGAGGGCCCAACTAGAGCAATTGGTGTAATGGCATGGTTGAATGTAGATGGATTTAGATTGAATGCAGATACATGCATTTTACCATTTTATTATGTCAAAAAAAAAATCAGATACCATTATGCAACTTTATACAAGGATCACTTCAAAAGAAATGCACATTATTTTTTTAAAATTACAGTTTTCATGCTACATTTTTTAAATTTTTACAGCGTACAACTACATTATTCCTGCTTCATACAAATTTATTTCAACCTGTCACCATGAGTGGTGCTGTTACAGCATGCCTTCAAGATGGCATCCATCAGAAGCAACGTTACTGTCATAGAATTGCTGTGCTTTGAAAACAAGACAGTGGGAAACATCCACAAGATGTTGACAAAGGTGATGCTGCTGTCGATCGAAGTGTAGTTAGTTGGTGGGCAAGCAGATTATGTTATTAAAGCGGGTGCGGCAACATTCAGGATTCTCCTCACAGCGGCAGGCCTCATGCTGCACAAACTCCTGACAATGTGCAGAGAGTTAACGAACTGGTGTCTGCTGACAATGTTGGAGTTAAAAAAGGTTTGTGCCAGGTGGGTTCTCAGGATGTTGACAGAGGCTCACAAAGAAACATGAAAAACAGTATGCAGCAAACTTTTGGAACAGTACAGAATTGGTGGAGATGACTTTCTTGGAAGAATTGTGACAGGCGAATTGTCATTTTTCACCAGAGACGAAGAAGCAATCAATGGAGTGGCATCGTGCAACTTCACCCAAGAAAAAAAAAAAATTCAAAACTGCATCTTCGGCTCAAAAAGTTATGGTACAGATATATATTTTATTTGTCAGGTAAATATCTTTAAATACAATATTTTAATAAAAATCATTAGAGCCATTTTTGAGCAAATCAAAATTTTCGAAAAAAGTTTCATGTCAGGTAGTTGGGGTGAGGGGATTTTTTTGAAAATCATTGTGTCGCATCCTTGGAAGATACCAAACTAAAATACCAAGTTTGGTATCAATGGTCTTCTCATTTTTGAGCTAGCTGTACACGCACACACACACACACCTAAAAAAATTTTTTTTTGGATTCTGGGGACCCAAAACATGTATTTCCAGTGAAATCTCGGTATCAAATTTAATCTCGGTATCAAATTTTTGGATGGAATGCAATTATCTTCTTTATTCACTATGTACATAGTATGTGTACAGAAATTAAAAAATCTTATGTGTACTATTCATTTGACTTTCTCTAGTTGTTTTGCAAACAAACTTTTCTTACAAAACATTATTCTTTTATCTACATTGTGCTAATTGAGATAAACATTAGGAGAAATGGACTTTTTATTTGCTTTTGTAACAAGAAGGGAAGTAAGGAAATACACTAGGCTATAGTAATAGTCAAATCTTTTAAAAGCTGGTCATTATGTGTAACAATTACAATTCAGTTCTCTTTGCTTACCAGGAGCCAAACAAAATAGCAACAAAAAGAAAGATGACTTACCATTTGGGAAAAGTTTAAGAAGCTTAAATTGATACCAATAACATGGAATATCTCAGACACAGTTCACTCTACAAAAAAAAAAAAATGTACATAACAAATTGTATGTAGTAACAAGATCTATGCTCTTCGTCTAGTAGGTTTTTTTCTATATCGTACAGTTTACCAGTTACACAAAAGTCATCCAGAATGAAGAAGTCTTGAGAGGTTGTTCCCAGAAAATTCAGAATATACTTTCGTTTGTCATAAAAATATCTTAAACATATGGTATTTTAATCAAAATAATTAGAGCAATTTTTGAGAAAATCAATAGTGTTTCATCCTTGGAGGATACTGAACAGAAATACCAAGTTGGTATTTTACAGACTTTTTTTTTTTTTAAAGTTTTGCCGCACACATGCATGCACACATCCACACACATACACACGCACATGGACATGTTTCTAAAAATGCTTTTTTAGATTCAAGGGCCTGAAAACATGTATTTCTGGTGAAATCTCAGCATCAAATTTTTGGGTGGAGTACAATACCTACTCTACTCTATGCGCATCATACATTTGTGCTAGAGAAAGTGAAAATAATTGCAAAAGATTTGTATTCGTATGCATCAGCCATTGTCTCTGTTCTGTCAAACAGGAATGATGGAAGTTTGTTGGCTTGTAGGAGAAATTCACTCAGAATTTTCTTTTGGAAATATGCTTTCAATCTAATAGGCTGGGTTGGAAACTTGCAAGACCAAAACGGATGATGTAATTAGTTCAATTGTTAATGTTACACACATAAAATTGTTGTAAATGTTGATGACAGAAAGAACCATTATTGTACAGAAACAGTAAGTTACACAGTGACGGAAGAACCCGTCAAAGATTGTGAATGTGTTAAAATACTATGCTTACTCATTGTACTTACTATTTAAAATACAGAGCGGACCCTCAGTGCTTTAGCCGGGACATGCAGGCTTGTGCAGCATGTCTGAATGAACCATGGCTCTTCCATTTCTCGGACATGTAACAGCGGGCTTCTGTCAGCTGTTATTGCTCCTTGTGTGTGTACACGAGATATTTGTGTTTTTGTGTGCAATTGAATTATCGGATTATTACAAGCCTCAATGGTACTCAAATATTCACTTGAACAAAGAATTTTTATGTATGACACTTATGCAAAAACCGGCTCATGTAGACGGTTTGTAAGCAACTTCACGATAAATTTCCTGGTGTTCCAGTTCTGAGTAGAGAAACAGATATCTAGTGAATAAAGTGAAGAGAACAGGATCATTTAATGTAAGCTGTAAAAAGAAACGAACGGCTTCCTTGGAAAACATCAAGAATGTTTTTGATATCAATAATCTCTAAATGGTTATGACAGACTCGATCGCCGGATCTTACTGTGTGTGACTTTTATCTGTGGGGAACTCTCAAAAATAGAGTGTATAGGAATAATCCTCGCATCATAGATGGTCTTAAAGACATATAAGAAGAGAAATTAGGGAAATTACGCAACAAGAACTGATGCGTGTGAATGATAATTTTGTCAGAAGGTGCCAAAAATGTTTATCTGCCGAAGGACACCACTTTCAACACCGACTGTGAAAAAGGTTAGTTCTGCTAAAATGAAACATAATTATGTTTGTTCAATAGGTAATCAATATATCGTAATCATCATAAAATCAGTAATAATACAGTATCAGTATCAGTATCAATAAAGAGAATAATAAACAGATACACGGAATATAGTGCGAGGACACGCATCGCGACTACCGGCCAGATAGCTGGGGATCGCGCATGGAACACGCGTCGCAATTACTGTCCAGAGA
Organism: Hymenopus coronatus; assembly: GCA_030762935.1. Taxonomy (NCBI): domain Eukaryota; kingdom Metazoa; phylum Arthropoda; class Insecta; order Mantodea; family Hymenopodidae; genus Hymenopus; species Hymenopus coronatus. Next base: position 60,212,050 of record CM060899.1, read on the forward strand.
GCTGAGGTACCACTCTGTACAAAAAAGATGGAATGCATGCAGTGCTATAACTACTTTTATTCACTTAAAAGGTGTGCTGAACTGAAGACATGTGTTTTTGTTTAGACCAGGTAACTTCTTGGGCTCATCTGTCTATATAATAACTATACTTACCGTTAATGTGTAAAGGTATCCTGCTTCAGGTTTCATGAGATATGGCCACCAGAAGATAGCATCAGGGATTATAAGTCTACCAGATAGACCTTTGGATGAAGCTACTTTAAGTCCATTATGATCATGAACCTCAACAGAAGCCTGTGGTAAAGTCGGATAAATATTGGATGCCTCCATATTGTACTCCACATTATATTTTATTATTCCTGAATAACAAGAAAAAAATTTAACATGTAATGTTTTCATTATCAAAACCTTAAACACCCTCCACTGTAACAATATTCAGTAAATGTTAAGCAAAGCATAAAAGAACTTTTGGTCTGTTTTACACTGTCACGGGTATCATTGGGAGAGCTTTAACTTATATTATAAAAATATGGTAATATTTTATTGATCTTTTATGATACTCTGAATATAGTTGGGGTTTAATTTTACACCTTCTGTAAAGAAGCTTTGTTAGACTGCATAAGTAACAGGATGGAAGCAGACCTCTTCCGATGACATTCCATGAATTTTACTTCAACTTTAACAGAGCTTCTCCCTGGTAGAGTGGTTAAACCACTCGCCTCTCACCAAGGCAGCCCAGGTTCGATCCCAGGCAACCACATGTGGGATTTGTGGTGGACAAAGTGGTGCAGGGGTAGGTTTCTCCAGGATTTCCTGTTTCCCCTGCCATCGCATTCCACCAGCGTTCCATCTTCATTAAATGTATCATCAGTACCATTGCCTGCAGTGTAATAGTAGTAAAAGCAGGCATTAAACACTATATAAAAAAATTCTGCAGGTCCACGTGCAGAATTGCACAGAGTCATGCAGAACTTGGCTCCTGCACACATCATGTTCTAGAACAATTTGAATACATTATGTTGATTGGCGTTACAAGTAAAACAAGGGTGGAGCCACTTCATGTTTAGCATTAGCCACTGCCATAATGCATTATCCTTCCTGGGTAGCCTTAGGCTCTATAAAGAGTTGCAGACCCAATTTGGGAGTTCTTGGTCTTGGCTCTTGTTCCTGCACCAAGGTGTGGTGCTCTGGACCCTTCCACTTACTGGCCCTGACATATCCATGACAGGTAAGCACTTATGGTACTACCCACTCTTCAGCTTAATAATAGTGCTTCACTTCACTTAATTTTTATTGTAACGGTCACCTGCATTTCAGAAAGTGAGAAATAGGTGGCGGTGCTGTGGTCAAGTGGTTAGACTTCTAGGCGACCCGGGTTTGACCCCAAGCACCCACTTGTAGGGTTTGTGGTGGTCAAAGTGGCATCTGGGCGAGTTTTCTCCAGGTCCTCTGGTTTCTCCCGCCACTCACTCCACCAATTGCTCCATAATCACCTTTCCTTCATCCATTTCGCTTTTATTTCCTATCATCCATTTCCTCATGCTCATGCCTGGTTATGGGCCAACTCATTCCAAGTTCTCCATTCTGTGGTTTCGTGCCATTGGCTCCCTGACAGGTGTCTAACTCCTAGGCATCTGATTGTAAGTCCTAGGGGGGGTGTCAGTCCTAAATATGGGGAGGGTATGCTAGGAAAAATAGGCTGACTTTAAAGAAGACGTCTGAAATGTAAACCAATATTTGCTTGTATTACATACCATTTTCATCTTCAATGTTGGTCAGTACAGTTATATCATCTATGTATACTTCGGGTGTGGTATACAGAAACACAGGACGGTGAATTCCAGCATAATTAAAAAAATCAAAATCATGAGAACGCTGTATGTATCCAGGCGGGTATCTGAAATTTTAATAAAGTACAAGTATATACCCTATCACTTAATTGTTCCTAAAACAATATATAGAAAAAGATCTCCTTAGAATAATAAAATTTAGTTGACTTTTCCCATCCCAAATGAATAAAAGCTTTAAATGGTAATATAGGGTCTTTGAGTGGTAAAATTTTGTTTTCAAGTTTACAGCACTCTATTTATTACTTTTAATATTGATTGTCATTCTGATTACTTGATCAATTGTTTGTGTATTTTAGGATCTTAGTTTACCTGGAACAGTTCACAAAGGAGGAACCTGCTATTGTGAAAACAAATTACAGAACAGACGAGTGCTATGCAGAGACTGTTTGTAGACTTTGTGGGATCTTCAGACATAATAATGCTCCTACAGCATCATCAGTTCTGCAATTGATAAAGGTATTCAAGGAAACCAGGTCCGTTACAACCATAAAATTCCCTTAGTATGTGATCTCACTACATGGCAACTTGGAATGGCCTCCAAGGTCTATGTGAACAGTTCTCCAACTTCAGAAAGAAATTCAATGTGTCTTTGACATCAACAGAGGCAGTGCTGTGTCCAAGTGGCTAGACCACTTGCCTCTCCTTAGGTGACCTGGATTCAATCCCAAGTGACTGCATATGAGATTTGTAGTAGACAAAGCGGCGCAGGGATAGGTTTTCTCTGGGTTCTTCGGTTTCCCCTACCATCGCATTCTACCAGTACTCCACCTTCATTCCATGCATCATCATGTCATTCCTGCTGTGCCAAACGTAGTAAAAGTAAGCATTAAGCACTTTAAAAAAAACATCAACAGAGATGTCTGTGAAAGGATCATCTGCCTGCTGAGACAGTGGGCATGGACATATGCCTGATAAAATTTTCTGCACTTAAATGGGGGTGTGTGTAGATCAAAATAAAAAAATAATATTTATGCATTTTTTGACTTAGTTATTGCATTTTTAAAAATTGCATAATATATGAAAGATGGAAAGACTATTAAAAACATTTCAATAACAAAATGCTTACACAGATTAAATGAATCATCAACATGATGTAAAACATTTTCATAAATATGATAATACTTTAAACTTGTTAAAAATCATTTGAATATGATTGTGTTGAGGAGGAGGAGGATTACTACTAATTCTTTCTCCATGATCCCTCTGTTAAGACTGTTACGATAACAAAAGAAAAGCACTCTTTGCCTTTATATACATGCCTGTTGGACCACCAGAAGAAGATGAGGCTATCTGCGAAGTAAATTTGTCTACTATGAATGTGTGTGTGTGTCACCCATGCTGCCTGTTGGTTTGGGTGGTTCAGTTGGTTAGGTGCTCGCCTTCTGATTCCAAGGCTGTAGGTTTAAGCCTGACCCAGACTGATAGCTTTTAAGTATGCTTAAAAGCAACAGCCCTATGTCAACAGATTTATTGGTATGCAAAAGAACTCCTGGAGGATGAAATACTGGCATAGGGGTGGTGTTGATATGATACTGGCAATTAGCAGCATTTCTAGCAACTAAATAACAAAATTGCCCGGAGTACAGACTGCTCACTCGCCAATTAAGCACAAATTGTTGCCTGCCATGAGCAGATATAACAGATAGATAAATACGTAATAATTAGATAATAAAGAAATAATAAATATGTTAATGCAAAGGTCTATATTTACCGAATTTATCTTGTCTTTTACATTATGTTATAATAGATGACAATTGGCAGACAATCTAGAACTCATGAAGGGTACATAATAATTTAATACATTAAATAGAATTCATATAATTTAAAAAGAAAGAAAAAAATATCAATCATAACTTTGAAGGATATTAGTCTATTTGACTTAAAGTCTTAAGCCTTTTATAGCCTGATGTATATTTCAGTAACATTTGGGATTTAGTATCTTTGTGGGTTTTATTTCTATTACACTAACCTTCAACAATAAAATTAGGCTACATAGCTGTTTTATATTGTAAAAATGTTAATATTTTTATGATAAAACTGTGGTGTTCTTTTTGTTTTTTTAAAATAATAAATAGCAAAATCCATGCAACTGCAGTGAAATGTAACCCCATCAGTATCCTAGCATGCCATCACACCATTTATTTTACTTGGGCCCTCCCTGTCCTTTACCACAGGCACATTTGACTGCAGTCACTGGGACTCAAACTTGTGACATTCAGCTTTGAATGGATGGGCAGTCCACTTCGTATCACACTAACGATCACGGCTATTCATGTCGATTCATTTGTACTGGTGAGTGGGATATAAAAACCAGTTTGTAAATTAGAGGAAGAATGGCATAATATAGATTAATATATTAATAAAATTAAGGTGCAGGATAGTACCAGTTTTTCGTGCACCACTCTGTAGTATTATACCCATGCTGCCAGTGCCAAATATAACAGCAGCTGTAATGGGTACAATTATTGGATAGGTAGAGTCAGACTGAAAAATTTAATGGCATATCCAGATTTGAACCACGGATCTCTCAGTTTCTAGCCAGTTGCTCTTCCACTGAGCTACCATGGCAACATGCCAGCATAGCATTGAATTTGTCAACTGATTCGCATGTTTCCTGGTAAACCACAAGGTGTTCTCAAATTATTTTTGAGATGACAACCCCAATATCAACTTACAATGTTGTAAGTACTTAAGTCCCAGGATTCATAGTATAGCCAACCATTATGGTCAATTGGTATTGGATTTTTTCTCAACTGACTCGCATGTTTCTCATGACCAGACAGTACCTTATAATAGGAAGATAGAAGTATTCTCTTATTTTCAAGACAAATATATTCACACATTGACATACCTACAAATACAAAATAAAACTAATGAAACATAAGGCACAGTATGCATACTTGCTAGTGTCGTTAGCATGATGATTAGAACCTTGAGGAACTGTTTCAAGCGTCAAAGTATTGTTTACAGCAACTGTTATTTGATTGGCCTGACCATACAGCAGATAGTTTGTTACATCAGCCTTAAATGGTAGATGTCCTCCTGAATGTTTGCAGGCTTCCTTTCCATTCACCCACTGAAAGTAAAAGCACACATTATGTAGCTTTTCTTGAACATCTGGAAAGTTAATATTCCCATTCAACCTATCATGTAACATCTGGTTAAAGTTTAATATCTTTTTAAATCTGCTAAACAGTTGCTATGTACTACTTGATATTCTGTAAAATAATGACATCTTTTAAGAGAAAGAAAATTAAGACAACACGTGTTAGCTTGGTACTGAATCAAAATGGATGCACCTTAAGTGCTTCATGGCCTTAAACAGTAAAGAATCCTTCACAATAATCCAAGAGTGATAACCAAAATGAAAACAAGAATAGGTAGCCATATAGGACACAAGATTTTGACTAATACTGTACTTCTGCTGTTGAATATTTATACTTTAAACTAACAAAAAAAAAGTGTGTATAACATAAATTGTGTTTTAACGAGATTTATATCTGTTGTGTAGTAAGTTTTTATCTCTTATGATTAAGTTATACAAAAGTCATAGAGGACTTCAGAGGCTATTCACATAAGATTCAAGATATATGTTTCTTCATGTAAATATCTTAAATATACAGTATTTTAATCAAAATCAGTGGAGCCATTTTTGAGAAACTAAGATTTTTGATAATTTTTCCATATAAATGGTAGTTTGGGGTGGAGGATTTTCTTGAAAATCTTTGTGTCGTACCCTTGGAAGACATTGAAAACCAAGATTGATATTTAACAGACTTTGCATGCATGCACCCCCACACCTACCCCTCTCATGTGTGTGGACATTTTCTAAAAATGCATTTTTTTGGGGGTTCAGGTGGTTTCAAAACATGTGTTTCTGGTGAAATCTTGGTACAGAATTTTTGGATGAAAATAAATACCTTCTCTATCTACTATTTACATTGTACATACATGCTAGAGAAAGTAATAAGTACTCCGTAGCTGCAGGATTATTATCAAGGTATATCATACTACACTTCAGCAAACACAATAAGCATATATGCATCAGACCACATGCTTTTCCTTTCGTACAAATTAGTTGTATATTTGTTAAATTTTATTTCATGTAAATAGTCTTAGGATATCTTGTATCTTAAATACTATATAATAAACTACCTCAACAGCTTACCACAACTGCTGTGAAATGTACACTTCCAAAACGTAGGAACACTCGCTGTTGATCACTTTGCCACCGTTTTGGCACAAAGAAACTGTGCTGATACCACACCCATCCAACATAATCCCTCAGTGTTGCATTAGTAGTGACATCATTATAACTAGATGGCACTGGCATCAGCATCCACTGTAACATGGCGACACAAACTGAAGATTAAAATACATAATACTAATTTTTTTAAAATAATTTAAATATAATCACATAAAGCTCTATATACGAGGGTTAGCTGATAAGTCCTGGGCCTCACTCGGATATGGCACCACTAGGCCAGTTGGATGGTAGCATCGTATAGTTTAACTCTAGACTAACTTGTATCTATAGTTACAGGTCAATAGCTCTTTTAGTTTTCGAATGACAGCATTTTAAATAAGACGAAAATGGAAGATTTGGAAAAACGAGCAGTGATTAAATACTTCCATTTGAAAAGCTTAATGCGTAAAGAAATCAAGGAGGGAATGTGCAGTACAGTGAAAGACTCTGCCCCTTCTTATTCAATGATTAAAAGATGGGTTGCAGAGTTTAAAATGGGACGTACGAGCACTAGTGATGATCCTCGCTCTGGACCCCCTGTAAAAGTGACAACTCCAGAGATCATTGAAAAAATTCATTGTTTAATACTGGAAGACTACAGATTAAAGTTGTTTGAGATAGCAGAGGCTGTAAACATCAAAAGAACGTGCAGGTAATATTTTAAATAATGTTTTGGATTTTCACAAGGTCTGTGCAAGATGGATGTCGTATTTGTTGACACCTGATCAAAAGTTGCAAAGAAAAATTGTTTCTGTTAAGAATGTGGAATCTACCGTAAAAATCCCAGTGAATTTTTGAGATGGCTTATTACCATGGATAGAACTGGATACATCACTACACTCTAGAAAGTAAATCGCAGTCAAAAAAGTGGATTGCACCAGATGAAACAACTCCAAAAAAGGCAAAGTCAATTTTGTCAGCTAACAAGGTTATGACAAATGTTTCCTAGGATGTACAGGGAATTATTTTTATTGATTACTTGGAAAAGGGTAAAAGTATCACTGGCGACTACTATGCAAGCTTACTGCAACTTTTGTGTAATGAGGTGAAAAGAAAAAGACCTCATTTGACAAAAAAAAAAATCTTGTTTCATCACGATAATACTTCAGCCCATCGTTCAGTCACTGCAATGGGAAAAATGTGTGAATTAAAGTTCAAATTTCTTGAACACCCACCCTATTCACCAGATCTAGCACTATCAGTGACTATCAACTGTTCCCAAACCTCAAAAAATTTCTTGGAGGACAAAGATTTCACAGCAATGAGGAGGTCGTTGATGCGGTATACAGCTATTTTGAGGACCTTGATAAATGCACTACAGAGATGGTTTAATTAAATTAGAACAGCGAAATGATAAATGTATTAGCCTTTTTGCAGATTATGTTAAGAAATAAAGCGAAAAAAAATATTTAATGATGATTTCATTGAGAGGCCTGGGACTAGACAGCCCTAGTATACATATATTTTATGACATTTTCAAGGATACTGGTTATCAAACATTTATTTACGAACTACCTGTTGTAACCTGTCCCATCTCATGTTACCAGTGGGAATGCTCACACTAACTGTTATGTCATATACAGGCAGGTACTGTGGAAAATCAGTGTGCATTAAACAAGTGTTCAAGTACAATGGTATGTTAAACGAATTTTCCACTCATCATGTACAATGCCCCATTACAGCAGTGCTGACATTGCAGTAGGTGAATTACAATAAATCCAATAAATGTTGCCTATTGTGTAGTGTTCATGAGGTAAATGGAATGTCAACATAACTGCTGACTGTTTATAACATGTGTCTGACTGTGCCATGCGCAACTCCCCACAACACCTCAGTAGTCAACATCAACACTAGCGACACTGCCAATGGTGGTAGTCTGAACTGGAACAGGTTATATGAACAATGTATCAATATTATAATGTAAATATCGTTTAAGCCCATTGTTCTCAAGTGATCGTACCGGAAAAAAAAAATACAGTTTTAAATTTTAGTGGCTATTTTAAGTCTGTCTTTCACTTAAACGATCAGCTGCCTTGTAGTATGCAAGGCACTGATAAAGAACTTCACCCATACCAAGGCTACAAGCATCCACACTAAATGGAAATGGCGTGTTATTTATGGATGTTCTTTAACTGCTGTGGTTCTCAGCGTCCCATTCTAAATTGAGCGTGAAAGACGTTAATTTTGCTCAGAGGCCTCTCCTATCAGGCTTGAGGTTCTTTTACGTGCCGTAAATCTACGACACGGGACCCACAGCTCTACTTCCCTTCCGAAGGAAGCCATGCTCAGGATTTTTACACCCGAAAAAATACATCGTCCTCCGCCGAGTTTGAACCCATGACCTTGGGTATATGAAGTTAGCATGGTAACCAATACACCACGGAGGGCGACATCCATACTAACTTACAACCGATTTCATTTCATGACGACAAAATGTGTGTTGCTATAGCTGAGTGGTTAGACTGCTCACCTCCCACCTAGGTGGCCCAGCAAAAAAAAAAAAAAAAAGTAAATGGCTTGTTATTTATGGATGCTCTTTAACTGCTGTGGTTCTCAGCATCCCATTCTAAATTGGGTATGAAAGACCGCTTAATTTTGCTCAGAGGTCTCTCTATCAGGCTTGAGGTTCTTATACGTGCCGTAAATCTACGACATGGGACCAACGGCTTTACTTCTCTTCCGAAGGAAGCCATGCTAAGGATTTTTACACCCAAAAAAAAATCCATCGTCCTCCGCTGGGTTTGAACCAGCAACTTTGGGTATATGAAGTTAGCATGGTAACCACTAATCCACGGAGGGCGACTGGGCGGCCCAGGTTCGACCCCAAGCGCCGCATGTGGGATTTTTGGTGGACGAAGCAGCATCTCTGGGTCCTCCAGTTTCCCCCACCACTCATTCCACTAATTGCTCCATCATCTCCTTTCCTATCATCCATTTCACTTGCATTTCATATTATCCACTTCTGCATGCTCATGCCTGGCTATGGGCCGACCACTCAATCCAGGTTCTCCATTCTGTGGTTTCGTGACGTTGGCTCCCTGACAGGCTTCTGACCCCTAGGCATCTGCTTGTAAGTCCTAGGGCGTGTCAGTCCTATATAGGGGAGGGTAAGTCGACTATGAAGACAAATTCAGACACAATTATGTTTCCTTTTTTCCCGTAATGGTTGCTTCCAAGAAAAATACTGAAGAGATAAAAATTGCTCACATAGATCAGTTATTTCATTTTATTAAGCACTGATATATGCAAGAAATTAGATATTATTACTGGTTCATTTTAATTTGTAAAACATTTTTTTCTTATCAAACCATGATAGAGAAAGCTGAGACAGGGATATTTTTATTTTAAATGTAATTTCACAATTAAAAAAAAATCTCAGCTTGATCTGTAACAAGGCCCCATGTGAGGCATGCTTTATTCTTTCTTTCTTTTTTCATAACAATAGTGTTTGCAATTTTTATTTTTATTTATTTTTTTAGAGGTCCTGTTTAAGTATAATATTGCAAATTTATCAACGTAGAAATTATATGAAAGTAAGAAAATATGTTTTTTCACTACACTAGACTTTTGAAAATCTTGGGACCCTAGACCTTCCCCCCCCCAAAATTTCTTACCTGTCTAATGTCCGTGATCACATTAATGTTTAAACCACTGTTAAGCACTTTCATAGTGACCTTGTATACCAAATAGAAAGGAAATATTCAGGACAAATGAAGCCTAAATTAGTTAAAATAAAGTAATTCAAAAATGATATGAATAGCTGAAAAAGTAGATTGGCATTACAAGTGATTGTTTATAATATACTTCAACCATTATATACAAAACTGACATATTAAATGATGGAGGCTAAGAATGCAACTGAATTGTATGCAAATTCTATGAACTGTGCATTTTAATGAATAATCTATATAAAGAGTTACAACCTGTAAGATTGTAATAGCTGAAGAAACAAACTATCCATTCAAGAAAATTATCAATAGTTTCCATACCTCTTTCAAACTCTCAGAAAACCACTGTTGTTTAAAACCTAGCTCTGGATCACCACCAGGGGTAGTTCTGAAGTGCCACAATCCATTTAGTGACACCACTTCTCTGGTTTCAGACTCACGAGGATAAAGAATTCCATCTGCTGCTGCAGACTGCCAAATAGCGGCCAGGTAAGTAGTAACTATATACAACTTCATTATACAACCAGGGTCCTGTGAACATTCAAACTGTAAGATATCCATAAAAATTGTTAATTAAGTAACATTGTTCTCTAAGCATTTTTAGGCATACTTCAATGTTCTGGCTAGACAATGTATGTTGTTTTAATAACAAAAACTTAGAATATAGAAAGTACGTGCTACATTCTCATAACACTCTCTATGTTGCAACAAATTATTCTTATAAAAACTTATTACTTTCTCTATAAGTACTTTGTACATAGTGTATAGAGAAGGTATTGTAATGCACCCAAAAATTTGATTCCGAGATTTCACTGGAAATACATGTTTTGGGTCCCCCTGAATCCAAAAAAAGCATTTTTTAGAAAAATGCCCATGTGTGTGTGTGTGTCTGTGGGCAGCATAGCTCAAAAACAAAAAGACCGTTAAATACCAAACTTAATTTAATCCAAATTATTTTTCAAAATAACATATTTTTAAGTAAAATGTAGTTAGAGCTGGAGATTTTCTCATAAATCGTTGTTTCACATACCTACTTGGAAGATGTTAAACTTACACCATATTTAATATTTTCAGAATGTTTATGTTTAATTTATACCTATTCTGATTACAGGCACACACACACACTTTTTTTTTTCTAAAAACACTTTTAGAAACCTCAAAACATGTATTTCCGGTATCTAATTATTTACTGAAATTCATTATTATTATTATTATTATTATTATTATTATTATTATTATTATTATTATTATTATAGTTTGTTTCACTGGGAATAGCACTGAATTTCAGTAACTAATTTATTATAAAATAATAATAACTGCTCTCTTGGAAAACACCCCTCGGTTACGCTATGTTCAGATTGTGAATGTTGGCAACAAGCGGAGAGACAAGGACAGAAGAATATATGTCACATAAAGACATATAAAGCCTCGTGCGTCATTTTCGTATTATTCCTTTTTATTATTATTGACCGAGTTTCGAACTCGGGATCTCTTGGATGTGAGGCAGACACACTCCAAATTACAGAGGGTTGTGTTTGAAAAACAGTGGGGTGACAAAAGTGAAAAGTTGTGGTTATAAACGTATTAAAACATGAAATATATTATTGAATAAGTGGTATATTACTTAGTGTGTATTCCCCACCTTTTAATAATAAAATACTACTTATGCATGATGGATAAGAAATTTCGAATTATTCCGGAAACGGAAGTCTATTTATATTATTATTATTATTATTATTATTATTTATTTATATTATTATAATATCATTGTTAGGTGTGTTTACAAATTTCTGACATCTAATTAAAGAAAGACTAATATATACAAAATTAAACATTCAAACAATAAGATTGAAGAATTATTTACAAATCAACTAACAGACATATTAAGTTATACAAAGTAGGTACCAAAACTGCATGGGGAAAATACTATGCATGTTATTCTTCCCTAACTGTAAATGTGCGCATACTATTTTAAATAGATGCATACTACTAAGTGCATCTATCTTTGATTCTACAGAACGTAATCTAATCTAACCCAAATACAGCAATAAAAATAAAAGGCACTCTTAAATCTCCTAAGGTCATGATAACATTGTAGTATATGCCTTTCTTCGATATAATTCTTACTTGAATAAAATTATACTCACTAAAATTAATCAGTTGTACGTTCTATCGTCCAAAATTCTGCCGAAAATACGTATCATTAAAAAACATTTATTGGCGAAACGAATCTTGATCGATAGCTGTCCTGTTTCGTGCTCTCGAACTCTTGAAGTGATTCCCCTCCCTGCGGTGGGCGGAGGCTCATAAGTTCTTTTGTCTACGTTTATCTGTTATGCTGTAAAGTATAAACAAAAGTTATCACATTGCATCTAAGATGAATCACGCTAATTTGTATGCTATTGGTTGGCAGGCGCCATCGATTTGAAGTCTGTCGGAATCTCCCATAATTCTTTACTCGAAAAATTAACCGAGGGAAAATATTTTGTGTGTTTACTCTGATAGCCTTCGTAAGTCCCAAACCACCATCTTCAATTAGATTGTCAGCTTTTATTATAATTAAAATGCAACAAATTATAGATCATTCTATATTATCCTCATTTCGATATTATTTGAGGTAACTATTTTACTTAATCTGTTGATGCAAAATAATAGACATTGTTTTATGATTTGCGGTTTAGCTTAGTTATACAAATACCCTGGAATAGGGGTGAACCTTAGCTGCGAGTTCCTAATGAGCATACCATGCGTACAAAACGAATAAGCAAGCGTAAGTTATCAGGTGGAAAGAGTTTCAAGACCTGCGTTTTTTAGATTAACCAGAGGATAGCCTACGGTTTAATATGCGTGTTTATGAACTGATGCTGAAATTAACCTGGCGTCCTGGCAGCATCAGCACAGTCTATCAGGCTTTGCGGTTTTTGACGCATGCGCATTATTGAACTCACAGCTGATTGATTCCTTTTCAAAGACGCATGTGGGTCCATAATTCTCGCATGGAGCGGCATAGGAGTCATTATTCGGTTTAGGAGATATCTATCTGAACAATGGCATAGTGCGTATCCTCTTTCTTTGTTTCTTTTGTAGTTAAATGTTCAACTTAGGTCATCGGACGATAAACGAATGAAATGGAATGAAGTATTTATTAAAATCAAGGCTTGCATTAGATGACAAAATAAAATGCTTTATTCAAAAAGACTCGCACAATAAAGATTTGAAGCTCAAAATATCTCATCTTATCAAATTGAAGAAAAAAATATATAATAACGCTTATAAACGTGCATGAAAAATTAAAAAGAGGCAATATTGAAAATTTAGTTTTTATTTAAAAAATCTGATGTGTTCCATTCACATTTCTTTCTCTACATCTCCGTAACAAATTATTGCTAACAAGCTTATTCTTCTATTTAATTCTAAAACATTAGCAGAAACGGTCTTATTACTTAGGTCCTTTATAAGTGGAAGAAAAATAAGTAGATTCACTAGGCTAAATCGACAGTCAAATGCTTTAAAATGTGGTTGCTATTGGATTTAAATCCGTTTCTTTGTATGGCCAGGTGTTAATATGTTCCCGTGTGAGTTAAATATTTTAAAACTGAAATCAATAACAAGGAATATCTCGAAAACGGCCAACTCCGCGAAAAAAAAGTGTATATGACATAAATTGTGTGTTTTATTGTAATCTACATTTTTTGTGTAGTGAGTTTTTGTCTATCTCTTACGGTTTACCAGTTATGCAAAATTCAACAAAAGTCATCCAGAAGAAAGAGGTCTTTAGAGGCTATTCCAGAAAATTCAAGAAATACATTTTATTTGGTACATAAATATCTTAAACATAAGAGATTTTAATCAAAATCGTTAGAACCATTTTTGAGAAAATCAAAATTTTCAAAATTTGTTCCACATAAAGGGTAGTTTGGGGTGCGTGATTTTCTTGAAAATCTTCGTGTTACATCCAAGTTTGGTATTTAACGGTCTTTTCGTTTTGGAGTTATGTTGTCGACATATACACACACATGGACCTTTTTCCAAAAATGCTTTTTTTGGATTCAGGGGTACCCAAAACATGTATTTCCGGTGAAATCTCGGTATCGAATTTTTGGGTGCAATACAATAGTTTCTCTTTACACTATGTACATAGTACGTGTAGAGAAAGTATTATAATCTTGCTTCAGTTGACATTGGCTTACTTAATAGTACCCAGAGGTGCTATATACCACGTTTCTTGTAGAATTCTGCAGAAAATATAAATTAAAGAATTGAGTCGACTGCCTCCCTGGTCGAGTGGTCAGCGAGCTGACTTCTCACCCGGAGGTCCCGGCTGGGGGCGAAGAATTTTTCTTTAACCGGAATTATTCCCTATCCCCCCATGGAGTCTGGAAGTGTGAATGTGCGTGCGTTTAATAATATAAATTTCATCTTAATGTCCTGAACCTACAGTTTCACAAGTGAAAGCCCCCGATATGACCATTGATGTTAAAAGAGGCTATACAAATGAAACAATAAAAAAAAAATTAAAAAAAATTGCGTTATTAAAGCAGGGGTCCTCAGCGTTATTAAAAGGTCATTAGCTATATTGAAAAAAAAAAAAAAAAAACAACTGAAGTGTTCCATTCAAATGTGTATTTCTATGTTCCATTCACATGTGTATTTCTATCTGTTCTTCAAACGAACTATTCTTACAAAACATAATTGTTTTATCTGTATAAAGCTAATCAAGGTAAATATTACCAGAAACGGTCTTATTACTTAGTTCCTTATAAGTAGGAGGGAAATAAGGAAATGGACTAGGCTAAAGCGATAGTCAACTCTTTTAAAACTATCGCTATGCATTTGTCATTGAAACTCGGTTCTTACCAAGGAGGAGTAAAACAAAAGAGAGAGGACACGACAGATAACTTCCCGTTTGCGAAAAGTTTAAATAATTAATTTAAAATTTACAATAACAACAAGGAATATCTTGGAAACGGTTAAATCTACAAGCAAAATTTATAATAGGTACCATAAATTGCGCGTTTTAACGATATCAACATTTGTTGTGAAATAAGTTTTTATCTATCTTTTACGGTTTACCAGCTATATAAAAGTTATCTAGTATTCAGAGGCTCTTCCCAGAAATTTCAAGATATACACTTTGTTTTTAACAAAAATATCTTAACTATGTTGTAATTTAATCAAAATCGTTAGTCATTTTTGAGAAAATCAAAATTTTCGAATAATGTTCAATGAAAAGGGTAATTGGAATGGCTGAGGGATTTTTCTAAAGTTTTCACGTCACATTCTTGGAAAATACTGAACCTGAATACCAAGTTTGGTATTTAACGGTCTTTTCGTTTTTGAGCTATGCTATCTACATGCGAACACACACGCGGGCCTTTTCCTAAAACTGCTTTTTTTGGATTCAGCGGGACCCAAAACATGTATTTCCGGTGAAATCTTGGTAACGAATTTTTGGGTGCATTACAATACCTTCTCTATACACTATGTAGAGAAAGTAAAAATGCTCATGCCTGGCACAGAGACACACATTGTGAACATGACAGAGCTTATTTTGGGGTGTAATCAGAGGTGCATCCAGTATCCTTTTAGGGGAAGGGCTAACATATTTTGAAACATGCCTACCTTACCGACAAACAAACTAAAGTCAGTAATCATTTCCAAAATTTAAAATTCATATTTGTGAATCATGTGGTACTCTTTGGATCGAAACATTAATTTAAATTTTAAGAAAAAGTATCAAGTTTAAAATTATTAATTTTAAGCACAATATTTAAATGTTATGATTACTCGGTTTTACTGTAAGTGGTCGAACCTCTTTGTTTGAAAGTTAAATTTTATTTAGAAGTTATTTAATGATAAGTACATGTTCAATTCAGTCTATTCGATTTTTTACTTTCTCTACACGTACTATGTACATGGTGTATAGAGAAGGTATTGTATTCCATCCAAAGATTGGATACCGAGATTTCACCGGAAACACATGTTTTGGGTCCCCCTGAAACAATATATTTTTTTTTTTGGAAAAAGGTCCGTGTGTGTCTGTGGACAGCGAAAATATCGTTAAATGCCAACCTTGGTATTTAAGTGTGGTATCTTCCAAGAATGCGACACGAAGATTTTCAAGAAAATCTCCCCACCCCAATTTACCGTTTACATGGAAAAAAATTTCAAAATTGTTGGTTTACTCAAAAATGGCTGTAACGATTTTGATTAAAACCTCTTATATTAAACATATTTACATGCCAAATAAAATTTATATCTTGAATTTTCTGGGAATAGCCTCTGAAGACTACTTTATTCTGGAGGAATTTTACGGAATTTTGCATAACCGCTAAACCGTAAGAGATGGACAAAAACTTACCACACAAAAAATGTAGAGCACGTTAAAACACACGATTTACGTAATATACAGTTTTTTCGTGGAGTTGATCGCTTTTGAGATATTCCTTGTTTTTGATTTCAGCTTTGAAAACCTTATACTTTTCTCATACGAAAGTTGTCAACCCCTGTCCATACAAAGGAACCTCTGTCACGTAGTAATCAGCTTTTAACTATCACTTTAACCTATGCTGCTCCCTTATTTCGCTACTACTTACAAGGAAGCAAATAATAAGACTATTTCTGCTAATGCTCTCTCGAGTAGCATGAAGTAAATAGAAGCATAAGCTTTTTAACAATAATTTGTTGCAGAGGTGTAGAGAAAGTCATGTGAATGGAACACATCAGATTTTTTTTTTTCGAGGAGTTTTCGAGATATTGCTTGTCATTTGTTTCAGTTTTAATATATTTGTACTTCTCTCATACGGGAACTTGTCAACTCCCAGTCATGCAAAGAAACGCATTTCAGTCCCATAGCAACCACATTTTAAAACATTTAACTGTAGATTTAATCTAGTGTATTCTGTTATTTTCCTTCTACTTATAAGGAACTGATAATATTTTTTAGCGTGAACAGTTAGATGAATAAGCTTTTTAACAATAATTTGTTACAGAGATATAGAGAAAGTCGTGGAATGGAGCACGTGAATTGTCTCAAAAATGCTCTAACGATTTTAATTAAAATACCATATATAATATATTAAAGATATAATGTAAATCTTGAATTTTATAGGATTAGCCCTTGAAGACCTCTTTATTCTGTATAAATTTTGCTGGATTTTGCATAACTAGTAAACCGTAAAAAATAGACAAGACCACACAAAATATGCAGATCTCGTTGAAACACACAATTTATGTCATATACATATTTTTCGTGGAGTTGACCATTTTTAAGACATTCCTTGTTATTGGTTTCAGTTTTAAAACTTTTCATAAACGGGAATTTACCAACTCCTGCAAAGAAACGGACTTCATGCAAATGACAACTAGCTTTTAAAAGAAAGCATTTCTGCTAATGTTTATCTCAATTAACATGAAGTAGATAGAAGAATAAGCTTTTTAACAATAATTTGTGTCAGAGATGTAGAGAAAGTCTGTAAACGTACAATATCTTCCCTACCTAGACTAAGTAAAAATTTAGCAACCGTTATTTGGATCCATTCCAAAAATAACCTTGGATTATCATCACCACGTATAATCTCTGAGGCCGGCCGGAGAGTGGGTCATAAACAGAGCACGTGGTGTTCGTCACTCCGCGCGAACACAAGGAGGGGGGGATTTCCTTTTACTCCTTCCCCCTCGAGCCGCTCAGCTGTTTGTTTTTACGACCTCATGCCATTGTCTCCTGTTATTTTAACCACAGCGTTGCCAGATGTAGGGATTTGCCCTGTCGCAGGGACATTTCTCACAATCTTTGTAAAGGGAATTTTCATTCAAAACTTTTCAAAACGTAGGGACTTTTCGTTAAATACGTATGAATGAACATTTTCGTTTTAGAGGTTGGTTTTACTGTCAGAAGCCGTCACGTGTTACAAGCTTTTGCAGGAATCCCCGAAGTCTTCTTGTAATGTTGCGCAATATTGCACCACCAGAATATCAATAGTAGTCAGAGCCGAGCACCCCTCCCCCCTTCCGTTGCGGGTCCCATAGGTCAGCAACCAATTTTGGCATTTCTTTTCTGCAGTGTTTTATTACGTGATTCCAAGAATTAAATAAATTTGGGGAAGAGCTATCAATGCGTTAAAAATGTGAGAGCAGGGGGAATTGCGCAAAAGAGGAAAGAGAAAAAATCTGGCGTGTTCCATTTACATGACTTTCTCTGTATCTCTGTAACAAATTATTGTTAAGAAGCTATTTTTACTTTCTCTAGTCCCGTATGTACAATGTTCATAGTGGTTAGAGAAGGTATTATATTCCACCCAAAAATTCGATATTGACATTTCACCGGAAATACATGTTTTAGGACCCCCTTTCCAGAAAAAGGTCCGCGCGCGCGTGTGTGGACAGCATGGCTCAAAAACGAAAAGACGGTTAAACACCAAACTTGGATGCGACACGAAGATTTTCAAGAAAATCCCCCCACCCCAACTACCCTTTACATGGAAAAAATTTCGAAAATTTTGTTTTTCTTAAAAATTGCTCTAATGATTTTGATTAAAATACTACATATTAAAGCCATTTCCATCACAATAAAATGCATATCTTGAATTTTCTGGGAATAGTTTCTGAAGACCTGTTTATTCTGGGTGAATTTTGCATAACTAGTAAACCGTAAGAGATAGACAAAAACATATTACACAAAACATGCAGATCTCGTTAAAATACACAAATTGTCATTTTTCCCCCCTGGAGTTGACCGTTATCAAAATATTCCTTGTTATTACTTTGTTTTAAAATACTTACACATTTCTCATGCGGGAACTTGTAACACTAAGAATGTAATCTTGTTAAAATACACAATTTATGTCATAGCGGGAGAAAGTCATGTGAGTATAATACGCCAGAATTTTTTTTTTTCATGCTAATCGTAGGAAACAAACAGAAATTGTCGTATTACTTGCTTCCTTGCAAGTAGGAGGGAAATAAGGCAGCACATTAGACTAAAACGACATTCAAATGCCAGGTGGTTCACCTGTCCCTTATTATTTTTGGAGATAGGCAACATTTCTACTCTGAAAGCAATAAGATCGAACATTTGGTAACCATTGCAAATCTAGCCTGCTCTTCATAGGAAAATAGACCGCAGCAACAATAATTACGTCCATTCCAAAAACACGCGCTTAATGAAGGCTAAATGAACGGCTTAAGCTACAAAAAGGGGCCCACAACAGTTATAAAGAGATGAGAAGCGGAGAGGGAGACATGTGTGATACTATACCTACAAATTTTAACGGCAAAAGCGGGTGCAATGATTGTAACTCAACTAGTTAATTTCATGTTCCCTCATCACCTCCAGCTTGTCAGTAGTTCGAGTCCCTGCGTGCACTTTTTTCCTTTTTTATATACTGTACATCAATGTGCAAAGTTAGTTCAGTGTTTATCACTCTAATAATCTTATGTGTAAACAAAATGGTATACGAAAGAAAAACAAACGACACTTCATTTTACGTGTTCTTCAGTTTTCGATCCTTAATTTCATTTTAATTATTTTGAAAAAGAAACTTCACTAAGACTTTAAATAATAAAAAGGACATTTACAAAACGTATAAAGTTAATAAAACAATTGCAATATACTAGAATATCTAACATGTTATCGTTTGTTCGTCGTAGTTAGAGAATGTTCTCTACAAAATTTTAGCAGCTGGAACCTTCGGTGGGTTAGCGAATACTAGGTCTAGACATACCCCATTAGATGCAAATGCACAAAGTAAATCTATAGTTATGTGCCGTACCTAAAGCTATGAACCTCACAGCACATAGTCGGTCATCATTTCGAACAGCTGCCGCGCTGAATGAAGAGGTTACATCACCAAGCGGAAACGCTTTATCTAGTGGATATTCGGAAGTTTGTTAAGTTATGGAATTAAACATAGTTTTCGTTTCAACTGAAAGCATTGATGAATACCTATCTATGTATTTGGCACAGTTTGTGATTGTCAACCTAGATATATTGTGTATATTTCGTTTTAGAGAGACCCTGCAAGTGAGTATTGTTCTGAAGTATTATCTGAAATACCTATGTTAGTTTTAAAATATTGTAATAATACCTGCATATTTAGAAGAAACCGAATAAATGTGCCTCAAAATGTTCCTTTTTATTTGTATTTCCTTTAACTGGACTGGTGAATCTAGAATAAACATAAATAAAGAAAACAACTAAGCAAGTTAAAAACTAAGCAAGGAAGTAAGAAGGCCGCGTCGTGGCCGAGTGGTTAGACCATTCGCCTCTCAGCTAGGTGGTCCGGGTTCGATCCCAAGCGACCGCATGTGAGACTTGTGGTGGATAAAGCTACGCATGGGCGGGTTTTCTCCGGGTTGTCCAGTTTCCCCCGCCATCGCATTTGTTAGTTCCATTCTTGAGAAAATTAAAAATTTAGAATTTTTTCTATGTAACGGGCAGTTGGGGGGAGGGGATTTTTCTCAAAATTTTCATGTCGAATTCTTGGATGGTACTAAGCTTAAATACCAAGTTTGATATTTTACTGACTTCTCATTTTTTAGTTATCGTGTTCTCTCTCTCTCTCTCTCTCTCTCACACACACACGCACACATACACACACACACACACACACAGGCGACCGCATGTGAGATTTGGGTAGGCAAAGCAGCTTAGTAAAAACGCATAATTGTTATCATATTGTTTTTTATGCAGTACAGTTGACCGTTTCTGAGATAGGCATTCCTTGTTATTGGTTTCTATTTTAAACTACGTAACTTTTCCCAAACGGGAAGTCACGTCCCTTTTATCTCTCATGTTTTACTGAGGACCATGCAAGGGGACCCGAACTTCAATTGTTTCACATAGGATCAGCTTTTAAAATATTTGACTATCACTTTAGTCTAGTGTATTCCCTTATTTCCCTTCTATTTACTTATGAACCAGGTAACAAGACCATTTCTTCTAATGTTTATCTTGATTAGCGCGATGTGGATAAAAAAGTACTTTCATAAGGAAAGGTTGTTTGAGAAAGACATGTGAATGCAGCACATCAAATTTTTATCTGCTATTATAATAATGTTATATTTTAGTTCATAGTAACTAGGCAACAAAACCTATAGTTTTATTCTAACCAAACACAAAATTCGCTATAAAAACACAAAAACAGGCTCAATAAAACGTATAATACACCAATCCTGATCATGGATAACTTATTTTTCTTGAAAATAATATGCATTAAAACAAAAACTTTCTCCACTAATTCATAGTTATTGCAATATTACAAACATTGCCATTTGTAATACTTAAAGTTCACATATGAAACAAGCATCCAAAATTGCAGAATATTACATGTTTTGTTATTTATTGTTCCTTTATTTTTTGGTGCAACACCCACATTACTCTTTCTCTAAACATATCGTTTCAGCAATAAATTTCATTAAATATACCAAATATACAACACATACTAAAATATTCTGAACGTGGATAAAATTTTGTAGACAACACGTTACAAGATTAGATTAGGAACTAATCCTCTAAATAACTTTCTTTTTTTACTTTCTCTACACTTACTATGTACATAGTATATAGCGAATGTATTGTATTGCACCCAAAAATTCGATACTGAGATTCCACTGGAAATACATGTTTTGGGACCCCCTGAATACAAAAAAAAATATTTTTAGAAAAATGCTCGTGCGTGTGTCTGTCTGTGGACAGCATAGCTCAAAAAAGAAAAGTACCTTAAATACCAAACATGATATTTAAGTTCAGTATCTTCCAAGGATGTCACACGAAGATTTACAAGAAATTCTGAGTTTCTCAAAAATGGCTCTAACGATTTTGATTAAAATCACTTGTATTTAAGTGTTTACATTACGAATAAAATGATTATCTTGGATTTTCTGGGAATAGTCTCTGAAGACGTCTTTGTTCTGAATGATTTTTATTGAATTTTGCATAACTGGTAAACCGTAAGTGTTAGACAAAAACTAACTGCACAAAAAATGCAGATCTCGATAAAACACACAATTTATGTCGTATACATTTTTTTCGTTTTCGAGATATTCCTTGATATTGATTGCAGTTTTAAAATACTTGAATTAAAAAAAAATAATATTTAAGTTTTAAAATACTTTTCTCATACGGGAACTTGTCAACTCCTGGCCTCGCATAGCAACCACATTTTAAAACGTTTGACCATCGCTTTAGCCTAGTGTATTCCCTTATTTTTCTTCTGCTTGTATAAGGAACTGAGTAATAAGACCATTTCTGCTAATATTTTAGCATGAAATAGAAGAATAAGCTTACTAACAATAATTTATTACAGAGATGTAGAGAAAGCCATGTGAATTGAGCACATCAGCTTTTTTTCTCCTGTTTTTACTTCGGGCGGGATGGATCAAAACATGGGAAATCTCCAATCGATGTCTTGGGTCGAACAACTTACTACACTTTACCACGTTTCCATTGTAAATTGACATTGATTTGAGTCCAATTCCAACTCAATACGATCCGCGTTTCACATGTTAAATGCAACACGACTTGAGATCGTTTTGAATATGCAAGCTTCGAAAACAGTTTTAGTCATTCATTTATGTTGGTCAACTTGGAATTGCGTTGGCGAACCTGTTAAACATATATCTTATCTGTGTATTATAAGCAGGGTTTGAAGTTGGATAGTTACACTGTTATAATCCACCACAGAGCAATAAATAAAAAGCATTAACAAATGACTACCTGTGTAAGGAATATAGCAGAAGAGTTTATGTATTTACAGTATTCAAAACGATTTGAATACTGAGATGTTTACGTGCAACATAGTCCAATCCCACTTTTTAAGAGGATTGGATCCAAAATGCAATACGATTTGAATACGTATTTCGATGCAATATTGAGTACAAGTGTACACAAATCTGTTTCAATTCCCCATGGAGACATTGTAAATAGTATCGAATGTGATTGAGCGACACTTGGCTCCTTTTTTCTCATATGTAGATGAAGGTTATGCAAGTTATTGTTTATTTAATATTCTTTCAATTTTATGAAACTACTTTAGAATAAGTATTAAGACATACGATTAAATGTATGCACTTACCAATCGGGGACACGATACGCAAGTATCTCAATAGTGTTGTTTACATCCGGCCAACATATAAACCTGTGGCTGCTGCTATCCTTATCCTGTATGTATGGCCAGTACAAGCTACTAGCGTGCACATAGATTAGGTAGATTAGAAAGCATTCTGTAGGTTCGTTTAAGCCAGGAAACCACTGAACATAGAACTTGTCAAGGCATATACATGTATACATATGTTTATATACTATGAAAAAAATGTATAAAGCTGTAGTGCTAAAAGCATGGGTTACAAAAACAACATAATAGACATATAATCACTCACCATGTAAAAACTGTGACCAGTGCTTTCACTAAAAGCTAATGTTAGCACATTTACTGCCACTTATATATAAATGTCCATGATCTACGTTCACAAGAAATACAAAATCATATTAAAATATTTTGTTGAAAAGTATATTAGTTGAAACTTGACTAATATTACTAAATTAAAACATATGTGGGGAGAAAATTATGATGGGAGTTTGGAATTATGATAAAAGTTCATGAATATGGAATTGACATAAGCAAATGAGATCTGCACTGTTATTCTAAAGGTTCGTCCATAACCTGCGAGAACTAAACCCAGACACAAACTAATGTAGCAAAGTAAAAATGGCATTAAAAGTTTACAACAATACTTTTAACAATACAATGTCTTTCTTACAAATATCTGAGAAAGGCAGCTAAATCTACAAAAGTAACCCAACTATGTAATTTACCATAGAGTCTTAAGTACCTGCAGAAACACATACACGATAACAATGCCCCGTAAAACCATTGCCATGTTGGGAGATAGTTCCGTCTAGACTCTAGAGCAGTGTTTCCCAAACTTTTGAAGTTCACGGCACCCTTGGGAATAACATTAAACACTTCCTTGAATTAAAAGAAAATTAAGCTTAATATATTAATTTATTGAAATATTATATAATAATAACGTACACCATAACATAATACAGTAAACTTTACTACAATCACTGAGTAAAAATACATCAATAAATTTTGTTCGATTAATGATTAATGTGAAACTTGTGATTGATGCTTAGAGCACAGATATGTGATGTCGGGTCTTACAGTTGACAGTGAAACACGCAAATCATCCTCAAGGTTATTCAGTCTATTTCTTGCTTTGCATTTTATTGTCATCATAGCAGAGAAAGCTTGCTCGCATAGATAGGATGTTGAAAAGGGCAAAAGTGCGTTAATTGCTTTCTTCATTAGGTTAGGGTACTCCTCTCTCCGTTGAAGCCAAAAACTAGCCACCGACGCCTCACTCTTGGTGAACTTACCTTTGAGTGTGGAATCAGCGCAAAGATCAATAAATTCATCTCGTTCGCAAGCAGTGAAATCTATTTCCTCTGCACTATCTACGAAATCAATTGGTGAAACAACCCAGTCGAGATTCGTAGTGGAAATAGTTGGAAAGTACGCATCTATTGCATCTTGCAATCTTGATAAGTGATCACAAATGCGGTCTTTCAGCTTACCCAGATCTTTATCTCCTGCCACATTAAGAAGAGATGGAAAGTTCGACAAATCTCCTTTTTGAACTGCAGACTTCCAAGAACTAAGTTTTCTTTTAAAACCTTTCATTTTATTGGTTGAGGAGATTATTGTTTCATGTCGACCCTGCATCGAAACATTCAGTTCATTCAGCTTATGAAAAATATCTGCCAGATACGACAGTTCAAAACACCAAGAATCACTTAGTAAGAGCTCATGAAATGTGTCTTGATTTTCATCCTTAAAAAAAGTTTTTAGCTGTTCTTTAAGTTCGAGAAACCGGTTCAATACACGACCCCGCGACAACCACCTTACTTCTGTGTGAAGTAACAAAGAGGTATGAGCTGCATCCGTTGCGCGACACAACTGTTCAAAAATTCTGCACTTTAAAGGTCGAGACTTCATATAGTTCACCATTTTCACAACTTGGTTAAACACTTCAGCAAAATCTTCATTACACGCTTTCACGACTAATGCCTCTCTATGCAGAAAACAGTTATAATAATGGATGGATTTTCATTGAGAGCTCTGGCAGTAAAACCTTTAATTTTCCCAGACATAGATGGTGCACCATCTGCACATATATCACAACAGTCTTTCCATGAAAGATCATGGTCATTGAGATAGGAATTAATAGAAACGAAAATATCATGGCCTGTGCTTGTAGTCTCCAGCGGTCTACAGAACAGAAACTGTTCATTAATATCTTTTTCATCAATATATCTGATAAAACCAAGGAGTTGCGGTTTTGTCACCAATATCGAGACTCTCATCTACTTGCAAAGCAAATGTTCTATAAGTTTTTATTTTCTCCGTGACTTGTTCGTTGATATTGCATGACATTTCAGATATCCTGCGGCTGATTGTGTTGTTGGACAGAGGAACTTTCGAAATTTGATTAGCTGCTCCTTCGCCAAGTATTGTTGAAACTATAACTTGGCATGCAGGACCAATGATTTCCTCTCCAAGAGGAAGAGGTGTCTTTTTTTTTAGCTATCAGTTCTGCTACTTTAAATGAGGCTTCAAGAGCAGTATCACCTATGGTCATTCTCTTTACCATTCGCACAGCTGTTTTCTTCTCCCCTTCTAATATATGTGAAAAATACATTACACTGTTCTGTGACACACTAGGATGCTTTGTTGTAAGATGCCGCTTCAGTTTGCTAGGTACCATGGCCTCGTTGCTAAGTGTTTCGCCACAAACTAAACACACAGGGATAGGGTTTTCCTCGTTGTTATTCCACTTAAATCCATACGCTAAGTAACTGTCCTGGTATGTTCTTTTCTTTCGTTTGTCTTCTTTATGTGGTAAATTCGACGGTCCGGGAGAAACTAAGATTTGGCTTCTTAAAGCAAGCAGTAGGAGCCGACTGTTCACTTTCACCGTCCTGGCGTTTACGTTTAACAATGAACTTATCCATAGCTAAACACTGTGAATCAACGCGAGGAAGACAACTGAAAGCGCCAAGCGGCGTACACTTTTATATACTCATGTCGAAGCCTCGGGAATGTTTGTGAGGAAGCGAGTAGTCTCGGGAATGTTCGGCAGGGTATAGCTGTAATGCCATCTGTGGGATACTAGTATAACTGAATTATTGAAATGAATCGACCACTATCACCATCTGCCGTGCATGAGAGTAATTGATTTGACTTATTTTATTTCAAGACCTTACAAGACTTAAGGCTTCAGTAGAAGGTATTTTTTTTTTTTTTTATCTCAATGTTGGGAACCGTTGCTCTAGAGTAACACCTGCGTCACTATAGTTGGCATGGAAGAATGACAATTTGTAAATGCATATAGATATTTGTCAAAGATGTGCAAATTATTCGCACTGTTAATTTAAAGAACTATTTTAATATCCGTAACCAAAAGATATGTCAAAATTTGGCAAAACATTCTTGCGTACAGAGGATTAAAAATGTTATATGAACACAAGTCCGCAAATTGTTTGTTTCCATGGTAGAGCTCTTTCTCTACAATTCTGCTTACACGTGATGTAATACGTATCTATCCTGAGGCTAGCAGGACAACGGTTGTTTAATTGTACGGTAGTAAACATTCGCTTTTACATCTGCTTAAATTGGATGGAGGTGATTCATTTCACCATTGTTGTCATTGTGCTACAGTCCGTTTGTTAGGCGCAGGTACCCAGTGCATTGCTTGTCGTGGCGCCGAACAAAGCTACTGAGATAGTTGTGTATCGTATCCCGATTGGTAAGTGCATACATTTAAAGTAGTTTTATAACATTGAAAGAATATTAAATAAACAATAAATTGCATAACCTCATTTACATATGAGAATAAATAAGCTAAGTGTTCAACCACATTCGCTACCATTTACCTCGTCTCCATGAGGAAATCGATTTGAGTCCACTTAAAAAGTGGGATCGGAATGAGATCGGATCGAAATATGTTACATGAAACATCCGTATTCAAATCGTTTTGAACCACTTTTACCTATGGTTTCCATAGTTTGCAATGTATTCTCAAATATAATTGTTTAACTTCAAAATCTGCAAATAATACACATCTTTTGTGAGTTTAGGTGCGGTATCACTTACATTTAGATTTGGCAGATTTTTATTTAATGTATGGGTTAGGTGAAGGTAATACAGTAGTGTACTAATTGTTGACTCAGCGATTACTGTGTGTTTCAGGTACAGAACATGTGCTCAAATGCGGAATTGGCGGATGCTCATGTAATGTACGGATTAGCTTTAGGTCATGTAAGGTAACGCTCAGCGTTTGTATCAACAAACATTTCCAGACCGAATGTTTCAATTGTCTGAGGGAAAATAGAACCTTCAAGCCTACTATTCGTGACTGGGGAAGACCCAGAACGTGGAGAACACCACAACTGGAGACGACTCTTCATGTTGAAGAAGACCCTAGTGTAAGCACTCGACAATTAAAGTCGGAGAGATCCATAGTGATGCCTGACATTTGCTTTACCTCGTGGCCGCTCCGTCACACTGTTGCCACATCGTCCCATCTACGGCTACAACACCAAACCTCTCAGTCGCTTGGCAGGGGCTCTCCTCTAAAATCGTCAACTTCATCATCGTTGCTTCTAAAGTCAAAGTCACTGTCACTGCTTATATTTACAATTACACTAGGATTGCTCAGCACCAACTGAAACTGCATTGAGGAATGTTTGTTACATCTTGCAACAAGGATAACATCGTAGCTTACGTAGCATGAGTCTATTGGCAGAGAGGCTTATCAGCTGAGACAGCATGCTGGTTGTCAAGGATCGCTATGGATCACCTCGAGTTTAGCTATAACACATAACGTTGACCATGTGACTATCTGGAGGGTGTTGCGTAAGAACCGTACCATTTACAACGCTTGCAAGCATTATCACCAGCTGATTATCTCGCATGATTATCGTTATGCGAATGGGATGGTTTCTCCACCAATGTGCTAATCCAGACTTTGCTGCAAGTGTGCAATTTACAAATGTGGCTTCATTTCACGAGATAGGATTGTGGTTTTTCACAATAAGCATGTATGGGGCTCACGAATCTGCATGCAATTGTTCCAGAAAACCATCAACATTGATTCTCCGGTATTGTGTCGGTATTGATGCTGACTGTTTGGTGGAACCACTTGTACTACCACATTGTCTTAACACGTACTTAATGCACGTTGAAGCTCCTCCTCATTTCAGTCTTTCTGTCCGTCGATTTATGAATAGCAGGTTTCTTGGTAGATGGATAGTAAGAGGTGGACCAATTCCATGGCCTCGATGCTCGCCTGACTTAAACCCACTAGATTTTTAATTGTGAGGACATTTGAAATCTCATGTAACTCCAGCTCCAGATGTAGACTCTTCGTGCTCGTATTGTGGAAGACTGCCAGAAAAAAAATTCTCCAGGCCTAAGTCAGCGAATTAGGCAGTCCATGCGATGGCGGTTTGACGGAAGTATTGAAGATAATGGAGGTCATTTTGAACATGGGCTGTGATTTCCTGTTTCCCCACGGTTCTGTCATTGAATGTTCTTGACTTGGGGCCAGCTGTAGAAAAAGTGCTCTAGAAAGGAAATAAACAATTTCTTCATATGTGGTCATATAACACTTTTTTAACCTCTGTCCGCAAGAAATGGTTTCCCAAATTTTTCACATACTATTTTGTTACACCCTGTATACTGTAATATATTTTCTCTACCACGTATCTATAGGTAACGGAAAATCACCTTTCGTTTCATCTCTTTTGTTTTACTTCGATTGTTCACATACCGATTGGGTTTTAAAAGATATGACTACTGCTTTAGCCTAATGAATCCCCTTATTTTCCTTCTGCTTATAAAGAAGCTAAGAATAAGACAATTACCGCCAATGCTTGTCTCGAATGAATAGCATGATGTAAATAAGTGAACAATCTTTCGTAAAAATTGTTTGCGGAAATAATAGAGAAAGTTATTTGCATGGAACACATCAGGTTTTCTTCTAAAGTGTTGCTTCAAAGAGTTCAGAGGATCTCAAAGATAAGAGATAGAGAACGTAAATATATTAGTGGACTTTAAAGTTTGAAAGGGAGGAACAAGGAAAATAGTCTGAAAATATGTTGATAAGGCAGAGAGATTTTCCGTGACTCTAGTGTTATTGACACTTCAGATTATGGTTATCGTCCTACTTTATTTATCCTCGATGAAGGTATCGGCGTATCAATAATCATACAGCTTTACATAAAGCAAGGCGTGTCCAGGAAAATGGTTATGCTGTAAATGTGTAAAGTCGCCGTTTTTACTTCCTCTACACGTACCTATTATATACATTGTATTGCATTCCACCCAAAAATCCGATATCGAGATTTCACCGGAAATGGACGTTTTAAGGGTCTCTGTATCCAAAAATAGCATTTTTACTTCATCTACACGTACTGTGTACATAGTGTATAGAGAAGGTAATGCACCCAAAAATTCGATACCGAGATTTCACCGGAAATACTTGTTTTGAGACCTGAATCCAAAAAAAGTATTTTTAGAAAAATATCCATAGTGTGTCTGAGTGTGGGTGTGTGTGTGTGTGTGTGTGTGTGTGTGTGTGTGTGCAGCATAGCTCAAAAACGAAAAGTCCGTTAAAAACCAAACTTGGTATTTAGGTTTGGTATCTTCCAAGGATGCGACACGAAGATTTTCAAGAAAATCTCCCACCCCAATTACATGGAACTTTTTTCGAAAATTTTGTTTTTCTCAAAAATAGTTCTTGGTTCTGGATGAATTTTACGGAATTTTGCATAACTGCTAAACCGTAAGAGATGGACAAAAACTTACCACTCATAAAATGCAGAGCATGTTAAACACACAATTTATGTAATATACATGTTTTCGTGGAGTTTTATCGTTTTCGTGATATTCCTTGTTATTAATTCAGTTTCAAAATTCTTGAAATTTTCTCACGCGGGAACTTGTCATCTCCTGGCCACGCAAAGAAACGGATTTCAATCCCATAGCAACCACATTTTAAAACATTTGACTGTCGGTTTAGCCTAGTGTATTCCCTTATTTCCATTCTACTTATAAGGAACTAAGCAATACGAACGTTTCTGTTAATGTTTATCTCGATTAGCATTAAGTAGATAGAAGAATAGGCTTTTTAACAATAATTTGTTGTAGAGATGTAGAGAAAGTCATATGAATGGAACATATCAGCTTTTTAGAAAAAGTTCTGTTGTGTGCCCGTGTGTCTGTGAACACGATATCTCAAAAACGAAAAAAGTCCGTAAAATACCAAATTTGGTATGTAAGTTTAGTATTTTCCAAGAATGACACGAATACTTTAAGGAATCCCCTCTGCCCCCCCAGGCTAAACTACCATTTACATGGAAAATTGTTCGAAAATGTTGGTTTTCTCAAAAATGACTGTAACGATTTTGATTAAAATACCGTATATTTAAGATATTTACATCAAAATAAAATGTATATCTTGAATTTTCTGGGAATAGCCTTTGAAGACCTCTTTATCCTGGATGAAGTTTGCAGGGTTATGCATAAATAGTAATCCGTAACACATGGATAAAAGTCTGATGTGTTCCATTCACATGACTTTCTCTATATCTCTGTAAATTATTAGTGTTAATAAGCTTATCTTTTATTTATTTCATGCTAATTGAGAAAAATTAGCAGAAATAGTCTTATTTCTTGCTTTATTGTAAGTAGAAGCGAAATAAGGGAGTACCATAGGTTGAAGTGAAAGCCAAAAAGCTGGTTGATATGTGACTGATGTTCCTTTGTTTGTATGGACAGGAGTTGACAAATTCCTGTATGAGAAAAGTATGTTTTTCAAAGCTGAAACTAAGAAAAAGGAATATCTCAAAAACGATCAACTCCACGAAACAAATGTATATAACATAAATTGTGTGTTTTAACGTGCTCTACATTTTTTTTTGTGTTAAGTTTTTGTACATCTCTTACGGTTTAGTAATTATGAAAAATTCATCCAGAATAAAGTAGTCTTCAGAGGCTATTCCCAGAAAATTCAAAATATACATTTTATTTGTCAGGTAAATAACTTTAATATACGATATTTTAATCAAAATCGTTAGACCTATTTTTTAGAAAATCAGAATTTTCGAAAAAAGTTCCGTGTAAAGGGTAGTTTGGGGTGGGGTGATTTTTCTCAAAATCTTCGTGTCGCATCCCTGGAATCACTAAACTTAAATACCAAGTTTGGTATTTTACCGACTTTTCGTTTTTGAGTTATCGTGTTCACAGACACACGGACACACACACGGACCTTTTTCTGAAAATACTTTTTTTGGATACAGGGGACCCTAAAACATATTTCCGGTGAAATCTCGGTATCGAATTTTTTGGTGGAGTGCAATACATTCTCTATACACTATGTACTTGGTGAGTGTAGAAGAAATTAAAAACTTACTACGCAAAATAGGTAGATTTCGTTGAAACACGCCACTTATGTCATACATTTTTTTTTTCTGTCGTGAAGTTTGCCATTTTTAAGATATTCCCTGTTTTTGGTTTCAGTTTTAAAATACTTGAACTTTTCTCTCACAGGAAGTCTATGACAGAGAACAATTTCAATGACAATCGCAGAGCGACATCTTTTAAAAGATTTAACTATCGCTTTAGCCTAGTGTATTCCCTTAAGTACTTACAAACAAGAATGCAGTAGGACCATTTCTGCTAATGTTTATCTTGATTAGTATGATGTAGATAGAAGAATAATCTTATGTAAGAATGGTTTGTTTGCAGAATAGGTTCAATAAAAACATTTTTAGAAAAAATGTCTATATGTGTGCGCGCACGTGTCCGTGAACAGCGTGACTCAAAAACGTAAAGATTGATTAATGCAAACTTGGTTAGCTTCTAGTTGTGACTCGAAGATTTTAAAGAAAATCCATCATCCCAAACTATGATTTACATGGTACATTTTTCAGAAGAAAAAAAACAATCTTTTTAATTTCTCTATACGAACTATGTACAAAAATTTGATACCGAGATTTCACCGGAAATACATGTTTTGAGACTCCCTGAATACAAAAAAAGCATTTTTAGAAAAATGTCCGTGTGTGCCTGTGTGTATATGTGTGTGTCTGTGGGCAGCATAGCTCAAAAACGACGAGACCGTTAAAGCCCAAACTTGGTATTTAAGTTTGGTATCTTCCAAGGATGCGACACGAAGAGTTTCAAGAAAATCCCCCCCCCAAACTACCCTTAACATGGAAACATTTTTGAAAATTTTGATTTTCTTAAAAATGGCTCTAACGATTTTGATTAAAATATCGTACCTATATTAAAGATATTTACCTGATAAATAAAATGTATATCTTGAATTTTCTGGGAGTAGCCCCTAAAGACTACTTTATTCTGGATGAATTTTACAGAATTGTGCATAACTGCTAAACCGAAAGAGATGGGGAAAAAACTTACTAAACAGAAATTGTAGCTCACGATAAAACACACAATTTATGTCATATACATTTTTTCGTGGAGTTGATCATTTTTAAGATATTCCTGGTTTTTCGATTTAGCTTTGAAAAACTTTTCTCATACAGGAATTTCTTAACTCCTGTCCATACAAACAAAGGAACTTCAGTTAACATAGCAACCAGCTTTTGGCTATCATTTTAACCTATGGAACTTCCTCATTTCGCTTCTACGTACAAGGAAGCTAGTAATAAGTCTATTTCTGCTAATTAGTATGAAGTAAATAGAATCATAAGCTTTTTAACTACAATGTGTTGCAGTGATGTAGAGAAAGTCATGTGAATGGAACACATATTTTTTTCTATAAAATTGTATTTTGATTAAAAGAACATGCATTAAATATACTTACATAGCAAATAAAACGCCTATCTCTAATTATCTGGGAATAGTGTTTAAAGTTCTGTTCATTCGGAAGGAATTTTGTAAAAACATGTAAAACTGGTAAAAGTTTAGCGATAGATGAGTAACTTTTTGAGGCATAAACAATTTCATGATATCTATTGCCATATTTGTTAGATTTTTATTTACTTTTTGGTTAGCTCCTTGACATGGTTGGTCATATCGGACGATAAATGAGATCGATGGAATAATGCTCAAATGATCTCGGTGTTCAATTCGTTTTCTCAGGATAAGGGAACAAAAAAAACTCTTGATCTTACAAAAGATTATTCTTTTATCTACAGCAGACTGATTGAGATAAACATAAGCAGAATTGCTCTTATAACTTGTTTCATTGTAAGTAGAAGGGAAATATGTCGCTATGTGAAACAATTGAGGTTCGGTTCGGTTTGCATGGTCCCGTTTGAGAAAAGTTAGGTAGTGTAAAATTAAAACCAATAACAATAAATGCCTCGAAAACGGTCAGCTCTACAAGAAAAACGCATATAACGTAAATTATGTGTTTTAACGATATCTACATTTTGTGTGGAGTACTTTTTTGTTTATCTTTTAAGATTTAACCGTTGTACAAAATTCTGCAAAATTTGTCCAGAATGAAGAGGACTTCAGAGGCTATTCCCAAAATTCAAAATATATTTGTGATGTAAATATTTCTAATGTATGGTATTTAAATCAAAAGCGTTAAGAGTCATTTTTTAGAAAATCCAAATGTTCAAAAGCATGTCTTGTAAAGGGTAGTTTGTGGAGGGGGTCATTTTCTTAAAATCTTTGTGTTGCACCCTTGGAAGATACTAAACATGAACATCAAAGGCCGCGCCGTGGCCGAGTGGTTAGACCACTTGCCTCTCACCTAGACGGCCGGGGTTCGGTCCCAAGCGACCGCATGTGAGATTTGTGGTGGACAAAGCGGCGCTGGGGTTTTCTCCGGGGGCTCCGGTTTCCCCTCGACATCGCATTCTACCGGTGCTCCATCATCATTCATGTTTCATCAGTGTCACCGCCTGCGGTGCCATAAGTAGTTAAGGTGGGCGTTAAGCACTACCAAAAAAAATGAGTATGAAGTTTGGTATTTAACCATCTTTTAATTTTTGAGCTATGCTGTCCAGACACACACGGACCTTTTTCTAAAATTGATTCTTTATGGACTCATGTGACTTTAAAACATGTATTTTCGTTGAAATCTCGACATCGAATTTTTGGGTGGAATACAACACTTTCTCTAGCTACAATGTCCATTGTATGTACATACGTGCTAGGGCAAGTAAAAAGAACTCGCGACCTCTAGAATATAAGGCAGTTATGGTTAGAATTATTCATCGGTTTTCAGGTGTTTCTCGAGATTGCATTGAAGGATTATGCCATTTTAAGGCCTGCAGGTCTTAAACTTTTGACTATCCCTCTTCTCTGTATCTATAACGAAATGGACGGCACTAACATATTAATGTTTCACATGTATTTTTTATCGATTTGAGCATGTAATATCGAGTGAGTCAACGAAAACCACAATCGTTTGTGTCGTCTGGCCACGACCGGAAGGAAGACGTTTTCCTTCTCCGTCTAAATATAGATAGCGTGGCAATTCTGCGAATTACGTCGGCATGTTTAAACAGGGAATTCGCTGAAGCATTCCGTGCTGCCAAATACTAGCGAGACTGCTGCGTAGGGGAATCTGTTGTAACGAGAGAGATAGAGAGAGAGAGAGGAGAGGGGAGGGAGAGAGAGTTTTTTTAACCTTAATTTAACAGCATGTATTGATTTGTAATACTACATACACTGTTACACACAAGTTTACATTAACAATATCTTAATACTGAATTTAATAACATATTTGTTTGATGTAATATGGTATTGCCTGTTCAACTGGTCATTACATTTTAAATAATTTATCTATAAAAATTATTTTTCTAATTCAAAATCTTCTCGGGCTTCTAGCCAGGTAAAAACAATCATGGCTAGAAGCCCGAGAAGATTTTGAATTAACACGTCGCCAGGAAAGCTTCAGTTCTTATTATTTTTCTAATCTTTAAATGATTTGTGATCATATTAATTTATGTAGTACTATATATCATAAAAGTTTATTTTGTTAACAAACTTTAAAAATTATTTTATGTGGTTTGTAACAAAGTAAATTTTTTGCACTGGCCATGATTTGCCCCCCCCCCTTTTTTTTTAAACTAATGTTCGAAGAGAGTTTCTTTCTTGTTCCAATACGCTGCAGTCATACAGTAGATGGTCAACGGTTTGTTCTACTATTCTTAACGAGCACTCCAGACTATCCTGTATTTTAAAACGGTAATAGTACTTTCTGAATTTGCCATGTCCCGTGACGAAAAAGGTAAAGTTTGGAGTTACTGTTATGCTTATATTCAGGCGAGAATTCACTGTTGGGAAGAATGTTTTTGTTGTGCTTCCTTTTGTAATTATCTGCCACGCGTTCTCCCATTTGTTTCTGCTCTCTTCTTGCACCTATCGAATTATCTGTTTGTGTGTAAAATGGCGTGTTATTTATGTTATTTATGGACGCTCTTTAACTGCTGTGGTTCTCAGCGTCCCACTCTATACTGGGCGTGAAAGACCGCTTAATTTTGCTCAGAGGCCTCTCTATCAGGCTTGAGGTAAATCTATGACAAGGGACCCTTCCGAAGGGAACTGCTATGTTAAGGATTTTTACGCCCGAAAAAATCCATCGTCCTCCGACGGGTTTGAACCCGCGACCTTGGGTATATGAAGCTAGCTTGGTAACCATTACACCACGGAGGGCGACGTGTGTGTGTGTGTGTGTGTGTGTGTGTGTGTGTGTTGCAAGGATGCGACGCGAAGATTTTCGAGAAAATCCCCCCACCCCCAACTACCCTTTACCTGGGACTTTTTTCGAAAATGTTGATTAAAATATCGTATATTAAAGATATTTACCTGACAAATAATATTATATCTTGAATTTTCTGGGAATAACTTCTGAAGATTATTCTGGATGAATTTTACGGAATTGTGCATAACTGCTAAACCGTAAGAGATAGACAAAAACTTATACAAAAAAATGTAGAGCACATTAAAACATACAATTTATATTATATAATTTTTACTTTCTCTACACGTACTAAATACATAGTGTATAGAGAAGGTATTGTAATGCACCCAACAACTCGATATCGAGGTTTCACCGGAAATACATGTTTTGAGACTCCCTGAGTCCAAAAAAAGCATTTTTAGAAAAATGTCCGTGTGTGTCTGTGTGTATGTGTCTGTGGGCAGCATAGCTCAAAAACGAAAAGTTCCGTTAAAAACCAAACTTGGTATTTAGGTTTGGTATCTTCCAAGGATGCGACACGAAGATTTTCAAGAAAATTCCCCCACCCCAACTACCCTTTACATGGAACTTTTTTTCGAAAAATGTTATTTTCTCAAAAATGGCTCTAACGATTGTGATTGAAATATCTATTTAAAGATATTTACCTGACAAATAAAATGTATATCTTGAATTTTCTGGGAATATCCTCTGAAGACTACTTTATTCTGTATGAATTTTACGGAATTTTGCATAACTACTAAACCGTAAGAGATGGACAAAAAATTTACCCCACAAAACATGTAGATAGAGCACGTTAAAACACACAATTTATGTCATATACATTTTTTTTCGTGGAGTTGATCGTTTTTGAGATATTCCTTGTTATTGGTTTCAGCTTTGAAAAACTTACTTTTCTCATACAAACAAAGGAATTCAGTCACATAGCAACCAGCTTTTGACTATCACTTTAACCTATGATAATCTCTTATTTCGCTTCTTCTTACAAGGAAGCAATTAATAAGACTATTTCTGCTAATTTTTTCTCGATTAGCATGAAGTAAATAGAAGCATGAGTCATACAAATGGAACACATCAGATTTTTTTTTTTTCGTGGAGTTGGTCGTTTTTGAGACATTCCTTGATTTTGGTTTCAGCTTTAAGAAACACAGTTTTCTCATACGGGAATTTGTCAACTCCCGTCCATACAAACTAAGGAACTTCAGTCGCATAGCAACCAGCTTTTGACTATCACTTTAACCTATGGTACTCCCTTATTTCGCTTCTGCTTACAAGGAAGCAAGTAATAAGATTATTTCTGCTATTTTTTTTTTCTGGATTTGCATGAAGTAAACAGAAGCATAAGCTTTTTAACAATAATATGTTGCAGAGATGTAGAGAAAGTCATGTGACTGAAAACATCAGATTTTTATATGGGAATTTGTCTACTCCTGTCCATACATACAAACCAAGGAACTTTAACTACATAGCAACCAACTTTTGTCTATCACTTTAACAATGGTACTCCCTTATTTCTCTTCTACGTACATGGAAGTAAGTAATAAGACGATTTCTGCTAATTTTATCTCGATTAATATGAAGTAAATAGAAGAAAAAGTTTTTCAACAATAATTTATTGTAGAGATGTAGAGAAAGTCGGTGAATAGAACACATCAGATTATTTCCTTCTACTTACAAGGAAGCAAGTTATTAAGACAATGTATGCTAATGTTTATCTCGATTATTATAAAGTAGATAGAAGAATATGCTTTTTAATAATAATTTGTTACAGCGATGTAGAGAAAGTTATGTGAATGGAACATAGATTTTTACATGTAGTAATTCGCTATAGTAGCCTGAAGGTCTAGACTGGCACGAAAACCGCTAAATGGCAAACCAGACAGGTGATGTAGCTATGTTTTGAATGTATGGTTAAGATAAAACACGTGAGCAGAGCGGAAGACATCTACAAACAAGCGCTTCTTTCCTTAGCGATAAGTTGTAAGAGAAGCAGGAAAAATAAATATCAAAGCCTTAACCTCTCTTCCTCTCGCTATCCGCACTTCATGACGTCATCTCTCATAGCAGGCACAGTCACCACACCCGTCACACATCCCCTCACGCGTTACCCCGCAGGGTCTTAAAAACAAGGGCTGCCAACAGTGTGATTCCCCTATTTCCCTGAGTAACTTTGTGCCAAAATATGCCTAAATCATTCGCAAACAAAGAACTCACTACTGTAAACGATTGTTTTTCCAAGAGTGTTCACACTGAGTATTGCTGAAGTAGGAAAATGTCCCTAAAATTAATCGTTGCGCCGCCTTCAGCTCGTCTAGACTGGTTACAAGGTCACTGGAGCATCACTCACAATTCTTAGTAACACTTATTATTGTAAAGTTGGATCAAAGCCATTAAGTATAACGCTGTAATTTAAATAGGTAGGAAAGCGTGTAGTTTATTCTTCTTTTTTTCCCCTGTATTTATTTATTTTCCGTTTTATTTTCTCTAGTACAGTAATAAGAGAAGTATTGTATTCTAACAAACAATTCGATACGGTGACTTCACCGGAAATACACGTTTTGATGCACCATGAGCCCAAATAAGTATTTTTACTTTCTCTACTACGTATAGCAATACACCCAAAAATTCGATATCGAGATTGCACCAGAAATATATGTTTTAAGTCCACTGAATTCAAAAAAAATTATTACAAAAATTGTTACAAAAAGTCCGCGTTGTGTCTGTGAACAGCATAACTAAAAAATCTTATGTGTTCCATTCACAAAACTTTTTCTACATCTCTCTAGCAAATTATTATTAAAAAGCTTATTCTTCTATCTACTTCATGCTAATTGAGATAAAAATTAGCTTCCCTGTAGGTAGGAGGGAAATAAGAGAGTAATAAGGCTAAACGAGCCAAATCTTTTAAAAAGCTGGTTGCTATGTGATTGCAATTTCTGAGTATTGCCAGGAGTTGACAAATTCCCGCATGAAAAAAGTATAAAAGTATGTAATGTCTTTTAACGAGATCTACACTTTTTAGTGTAGTAAGTTGTCTGGCTCTTACGGTTTGCCAGTTAAGCAAAATTCATTCAGAATAAAGAGGTCTTCAGAGGATATTCCCAGAAAATTGAAGATGTATATTTTATTTGTCATGTAAATATCTTTAATATACGATATTTTAATCAAAATCGTTGGAGCCATTTTTGAGAAAATCAACATTTTTGAAAAGTGTTCGATGTAAAGGGTAGCTGGGTTGGGGAGAATTTTCTTAAACATCTTCGTATCCCACCCTTGGGAGATACTAAACTTAAATTAATAGACTATATATACTGCTTACTCTTTCAATGAAATGTGTGTGTAGGAAGTAAAAGAATAAGGCTTTGTAGGGTTAACTTTTTGAAGAGTGAGTAGAGATTGTCATGTGAATGCCACAATAGGATTCTCCCTATTTTTTTATTTTCTCAAAAATGGATCTGATGGTTTTGAAGTTCTCTTCATGTTGAATTATTTTGATATAATTAATAAACCGTCAGATATATACAAAATATTACAAAAATCTTATGTGTTCCACTCACATAACTTTCGCTACCTGTTCTACAAGTAAAACTATTTTTACAAAGATTTTTTTATTAAAATACGTCATGCTAATCAAGATAAACATTAGCAGAAATGGTCTTATTACTTGCTTCCTATAAGCAGAAGGGAAATAAGGGAATACACTAGGTTAAAGCGAAATCTTTTAAAGGCTGGTCGCTATGTGAACAACTGAACTTCGGGTCCCTTTGCATGACAAAAGAGAGGTGAAACGAAGATGACTTACAGTCTGAGAAAAGTTCAAGTATGAGTAGTTTAATGCTGAAACCAATAATAACGAAAGTCTCGGAAACGGCTAACTTTACAGAAAAACGGTATGTGACGTAAATAATGTGTTTTAACGAGGTCTCACTTTGTGTGTAGGGAAGTAAAAGTCAACCAGAATAAAGAGGTCTTCGGAGGCCATTCCCAGAAAATTCAAGATATACATTTCGTTTGTTATAAAAATATCTTAAACATATGGCATCAAAATTGTGAAAGCCATTTTTGAAAAAATAAAAATTTTCGAATTATGCTTCCATACACAGACATGAATCTTTTTTCTAAAATGTATTATTATTATCATCATCATTATCATCATCATCATCATCATCATCATCCAGGGATCCTTAAAAATCCTTTTTCTGGTGAAATCCCGGTATCGAAATTTTGAGTGAAATACAATACTTTCACCATCTACTGCATACATTGTACATATGTGGTAGAGAAAGTAAAAAAAAAGTGTGAAAAATATCAATTTTACTCTTGACCTCCCTTAAAAGAAATCGATAGCTGTACCTCTATTCGATGAGTTGCAATATGAAATCGTTCCAGGTCCAGTTTATTATGGAATCCGTAGTTTGCCAAGGCCTGTTCAGCAATTTAAGTTCAGCGATCAATACATGTATAATCTTTGATGTGAAGATCATGGACACAAATACCAGATAACTAGAAAATAAGCATTTTACTTCCAAGAGTATTTTTCAAATATGAATGATAAAACTTGAACAATAAGCATCTATATCTTGCGGAAGCTGAATTTGCAAGATAAAGCGTATGAAGAGCGATAGCACGCGGAGAGGAATTGTTTATTCCATTGTGTTGGTCAGCCTGCTGTGCTACCCAAGATTATGTGTCGGGACGAATATAAGCACAGGCTATGCCTCTCGGATACCAGAACCAATCTGACGGTCTTAAGAGATGTGAGTGCCAAGTGTTGAAACATAAAACTTATTTAACTGTGTATTCCTCAGTGGACAAATAAAATGACAGAAGGTAAGTTATGTGACATTATGCATGATAATATATATATATTTCCGTTGCAATTAATATTGATTTCATACAAATGGTCCTTCGATTTGGAGATGACGAAACACTGTGAAATTACGCAGGGACGCCAGAGGCTTCAAGAAGAAAGGGAGCATTAGATTGAGGAGGCTGTGGAATAATAATAATAATAATAATAATATTATTAATAATAATATTATTAATAATAATAATAATAATAATAGTGGCCCACCTCGGTAGTGAGTTTGCCTCACATTTAAGAAGTCGCGAGTTCGAATCTCACTTAGGGTGAGTTCCCCGAATAAGGTTTATTTGTTTGTTTTTCTCCTTTTTTTTTTTTTTTTTTTTTTTTTTTTTTTTTTTTTAAGGGGTTTTCCCCTTATCCTAAGGTCTCTGTAGATCCGAGATCATTTGAGCATCATTTCACCGATTTCGTTTATCGTCCGATATGACCATCGAGATTAAAAGACGTAAGCTACCACAAATAAATGATTATAATAATAGTAATAATTTCGCGACGAAACAGTGTGCCTTTGCTTCCTGTAGATGCGCTTTCTAGATATCGCAACTCCGTGTTACTAGCAAATACCGCCTTACTTACGTGTTGATGATCCCAAACCGCGAAACGTAGTCCAGTGTTGAGGGCCCTAAGCCTCAAAAGGTTGGCGAGGGTGCGAAGCGAGATAGGGCGTAGCCGAGAAGACTGCGCGTCTAAAATCTAATAACTTCTGGCTGTTTTCATTGCTACGTTCATTGTGTTTACATAGACATACTACATTTTAATGTGGGATTGAAATCGATTTGAGCACAGTATCGTATCGAATACGCTTGGAAACGCGGATTCAAATCGTGTTAAATCTTGGATCGATCCTCTTAAAAAGTGGGATAAGAATGAGAGCGGACCAAAATATGTTGCATGGAAACATTTCTGTATTAAAATCGTTTTGAATATGGTAAAGAAACTCTTCTTCTGCTATACTCGTTGCACTCGGTAGTCATTTATTAATATATTTTTACTTTTTCTACACGTACTATGTACATAGTGTATAGAGAAGGGTTTGCATTCCACCCAAAAATTCGATACCGGGATTTCACCCGAAATAGACAGTTTAGGAACCCATGTATAAAAAAAAAAGCATTTTTAGAAAAAAGGTCTCCGTGTGTCAGTGGGTCTGTGAACACAATAACTCTAAAACAAAAAGTCGGTAAAATACCAAACTTAGTATATAAGGTTAGTATCTTCCAAGGATGTGATACAAAGATTTTGAGGAAAATTCCCCCACCCCAGACTACCCTTTTCATGAAAAAAAAAAAAAAAAAAATCGAACATTTTGATTTTCTCAAAAATGGCACGATTTTGATTAAAATACTGCATATAAAAGATTTTACATGGCAAATAAAATTTCTGGCTTGAATTTTCTGGAAATTGCTTCTGAAGACCTCTTTATTCTGGATGAATTTTGCTGGATTTTGCATTACTAGTAAACTGTAAGAGATAGACAAAAACTTACTACACAAAATGTGCAGAACTCGTTGAAACACACAATAATGTCATACAATTTTTTCATGGAGTTTACCATTTTTGATATATTCCTTGTTATTGGTTTCAGTTTTTAAATATTTAATGTCAACTCCTGACAATGCAAAGAAACAGATTTCTTCCACATGGCGACCAGCTTTTAAAAGATTTGTCTTTATCATTTTAGCCTAGTGTAGTCCATTATTTTCCTTCTACTTAAAAGAAAACATTTCTGCTAATGTTTATCTCTATTAGCATGGAGTAAACAGAAGAGAAAGCTTTTTAACAATAATTTGTTACAGAGATGTAGAGAAAGATATGAATGGAACACATCAGATTTTTTAAATTAACAGAACCACTTATGGTTTCTATAGTTTGCAATGTATTCTCAAATATAATTATTTAACATCAAAACTGACAAGTAATATAATAACAAATATATGTTTAACAGGTTTGCCATCACAATTAAAAGTTGAATGGACGAATAAAATTATTCTCAGAGCTTACATATTCAAAACAATCTCAATTCATATTGAGTTTAACATGTGAAACATGGATCGAATTGAACTCAAATTGAGTTCAATTCCTCATGGAAACGTAACATTCTATGGAACTATAGGTATCGAAGAAACAATACAATGATAAATAATAGCAATAATAATAACAGTATTCCCTATACTTCTCACACTTTTTGGCATGCTTTTAAGTGTAGCCCAACGTTGAGGGCCCTAAGGTGCAAAATGTAGCCAAGGGGTGTTTCTTAGGAGAGAAGTGGAGCAGTTGCAAGCTACTACAGAATGGCGACAAACTGGGCGACTAAAATCTCAATATTCTGTGCAACAAGTATGGGAACGGGTAGTGCGGGTTAGCGAATCTGCCTCACAGTTGAGTGGCAAGTTTGAATCTCATTTAGGGTGAGTTAACTGGATAAGGTTTTTTTTTTTTTTTTCAGGGTTTTCCCTTATCTGGAAAGATGAATGTTGAGTAACTAAAAGCTTAATGGACCCTGAGATCATTTGAGCATCATTTCACAGATTTCATTCATCGTACGATATAACCAATAGTTAAAGGATGTTAGGCTAATAAAAAAAAGTATGTGAAAAGCAGTGTTTTTAATTTATTTTTAAAATTGTTTTTAGCCACTCACATAGCAGTAGGTGAATAAGACATGCATTCCATTAAAAAATTCAGTATTGAGGTTTTACTAGGAATATATATTTTGAGGCCCTCTGTGTCTTTTTTTATAAATACAGTACCAGAGTCTGATCAGGACTCCGGCACTGTATACCCTACTTTTATTTACCTTTTTCTTTTTTACTTTGTTTTGCCGTATTATTACTGGTTTCTTACTTTTACAACACACACATATACACAAACATGCCCAAGGCGGGACTCAAACCCATGATCCCCAGCGCTACGAAGCACCAAAGCAGGACGCCTTGGCGAGCGCGACCATGGGGACCGGCTGTCTTAGGATACAGCTTTTTAGAAAGTAGTCTGTGAGTGAGAAAACACTATAACTGAAAAACAAAAGATAAATACCAATTTTAGTATTTAAGTTCAGTATGTTCCAAAGATTCAGGTGATTTTCAGCAATATCCCCCACCCTACACTATCCTCTACATAGCCAGTTTTCCAAATTTGCTGTTTTCTCAAAAATGACTCCTAATGATTTTGATTAACATAGGTTCCAGATATAATCTTGGAAGTTCTTCTCGTTCTGAAGA
This sequence comes from Hymenopus coronatus, assembly GCA_030762935.1. NCBI lineage: Eukaryota > Metazoa > Arthropoda > Insecta > Mantodea > Hymenopodidae > Hymenopus > Hymenopus coronatus. Next base: position 60,255,654 of record CM060899.1, read on the forward strand.
AATTTATAATTTTGTTTAACTGGTGAACAGTGATAAGCAAAAATATATTACCCAGAAAATCCCTTTTTGTGGCATAAGTCATTTCTGAGATAGGTCAGTATTTGATCCTCTTTGAAGCCCTGATGCTATGCAATTGTTTTTTTTTCTCTACAAAGTTCATGGTTTGTAGGTAGAGAAGGTATTGCACTCCACCCAAAAATTGAATACCAAGGTGCACGTTTTAGGGTACCCTGCATCCAAAAAAAAAGAGGGTGTGGGTGTGCGTGAAAACATGTTAACTCAAAAATGAAAAATTGTTAAAATACCAAACTTGATTTAAGTTTAGTATTTTCGAAAGTTGAGACACTTAAGATTTTTATGAAAATCTTCCCAATCCAAACTACACATAACATGGAGAATTTTTTTTAAAATGTTGATTTTCTCAAAAATTGCTCACATGATTTTTATTAAACTATGATTAAAATGCAATATGATTTACATGCCACACCAAACTACCCTTTTCAAGGAATATTTTTAAAAAATGTTTGATTCTAACAATTTTTTTAAAAATACCATATGTTTAAGATATTTCCTGAAATGTATATCTTGACTTTTTTGGAAATGGCCTCTTTAAAATATCTTCATTCTGGATGACTTCTGCATAACTGATAAAAGACAGACAACATGCTATTATGCAAAAAATGTAGATCTTGGATAGGTAGAGTCAGACTGAAAACTTCAATGCCTCACCGGGATTTGAACCACAGATCTCCCAGTCTCTAGTCGGTTGCTCTTCCACTGAGCTACCATGGCAACATGCCAGCATAGCACTGATGACTCGCATGTTTCCCAGTAAACCACAAGGTGATCTCAAATTATTTTGAGATGACAACCCGAATGGCGACTCACAAAGTTGTATGTGCTTAAGTCCCAGAATTCATAGCATAGCCAACCATTATTATTTCAATGCTATGCCAGCATGTTGCCATGGTAGCTCAGTGGAAGAGCAACTGGCTAGAGACCGGGAGATCCGTGGTTCAAATTCTGGCTATGGTATTGAATTTTTCAGTCTGATTCAACCTATCTAACCCCTGTTCTACACATGGCTTGTGTGAAAAAACAATTAAACCAATACCTATTTACGTTAGTGTAGATCTTGTTAAAGCACACAGTTTATATTAGATACATTTTTGTGAGTTAATATTTCCGAGATATTCCTTGTTATTGTTTAAATTTTCTATTGTTTTTCTCAACTGGGAAATTGTCATTCATTTTTCTTTCTTTCCCTTTTTTTTTATATTATTGCTTTAGCCTATTGTATTTCCTTATTTCCCTTGTGCTGAGTATAAATAAATAATTAGACCATTTCTGTTGGTTTATCTTGATTATCATGAAGTAGATATAAGAATAAGCTTTTATAATAGTTTGTTGCACAATAGATAGAGAAAGTCATGTGAATGGAGTACATCAACTTTTTTTAATGTGCATAAATTTCGGAAACAGAGAGTCCATGACAATTTTCTGTTTCTTGTCTTAGAGGTTTGCTAATATATATATTAATTTCTTTCTTGTGTTAAAAACATTGGGAATAAATAATGAAGTTAGTGAGATAGAGTCAGACTGAAAAATTGAATGCCATAGCCAGGATTTGAGTTTTTCAGCCTGACTCTTATCTCTCCAACTTCTGTCCTACACATGGCTGGTTGAAAGAAACAGGTATTTCACATGAATAATGTTGTGTATTCTGTCTTTGTAGTGTCCATCTTGTAAACCTTTAAACCATGTGCTTGTTTTTGTTGATCTCTTTCCACCAAATGGTTTGGATTCCAATGGATTTAGCTTAAAGTTATAATTAAGTTTGATGAAGTTGGTGATAGTGATCTGGTCTAATCATTTGGGCTAATTACTACAATGTTTGTAACACTAAATCACTTACTCTACTGAAGAAACAGAAAATATGTTTTTGGAATAATTGCTCTCATCATTGTCAAAAAGTCCACTATACTATATGTAACAAATGTTTTTATTGATTCACAAATTGGTTATAAATGAAGTGTACAAGTTTTTTGCTACAAACAGTTTATTTGATGCTTCGATGCAAAGACAGTTAACAACTTTCTCCTCAAGCCACTGCTGGCATGCCACTACACACTATACTACACACCCCATCCTGGATTTCTTCCTCCTTTTATAGTTAGAAAATTATATAATAGAATTTCCTGGAAGCTTGTGGAAACCGAAGCTTTTCGAAGAATCTAAACGTATTGCATTCTAAAGCCTCCGGTTACCTGCAAGCTGTACTTTCCTGTGCATTTCAAGGCCTCCTACTCGCACACCAAGGCAAGGCTGACAGTGGCAGCACATGGACGATACGATCACATTATTATATTAGTAATGAGGTTATATGGGGTGGTGCAGATAAAAGCAGCCCATGCAAGTATAAAGGAAATACAGTGAAATTACAGAAATAAAGAGCTGAAATGGAGATATCATTTATTTATTTTTACAATGAAGAATACACTTATAGAAGATTTTGAAAGTGATCCCCTGAGCATCAATACACAGCTGTGCATGTTTATTGTGTGTAGATTTGTTTCATAGACCTCACTCTTCAAAATGTTAAATCCGACGAACTTTGTGGCCACAAATGTTTGTTGACAGTTTGTTCCTCAGAGAAGGCATCATGGACTCGTTCCAGGGATAGGTGCCTTAGATGTGCAGCTTGTTACCCCATCTTGTTGGAAGAAGCAGTATTGTCTTTCATATTCAGTGCACTGAGCACAGTATGCAACTGATCAAGGGTAATGTCAAAGAATATCTGCCCAATGTTGCATGTTCCTGTTACATTAGACCAAATGCCAATTTTTTACTTTCTCTACACGTACTATGTACATAGTGTATATAGAAGGTATTGTAATGCATCAAAAAATTCAATACCGAGATGTCACCAGAAACATATGTTTTGAGACCCCCTGAAGCCAAAAAAAAACATTTTTAGAAAAATGTCCATGTGTGTGTGTGTGCGTGTGTGCGTGTGTGCGTGTGTGCGTGTGTGCGTGTGTGCGTGTGCTTGTGCTTGTGCTTGTGCTTGTGTGCATGTGGTAGCATAGCTCAAAAATGAAAAGACTGTTGAAAACCAAACTTGGTATTCAAGTTTGTTATCCTCCAAGGATGTGATACGAAGATTTGCAAGAAAATCCCCCACCCCCAACTACGCTTTACATGGAAAAAATTTCGAAAATTTTGATTTTCTTAAAAATGGTTCTTAACAATTTTTATTAAAATACCTTATATTTAAGATATTTACTTGCCAAATAAAGTGTATATCTTGAATTTTTTGGGAATAGTCTCTGAAGACTACTTTATTCTGGGTGAATTTTACGGAATTTTGCATAACTGCTAAACCGTAAAAGATACACAAAAACTTACTACACAGAAAATGTAGGGCATATTAAATCACACAATTTATGTTGTATGTATTTTTTTTGTGGAGTTGATCATTTTTGAGTTATTCCTGGTTTTTGATTTCAGCTTTGAAAAACATACTTTTTTCACACAGAATTTGTTAACTCCTGTCCATACAAACAAAGAAACTTCAGTCACATAGCAACCAGCTTTTGACTATCATTTTAACTTATGGTACTCCCTTATTTCGCTTCTACTTACAAGGAAGCAAGTAATAAGGCTATTTCTGCTAATTTTTTTCTTGATTAGCACGAAGTAAATAGAAGTATAAGCTTTTTAACAATAATTTGTTTCAGAGATGTGGAGAAAGGCATGTGAGTGGAACACATTAGATTTTGGAGTGGTTACTGACAAAATGATAGGGATCTCCATTGTCCAATACCTCGTGTTCTATGAATTCACATGTTGGGAAAGGTGAAACTCATGATGTAAGGAAAGGGTCTAACAAACCATCATTGATGTTATTCAAAAACACATGCATTAACATACATGTTTCTGACTGCCATTCTCCCGTAATTGATGCATGATACACAATATGTCTTCAAATTAAGACTTTTCAATATCTGCTGGAAACTCCTCCTACTGACATGCACCTGTTGGACCAATTTATGTGTAGACTTCTTTGGGCTCTGAATAATTGTTTGGCAAATGTCTCAAGATGCGCCAGTTTTTATACAGACTCTGTATTGCTCTCTTTGCTGCTTGTCATCTATCCAGATACTTTACCCCCAAAATTTTGTGAGTTTCCTTAGTCAAACCTGCTTTCACATATGCTTCCACAATTTCAATTCTTTCTTCTATTGAGAAAGTCATTTTGCTGAGTGCAAAGAAATGTCTAGCATCACTGGTGAAATAAACTGAAATGCTAACAATTATAATTGCATAAAACTGTTCATTGTAGCATTGCTGAGCAAGAATATATACAGGCTACTTTTAACTGCACCACCTGTATTAAGCCTGGGCATTTCACTAGTTGAAGTGCCAAGAAACCCAGCATTTTTACGCCTACTTTGAGTTATTATTTACAGTACATCAATTAAATCTGCCGAAAAGTTTTGGGACAATCTAAGAGCATTGCATTCAAGGATTTCTCAATAAGTAAGAAAATAGTCATAATTTCGTATTAATATTTTTATTTTAAATATACAACAAGTTTCAAATATGAGCTTGAAAAAAACTGTGTAAAGCTGCTTACACCCCATTCATTCAAAGTTCGAAAAACTCTCCCTTGGAATTAGAATTTTCCACAGCTTCATTTGTATCCTGAATTTCAGCTTCAGTTCATAGAAATCGAGGAAAATGCAGCATTTTAACATTTAAGAGCACAAATGTAACAAACAGATCATCACCTTCAAAGAAAATGGCACGACTACCCGAGATGGCGCGACTACTAAATATCCTAAAAGGTCGTGGAATTGCATTAAAAGCGTTAGAAATATCTACCTGAGCTATGCTCGGGCATGGGCCTCATGAACATTTCGCACGGCCCGGGCTATACTCGGGCTCGGGCTCGGGCTCCAGTGTGTTATGGCCTACCAAGGGTAGGCTATTTACTGTTAAAACAGCTGAAAATTTCAATGCCATCCCACGTGAGCTACTGTGATAACATGCTGGTATGACATTGAATCCTCTTCCTGATTTGTGTTTATACCCGGTTAACCAACAGTTATGTTTCATAACTTCAGAGAACACCTTAATGGCAACTTACATATCGTAAGTATTTAGCATCTGGGTAATATTCACATAGTTATGGATAATTGTAATTTTAAGTTAAATTGCATTTGAATAGTGTGTAGAAGCGATTAAAAATAAATTATAGTATGTAGAGAAAGTTAGGTTAATGTAGTAGTAGACACTTTTTGTGAAATTCTCAGTTGATTAGAAGCAGAGTAATTAAAGAAGAAATGTATTTTACAGGTACAGCAGTACAGATTCTAATCCCCAAGGGGAAGAACAACTTTGAATTGGACAAGGCAGCGTTGGAGAGAATTCTCATGCAAGATGACATTAAGAATAAAAATGTTGCCGTCATCTCAGTTGCTGGAGCTTTCAGGAAGGGAAAGTCATTTCTTCTTGGCTTCTTGCTTCGATACCTCAGTGCAAAAGTGAGTATTTCTCACTGACACATTAATTAATTGTAATTTTGCTGTAAATAAACAGGCAGTTAAAGAAGAGTAATGTGGAAGCATGCCTCAACAAGATTCAATGAACAAGGTATGTGTCTTCTATAGTTAGTGGTACCATGCTAGCCTCAAGTTCAGCCCTGGGCAGTTGGTAAACAGAGAAAAAAATGTGACATCTCCCCATTTCACCTGGAGTTATCGAGACTATTGCTCACTATGTAAAGTACAACAGAGGCGTAATTAGTCAATTTAAAGGCAAGTCACTAAGTACCAAAATATGTCTTACATTCTTTCTTCCTCAGATTAGACTTTACAAACTTATTTTGGGCATATAGTAGAATGCTGACATCTTTTTTTCAACTTAAATTATCAAAGTCAGACTTAATTGTAGACACAGAGAGACCCAGTATTGATAAGAGTATCATCATTCAAAACTTTAGCATGTTTTCTCTTAGTATAGTTCAATTTACAAAAGAATTGCTCACATGTATATGTGGAACCAATACAGATTCCAAAATATCTCAATTTGGGGTATGCATCGGCTGGCCACATTTGGTAAATTTGCAAGCTGTATTTCCCTGTTGTTTTAAAGGAGTACTGCTCTCTCATATAATAAATTATAATTGTAACTGCAATGGGGCTTCTATTACATTGAAAACATGGGCTACAAAATAGTTGCATATATTTTTTTTTACTTTCTCTAGCGCATATGTGCAACAGACGTAGTAGATAGAGAAAGTATTGTATTCCACCAAACATTTGATACTGAGATCTCACTGGAAATAAATGTTTTGAGACCCCCTGAATAAAAAAAAAGCATTTTTAGAAAAAGGTCAGTGTGTGCAGGGTTTCTCAACCTTATCCATTTAATGTCCAGTCATAGTAAGTCATTATGTGCCCCCCCCCCCCCTCTCAGTACTTGAAGGGAAGATAGTGAGCACAGCATGTTTAAATAATCATAGTTTTACAAACCGAATATTTAATCAGGTTAGTGCCTGTAACTCCTATTTTAAGCATAGGGATACCTAACAGTATTTTCTTGATCAAGTGAAATTTCTAGTTAGCAATTTCACCACTATATGCCATGATGACAAGGGATCAATTCATTGCCCATAGATTGCATCAAAGGAGGAAATCATGACTTGCACTCATGAAAACTATGAATCTGATCTTTCTAGATATTAGAGTGTTTTACTACAAATAAATATTACATGGGACCAATGGCTTTACTTCCCTTCCAAAGGAAACTATGTTAAGGATTTTTACGTCTGAAAAAATCCATCACCCTCTGCCGGGTTTGAAGCTTGGTTATTAAAGGCAAGCATGGTAAACACCACATCATGGAGGGCAACTTACATTAAATCAACCATTAAAAGTGACAATTCATTAATCACGCTTGCTTAAGAACCAGTTTAGTAATTAGGTCACTATTATGTCAGTGAGACAGTTAATTGTGTTTTGCCTTGATTAGACCTCGTATGTTTGGTTACAAATTTGACAATGCATAATAGAGATCACTCACAACATTTAGCACACAATACTCTTGTTGTAATTACCAAATTGAGAATCTTGACTCCAACAAATATCTGGATGAAAATGATACAACAATGGCCATTGCAACTTTGGCTATTTGAGGATAAAATGCAAAATATTTATCCAAATCTCCTACAGACCTAAGGTTTTAAAGTGATCAGATGTCAGAATCAGTTCTATGGCTTCTTAAAACATTTCTGGCAGTACATCGCTGTTGGCAGCAAGGGATTTCTGAAATTATTTTGTACACATTGACAAGAAAAGAAACAGGAAGTTAATAGGCCACCATTTTTCTTAATATTTAAAAAAGTACAATTTTTTTCAAGCTTGTGTACAGCATTTTACTAATTCCAAATTGTTTCTGCGACTTCTAACCCCCCCCCCCCTTTCCCCTGGTTGGAAATCTCTAATTTAGAGTATATTGATAATAAAGAATGCACTACACAAAACTGTGCATACCTTGTTAAGCTAGGCCAGACCATTAGGTACCAAAAATGTTTTTATGTGATGGTGGTGATGCTAATTTATTCACCATTTGGTAACTAAAATAATTCAATAGGCTTTGTCATGAACACATATCACATTTTTTACCCTCTTTATCAAATACTACTTTTAAACCATACCTTTAGTAGCAGTAATTTCAAATTTGCCCATTGTTTTTGTTAATTAACTATTAATTTATTAGACTTTCAAATAATCTGATACTTGAATTTTGCACAAATATACCCATTTGTAAAAGAATAATCAGTGTAATTGTATTGAAGTTTGAAGAATGGTACACAGAATTTGTGATATTTATATACTTTTTTGTTTTATAAAGGGTGCTGAAAACTGGATGGGTGATCCAGACCAGCCTCTCGTTGGGTTCAATTGGAAAGCCAGTCGAGACAGGGTTACAACAGGAATTTTTATGTGGTCAAAACCATTCTTCATGAAGCTGGCTTCTGGACAGGAGGTAATTATAAAAATTGCTTGTTTAAATAAAAAGTATTGCAGAGAAAGACTTGCCAGAAAATTTGTACAAAATGGTCATATCAATTTTGCATTAACACTCTTTAAAACAGCAATAAATATGTGGAATATAAACTGTGCTTTTCAGATATCTCCTTCTGTAGTTTCCCCTTGTGCCAGAGGCTATTGATGGGCACTATCAGTAAAAACTATCAAATTATTTGATAGTTTGGTTATTTGATTGTTACCTAATTATTCAGATCTAATTTAGTTTTAAAATTTTATTATACTAATGGTTGCTTAGCAATCCACAGGCCCCCAATCACTTTTCAAGTCGCTTCTATTGATGAACTAATACAGATATGATGTCAACCACATTCCAGAGAGTATAAATAAAATATTTATTTTCTTTGTTAAACGCTTTTGGCAACTGTTCATAAGCATTACACTAAAGAATGCTACATACCAGCTACCAGACACAAAATATATGTAGTTGATGTACTGAGCACTAAGGCATATGGTTTGTTCTAAACATGTACACTATATTGTTAATACTACCAGAGAATTCATCATTCAGTTACCCAGTGGTGGTGGTTGTTTTACTTGTAAATAAAAACAAAACATCAATTTCAAACCTTAACACAACCTCCCACATGAAGCTTATAATGTCAGCTATGTCTTACATTCAGTTCAACCCAAACTATTGATCAACTTACTGCAAATCACTTTTCAAAATGTTTTGAATTTTACCATTAGCCTGTACATATATTCTGGCCATATTGTCATTTGTAGTAAATAATCCAGAACAGTTTACAAAAAATACAGATATTTATAAGAAAGAGACCAGACATAGGATATAGACCAACAAATAATTTGTAGTCATTCCGAAAAGAAGTCTACTACAAAGGAATAGTTGTTTAATTCACTAATTCACTCTCCTATACAAGAATTGCAAATGAACAAAAACAAGTTTAGATCAGAATTAAAAAGATACCCTATTACTCGATCTTCTATACAGACTTCATTCAATTACAAAATATTGGTAATAATGTAACATTGTAAATATAATAAGCATGAATTTTCTAAGAATGCATGTATACGAGTGTGTTTTTAATAATGTAACATTGTAAATATAATAAGCATGAATTTTCTAAGAATGCATGTATACGAGTGTGTTTTTGGAAACGGTGATGTAATTGTAAATTATGCAAAATTGACACCTATGAAAATTCACTGTCAGAGTTATTATTTGTAAATAAATGTGTTAATAAGTATGAATAAATGTAATTCTTGACTTGATCTACATCCTAGAGGTTGGGCATAGATTCTAATCTCAAAATAGGATCTACAGATTGCAATGTTATGTGTATGAGTGCGCCTGTATCATTTAGCTAAATTTAGGGCTAAGTATGACAAATACAGAGTAAGAACTAATAACTAAATCAAGGTCTCCTCATATTGTAAGAGAATAATCTTGGCATACTTGCCTCAAATCAAATGGATACAAAATAATAAATACAATATAACCTCAAATTTCTGAACCATAACTGCACATAATTCTGAAAGAGCTATACCTTAAGAAGGGAAACATATTTCTTTATGTATCTTTAGTTAAAAAATACAGAGTTCCTTTTCATAGTTAAATTTGCTTGTCCAATTGAGAAATGGTATGCTTTCATGATTTAATATTCATGTACCTAAATAATTCTTACTTTAATTAATAGATAATAACTGCAAGCAATTACGCATTTTATTTGTAAAATAATATATACACTAAAGTCTTTTTTATATTACTCTAGTGCTAGAATGCAGGTTACATCATACTTTGAATCTAAATCATTTTATCTATGGTACTATAGGGGGTCGGGGGGTCGTAATCAGTAATTTTCTTAGTTTCTTTATGCAATAATAAAAAGTCACAAGTGACGTAAAAACGTTATTCATTGATTGGCACACTAATAAGGAAGGAAATATGAACGATGATCATAACCAGGCCAATCAGGAGTCATTATTAAACATCTAATATTTTGCATTCATCATTGTCAGGGCACAGTTGAATGCGCCGCCATGTCTGTCTGCTTGCCCGCCTGGGCATTTCGGGAGTGATCATTCAGAAGATGCGGATGATCTCTCTCTTCAGTTCAACAGAATGCATCAACACATTTTCTTTTAAATAGGATCATAGCCAGTTGTCACACATTGTCAGGTTGGGGCTTCTTGGAGGCCAAATGAGAGGTCCATTTTGTCCAATTCATATAAGAAAGCTGGTATTTAACCATTCCTGAACTGGAGCCCAGAAATGCCCTGGGGCTCCATCTTATTGAAGAACAAAGGTATTAAGAATACCAACTCTGTCAAGTTTTGGAGCCAGCCATTGGGACAACATTTTGAGAATGTGACCAGCCCAGCCAGTCACAGAGGTCTGATAATAATTTCACTGGTAACACTGGCCCACATCAACATGAGGGGAATGTTGAATTTCTTCAAAGAAGTGGGGGTAATGTTTATATTTGGTCCAAACATAAACATTACATGAACGAGAGTTGAGAATCACAGCGCATTCGTCAGTCATCAAGACGTTACGATGAACTGCTAAGGTCGGATAAGCAGAAAGTAACATTTCACATGCAATATTTTTTAGGTCTTCCGCTGTGTTTTGCATCCAATACAGAGCATGTTGAGAAAAGCTTTCTTTTCCAGTTTCTGGAGATTGGCTTCACTGGGAGCTGCTTTATTAAACAAAGAAAGAAGTTTTCTCTGATTTCTACGTATGTTTTGCCAGTCTGTTATTTTTCACTAACGATGAAGTTCCTCAATTGTATATTTGCTTGCATCGGCTTTTGCTTACAACACAAACAGCATTTCATATTGGCATCAACAAATAAACCCCTGAAAGAAAATATTAAATATTGATAACATCAACAAACAAACCGTGAAAGAAAATATTGATAACATCAACAAATGAACCCTGAAAGAAAATATTGATAACATCAACAAATAAACCCGTGAAAGAAAACTTTGGCTTGCCGCTATAACATAACAATGCCCTTGCTTTACCGGAAAATGCAACAAAAAGCATATGAAGGGGAAAGATATCCTTCTCAACCTATGAATAGTTTTTAATTAGTTTTCAGTTTCGGAAAGTGAGTTATTTCAATATTACCCGATTGCACATTTTGTGAAAATAAAAAATGTTTAAATCTGAATGAAAATCTGAATGAAAATCTGAATCATTTGATTAATTTCCAAATGTATTGAAAATGTTGCAAAAGATCTATACAACCATTTACCTTACTCAATCAAGGAATTGCAAGAAGAAGTGAAAAAAATTAATGCAATAAAGATTTACCTGATAAAAACATGCTTTTTACTCAGTTGATAAATACAAAACGGAACAAAGATGAGTGATTTATAATTTTATTTTCAAACATTTGTTTACTGTAATTTGTTAGCTATTTTGTGCAGGTACTTTTATCTGTATTTAGTTCTACTTGTTAAATTGGTAATTTAAACATATGTTTTTTAACTCTTGTCAAATTGACGATGCTTAATTTATCATTAGCTTTCCAAAATTGTTTAATAGCTATTTTATGTATGAATATCTTCTCGAACTGTATTTATATCAACTTGTTTAATTGTTTAACGTAAATATCTATTTTATCCACTGTAAAATTGACGATGCTTTGTAAAAATATTACAAATGGCAGAATAAATCAAACTCAAACTCAGCCAATATTTCTGTATTGAAATCTTACAGTGAATAAATTAGAGTTGGTTTTGAATTTCTAGATATTTATAAGTAGGTATTATTATAATACAAGTTATGTAATATTGGGAATAGCATGAAGATTTAACATTTTTATATGTTACATTACTGAATATGTTTTTTCTCATAGGTGGCAGTGCTGCTAATGGACACACAAGGAACATTTGATAGCAAGAGTACAGAAAAAGAAAACTCAACTGTCTTTGCACTAAGCACTATGCTTAGCTCAATTTTGATCTATAATATATCAGAAAACCTGTACGAGTGTGATCTCTTGCATCTGCAGGTAAGCTGAAATTGTAATGTATCTGCTAAGTATTGGATTTTTTTTTTTTTTTTTTTTTTTTTTTTCATAGAATGTTTAGAAAGAAAATCTATCAAAATTAATTTTACCTCATTTACGTTTAAGAGATGAAAGTATGTGACAGAGAAAGAGGACTAATGCATAAACATGGGTTCAGAAATATTTCAATCCTCCATTAAGAGTTCCTGTCTATTATTCTGCCTAATTGGATCAGGTAATACTGCAGCTATTATGTTCCAAATGGCTGCACGGTGTAAGGCATGGTATGTGAGAGTTGACCATTCTGGTATGGCTGGAGGTTTGCACTCCAAAGGACCAATTTTTAAATTTTCTTTTTTAAATTTATTTTAACGCATCTGCTCCGTTATTGGACATCATTGAATGTGTTAAATAGACACATTTATTTTCTTTATTGCTTTGAATAAACAAGCTAATTTTAAAATTTTCATAGTAATCTTGTGTACCAATTCATATTATCAATATTACTTCGTGTCCAAATTTTTTAAGATAATATGCTAATTCTTTTGCTTTGAATTATATTTTCTCAGGAAATAGGGTTATACCTATATTTATGTAAATTCAGTCTTGTGAATTCTAACTTTTCTCTTCTTATAGAGATTTGCGGAATATGGAAAACTGGCTCTAGAGAACACAGTGACACCATTCCAGAAGCTGGTATTTCTTGTGCGTGACTATCCTCTAGCTCGGGAATGGGGTGAAGCCGGTGGAAGAAATCTTCTTGAAGAAAGAATGCAGGTAAGAAACATGCTCTAAGGAGCTCATTTTAATTATATTTATATATTTATCCTGTACAAGCATTTACTATTTGTCCCACTGGCAAACCCTCGCATTAACTGTTATGTCATACACTGGACAGGCGCTGTGGAAAATCAGTATGTATTAAACAAATGTTCGAGTACAGTGATGTGTTGAATGTGTTCCCTTAATGTGTGCAATGCCCCATTACAGTAGGTGAGTTGCATGATTGTCACACAATATGTCTTCAAATTAAGACTTTTTCAATATCTGCTGGCAATTCCTCCTATTTACATGCCTGTAGACTTCTTTAAATGTAAATGGAGTTTTATTTAACTGCTGTGGTTTTCAGCATCCCATTCTATATTGGGCATGAAAATCCCCTTAATTTTGCTTGGAGGCCTCTCTATCATGGGATCAATGGCTTTACTTCCCTTCCAAAGGAAGCCATGCTAAGGATTTTTATACCTGAAATAATCCATCGTCCTCCGCCGGGTTTGAACCTGCAACCTTGGGTATATGAAGTTAGAATGGTAACCATTACACCACGGAGGGTGACGTAGACTTCTTTTGCTCTGAATAATTCTTCTGCGAATGTCTACAATAACTTCTGGTGTGCAAACAGAAGGAATTCTTTATCATTTTACATTTAGCACAGATCCATAGGTGTGTAAATTTTTATACAGGCTCTGTATTACTCTCTTTACTTGCAGTCCTCTATCCAGATACTTCACCCTGAACATTTCACAAGTTTCCTTAATCAAACCTACTTTCACATACACTTCCTCAATTTCAACTCTTTGTTCTATCGAGAAAATCATTTTGCAGACTACAAAGAGAAATATCTAACTTCACTTCACAGATGAAATAAACTGAAATGCTGACAGAAGAATGCTAACAATTGATAAATTGCATAAAATATAACTAGGACTTATTTCCGGGCTGTTTGCCATGGTCTGCTGGAGTAAGATGATCCAGACATTTTGTTCACAACTGCGGTGGATATCTTCAGTGGTGAGGTCAAAGTTTCTTCGGAGAAGGTTTCGCTGCATCTGAAGCACTGAGTGTCAGACAATGTCTGAAGATGTCCACCGCAAAAAATCTAGATCATCATACTCCAGCTGACCATGGCAGAACAGCCCGGAAATAAGCCCTAGTTATATTGACTCCAGCCGTGAAAGCCTACGTTCTCTCAATTGCATAAAACTTCCATTCTTATAGCATTATTGAGCATGAATTTATACAGCAGTTGAAATATTGCATTTGCATTCAAAATGGAGTTGGGCTACTTTTAACTGCGCCACCATGTATTTCTTGTGAATATTTATGTTGATTAACATAAAGTAGAAGCTTTGTATAGTAATTTATAGAGTAGCTTTGAAAATAAATGGTAATAGGCAGAGAAAATGTTTGCATGTTATACGTACATTTATTTTATGTGTGAAATTTTATACATTTGTTCAGGCGGAAAGTGAAGAGCTTCAGGTAGTAAGAGACCTGATTAAATCCAGCTTCAGTGAACGGAACTGTTTCCTAATGCCACCTCCTGGCAAAGCAGTAACATCCAGAGAAGATTTTGATGGAAAACTTAAAGGTATGTTGTTAGATTTTAAATGTTGCATACTGTTGGGGTGTTTTGTTAATATTGGATGAAAGAACCGCTAACTCCTATTGAAATGAAGACTGTGAGGTGTAATAGTGAACATCCTGATACTTTAAATTTCAAATTGAAGAAGTTAGTATGATATTTCTTTATTATCTGTAATACTGTACGTATATTCTTATAATTTTCTTATGCTTTACATGGGAGTTGCTATTTTTATTTGTCAAGTCTATCATACACCTTAACATCATGGTTGTATATGTTTAGTGGACCTTGCCTTACATGATGCTACTATTTTTTCCCCCTTTTTCTTATTTTCTATCTTGTTTCCTCTTCCATCTTGTTGATCGCTCTTATCAATTGCTCTCAATAAGTTACAAAATCCTCCTGATTACTAGTTTCTCCATCAGTTTTTTCTCATTTTCTTTGCCAAATTTGATCCCTCCATATCTTTGTTTGATTACAGTATAATATACAATAGAAATCTGTGTCAGCTTCTCTGCACATTGGCTTTTCTTACTTCGTCATCATGTCTTATGCCTATTAAGCTTTTAACCCCTGTTCTCGTCCTAGTTTATGGCATATCTCTATGTGCTTTTCCTTCTCCCAAACTATTTTTATTCCTTGTATATCTCCTTAAGGATATTTTCTCTTTTATACTGCTCAAAATATCTTATCTATCAATATCCTCTAGCCTTGATTCTACTCTTTTAATTAAATAGTTAATTTTTTTTTTTTTTTTAATTAATATATTGGTATTTAGATATTATCCATATAGCCAAAGACAATAACAATAACCAATTGAGAATAAATTTACAAATAACACATATGTAGTCTACAAACATATTTCAGTACATTACACAGAAGATTTACATTTAAATGTTAATATTTACATGGTTTAAAAATGCTATCATAGCAATATATACATGAACATTTTGAGTCGCAAGTAATTGAGCAACATTGCATGGAAGATGAATGCCTAATTTCACTATCTGATCCTGGAAATGTTGTATTGCTGTCCATAGTTTCTTGCATGCAAAGAAGATCGCAAACCTGTCCATCACTATAACCGAAGAAAGGAGTATCTTTAATATTAATCCTATTGAGATGTTTCGCGAAGCATCCATGATTGAATTTTAAATGGGCTATAGTTGTTATCATTTTCCTTGGGGCGTTCCTACTGTCGTACCACTGTTTTTCGGGTACGTCAGGATGTATTGAAAAATAATGTTTGCCTTTAAATTGTGCTGAATTTTTCCACCAGTTGTTCCAAGATTCCTTAACTTTATTTTTAACCAAGGGAATCAGATCACTTGCAAATGTATGTGGATATGATTGGCCAGGTCTCGTTGCAGATTTTGCTAAATTGTCTGCAATTATATTTCCATTTATTCCTGAGTGAGCTTTAATCCAAACTAATACTGTATATTTTCCCTTCGTTGTTAATTTCTGTATCATATTTAGTATGGCAAATCTAAGATGATGATTGCTCTTGCTTTGATTTAGTCCAGAAATACACTGTAAAGAGCTTTTGGAACCTGAGAAAACTAAAATTGTGTCTTCTTTCACAAACTGGGCATATGCTAAGGCTTTAAGTATTGCAAGAAGTTCAGCTGTAAAGAAGGATGATAAGGGGTTCAGTTTGAATAACTTCTTTTTATTCCTATTTAGGTCTATGTATGCACATCTGACATTTTCCTTATGTTTGGAACCATCAGTAAATATGTGAGCAGCATTAGTGTATTTAGAATTGAATTCATTAAAAATACATGTATTCTCAGGTGAATTATCTGTAAAAGGAACATTCAGATGCAGTAAAGGCTGAAGACAATAATACTGAACATTAAAACAAGGCAACTTTGTAATAGTAGACTTGTTTACCAGCACATTATACATGAAGTATTTTTATTTTGATATTTTTAGTCTGTAATGTGTTGTTGTATTATTTTCTGTGGCGGTTCCAGTAGAATTGGGAAAATACTGCTTTTGCAGAAGAAAGCTCTCTGTCAGGTCCCATTATAAACCTCCTTTTATTGAATTAAGTACTGGGTTGTTCAAAAAGAAAGAACAGATTTCAAACTTTTATTGCTTCCAAACTACAAAAGATAGAAGCATGATTCCAATGTTCATGGAGAGAGAAAAGTTTACAATTGGAATAGCGTAGGGGTAGAAGTTCCAATCACGGCTGCATTGGCGCTGTTGTTTGTTGTTGTATGTCTGTAGTGAAATGGCAGTGACACCTCAACAGAAATCATTTTGTGTGCTGCAATTAGCAAAGCCAGAGTCCATTGTTGCAGTTCAACGAGCATTTTGCCGTCAATTTAATAAATAATCATCGCGACACAAGCAAATTTACGAGTGGCATTGAAAATTCCTAGAAGATGATTGCATGTGCAAAAGGAAAAGCACGGGAGTCCTCGTACATCGGACGAGAATGTCGAGCATATTCGTACACTATATGAAAGGATCTCAAAGAAATCCACATCACGAGCAAGCAAACAATGGTATGGCAAGTGTTAAAATATCGTCTGCACCTGAAGCCATACAAACTGCAGTTATTGCGAGCATTGAATCCTGACGACCACAACAAAAGGTACGAATTGTACATTGGCATGTTAGAAGATGTGGAAGAAGACAATTTTACTCAATGATTAATGTTTTCCAATGACATTTTTTCTTGCAAGATGGTGCCCTGCCTCATTTCTCTTACCACGTCCGACGTTACTTGAATAACACGTTTGCAGGACGTTGGATTGCAAGAAGAGGAGCAAATCAACTTTATCGTCAGTGGCCTCCCAGGTCTCCAGATCTCACTCCATGTGATTTTTATCTATGGGGTTACGTAAAAGGCCGTGTTTTTATCCCTCCTATGCCTGGCACTCTTAATGATCTACGACATCGAATTGCTGAAGCTGTAAATTCGATAACTGGAGACCAGCTGATTCGTGTGTGGCAAGAAATGAGCTACCATTTTGACATATGTCATGTAACACACGGTGCTCATAGTGAATGCATATTATAAAAATGTAAACTTTTCTCTCTCCATGAACATTGGAATCATGTTTCTATCTTTTGTAGTTTGGAAGCAATAAATATTTTAAATCTGTTCTTTCTTTTTGAATAACCCTGTATTTTAACAATTGCAAATTTTTATTAATTGGATCTTCTGATTCAGATCTATGCTTACAGCAACATCAATGAGTATAGTTTGAGACATGGTTATTATACTAGGAGCCATTCTGACATATCTACCACATTTTAGATTAAGTAAGACAATTAAGTCATACTTTTATTTAGGTCCTAAACGCTCTAAGTTAGTACAGATAGAATTAAACTAATAGATAGAAGGAGATTTATAAGTTTATCAGTGGTTGTCTAAAATTCTTTTTATGCTCTTAATGAGTTTTTAAATGTAAATTTTTTTATGATATAAGGTTTTCTTTTATATGTTGACACTGCCAATGCCTGTATTGGGCCTAAGATAATGCATATACAAGAGCCATCCATAAAGTGACATGTTTTGACATAACTAAATGATAACAAAAGATATCAACACAAAACTTTATTTACAAAGATACAGTATAATTCTTAATGCAATCTGTTGCCCTCCATTGTGTAATGGTTACCATGCTAACTTCATATACCCAAGGTCTTGGGTTCAAACTCGGTGAAGGATGATGGATTTTTTCGGGCGTAAAAATCCTTAGCATGGCTTCCTTCGGAAGGGAAGTAGAGCCATTGGTCCCATGCCATAGATTTATGGCATGTAAAAGAAACTCAAGCCTGATAGAGAGGCCTCTGAGCAAAATTAAGCGGTCTTTCACGCCCAATATAGAATGGGACTCTGAGAACCATAGTAGTTAAAGAGCATCGGTAAATAACACGCCATTTTTAATTTATTTTTCAACATATACTTTTGCTGAATTTGTGTTTATTTGGGTTTTATTGTACCACCTTGATAAGTAGCAAGCTTTATGAAAAAGCAATATAACTTTCCATTCATTATTGCAGATATTGATGAAGACTTCAGAGACCATCTGAAAACATTTATCTCAAATTTGCTGTCAGCAAAAAACCTGATAGTTAAAAATATCAGTGGAAATAATGTTACTGCAAAGAACTTGCTGCAATATTTTTGCTCCTATATGGATATTTTTGCATCTGACATAATGCCAACTCCCAAAAACATTCTGCTGGTAAGTATTTTCTCATTATCTTTAGTAACATTTTACTCCCTTCAGATCATTTATTTTATGAAGAAAAATAGAATTTGAAGTTGAAACTTTTATGGCATGGCATACAGATTATGACTTATTTATATTAGAGGGAGAAAATTTATATAACAAGTCTATTTATGAATGTTGGGGCATAACTGGTATTAGCTTGTAAGTATATATTTTGGGTGTTGACAAAATTTTAGTCAGATATTCCTAAAAATATAACAGCATCTGCTGATGCAACTGCATCTGCCCATAACAACAAAAACAATAACATGTTATAATTCTATGATGAAAGAAAGGGTCTTTTTTTATGGAGCTTTATTGTACACATAATTAAGTATGTCATGTTAGGTCAAAAATGAAGTAATGTGTAAACTAGATTATATCCAATTGAGATTATAAATGGTATAGAGAATTTTTCACATTAGATGCATTACCTACTTCTAAGGGCATATACGGTTGAATGTTTTAATAGTGGCAACTATTTCTTATTTAGATACATAAAAGGTATGTTAAAAAAATCCTGGAACATGTAATTTCATGCCAATGGAATGTTGGAGTGAAATGCAGTTGGCATCCCTGCAGGTGTTTAATGTGTAACATCCAGAAGTTTCATTATTCTGTGTGTGTTAGTTATTGTTCAGTGCTGTATTGATTAGAACACTATGTTGCACAGTTTGCAAATTTTGAGATGGCAGAGTTAGAGGAGCAACACGTCTGCGTTAAGTTTTGCATGAAATTCAAGAAAACCTTTACACAGACACACCAAATGATGCAGGAAGCCTACGGTAATGAGTGCTCAAGCCACACTCAGTGTTACAATGGTTCATTTTTTTTTTTTTTTGGTAGTGTTTAATGCCCGCTTTAACTACTAATGGCACCGCAGGCGGTGACACTGATGATACATGAATGATGATGGAGCACCGGTGGAATGCGATGGCGGGGGAAACCGGAGTACCCGGAGAAAACCCGCCCCAGCGCCGTTTTGTCCACCACAAATCTCACATGCGGTCGCTTGGGATTGAACCCCGGCCGTCTAGGTGTACACTGGTTCACATGGTTTAAAAATGGCCAGAATAGAAGTTAAAGGTGATCTTATTCTGGAAGCCCTTCGACATCTACTGATGATGCTCATGTCAGCAACATCAATGAAATTGTGTATGCCAATCGAAGACTGGACTGTCCGAGAGATTGCAGAAGAATGTAACATTTCAATTGGGTCATGCCATGAAATCCTGATACTGCATCTTGGAATGCATCATGTTGTAGCCAAGTTCGTCCCATGGCTCATGAGTCAAGACCAGAAAGACCATTGCCTCCCAATCTGTGAAGAGCTTTTGGATTGTGCAAATGAGAACAAGATGTTCCCTTAAGAGAATCATAACTATGGTTATGATGCTGAGACCAAGGTTCAATCTTCATAATGTGTCGGGAAAGATTCTCCAAAACAAAAAAGCTTTTCAAGTCAGGTCAAATGTCAAAAGTCTCCTGATAGGTTTCTTTGACTTTGTGGGATGTGTTGCGATGCCTGCGAGAAAATATGAGAAGGAAATTGCCTGAAATGAAGTGAGAATATTCATGGCTCTTGCATATTGATGATGCACCCATACATTTTTCCCTGTTGGTGTGTGACTATTGCACAAAAAACAAGACTGTTCTGCCTTATCCTCCATATTCTGCAGACCTGGTTGCTGCAGAACTTTTTTATTTCAAAAATTGAAAACCCCTTTGAAAGGACAAATATATGCAATGATAGACGAGATAAAAGAAAATTTGCAGACTGTGTTTCGCGCAATCCAGAAAGAGGTGTACCAAGACTTGCTTTGGGAGCAGTGTATCAATTGTGGAGGAGAGTATTTCAAAGGAGACTACAATAAGTAAAAGGTAAGCAGAGAAACAAAATTCTTTGAATAGACCTCGTAGCATACATATAAGGATTTCATTATGGCTTCACGGGTGGTCAGCCATGTCAGGTGTATAAAATCCAAGCTTTCGACCATTGCACACTCCATGGTCTTCATCAGGAGTGTGCAATGGTTGAAAGCTTGGATTTTATACACCTGACACGGCTGATCACCCGTGAAGCCATAATGAATAACATTCGCCGTGAAAGCTTCAAGTCTTACATATAAGGATTTGTTTTACAAACCTACCATTGTACAATACACAAGGTGGAAGCCATTGGATACTATTAGCACTGCTTAATCTCTGGATGTTGCAAAGGGAGCGTCGGTTGCCTGGAGAATGTCATGAATGTGCAGAAGCAGATTCCTTGAAACAGTTCTTTGTTTTAGGAATGAGATCGAACAGACTCTGAAACATTGCTGTCACTTCCAATAACTCGCCCATCATTATGCAGAGGAATGCAAAGGCGCATTCAACAGAAGCTGTGACTGATTTGTTGAATCCATGGAGCTGGGAAGTGCTTTACCACCCTCATTATTCTTCAGATTTAAGCCTCTGCATTTACAAACTCAATTTTCAACCAGCTCCTCTGATCTTGCTTTGAAATAATTACAGTATATTCCATGAGCGCTTGTTCAAATCTGTATTATTGTTGTTGTCGCTGCATGTGGACATGGAGAGGGGAGAGCGAGTTCATTTGCTCTGAGGAAGGATGGATATCTAACCTGCCTTTGTATAAATTACTATATTTATCCAAATACAAGACAATGTTTTTTTCCAAAATATTTATGTTCAGAAGTGAGGGTCATTTTGCATTCAAAATATATGCTTTCTGAATAGGCAAAAAGTAAGTTTTAAACTGTGCAGGTATGGCAGTGGTTGTGTGGGGGAAATGGGGGAGCCAAGGTCATTGCCATAGATTAATTGACATATGCGGCAGTTTCTATGCATTCCATTTCGCACCAAAAATTAGCTGTTAACAGGCCTATGAGTATTCTTGAAGGAAAAAATATTACTTGTACTCTCCAAAAATAAAATAAAATTATAGGACTTCTAAGTATGTTATCTTAATAGACAATAGCATCCACAGCTACTCTCCTGTCACTGCCACCGTAACATATGTTAATGGTGTCAAATGACCCATTTCAATGTTATTTACGTGTTATTTTCTGTTACTTTTTTATAAATGGCTTGTATAACCTTTAGTTGGTCAGTAAAAATAAATAATTAAAAAAAAAAGTAGCTTTATAGTGAACAAAGTGCTTTTGCTATAACTATGGACATGTGCCAACAATTAACGCTGCATGTTCTTATGGTTGTGTTTAGTTATACACACCAAGCTGGCACATATATTCCCCCTCTGAATTGTTGCAGAGAGGGAGTGAATGAAAGCAACTTCCTCTTTGCACAAGATTTGTCAATGTCTCACCTCATGACTTATATGACTTGAAGTAATTGCTCACACATGTGTGGCAATTATGGCCAGCAAGAGCATCATTATTAATTTTGTGCATTTTTACTTTTCAGGGTGTGATTGAATGCGATAATGTTGTGGCACTAGCAAATGCCAAAGAATACTATCTGAAGAAACTGGAAGAGCTTAGTGAAAGTATTGGTATTGATGATGCTGATGATGAACAGCAGAGAAGGAAGTTGGAGACAGCACATGAAGATATTAAAAATGAAGTTCTGAAGCTGTTCGATGGAATGAAAAAAACAGGAGGCAATAAATATTCTAAGAAATATCGGGAAGCCCTCATTCAGGTAGGAAAACAAATTCTATAAGTTGTATGACCCACTGAATCTTCAAAACCCAGTTTCTGTATATTAGTAATTATTGTTTTATTTGAAAGTAACATGTTTATTTTTACTTTCCCCAAAAATTTTGATACCCAGTTTTCACTAGAAATACACATTTTCGGTTCCTTGAATATTGTGTGTATATGTGCGTGAGAGTGAGAGCGGGGGTGAGATCTGGTTAAATACCAGACTTCCTATTTATGCTCAGCAATCTTCCAAGGATGCAACAAATATTTTCAAGACAAAAATGGAATAAGTTAACACAAGTGCAGATCTCTTTAAAACTCAAAATTTATTTCAAATTACTTTTTAATGACATAAACCTTTTTTAAAATATTCATTGCTCAATTCTTTGTTAATTTTTTTAAAAGTCCTTCCGACATTGACAATTAATTGCATGGAAGGAATATGGAATTTTTAGACCAGTTCTTAAAACGTACTATCATTATTTCCTTTCCATGTATAATCAAAGATGTGATGTGTAGCTATTTCTGCACAGGTTTATTTTGATTTAAAATTTATTAAGGTTATACATCTGCGAAATTTGGAAAATCCAGAGTATATATGCTCCTGAAATTTATACCAATTATACACAATAATAGTGATATTTCTGTCGTGTATTAAATTTTTAGCTTGCATTGCTATTTAAATAACAATTTATTATATTATAAATGCATTATTCTAGTGAAAATTAGCCACGTGATGCATTCTTAAAATTATATGCATAAAAGAGCCAGGCTTTACAGTTAATGAATTTACAAATATGGCTGTCATATTATATTTTTCTATGCTAATCCTAATAGGTGTGGAAAAATTATTACTTTTCATACTCTCCAAACTCTTTATTTTTCAAAATTTAATAATATGTCTATAATAATTGTAGCATTATTTTGAAAAAGTAAAATGACCATTTTCTTTCAAGAGTTTTGGAGAGGCATATAAAACTGTTGAAACAAATTAGTGATAAGTTTCAGTGTTGAGAAAAAGTTGGCGAGAATTAAGGTTTAAATTTGGGAGTACCTACCTAACAATAAACATATGCCTACCCTTTATAGCTTCAGTTTTTTTGTAGTTAAAGCTCACCAAGTGGAAAAAACAATGTATCTTTAAGGTTTAGAATTCATATCAGTTTAGTATGAAACAAAATACTTCTTTACTTTTTCACAATTTTAGTTAAATTTCACAGAAGCATCACCTTAAATAAAGTATAAAGTAAAATAAGCTATTGTAAGAGTAGTTTTTATACCCATTGATAAATGTTAGATAAAAGAGAAAGTTATTAGAATGTGACATATCAGATTTTTATTCTCTCTAACATGTATTTTCATACAATTCACATAATAGCTAGAGAAGGTATTGTATTCTACCCAAATATTTGATGTTGAGATTGTAACAAATATGTTTTGAGGTCCCCTGAGTCTAAAAAAAGGCCTTCTAGAAAAAGGCCTTTGTGTGGGTGGCTAAAAATCTGTTAAACATCAAACTTGATATCTTCCAAGGATGCATCATTAAAGATTCTCAAGAAAATTCCCCCACCCTAAACTACCTTTTACCTGGAAAAATGTTTGAAAATTTTTGGTTTTCTCAAAAATGGCTGTAATGATTTGTATTAAAATATAATATATCAAAGATATCTACATGAAAAATACAATGTATATCTTGAATTTTCTGAGAATGGCTCTGAAAACTTCTTCATGCTGGATGAATTTTGCATAAAAGGCAAACTGTAAGAGACAGGCAAATACTTATCACCCAAAAAATGTAGATCTTGTTAAAACACATAATTTATTTTTTGTAGAGTTAACTGTTACTAATATATTCCTTATTGGTTTCAATTAAAACTTCTTAAATTTTTCTCAAGCAGATCAGCTTTTGTTTTACTCCTGGCTGTGTAAAGTGAATTGAATTTCAATTGTTGCACATAGCAAACAGTGTTTTAAAAGATTTTACAATCGCTTTAGCCTAGTGTATTATATTATTTCCCTTCTACTTACAAGGAACTAATACAACCATTGCTGGTAATGTTTATCTCGATTATCACGATGTAGTCAAAGGAATAACCTTTTGTAACAATAGTTTGTAGAAATTGTCTTGTGAATTGAACACCTCAGATTTTTTATTTATTATCTTTGTAAAATTTCAGTATTTTTTCTTTTTTACAGTACATAGATGAACAGTACGTTCATGTGATAAATATGATCCAGAACAAAACAGCTTTGAGAAGTGCAGTAAAGCAGACTGAATCTCTGTTCAAAAAGCGCATGGAGGAATTGTTTGGAATATCAACCCCATCCACAAGTGTGGGTGAGATAGAGAGTAGTTACATGCAACTGGTAGAAGAATCTGAAAAACAGTTCTTCGCAACAGCAGATGCACTCATAAAGGCAGATAATCTTACTCCTCTATATAAGGAAAAGCTTGATAAAGTAAGACATTATTTATTCTTTGTATATCATAATCTAGAAATAGCATAAACGTTTGTGACAGTAAGATTTACGTAACTCCCAGTTCATATAATTATTTTGCTACATATGCTGATCTTCATCTAATTCCTAAACTGCCTTCATATCCCTTTCATCCTTTCAAAGACACCACAACTAAAGCAGTTTGAATGGCTTGAGGACTAAGGTGAGGTGTAATTAACTGAGTATGCATTCGAAGGAATTTAAAATTAGGCATATATTAAAAAAAGATACCAAAACAGTGATTTAATGATTTTAACATGGGTTAATGTGCAATGTGGACTTTGTATTTATTTCTAAAAATATGAAACATCAGGCCAACATCTATGGCTGACCATTTGGATCCAGTAAACAATCTTAACAACAAAAATACCGATGCAAAAAGCAACAAAAACAAGTATAGGTGTCAGGATATATAAATGAAATCACAAACTCCAATGCTACTAAAACAAAGCAAAAAATGTGAAAAGCAGAATAAATTAATAATGCAGGTTACAAAAAATTTGTAAGATTATAATCGGTTTTCAGATTTATTCAGCCTTTAGTGCCAGTGGGTTTAAATGCATGACATCGTTATTAGTTCAGCAGGCCCATTGTCTATAAGGAGAAGTGCAGAATTTAATCTTGGACTACATTCATTGCCAACTTTGCAAACAGGTTGATGTACTTGGCAGTGCAGAACTGTTTTTCACCAAGATATTTTGTGCATTCTTTAGTTTTTGTATGTTTTCTTAATTTATTCTGTATAGGTCAGTTTTCATTTACCGCTGTAAAGAGTATGAACAAATGTTTGTTGTAATGGGGAAGTTTTGCCATTAAAGCCCTTTATGTTTGTTACCTTAACCATCCAATTATTTGAGTTAGCTATCAGTATAAATGCTGGGATTGCAAGTTTACGAGATGCAAGCGAATGTTACAAATGTAAATATTGGAAAGTACAATACAAATCCCATTTCACTAAGGTGACCTTGAAACTGTTGACATCTACCCCTTCTACTTATTGTTTACTAGTCTGCAAGAGGCAATATATGATAAACTTGTTACATAGTATTGACATCATGCACGGATATAATATAGCAAAGCCCGAGAGTGTTTCAAAATATAGCTATATAGTTTTTAATATCTTCACTTTTAGCAAATTTGAAAGAAGTCTCCGCCTCCCCATTGCCAAACAAAAAAAATTATAATTGGCATGGGTACCCATGTTTGTAGATTAGGATTATACATCTCTGCCATAATTGACTTCACAGTACATAATAAGTCTTTTCCCTAAATTATTCATGGAGAAAATATGTTTTTTCACAAAGTAGTATTCCAAGATGTCACTAAAATGGCTAACTGCATATCTTATAATGAATAGTTGGCCATTAGAGCTTCCTGTTCGCCCATGGTTAACATGCTAACTTCATATACCCAAGATTGAGGGTTCAAATCTGGTGGAGTATGATGGATTTTTTTTTGGCGTAAAAATCCTTAGCATGGCTTACTTCGGAAGGGAAGTAAAACCGTTGGTCCTGTGTCATAGATTTACGGCACGTAAAAGAACCTCAAGCCTGATGGGAGAGGCCTCTGAGCAAAATTAAGCAGTGTTTCACGCCCAGCATAGAATGGGATGCTGAGAACCACAGCAGTTAAAAAGCATCCATAAATAAAACACCATTTCATTTTATTTCTGAACTTCCTGTGTTGCTTTTAAGAACCATTGTAGACCTTTGTGATTTAATTGTGATTTTAATGAATAGGGTAAAATAACACAAGTGAAACAGAAATATGAAAGTAACAATAGTAAAATTAACACACATAAGACAGAAATATAAATGTAACAAAGGAAAAATAGTTTTAAATGTAAAATAGTTGCTTAAAATAAACTTAAATGTGGAAAATAGGTTATTAATTTAAAAAAGCCATTTTAGACACTATAAAACTGCTTTATTTAGACTTAAATATCACTGAAACATGTAAACACAAAAGGTGAGGAAAGCTTATGTTAAGGAAAAGAATATGTATTTGCCTGAACTCCTGTCTAGTCATAAACTATCTCCATTTCATCAGTGGAACATTCACCTGTTTAAACTGTAGCTTAAGCTATATCCATTGCAAAATGGAATGAAGTGAAAATGTATTATTTTCAGAGTCTAGAAGCAATATACCAGCAATTCCTGGAGCTGAATGAAGAAAAGTCTACTCTGACAGAAATGATGGAGGAGGTTATACATGAAATTAGTACGAGAATGCAGCAACTATTTGGGCCAGATTCTAATTCTGTGCCAGTACCTGAATTCCTTCAGACACACATGCAAATAAGATCTGAGACAATGAAAAAGTTTGACAGCGGCCGTTGCAGTTATGGGGTTACATCTTTCTTTAAAGAAAAACTGGATCGAGTAAGTACTGCTTACTCATGTTTAGGTAATTGTAACATAAGTGTAAGTTCATTAAGCAGTTAAACAATTTCAGGAATACATTATTTTATGAACTGGTGTGCTTTGTAGAGCAGAGTCGTATTGTGTGCAGCTTAGATTACATGTTTTAACAATAGCTGTACAGAAATAAAAATTGAATACTTCCCAAGTGTAACAGAGTCAAATGTCATTTTAACAAAATTCTGGGGAATGTGAAATTTATTGTGTTGTATTAAAATGTTATTAAATTGGTTACTTAATATTATTGTCTTAAAATGGCCAAAGTGTAACTTTTAAATCCAATATGATACTGTATCTACTTCAACTTTCTCTATGCATTCTATATACATAGTGTACAGAGATAGTATTACTTTCCACCCAAAAATGTTATACCGAGATTGCACCGGAATTAGATGTTTTAGGGTCCCCTGTATCAAAAAAAAAAAGTATTTTTAGAAAAAGGCCCATGCATGTGTTTGTGAGAGAACACGATAACTCAAAAACAAAAAGTCAGTTAAATAGCAAACTTGGTATATAAGTTTAGTATCTTCCAAGGTTGCAACACAAAAGATTTTGAGGAAAATTCCCCTCCCCCCCCCTAGCTCAAACTACCCTTTACATGGAAACATTTTCGGAAACGTTTATTTTTTCAGAAATGCCTTTAACAATTTTTATTAAAATACTGTATATTACAGATATTTACATGACAAATTAGGTATTTATCTTAAATTTTCTGGAAATAGCCTCTGAAGACCATATTAGATTTCATTGAAAGTGGAGTTTACCAATTTTTTTTAATTTAAGATATTCCTTGTTATTGGTTTCAGCTTTAAAATACTTCTCACATACAGGAATATGTCAACTCCTGGCAATGTAAAGAAAATGATTTCATCCACATGGCAACCAACTTTTAAAAGATTTCACTATCATTTAGCCTAGTGTATTCCATTATTTCCCACCTATTTACAAGAAAGCATTTCTGCTAATGTTAACTCAATTAGCATGAAACAGATATAAGCATAAGTTTTTAACAATAATTTGTTACAGAGATGTAGAGAAAGTCATGTGAATGGAACACATGAGATTTTTACTAGTATGTATGTATGTATGTATGTATGTATGTATGTATGTATGTATGTATGTATGTATGTATGTATGTATGTAGGCAGCAGTGTGGCTGAGTGGTTAGACTATTTGCCTCCCACGTAGGGGGCCCGGGTTCGATCCCAAGTACTTTATGGTGGACGAAGCAGCATCTGGGTGGGTTTTCTTCAGTTTCCCCTGCCACACATTCCACCAATTGCTCTGTTCATCACCTTTCCTATTATCTGTTTCGCTTGTATTTCATATTGTCCACTTCCTGACAGCTTTGAAAAAAATGTATGCATATAAACATTAGGAATAGATATGAAAGAAAACAATACAGCTCGAAATTTGCCAGTAAAGTAACTTCATACACTTCATACCATTTACAAAATTACAATTATTGCAAAACTTAAAGGCATATGAACCCTGATCAATGCTCAGGCAGAGCACTGTTGCCAAACATAGCAGTCATGTACCAGTGATAACTGTGTATGTGAGAGCAGTTTTACATACCAGCATCCCTAGTTAAACAACACATTCAGCATCCTTAAAACATTAAAATCTTACCTTGATGGTGTTAGCTCGTAAGATATTACATCAATGAAACAGCAAGCAGTTCAGGGGCGTCTTCATCTTCAAAAACACATAAATTTGGAGTCGTCACTTTCATCCCTTAAGTTAATAATCGGCCCCATAGTCTACATCTGGCAATTTGTTTGTTGAAATCTTCCTCCTAAAGCCATCCATTCTCCATTTCTGCACGCAAAACCAGTCATCTTGAGATAGACTGCTTATTGCCTTATGCATAAGTTTTTGTACATTTTCGTAGTATTTCTACCAGTGACTGAGAGGAAATCACTTCACGTTTGTTAGTCAAAAAATTATTTTTCACAGCTTCAATGGACACAAAGAGAAATATAATACCATATTTATATGAATACAAGACAATGTTTTCCCCCAAAATATTAATATTCAGAGCTGGGGGTTCGTCTTGCATTCACGACAAAGGTATGCCTCCAAATACCATGTGGGGAAAAAATAAGTTTCAAACTTCATGGGTATAACAGTGGCACACCGTCAAGTTCACGATATATGCAGCAGGTTTTATGCGTTTTATTTCACGCCAAAAATTTGCTGTTAATGAACCTATGAGCATTCTCATTGGAAAAAAAAAGGATTACTCTCCAAGATTGAAACAAAACTAAAGGACTTTCACTTCAGTGGCTCCATGTAATGTATTGGAAGCCATTGGTCAAGCAGAAAGCATATTTCAACTCCTCCCGCTAAACGCATACACCGGTACATTTCCCCTCTTTCTCTCTGTGCAACCCACAACATGAATTTATGAGCAAATTCGAATTAGGCAAACATTTTACGACATACATTAAGTATGTTGTCTTAATTAAAAATAGCATCCTTAATCTTGTTTCAGTTGATATACACATGTGCAGATACACACATTTTACCACTTTTTTTTTTTTTTTTTAAATTCACTCATACCATTATGCAGCATTATAAGATCAGATAGTAAATCATGTGTTTGAATGACCATGCTAAGGTATGATATGTGAGAGTTGACCATAGGAGTCTATGATACGTCTAGTATGACTGGAGGTTCATGCCCCAAAGGACCAAAATATATTTGTTTGTCTATGATACGTCTAGTATGACTGGAGGTTCATGCCCCAAAGGACCAAAATATATTTGTTTTTACTTTAACACTTCAACTCCAGTATTGGGTATCCTTGAATGGGTTAAGCATGGGCCAATTACCTCTTATCATTTTGCAAACTCCTCTTATCATTTTGCAAACTCCAATTACGAAAATTGACTCTTGGCTATCATGTGAAAAATAAGGAGTGTGCAACAAAATCCCACACATTGTAAGAACTGAAAGAAAACATCAGGCAAGAAATTAACTCAATTCTGATTTTGAAATTTCAAGTGTGAATAAAGCTTTCCTGAGAAGTTGCAGAAATGTGTGAATGGAGGATAACATTTCCAGCATTTTTATGGCTTGTTATTTCGATGTTGAGATTTAACTGGAAATACATGTTTTGAGGCTCACTGAATCCCAAAAATAAAGAGCATTTTTAGAAAAATATATATCTGTGTGTGTGCTTGTATGCATGTGTGTGTGTGTGTCTCTTTTTTAATGGCATAACTTGGAAACAAAAAGTCAGAAATATACCAACTTGATATTTAAGTTGTGCATCTTCCAAGGATGTGACATGAAGATTTTTCAAGAAAATCCTCCTACCCCAAACTACCTTTTACATGGAATATTTTTAAAAACTTTACTCATATAATGTACTATTACTCACATAATTTTCTCTTGTAAAAGCAATTAGGAGAGCCCTTCATAACAGAATGTCATAATTCAATTGTTAATGTGCATAAGCATAGTTATTTTAAAGCATATAATTGTTTACAATGTATTAAATAGTAAATGTAGCAGATACTACTAAATTTATTTGTTAGTGCTCAATATGCTTATCCCATTGTAAATTTTGATTAATCCACAAGCAAAGAAATTCTATTTGTTTTATTCTTAAGATTATTTTATTAATGAAAATTACTACAGGTTTTTCCATATTACTGTGTTGTGTGATGAAAATAAATTGTGACTATGAATTTACAAGCATTATTAAAACTCAAAAAAACTGTGTTTTTGCCTTCACAGGAAATTCAGGAGATTGTGGCAAAGTATGAAGAAAGCAATAACCAGAAACTGCATTGTGAGCGTTGCATTGAGAAAATAATAGCTGATCATAAAGCTGATTGGAATGGTAATCATGAAGCAGCTACGGAGAAAGCAAAAAAGAAGCTGAGGACGATGGTGGGCCAAAGATGGTATCAAATATATGCAGACAAACTCGAGGAGGTAAACACAATCTTAAAGCTTGCCAGTCCCATTCAAAATGCTAAATAATGAGATGATAATATAAACACTGTAAATCTCTTTTTAACCCTTTAGTGCCAGCCTGAAGAGCAAAATGCTGTCCGAAAAGTGCCAATTAATTTTAGAGGAGAATGCAGGGTTTTAAATTATTAGTAATAAAATGAGTACCAAGCGACATATACGAGGGCCGTTCAGAAAGTAGCCTCCGGTTGATTGCAAGAAATTCACCAAGTTAAATAAAAATATTTTAATATATACATCTTACAACTACATCTTTGCACTATTTTTCTACATAGTTTCCATAACGATTGAGGCACTTATCGTATCTGTTCACAAGCTTTGAAATTCCTTCTGCATAAAAATCACCCGCTTGTGCATGGAGCCAGCCTGTGACCGCAACTTTGAGCTCTTCGTCGTCATCAAACCTCTGGGACCCGAGCCGTTTCTTCATATGCATGAAGAGGTGATAATCGCTTGGCGCCAGATCTGGGCTGTAAGGTGGATGGTTGACAACGTCCCACTTGAAGGACTCAAGAAGGGCTGTTGTTCTGCGAGCAGAGTGAGGACGGGCGTTATCGTGCAAAAAAACGATACCGGAAGTCAGCATACCACGGCGTTTGTTCTGTATAGCCCGTCGTAATTGTTTTAGTGTTTCACAGTACACGTCTTGATTAATGGTCGTCCCACGTTCCATGAATTCAACCAACAACACCCCTTTTGCATCCCAAAACACCGTTGCCATCAATTTTCGGGCAGAAAAATCTTGCCGGGCTTTTATTGGTTTGGTAGGCGAATTTGAATGTGCCCACATCTTTGATTGTTCTTTTGCCTCAGGGTTCACGTACTTAATCCAGGTTTTGTCCCCGGTCACGATTCTGTTTAACAATGGTTCACCTTCGGCCTCATAACGTGACAGAAAGTCTAATGCAGAGGCCATTCTTTGAGTTTTGTGGTGGTCGGTAAGAATTTTGGGCACCCATCGTGCACAGAACTTACGGTAACCCAATCTTGCTGTCACTATCTCGTACAAGAGAGTCTTAGAAATCTGTGGAAAATCAGTAGACAACTCCGACATTGTGAAACGTCGGTTTTCACGAACTTTAGCATCAACTGTCTGAACGAGTTCGTCCGTGACCAATGATGGTCTACCACTCCTCTCTTCATCATGAACGTTTTCTCGTCCACTTTTAAATAAACGTACCCATTCACGGACCACTCCTTCACTCATAACTCTTGGTCCGTACACGGCACAAAGCTCACGATGAATAGCTGCTGCAGAATATCCTTTGGCTGTAAAAAACCTTATAACAGCACGCACTTCACATTTGGCGGGGTTTTCTATTGCAGTACACATTTCAAACGGCCACAAACACTAAACTAGCGCAGGTACGACTTTCACTCGACCACGGCTTGATGCCGACTGACCTGCTGAGTGCGTGAATGCACAGATGGCGTCGCTACTCCCCCCACTACCCGCACTGTGACCGATCGGAGGTTACTTTCTGAACGGCCCTCGTAGAACTAAATTTTTTTGTTTTCATTTTTAGTAAACCCATTTATCTACTGTACAATATGCATTATATGAATGAGAAGCCTCTTCAATATTTTTAAAAAATTAAAAACAAAAGAAAAATTTGAAAATAAAATTAAATATCCAAAAATAAACAAGCATTAGTCACATATTTCTTTACTAAAACAGTATCCTTCTTTGGTCTGCTGTTTTATTCTTTAAAATGCAAAAAATGATTTCACGTAACCTGAAGGCTGAAAACTGAAAAAAAGTCACCAAAAACCCACACACACACAGACACATAAGCATGATACCATTATTAATGAAAATGGCGTAAAGCAATAGGATAAAAATGTAATGTTGATTACTATACAATTTAATACTTGTGTTATTGCATAGTGAATGGTTAATTCACGTTGTATTTGTCGTCTGGTTATACCAGATACTCCATTTTGATAAATACACTGATTATTTGCATGCATACGAGGGCCATTGTTATTGGATGCATTTTCATTGCTGAAGCTAGAATGCATAATTCCCTCTCTTACATTGATGTTAGATAGTTTTCATTAAGGTCTTAAAATTCAAAATCACTCGCTTTCTTTTAATAATTCACAAACTGTGGCTTTTATTTCCTCTTGGGTTCATAACCTTTGGCTAGACGATGCCATGTTTCAACCAACATACCCAAACGCTGGCAAGAGAAATTAAATTTGGAGCTAATTTAGCGATTTGGAGTGAAGATAGGGCCCTGAAGCGCTTCAGAAAACCTTTTTCTCTACGGCTATGACATAGAAAGTACACAGACTTTCCCGCTGGAAAGAGTTAAAACATAAGAAAACTGCATCACAATTAGACAGTGATTGGTAATTCTCGCAAAATTTTTGGATCAAGATAGTTCATGATTGGCACTAAAAGGATTAATTGCTAATCTATTTATACAGATTTCTGGGCATATCAGCAACTGTTAGCCTAATTTATGTTATAAAAATAATGTAGCTTATGGAATGTACCATGAATTCTCTTGCACAACATTTCTTTACCGAAGTATTTGGTGTACATTTTTGGAGATAAGACAATAGTCGCATCAGGGCATAAGCTGCAACCAAGCTCTGGGTTACCACTTTTTTTTTTCTCACAAGGCAAATATTTGCATTTTTATTCTGTAATTAATGAAAGTTATCCTTAACTATGTAAATAATTACAATGAAACTTAATGCAACAACTAATAACAGTAACTATTCCTTAATTAGACCTTTAAATTAAAAAAAAAAAAAAAAAATACAAAATAAACCATCTCCATCTATTACTTTCTCTAGCATGTGTATAAACAACATACACAGTAGATAGAGAAAGTATTGTACTCCATCCAAAA
Organism: Hymenopus coronatus; assembly: GCA_030762935.1. Classification (NCBI taxonomy): domain Eukaryota; kingdom Metazoa; phylum Arthropoda; class Insecta; order Mantodea; family Hymenopodidae; genus Hymenopus; species Hymenopus coronatus. Next base: position 60,289,796 of record CM060899.1, read on the forward strand.
ATTTGATGTCAAGATCTCACCAGAAATATATGTTTTGGGGTCCCTTAAGTCCGAAAAAAGTATTTTTAGAAAAATGTGTGTACAAGCGTGCGTGAATAGCTCAAAAAGAAAAGACCATTAAATACCAAACTTCCAAATATCTTTGAGGCATGCAACACAAAGCTTTTGAAGAAAATCCCCCCCCCCACCCAAATTACCCTTAACATTCGAAAATTTAAATTTTCTCAAAAATGGCTGTAACAATTTTGATTAAAATCCTGTATATTAAAGATATTTATACCCCAAGTAAAATGTATATTTGAATTTTCTGGGAATAGGCTCTGAAGACCTCATTATTCTGGTTGAATTTTGCCAAATCTTGCACAAAATGGGCAAATTTTGCACAATTTTACACTTACTGCACAAAAAATGTAGATCTCTTCAAAACGCACAATTTGTGTCTTCATTTATTGTGGAGATAACCGTTTTCGAGATATTCCTTGTTATTGGTTTCAATTGTGAAGTACCTATACTTTTTTCCTACAGGAAGCATATGTTTTTCTTTTGTTCTACTCCTGGCCAAGCAAAGAAGTGATTTGCATTAATCACATAACCACAGCTTTTAAAACATTTAACTATCACTTTAGCCTAGTGCATTCCCTTGGTTCCCTTCTACTTATAAGAAACTAATGTTTATTTCGATTAACATGGTGTAGAAAGAAGAAGAATCTTTTGTAAGATGTTTGTTTATAGAGCAGCTAGAGAAAGTCATGTGAGTATAACAAATCAGAGTTTTTAAATGGATAACTTCTGATTTTATGTCCATTAGACCAATTAACACATTGAAGCTCAGGCATTTCTTTAGTTGAGCCAAGAAACCCACGGTTTTTACACCTATTTTGAATTATTATTTACAGTACATCAAGGAAATCTTGCAAAACTGCCTTTGTACAATCTAAAAGTATGTATTCAAGGATTTCTCAACAAATAACCAAACAGTCATAATTTGTGTATTAATATTTTATTTTAGCTTTACAACAAGTATCAAATATGACTTTGAAAAAAATCTGCGTAAAGCAGCTTACACTTCATTTATTGGAAGCTCGAAAATCTCTCCCTCGGAATTGGAATTTTCCAGAACTTTATTTATTGCATCCTGAATTTCAGCTTCAGCTTGCAGAAAAAAAGGAAAATGCTGAATTTTAACATTTAAGAATACCAAACATAACAAAGAGATCACCACCTTCAAGGAAAAATGGCGCGACTGGCCCGAGACCAACCAATATTACTAATTCTCCTAAATTTCTTAATAGTTGACCAAAGTAAGGACAGATGGCAGCACAAATCAGACAGCTAAATGATAAACTGATGCATGACCTTTGCTGCATAGCCCAAGACCGAGTTACGATCATGGAATGCCATTAAAAGCCTTAGAAATACCTGCCCGAGCTATACTCGGGCTTGGGCTTCAATGTGTAAAGAGTCCTTATCTTCAGCAATAAAAATCACTAGACTGGCTATGCTGCAACACTTTGATTTGCTTTGAATGTCCTGAGACTTATGAGCTATGCTTTTTATGGCAAGAGAGAAGACCTGAAAGGTTTGCTGTAGTAACTTCCCCCTCCTCGTCTCTTCCTGCTAATATGCCCATTATACTGCATTGTTCAGTCATGCTACTCTCACCTGAGAAGACTGACTATAGTACATTGCAAACAGATTTATTGCAAGGAGCCCATTTATGATAGGCTGGAATGCAAACAGATTAGGAATAAATTCTTTGTTATTTTTAAATGTATAGTAATAATGTAAATAATTCAATAATGTACCTGTATATAAAAATGAAACATGAAGAAGCCTGATACATGTTTATCATGTCTATGGGTCAATAAACTATTATTATTTATTATTATTATTCACAAATTTACCAGGTTGGAGATAAGGAAATCTTGGTTCAAATCACAGCTATGGCATTGAATTTTTTAGTCTTGACTCTACCTATCCAACAATAAACTTATACTTATTTATTTCTATTATGTATATTTTTGTCATGTACTTCAGAAAAATCCTAATTACTTTTCTTAAGTTGTTCTTCTTACGTATGTAATAATAGTTGTTTTATCTAAACACATGGCAAAGAAATATATTCAGTCTTTTAAAATGTTCTTTGCAGCTTTCTGTTTTTTTTAAATCAATTATTACTTATTTGAAAGCAGACAGAAGACAGTATCTTATGCTGAAATCAATGGTCATACATTGTGTATAAACATATTTAGGACTTTTTGCATATTTATTTCAGTGTTTTTTTTATTTTCCTGTTCTACAGAAACTTGAAAACTGGTGGTCATATGAGAGGTTTGTTGCTGCATCAAAATCACTGTATGAATCATGCATGAGGAACATAATAAATCCAGGGTCAAACAAAGTATCTGAAGAGGAGGCAGATCGTCAGCATGCATATTCAAAATCTAAGGCTGTGGACTCTCTAGAGGATGACATTAGAAAGCTAGATGGAGCCGAGGAATATGTAGCTTATGCAAAGCAGCTGCATGATGTAAGTATTGTAACAAAAATTCTCTTTTTCTCCAACAAATCCTTTCTTTCTGCAAACTGATTACAGTCTGCTCACAAATAACTGTCTTTTGTAACAATTCTGCCGTATAGTTTCTTTACGATGTTTGCTGTGGTGACAATATAGTTCCTGGGGTGGCACCGTGGCCAACTGGTTAGATCACTCACCTCCCATCTAGGCAGCCCAGGTTCAATACCAAGCACCTGCATGTGAGATTTGTGGTGGACGGAAGCGTGTCTGGGAAAGTTTTTTTTTTCCAGGTCTTCCGGTTTCCCCTGCCACTCATACCACCAATTGCTCCATCACCCTTCCTTTCATCCATCTCACTTGCATTTCATATCATCCACTTCCTCACACTCATGCCTGGCTATGGGCCAACCACTTGTTCCAGGTTCCCCATTCTGTGGTTTCGTGCCATTGGCTCCCTGACGGGCTTCTGACCCCTAGGCATCTGCATGTAAGTTCTAGGGGGGTTCAGTCCTACTTAAGGAGAGGGTAAGCCGACTGCGAAAAAAAAAATGAAATTCCTGTTGAACTCGACTGTTGCATGTAATGCATTCCCAGTGAAAACTGCAAGCTAGGTAGGTCTTCATTGTCCTTTTTATATCTGTTGGTTACCTGACTGGAAATTTGCAGAAGCTGCCGCACATGCAGTAGACCACTGGAATTCATAAACTCACTCAAACTTAATGTCAAATGAACCTTCTGAAAGAGCACATGTCCACTTGCATGGATGTAACACCATCACAGCTGTGATGTCAAAAGAACTTACTGCAGCACAGGTGTTGACTAATGCAATGTGTAACAATGGATGTAAACGATCAGCTATGACTTACAAAGCAAGCCATAAATATATGTTCAGTGATTATGGCCGCAGGGGGTACTCGCAGTATCAGCTGCAAGGGGGTATTCTCAGTATCGTTAATATAGATTTTTGATAATATAAATTATTTTATGTTTTATTATGAAAGAGCCTATTTTTAAAGGTTATTTTTATAAATGATTTTGGGAACATTTGTTCCCATTTTCAACCCCTAATTCTGACTGAATCTCACTTTGTTGGCGTCAATGATGAGGGTGGAGGTGTATCATTTGTGGAGGCATCTGATGCTGGATTTATGAATAGAATACACAAATACAAAAAACTGAACTGCATAACACATACCACAACCCTACAGAATTGCCATGACCAACCTCAGTTCAGAAGATTCACCTATCATCCTTGGGCACACATCAAATTTCAGAACATCTTCAAGAATTGCATCACCTTAGCTCTAAAAACAACTACAGCATTCAGAAACTGCTATGCAAAAACTTAAATATTTTAACACTGTAGAAACTGGTATAAATTTCAACAACATGTGGATTTTCCAAATTTCACAGTTTAGAACAAGTATTAGCCCATAGCTTCTCTCCTTGGAGAGGTGGCAGTCCTGGTTAGCCATTCCAAGAAGGATCCTCCTTTTGATCTTAACCGCTCAAGTAATATGTTCTAAATAACATGGTATTCCTTATTACAAAGTACACCATTGTTTTAAGAATTAATTTAGCACATTGTTTGGTCTGTTGTATACACTTAAACTCTTTAGTCTTGAGACATTATTTATTTTTTTCTATGATTAGCACTGGTTATCTGGGCTAATGCACTTATGTACTTGTGTTCCGTGCAGCCATCTTGATCTGATGCTGCCATCTCCTTCTATCTTTCTCTGTGATGGTCCATCTGTTGTCAAATGTTTTCTTGAGATCGTCTGACCATCTTGTTCGTTGAAGTCCTGTTCTCGGTTCCCATATCATTAGCCTGTGGGTCCATTAGTTGGAGTCTTGCCTCATGGTGTGTCCCGCCCATCTCCATTTTTTGTAGTTGCTGCACTGTTATTTGTGTTCATCCTCTAATTATGTCATTCCTCATTCCTTCTTTCCATGTGATTCCTAAGATTTTTCGTTCCATTTTCCTATGGCATGTTTTTATTGCTTTTCTGTCATTTTTTGTTGTGCTCTAAGTTTGTGAGCTGCATATAAAGGTAGGTAAGATGCATGTATTGAGGATGTGTCTCTTGAAGCCCAGATTAAAGGGCTTTTCTAGCAATATGAATTTTAATGTCACACCACCTTAATTCAACTGTTTATTAACTTGGAAAAGACAAAGATGGAAACTGTATCTCATTGCCTTCTAAGACATAAATTAAGCTATGGCTGTGTAAAAGATATAAAAGCCCTAAAAGAAAATAACATACTATTCTTGTGGTGTTGTAGATTAAAGCAAATGTGTTTTCATTTCAGGAGCTGGACTACCTATATCTGTACTACAAAGGACTGAATGAGGGCAAAGAAGATGGTGGTTGCATCATTCTATAAACATTCGATTTTATGTGTTTTATAGGCCAACTGAATGGCAGGTGTAAGCATGCTAATCCTCTTAGCTCTGTGAGCCAATCGGAACATATTTGAAGCTGGCTGCAAGGAGTCAGCACCACTTAAGTAAAATGCCATACATTTTACTGCAAAAATCCTTGTTGCTGAAAACTGCCCATAAGTAACACTGCCTAGTAGAAAAAGTGGTGAAACTTTTCTCAGAACAAGGCCCATAAAGTACAAATTTTTTTAATTCTTTGAAGTTCAACTTTATTTTAAATCCAACTACAATAGTACATTGCAATACTTGCGGAAAATGCATCTTTGCAGAACAGGAAGAAGTTTAAAAATACGAGACAAAAATTGGTATTTTCACTTCAGAGTTTCTGCAGGAAAAATGGCACAAAAAAAATGGATTTTAGTATTATCCAATATTTCCAACCTTCCACTTTTATTCCATGTAGGTTTCATAGCTGTACAAACTTCAAGTAGAGTGATTAAAATGCCTGCTTGTAAGCCTAAATTCCTATAAAATTTTAGAAAGTTTTGCCTATATAAAATGTCAGCTGTTCAAAAGCAGTATTATAATTAATTGTGCTAGTCTTTGCAACCTGGTGATAATTAGCCATGGCTGGTAGTGTTGACCAAATCAGCAACTGAAGGTGACATGGCTGCTTGTGCCAAAAGGGTTGTGTTTAAATGTTGCCTGAATTATGCAAAAATTTAACTAATAAAAGCAAGTAAAGACAGCAAAACTTAAATGGTAAAATAATTGACAAATATGATTATGTTGCATATCTGCTGCATCAGATATACCTATCAATATTTCAAGGATTAAATATATTTTATTGTCTGTGTAAAAATACAAAAACATGGAGTACAGGAATTAAATTCCCCACCCTTGACAACATGAGCAAGACATGCTGTATAAGCAAGCAGGATGTTAAAATTCATACAGTAAATATCTTTTGTATAGTTGTTTCCATTCAAGATCTTGTTCTTGAACTGAGCGAGAGCTTTGCTACACCAAGTAATAGTGTGCACAATGAATTGTTTTGCAACAATGAGGTTCACTAATGCACTTGTGAAGAATAGATTGAAATAAAATATAGGAGAGAGTCAGGAGTGGTCCAGATGTTCCATGAAAGAGAATGAGGCTAGAAGGGCATGATTGCTATTATTAGGAGAGATTTCTACATTTATGCAGATATTTTTCCTCAAATGTGGAGTCTGATTAATAGAATTTCTATTTCTCTATCAGATAACAGCTCATTGGTTAAAATATTCTAATAGCTTTCAATTATCTATGCTTGCTGCAAATTCTTTGCATGAACCATACTAGTTAAAATCACAGACTGAGCATTGTTAAGTGTTTTAAAAATCAGATATACTGTTATAAAACCTACTTGTGGAATTTCATAAAAATATGTGTGAAATGTATTTTTTTTTGCAAGCCTGGTGAAGCAAGCAATAAAGCAAACCAGCACATCCTATCAGTTAGAATAGCTGTCTGCCATCTTGTTTTGGCTCTAAGAGGGTTAATTAATTATAGAATTCTGTGTCTTACCAAATACTCAGTGTCATAATTAAAATATACCTCTTTTGCAGTAATATTTATTGCAAAATAATTAATTTGCATTTAAAATCAAATGTAAGTTAGGTTTTTATGTGCTTCTTTTGTAAATTTGTCTCTAGTGTTATAATTGTAAAATAAATAAGATAATTAAGTGTGAAATATACATATTTTGTATGTCCTCTTCCTAAGTTTGTTGAATACCTAAAAAATATTACAGGTGTATTGTAATAAAAGTTAACTCGGAAACTAATGTGCTTAGAGAAAAGAAACTCTTATAAATAATTGGTTACGGGAAGATTAAAAGGGCCAGAAACTGGCATGCATAGTTTAGGAAGCCTAACCCTCCATTTCCCATTCTACCATATTTGCTTATTTAAACCGGCTAGCTAACGGGGTAGCCATATATTGACTTGTGTGAAGTGAGGTTGTCACAGTGTTTCCTCTTTACTGTGAGTTCGTAACCCCTACCCTATTGTATCAATGTTAAATTTGCTAATTTTACGGCCCGGGTTAGGGGTATGAGTGCGCAGACTTACACAGCAACTTCCTGAGTTTAAGCTGAAACATAAGTTCTTGCACCATTTTTCTCTAGTTAAAGTATTATATTCCAGCGCATCTACTATAATAAAGTTGTGGTCATACATTTGGCAACTGCAGAAGAGAGCAGGTGGTCAGGAATGTTGACAGTAGTGCCTTGACACCTTGCACAACAGCTGATTTTGTCAGTGCTTTAGATGTTTTAAATGCATTCAGAATTATGCCTTTACAAATCAAGAGTATCTGAAATGTTTGCTTATGGCAAACCTCAATGCTTTAGATTATCATCTCGGAGGACATTTGAAGGGTAAAAAAAATGAAATAGCCTGTTATTTATGGACGCTCTTTAACTACTTTGGTTCTCAGTGTCCCATTCTATATTGGGCATGAAAGACCACTTAATTTTGCTCAGAGGCCTCTCTTATCAGGCTTGAGGTTCTTTTACATGCCGTAAATCTACGACATGGGACCCACAGCTTTACTTCCCTTCCGAAGGAAACCATGCTAAGGATTTTTATGCCCGAAAAAATCCATTGTCTTCCGCCGGGTTTGAACCCGCGACCTTTGGTATATGAAGCTAGCATGGTAACCATTACACCATGGAAGGCAACTATTTGAAGGGTAATGACGAGGTTGCTACCATTGATGATCTTTGTGTGTTTGAAGCACCCCTAGAGATTGTACAGAATGCAGAAGCTCTAATGAGGGTAGGGCAAAATTTTCTAAGAGGACGTGATGCCTCTTAGATTCTAATGGAGCAGATTTTGAACGTATATTGTTGATGTTGTAGTTATTGACCATTAATAAATTTCCTGTTTAGCAAAAATGTGGCTTTTATTCTATGATGCACCTGAATTAGGTATTTCCATAAATCACATTTGGATTCGCTTTATATTTGATCATCAGACTAAATCTTATGCTTAGCCTCTTAGCCGCTTTTGGTTAAGGTCTTGTGAATATGATTGGATAGCTTGAAAGAAAACTACCCTACCCCTTGTTAGTGGTGATAGCTGATAATAAACACACAGGCATGTTGTAAACTGAATTTCAAGCACAAAACAAAACATTCAGCTCTGTTGTCAGACTGTGCAGATAATATATTCAATAATGTCAAATGAAGTTGTTATGGAACTTTATCATTTGTCATATTTAGATCTCCCAGCATGGGAAATCTGCACACATATCCCTAACATCCCATATAAAATATTAGACTGACATTTTTACAAGATATAGATGTCTTCTGTGTTCAATAATTCTACTTTTATATAATAACGTGGTTTATTAAGAAAGATGGGATTGTTTTTCTTACTTTTTTTTTTTTACTTTATTGGCAGTTAAATATAACTAACCAACTTAACACCAAAGTAAAAGAGCGATAGATTAGTGTTGTATTTATTATATCAATATTTTATTTGGCTATCTTCAATAGTTTCTGGCCAGAAAATGCCATTCAGAGAAAGAAAAAAAAAAACATCAGTCTGGGTAGCTCAGTTGGTTACGTGCACCTCATCTCAAGGCTGCATTCAAATCCTACCCAGAATGATGTCTTTAATAGCCATGTGCACCATTCTTGTTCAAATCCTTGTTGATCGAAGGTCACTGAAATTTAATCAAACTTTGACCATGATTAAATTGTAGTGCATAATTGTTAATTCTCGCTCAACTAATCGCCTTCAGCTTAATGTGTGCTAAGCTCATGATTCCACTTGAATTATTCAAAGGAAGGCATCTAATAGGCTGAGCAATTACAATCTCTTTGTCTATATTGCTAGTTTTTATTTTTTTACTTTCTCTACATGTACTATGTACGTAGTGTATAAAGAAGGTATTGTAATGCACCCAAAAATTCAATACAGAGATTTCACCAGAAATACATGTTATGGGACCTCTTGAAGCCAAAAAAAAGCATTTTTAGAAAAATGTCCGTGTGTGTGACTGTTTGTGTGTGTGTGTGTCTCTCTCTGTGGGCAACATAGTTCAAAAACGAAAAGAGCATTAAGTACCAAACTTGATATTTAAGTTTGGTATCTTCCAAGGATGAGACACGAAGATTTTAAAAAAAAAATCCCCCCACCCACAATACCCTTTACATGGAAAAAATTTCGGAAATTTTTATTTTATCAAAATTGGCTCTAATGATTTTGATTAAAATATCTTATATTTAAGATATTTACTGCCAAATAAAATGTATATCTTGAATTTTCTGGGAATAGCCTCTAAAGACCTCTTTATTCTGGATAATTTTTATTCAATTTTGCATAACTGATAAACCGTAAGAGATAAACAAAAACTTAGTACACAAAAAATGTAGATCACGATAAAACACACAATTTATGTCATATACATTTTTTTCTTGGAGTTGATCGTTTTAGAGATGTTCCTTGTTATTGGTTTCCTGTTTAAAAAACTTATACTTTTCTCATACAGGAATTTGTCACTCCTGTCCATACAAACAAAGGAACTACAGTCACATAGCAACCAGCTTGGAATAATAATTTAGCCCATGCTACTCCCTTATTTCCCTTCTACTTGCATGGAAGCAAGTAATAAGACTATTTCTGCTAATTTTTTCTCGATTAGCATCAAGTAAAAAGAAGCATAAGCTTTTTAACAGTAATTTGTTGCAAAGATGTAGAGAAAGTCATGTGAATGGAACACATCAGATTTTTTTAAATTCATTTGAAGCTAAAAGAAAATAGAAAACAAAAAGAGTAATTTTGTTTTCTCAAAGAAACCATTTGCAGGACAGGAGTTGGGTAGGTAGAGTCAGACTGAAAAATTCAATGCTATAGCCAGGATTTGAACCACAGATCTTCCGGTCTCTAGCCAGTTGCTCTACCACTGAACTACTATGGCAAAATGCTGGCATAGCATTGAATTTCTCAACTGACTCGCATGTTTCCCGGTAAATCACAAGGTGATCTCAAATTATTTTGAGAAAACAACCCCAATGCAACTTACAATGGCACCAGGATTCATAGTATAGCCAACTATTATGGACAACTGTGGTAATTAAACTGTGTGTAGGACAGGAGTTGGATAGCTATCCAACTCCTATTCACAGAGTGGCAATCTTGTAAACTAAAACTTCCCTTACCAAGAAACCACTGTAAAAATGGCCCAATATAAGCTGACGTGGTGTGATGGAATTAGAATTGATTAAAAGGGACAACCCCAAGTCAGTAGATTTACTAGCAAGTAAGAAAATTCCTGTAGGATGAAATTCTGACATACCGGTAGCACTAAATGATCCTGGTAATTGACAGCATCGTTAACAAACTAAATAGATTTTTGAACACATAGAAACGGGATGGGGGGAAGAAATAAAGAAACAGCTATGTAATAAAAAAAAATCTGTTCCATTCATATTACTTTCTCTATCTCTGTAACAAATTACTGTTAAAAAGCTTATTCTTCTATCTACCTCATGATAATCAAGACAAACATTAGCAGAAATTGTCCTTATTACTTGGTTCCTTGCAAGTAGAAGGGAAAAAATCTAATGTGTTCCATTCACATGATGTCCTCTAGCTGTTTGGCAATCAAAGCTTTTATTCAAAAGATTAATGTTATCTACATCATACTGATCAAGATAAACAAGCAGAATTAGCTTTAGTACTAGCTTCCTTGTAAATAGAAGGGAAATAAGATGATGCACAGGCTAAAGAGATAGTCTTGTCCTTTCAAAGCTGGTCGCTATGTGAAACAATTGAAGTTCCAATTTCTTGTTTGCCAGGAGCAAACAAACGAGAAACAAGAAAAAAAATGTCTTCCTGTTTGAGAAAAGTTTAAAGTTACTTAAAATTGAAACCAATAATCTGGAATATCTCAAAAACAGTTAACTCTACCAAAAAAATGTATAGGACATAATTGTGTGTTTTAATGAGATCTATATTTTTTGTTTATTAAGTTTTTATACATCTATGGTTTGTCAGTTATATAAACGTCATCCAGAATGAAGAGGTGTTCAGAGGCTATTCTTAGAAAATTCAAGATATACATTTTGTTTGTCTTAAAAATAATTTATATATAAGGTATTTTAATCAAAATTAAGCCATTTTTGAGAAAATAAAAATGTTCGAAAAATGTAGTTTGGGGTGAGGGAATTTTCTTCAAATCTTTTGTGTCACATTCTTGGAAGATATAAAACCTAAATTCCAGGTTTGGTATAAAATGGTCTTTTCATTTTTGAGCTATGCTGTCCACTGACACACATGGACCTTTTTTCTAAAAATGCTTTTTATGGATTCAGGGAGGCCCAAAATATTTATTTCTACATCTCTGCAACAAATTATTGCTAAAAAGCTTATTCTTATATTTACTTCCTGCTAATTGCTTCCTTGTAAGTAAAAGCGAAATAAAGGAGTACCATAGGATAAAGTGATAACCAAAAGCTGGTTGCTATGTGATTGAAGTTCCTTTGTTTATATGGCTAGGAGTTGACAAATTCCTGTGTGTATTTTAAAGCTGAAACCAATAAAAGGAATATCTCAAAAACTGGTCAAACTACAAAAAATGTATATATACATATTGTGTCTTAACAAGCTCCACATTTTTCATTATGTAAATTTTAGTCTATTTCTTACGGTTTACAGTTATGCAAAATTCCTCCAGTATAAAGATGTCTTCGGAGGCTATTCCCAGAAAACTCAGGATAAACATTTTATTTTTCATGTAAATATCTTTAATATACAGTACTTTAATGACAATTGTTAGAGCTATTTTTGAGAAAAATAAAATTATTAAAATTTTTTCAATGTAAAGCATAGTATGAGGTTAGGGGATTTTCTTGAAAATCTTTGTGTAACATCCTTGGAAGAGCTTATACCAAGTTTGGTATTTAACAGAATTTTTGTTTTTGATCTATGCTGCTCACAGCTGATGGACAAACTTACATATGGACGTTTTTCTAAAAATGCTTTTTTTTCTAGAAAATCTTCATGTTGAATCCTTGGAAGATACTAAACTTAAATATCAAGTTTGTTATTTAACAGAATTTTTGTTTTTGAGTTATGTTGCCCACAGACACACACATGGACATTTTTCTAAAAATCAAAGATTCAGGGGCTCTCAAAACATATATTTCCAGTGAAATCTCGGTATCAAAGTTTTGGATGTAATACAATACCTTCTCCATACACTATATATTTGTGTAGAGAACATAAAAAGAAAGGACATGAAGTAGTAAGAAATTAAATTGATTAAATTCATGACAGCATGAGAATATGTTATTGTTCTGTTGTTAATTCACATGTGACTGTACACCTGCTCCAAACCCAAAATAGATGTTTTGAATTTGAGATATATATTTTAAACATTTTTTATCCATATTTTGCATGTCCTAATTTACAGGTTCTTTGTTAGCTATGCAAAGCTTGTAATAGATCTAAGATTATCCCAGACAGTTTTGGGAGTTTAGTACCCATTGAGTGTAAAGATAATTCCTGCATTTCTTTTCTAAGAAATAACACAGTTGATAGATAATTTGAAATTGTTATATGAACCCCACTTTGCCTAACTATGACCTAACTTGTAATTTTAAAACCTTGTTCCAAAACTATTTTTGGAATTAAACAATTCTGTTGTAGTCGCAAGACTCTCTCCATCCACTCTTCTATAAACTATTCTTACTAAAATATATTGTTTTCTGTACTACATACATTAAGTAGGGGAAATATTCCCCCAAAAATTTGATGTTGAGATTTCATCAGAAATATGTTTTGAGGTTCCCTGAATTCAAAATAAAGAATTTTTAGAAAAAGGTTGTGTGTTTGTGTGTAAACGTGCGTTTGTGTATCGCACTCACAAGACTGTGATTAGTAAATCTCAAAAACGAAGTCCGTTAAATTTATAGTATACCAAATTTTATATTTAAGTTTACAGTCTTCCAAGGATGCAACATGCATAGTTTCAAGAAAATTCCCTGACCCCAAATAACCCTTTGTATAGAACATTTTTTGAAAAACGTTATTTTCTCAAAAATGACTCTTTAACAATTTTGATCAAAACACCATTTGTTCAAAATATTTTCATGACTATTTCATACATAGAGGCATTGATTTATCGTATACAAATTACTTTCTGGTCACTCTTTTGTTTAGTGTTGCCAGGTTATTTTATATAGTCAAATCCTTGTGTGTATTTAAGTTTGTTTTATTTATGAAATAGTGAAGATACATATCATTTAACGGGGTGACCTTCCCAGATAAGTTCTCTTGCTCTACTCATGACATCTTATGATATTAGTGAAGCCATTCGCTCTCTTGCATTCCAGTATTTTGATGTCATATCATGTTGACTAAAGGTTGGGCAGCACAGTAGATGGTTTCCATCCATATCTTCTTTAAGAGACATCTCTTTATCTGGAATGCTTTTATTCAACTTTTTGTAACCGTTTAAAATTAGGCACCATAAATGGCGGTTACATCACCTAAGAAAAAAAAGGTATGGACAGGAAAGAAAATAAAATGATTCCCTAGGCCTTGAATACTCTAATACCATCGGGGTCAAAGAAAACAAGAATTGAGTCAAGCAAGACTGGATAGGAAAGGTAAAAAGAGGGAATCTGATATGTGGAAAGGAAGAAATATTAGTCCAGGTCAATAACTCACCAAGCTGACCAGAGCTTATTGGTAAGCAGCCCTTCCCTTTAGTTCATCACATAAATTTGTTTAGATTGGTTCCTTTAAGTCTTCAAATTATAGAAGCAATTAAAGGGTCTCCTTTCTATTATAACAAAACTGTTACTAACAGCTGCACCGTGTGAAGGTGAGGGATCGGACATTAGGCTTTTTGTCCAGGTCGGTTCCTTTAAGCCTTCAATTAATTATTAAAGGAATTAAAGGGTCTTTCCGCAACCGATAAATGAAATATGTGTAGGTATATCTTGAAATTTTGGAAATAGCCCCTCAAATCCTCTTCAGTCCTCCTGGAGGACTTTTCAATAACTGGTAAACCATAAGAGATAGACAAAATCTTATTACACAAAAAATGTATGTATGTATTAACGCACACAGTTTATGTCAGACACATTTTTTGTGGAATTAACCAGTTATGAACTATTCCTTGTTACACGTTTAAATCTTCTAATATTTAGCTTTTCTCAAATTAGAAGTTGTCACTTTATTTTGATAATGCAAAGAGAATGAAGTTTCAAGACCACAAATAGCGACCAGCTCTTAAAAGACTTTTATTATCACTTTAGCCTAGTGTATTCTCTTAATTTCCTTAAACATATCTTTAAGGAAATAAGCAATAAGAGCATTTCTGGTAGCATTTATCTCATTAAGTAGATAGAAGAATAAGCTGCTTTAAGAATAATTAGTATATTCCAGAATAGAAGTCATGTAAATTTAGCAGAGATTTTTACTGTCTCTACACGTACTATGTACATTGTGTATAGAGAAGGTATTGTAATGCACTCAAAAATTTGATACCGTGGTTTCACTGGAAATACATGTTTTGGATCCCCCTGAATAAAAAAAAAAGCATTTTTGGATAAAGGTCCATGCGTGTGTGTGTGTGGTGGCTGTGGACAGCATAGCTCAAAAACGAAAAGACCATTAAATACCAAACTTGGTACTTAAGTTTGGTTTCTTCCAAAGATGCGACACAAAGATTTTCAGAAAATCTCCCACCCCCAACTACCCTTTATATGGAACTTTTTTTCGAACATTTTGATTTTCTTAAAAATGGCTCTAATGATTTTTATTAAAATATCATATATTAAAGATATTTACCTGACAAATAAAATGTATATTTTGAATTTTCTGTGAATAGCCTCTGAAGACTACTTCATTCTGGATGAATTTTGCATAACTTCTAAACCGTAAGAGATAAACAAAAACTTACTATACAGAAAATGCTGAGCACATTAAAACACAATTTATATCACATACTTTTTTTTCGTGGAATTTTTCGTTTCCGCTTTGAAAAACTTACACTTTTCTCATATAGGAATTTGTCAACTCCTGTCCATAGAAACAAAGGAACTTCAGTCCATAGCAACCAGCTTTTGACTATCATTTTAACCTATGGTACTCCTTTATTTTACTTCTTCTTACAAGGAAGCAAGTAATAAGACCATTTCTGCTAATTTTTCTGAATTAGCATGAAGCAAAAACGAAGCTTATGCTTCTCAACAATGATTTGTTACAGAGATGTAGAGAAAGTTATGTGAATGGAACTCATCAGTTTTTTTTTCTATCAGCTTCAGGTCCTTCTAGCTGCAAGGGGAACACAGGAGGCTGAAGCGATAATCAAATGTTTAAAAAGTAACTTGCTATATGCTGGCTTTTGAAATGCCATACATACTCTTGGCATTACATTGCAAGAGTTAAAAAAAAAGATAAAAAAATAAAAATAATAATAATAATAAAAAAAAAACTGGTGAACGCTTTTAAGAATGCAAAAAGTATTGACTAGTTCAAACATTTTTTTTTTTTTTTTGCAGTAAGTTATCTCATCTCTCGTAGTTTAATAGTTATATAAAAGTATCTTCCAATACAACATTCATTCTGAAAGAGCAGAGCTGCACAAGTTAATCTCCCAAAAAATTCAGGATCTACATTGTATTTTGATTAAAGCCATAGAGCGGTGTTTTTTTAAGGGAGGGGCGAGAAAGAACACTTCTAATGAATTACAAGAGGCTGCTAAGAATAATGGGGGTGTTCTGGAAGTTGCATGTAGTTACCTGTAAACAAAGGTGTCATACAACTGTCATGGTATGCTTGAGTATACCTAACCTGTTTTGAAAAGATCGTGCATAATTATTATTACTCGATTTACAGAAATGTTTAATTTCAAATTATTTTAATTTATCACGACTATGCATGATGTTTGGAACTTATAAGATTCAAATTTGTCACGTATGTCTTTTAGTGAGAATGAGAGAATATTTGGCCTGAATCAATATATGGCTTTACGGCTGGAATGTAACATATGACACATCGCAGAAATAAAATACATATGATGTTCGCCTCTTTCTTGGTAATTTATTTCATTCTCCTTCACTCAATTATAAATGCTTCCTTTAATGGTGGTCTTCGCGAAATATATTTAACATGGATGGATAGACCGTGACCTATATTTCGTACACAAACACTAAACCAGCTATGACATTTACAAGGTCATTGAACATGACGTCAAGTCAGCTGGTCTTGTCGAATGAAAATGCAACGTTGCCAATGTTACCTCAAGTTGTGTAAGTAAACTGGTGAAACAGAGGAAAGTTTCAGTTTGCTGTTGTGGCAAAACTGCTGTGCTTCACAGGATTGTTTATAAATGCTTACTTATACCCTCAATTCATCTTGTTGGCTGCAGAATTACATGGTGGGAAGAACCTAAACCGTTGTGCTACTAGCGCTTATTTGCAGTATTAAAGTGTGATTGCGTTGCTGTCTAGGCAAGCCAATAGGAAAGAACAGAAGTGTATGACGATAATACATGAACGCTTATATCTAAAGTAGATAGTGATAAAGACAAAACATTTCCGTGAATTGAGTGTTTAATAGATAGGGTAATAAATCGATCATGCCAGAAGGTAAGTAGTGTGACATTATGATATTTTCTTACCTTAACCACGGGTTAAGAAGAATTTGACGTAGCATGACGTAACTTATAAGAGCGTTTGTCAGGGCAACTTTTCCTTCTCGTGACGTAACGAATCGGAATGAAGGTGTGGCATTATGCATACTGCGTTAGAGAAACACAATCAGAAACAAAAGCGTTATGTTAGGCTCTACATCCTAATTATTATATAGGTGCTGATTATACTAAACAGGCTGAACAAAAAGTAAGGGGTATTGATCATAACTTTGAAATGCTTCAATAAAGTTAAGAACTACTTTTTTTTTTCTTCTCATCGAGGAAAGAAATTGTTGGTTCTCATGGGAATTGAGCATCCAAACAGCATAAGGGATAGCGCACCGGTGGATTAAAGTGAAACGAGGGGGGTGAATGTCAGAATTTTAAATGGAATCGCGGCATAAATTTGAGATATTCTGATAGTCCTTAATAAGTTAAAGTTTGTTTAAAACATTTTTTCTCCTAAAATGAAAACGAGAATATATAGGTTACTGACATTTTATTTAAGATACTTAATCACTTTTAGAAATATTGGCCATAACTTTTAATTGGATCAATCAAGTTATGTGCTGACATTTTTACTTTCTCTAGCTCCGTATGTACAGTGCACATATGGATAAAGAAGGTATTGTATTCCACCCAAAAATTCGCTACCGAAATTTCACTGAAATGCATGTTTTAGGACCCCCTGAAAAGCATTTTCAGAAAAAGGTCCGTATGTGTGTGTGCGCGCGTGAGTGCGGGTGGGCGTGGGGGTGGGGGAGGACAGCATAGCTCAAAAAACAGTCAAATACCAAACTTGGTATTTTAAGTTTGGTATCTTCCAGGATGCGACATGAAGATTTTCAAGACATCCCCTCAACGCTAACTACCCTTTACATGGAAAAAATTTCGAAATTTTTTTTCTCTTAAAAATGTCTAATAATTTTTATTAAAATACCACATATAAAAGCCATTTCCATCGCAAATAAAATGTATATCTTGTATTTTCTGGAAATAGCTTTTGAAGATCTGTTTATTCTGGATGAATTTTGCATAACTAATAAACCGTAAGAGATAGACAGAAAAACTTAGCAAATAAAAAATATAGATCTTGTTAAAATACACAATTTATGTCATGGAGTTTACCATTTTCGAGGTATTCCTTGTTATTAGTTTCAGTTGTAAAGCACTTATACTTTTCTCAGACAGGAACTGAATGATTTTCTTTTGTTCTACTCCTAGCCAAGCAAAGAACGATTTGCAGTGACAATCACTTAACGACAGCTTTTAAAACATTTGACATTTACAACAATATCACTTTAGCATAGTGCATTCCTTTAGTTCCTTTCAATTTA
The DNA here is from genome assembly GCA_030762935.1 of Hymenopus coronatus. Classification (NCBI taxonomy): domain Eukaryota; kingdom Metazoa; phylum Arthropoda; class Insecta; order Mantodea; family Hymenopodidae; genus Hymenopus; species Hymenopus coronatus. Next base: position 60,307,734 of record CM060899.1, read on the forward strand.
TAAGGAACAAAGTAATAAGAACATTCTGCTAAGTTTATCTCTATTAGTTTGTTTGTAGAGCAGCTAGAAAAAGTCATGTGAGTGTAACACATAAGATTTTTTATTCTTATGGCAAGTAGGGAACCATCCCATCTGCATAAGGAGCAGCGCCCTATGTGCCCCGAGTGGGTGAGGGGGTCAACTTTAGAATTTTAAATGAAAATACAGTATGCAATAGAAATGCTTTGTTAGTCTTTAATAAAGCAAAACACTTTTGTTTTAAAACTTTTTTTCTTGTATAATAAAAACTTTAGAATTTATAGGACATTGAAATTTAATTTAACATATCTACTTAATCACATTTATACACTAAATTTATTATTCTTTGAGAATCAAAAAGGCCTAGCAGTTAGAAAACAATGGGTTTATTTATTTTCAACAAATCATTCTTCATTGAGATTTTATATGGCAAAACTCACTGAAAGGAAAATGCATTTTGCATTGTAAATATATTTGTAATTATGTATTGTAAATTGTTGTCATGTATGTACTTAAGAGTGTACATAACACAATAATCATATTTAAGTTTTATATAATTACTAGTAGTAACTATTATGTCAATAATGATAAAACTATCATCTGACATTACATCAGTGTTACGTGATGAAATTCTATTTATATGTACACTTTAACACTAACTTTTGACAGTACATATGCTTTTAAGGAGCACATTCAGTATAGTTTAGTGGCATACAGGCCTCAAAAGCCAAATGATATGATTATATGTCTATTCTGCTGTTTTTGTAAGCCATGCTTTTAGCACTTTTTTTTTTTTTTTTGTAGTATATTAACATATTTATACATGTACATCCCAACTTCTATATTCAGTGGCTTGGAACCTACAGAATGCTTTCTAATCTAATTTAATCCAATCTAAATATTCATCCCAGTTGGTTATGGCTATTGGAAGAAATGTGTGATTTATTTAATAATTTGAATCCCAACAAAAATGTAATTCAGTCCACGATGTCAAAATTGACAAGAAATACAACATGGGAAGTGTGAAGAATATTGATATTCATTCAATATTTCTAAATGTGATTAAGTATGTTAAATACAATTTCAGTACCCTATAAATCCTCTGGTTTTCATTTTAGAAAAAAATGTGTTCTATGCAGTGGCGGCTCGTGGATTAAAAATGTAGGTGTTCACAAAATCAGCAATTTATCACCGCCGCAGCCGCTGCCGCTACTGTTACCGTCGTCACCACAACATCAAATCTAGTAATATTAGAAACAACGTCAGTGCCTAATAACAAGAATTATAAATTTGTTACACAAATCGTCACCCACCCAGTATTGCAAAGATGTTAAATTTCTTAGTCTCCGAGAGTTAACAGCAATATGAGGTGATGAAGGAGTGAACTCCTTTGATGCAGTTCATGTGAAGAATGGTATTTACAGTGAATAATATTTATATTGTTTAAATTACGCAATTAACATCAAATTTATTTGTACAGAAATTCCACGCGCCGGTTTTTCAAATGTGCAAACTTTTCTATCACTCAGTGATTAAAGCATTTTATGTTGTTGACCAGTTTCTTCTCAATAGCAAGCATTGCCCATGCTGAAAGTCGGTCTTCACCCATCATACTTCTAGTAAAGGTTTTAATTCTTTTTATTGTGGAAAAGCATATTTCTGGTTCTGATGTAGTCATGGTCGTAATGATAATCTACAGTAGCTCGGTTAGTTGCCGAAAAGTTCCTTCATTGAGGTTGTTTTCTGTTTTGAACTGCTTAACTCTCTCTTAAGCTTAACTCTCGCATAAAATGCAAATTACTAAGAAAAATAATGCCTCTCACAAAGACTGCAGTTGCACTTCCGGATACTTTCAACTAAATCTCAAAGATAGCAGCACCTGCCGCTGATAAACAGAACCCTGGAGGTGTTAATGTGCACAGTCGCACTGTGCTCATTTCTGGCTGTAAAATTCCAAGCTCTTTTGTTGGCCGCGCAAATGCAGAGCTGCTAAACTTTAGTTATACGCTAGCACACGAGGTCTGTGCTACAAGCGTTGTTGTCACATACTCAGGTTCTCGGCTGTGTTCAATCTGAAGAGCAGAGCGCGGTATATTTAAACAAGTGGCAACGGATAGCGTATTTTATTAAATGTTTCCTGAAAGAGAAAAAGGAGATCCACTAAGAAATATTGGAGGTTCACGTGCTCTTGTGCTCCTACACAGCAGCCACCGCTTGTTCTATGCAAAAGTTTCTTAACTTTATCACAATATCTCAAGTTCCATTTAACATTCTGAAGTTCATCCCATTGGGGCCCACTGGGGTGCTGCCCCATATCCCTCTACCTTCCAAGAAATAAAAAAAAAGAAACATTGTATTCATCCATTTAAAAGTTAAGGCCATTATGCCTAAAGGTGATTAACCATTTCATTGCTAACATATTTTTAGGTGAGAATCACCTCCTTGCTGAGTTATGGGGACACTATGGTGAAAAATTGCTGAAAATTCGAAATTTGGGTTTGACCAATAATATTTGGCCATAATTTTGTGTATTTAAGTTGAAAATGTAATAATAGGCACTAACAACTAAAAAAAAGCTAGTATAGTAACAGGCATTTCTTTTGCTTCATATGTTAGTCGGAATTAGTGTAAACTGTCTGTGAACGTTGACAGATATACTTAATTTAAAAATTGCTGCACAGGAGAATATGAAATTCTATGACAATTGCTCAAACCTACGGTCAATCACAACATGGCTGAGATGTTTTACCACGATCAAGTTATCTCTACTGTAGCACTGTGTTTTTTTTTGTTATTTTTTTAAGTTTAACGTCCTTTAACCTGGTTTGGTCTTATCGGATGATGAATGAAATTGATGATATGATGCTTAAATGGTCTCGGGGTCCATGGAGCTTAAAGTTACTTGAAATTCGTCTTATCAGGATACGGGAAAACCCCGAAAAAAACCTTACCCGGGTAACTCACCCTAAGTGAGATTCGAACTCACGACCTTTCGAACGTGAGGCAGACATGCTACCACCACGTTACCCAGGCGGGCTTGCACTGTGTTATCTCTACATTAAATACAATTTCAATACTCTATAAGTTCTCAAGCTTTCATTTTAAAAAAAAATGTTTAAAACAAAAGTTTATTCATTTATTAAGATTTATTGAATATCTCAAAAATATACCGTAGATCCATTTAAGATTTTGAGGTTCACCCCACTTGGGGCACTGCCCCTTATGCTCTCTGGAGGGCCCCTACCTCCCATGAAAGCCAAAAAAAGTCAGTGCTTAACTTTATTGAACCACTTATGATCAATATTCCATGGTTTTTGTTCACTGTATTTGGAGAAAAGCCCTGTAAATTCATCTGGGCTTAATTGTGGGCGGTTTACAAAAGCCCGTAGTATTCCTCATCCAACACTTTCCGACATGTTTCAGAATCTCACTGAGAAATTTTATTTTAAAGTGTAGGACATTGGCAGATACCGTTGTTTGTCAAATAATGACTTTTTCCTCCATAAAATTTCGATGCCTGGATACCATTCACAATATAAGACCATTGGTCCAGGTCTTGTTTGAAAGCAACTAGTCTTCTGCTAGGAGCAGTGAGGGTATGACCTTAGTAGGTTGAGTGTTGCCAACCCAAGAAACATGACTGTGCTGAGTAAAGGGTTGGTAATATGTTAACCCCTCTCCACTGTGAGAGAACCCAATGGTCACTGGGAAAATGTGGCCGAGTGGTTAGACCACTTGCCTCTTACCTAGATGGCCCAGGTTCAATCCCAAGCGACCATGTATATTTGTGGTGGATAAAGCGGCGCAGGGGTGGGTTTCCTTCAGGTTCTCTGGTTTCCCCTGCCATAACATTTAACTGTCGCTCCATCTTCATTTCATCAGTGTCATTGCCTGCGGTGCCATTTGTAGTAAAAGCAGGTGCTAAACTGGGCAAAGGTGCACTTACGTTATAGCTTCTGCTCCCAAAAAGTGTGTTCAAACTCGAAGGAGTACAATGGATTTTTTTCGAGCATAAAAATTCTTGGAATGGCTTCCATAGAAGGGTAGTAAAGCCATTGGTCCTGTGTTGTAAATTTACGGGAGATAAAAGAATCTCAGTCGATAAAGATGTCTCTAAGCAAAATTAAGTGGTCTTTCACACCAGTAGAGAATGGGACGCTGAGAAACACAGCAGTTAAAGAGCTTCCGTAAATAAAACTACATAGTTGTTATTATCATCATCATTATTATTATTATTATTATTATTATTATCATCATCATCATTATTATTCTGCTGCCAAACAAAAATATAAAAAGCAAAAACGTGCTCGCTCACTCGCCTAAGCATAGCAGCAACAATCCTAAGTTCTTAAAATTACATGGTTAGTCTTTCAAAGAACCCCATGATAAAATCTGATGTGTTCCATTCACATCATTTTCTCTACAAATCTGTAATAAAATTGTTAAACTGCTTATTCTTCTATCTACTTCATGTTAATTGAGATAAACATTAGCAGAAATGGTCTTATTACTTGCATCCTTGTAAGTAGAAGCAACCTTGTAACTGAAACCAATAATATGGAATATTTCACAAATGGTCAACTGCACGAAAAAAATGTTCATGACATATATTGTGTGTTTTAATGAGATCTACATTTTTTGTGCTGTAAGTTTTCGCCTATCACTTACAGTTCACCAGTTATGCAAAAGTCATCCAGAATGAAGAGTTCTTCAGAGGCTATTCCCAGAAAATTCAAGATATACATTTTATTTGCCATGTAAATATCTATAAAACGTGCATTTTAATCAATATTGTTAGGGCTATTTTTGAGAAAAATCACAATTTTCAAAATTTTTTCCATGTGAAGGGTATTTTGGAGTGGGGGGATTTTTCTCAAAATCTTAGTGTTGCATCGCTGGATGATGATAATCTTAAATGCCAAGTTTGGTATTTTACAGACTTTTTGTTTTTGAGTTATTGTGTTCATACACACACACACACACACACACACACACACACACACACACACACACACATATGCACAGACCTTTTTCTAAAAATTCATTATTTGATTCAGGGGACCCTAAAATATGTATTTACAGTGAAATCTTGGTATCAAATTTTTGTGTGGAATGCAATTTTTTCAGTGTAAGTTTGAAGGTAAAATTGACATTTAGACTTAATTAACATTAATTTACATATTTCTCTTTTGATAAAATATGTGTATCTAAATTAAAATTAAGTCATTACAGTAATCTTATTTCAGGATATAAATCCAACAGAGGTTTACTCCAACATATGAGCTTATAAAAATTGTACGCACAAGGGTGAATTTGCTTTTAAAGGGTAATTTGTTTTAAATATATTTATTGATTAAAGGTATACATAGCCTCCTTCATGCTCTACACACTTTCCCCAATGATTTGGAAGCTTGAATTATCCTTGTTCAAAAATAAGTTTGAGGGCACATCATGAACCAATTGCTCACCAGAAGGTAGACATCTCTGACAGGTATATGGCGTCTTTTGTTTCGGAAGGTGACTTTTGCTGACCTTAACAATTGGCAATAGTAAGATGTATTCACTGTACGTCGATCATGAAGCAAAAACCTGTTGCAAGAATTTTTCTGCCTCTGCAGCAGGTTTTGGCCTTCACTTGGTAAACTTCACCCTTTCTTCGCCACTCCTTGCTCGCCATTTTGGATTGCAGAGTGAAATGATGGAACCATCTCGCATCACATGCGACAATGTGCTTTAAAATCCTCCCCTTCTTGCTGGTATCGATTCAGACGTCTGTCACAAATTTCCAAACTGATGTATTTTTACTTTCTCTATACGTGCTATGTACATAGTGTATAGAGAAGGTATTGCACACCACCAAAAACTTTGATACCAAGATTTCACCAGAAATATATGTTTTAGGGTCCCCTGTATCCAAAAAAAATATTTTCAGAAAAAGGTCTATGTATGTGTGTGTGTGTGTGTGTGTGTGTGTGTGTGTGTGTGTGTGTGTGTGTGTGTGTGTGTGTGTGTGTGTGTGTCAGTGTGTCCGTGAACACGATAACTCAAAAACGAAAAGTCGGTAAAATACCAAACTTGGTATTTCAGATTAGTATCTTCCAGGGATGCGACACGAAGATTTTGAGAAAAATCCCCCCACCCCCAACTACCCTTTACATGGAACTTTTTTCGAAAATTTTTATTTTCTATAAAATGGCTCTAACGATTTTGGTTAAAATATCGTATATTAAAGATAGTTACCTGAGAAATAAAATGTATATTTTGAATTTTCTGGGAATAGCTTCTGAAGACTACTTTATTCTGGGTCAATTTTATGGAATTTTGCATAACTGCTAAACCGTAAGAGATGGACAAAAACTTACCACACAAAAAATGTAGAGCACCTTAAAACACACAATTTATGTTGTATACATTTTTGGAGTTAATTGTTTATGAGAGTTTCCTTGTTTTTGGTTTCAGCTATAAAAACTTATACTTTTCTCATAGACTTTGTGAACTCGTGTCCATACAAACAAAGGAACTTCAATCGCAGAGCAACCAGCTTTTGACTATCACTTTAACCTATGGTACCCCCTTATTTAGCTTCTACTAACAAGGAAGCAAGTACTAAGATTATTTCTGCTAATTTTTGCTCCATTAGATGAAGTAAATGGAATAATTTGTTGCAGTGATATAGAGAAAGTCATGTGAATGGAACACATCAGATTTTTGCTGTTGGGTTAACAACTTTGGATCCCATTGAGCATTAATTTGTTTTTAAATCCAAGATGTTTTAGTGATAATGGTATTAGTACTTCCAATGCTGACACCCACTTCTGATGTGATTTCTTCAAAATGTAGTGGTCACCTTAAACTCTCGAATGGCACTCATTGCCCTCCATGGTGTAATGGTTACCATGCTAGCTTCACATACCCAAGATTGCAAGTTCAAACCTGGCGGAGGATGATGGATTTTTTTGGGTGTAAAAATTCTTAGCATGGCTTCCTTTGGAAGGAAAGTAAAGCCGTTGGTCCCGTGTCATAGATTTACGGCACTTAAAAGAACCTCAAGCCTGATAGAGAGGCCTCTGAGCAAAATTAAGCAGTCTCTCATGCCGAGTCTAGAATGGGACTACAGCAGTTAAAGAACGTCCATAAATAAAAGTAAAACTCCATTTCAATTGGCACGGATGTTGACATCTGTGAGACTTGACCACACCAACCTACAATCCCACTCGGATCTGTTACATTACTCTGGTTCAGTTATCTATTTGAATAACCCCTGTAACTAAATAACAGAAAAATCAAAAGAATGCAACTCCTAACCTCTTAAACACTTTAGTCTTTAATTTAACAATTTGTTTCAGGAGAAGCTGTACAGATACTAAAGCCTAGAGAGGACCAGAGCTTTGAATTAAATATAGCAGCTCTGGAGCGCATTCTTCTACAAGACAGTGTCAAAAATAAAAATATTGTTGTCATCTCTGTAGCTGGAAGCTTTCGGAAAGGCAAATCATTTCTTCTCAGCTTCTTTCTTCGTTACCTGAGTGCTGAAGTAAGTACATTAATTCAACAGGTATTGTTAAAAATAAATCAATAGCATAAGTGCCTAGTTGACATTTTTTATTAGAAGAGATCATTAAGTATATGTTGGGGTTATGGAGGTGAAACAAATGAGAGAATATAAACAAATATTAGTGTTTGTTTTGTGTGTGCAGCTCCCAGATTTTTCATACTAGTGCGATAAAATAGTCAGACCTTTTATTTGTATCATTGCATGTATCATACTGTATGTTATATTAGGAAAATTCAAAAATATTAGAAAATCAAAGAAGGATTAGTTTTAAAAAATGTAAATGATTTTATTACCATTCAAAATTAATTGAGTTTTATTTTGGACACTCTTTATCTGCTGCAGTTCTTTGCATCCCGTTCTATATTTTGCATTAAAGACCACTTAATTTTGACAGAGGTCTCTCTATTATTTGAAGTTCTTTTATGTGCCATAAATCTACAACACGGGACCAACAGCTTTATTTCTCTTTCAAAGGAAGCTGTGCTAAGGATTTTTATGGCTGAAAATAATCCACTGTCTGCCAGGTTTGAACCTGTGGGAACCAGAAACTAGCATGTTACCCCTAGACCACAGAGGACAGCATTGTTTTTCAAAATGCTCCCCTTTAATATTATACATTTTTACATTTTATGAAGCCAGTCCTTAAATCAATGATGCCACTTTGATGACTGAGGCTCTTCAGAAACCTGATTTGTTTAATGTTCCATATAATATTTCATATATGATGAAAAAGTAATAAGCATTTTATCTTTAATTTTTGGAAACAAAAGAACTCACGAAGTGCTAGTCCATGTTGGAAGGTTCTTGGTGCTGCCCTTTAGGGCCTCCAGATACTCAGTTGTTAGTTTTGTAATGATGTATTATCATGATGTAAAATTATTTTACTTTGGCATTTTCATGAATATTTTCAGAAATTTGCTGCCAAAAACTTCTTGTAAGAACATTGTTTTTACAGCCTAGGGGACTTTTATGAAAGTGTTGGATATTAATAATTTTTTTTTTTTCATAGTTGGGTTACCCTCCCCTTATTTAGGACTGACAACCCCTTAGGACTTAAAAGTGAATGCCTAGGGGTTACAAGCCTGTCAGGGAGACAGGCACGAAACCACAGAATGGAGAACCTGGAACAAATAGTGCCCATAGTCAGACATGAGCCTGAGGAAGTGGATGATATGAAATGCAAGTGAAATGCATGATGGAGCAATTGGTGGAATGAGTTGTGGGGTAAACCAGAGGGCCTGAGTAAACCTGCCCAGATGCCGCTTTGTCCACATGCGGGCACTTGGGATCGAACCCAGGCTGCCTAGCTGGGAGACGAGCAGTCTAATAACTCAGCTATACAAAGTAATACAGGCTAAAAATTATAACTATACTGATTACAGCAAAGTCCTAATGTATACAAGGACATTTCTTCAATAGGCTATGAATAAAAGACAAATTCATAGAGAACAATTATTTTATTACTGAAAGTTTTGTACACTTATGGTTACTTTTCAACATAATCACCAAAAAGATTGAGACATTTATCGTACCTGTGCACAAGCTTTGCAATACCCGCTTCAAAAAATGTTGCCGCCAATGATTTCAGATGAGCATTGACGTTGTTTTGAAGATCTTCGTACTTTACGACAAATGCAGAGAGCCATTCAAAACAAATGAAGAGGAATGCTGTCTTTAGGAATTGTGTTGATCCATGACAACGCTCGTCCACACACTGCTGGCACAACCCATCGGCTCCTGCCATACAGTCCTAACCTGGCACCCAGTGACTTTCACCTTTTCCCTGAACTGAAGACTTGGGTAGGAAGCAGCGCTTTCAAACCAACAAAGATCTTCAAAACGTCAATGCTCATTTGAAATCATTGGCGGCAACATTTTAAGAAGTGGATATTGCAAAGCTTGTGCACAGGTATAATAAATGTCTCAATCTTTTCAGTGATTATGTTGAAAAGTAACCATACATGTATAAAACTTTTAGTAATAAAATAATTGTTTTCTATGAACTTGTCTTTTATTTATAGCCTATTGAAGGTTGAAAAAAAAATGGCCCTTGTACTAATCAAGAAAACCAGTAGTGCAGCAGATGTACTTATTATATTTCAAAATATTCTTATAGAGAATAAAAAGGTGTTGCAACAAGCCAGTCATACAATTTATGCTTAAAAGCTGTTGCAGGGCATTATCCTAAATAATGTATTGCACATTTTAGAACCTAGTACTTTGAAACTCTTCTGAGTTGTAGTCAGTCTACAATATGGAATATCAGTGTGTTGGTATGCTCTAGTGTTATAGGAATGTATGTTTTGTCTATTTTGTAGTTCAGATGTTTGGCTTTTTGTATACAATAACACAGTAGTACATATATACATAGGTTTATTACTGTCATTTTTAATTTAATAAACAATGGTTTATAGTGGGCTAGGTTTGATTCATCAGGCATTATTCTAATAACGTTTTTCTGGAGTTCAAAAAAATATATGGGAAAGGTGTGAGCTGTTACCCCACAGTAAAATGCCATATGCTATAATGCTTTGGAAAAAAGCAATGCTGGTTAAATACATACCCCAAGCATATGCTTTTTCAAATTTTGAATCAGATGTGTATAACTCTTGAGAGTTTTGAATCATGTAATCAATATGTGTTGCCCAGGATAATTTATTTGTCTATTACAACACCTAATAATTTTATGTCATGATAAGTAATACTTCAAATGTGTTCATCTTGTCGATAATTCATGATCAAAATAGACTATTAATAATTTATAATATATAGGAAGCGAGATTTTATCAGGTTGTGATTGTAATACTTACATTAGTTCTCAAATGGTAGATGACGCATTTGACCATCTTTATTTTCCAAATTTTTTTTTTTTTCTTTCTTCATTGCCTCCTGAATACAGGAGATTGAACAAACAAATGTCGGAGTGATAAGATTTCAAAGAAATGAAGATCAGCTGTGATAAGATGTTTTGACTATATAGCTCGTCAAATTGGTTGAAATTGCCTACTCTCGGCCATTAATGCAATGGTTGAGCTAAATTGTCAGAGTTATAGGGGTATCATTGATACACCCTTCGTAAAGAATTTACAAAATATTGCAACATTTCTTCAATCTTCCAGTCATCATCAAAAGAAGAAGAAAAAAGGAAAGTGTTTTATTCTTGTAATAGATTATGCTTCTGCTGCTAAGCTGAATGCCTTGATCATTTATTCTGTGACTTTCTGCTACTTTTTCTTAAATCCTCAGGTATGCCATATGCTATCAATTTGTCACCTTTCAATCTATTTATGTTTCTTAAAGGGTTCCAGCAATTGGATGGGTGAACTGGATGAACCTCTAGAAGGATTCAAATGGAAAGCAAGTCGAGACAGGGTTACCACTGGAATTTTTATGTGGTCAAAACCATTCTTAACAAGACTGCCATCTGGACAGGAGGTAATGTTAATGGTTTAGTATAAACTGTTTTAATTACAAAAAGATGGTTGAAGAATTGTGGTTACCATTAAAAATGTACAATTTGTGAAACAAATATTTATTACCCAGTCACTTAAAACAAAAGTTCCCAAATAGTGGGCAGAAAACATTAATAGTTACATTGTAAGGTTACAGAAATAATAGAGGCAAATATTCATTAACAGTTACAAAAGTAACAAATACAAAGTACTGTAATTAACTAATATTGATCTGACATAAACACTCTTATGCTCACTAACCTTGTTTTCCTTTAGGACAATTGTTTCACCTTCCTTGAAGGCATCCTCAGCTATGGCCGAATGGAGCGATTCTCGAAAACATCTTGGTCTTGGCTGCTGGTGGCATCTAGGGTTGATTCTATGAGTTTCAAAAGAATGTTGTCGTCTGCTGGCAAATCAAAATTCATGAGGTTTCCTCCAAATTTTTTCATGTAGAAAGAAACCAGGTACAGACACACACACACATATATATATATATAAAAAATTATTTGCTTGGACTGTAATGATGTATACATTGGACAAACAAAATGAAACATAGACACATGTTTTAAAGAGCATTTTAGAAACAAAGGAAATAAAGAAATGGTTAAATCAGCTGTTGCTGCACATTTTTGGGAGAAAAATCACAATATTAAAAATCTGATGTGTCCCATTCACATGACTTTCTCTATGTCTCTGCAACAAATTATTGATAAAAAGCTTATATTTACTTCAGGCTAATCGAGAAAAAATTAGCAGAAATAGTCTTATTTCTTGCTTCCTTTAAATAGAAGCGAAATAAGGGAGTACCATAGGTTAAAGAGATAGTCCAAAGCTGGTTGCTATGTGATTGAAGTTTCTTTGTTTGTATGGGTAGGAGTTCACAAAGTCCTGAGTATAAGTTTTTTAAAGCTGAAACCAAAAACAAAGAATATCTCAAAAACAATCAACTCCATGAAAAAAAATGCATATAACATAAATTGTGTGTTTTAAAGTGCTCTACATATTTTGTGAGGTAAGTTTTTCTCCATCTCTTATGGTTTAGCAGTTATGTAAAATTCCATAAAATTCATCCAGAATAAAGTAGTTTTCAGAGGCTATTCCCAGAAAATTCAAGGTACACATTTTATTTCTCAGGTAAATATCTTTAATATATTATATTTTAATCAAAATCGTTATAGCCATTTTTGAGAAAATCAACATTTTTTAAAAAAGTTCCATGTAAAGGGTAGTTTGGGGTGGGGGGATTTTTCTCAAAATCTTTGTGTCGCATCCCTGGAAGATACTCAACTTAAATACCAAGTTTGGTATTTTACCGACTTGTTCTTTTGAGTTATCGTATTCACAGACACACGGACACACACATACACACATGGACCTTTTTGTGAAAATGTCTTTTTTTGGATACAGGTGACCTTAAAACATGTATTTCTGGTGAAATCTCGGTATCAAATTTTTGGTACCTTCTCTATACACTATGTACGTGTAGAGAAAGTAAAAATGAAGCTTTTCTTCTAAAATGTGTAAACAAGACTGTAGAACTGAAGACATGAGAAAATATCTACATGAAAAAATTTGGAGGAAACCTCATGAATTTTGATTTGCCGGCAGAAGAAAACATTCTTTTGAAACTTGTAGAATCAACACCAGATGCCGTCAGTAGCCATGATCAAGATATTCCCGAGAATCCTACCATTTGGCCGCAGCTGAAGATATCTTCAAAGAAGGTGAAACAATTATCCTAAAGGAAAACAAGGTTTGTGAAGCATAGGAGTGTTTCTGTTGAATCAATGTTAGTAAATTATAATTACTGTGTTTCACAGTGTGAGAATTCCAATAAATAATATATTATTATATACAAAATACTGTGCTTGCAAATAGACAAGAGCACTGTAAACATGTTGCACAGTGGCATGATCTGATGTTGGACTTGGCTGGCAAGTAGCAGACACATCGGTCTGTTTAGCGCCATGACAACACGAGTATCACTCCTCATGACTAATAGCCAAGATAAAAATAGACTAAACAATGCCACCAGTAAATTATAGGGGAAAGACTTGCATATCCAAACAAGTAAGTGATTGCTAATGTGTATCAATTTATGATGAGAAAGGCTGCAGAGGGGCCCCTATTAAATTCAAGTTTGTACAGAAACAAGTAGTGGTAGCCACTGGTGTATTGTTTAGTCTGATTCATAGAATTAAATTTGTATTAGAAAGCATTCAGTTAAACCAGTGCAGGTCTTTCTCAATACATCATAAAGAAAGACCGAGCATATTCTTACAAAAGATTATTTATTTATCTGCACCATACTAATCGATATAAACATTAGCAGAATTACTTGCGATTCACAATGAGATCTAAGTGCAGGTGTAATGTAGCATAAACACAGACCATTCACAATGCAATCGTAAGGGCAACACAAGAATTTGTCACGGGTTTCTAGATCCGCAAGTAACATATGAATCGCTCTGCAAGTTACAAACTGAATAACATAATCAATAATATCACATAAGAAAATTCACTCAATCTTTTACAAATAAATACATTACATACTAACAACTGACGCTCGTGGCAGTGATGTCACAATAATTGCTCGTTCAAAATTATTGAAAACAGTACAAGCATAGAGACTGCAGAAAGTGATAAAACTACGCATTTAATGAATTAAGAATTATCTTTCTGCGTCTTCAATTTATGAGAACCAATAAATCTATATACAGATGATAGTTACATCCATTAAATCAAAAAAGGATTCGCAAGGAAACTGTCACAACCTCTTGAGGGAGATTAGAGATGGTGCAGCACTGTCAAATAGAAGAGCATGCATGTACAGCAGGCCATGTAAAATCTCGCAGTGAGATCATTTGTTATTGATTTCATAGGCAATGCATAGAGAAAAGAAGCAGAATTCTTCCTCTTTGCATGCAATGCAAGGATAAAGTTTGGAGTTTGCAAACTCTTGCGTTCCATTGCATTGTGTTGCATCTTGTGTGTTTCTATGTGAATGCTTACATTAAATAATATGAGTCCAAACTCTTGCTCTTACATTGTGTCTGCGCTTGCATTTCATTGTGAATGTAGCATTAGTCTTATTACTTGCTTCCTTGTAAGTAGGAGGGAAATAAGGGAATAAACCAAGCTAACATGCTAGTCAAATCTTTTAAAATAGCATGGCTAGGAATAAATCAAAAGAGGTATGAAATGAATAAACTGTGTGTTGTAACAAGATCTTCAGCTAATAATCTTCACTGTGCCATATAGTTAAGTCACTCGCCTCTCACCAAGGCAGCTTGGGTTCAATCCCAGGTAACAGCATATAGGATTAGTGGTGGACAAAGCGGCACAGGGACAGGTTTTCTCCAGTTTCCTCCACCATTGCATTCCTTCGGTGCTCCATATTCATTCCATGTATCATCAGTGTCACTGCCTGCAGTGCTAAATATTGTAAATGTAGGTATTAAACACTACAAAAAAAATGAGATCTATATTTTTGTGTAGTAAGTCCATGACTATTTCTTACAATTTACCAGTTATGTAAAAGTCATCAAGAATGAAGAGGTCTTCATAGGCTATTCCTAGAAAATTCAAGATATACATTTTGTTTGTCATGAAAATATCTTGAAAGATATAGAAGTTTAATCAAAATTGTTAGAACCGCTTTGAGAAAATAAACATTTTTGAAAAATGGTGCATGTAAAGGTGTCACATCCTTAACGTTACTGAACTTAATGCCAACTGTGTGATCTGTAACACCAATGTGAAAATGGCCTCTCATGAGATTATCTGCATATCTTATGAGTTAGACAGTAATATGTGTTTAGCAGTTAATGTTTCTCCTCTCTAATAAAATGTTTTTGTTTAAAATGCCATTACTATGTTTTAACTGACATCTTATGAGAATGATTAAGATATTACTTGCTGAATTTTAGTCATGTTGGTAATAGTGATATATTTTCCTTTACAATATCTGCATCATATGTTGACGTTTAGGCTTCCATATAGCTCAATTCACCTTACTGTGTACATGTGCAAGAATATAGAAGCAAGTGCGAGTGGCATTTTGCGGTATATCTCCGTCATCTTGTAGTCTACCTGAGATTGATCAGATCAACTAGTGCATAATGAAATGCCAGTTTGTTACATATCTTTGGGTTCTTGCGGTCAGCTGTTCAACAAATTTGTCTCTCTCAGTTGTAGATAGAAGGCCTCTGATGAAGGTATTGTAACTGGGAGGGAGGTAGACATTAACACATTAAGCCCGGGCATTTCAGTAGTTGAAGGGCCAAGAAACCCAGGGTTTTTACATCTACTTTGAGTTATTATTTACAGTACATCAATTAAATCTGCCGAAAATTATTTGGACAATCTAAAAGTATGGCATTCAAGGATTTCTCAACAAGTAAGAAAATACTCATAACTTCCGTATCAATATTTTATTTTAAATTTACAACAAGTATCAAATATGAGCTTGAAAAAAAAACTGCATAAAGCTGCTTACACTCCATTTATTCAAAGTTTGAAAAACTCTCCCTTAAAATCAGAATTTTTTACAGCTTCATTTCTATCCTGAATTTCAGCTTCAGTTCACAGAAATCGAGGAAAATGCAGTATTTTAACTTTTAAGGGCACAAACGTAACAAACAGAAAATGGCGCGACTACCCGAGAGCAGCCAATATCACTAAATCTCCTAAAATTCCTAATAGTTGACTAAAGCAAGGACAGATGGCAACACAAATCAGACAACTAAACGATAACTGATGTATGTTCTTTGACCTATAGCCCAAGACCGGATTAAGATCATGGAATTGCTTTAAAAGCGTTAGAAATACCTGCCCAAGCTATGCTCAAGCATGGGTCTCATGAACATTTCGCACGGCTCGAGCTATACTCGGGTTTGGGCTCCAGTGTGTTAAATAAACACACCACTACTGTTTTTAAGTTGAACGAAGAAAGGTATATTTTCCAAATATTTATGGATGAAGTTCAGCTTTCCAAGCAACTTGCGCAAAGATATAAATTCTCATACATGCTCGTATATATATATATATATATATATAAATACATAAATAAAGCACCATATATTCTTGTAGCTTAAGTTTGATGACGTTTAAATCACACGCTAAATTTTGACTTGACTTTGAATTCAAGACTTTAATTCTTTGTTACATTGCGCACAATTTCTTAACACAGCATGGATTTAGTCAGCAAGATGCCCCAAGTAAGAGTAACTTTAGAGAATCTACTCCTTCTCTTATACCCTCTAGGCATGAGTTTTGTGCTCACATGTTATGTTACTTTTAAGCTTGTGCGTTGTAGATCACGTGAACATATCATGTAATTTCATTATTACGGAACCACGTGATGGAGGGATACAATGGAAAATACCCTGATTCCATATTTTTAGGGAAATCCTTATAAAAGTATGGGTCCCTATTGCACGTAGCATAGTGCAAAGACTTAAAAGTAGGTCAACGTTCCCTCTTACAATGGAAGCTGGAGAATAACAACCTTTTGTTAACATAACAAGTAAAACGTAGAAGTTTTGCTTCTAGCATCTCATGTATAAGATAAATTCTAGCTTACATACAAAAATTAAATCATTATATACATACAGATAACAAGAATCACATCCCCATGTCAAAATATAGAATGTTATTTTTGGTTTTTTTTTTTTTTTTCCTACTTTTCCCTTTTATTGTTAAAAAGATAATTTTTCATCTGAAACATCAGATTTCATAGCTAAAATTTGTGAAATTAAACCATTTTCACATGTACAAATTCCAATAAATATTTCATCATTTTAATGTTTGTGATGTTTAAATTAAATTTGTTCGATCCTAATTTATTGGTAATGATTTTGTAGATTTATACATAGAATATAAAACTTGAAATTCTAAATCAAAAGAATATGTGAATATGTACAATCAGTTATATAATATGTAATTTAAAATAGACATCAAAATTTGCAAAAATCTAATTTGTGACATTTTAAGAGTTTTTTGTGTTATTTTATTGTAGAACTTTTGTTTACAATATTTTTTGTCTTGTTCATATCTAGGTAGCTATTTTGCTAATGGATACACAAGGAACATTTGACAATAAGAGCACTGAGAAGGAAAATTCAACTATCTTTGCACTAAGTGCAATGCTAAGCTCCATTTTGATTTATAACATGTCAGAAAACCTGTACGAATATGATCTCTTGCATCTGCAGGTAAGTTCAAGTAATTAGTAAGTGTACTTTTGTCACAATTTTGCTGATTGTAGCAGTTTTTGGATGCTCTTATACACACTCATCTAAACTTTGGGATCATTTTATAGGGAGCAGCAGGTAAAACAAATAAGCAAAGAATATTTGGACTACAGAAAAAAGCAATAAGAATAATGGAGAAAATTCAAAGAAGACAGTCATATAAAAGTAGCTTTAAAAAGCTAAAACTCCTCACACTACCCTGTTTATATATATTTGAATGTCTTAAACATGTAATAAGAAACCACATTGAAGAAAAAATAGGAATATTCATCAACATAACATGAGAACAAAACAGAATTATTTTAGAAATAGGTTAAAGGGATTATTAGCTTCCAAATGTATTGAAAATGTTGCAAAAGATCTATACAATAATTTACCTCACTCAATCAAGGAATTACAAGAAGAAGTGAAAAACATTAATGCAATAAAGACTTACCTGATAAAACATGCTTTTTACTCTATTGAAGAATACAAAACGTAACCAAGACGAGTGGTTTATAATTTTATTTTCAAACATTTGTTTACTGTAATTTGTTAACTATTTTATGCAGGTACTTATATCTGTTCAGACCTGTACATAGTTCTACTTGTTAAATTGGTAATTTAAATATATGTTTTCTAGCTTTTGTCAAATTGATGATGCTTAATTTACCAATAGCTTTCCAAAATTGTTTAATAGCTATTTTATGTATGACTACCAGAACTGTTTTTATATCAGCTTGTTTTAATTTTTTAATGTAAATATATATTTTATCCATTGTAAAATTGACGATGCTTTGTAAAAATATTACAAATGGCAGAATAAATCCAACTCAAACTCTGAGCACTCATGTTAAATGGATGTGAAACCATGCTTAAATTCAGCAGCTACCTTTTAGCAATTGAAAATGAAAGAGAAAATCCTTTGATGTTGAATCTAGCTCTTTTTATTTCTGTTGAGATTAAACCTTAAATTGCTTTAACACAACTTGTATTCAGTTTTATTCATTCAAGTTTATACAAACAAGTGATTACACTTATACTTATGAAACTTAACAATGTACTAGCTAAAGGATGATATAGGATATGACAGTTCTGGACGGAACTTGGCACCAATCCAGTAAGGATACTGTGGGGGAAATTCTTGAAAATCTTTGTGTCACATCCTTGGAAAATGCTGAACTTAAATATCAAGTTTGTTATTTAACCCTTTTATTGTCAATCACGATCTAATCTTGATCCGATAATTCTGCGACAATTGCCAGTCATGATCTAACCGTGATGCTGTTTTCATACATTTTAATAACTCTTTCCAGCAGGAAAGACTGTGTACTTTCTACATCATAGTGATAGAGAAAGGTTTTCTGGAGCCTTAGATTTACATTCCAAAGCACTAAATTGGCTCCAAATTTAATTTTTCTAGCTGGTGTTTGTTTATGTTGGTTGAAACATTGTGTTGTCTAGCTGAAGGTTACAAACCAAAGAGAAAATAAGAGCTGCAGTTTGTGATGTATTAGAAGAAAGTGAGTGATTTTGAATTTTCAGACTTTGATGACAGAGTTTCTGACATCGGCGTAAGAGAAGAAGATATATATTCTAGCTTCAGTGACGAAAATGCTTCCAATAGCAGTGGTCTCATACGGATGCAAATAGTGCAATAGTGTATAGAGAAGGTATTGCATTCCACCCAAAAATTTGATACCGAGATTTCACTGGAAATATGTTTTGAGTTCCCCTGAGTTCTAAAAAAGCATTTTTACAAAAAGGTCAGTGTGTGTATGTGTGTGTGTGTGTCTGTGTGTATGTGTGTGTGTGGACAGCATAGCTGAAAAACGAAAAGACCGTTAAATACTAAACTTGGTATTTAAGTTTGGTATCTTCCAAGGATGTGACACGAAAATTTTCAAAAAAATCCCCCCACCCCTAACTACTCTTTACATGGAACTTTTTTCGAAAATTTTGATTTTCTCAAAAATGGCAGTAACAATTTTGATTAAAATGTCAAATATTAAAATGAAGTGAATAGAAGCATAAGCTTTTTAACAATAATTTGTTACAGAGATGTAGAGAAAGTCATGTGAATGGAACACATCAGATTTTTTTTTATCTATGATCATACAAAGAGTAAGGAATTTCAAAGCCATTACATACAGACATGCTCTTTAAAATGTGCCATTGTTTTACTGTATTCCAGAACAAAGTTTGTAAATGTGAATTGAAAGTTTATCTGGATAAACAAGAAATATATAGAATAATCAACTTATATAAGAATAGTTTGCAGAGGAGTGAGGAGAGAAAGCTATGTGAATGTAATACATCAGATTTTCAATTCATTCATTTATTAATCAACAAGTAAGTGAATGTATATTGTGATTTTCTGTTGATTACAGAGATTTGCAGAATATGGGAAACTTGCATTGGATACTATTGACGTGCCATTCCAGAAACTCATCTTTCTAATAAGGGACTATCCAATAGCAAATGAATGGGGTGCAGCAGGTGGAAGAACTCTTCTGGAAGAAAGAATGCAGGTATAGCAACATTCTTACAGCAGAATGCACCAACTTCTAAGCTCTACTTCTGTAGTAAAGTACTATTAATATCTACATTCGGCAACTTGCATATGAAAGTAAACTTTTTTCAAATTATTTTACTCTTTTCAGATACTCTAGAGTAAATTAATACAGAAGTAAATGTTGCAGAGCACTTTCACTTAGTATGTTATTAAGAAAATAAATAGAGTGCAAATATGGAATCAAAATTACTCTTGGAACTTGATTGGAATATTCACTTATCGATTGCACCACAGTACTGATTTGAGGTCCAGATGTGCTACTGCTGATTTGTCTAATTGTTTTTGGTACCATATTATATAACTCTTAACATTAACTCATGTACTGTGAGAAAAAAACAAAAATTTAATAAACAAAAAGTGTAAATCTCATTAGAGCACAGAATTTATGTCATATACATTTTTTTGTAGAGTTAACTGGTTCTGAGATATTCCTTGTTATTGATTTCAGTTTTAAATTACTTAAACTTTTCTCAAGCAGGAAGTCAGTTTTCATTTCACTCTTTTTTACTCTTGGGAGTGCAAATGAGATGTGAATTTCAATTGTTTGACATAGCAATAACTTTTAAAAGATTTGACTATCACTTTAGCCTAGTGCATTCCCTTATCTCCCTTCTACTTATAAGGAAAGGTAGCAAAACAATTTCTGTTAAAGTCTCAATTAGCATGATGTAGATAGAACAATAAACTTTGTAAGGAAAGTTTGTTGAACAGCTATTGAAAGTAATGTGAATGGAACACATCAGTTTACTTGTTTTGTAATAATTTTTCATTGACTATTTCGTTCATGACACGTGATCATGGGAAGTGGCCAATCCAGTACATTGAGGTGTAAATTTTATCACATCCATGTGCAATTGTGTTTCTAAATTTATCACATGCATTTGTTTTCTCTGTGAACTAATGTTCATCTCATAATAATAGTATCGGTGTGCAGTGATATTCCTGTACATAATGGTGGAAGTTCCAAAACGTTTTGGGGAAAGGTCTATCGCTGAAATAGACATATCAATTGAAAACTCAAAACCACAGAATACCATAATTTAAAAAAAATACAGATATTCATAACAAAGAGACCAGACATAGGCAGGGCTTACATAGACCAACAAATAATTTGCAGTTATTCCAAAAAGGGGTTTATTACAAAGGAATAGTTTTGTTTAATTCACTTCCCTCTTCTATAAAAGAATTGCAAATGAACAAAAACAAGTTTAGATCAGATTTAAAAAGTTACCTTATTACTCGCACCTTCCATACAGAGGAGGATTTCATTCAATCAAAAAACACTGGTAATAATGTAACATTGTAAATATAATAAACATGTAATTGAAATTTATGCAAAAGTGGCAGCTCTGAAAATTCATTGTCAGAGTTATTATTTGTAAATAAATGTATTAATAAGTATGAATAAATGTAATTGTTGACATGATCTACATCTTAGAGATGATCTACAGATTGCAATGTTATGTATGTAGCTACTAAAAGCAACAGAGAGAGTGTGTGAAACCAGTTCAGCTAATTCTGTAAGCAACAAGGCCATGATTTATGATATGGACATCAAGTTGCAGTGATTTCAATGCAAATATTGTCAGATAAATGGGATTTTAGGAATATTATTCTTCATGTCCATATAGGCTAATCATTGTTATTTTATTCATGAAATAATCTTATTAAATACAATTAGACTACAACTTTTCTCTGGCTTGCAAATTTATCAATAAAAGCTGAAGCTCTTGTTATTTTACTTATAAACTTTGTTCAATGTAAATAATGATGTAAATCTCTCACTCTCTGCTTTCTTCCCAGGCTGAAAGCCATGAACTACAAATTGTAAGGGATTTGATCAGGACCAGTTTCAGTGAGCGTTTTTGTTACCTGATGCCATATCCAGGAAAAGCTGTTGCCTCAAAAGTGGATTTCGATGGCAGACTTTTAGGTATGCTGACATTCATTTAATAAGCATTTACCATAAATATTAATTGACTGAAAAAATGAATATTGGTATTGTCACGGTTAACACATTGAAGCCCAGGTATTTCTTTAGTTGAAGGGCCAAGAAACCCAGGGTTTATACGCCTACTTTAAGTTATTATCTACAGTACATCAATCAAATCTGCCAAAAAAATTGGTACAGTCTAAAAGTATGGTATTCAAGGTTTTCTCAACAAGTAAGAAAATAGCCATAACTTCCGTATCAATATTTTACTTTAAATTTACAACAAGTATCAAATATGAGTTTGAAAAAATCTGTGTAAAGCTGCTTACACTCCATTTATTGAAAGTTCAAAAACCTCTCTCTCGGTCTCAGAATTTTCCAGAGCATCATTTTTATCCTGAACTTCAGCTTCAGTTCACAGAAATGGAGGAAAATGCAGCATTTTAACATTTTAAGAACACAAACGTAACAAACAGATCACCACCTTCAAGGAAAATGGTGTGACTACCTGAGAGCAGCCAATATTACTAACTCTTCTAAATTTCCTAATAGTTGACTAAAGCAAAAATAGATGGTAGCACAAATCTGACAACTAAACGATAACTGATATATGTTCTTTGCCGCATAACCCAAGACCGAGTTAAGGTCATGGAATTGCATTAAAAGCGTTAGAAATACCTGGCTTAGCTATGCTTGGGGATGGGCCGCATGACCATTTTGCACGGCCCGAGCTATACTCGGGCTTGGGCTTCAATGTGTTACAGGCTGTGGTGACTAGGGGAATAGCTAAGTTGGAGTTTAGGATGGTAGAGCAATAACAAATGTTTGGCTTTACAATAACAATATAATGGAGAATTTGTGCATATTTCCAATATACAGTTGTTTGGTTTGCTAAATGAGAGGCTTATTAAGTTAAATACTGAGAACATTATTATGCCTGAGTTGGATAGTAAGTTGTAGATCTTACCTTGAAAGATGTGTCGACATAAGTGAGCGAGTGGTTGAGTCTGAGGATGTCATGCCAAAGGTGCCAGCCAGAATCATATGCCAACCAGAGAGAGAGAGAACCCCCAAATTGGCCCTCGCATTCAGTTATATAGTTTGAGGCATTTCTGGAAGTGCTTTGCAACAAGATGAGGTGAGGCAGATTGCCCCACTTTATGAGGAGGTTCCAGAATGGTGCTGCAATGTCCTCGGCTTCTGTACAAGGCAGATGTCTTGAACTTCTGTATTCCATCGTTGTTGCTGTTTAGCACCACCTAACGGTTCCAACACCACATCCCAGACTAGCTATTATTAAGTTCCGCATGGCTCTTACTGTTTTGGGCGTTTAAAGCTATATGATCTCAGGGTTGAGAGAGAAACAGCGATTCCGACAGATGGGGAGGTGTTGTGTATAAATACTAAATAAAATACAGCAAGACTGACTTTGATGAATTATAGTTTTACTACCATTTCAGTAAAATGAGGATGAATACTTGGTTGCCGCGTTAAATCTTTCACTGGTTATTGCTAATGATATCTCTAAGCCACGTGCCCATAATACAATGCGGGATAAACTAATGCAACTTTGAACTACTATTTCCTCACTGCACATGCAGTTGCTCGTGTGAGCTTAGCGCCGACTTCTTGAAACATTTCTAGTCACGCCGCTGTCCTATATCAGAGTGCCCGAGCTTAATCCAACAATATACTACTGAACCTCCGCTAACTCCCACTACTTGGTTACAAGACTGCGTGACGTAGGAGTAGCCCATTGGTCACATATGCGTCAGCCATGCCTGACCTCTCACCGATTGGCTGAGCGAATGGCCTACATGACCCGTATGCTAACTCCCACTCCTTCGTCTTGCTTCACTAAAATTCAAAATAGCGTGGCTTCGCCGAAATTTAACCACGTGAAAGTCTTTAATGGACCCAAGCTTCTTCCGATGATCAAACATGTTTAAACATGAATTTACAATATGAGAGCCATTGAACATTTACAATACATGAAATAAAATCAAATATTTTCCATAATACTTAGTTACAATGGTTATCATTTCCCTTTGCCAAATTCAATGCACAATTTACTATCTAAGAATCTGACAGTGATATTAAAATGAGTAATATATATAATTATAAAAATATGAACTAATATTATTATCAAATAATTAATATTTAGGAAATTTCATAGATATGGAATTTCAGTCTCAGAGGTAATACCTAATATGGTGTGCCCCACCCTAATTTTATATTGAAGCAGTCAATCAGCATAGCGCATTTCCATTGCTGCGAACATCCAATATGACAAGAGCAGGAGCAAGGCTCCATGTTGCTCTCTACACGTAGACCAGGGTAAGCTGATATCATCGTAATTTCCATGGGATTTGCCATCGGAAAGAAGAGACTGTAGTCTTCCTGTTATTTATGCAATCTAAAAAAGCTTCTGCACTTTAACCCTTTTACTACCTTGGACATAGCGTACACGTCCAGAGAAATAATCCTTGCCATGCCCTGAACATAGCTTCAACATCTGTGGTTACCCGCTCGAATTGAGGCATGTTACGCACCAAAGGAAATTTCTGAATGTGGTTATAACTGAAAGAACTTGTTCTATCATTTGTTAGGTTTATGTAAAAACAGGTTTGAACATTTCTCTGCCTAGTAGTGACCTCTGAAAGGAAAAATACCAAAGGTTACAATTGCATTTCTCTTCACAGCAAGAAGAAGCACATGATTACAGGTATTCATGGTTGTATAAAACATGGCTGCCTCAAGCAGACAAGAGCATTATTTACGTGATGATGAATTGCTGGCAGAACTTAAAGCTTTGCCATCTGATATGTTGGATTTTGATATCAGTGATGAAGAATGTAAAAATGAAAGAGAAATTAGTAACAGTGATGCCGTGGAAATAAGAGGTGACAAAAGTGAGGAAAATGATCCTCTTCAAGAAGCTGCGCAGTGCACAAAGAGAAGATCGGTTGCCATCCTTCGTTTCAGTGGCTAAGGGGCATGATTTTAATGGCTAAAATTCAGATATTTCCATCAATTTAGTAACATAATTTTGGATAACCATAATTATAATTATATATTTCATTGTGATACTTCTACTTTTTGAAAGCATCGCAAAACTTATTAGTATTGAATTATTTTACTTGCACAGTAAATATTTACGTTTAATTTGCTGGCTCCTTTGGACAACCCTAGCTTTGGTATGTTGCATGTGGCCTACATGACATGTTTGAAAATTAATGTTTTTTGAAAGTGGACCATCTGCATCAGTCTGCAAACCCATTAGTGAGTCTTATGTGATATTACTATTATTTTATGCATGTTATTGTACAGTTAGAGCACATTTTAAAATTGAAAAATATCTTGGCACAGAGGAGTGTGCAAGGAGAAAATGTATTGACAGTAAAAGGGTTAAAAAACTGTAAAATGAAATTCCAATTAAATCTTGAGTGTCCCGAATAAAATATTCTCAAAATGATATAAGTTACAGCATTTGCCAATGATGCATGTGACAATACGGTATGCCAGAGTAGCAGTCATCAAGAATTAAATTAGAATTAGATTAGCATAGGTTAGTTTGTTGACCTTCAGAATCACAATAATTCATGGCAATGTCACATACAGTACTCATTGCAGCAAATAGCTAATAAAATAAATTGATGTATGAATTGTGTATGTACTCTTGGCTTTCTCTTCGAAGGGGTCTCTGTTCATTGGAAAAAAACTTTTAAACCTTACTGGCTAACTTAAGGTCTGTCTTTTGCTGAATGATCTGCTACCTGGTGATGTACCAGGTATTGCCTGCACTGAGGCTACACTTATGTTGCATATGACTGCCCCAAAGATAACTTCATTTAGTGAAAAGAATATTGGCCACATATCATTTTTACTTTCTCTAGCACCTATGTACAATATATGAGGCTGTCCCAGAAGTACCTGACCTAACCAAGAAAGCACAAACATTTTGGGGGAAAACATCTTTATTTCTCTACATAGTCTCCTTTCAGCTCGATACACTTTTCCCAGCGATTTTCAATAGCTTTGATGCCCTGTTTATGGTGAGAACTACCGAGGTCTGCAAAATAGCCATCAACTGCAGACTCCACCTCTTCATTGTTAGCAAATCTTTTACCACCAAGTCATTTCTTCAAATTTGGAAACAGAAAATAGTCAGAAGGGGCTAAATCTAGCGAATAGGGTGCATGAGGAAGCAATTCAAACTTTAACTCATTGATTTTGGCCATGGCGATAATGGACATGTTAACTGGTGCATTGTCTTGATAAAACATAACATTTGTTTTCGCTAAATGTGGCTGTTTTTGCTCGATTTCACCACTCAGACTCTGTAACAAGTTCGCATAATATTCGCTATTGATTACTTTTCCTTTTTTGAGATAATCAATGAAAATTATCCCGCGTGCATCCCAGAAAACTGGTGCCATGACCTTGTCTGCAGATGGAACTGTCTTCGCCTTCTTTGGAGCGGATTCTCCCCTTCCAATTCACTGTTTTGATTATTCCTTCGTCTCAGGTGTGAAGTGATGGACCCAGATATCATCCATTGTTATGAATTGATGCAAAAATTCAGCTTTATTGTAGTGAAACATTGCCAAACACTCAACTGAAACATCCTCATGACAATGTTTTTGTTCCGTTGTGAGTAAACGCGGCACCCACCTTGCACACAACTTTCTCATATCCAAATTTTTGTCAGTATGCGATGCACAGAACTTTTTGAAATGCCTGCAATGTCTGCTATTTTGTGCACTTTTAGTAAACAGTCATCTAATACCATTTTGTGGATTTTCTTTACAATTTCTGGACTGGTAACCTGATTTGGTTGACCACTGCATTGTTCATCTTGGCAGCTCGTACGGCCATGCTTAAATCTGCCACCCAATATTTCATTGTTGTAAATGAAGGAACAGACTCTCCCATAGTAGAATCTAGTTCAGTTTTAATATTAGTTGGACTAAGACCTTTTAAATGAAAGTATTAAGTCACATAGCAATGACCGGGCCGTGCCGTGGCCGAGTGGTTAGACCACTAGCATCTCACCTAGACGGCCGGGGTTCGATCCCAAGCGACCGCATGTGAGATTTGTGGTGGATAAAGCGGCGCTGGGGCGGGTTTTCTCCGGGTACTCCGGTTTCCCCGCCATCGCATTCCACCGGTGCTCCATCATCATTCATGTATCATCAGTGTCACCGCCTGCGATGCCATTAGTAGTTAAAGCGGGCGTTAAACACTACAACACACATAGCAATGACCAGTTTTATCCATGTTTACAAGTTGGCATTCACTAATGATGGCTGCCAAACAAATGCTAAACAACAAACTTAGCTTTTTAAGGTTGATACTTTTTACCCTTGTTGTTGTTTGAAACAACAACCGCTGTCTATACGTCAGATCGGGTACTTCTGAGACAGCCCTCATTCATGGTAGGTAGAGAACATACTTTATTCCACCCTAAAATGTGACTCTGAGATTTCATCAGAAATACATGTTTTGAGGACCCCCGAATAAAATTTTAAAAAATAATTTCTAGAAAAAGGTCTCTGTGTGTGTTTGTGTGCATCTGTGGACAGCACAGCTCAAAAGCGAAAATTGGTTAAATACCAAACTTGGGACTTAAGTTCAGTGTCATCCAAGGATGCAACATGAAGATTTTCATGAAAATGTCATCCCAACCACCTTTTACAAGGAACATTTTTCAAAGTTTTGATTTTCTCAAAAATACTCTTAACAAAATGTATTAAAAATTATAATTTTAAGTTTTCATGACATATATATCTTGAATTTTCTGGAAAAAGCCTCTGAAGACTTCTTTATTATAGATAACTTGTGTGTAACTGGTAAACTGTAAGAGACAGACTAAAACTTACTACACAAAAAATATAGATCTCGTTAAAACACAATTTATGTCAAATACATTTTTGTAGAGTTAACTGTTTCCAAGATATTTCTTTTTATTGGTTTCAGTTTTCATACTTAAACTTTTCTCAAATGGGAAGTCATCTTTCGTTTCATATATCTCTTGTTTTACTTCTAGCCATGCAAAGAGAACTGAATTTCAATTGTTTCATATAGTGATCAGCTTTTAAAAGATTTGACTATCACTGTAGTCTATAGTATTCCCTTAGTCCCTTAGTGGTGTTTTCTTAGATCAGATGAAATTTCTGATTTGCCTTTGTACTTTTTATCTACACATAGTTTGAAAGAGGAAACATTGTAATGCACCCAAAAAATTGATGGAGATTTTGCCAGAAATACATGTTTAGATGACCCCTGAATCAAAAAAAAAATTTTTTAGAAAAAGGCCATGCAGCATGTGTGCATGCATAGATGTGTGTATATGCATGCATGCGTGGGTGGGTGGGTGCTTTTACTTCTGGCTATGGAGAGAAAACTGAATTTCAATAACAACCACATAGCAACAGGTTTTAAAAGAATTGACTGTTGCTTTAGCCTAGTACAGGGTGATTTATATAGAGCTGACATATTTCTTTCAATAATTGTTTCAAAACGTGTTATGCTAGTGACAACTTATTATATCTGAATTGTAGGGGAATTTTGGGAGATTATTTACCTCTATAGCAAATATTGATAATGTCCTCCATCCTGCATAAGGCACAACTCAACACATCTTTCCATGTTACTGGACACTTGTTGGAGGACTCTGTTGTCAATAGCTTGAATCTCCTTTGTGATGTGCTTCAGATCGTCCAATGTCTGGGGACGTGTGGCATAAACCCTGCCTTTTAAGTAACTCCATAGAAAGAAGTCCGGCGACGTCAAATCTTGAGATCTCATTGGCCATAGTTTCCTGGAAATTATCCAGTTGTCAAAGAAACCTGCAATTAGGTTCATGGATTCATTTAATGTTTGGCATGTAGCGCCATCTTGCTGAAAATATCCTTGACTCAGCTCTACTTTGTACTGCATTTTCACGTTGACTACAAGAACAAAATGTCGAAACAGCTGCCAACAATGCAATTAGGAATAAAACATAAACATCTGTGCATCTAGTGACAGGGACTCAAAACTCCATAGCATTCTGCTTAATTTGGTGCTAAAATTGGGTCATTGATTGAATTTCCAACGGAATAATTAAAGAAAGAAATGTGTCAGTTCTACATAAATCACTCTGTATTTCCTTTCTTCTTACAAGGAAGCAACTAATAAGACTACTTTTGCTCATATTTATATCAATTAGTGTGATGTAAATAAAAGAATAATCTTTTGTAAGAATAATTGGTTTGCAGAATCGACAGACAAAATCATGTGAATTGAACTTATCAGATTTTTTATGTAGTAAATTGTTCACAGAAAAGAACGGATATTAACCTTGTGATCTGAAAATTCTGCAAAAATTGCCAATTACGATCTAATCATGCCATTTTCATACGTTTTAACTCTTTCCAGCAGGAAACTTGTATTTCCTACATCATAGCCATAGAGAAAGATTTTCTGGAGCATTTACACTCCAAAGCTCATATAAGCTCCAAATTTAATTTCTCTACCTGAAGTTTGCTTATGTTGGTTGAAAAATGGTATAGCAAAAGGTTACGAACCGAAGAAGAAACAAGAGCTGCAATTCGCGATGTTTTAGAAAAAAATGAGTGGTTTTGAATTGTCAGGCCTTGATGAAAGTGTTTCTGACATGGACAAAAGAGAGGAGGATATATATTATAGTTTTAGCAATGAAAATGCAGCCAATAATAATGGTCCTCATACGCATGCAAATAATCAATGTACTTTCCAAAATGGATTTACAAAGTTGTAACCAGACGTAAACATTGTGAACCAACCACTCAGCTATGTAGCAACATAAATGCTAAATTGTTGTTATCTATGTTACATCTACAGCCTATTGCTTTATGTCATTTTCATTATTGTATTAGACTTATATGTGTCTGTTTTTAGTGATTTTTTTTTCAGTTTACCGCCTTCAGGTTACATGAATTAATTTTTTTGTTTTTTAAAAAACAAAACACCAAAACAGATCTGTCTTAAAGTAAAGAAATATCTGTACTTTTATTTCATTAGCCTGAACTTTCTGTATAGTAAGGTTTGTATGCCTAATTTTGATTATTTTTGAATTTTTATTTTGTTTTCAAATTGTTGTTATGTTTTTAGTTTTTTTAAAAATATTTAAGAGACTTCTCATCCATATAATACATATTATACTGTAGACAACAGGGTTTACTAAAAATAAAAAAAGGTACAACTCTTTATGTCACATGGTAATCATTTTATTACTAATAATTTAAAACCGTACATTCTGCTCTAAAATTGCTTCACACTTTCCAGACAGTATTCTGTTATTTGGGCTGGCAGTAAAAGGGTTAATAGCCAACCTAAACCAGGACTAACTACCACAGAAAAATAAGTAGAGTTCAGAAATATTAACAGTGACTTTTGGATGCTATGTTGCAGATATTGATGAAGATTTTAGATACTACCTTAAAAAATTTATCTCAAATGTACTGGAACCAAACAATCTAGTAGTTAAAAAGATCAGTGGTAATAAGGTAACTGCAAAGAACTTCATCCAGTACTTCAGTTCATATGTGGAAATCTTCTCATCTGATGTTGTGCCCACTCCACAAAACATTTTACTGGTAAGTCAAAAGAGGTAAAATGAGAAGTGATTTTACTAAATTATGCTGTCCTATATTTGCCAACTTTCATAGTTTGCTCTAAAATTTACAGTAGGCTCTTCCTTCCAATATATAACGTGGGAGGTTTTCTAAGTCCGAGTGGAATATTTTTTCAAAGTACAGCTTTACATTTTATTAATATGAATTTAAAATCACTTGTTACTATGATTTCATGCTGGAAAATGTTTTCTTAACATAAGTTAAGGTTTATAATTCTTTATTTATTTACTTACTGCGCATGTAGCCATTCTGAAGAATGCAATGCAGCCAAATTATCCATTTTGAATCACATAACACAAGGCAGCCAACAGTCTTTTATTGTCAATAAATTACATTAGTTATACAGTTCATCTCTCGCTATTGCACTAACTATATTAAAACCATATCACTATTTTTCCCTAATTACTAGCTATGTACACTAACTCACTCATTAACTAAACCTAGCCTAAGCCTAATCTCTACACCACAGGGTATGTCTTACATAAGTTCCTGAAAAGGGTTTGCTAACCAATATTTGTGTCTGTATTTTCGGTCCATTTTACATTCAATGATTTGAACAACGTGGCCGGGACCTCCAATTTTCCTTCTTGTAATGTATTTGGTATCGTTAGAGACCACGCACATTTCACAGCAGCAACCAAGTCAATCAGATATTGTCCGCAAACTCATACATTGGTCTCCATTCGAACACTCCATTATTGTCACCTTGTATTGAAAAAAAAAAAAAGTAATAATAATAGTAATAGTAACAACAACAATAATAATAATAATAATAATAATAACAATAATTAATAATAAATAATAATGGTTATTAACAATAATAATAATAATAATCATTGTGATAATTAATAATAATAATAATTAATAATAATAAGAAGAAGAACAAGAAAGTTAGTTTCTAGTTATTAATAACCAAAGTCCCAAGAGTAGGGCTCTATTTAAACAGAATTCAGAATATGTGCAAACCTGTCTCTTAATGGGGTGCAACACCGCATTGCATCCAAAACACAGCATTCTTGTTCTCAGCAGACTCTCATCAAATAATAATTGAAAACAGGCCTCTGAATTGTTGAGATAAATCGACAGATCTGCCTTATTAATTGGTCGAGTCACTTCTAACACTATTAGAATCTGCAAGAATATTGCTTGTAACATACAACCTTCCCTTCTTGCACTATAATAAATTATGCTCGATCGCATACCCTTGTGGTAAAACAATAAAACCCAAGAGAAAGTATGGCCAGGACTTTTAAAACATGACTGGTTGTTAATTGCTTCCAGATTGTGCTACACACTTTGTTGTGCAGATGTCTGGGGATTATTTGCAGAGGGTGGCTACAATTGTTAGAAGCGATAAGCAGGTTGGCTGCTATGCAAGACATAATATGGCTCGCAGTCTTTGGTTGATTTTGTTGCTTGCACATGCACATTGCCAAACCATCAGACTTAGAAGCATTTCTTGCATCACATGTTGTAAAGAATTCCCAGAACAATGGATGCCATTTTACTTTCTCTACCATATACATAGTAGATAGAACTACTAATCCAAAAATTCAATACCAAGAAATACACCAGAAATAAATGTTTTGAGGACCCTGGAATCCAGTATGAGCATTTTTAGAATTTAATAAATATCTTCCAAGGCTGTAATTTGAAAATGTACAAGAAAATCTCCCCACCCTAAACTATCATTTACATGGAAAAGCTTTCAAAATGTTTGATTTTCTCCAAAATAGTTTTAACAATTTTGATTAAAATATCATATGATTAAGATATTTTCATAATAAATGAAATGTATATCTTAAATTTTCTGGGAATAGACTTTGAGGTCTTGTTCATTTTGAATGATTTATGTATAGCTTGTAAAAGATACTGTGATATAATTTTTTTTACATTTATTATCTCCATTTGTAATACATAATTTACAAGGATCGTCAGATTGATTACAAAACTAAACATATAGTATTAATAATAACATGAGTATATACACTTTAAAAAAAAAATACAGGGGGTACCATCATACAGCTTAACTTATTTAATTTAACATTTTATACTCCTCTATAGAGTAAAATACATTTTCTGAGAGATACTTTTTAATTGCTTTAAGTTTACAGTTTTCTTCAGTTATCTGTTTTATTTGTTTAGGCAAATGATTGTACAAATCTTTGGTTTTACTTTCTATACTTTTGTTACTTAACGTTCCTCTTAGTCTGTTAATGAAATAATTTTGTTTCGTTCTTGTGTCATGTTCGTGTATGTGCATGTTTCTATTTTGATTGCTATGATTTTTTATTGAGTATTTAATGCATTCATATATATACAGTGCCGGAAATGTTAATATATTTAGTTTTTTATAGGAATTTTTACAAGTATCCGTCTTCTTTAGTTTACATATTATTCGAATGGCATGCTTCTGTAGTCTTAATATTCTTTGCATTGTTTTTTTCTGTGCATTACCCCATAGCTCAAATGAGAATGTATGAAGGCATAGTATATTTGCATTAAGCTATCTCTATCCATTTGTTGCGCTGCTTGTTTTAAGATGTATAGTCCTGTATTTATTTTTTTTGCTATTTTTTCAATATGTTTTTTCCAGTTTAATCTGTTATCTATTATTAATCCTAAGAAGTTTGTTTCTGTTACTTGTTGTATTTGTTTATTATCTAGGACTAATTGAATATTGGGTGGGATTTTAAAATGTGTAATGTTTTCCACTAGGTTTTGGGCATGTTTGGTTACACGTTTGGTGAATGAGTTAAATTTCTGCACCAACCATCTAGCTAAATAATGGATTAATTCATCAACCTATCACATGGCTAGATGCTCCAAGATTTTATACCTTGATGTCAATGAAGTTTTAAGTGTATACATTGACTCATTCAAATAACTTCACAATATATTTAAAAATTGTATTTTCCAGGCTGTTGTGCTGTGGTCGTAGGTTAAAATGCAAACCATACGTTTTGCTGACTTCTACGGTCAGCTTCTTCAATGGCAGTCACTTTAGGAGGTAAATGCAATGCTGGAAAGGAATGCCGGCCAGGAAAATACAGTTTTTAAATATAACGACACTGGCCATGAAAATAGCCTAAGATACTCCTTAACTTCACAATATTTATATCTGAAGTAATTTTACAATATAGCTTTAATGTTTAATAAACAAGAGGAAGTTTTACTACTGTATTTATGCACATAATTAATTGTATAATTTTGTATAATTTTTGGGGGAGAAAACCTAGGGTGTATCCTTTATGTGAGAAAAAAAAATTTAGCTTAGAAAAATTGTTTCTATTGCTCACATATCTTGTTGATCTGAATCATTTTTGACTGTATCTTTGCTAGTGCCATTTTCCAACTCAGATTCTTCTCTTATACATCTTCTTCCCATAAAGTGTCATCTTGTGAACATCCAAAGTATTGGCTATACTAGTTTTCAAAAAACTTTGGTAAATTGATGTGCATCTTCTAAGTACAAGTCCTTCATAAAATAGAAGATCCAGCCTCTCCTGACTTTGAGTTCATTATTATTTACAAACATATGCCATGTTATTTCCCTCACTTTAAATTGCAGCATTTCTTGAGAAACCCCAATTCTTTTTTTATGCAACTCACTAACTTAGTTCAGAAGTTCACTTTCAACTGCAGGATATTTACCACTTTTTGGCCCACAAAATGATTTTCTGGACTTGTTTGGCATCTTCATTATCTTTTTGTTTCTGAAACCTACATTCGGAAACTATGAATTCATGGCCAGTGAATCTATTTTCATTCTCTTCGGAAAATTTGATCACTTTCAATTTAAATCCAGCAATATAATTGCAATATTTTTTCTTGGTATTCATTTCTAACCTTTAAATAGGTAGTAGCAGGAAGTTTACAATCATATACCTAATGAAAACTGTAAGTTGCAGTCATATACCTAATGAAAACTGTACGTTGCCATAGTTATTACAATGTTTTCAATGATTGTAGGTACCAATCATTAAATTCCAATTCTGTCCACAATTATTAAAAATCTGATGTGTTCCATTCACATGACTTTCTCTACTTCTGTGTAACAAATTATTGTTAATAAGCTTATTCTTCTATTTACTTCATGCTAATCGAGAAAAAATTAGCAGAAATAGTCTTATTACTTGCTTCATTGTAAGTAGAAGCGAAATATGGGAGTATCATAGGTTAAAGTGAAGTCATAAGCTGGTTACTAGGTGACTGAAGTTCCTTTGTTTGTATGAACCGAAGTTGACAAATTCCTGTATGAGAAAAGTACAAGTTTTTCAAAGCTGAAACCAGAAACAAGGAATATCTCAAAAACGATAATTCCTGGAAAAAAAATTATATGTCATAAATTGTGCATTTTAGTGTGCTCTACAATTTTTGTGTGGTAAGTTTTTGTCCATTTCTTATGGTTTAGCAGTTATGCAAAATTCCTCCAGAATAAAGTAGTCTTCAGAGGCTGTTCCCAGAAAGTTCAAGATATACATATTATTTATCAGGTAAAATATCTTTAATATATGATATTTTAATCAAAATCGTTAAAGCCATTTTTGAGAAAATCAAAATTTTCAAAAAAAGTTCCATGTAAAGGGTAGTTGAGTGTGGGGGGATTTTCTTGAAAATCTTTGTGTCGCATCCTTGGAAGATATCAAACTTAATTACCAAGTTTGGTATTTAACGGTCTTTTCGTTTTTGAGCTATGCTGTCCACAGACACACACACACAGACCTTTTTCCAAAAATGCTTTTCTTGGATTCAGGGGGACCCAAAACATGTATTTCCGGTGAACTCTTGGTATCAAATTTTTGGGTGCAATACAATACCTTCTCTATACCCTATGTATGTGTAGAGAAAGAAGAAAGTTGGTTAAGCAATGATACAAACATTGTGATAATGTATGCTCAGAGATTTGTTAACAATTAAATGCATTCATTATGCTGGGATATTTTTTTCTTTTTTTTTCACTTTTAGGAATTCAGATTGGGGTGCATCCATTATGTGGTGGCATCCATTATGCATATAAATACAGTTAATATTTCATAGTGAAAAAATAAATGTATGGATCATAAAAGCTACTCTAAAGTTTCAGAAGATTAACTCATCTAGGTTGTAGAATTCACAAATAAAAGAAATCAGAATTGCAAAATGCTAGGAAAAATAGTAATGTTGCATCCTTTGTGTCCAGCACCATGTAATCTCACTAAATCATACCAAACAAAGGAAGGAAGAAATTGCTGTGATGAAGATCAGGTTGGCAAATGGCAAAAGGGAATGAAAGTGGCCAGTGGCATATATTGTGGGCTATCAAAACTATCACCGAAGCCCTTGTTTAAAGTAAAATAAAAATTAATAAGTAATGTTAATAATAATTGCAATACCATCCAGTTTCCCTCATGGAAAATTAGTATGTTGCGGATGGAATCTGTCTCATTCTCTATACCTACTATCAAACGGAGGGGAGAACTGAGCTTCAGATGTTTGAGAAACTGGAGCCCTACACCATGACATTATGGTCAAAGAGTCACACCACACAGGAACATCCCTGAATAATATTGTATGAGCACGATTGGCATTTTCCTTGTTTGGTATTCTGCAGAGCACTTGAGGTTAAAAGCTGAAAGAGCGTTTTGTGTTTTTAATTGGAGTTGTTGTATGATTAACTAATAGTAATGAGTGTTAGTATTTAATAATATTATTCAGTTCGTAGTGTACATTGTAGTGTACATCTTAAAGTTATACATGTGTCTAATTATTTTCTTTTGTGCTATAAACAGCTTTTTTACATGAATTGAATCCCCCCAAAGGATTATGCCATAAGCAAGTACTGACTGCACATGGGAAAAGTATATCATTCTTATTGTTTGAGGAGTGCATAGACATTTTAGCATTGATATTACATAGTATGCTCTATTAGTTTTAGATGTAATGCATTGTATCTGTGGCTTCCAATTCAGGAGTTTATCAATAGTTATTCCTAAAAATGTTAAGTTAGGTACATGCCGAATTATTACTGTAATAACAGCAAAGTACTTCTTCTTTATCACTATCACCTTATTCATCTTCACATGATTATTTATTGTATATTGATGTAAAATAACACAAAAGGATTTGATTTGAGTATAATCACATTGGTTTCAAAAGTTATGTGGCACTCAAACATTACTAAAATGGAGAAATAGATAAGTCTGTACTAACATCCATATATTCCATAAGCATATTCCAATGTTTTTACACTCACTTATAATGATTATTTTTAAACTTTTGTAACCTAAGGGTTTCTATCTCTACGGGAAGTTTTTGATGTTTTATAAGTAGAAAAACAAAACTAATGGCACATAAAAAGGTATAGTGGACTTAGATAAACAGCAATAGCATCAAACCAGACAAAATACCACTTCTCCTTCCTCTTCTCTTTTATATGTTTATTTTGTTGGTTTTTCTTTTGTGTTTTCTTAGTAGTTTTAAGTAAGTTGGTTACTAAGAATAAATAAGGATATATTGACATTACTTAAACTGATAATATTTCTTTGCAACCAAGATTTTCTCTGTAAATAGCGATGAGTCAACCCCAAAGGTGACAATGTGAAAGTTAAAGCTGCGTTCATAAGAAACCATCATTACAACTGATTTGTGGTTGTTTTGCATGTTGTTTTCTTAATTATTTTTCTTTCTTTGCAATTTCCTGAATTTTAATTAACTGTTTGTGTGAGTGTGTTGTTAAATGATTTCAAAGAAAGTCATGGTTATTGGAATAACAATTTAAGGCTTAATGTGGTAAGGATAAATTATCAAAACATGAGCAAAGCTGGGTATTTCAGCTAGTATGTATATAAATCATTAATTTCCAATCTTATTCTCCCATTATGAAGTCTATTACCAATTTCATACCTTGTAACTGATGGCAGCTTGAAATTCTGTTAGATTTGGTTTTTGTAGGTTGCCTGCCTGATGTTTTGCAGCCCTGGATGCAAAAATGGAATATTACCTCAAAACATTTGATGTTATCCAAGTCATATCACATGTCTACCTCCTGCTGCACCATAGCCAAGTGATTAGACCATGCCTCTCACTAAGGGGGCCCAGGTTCAATCCCAGGCGACCGCATGTGGGATTTGTGGTAGACAAAGCGGCACTGGGGCAGATTTTCTCTAGGTTCTCAGGTTTCCCCCATCACCACATTCCAACAGCGCTCCATCTTCATTCCATATAGTATGGTGTCATTGTCATAGGTAGTAAAAACGGGAGTTAAACACTATTGAAAATAAAAAGGTCTACCAGAGATATGTGCTCATTATTTCATAGCGTCCATTTTCATTTTTCAGGGTGTCATTGAATGCGACAATACTGTGGCAATAGCAAATGTGAAAGACCTGTACTTGAAGAAGATGGATAAACTTACTGAAGGTATAAATGCGAGTGATGAAATATATGATGAAGAACAAAAGAGGAAATTGAAAGAGACACATGAAGAAATTAAAATAGAAGTTCTGAGTCTATTTGATAGTATTAAGAAGACTGGAGGGATTAAACATTCTAAGAAATATCGACAAAAACTTATTCAGGTGAGAAGCATAACTTATTATTATCAATCTATTTCATCAAAATGAATCAGATGCCTACCTTTTCATAATTAATCAACTATATTTATTTATTTATTTGTTATTGTTTCATTTATGTAACTCCCTTCAACTCTTATGATCATATCCAAAGCTTTGCTTTAGAAGCAACTGCTGGTTTTTCTCAATAACTAACATTATTAATGCTAGATTTTTCAGTCTTTTACTCACTAGGCTAATACATTATTCCAATCCTTAAAAAGCTGGTCACTATGTGAAACAATTGAGGTTTCGTTCGTTTTGCATGGTCCCATTTGAGAAAAGTGAGGTAGTTTAAAATTGAAACCAATATCAAGCAATATCTAAAAAATGGTTAATTCTCCAACAAAAACATATATGACATAAATTATGTGTTTAAAAGAGATCTACATTTTTTGTGAAGTAAGTTTTTGTCTATTATGGTTTAACTGTTATGCAAAATTCTGCAAAACTCGTCCAGAATAAGGTCTTCAGAGGCTATTCTCAGGAAATTAAAAATATAAATTTTATGTATGATATAAATATGTTTAATATATGGCACTTAAATACAAATCATTAGAGCCGTTTTTGAGAAAAACAAAATTTTAAAAAAATTTTCCATTTAAAGGTTAGTTTGTGGTGGGGGTATTTTCTTGAAAATCTTTGCGTCACATCATTGGAAGATACTAAATATAAATACAAAGTTTGTATTCAACAGTTTTTCCGTTTTTGAGCTATGCTGTCCAGATAAACACACACACACATGGAGTTTTTTCTAAAAATGTGTTTTTCAGACTCAGGGATCTAAAAATATGTATTTCTGGTGAAATTCTGACATTAATTTTTGGGTTGAATACATTTTCTAGCTACTATGTACGTTGTATGCACATATGTGCTAAAAAAGTAAGAATCTGATGCGTTGCACTCATGACTTTCCGTAGGTATTCTGTAACAAAATATTCTTACAAAAGCATGTTTTAATATCACCAGAATTATCATTATTTTGACTAAGCGACCAGCAACCACTATAGTCGGTTTAACGGAAACAAACATCTTAAAGCTAGTTATTTTCGTAATAAGCATTATGAAAATTACAATATAAACCACGAAAAGTAAAGAACATAAATTAAAAGAAAAAATGCTGAACACAGTTTCTACTGTAACAAATATTAAAATATTAATTAATCTTTAAATGAAACAGTCTCATGAAATGCATCCATCAACACACATCATAACCTAAGCCACTGGAGAGGTGTTAAAAAATTGTATTGTTTAATAACCTTACAAAAGATATTTAAATAATATGTGACAGTCAATAACTTATGTGTAACCAACACGACAAATTCAAAGAGATCTATTATATGTTGTAAAATCTTGATGAAGAGTATAATTTCCTAAAAAAATCTATCAAAGCTGAAAGAGATGCATTAGCCTTTCTTATGTTTCTATATACTACTACACCGATAAAAAGGAGCACTTTTGTAACCATTGCTACATGTTATTCACAATATACTGTAAATTTATTAATAGAAAGGTTTGTTTAAAAGCAATGGGCCAGGATAGTTGGGCATGAGCTCATGGTTCAAACAAATGATCATCACCCTACATATTTTTGTAAAATTGTCACCTTATCAGATCCTTGACCAACTTTTCATTTTTGAGCTAAGCTTTCTCTCTCTCTCTCTCTCTCTCTCTCTCTCTCTCTCTCTCTCTCTCTCTCTCTCTCTCTCTCTCTCTCTCTCTCTCTCTCTCTCTCTCTCTTTCTCTCTCTCTCTCTCTCTCTCTCCCTCTCTCTCTCTCCCTCCCTCCATCCCCTCCCCCTCTGCTTCCCTCTCCCTCTCTCTCTCACATGTACCTTTTTCTAAACAGGTTATTTACTTTCTATAATTTTGTTTTGGATTCGAGGACCATAAATAATGTATTTCTGTTGAAATCTTGGTATCAAATGTTTGGGTGGAATATAATACCT
Organism: Hymenopus coronatus; assembly: GCA_030762935.1. NCBI lineage: Eukaryota > Metazoa > Arthropoda > Insecta > Mantodea > Hymenopodidae > Hymenopus > Hymenopus coronatus. The sequence goes on from CM060899.1 coordinate 60,347,703, forward strand.
TCCCTAGCCACTTTCTATGTTGTAACTATAGGCTAGAGAAAGTAGTTTTTTTTTTTTGCTTTCTCTACATGTACTCTGTATAAAGTGTATAGAGAAGGTATTGTATTCCACCCAAAAATTTGATACCCGAGATTTCAATGGAAATACAATCTTCCAAGGATGCGACACAAAGATTTTGAGAAAAATTCCCACACCCCAAACCTCTCGTAACGTGGGAAAAAATTTGAAAATGTTAATTTTCTCAAAAACAGCTCTAACAATTTTTATTAAAATGCTGTATATTATAGATATTTACATAACAAATAAAATGTATATCTTGCATTTTCTGGGAATAGCCTCTGAAGATCTCTTTATTCTGGATGCATTTTGCTGAATTTTGCCTAACTGATAAACCGTAAGAGATAGATAAAAACTTACTATACAAAAATTGTAGAACTCCTTAAAACACACAATTTATATTACATATATATTTTTTTCGTTGAATTGACCATTTCTGAGATATTCCTTGTTATTTATTTCAGATTTAAAATGCTTTAAACTTTATTCATATGGGAATTTATGAACTCCTGGCAAGGCATAGAAACGGTTTCAACCAAATGGCTACAGATTTTAAAAGATTTGACTACCATTTTAGCCTAATGTATTCCCGTATTTCCTTTCTCCTGACAAGAAAGCAAGTAATAAGATAATTTCTGCTAATATTTATCTTGATTAACATGAAGTAGATAGAAGAATATGCTTTTAAGCAATAATTTGTTACAGAGATGAAGAGAAAGTCATGTAAATGGAACAGATCAGTTTTTTTTTTTTTTTTTTTTTTTTATTCAGGGCACCTCAAAAGACATATTTATGGTGAAATCTTGGCATCAAAATTTTGGATGGGCAGAATGTAATACCTTCTTTATGCACATAGTTCATGTAGAGAAAGTAATAAGAGTAGAAGAAGTAGTGTAAGAGTAGAATTCACTGATATGTCTTTTGCATATAGTGTCTCTCTCAATATTGCAAAATTTTTCTTTGTTTCAGTACATGGATGACCAGTGTTCTCACCTGATAAAACTTGTTAAGAGCAAGAAAGCTCTGAGAACTTCAGTTGATCAGATAGAAGCTATGTTCAGAAAGAACATGGATGAAGCATATGGAATAAATGCTCCATCCTGGAATGCAACAGAGATTGAAAACACTTACATAGTGCTAGTGAATGATGCTATAAAACAATTCTTCACAACGGCAGAAGCACTACCAAGAGCAGAGAATATTATTCCAATTTACAAACAAAAACTGGTCAAAGTAAGTCTGTATTTTAGCAATTTATTTGTCATCAAATTCAGCCGCTGTCCTACACACGGCTTGTGTGAAAAACAATTAAACCAACACCCATTGACCGTAATATGCAATGAATCCTGGGACTTAAAGTACTTACAACATTGTAAGTTGCCATTGGGGTTGTCATCTCAAAATAATTTGAGATCACTTTTTGGTTTACCGGGAAACATGCAAGTCAGTTGAGAAATTCATACCATGCACACTTCACAGCAGCAACCAAACCAATCAGATATTGTCCGCAAACTCATACATTGGTCTCCAATCGAACACTCCATTATTGCCACCTTGTGTGCAAAAAAAAAAAAAAGAAAGAAAAAAGTAATAATAATAGCAATAATAATAACAATAATAATAATTAATAAATAATAATAATAATAAATAAATAATAATGATAATAATAATAATATATGTGATGTTGAAAATGAGTCGGAATAGAAACACTCACCTCACTTATATGTAATTGTTGACTTCAACTGAAGAAGAGGGCAATTGCCCTTGAAACATATGTTTTGAACAATTACATATAAGTGAGGTGAGTGTTACTATTCCGACTCATTTTCAACATCACATTGATTAAAACTTCACTTGTCTCAAACTTCTGAGTTATTTAATTTAATAATAATATACTTTGTGGTTTACCGGGAAACATGCAAGTCAGTTGAGAAATTCAATGCTATGCCTGCATGTTGCCATGGTAGCTCAGTGGAAGAGCAACTGGCTAGAGACCATGAGCTCCATGGTTCAAATCCTGGCTAAGGCATTGAATTTTTCAGTCTGGCTCTACCTATCCATCTTCATTGCTTTTGAATCATTCCCCTCCAAACAGTATAATGTCCCCAAAATGCGCCTTCAAATGAGTTAAAATCTCCAAAAGTTTAACACCATTTTAAAAAGTTTATAATAATGTTTTGTGCAACAGATGAAAGAACCTTTTGTTCACTCATACCTGTACTGACACTAAAACTTATCAAAGCAGCTAATCCAGCTGGTTCCCTCTCCCTAACACACAAACTTTCAACCCCCCACTCCCCACTCAAATCTGCCTCTGGCTCAGTTACTGTTTATATTTGAATAATACACACTCTTCAATTGCAACTACATAAAAATAAAACTGTTACTATAAAATTTATGTTACCATTTAAACACTTTGAATGATTTAAATTTTACAGGCTATGGAAGGTATGCTTAAGTTCTACATTGAATTAAACCGTGAAAAGTCTTCTATGTCAAATATGGTAAACAAAGTTGTGCAAGAGTTTAATAAGAAAATGGAGGCACAGTTTGCAGAGCTTACAGATCCAGTGGATGTATTTGAATTTGTCCAGATACAGTTGCGGATAAGATCCGAAGTGTTAAAACTTTTTGACATGAGTAAATCTAGTCAAATAATCACAGCAGTCTACAAGGAAAAACTGGAGAATGTGAGTAATCGTACTTTATTCACCATTTAGATCTTGTACAAACATATGGTCTTCATCACAGCTTATAAAACTAAAAACTGATAAAGTATATGTGGTATTAATTTGTGAGTTGGGGTTTTAACACTACGTCACTTACATTTTTATTATGAGGGACTATTTCGAAAGCCTATGCTTCCATTTTCAACCTCATGGGTCCAACTGTCGTTGCTGGTTGCATTTGCTTGTGTTCTCTTCTCTGTGGCGAAATGATGAACTTTTTAACTAAGCTGTCTACTGATTTCAAAGTTTATTAGATGATCTTTATCTTTCCATAAGAGGATGTATTCCCAGGTTGTGAGTTCATTGCGGCCTGACATGGTTTTTAGCAATTTTGGATTTGGATCTAGATTATGGTTTTCTTTCCAGAAGTGAAATGCTATTGCTGATTTATCTTCTTGTTTTAGTTTTAGGTTTCTAAAGTGCTCTTTGGATCTGATTTTTAAACATCTTTTGGTTTGTCCTATATAGAACTTTTCACAATTTGTGCATTTAATTTGATATATTCCTGATCTATTTTCTGGTGGAATTTCATCTTTGATTTTGGAATTTAGTAACTTTATGATGGAAAATCTGTTTATTGGAGCCAGGGTGATGTTTTGTTCTTTGAAGATCTTTTCGAATTTTCTAAATGCTCGTGGTTGGTAAGTGAATTTTTTGAATGTGTAGATATTGTCTTTTCCTACTATTAGGGTAGTTATTTCTTTTATGTTTTTTTTTCTGCTTTGCTTTGTCAAGTTTCTTGCTGTATCCATTTTGTTCGACAGTTGAACCCGTGAGGTTGAAAATGGAAGCATAGGCTTTCGAAACTATTCCTTCATAATAAAAATGTAAGTGATGTAGTGTTAAAAAAACAACTCAACAAATTAATACCACATATAATTTGACTGTCTAAATTCCTCCAAACATCAACCAACTTACAAAGTAAATTACATACATGAAAGGCATTACATTCATTTTTACATAAGACAAATTTTTAAGAAGCATAGTCAAGAGAAATTGTAATTTAAATGTTCTTCCACTGAATAAAAACAGCCTTCCATTAGAAATGTTTTTAGGGCCAATTTGTACCTCTTTTCCAAAGTTATACTTTTAATGTTGTCTGACTATTTGTTGTATAATACTACATTATGTTCAAAACTATGTTATATTGTGGTTTATAATACACAGACCTGCTTTACCTCTTGTATTGTGAGTATGTTCTTAATTGAGAGATCCAAGATTTTGTCAGGACTAAGACCTCATAGATGTAAACACAGGGGAAAGGAAGTATTTTAATATGGTTTACAACTGGTGGAAGATGAGATAATTACAGTATAGCATATCGCTCTTTTCTGCAATCTAATATTTTTATTACATCTTTTGCATTACCCCAGCTTAATATTCCACAGGTCATTACAGAATGGCAGTAAGTAAAATATATAATTCTCAACACATTTGTATTTACAGATTCTCTCATATACTCAGGCCCGAATTTAGGACCTCTGACGCCCCTGGGCAAAAAAAAAAAAAAAAACATTTACTGACCCCCCAACTTGCAATACACATATTACTTAAATTTTCACAACATAGAGAATGGTTTCACTAGTTTGGATATTTATGTATGAGTGGCAAACACCATAAGTGAGTTTATTAAAATTTAAGTAGAAACATCTCAATAGAACTAACTTACAGTAAAGAGGCATCACCCATATTAGATGTCACACACTTCTTGATCTTCAATTTTTTGTATGTGTTAATCGATTCTCATTATTGGAATGCATTTCACTTTGTCTCCGCTACGTGCACATAGTGTGCAAACTAATCAGCATAGCCAACATGCGTCAATTAATATTCTTCTGTGAGCGGCAAATTTAAATGAACTTGATGTTTCTTGTCTATGTTGTTGTTGTTGTTGTTTTTTTTTTTGCAGCTTTCCAGTAATTTTGCCCTGGGCAGTTGCCTGGTTTGCCCTGCCATAAATACAGCCCTGCATATACTTAATAAAGAATGTAATTTTACTTAGTTTCAATGCTAGTTGTTCAATTTGTTTTGTTTCAATTAGTACGTCTCTATCAGCACAACTTTTCTGGCGACTCTCGGTTCACTTGCCCAATGTTGAGAGGCTGGCCTTATAATTTAATGAACCTACGTATATATACATATATGAGTTAATCATTCCTGAATTATTCCTTGTTATTGGTTTCAAATTTAAAATATACATACTTTTCTCAAACAGAAAGTCTACGTTTTTCTGTTGTTTCACTTCTGGCCATGGAAAGAAAACTAAATTTCAATGTCATTGTGTAGCACCAGCTTTTAAAATATTTGACTATCATTTTAGCTTAGTGTATTCCCTTATTGCCTTCTGCTTAGAAGATACTAAGTGATAAAATAAAATAAAATAGATTTTTGCATAATAGGTAGAGAATATCATGTGGATGTACATATAACATGTTTTAGAACTCAATTTATGACTGCATTTGTTTTTTGAGAATATACTTTTAGGTTGTCGTACCTATGCATAACATGGCCAACTGGGACAGGATTTGCTCTTCAGTTCTTAAGTAGTTGGCCATAATATGCATTGTACAGTTTTACTTTCTCTAGCACAATGTACATAGTGCTAAGGATTCAAATAAAGGTGATCAGAATTCTATCAGATGCCAAAAAAAATGGATCATTGTAAAATACTTTTTGTAAAACTAAAAATTCTCACAATTGTAAATTCATATATTTATGATTTTCTAATAAATGTAAAAGAAAATATGCTTAATCATAGAGCAAAAAAAGAAATACATAATTACAATACAAGAAACATAAACAAACTGGATATGCCTTACCATAGATTAAGTAAAACAAGTAAACATTATAAAAGAAGAGGTATAAAGTTTTATAATGCACTATCAGATGGAACATATAACTTCAATGTTAAGGAATTTAAGAATAGAGTCTATACATGGCTGATGAAAAATCCTGTGAACAAGAATAGCATAGCCCGCCTGGGTAGTGTGGTGGTAGCATGTCTGCCTCACATTCAAAAGGTTGTGAGTTTGAATCTCACTTATGGTGTGTTACTTGGATAAGGTTTTTTTGGGGGTTTTCCCTTATCCTGAGAAGACGAATGTCGAGTAACTTTAAGCTCCATGGACCCTGATATCATTTGAGCATCATTTCACCAATTTCATTCATCGTCCAATATGACCAACCAGGTTAAAGGACGTTAAGCTAAAAAAAAAAAGAATAGCATATGAGTTTGAGTGTTGTTTTATATACGTATAGCTAAGGAGAATGCTGTTTTATATATATAGTTGTAAGTGACGAAGTCTATTGTAAATTTTGGTATTTACCCAATGACTGATGAATAAATTCAAATTAATATTCATTTGACTTTGGAGTCAACAAATGTAAGAGTTTCTTTATTATAGTAAATTGTTCTTGTTGCAGGAATTGCAAAGAATTGTGGCAAAGTATGAGAAAATCAACAACCAAAAAGTACATTGTGAGTATTCTATTGAGTATGTATTATCAGATCACAAAGATGACTGGGGTGGTAACAAAGAAGAAGCCATGCAGAAAGCAAAACACAAGCTGAAAAAATTGGTTGGCCGCAATCCTTTAGTGCAGGCATATTTGGTGAAGCTGGAACAGGTAAGGACCTAAGATTTTTACTTACTCTACTGCTTATCTAAGTTGGAGGAAATATTGCGTTTGAACCAAATATTTTATTTCAAAACCTTGAGAAATGCTTATTTTGAGGATGCCTGACAAAACAAACAGAAAAAGGTTGGTTGGTTGCTAATGCTCAGCAATTTGGAGTTCTTTCATTTGCCTTCTTGCTTCCCAGTAACGCAGTGAGAGATATGTAGCTGTTAAATTTTGACATTTTATAAGATGAGACATATTCACTGTAGAATCCTCTTCTCTACAAAGAACACAATTTGAAGTTGGAAGGATGTTTAATTTATATAAATGGGCAGCCAAGCAATCATGTCCTGTATGTAATCAAAACATAGCAACAGCTCTTGATCTTGGACATTCTGGAATTATTGTTGCATTGTTCAACAAGGTTTTCCATTGTTGATTTATACTCTCTTGATTTAAACTGTCATATGTTTTTTTGTTGGGTGGTGTTCTGTATTATTAGTTTTGATTGAGTGAAACGTTAATGATGAGTTTTTAGTTTGGTGGGCTGTTGTGCCTTTTTTTACTTTCTCTATACGTGCTATGTACATAGTGTATAGAGAAGGTATTGCACTCCAGCAGAAAAATTGATAACGGGATTTCACCGGAAATATATGTTTTAGGGTCCCCTGTATCCAAAAAAAGTATTTTAAGAAAGCGGTCCATGTGTGTGTGTGTGTGTGTGTGTATGTGTGTGTATATGTCCGTGTGTCTGTGAACACGATAACTCAAAAACGAAAAGTCGGTAAAATACCAAACTTGGTATTTAAGTTTAGTATCTTCCAGGGATGCAACACAAAGATTTTGAGAAACATCCCCCCAACGCCAACTACCCTTTACGTGGAACTTTTTTCGAAAATTTTGATTTTCTAAAAAATGGCTCTTAACGATTTTGATTAAAATATTGTACATTAAAGATATTTACTGGACAAATAAAATGTATATTTTTAATTTTCTGGGAATAGCCTCTGAAGGCTACTTTATTCTGGGTCAATTTTACGGAATTTTGCATAACCGTAAGAGATGGACAAAAACTTACCACACAGCAAATGTAGAGCACCTTATAACACACAATTTATGTTATATACAATTTTTTCGTGGAGTTGATTGTTTTTGAGATATTCCTTGTTTTTGGTTTCAGCTATAAAAACTTATACTTTTCTCACACAGGACTCTGTGAACTCGTGTCCATACAAACAAAGGAACTTCAGTCGCAGAGCAACCAGCTTTTGACTATCACTTTAACCTATGGTACTTCCTTATTTCGCTTCTACTAACAAGGAAGCAAGTAATAAGACTACTTCTGCTAATTTTTGCTCCATTAGATGAAGTAAATAGAATAATTTGTTGCCGTGATATAGAGGAAGTCGTGTGAATGGAACGCATCAGATTTTTTTTGCTAAGGCATCTGCCTTTTCATTACCAAGAACTCCACAGTGTGAGGGAATCCACTGTAAAACTATCAATTTGTGAAGAGATTGTAAGTGTTTAATACTTTGGTACATTTCAGCTGACTAAACAAAACAGAACAACAACAAAATTGGGTAAATACCAACTTTAAAGACATCTTTCAAGGATGCAGGCTAAGATTGGGAATTCTCCCCATTGTGAAAATGATCTATTGATTGTGATTAAAGTATCATGTTTGAAGCATTGATATTGTGATTAAAATGTCCTCAAAATTTTTTGTGCAGAGCTGTTGAAGTCTTCTTAATTTTCATTGAATTTTACATAACTGGGCAGCCAGAAAATATAGATCTCCTGAAATTACACTGCTGCTAAAAAGTTTTCAGGCACCCAAGTGAAAGTAAAGAATATTTTTCTCTGTAATTTTAAAACTTATTTTCTCACACTAATATTTTAATTACATTAACTTTTGTGGAATTGACTGAACACTTTTCACTTTTAATTACATTATTGTATGCTAAAATACACGTTACATATGTTTAATTTGATTATGACTGGCACTTAAATGGACAAACTAATATTGCATTCTGAACAGTGTTTTATGGGTTCCTTGATGTTACATGAAAGAAATAACAAAACTAAACGTTGATGAATTGCATTGCTTTCACAGGTTGTCCGCATATGCCATAAATTTCTTGCTGTTAAGGAATATATCTTGTACTGTAAAGTAATCATGCTTTAGTTAGTTATGTTTATGCTAACATATGATGCATTTCAAAAGTCCTACATATCTTCTACTACAACAACAACTCCATGGCACAGCTCACTAAGAGCCTTGGCCTACTGCCAGCCGCTGCATCCCCCAACTCGGTCTAGGTCAGAGGTCATGCATGAGGTGCAATATTGGGGGGTTGAGATGTGGTCAGTACTTTGAACCCCCCCCCCCCCCCCCCTGCCAGTTAATTAATGTGGTCTTCATGACCTGGAGCCACTACTTCTCCATCAAGTAGCTCTGCAATCACCTTGGTGCAGGTCTCCCAGTGGAGGAAAAATCCCCATGCCGGTACTTGAACTCAGGTCTCCCGCTTGGAAAGCAGCAACTCTACCACCTGCTAAGGAGACAACCCTCTTCTACTACAGTTAAAGGGAAATGTATTTAAAAAAACACCTTTATTATACAGGGTGACTACAAAAGAAATAGACAACTTCAACTGCCTGTAAAACAAAAACTATTAGAGATAGCAACCTAATTATTTTGGAGGTATGTTGAGAAACTCTCAAAGTTTCGTTTGTTACTATTGGTAATGCTGTAGTGTTTTGTTTGTTGTTGCAGAAGCTGAAATGGCAGAAAATCCTGTGGAAAAGGCATATTGCGTGTTGGAATTTGCTAGAACGCAATCAGCAACTGTTGTCCAACGACATTTTAGAACAGTTACCACAAAAATGAAATGATGCGCTCACAAAAACCAGCATCGTCTTCATCATGTCGCAACATGTCGATGCAAAAGTCACGCCGTATGACCTTATCTTCTTCACTCAGAAACTGCAACATCTGTAATCTGTAAGGCATCATTTGCAGTCGCTTCCGCAAGATTTTCCATACAGTTTGCTGTGGAATTTGTAATTGCATGCTTGCCCTAGATGTCGATTTCTGTGGGCTTCTTATGTAGGCAGAACGAGCGCGTTCAACGTTTTCTTCCAAAACTCTTGGTCTTCCCGAGCTCTTCCCTTTGCACAAACATCCCGCTGTCTCAAATTTTCTATACCAGTCGTAGATTGACTGTCTAGTCGGTGGCGTTTTGTGGTAACGTGTTCTAAAATGTCGTTGGACAACAGTTGCCGATTGCGTTCTAGCAAATTCCAACACGCAATATGCCTTTTCCACAGGATTTTCCGCCATTTCAGCTTATGCAACAACAAACAAAACACTACAGCATTACCAATAGTAACAAACGAAACTTTGAGAGTTTCTCAACAGTCTTCCACTTAACATTAAACAATCATCTAACTTATCCCAATTTAAAAACAAACTCTTCAAATACCTACTTGAGCAATACTGTAATTCCTAAAAATTTGACAACAGAAAATCTGTATGGTGTTTCTTGAAATATTCCATTAAGTTTAATCACACACCCACACAAATTACAATAAAAATTGTGTGTATATATATATATATATAAAATGTATACTTATATACTCCTTTTTATATGTGTTAATGTGTTCTATTCTTTGTATTTTGCTTACCGCCTCACTAAAGGGCAGTCCCTACCTAGAGCAATATGCTCATTGGGACATTCTATGTAAATAAATAAAAAAAAAAAAAAAAAAAAAAAAAGCAGAAATTAAGATATGGAGGCAGAGAACTTTGGATAGAAAAGATGCGGTGACAATTTTTAAGGAGGTCAAGGCTAAACTAAAAGGGCTGTTCAATCACAGAATATATGATAATGAAACTTGTTTACCAATTTGACTCTGAGACTAAGCGTCAGCTGGCTACGTGGATCTTTCCGGATGACTATCTTTCAAAGAAAGATTAGTGCCCTTGCAACGTCAGAAAGAAAACAGAGGCTAATTTCATCTTTAAATCTGTCATATGGCTACCACTCCTCTTGTGGAACAAAGCTCAGTTACTGTGCACTGGTACACAACCGTTTGCTTACCACAAATTTTTGAGAAGCTTCATGAATTGCAGCCAAGGACAGGACTGCAAGGAATTGGCACACAGCCAATTTAATGATCCATTTCTGGAGTCCACAGAGATGCAGCTGATGATCCATCCCTCCTACAGTCCAGTTGGGCTCCAAGAGACTTCTTTTTGTTCCCCACTGTAAAAAATTATATGCATGTTTTTGAACATTGCTGTTGCAGTGTACGAAAGTGAGCTTTTACACCTACATGAAAATAAGTGGTAGGAGTGCTTTCAAAAGTGGTTTGAGAGAATAAAAAAAGTGAATATACTGTGCTGGTGAATACTTTGAAAAAATTCCAAAATCCCAGTTTTTTCCAGGTTAGTTTTTGTTTATCTCAAAACTTTCCTAGTGACCCTTCTGTCTCCTCCTTTGAAAGCATGATTTTTAGTTTCTCTACATATACTATGCACTTAGTATGTAGAGAAGGTATTTTATTGCACCCAAAAATTTGATATTGAGTTTTCACCAGAAATACACATTTTGAGACCGTCTGAATAAAAGAAAAAGGTGTTTTAGAAAAATGCACGCATGTGGGCAGCATAGCAAAAAATAAAGTCTGTTAAATACCAACTGGGTATTTAGGTTCAGTAACTTCCAAGGATGCAACAAGAAAATCACCCCACCCCTAACTACTCTTTACATAGAAAAAATTTCGAAAATTTTGATTTTCTCAAAAATTTCTCTAACAATTTTGATTTAAATACAGTATATTAAAGATATTTACATGACAAATAAACGTATATCTTCAATTTCTTGGAAATAGCCTCTGAAGGCCTCGAATTTTGCACAACTGGTAAACCGTAAAAGAAAGACAAAAACTTCCTATACATAAAGTGTAGTTCTCATTAAAACACATAATTTATGTTATAATATTCTTTTATAGAGTTAACCATTTCCGAGATATTCCTTGTTTTTTGTTTCAATTTTAAAATAAAATTTTTAATACAGGAATTTGTAAACCCCTGGCCATACAAAGAAATGGATTTCAACCACATAGCAACTAGTTTTTAAAATATTTGACTGTCGGTTTAAGCTAGCATATTCCCTTATTTCCTTTCTACTTACAAGGAAGCAAGTAATAAGAGCATTTCTGTTAATATTTATCTTGATTAGCATGAAGTAGATAGAAGAATAAGCTTTTTAACTATAATTTGTTACAGAAACTTAACAAGTGCTGGTCATATGAAGAGTTTGTCTCATCAGCAAAGTTAATCTATCAAGAATATATGAAAGACATTATCAATGCAAAGTCTGGCAAGATAACTGAAGAAGAAGCTGACCGTCAACATGCGTATTCTAAAACTAAAGCTGTGGATTCACTAACAGATGCTATTAAAAAGATGGGAGAGGACGAGGAACATGTTGGCTATGCAAAGCAGTTAGACGATGTAAGTATTGCAAATATTTTCCTTTGAAGAGTTGTGTTTAACCCTTTTAGTGCCAGCCCAAATAGCAAAATGCTGCCTGAAAAGTGCCAAGCAATTTTAGAGGAGAATGCAGGGTTTTAAATTATTGGTAATAAAATGAGTACCAAATGACATAGAGAGCTGAATATTTTTTTTCATTTTTAGTAAACTCTTTTGTCTACTGTATGACTTCTTGACTGACTTCTTGGCACAGATCACTTGGCCTTGGCCTACCGCCTGGCCACTGGGTCCCCCATCTTGGTCCATTACAGACGTCATGTATGAGGTGCAGTATTGGGGGGTTAGACATGGTCAGAGCTTCAATCCCCACCAGCCAGTTAATGCGGTCTTCATGACCTGGAGCTGCTACTTCTCCATCAAGTAGCTCTTCAATTGTCCCCCCAGGGACCTCATGAGGCTGAGTGCACCCTGGTCCAGGTCTCCCAGCGGGTGAAAAGCCCCTACACCGGTACTGGGAATAGAATGCAGGTCTCCCGCTTGGCAAGCACCAATGCTACCACAGCGCTAAGGAGATGGCGCTTGCTTCTGTATAATATGCATTATATTCATGAGAATTCTTATCATTATTTTTAAAAAATTAAAAACGAAAGAACAATTTTAGGCATACAAAAACTTACTATACAGAAAGTTCAGGCTAATTAAATGAAAGTATAGTTGTTTCTTTACTAAAACAGCAACTTGTTTTTGTCTGGTGTTTTATTTTTTAAAGTACAAACAATGTATTCATGTAACCTGATACTAAAAATCACCAAAAACTCACCACACCAGCATGATACCACTATTAATGAAAACAGCATAAAACAATGGGATACAATTGTAATGTGAATTACTGTACAATTTAGCACTTGTATTATTGCGTAGCTGAATGGTTGACTCACAATGTATGTATTGTCTGGTTACACCTCTGTAAATCCATTTTAATAAGTACGAGGTCCATTGATATCGGATGCATTTTCATCACTGAAGCTAGAATATATATCTTCCTCTCATACCTCGATGTCAAATATTTTCATCAGGTTCTGAAAGTTCAAAATCACTTGCTTTCTTCTAATACATAGTGAACTGCAGCTCTTATTTCCTCTTCGGTTCATAATCTTCGGCTAGACAGCACCATGTTTCAACCAACACACACAAACACTGGCTAGAGAAATTAAATTTGGAGCTAATTTAACACTTTGTAGTGAAGATAAAGGTCCTTAAATGCTCCATAAAACCTTTCTGTATGGCTATGACTTTGAAAATACACAGACTTTCCCACTGGAAAGAGTTAAAATGGCATCACAATTATATTGTGATTGGTAATTTTCACTGAATTTTTGGATCATGATTAGATCGAGATTGGCACTAAAAGGGTTAAAATGTTCCCCAGAAAATACACTAACAAGTCATATAATTAAAACTAAAAAGAATCTGACATCTTATTTATTTATTTGTTAAAACACCCCAAAGCTCATTCTAAGGGGCATATATACAAATTGAAATATAATATTAATGAATCATAAATCAAATTTAATAACAATGAAACTAATGGATAAAAATAATGACAGAAAACTAATGTTTTTCACTAATTTTAGTTTGAATTATGTTTTGTTTTTAGTTTTAATTTAAATTTCTTTTTTTCTTCTGGTAATTCAGTATTGATTTTAGTTAAAAAATACTTTAAACCTTTTGTTCCATAAGTTACACTTTCAGAATGGTTAAAATAAATGCTTACTTTCTGACATGTTTTGTATTCATGTATTTCTTATTACATTCCACTATAAGGTGGCTATGAGTTTGTCTATGTGTAGTTTTAAACATATAAACAATAACATTAAATTTAATTATTAATTCCAAAGGTAATATTTTAGATAAAGAATTTGAGTGGGAGTTAAATTATGAACAACAAATAAATTTCTCATAGTCCTGTTCTAATGTACTTTTAATGGTTTCAAATCTGTTTTTTTATGATGATCCCAAATATATGGAATGAATAGAACATATCAAACTTTTTTCTTTTTTTACCATACTCCACAGTGGTTGGCTAACATAAAGGGATTCCTTACCTTAAGAATTTCCATTAAAAACATATAGCTTTAGTTATTTGTTTATTTTTCCAACATACCATTTCATCATAACAGAAAATGAATGAAACGAAATGACTGGGAAAATAATCTGGGATACATACATCATTAATACTTAATTTTCATTACATTTCATTTATTTGACTACAAGCACTAACAGCCATTGACAACGTCTGCTAAAAGCAGTACATTAACATTGTCACAATAAATTACAAACTAAGATCACAGAACTTATTATTAAAATATTCATTTATTGAATTAAAAGGATGTCCATACATTATGGACTTAAAATTCTTCATATTTAAACATTTAACACTAGGTATCAAGCAAGTTATTATACAACTTAATACCTAAGTACATATAACTATTCTGAGTTTGTTAATATAATAAGCAATGTTTACATTGGACCTGAATCTAGTACTATAACTATGAATATCCATCCTCAAAACTGTCTATTATGAGAGGCATATATAAATACTAAATTATCTAAAATATAAAGATTGTAAATGTTAAAATTCCTAGTTCAATAAATAGGGTTTATAGCGGGTTAGATAGGAATTTTTTTAATTGTCCAAATAATTTTCTTTTAAAGTCAAAAATTTTGTATACTTTGTTAGTACCACTCCAAAGAATTAGGCCATATCTTATTACAGTTTCAAAAAAAGCAAAATACATACTTCTCATATTCAATTGGAATACAGTCTTTCAAATTATAAATTAAAAAAATAACACCAGACAGTCTCTTCTTTAAATATATTGTGTTTTAGCGCTTGCAACAGGCTTTTGGGCACATTGCTGCTTGTCGTGCCACAGCTTTTTGGTAGTTTTGAGAGTTTAAAAGAGGCCAAACTTCATTAAAGGAAGAGGTTAGGAGTGGTCCATAGCAGTGACTGAATAAAACATAGTTCCTGTAGAAATAATGGTCTACAAAAAGTCAAATGACATTTTAGGAAATTGAGGCAACTACACAGATTGGATCACCAGCAGTTTCTAAAATAGGTATTGTATAACTGTCTTTACGTGAGGAAGGTGTCATTCTGTTGTGTGCTCCACAATTTAACTAATCTGTGTTGATGGTGTGAAGAAATGCTGGCCAGATTGAATGGAGGCAATTCTCAACAGGTTTCTGATGTTGGTGACAATACTTGAACTATCTAAATAGACTTCTCTACAAATTGGCATCAAAACCATCCATAAGCCACCACCTAAAATCAGAAATTTGGTCAGGCCAGTAAAAGATAATTTAGCCCTATGGGTACCTTGTGTCTACCACATGAATGTGCCACAGCATACATCTGTCAAACACTATTGCCACACATGTCACTGGACACCAAAGAACCATCAGGCTTATGCAACCCAAAAAATCTGGACCAACTGAACATTGTATTGAAAACACAGGACCAATTTTACCAACACTAGTGAAGTGTTCAAGCAACGGAAAAGAAGAGTAAATGAAGTCATAGCCAACGCATCTGAAGTAAATAATCTTAATCGCATTCAGGTCCACAACTAAGTACAGCATGGGCACCGATGATAAAGAGCCTTAACACCTAATTGCTAACTGCCAACTTTAGAAAACTTAACTGCATTCTTATACAACAGATTGTACTTAAAAACATGTGAGCTACAAAATGTTTTCAAACAGGTCCATACTAATGTTCAAAACATTAGGCGTATAACTGCTATATAGTTTTCTACGAGGTTCGTGCCCATGCCTCAGTCATATTACATATCAGTTGCTGCACGGTCCAAAAATATATGAACCAATCAGATGCTAGCTTCACTCAGGAATCTGGATTTTCAAGTTATCAGTTTACCTTGAAAATGAAGATGTTGTAAATCTTTGAAACATTGGAGTCAATCTATGTACTTACCTGGCTGCTAGAAGCCCGAGAATACGTTGTCAGGAAAGCTTCAGCTCTTTTTTTTTTTTTTTTTTTTTTGGTAGCTTAACATCCTTTAACCTGGTTGTCGTATCAGACGATGAATGAAATTGTTGAAATGATCTCTTGAAATGATCTCGGGGTCCATGGAGCTTAAAGTTACTCGACATTCATCTTCTCAGGATAAGGTAAAACCTTAAAAAAAACATTATCAGGAAACTTACCCTAAGCAAGGTTTGAACTCACGACTTGTTGAATATGAGGCAGACACGCTACCACCACACTACTCAGGCGGGCAGCTCTTACTTTGAATTTACCAGTTTGACCCTAAGACTTAAGCATCAGTTGGCTACGTGAATCTTTCCGAATGACAATCTTCAAAGGAAAGTTGGTGGCTACTTTCATCTTTAAATCTTGTCATATGGCTACCACTCCTCTTGTGGAATAAAGCTCAGTTACTGTGACTGGTACACAACAGTTTGCTTACTGCAAGCTTTTGAGAAGCTTTGACAAGACTAGGAGAAATTCTGCTCCACCCCAACAATGGCCCTTCACACAGACAGGGCAACAATTCAGTTTCTGGAGTCCACAGAGATAAAGCTAAAGATTCAACACCCTTACAATCCTGATTTGGCTCCAAGTGTCTTTTTGTTCCCTATAGTAAAAAATTGCATGCATGAAAAGATATTTTTGAACCCTGAAGAAGCTGTTGCAGTGTATGAAAATGAGGCTTTACACCTACATGAAAATAAGTGGCAGGAGTGCTTTCAAAAGTGGTTTGAGAGAATGAAATAGTGCATACAGTGCGGTGGTGAATACTGTGAAAAGCTCCACCAATCAGGCTCATTTTATTCAATTTAGTTTTTGTGTATCTCAAAACTTTCATAGAGACCCTTGTTATTTACCAAGTGGAAAAAAAAAAAAAGGGAGTTAGCCTATAACATAGTTGTAGCATATGCATCAGGTATGAATCACTTATTTGAAAATTTAAATTTGTAATAATTGCATGTCATAATTATATTGTTTTGTATAATGGAATCATAGATATAGTGAAGGAATTACATAGGAACCTACAATTGATTAATTAAAAGCGCTGAGCTGAAAATTCAACTGGTATTGTGAGATTTTAAACAGCCATAAGGCTTAGTACTGAAGGGAAGAAGAAGAGTATGTAATTCTGTCATGAAGTTACATTAATACATTGAAGCCCGGGCGCTTCAGTAGTTGAAGTGCCAAGAAACCCAAGGTTTTTACGCCTACTTTGAGTTATTATTTACAGTACATCAATGAAATCTGCTGAAAAGTATTGGGACAATCTAAAAGTATGGCACTCAAGGATTTCTCAACAAGTAAGAAAATAGTCATAGCTAATTAATATTTTATTTTAAATTTACAACAAGTATCAAATATAAGTTTGAAAAAACTGCGTAAAACTGCTAACACTCCATTTATTCAAAATTCGAAAAACTCTCCCTTGGAATCAGAATTTTCCACAGCTTCTTTTGTATCCTGAATTTCAGCTTCAATTCACAGAAAATGAGGAAAATGCAGCATTTTAACATTTAAGAGCATAAACCTTAAAAGGAAATGGCACAACTACTGAAAGCAGCCAATATTACTAAATCCCCTAAAATTCCTAATAGTTGACTAAAGCAAGGACAGATGGCAGCACAAATCAGACAACTAAACAATAACTGATGTATGTTCTTTGCCGCATAGCCCAAGACTGAGTTAAAGTCGTGGAATTGCATTAAAAGTGTTAGAAATACCTGCCCAAGTTATGCTCGGGCGCAGGCCTCATGAACATTTTGCACGGCCTGAGGTATACTCGCGCTTGGGCTCCAATGTGTTAAATATCCTATTTATTTGCATTAAGGCATCAACTTTATAGATGACTGGAAATTATATGACATATGCATAATTTAAGTTACCTTCTACACAGAATACTACATTAATCAGAATCTTTTTTTTCAGGAACTGCAATATCTGTATCTATACTACAAAGGAATGAATGACGCCAAAGGCACTGGTCATTGCATCATCCTGTAATAATCTTCCCTCTCTACTGCATCACAGTTTGACATCAGATATTATTTAAAACAAGCATAGCATAAGAACCTTGAATAAAATACTTGGTTATCAATAGCGAACAGATTTGTGTGCATAATCAATCAGCAAACTATTTTTTTAATCTCATACAAGTAAGACTCTTTTACCTCACCACCATTACAGCATAGATATCAACCATAGCAAACTGCAGTGAAATCACAGGGTCCTCTGGTTTCAGCATTTAACCAAGATTAGGTAGTGTGTTTCAATGTTTTCACATGGATTCAAGACCAATATTAATCATTTGGTATATTTTTTCACCCTTCTCATCTCCCATGAGGGCTGAATTTAACTTAACTGGAATTGGAGATGTTCCTTTTAATCTCAACAATCCTAAAAACTATGAATTTGACACTAATATAGGTCTTTTTTCATTATTTCTACATGTTGTAACTTTGCACCTCCACATATTTTTTTTGGGGGTCAGGGGGGAGTATTTAACTCTTTTAGTGCCAATCACAGTCTAATGGTGATACCATTTCATACGTTTTAACTCTTTCAAGTGAGAAAGTGTGTGTACTTTCTACGACATAGCCATAGAGAAATGCTTTCTGCAGCATTTCAGGACCTTATCTTTACACACCAAAGTGCTAAATAAGCTCCAAATTTAATTTCTTTAGCCAGTGTTTATTTATGTTGGTTGAAATATGGTGTCGTCTAACCAAATATAATGAACCGAAAAGGAGACAAGAGCTGCAGTTCGCAATGTATTAGAAGAAATCGAGTGATTTTGAATTTATAAACCTTGATGAAAGTGTTTCTGACATCGACATAAGATGAGGATATATATTCCAGCTTCAGTAATGAAAATACATCCGATTGCAATGGCTCTCGTATGCATGTAAATAATCGATATGCTTATCAAAATGGATTTACGAAGGTGTAACCAGACAGTGTAGACAATGTCAATCAACCATTCAGGTATGCAACAATACAATTTACAGTAATCTACGTTATATTTATATCCTAATGCTTTATGTCATTTTCATTAATAGTGGTATCATGCTTATGAGTGTGTGTGTGCGTGTGTGGGTTGTTGTTTTTTTTTTTTTTTTTTTTTTTTTTTTGGGTGATGTTTTTCAGTTTTCAGCTTTCAGGTTACGTGAATTCATATTTTTTATTTAAAAAAATAAAACACCAAACCCAAACAGGATGCTGTTTTAGTAAATAAATACTTTTAGTTTCATTTAATTAGCCTGAATTTATTGTATAGTAAGGTTTTGTATGCCTAATTATTGATTATTTTGGGATTTTTAATTTTATTTTCAAAATTTTCTTCTGCTTTTAATTGTTGAGACTTCTCATCCATACACGGTATATTATACAGTAGACAAAAGGGATTTTTAAAAATGAAAAAAGATTCAGCTCTCTATGTCATTTATTACTCATCTTATTACTAATAATTTAAAACCCTGCATTCTCCTCTAAAATTGCTTGGCACTTTTCAGTCAGCATTTTGCTTCTCAGGCTGGCACTAAAAGGCTTAAGTCATGTATATAGCAACTTTGGTTAAAATTGGTGAAGACATTTCAGAATTATTTTGCATTATTTTGCCCTGGAATATATATGTATATGAATTATCACACACTGCTCAAATTGCCTGTGAAACTATGAATTACAAAGTATATAATTTTTTAATACCTTTAAATATATAAAAAAGATATGAATTTTGTACATAAATTTGGTCTCTAGTAATTAATTTTAAAATAAATTGAGTGATTCATCGTTTATTAATTTTATTTAATAATTAATTTAAGACTGTTAATGATAATTTTATATCTATCTCTTAAATCTACGCATAAATCTTTGTTTAGCAAAAGTCTTCATAAGAAGTGTGCTCCATCAGCAGTAGCGCTGATATGCTAGAAGAGAGGTTGACAAAAGAGCTGTTAAGAAATTTCAATTAATTTACAAAGTTTGAAAGCATGATTATGTACTGGGGGAATGGCATCCCTATATCCAAGGCTGTTCCAACTCTACTCGTCAGAGTACTTGTGCAAGCTCAAACCACAAAATTTGGAGCCTGGCTAGAGGGGAATGTGATAACTGATAACCACTAAGCAAGTGGGTAAAGGTTGTATCACAATGCTTGCTCTTACATTCTAACACTGTGACATTAGATTGCCCTCACTGATGAGGTGTATTGCATACTGTAGGCATACCCCTGGGAGTAACACTGCTCTTGGCACAGAGTTAAGCTGGAACAACGTGCTCTATCCTATAATGCTATAATATTTTTATGTGTATATACTTATTAAGATTTATACAGCCATACACCATCAATGTCTATCTCCTGCCATGGTTTCTTCCATGTTTCTGCTTTTCATGAAGCCCTTGACATGGTTCTTTCATTAAAGCTGTAGTCTTCCTCTTTTCCTCCTTCCAAATGGTGTTCATTGGTAGATCTTCGGCCATCAATGCTCTTCCATTCTCAAAAGGTGGCTAAACTACCTCATCTGTCTCTTCTCAGTTCTCTCCAAGGTTGATTCTTTTGCTTTCATTTTATTCCTACTGGTGATGTTTCGCATTCAATCTTGTGATTCTAGCTGAGCTTCTGAGGTAATCCATTTCTAAAGCTGAGAGCTTTTTTCGGTCTTCTCACAGAATCAAAACTTCACTTCCATAAAAGGTCACTGGTATTGCTTTTCCTAACCGTATTTGGTCTCCAAAGATATATCTCATCATAAAATTTAAGTATTCAATATTTGTATTCCTTTACCAATTTTGCTAATAATATGTTTGAAATTGTATAAAGCTCAAAGACTGCAAATACTGCATAATAAGCACAAGACTTTTGATAATAAAGAGAAATGATACAGTATACTCCTGATTATTCATGTGCAAATTATCCGTGTATCCCCCCGACCCCGTGAAAAAAGTTATTGTAGATTGATTTTCTTTAGGAAAAAATGATAAAGGACCCTAAGCGTGACAGTAAGTGCCATTTCCATTGGTTAGACGCTCACCCAATGACTAAAGAGTACCATTTGTTGTCGGCCTGTCTGTTCGTGTAAGTTTAAAACAAGTTCAGTTTTTCTGATGTTAATCAGCGTGTAAGTGTCAATGAAGCAAGTTAAAAGAAATTTGTAAAAGAGATGGTGGAGGAATGAAAAAGAAATGTGTGTTGACATTAAAACAAATATTAGAATTAATTGAAGGATTTGAAAAGGGCGAAACTGTTGCAAAAAAGCGCTGATTATGGGATTGTAATGCAGACTCTTCATTATATTAAAAACAATAAGCAGAAAATACAAAATTTTACCAGGAACTGTGATTCTAATTCTGGACCATTTGCACGAAAAAGCATGAAGAGATCTACATTCTATGACTCAGATGATGTTCTTTAACAATGGTTCAGTCAAAAACGAACAGACTAGAAGACTAAATTTTGTCATGAAGCTCAAAGGTTAGAGGCAGAATTTAATGCCTCATCTGGTTGGCTAACCAGATTCAAACAACATCACAGCATTCACGAACTTACTACAACAAAATTTTGAAGTGCTATACAAGAAAATGTCAACTCTCAGAAGCAGACCAACATCATGGACATTTTAAGAAACAAACAGACCTACAATACCTATGCGCAGAAGTAGAATAAACTTTTGAACAAAGAGAACATTTAAAAAAAGCTTTTAAACATAATTTACTATTCACATATGTATGTTGTACCTTAAAAGCATTAAATTAGGGTTTCTCGATTATTTGTGCTTGTTCTGCCCCACACTACCCCGGATAATCGAGATTTTACTGCATATTAAATGTCTGTTAGCTAACTAATGGAATGCATTCACAACTCTTACACACTGAAAGCAAAAAAACCCTCTTAGTGTGCTTTTGTAAGACCATAGCGTCAAATTCATGTTCCCTTTTTGCCATGATAGCTAATTTCCTTGTGAATGCTTTGCTAGCAGATAAAACAATACCACCAATAGACTTAGCTCTACATCTTGAATATTTATTGAAATAATTCATTATTTTTAAATTTTCTCAAAAATGAATATAGCAGTTTTGATTAAAATACCATGTTTTAAAATATTTATATGGCAAATGAAATGTATTTCTTGAATTTTCTTGTCGTCTTCCATAGTCTAGGGGTAATATGCCAACCTCTGGTGCTCAAGTTCGCAGGTTCAAATCTAGTGAAGAGTGATGGACTTCTTCAGGCATAAAAATCATTAGCATGGATTCCTTTGTAAGGGAAGTAAAGCCGTTGGTCCCATGTTGTAGATTTAAGGATGTAAAAGAACCTCTTGCTTTTTTCTTTTGTCAATTGGTTGGTCAGTTTGGCAGGATGCATCTTGATGGTGTGTCCAAAAAATGTCAAATGCCTCTTTCTGGACACATTTTTTCACAGTACTCGTAAATCTCCTGATTGGATCCCTTTTTTCTCTCCATTCCCTTCCGTGATTGGTCCCAGTAGCCTCCTCATTATCTTTTTCTCTCTTGTATTTCCATTTTTGTGAGTCCCTTCTTTGAATACTGTACATTCTGAAGCATGTAGAGCTTCAGGGATTGACGTAGATTCTTCTTCTTATTATTCTCATTCCTCTGCTCTTGATTATTGTTATTATTATTATTATTATCATTATTATTATTATTATCGTCACCCTCTGTGGTGTAATGGTTACCATGCTAACTTATACCCAAGATCGTGGGCTCAAACCGCGTAGAGGACAATGGATTCTTTTGGGTGTAAAAATCCGTAGCATGGCTTCCTTCGGAGGGAAAGTAAAGCTGTGGGACCCGTGTCGTAGATTTACAGCACGTAAAAGAACCTCAAGCCTGATAGGTCTCTGAGCAAAATTAAGTATTCTTTCACACCCAGTTTAGAATGGGATGCTGAGAACCACTGTAGTTAAAGAGCGTCCTTAAATAACGACATTTCATTTATCATCATTATTATTATTGATATTATTACTATTATTATTATCATCTGTTAACATATTCTGACAGCTACATTAAATATATATCATTTTGTACTGCCAAAAAAAAAAAAAAAAAAAAAAAACATTCTACACTTTTTATCCATTGCCTTGCTCATAATTTGTTTCTCTTTCATAGTTTTCATAACTGCATTCTTTCTTCTATTCTATTGCAGGTCACCCTCTTTTTGGTCTCCTTGACGGCATCTTACTGAAAGCAATCTTTAGTACCTAACCTATGTTGATCCATACACATCACATGACCATACCATATCAATTGTTTCTTTCAAATATCATATAGTACATCTTTTTTGATGTTAGGTTCATGTCTTATTTTCTTTTTTATAATTTTATTGCTTCTATATACTCAAGTTGAGCACTGCCAAAAATCCATTTCTAATGCCAAACATTTTAATTGTTTTTAAATATTTTTAAACCTGATAAGTGATATCAGACAACAAACAGTTTTGTTTGTAGATATTTTTAATTGCCATAAATAATATTGAATATTGCTGCAAATATTGATATAGATGATGTAGCTAATATTTCAGTTGAGTATATCTAAGGCATACCTCTAGTCACATCCAACACAGGAATGTACATGCCATATCTACCACAAGTAAATCATAGCATTTATATACATAGTTTATAAAACATGTAAGTTTTATTTTTTAATTATTTCTCCTGAGGGGGCAGAAGTGTTTTATGTCAATGATGGAAAACAATAGATATTATACCGAAAGATTGATGAGTGTACATTTTCCAATCCATTAGACAGCTTCAGTTTTAAACCTTAAAAATATATGTTTAGAGTTGTTTTAATGATTCATATAATCTTATTTATACAACCAAACAAATAAAATAAATTAAATGCAATTGGTATGTTTTTACTATTTTAAGTTATGTATTTAGTATCTCTGATACGTATTCTTTTACAATCTTTATGTGTAGATTAAGGTTAGAAAATTGAATTAGACATAAAGAGTTAACTAACTACATATGGCATTCTAGACTTTGTGTGTTGATAGTCTACCCTTGAGAGATGAGATAGACAGGGGCAGGTATTTATGAAGATTAAATAATTTTATCCTTTGTGTCTTTTAATATCAGTTTTATATTAGTGGAAATTAATGTACATTTATGAAAAAAATTGTGTTTATAAGTTTTATTGTTCAGATATGTATTTATATCTCTTTTCTTCTTTAATATCACAATTTGAATTTTATATAGGTGTAATATGAAGTACAAATCAAGCTAATTGCACTGCTGTAAGTCTTGTCATGCAGTAAAGCAATCAAAATAATGAATTTTGCTACAATAAAAGTGGTTTTGTAAATATTTTTGTTTTGTGTTGTTTAAATTTTATGTAGATTATGAAATATTTTAGAGAAGGTTTTCCTTCTTCTAAACAAATTGAGAAAATGTTTGTTCAGCAAACAATTTTTGGAGGTACAATTTAATTGTAACAGATCAGTGTCTTGGAATACTGGAAAGAAATATTGAAACATTAATGCTCCAGTTTGGAGATAAAAAAGAGAACTGAAGTTTGGTAATACAGAAGTATGGTACAATAGTTCATTATTACCTGAAAAATTGTGGAAGGTCAGGGAAATCTAAACTTTTTCAGAGAAAGTCAGGAAAATTCTGTCGGGTTGGCAGAAAAGAGACAAGCATTTTGACATGATGCTCTAAAAATCTTTTCAAGTGAATAATGAGTCATTAGCAGATGATTCCTATATAGTAATTGGGCCAATGCTAATTTGTACCAAGAAAAAAATGCTTTGAAGGGCAACTTTCTAATATTTCTTATTTAATTTGACTATTCACACTTTTAACTCTTAATTTAACGTTTTTTTCTTAACTGACTCAGGGAAAGTCAGGGAAAATAATCTGTATGAACCCTTTAAGAGAAACATTGTAAGTATATTATATGAAATAAAGATTTTCTGTATAATTTGTTGCAAATTACCCGAATCAAAATAATAATAATAATAATAATAATAATAATAATAATAATAATAATAATAATAATAATAATAAATCCTCTATAAAATGACACATTGTCCATAATTTATAAATCTCTTAATTTTTTGTGTTTAGCCCCCCATTTTGCAGTTTGTTGTGATTGTATTATGGTTATAGTACCTATCATAACTTTGTGAGTGTTCGAAAAAATAATTTGCATATCATGATTATCCAAAAATATAGGAAAGATACACAATTTCTGGGAATCATTTTAAATGGGAACCTAAAGTGGAAGAACCATATTGAAAAGTTAACATCTAAATTGAGCTCAGCTTGCTACTTACTAAGATCTATTAAAAATAAATTAAACTTAAATATCCAAAGGAATGTTTACTATGCAAATTTTTACAGCCTAATGTGCTATGGCATACTTTTCTGGGGAACATGTTATAAGAGTGAACAAATATTTAAACTACAGAAAAGGGCAATTAGAATAATAAGTGGCGAGGATGGTCAGTGCTCATGTAGAGTTCTTTTCAAAGAACAAAAAATATTGTCTCTTGTATATTGATATTGGATATTATATTAAAAAAATGTACAATCAGCTTGAAATAAATCAAAACCTCCATTAATATAGCACTCAACAAAAGGATGCACTACATGTTCAGTTCTGTAGAACTAACATAACTAAAAATAATATAAAAAATTTGGGTATTATACTATTTAACATATTGCCTCAGAATATCAAAGTAATTACTAAAATCATCCTTTTTAAAAACG
Organism: Hymenopus coronatus; assembly: GCA_030762935.1. Lineage (NCBI taxonomy): Eukaryota > Metazoa > Arthropoda > Insecta > Mantodea > Hymenopodidae > Hymenopus > Hymenopus coronatus. The sequence continues at coordinate 60,373,395 of CM060899.1, forward strand.
TTTAAAATCGTTCCTACTACTGCATACATTTTATTTCATAGATGAGTATGTAACATATTGTACAAATACCATGAGTTAATAAATCTGTGTTATAGCATGTTTTCAAAATATGTGAATTACTAGCACTTAATAACTTAATGATGTGTAATTGAAAATTGTTTATTGTCTTATCATTTAGCTACATTACTGCTGCACACATGTATAAAGTTAGTGGAATATTTATACCATTGACATGTCCGAATAACAATGTAAATAGTTCTAAAAGGATTAATAAAAGATACAAAAAAATATCTGCCCCTGGATTTACCTAGATACGCATGCCAAAAGCGAAAGACAAATTATCAGACATAGTTGAGTCTCAAAAGTTGATTAACTCAAGCACAGAAATAAAGAAAGGCATGATCAGGGTTGTGTTCTCCAAATGATTAACATTTCTGGGTTCACTGGGATGCACAAATCAGAAGAGAGAAGTTTAAATCATTTTTGGATGTCTGCGTAGGTGAACTCAAGTATAGAGCATCTACGCGATAGCCAAAGATGTATAGTTAGAATACCAGATGTGACATTTAATTTTTCAAATGTGATTTTAATTTTTTAGTGTAATTTATACTGTAAATATAATTCCATAATGGCTTTAAGGTGTTATAGGATTAGCTGTCTTAAGCATAAAATATCAATGTGTCGAGCCCTTTGGTACTACTTGATAAATACTCATTAAGTATTTTATAATTTCAGTACATTAGCTTTCATTATACTAAATTAAATGTGTATACGTATATGATTATTTGTCAATGACAAAGTTTACCGGTTTATTAAAGTTTTTTACTATAAAAATATGAAAAAAATGTCATTAAATTCTTTATTCCTCTTCCAATACTCCTTTTGTTCACTATGCTGATTATATATGGTGATGATTTTTTTTTTTCCATGTTTTTTCTACCACATATGTACAATGTACATAGAAGCTAGATATGAAATGTCAAGTTCATTTAAATTTGCCGCTCATAGAGGAATATTAATTGACGCATGTTGGCTGTGCTGATTAGTTTGCACGCTATGTGCACGTAGCAGAGACAAAGAAAAATGCATTCCATTAGTGAGAATCGATTAACACACGCAAAAAATTGTAAGATCAAGAAGTGTGTGTTGTTATTCATTAACGTTAATTGGTTGGTTTCTTGGAAGAAACGAAAATGGGATATGACGTTTTCAAGAATCTAGGACAGAAGAAGTTTGAATCTCTTTGTAACATTACTACAATTGATGAGGGTAAGAAACACTTTAACAAAAGAAAAGATTCTTTGATGATTCAGATGACTTACAGATGGTTCTGGATAAATTGATTGAAGAACTGAACAACAGAGTTTCTTCCTACAAGGAATTCAGTGAACCATTTATGTTTTTGACAAATCTGAAGATGCTTAGTCCACTTGAAATTCAGGAAGCATCATCCAGACTTTAGAAAGTCTACAGTTCGAATCTTGAAGATTCAGCATTTGTACTTGAATGCTTACACTTAAAAAGCCACATAGAAAAGAATGAAAATGCGTCGCACTCTCCTACACAGCTGTGCAAGATGTTAAAAGGTAACTGTCTAGAGAGTGTTTACCCAAACTTAAACATAGCTCTACAAATATACTTGAGCACTCCTGCTTCCAACTGCTTAACTGAGAGATCATTTTCTGCGCTAAGACACATTAATAATTATTTAAGAACATCACAAGTGAAGGATCGTTTAGTTATCTTGGTGTTCTTGCAATTGAATCTGACTTAACAGTGAAAATGGACTATGACGAACTCGTAAACTTGTTTGCAAATGACAGGGCAAGGAGGAAGCCTCTTGTTATTTAAACAGTAACTGTTGTGGCATCTAATATGAGGTGATGCCTCTTTAGTGTAAGATGTTTCTACTTAAATTTTAATAAATTCACTTATGGTGTTTGTCACTCATACTTAAGTATCCAAACTAGTGAAACCATTCTCTATGTTGTGAAAATTTAAGTAATATGTGTATTGGTGGTTGGGGGGGCAGCAAATGTTTTGTTTTTTTTTGCCCAGGGGCGTCAGTGTTTCCTACATTCGGGCCTGCCAACAGAAATATATGTTTTGAAATCCCCTGAAACCAAAAAAGGAAGTTTTAGAAAAAATGTCTATGTATGTGCACCATTACTCAAAACCAAAAAGTCTGTTAAGTACCAAACTTGGCATTTATATTCAGTGTTTTCCAAGTACATGACAAATATTTTAAAGAAAATGTCTCTTAATGATTTTCATTAAAATATCACATGTTTAAGACATTTTAATGGCAATGGAAATGTATATCTTGAATTTTCTAGGAATAGTCTCAGAAGAGCTCTTCATTCTGGATGACTTTTGCATTACTGGTAAACTGTAAGAGAGAAATTTTATTTCTCTGAGCTCAGAGAAAAGTGAAAAATGGTATCTACTCAAGTGTAAGAAACTATGTAAATCTATCGCTGCTTATAGCAGGGACAACCAAATTTATGTATTATGTATTGTTAACTCATATACTGTACTCTGTGCCCTTCTCCATTATTATTATAATTATTATTATTATTGTTATAAATTTTATTTTTCTGTAAATATCTTCTATATATGGCATTTTAGTCAATGTAATCAACTTTTCCATGTAAAGGGTAGTTTGGAGTGGGGGGATTTTTCTAAAAATCTTTGTGCCACATCTTTGGAAGATACTAAACTTAAAAACCGTGTTTGGTACTTTACCGAGATTTCATTTTTGAGTTATCGAGTTCACAGGAGGCACACACATACAATCTTTTTCTAAAAATATTTTCTTTTTAATACAGGGAACCCTAAAACGTGTATTTCCAGTGAAATTTTGGTATCAAATTTTTGGGTGGAGTGCAATAATACCTTCTCTACCTATGTCAGGTAGAGAAAGTAAAAATGTTACATCAACAGTTAAGCGTGAAAAAACTTTGTTGTCAAGTAGTCCAGTTAACTGACTCCCAATCAAAAACAACACACTGATAAAAACTGGAAAAAGATCTACCTGACACTTCACATTTGATTTGCAATGTCATTACTAGTGACGAATATTGGATTTATTGTTATTCTGGAAAAAAAAAAAAAAAAGAAGAAGAAGAAGAAGCAATCAACTCAATGGGTAATCCTTCAAACTGAATCTAAGCCTATAAAAGTAACGTAACTACAGTTATTGCTGATTGACATACAAATGTAAGTTTACCACAAAGTTTTGGAGAAGTTTGTGAAAAATGCTCAGAAGAAGAAATAATTTTACATTTTGAAACACATCTTTGCATAAAAAAAAAAAAATAATATGATGCGATACAGTCACATGACCTTTCTCTAGCTAGTCTACAAACAAAGTTCTTACAAAAGAAAATTCTTCTTTCAGCACCATGCTAATCGAGATAAACATTAGCAAAATGTTCTTATTACTTAGTTCCTTATAAGTAGAATGGAACTAAGGGAATGCACTAGGCTAAAGTGATAGATGTTTTAAAAGTTGTTATGCGATTGTCATTGCAAATCACTTCTTTGCTTGGCCAGGAGTAGAACAAAAGAAAAGCGAACACTTCGTGCCTGAGAAAAGTATAAGTAGATACTTCACAATTGAAACTAATAAGGAATACCTCGAAAACGGTGAGCTCCACGAAAAAAATGTATATGACATAACTTGTGTATTTTAACGAGATCTACATTTTTTGTATAGTAAGTTTTTGTCTATGTCTTACGGTTTACTAGTTATGCCAAATTAATCAAAATTCATCCAGAATAAACAGGTCTTTAGAAGCTATTCCCAGAAAGTTCAAGATATACATTTTCTTTGTGATAGAAATGGCTTTAATATGTGGCATTTTAATCAAAATCGTAAAGAGCCAGGAGGAATTTTTTTTCCATGTAAAGGGTAGTTTGTGGTGTGTCGCATCCTTCAAAACTACAAAACTTAAATATCAAATTTGGTATTCAACGGCCTTTTCGTTTTTCAGCTATGCTGTCCACAGACAGACACACACACACGGACCTTTTTCCGAAAATGCTTTTTTTTATTCAGGGGGACTCAAAACGTGTATTTCCTGTGAAATCTCGACATAGAATTTTTGGGTGGAATACAATATTTCTCTATCCCTATAGATCAATACCACGGACCTTCACAGTCCTGACCTAGCACCTAGTGATTTTGTTTGTTTCAAAAATCTGATGTGTTCCATTCACATGACTTTCTCTACATTTCTGTAACAAATTATTGTTAATCTCATTACTTTCTCTATACGTACTGTGTACATAGTGTATAGAGAAGATATTGCATTGTACCCAAAAATTCGATACCGAGATTTCACCGGAAATATATGTTTTGAGACCCCTCAATCCAAAAAAAAAAACCTTTTTAGAAACATGTCCGTGTGTGTGTCTGTCTGTGTGTCTGTGGGCAGCATAACTCAAAAACGAAAATACTGTTAAAAACCAAACTTGGTATTTAAGTTTGGTATCTTCCAAGGACGCGACACGAAGATTTTCAAGAAAATCTCCCACCCCAAACTACCCTTTACATGGAACTTTTTTCGAAAATTTTGATTTTCTAAAAAATTGCTAACGATTTTGATTAAAATCCTGTATATTACTGACATTTACATACCAAATAAAATGTATGTCTTGAATTTTCTGGGAATAGTCTCTGAAGACGTCTTTATTCTGGATGAATTTTGCTTAACTGCTAAACTTAAAGAGACAGACAAAAGCTTACTGCACAAAAAATGTAGAATATGTAGAGCACGTTAAAACACACAATTTATGTTATACACATTTTTTTTTTTTTCGTGGAGGTGATCGTATTTTAGTTATTCATTGATTTTGATTTCACCTTTCAAAAATTCTTCTCATACAGGAATTTGTCAACTCCTGTCCATGCAAACAAAGGAACTTCCGCCACATAGCAATCAGCTTTTGACTATCACTCTAACCTATGGTACTCCCTTATTTCGTTTCTACTTAAAAGGAAGCAGGTAATATGACTAGTTCTGACATTTTTTCTCGATTAGCATGAAGTAAATAGAAGCATAAGCTTTTTAACAATAATTTTTGCAGAGATGTAGAGAAAGTCGTGTGAATGGAACACATCAGATTTTTTTTCGCAGAGCTGACCATTTTTGAGATTTTGCTTGTTTGTTTCAGTTTTAAAATACTACAACTTTTAACATACGGGAATTTGTGAACTCGTGGAAATGCATAACAACGGAATTCATTTAACCATTTTTAATGTCGTTTTAGTCTAGTGTATTCCCTTATTTGCTTTCTGCTTACAAGAAAGCATTTCTGCTAATATTTATCTAAATTAGCATGAAGCAGATAGAAGTATAAGCTTTTTAACAATGATTTGTTACAGAGATGTAGAGAAAGTCATGTGAATGGAACACAGATTTTTTTTTTCTATCTACTTAATGGAAATCGAGATAAACACTAGCAGAAATAATGGTCGTATTACTTAGGTCTTTATATCTAGAAGGGAATACATTAGCCTAAACCGACAGTCACGTGTTTTAAAATGTTGTTGCTATGGGATTGAAATGTTTCTTTACGTGGCCAGCAGTTGACAAGTTCCTATATGAGATATGTTTAAGTATTTTAAAACTGAAACCAATAACAAAGGATATCTCTAAAACGGTCAACTCCAGGAAATAAAAAATCTGATGTGTGCCATTCACATGACTTTCTCTACATCTCTGCAACAAATTATTCTTAAAAAGCTTATACTTCTATTTACTTTATGCTAATCAGAAAAAATTAGCAGGAATAGTCTTATTATTTGCTTCCTTGTAATTAAAAGCGAAATAAGGGAGTGCCATAGGTTAAAATGATAGTCAAAAGCTGGCTGCTATGTCAATGAAGTTTCTTTGTTTATATGGATAGGAGTTGACAAGTTCCTGTATGAGAAAAGTATACGTTTTTCATAGCAGAAACCAAAAATAAGGAATGTCTCAAAAACGACGAACTCCACGAAAAAAATGTATATAGCATAAATTATGTGTTTTAATGTGCTCTACATTTTTTGTGTGTTAAGTTTTTGTCCATCTCTTACGGTTTAGTAGTTATTCAAAATTCAGTAAAATTCATCCAGAATAAACTACTTTTCAGAGGCTATTCCCATAAAATTCAAAACATACATTTTATTTGTCAGGTAAATATCTTTAATATACGAAATTTTAATCAAAATCGTTAGAGCCATTTTTGAGAAAATCAAAATTTTCGAAAAAAGTTCCAAGTAAAGGTAGTTGGGGGTGGGGGGATTTTTCTCAAAATCTTCGTGTCGGATCCCTGGAAGATATTAAACTTAAATATCAAGTTTGGTATATTACCGACCTTTCGCTTTTGAGTTATCGTGTTCACAGACACACTGACACACGGACACACACACACACACACACACACACGGACCTTTTTGTGAAAATGCTTTTTTTGCATATTGGGGACCCTAAAACATATATTTCCGGTGAAATCTCGGTATCGAATTTTTGGGTGGAGTGCAATACCTTCTCTATACACTATGTGCATAGTGCGTATAGAGAAAGTAAAAAAAAAATAGCAGAAATAGTCTTATTACTTGCTTCCTTGTAAGTAGAAGCGAAATAAGAGAGTACCATAGGTTAAAGTGATAGTCAGAAGTTGGTTGCTATGTGACTGAAGTTCCTTAGTTTGTATGGACAGCAGTTGACAAATTTCTGTATGAGAAAAGTGTGCGTGCGAGTCTGGTAGGCTTGTGGTGAGCCTAGGTGTTGTTGCTGTGTACCTACCCTGGTAAGGGTTTAACCACAGGAATGAGGTGAAGGTTGGGGTTTAATTTTGAAGTTTCGAGTGTTGGTGGTAAGGAGGTGCTTAGATAGGCTCTTCGAGCGGTTGCATTTTTCCTTTGCTCCGCTGGTCTTTATTTTTAAATTAATTATGTTGGTTAATCTTGAGAGACCACTCCCAATGAGAGGGGGGGGGGGTGCTTAGTTCAGCTTTTACTCTATTGACTGGAAGAAAAGTGTAAGTTTTTCAAAGCAGAAACCAAAAACAAGGAAAGCCTCAAAAACGACGAACTCCACGAAAAAAGAATTTATGTAACATAAATTGTGTGTTTCAACTTGCTCTGCATTTTTCGTGTAGTAAGTTTTTGTCCATCTCTTACGGTCTAGAAGTTATTCAAAATTTCGGAAAATTCATCCAGAGTAAAGTACTCTTCAGACACTATTCCCAGAAAATACAGGATTTATTTGTCAGGTAAATATATTTAATATACGAAATTTCAATCAAAATCATTACAGCCATTTTTGAGAAAATCAAAATTTTCGAAAAAAGTTCCTTGTAAAGGGTAGTTGGAGGTGGGGGGATTTTTCTCAAAATCTCCGTGTCGCATCCCTGGAAGATACTTTTCATTTTTGAGTTATCGTGTTCACAGACACGCGGACCTTTTTCCGAAAATGCGTTTTTTTTTTTTTTTTTTTTTAGATAAAGGGGACCCTAAAACATATATTTCCGGCGAAATCTCGGTATCGAATTTTTGGGTGGAGTACATAGTGCGTATAGAGAGAGTAAAAAATGTATTTGATATAAATTGAGTGTTTTAAGGCTCTCTATATTTTTTCTGCAGTAAGTTTTTGTCTATTTCTTGTGATTTACTATTTACAAAATTAAAAAAAAAAATCACTCAGAATAAAGTATTTTTCCGAGACTATTCCCAGAAAATTCAAGATATACATTTTATTTGTCAGGTAAATATCTTTAATATACGATATTTTAATCAAAATTGTTAGTCATTTGTGAGAAAATCAAAATTTTCGAAAAATGTTCCATGTTAAGGGCAGTTGGGGGGAAGATAGTGTACTAAAATACCAAGTTTGGTATTTAACGGACTCTTCGTTTTTTAGCTATACTGCCCCTCCCCCACACACTGATAGACACACACGGACATTTTTCTAAGGCTATATATATATATATATATATATATTTTTTTTTTTTTTTTTTTTTTTTTGTGATTCAGGAGGTTTCAAAACATATTTCCGGTGAAATCTCGGTATCGAATTTTTGGGTGCAATACAATACCTTCTCTTTATACTATGTATATAGTACGTGTAGAGAAAGTAAGAAAGAAATATCACGTGACAATAAATGTCTTGACAGAATGGAGATTACGTTGAGAATTGTAAATAAAGTTTTGTGTAAATAAATTTCGTTATTATTTAGTTATGCCAAATCGTTCGTTACTTTCTGTGGCCCTCGTACTTCCCCATAACTTTACGTTTGCGTGTTTGAACCTACGACACCGGAGAAAGGAGTCACTTTCTCGCATAAATGCTGGCGGCAGATTAACAACTTTTGAATGTCCACAAGGATAAACAAACTGGTAGCAGTTCTACATCCGGTGACAATTTTTGCAACCATTTTGCAGAGAGTATTTTCCCATTGAATTTCCGGCATCGTGTTGCACTTTCACTAAAGAGAATCTTTGAGTCAATTAACACAGCAGAGAGAGTGGCTGTGAATTTATTTAATTACTTTCTCTACACGTACTTTGTAGATAGTGTATAGAGAAGGTATTGTATTGCACCCAAAAATTCGTACCGAGATTTCACCGGAAATACATGTTTTGGAACCCCCTGAATCCATAAAAAGCATTTTTAGAAAAATTCCATGTGTGTGTGTCCTTGGGCAGCATAGCTCAAAAACGAAAAGGCCATTAAATACCAAACTTGGTGTTTAAGTTCAGTATCGTTCAAGGATGCGACACGAAGATTTTCAAGAAAATCGCCCCACCCCAACTACCCTTTACATGGAGAGAATTTAGAAAATGTTGATTTTCTCAAAAATGGCTCTAACGATTTTGATTAAAATACCATATATTAAAGATATTTACATCACAAATAATTTTCTGGGAGTAGCCTCTGAACACCTCTTTATTCTGGATGACATTTTCTGAATTATGCATAACTGGTATACCGTAGAAGATAGACAAAAACTCACTTCACAAAAAATGTAGATCTCGTTAAAATACACGATTTAAGTTATATACATCTTTTTGGAAGAGCTGTCCGTTTTCGAAATACTCCTTGTTATTGGTTTCAGTTTTAAAATATTTTTCTCATACGGAAAGTTGTCAACTCCTGGCCATGCAAAGAAGCCGGGTTCAAACCCGGCGGAGGGCGATGGATTTTTTTGGGCGTAAAAATCCTTAGCATGGCTTCCTTCGGAAGGGAAGTAAAGCCGTTGGTCCCGTGTCGTAGATTTATGCCATGTAAAAGAACCTCAAGCCTGATAGAGAGGCCTCTGAGCAAAATTAAGCGGTCTTTCACGCCCAGTATAGAAAGGGACGCTGAGAACCACAGCAGTTAAAGAGCGTCCATAAATAACACGCCATTTACACTTATGCAAAGAAGCTGATTTGAATCCCATAGCAACCACATTATAAAACATGTGACTGTCGGTTTAGCTTAGTGCATTCTCTTATTTCCCTTCTACTTATAAGGAAGCAAGTAATAAGACAATTTCTGCTAATGTTTATCCCGATTAGTGTGAAGTAAATAGAAGAATAAACTTATTAACAATTTGTTTATATATTGTTTGTTTTCTCTACAGATGTGTAGAGAAAGTCATGCATGGAGTGCATCAGATTTTCAAAATCTGAGTAGTAGGTACTCAATGCTACATTTGCTTAGGGATTATGCATTATGTGAAACGTACGACTTTATATTACCCAAGTAACTTTGGGAACAAAGCAAAGGCATAGAGGTTTAAACGTTTATACCGTAATTATCATAACTAATATAACGAGAGCTCCAACTTTGATCGACATGTCGCGAGCGAATTTATCTAAACAGCTGTTGTAGCTTGTGTTGTATTTAATAAGACTATTTCGTGAATAAAATAATAATTAACCTATATGTACACGAAGAACAATATTCCTAAAATCCCATTTCTTGACGTATATTTGCACCCAAATCACTGCAACTTATGTCCATATCATAAATCATGGCCTCGTAGCTTACAGAATTCGTTGAACTGGTTCCACACTCTGTTGTTTTTAGCATTCTGTGGCTTTCAGTTTTCATTTAATATGTCTATTTCAACGTTTTGGAACTTCCGCCATTATGTACGAGAATATCACTGCACACTGATACTATTATTATGAGACGAACATTAGTTCAGAGAGAAAACAAATGCACTTGGGTGCGATAAATTTAGAAAAACAATTGCACGTGGGTGTGATAAAAACGATTAAAATGCAGAGATAATGAGTTCCGATTGGTTGGAATTTTATGCGAATGTACTGGATTGGCCATTTCCTACGATCACGTGCCATAAAAGAAATAGTCTTAATAAAATAAAATAAATAAAAACTGTATGATTTTCTGCACTCACATGTACCTTCTTTATGTATTCTGCAACAAAATATTCATATAAAAGCTTATTCTTCTTTCTACTATATACTAACAAAAATAAACATTTTAGTTCTTTATAAGTAAGGAGAATAAGAGAATATATTAGGCTAAAGCCAAAGTAAAATCTTTTAAAATCTGTCGCTATGTGAAACAATTGAAATTAGGTTCACTTTGGAAAGTCAGCGGTAAAACAAAAGAGATCTAAAACGAAAGATGGACTTCCTGTTTGAGAAAAGTTTAAGCAGTAAAAATTAAAACAAATAACAAAGAATATCTCGGAAACGGTTAACTCTACGAAAAAAATGGATATGAGATTAATTGTATGTTTTAACAAAATTATAGTTTTTGTGTAGTAAGTTTTCGTCTATCACGGTTTACCAGTTAAACAAAAGTCGTTCAGAATGAAGAGGTCTTTAGAGGCTATTCCTAGAAAATTTAAGATATATTTTATTTGTCATGTAAATATTATTAATGCATGGTATTTTAATCATAATCGTTAGAAGCATTTTTGAGAAAACAGAACATTTCGAAAAGTCTTCCATGTAAAGAATAGTTTGGGAGGTACTGGAAATGCTCATGTCGCATCCTTGGAAGATATTAACTTAAAAACCAAGTTTGACATTTAACCGACTTTTCGTTTTTGAGTCATGCTGTCTCCACAGACGCACACACAGATACACACTGGCCTTTTTTAAAAAGTATTTTTATTTATGGGCCCTTTAAACACGTATTTCCGTTGAAATCTCAGTATCGAATTTTTAGTGGAATACAATACCTTCTCTACCTATCATAAGCATTGAACATACGCGCTAAAGAAAGTAAAATCTGATTTGCTACACGCATATGAATTTCTCTACTTATTCCGCAATAAACTGTTCTTAAGCAAGTGTATTCGTATAACTATCTACTTTTATTGCTTACATATTTCTTTATAAATACAAAGGAATTAGGGTAAAGCGATAGTCAAAGTTTTGAAGAGCTGGTCGCTATGTGGTAGCTTTCACTATTTGTTTGACCAGGAGCAAAGAAAAGGAATAACCACATCTCATTTGAGGAAAGTTTTTTTTTACTTTCTCTATGCGTACTATGTACATAGTGTATAGAGAAGGTATTGTACTGCACCCAGAAATTCCATACAGAGATTTCACCGGAAATATATGTTTTGAGACCCCCTGTTTTTGAGCATATCTCAAAAACCAAGTTACACAAACATAGACACACGCGCGCGCGCGCGCGCGCGGACCTTTTACCAGAAATGTTTTCTTTGGATTCAGGGGGATCGAAAACATGATTTTCGATGAAATCTCGGTATCGAATTTTTGAGTGCATTACAATACCTTCTCTATACACTATGTACATAGTATGTGTGGAGAAAGTAATAGTTCTTTGTAAGAATAATTTGTTTCCAGAAAAAAAGTCAAGGGAATGGAACATCAGATTTTTATACCTGCATACGGTTAAGCCTCAATATATTAGAAATAGGAAGCCAATCAAAGCATCTTTCATTTTATTTGGCATATAAGCCTTTGTTAAAAGTTCTTTTCATGAGGCTACAGTTCTCATGGTATCTGCCGTGGAATCTTACGCCGTACACACGTAGTAATTTTGAGTAGTATCTTTACGGACTTCTCGTGAAAGTGAGAACATGGATATCCATCTTGGACAAGTGAAAGTTGCAAATCCTGTCTCTTAAGTGCACCTCGAAGAAAGTTGAATAACGGTGTCTAATAGCTTACAACCACTACATGCATTCCTGCACTGTCAATCTAGATTTGATAGAATGCGACGGAGCAGCAACATACCTAGATACTTACGCTAAGAACTGTGGTCTTTGCAGAAGTGCTTTTATTATTTTCAAAACCGGATTATGTGGGTGAAATCCGTTTCTTTGCGTGGGCAGGAATTGACAAGTTCCGTATGAGAAAAGTCTCAAGTATTTATTTTAAAACTGAAATCAACAACAAGAAATATCTAAAAAACGATCAACTCCACGAAAAAATGTATATGAAATAAATTGTGTGCTTTAACGTGCTCTACATTTTTTGTGTGGTAAGTTTTTGTCCATCTCTTACGGTTTAGCAGTTATGCAAAATTCCGTAAAATTCATCCAGAATAAAGAGGTCTTCAGAGGCTATTCCCAGAAAATTCATGACATATATTTCATTTGCCATCTAAATGCCTTTAATAAACAGTATTTTAATCAAAATCGTTAGTCATTTTTGATAAAAACAAAATGTTCGAAAATTTTTCCATGTAAAGGGTAGTTGGGGGTGGGGGATTTTCTTGCAAATCTTCGTGTCGCATCCTTGGAAGATACCAAACTTAAATACCAAGTTTGGTATTTAACAGTCTTTTCGTTTTTGAGCTATGCTGTCCACAGACACACACACGGACCTTTTTCCAAAAATGCTTCTTTTTTTTTGATTCAGTGGGCCCAAAACGTGTATTTCCGGTGAAATCTCGGTATAGATTTTTTGGGTGGAATACAATACCTTCTCTATTCACTATGCACAAAGTACGTGTAGAGAAAGTAAAAATCTAATGTGTTCCATTCACATGACTTTCTCTAGCTGCTCTATAAACAACCTTCTTACAAAAGATTATTCTTCTTTCTACACAATGCTAATTGAGATAAACATTAGCAGAATGAACTTATTATTTTCTTCCTTAGAAGTAGAAGTGAACTAAATAAATACACTAAGTAAAGTGATAGTCAAATGTTTTAAAAGCTGTCCTTATCAATTGTTATTGCAAATCGCTTCTTTGCTTGGCCAGGAGTAGAACAAAAGAAAAACGAGCACTTCCTGTCTGAGAAAAGTATAAGTACTTTACAATTGAAACCAATAACAAGGCATATCTCGGAAACGGTTACCTTTGTAACAAAAATATAAAGGACATAAAATGTATATTTTGATAAGATCTACATTTTTTGTGGAGTAAATTTTTGTCTATCTCTTACGATTTAATAGTTATGCAAAATTCAATAAAAATCATCCAGAATAAACATGTCTTCAAAGGCCCACACGCAAACACAAATACACACACGCGCGCGCGCGCGGATATGTTTCTAAACATGTTTTTTTTTTTATTCAGGGAATTTCAAAACATGTATTTCCGGTGAAACCACGTGTATCGGATTTTTGGGTGTCAATACAATACCTTTTCTATACACTATTGCATAGTACGTGTAGAGAAAACATAAATTTCTCTACTTCTCTCTAACAAATTATTGTTTAAAACTTATTCTTCTACTTCCTGATAATCGAGATAAACTTTAGCAGAAGTGGTCTTATTGTTTTTAAAAACAGGTTGCTATGTGGTTGAAATCCGTTTCTTTGCATGGCCAGGAGCTGATAATCACCCGTATGAGAAGTTATTAGTATTTTAAAACTGAAACCAATAACAAGGAATGTTTCGGAAGTGGCCAACTGCACGAAAAAAATTCATATGACATAAACTGTGTGAGATCTACATTTTATGTAGTAGGTTTTTGTCTCTTTCTTTAAGGTTTACTAGTTATGCAGAATTCATCGAAAATAAAGAGGTCTTCAGAGACTGTTCCCAGAAAATTCAAGATATACATTTTATTTGTCATATTAATATGTTTAAAATGCGGTATTTTAATCAAAATCGTTTGAACTATTTTTGGTAAGATGAAAAATTTCGAAAAATTTTCCATATAAAGAGTAGTTAAGAGTTGGAAAATTTTCCTCAAAATCATCGTTTCGCACCCCTGGAAGATACTAGACTTAAATACCAAGTTTAGTATTTTATCAACGTTTCGTTTTGGGGTTATTGTGTTCAAAGACACAGGACCTTTTTCTTAAAAACATCCTTTTTTATATAGAGGACACTAAAACGTGTATTTCCTACAAAATTTCGGTATCGAATTTTTGGATGGAGTACAATGCTTTCTTTACCTACGTAATACTACAAGTATAGAGAAAGTAATAAACTGATATACTTGGTATTTTAGCTGTACTTATTGTCCGGAGGCGTATGCTGCAAACAAATTCTGGGGTTGTTGTTCTTCTTCTTTTTTGATAAATTATGTCTACATTTTTTCTCTGTATTTAATGAGCTTTCCTTAAACGATTTCAATGAAGTTTAGTACAGCTAATAATATAACAACAAATAATAGGACGAAGAAGAATATAACAATTTTAATTACTCATTGACTAAAACATTAAATTAAAAAAAGAAAAATAATCACCTCCAACTATTTTTGAAATGGACAGTTTCTAATTTTGTGTCCATTAGACAAATTACGAATCCCTGTTTTCGGTAATATCTCGTTAGACTAATAAACACATCGGTTTGCTTCGGTTGTTCTCGTAACTCGTCGACTATGTTTTACATTGTAAGAGAACATCTGAGAACTTTGTTATAGTGGCTTCCCCCTTCTCGTCTCATACCGCTAATATTCCAATAAACGTGTATTTCCGGTGAATATTGACATCAAATTTTTGGATAGAATGCAACAGTTCTCCTAATTATTATTCGTAAAAGTAACAAGTTAAGGAAATCAAATAGTGCATTTACTAGTACCTGAAAGCATTCTAAAAACGGCGTTGCTTTCTTACCCGTGCGTTCACATCTCTACATTTTAAGTTTAACTTCCCAGTATCGTCACAGCTATAGCTGACTTCCTAACTGCGGATTAAAATAACTGACTTTTGGATTATGAATTGGTGCACATACAATACATGTACGGTCGTTTTTACTTTCTCTACACACACTATGCACATAGTGTATAGATAAGGTATTGTACTCCACCCAAAAATTTCGATACAGAGATTTCACCGGAAGTATATGTTTTAGGGTCCCCTGTATCAAAAAAAAAAAAAAAAAAAAAAGCATTTTCAGAAATAGGACCGTGTGTGCGTCCGTGTGTCTGTAAACACGATAACTCAAAAACGAAAAGTTGGTAAAATACCAAACTTGGTATTTAAGTTTAGTATCTTCCAAGGATGCGACACGAAGATTTTCAAGAAAATCCCCCTAACCCCAACTACCCGTTAAATGGAACATTTTTCGAAACTTTTTATTTTCTCAACAATGACTCTAACGATTTGGATTAAAATCTCTTGTATTTAAGATAATTGCAAGGCGAATAAAATGTATATCTTGAATTTTCTGAGAATAGCCTCTGAAAACCTTTTCATTCTGGACGGCTTTTGTATAACCGGTAAACCGTAAGAGATAATATACAAAAACTTACCACATAGACAATGTAGATCTCATTAAAACACACAATTTATCTCATAAACATTTCTTTTTCATAGAGTTGAGCAATTTTGGGATATTCGTTGTATTCGTTTGTTTTAAAATGCTTAAAACTTTTCTCATAAGGGACTAGTCCACTCCTAGCCACGCAAAGAATCGAATTTCAATCCCATAGCAACCATATTTTAAAACATTTGACTGTCGGTTTAGCCTTGTGTATTCCTTTATTTCCTTTCTACTTAAAGGAACTAGTAATAAGACCGTTTCTGCCAATGTTTATTTCGATTATCATGAAGTAAATAGAAGAATAAGCTTTTTTTACAATAATTTGTTACAGAGATGTAGAGAAAGTCATGTGAATGGTACACATCAGATTGTTTTTAACTAAGTTAAATTAAATAAGCTGATATTTAGACTCGGAAGTTTTTAAATGAAAGTATATAGTTAATATTTTATTGGGAGGTTTTCCCAGTTATTATTCAAGATATAATTGCATAGCCTGTAAGGTATGTAAGTACCTAATGCCAATTTGACCATGTAACCTTGAAGCATGTCGGAAGAATCATACTCGCCGTGAACATGCGAGGGGAATAGAGGGGGACGCTAAACTGTAAAATACGGCAAATCAAAGTCCTCTACAAACAACTTTCGAAGCCCTCCGGGCTACTTCACACGTCCAGTTTTGTTCAGACGTGAGAAAGAAGTTTTTTTCTTATGTAATGAATAATATCAGGTAAGCTGTGGTGAAATAGCATTAAATAAGTAACCTAGTGTGAGTATATCCGTGTGTCTGTGAACACGATAACTCAAAAAATCGGTAAAATACCAAACTTAATATATAACTTAAGTATCTTCCAAGGATACCAAACTACCCTTTACATGGAAAATTTCGACTTTCCAAAAATGGCACAAACGATTTTGATAAAAAATAACGTAGATTAAATAGATATTTACACGACAAATAAAATGTATATCTTGAATTTTCTGGGGATAGCATCTGAAGACCTCTTTATTCTGGATGGATTTTGCTAGATTTTGCGTCACTAGTAAACCGTAAGAGATATACAAAAATGCACTATACAAAAATGTAGATCTCGTTAAAATGCACATTTTATGTTATATATATTTTTCGTAGACTTGACTGTTTTTGAGATATTCTTTGTTATTGGTTTCAGTTTTAAAATTATTGATAAAGACAATTTCTGCTAATTTTTTATATCGATTAGTATGAAACAGAAGAACAAGCTTTTTAACAATAATTTCTTACAGAGATATAGAGAAAGTCATATAAATGGACACGTCAGTTTTTTTTTAAATTGTATTATTACTTTTTCCGTTAAAATTAGTTTAGCTCAATAGAGCTATTTTCAGCTGCGCCAACAGATATTCATCCCATCCCGACTAAACCGACAGTCAAATGTGGTTGCTATTATACAGAAATCCGATTCTTTGCCTGGTCGGGTGTTGACAAGTTCCCGTATGAGAAAAGTATTAGGTATTTTAAAACTGAAATCAATAACAAGGAATATCTTAAAAACGGTCAACTTCAGGAAAAAAAATGCATGTATCATAAATTGTGTGTTTTAAAGAGCTCTACATTTTTGTGTAGGAAGTTTTTGTCTATCTCTTACGGTTTCCAGTCATGCAAAATTCATTCAGAATAAAGATGCCTTCAGAGGCTGTTCCCAGAAAATGCAAGGTGCACGTTTTATTTTTCATGTAAATATCTTAAATATAAGAGATTTTAATCCAAATCGTTAGTCATTCTTGAGAAAATACAAAATTGAAAGAAAATGTAAAGAATAGTTGGGGAGGGGGTGGATTTTCTTGACTATTGTTTTAGCCTAGTGTGTTCCCTTCTATTTACAAGAAAACGTTTCTGCAAATGTTTATCTCGATTGGCATGAAGTAGACAGAAGAATAAGCATTTTAACAATAATTTGTTACAGAAATTTAGAGAAAGAGAGGTGAATGGAACGCATCAGATTTTTACTTTTCTACACGTACTATGTACACAGTGTATAGAGAAGGCGTTGCATTCCACCCAAAAATTCAATACCGAGATTTCACCGGAAATAGACGTTTTAGGGTACCTGTTACAGAAAAAAAGCATTTTTAGAAGAAGGTCCGTGTGTGTGTGTGTGTGTGTGTGTGTGTGTGTGTGTGTGTGTGTATGTAAACGATAACTCAAACACCCAAACTTGATATTTAAGGTCAGTATCTTCTAAGGATACGACACGAAGATTTTCAAGAAAATCTCCCCCCACCCCCCAACTACGCTTTATACAGAAAAAATTGAAAACATTTTGATTTTCTCAAAAATGGCTCTAACGATTTTGATTAAAATAGCTTATATTTAAGATGTTTAATATGACAAATTAAAAGCATATGTTTAATTTTCTGGGAATAACCTTTATAAAACTTTTTTTCTGGATTAATTCTTCTGAAATTTTTATAATTGGTAATTCGTAAGAGATAAACAAAAACTTACTACACAAAAAATGTAGATCTACTTAAAACACACAATTTATGTCATATACATATTTTTTTTTATTTTTGTAGAGTTAACCATTTACGAGACATTCCGGATTATTGGTTTCAATTTTAGCCACTTAAACTCTTTTCAAACGGGAAGACATCTTTCTTCGCATTTTCGTTTGTTTATTCCGGCAAGCAAAGAGATTGGAAAATCAATTGTTTCGCATAGCGACTGTCTTTTAAAGGACGAGACTATCGCTTTAGCCTTACAAGGAAGCTAGTAATAAGACTAATTCTGCTTATGTTTATCTTGATTAGCATAATGTAGATAACAGATTAATGGTTTGAGTAAAATGTTTGTTTGCCGAACAGCTAGATGACATCGTGTGAATGGAACACATTCGATTCTTTTCCCTTCTACTTACAAGGAACCAATTTAACAATTTTCAGAGTTGTAGAGAAAGTCATGTGAATGGAACACGTCAGATGCGTTGAGCCTCTTCAAGGTGATCCATTTCGGGAGCTATCTCCATGACAGAAAAGAAGTGACAGGTGAATAACAGTGACAATGAAAGTTTCTCCTCTGGACGCACCTTCCAGCGAGTTTCGAAATATCTAAATGTCGCGCATTCCAGGAACCGTTATGTAAAAACAAAAAACACACGTCTCCATGTGTGAATCCACAACGCGATTATGTAAACATAATGAGGAAGGTGTGCCTGGGCTAGGCGCGAGTAATGTAAATCCAGTGCGTAAGATATGTGATTCATTTCTGACTTTTGGTCATAAATAGCCTCTAGGTACAGCGTAGTAGATTTCCATCCATCCAATTACTTTAATTCCTAAATGGAACAAATGCTTGCTATCGAACTCGATTTCTTGATAAAACTTTCTTTTGCTTATTATAAAAATCTTATGTATTTATGTACAGAGTGATTTATGTAGAACTGACACATTTCTTTCTTTGATTAGTCTATTGGAAATTCATTCAATGACCCAATTTTAGCACCAAATTAAGCAGAGTACTCTGGAGTTTCGATTCCTTGTCACTAGATGCGCGGATGTTTATGTTTTATTCCTAATTGCATTGTTGGCAGCTGTTTCGACATTTTGTTCTTGTAGTCAACGTGAACATGCAGTACGATGTGTCGCCCTCCGTGGTGTAATGGTTACCATGCTAACTTCATATACCCAAGGTCGCGTGTTCAAACCCGGAGGACGATTTCGGGTGTAAAAATCCTTAGCATGGCTTACTTCGGAAGGGAAGTAAAGCCGTTGGTCCCGTGTCGTAGATTTAACGTAAAAGAACCTCAAGCCTGATAGAGAGGCCTCTGAGCAAAATTAAGCGGTCTTTCACACCCAATTTAGAATGGGACGCTAAGAACCATAGCAGTTAAAGAGCGTCCATAAATAACACGACATTTACATTTTTTTTACAGTACAATGTATAGCTGAGTCAAGGATATTTTCAGCAAGATGGCGCTACATGCCAAACATCAAATGAATCCATGAACCTAATTGCAAGTTTCTTTGACGACCGGATAATTTCCAGGAATATGTGGCCACCGAGATTTCCGGATTTGACATCGCCGGACTTCTTTCTAAGGGGTTTCTTAAAAGACGGGGTTTACGCCACACGTCCCCAGACATTGGAGGATCTGAAGCACAAAGGAGATTTAAGCTATTGACAACAGAGTCCTCCGAGTCGCCAATAACATGGAACGACGTGTTGAGTTGTGCCTTATGCAGAATGAAGGACATTTTCAACATTTGGTAAAGAGGTAAATAATCTCCCAAAATTCCTCTACAATTTAGGTATAGTAAGTTGTAGCTTGCATAACACGTTTTGAAACAATTAATGAAAGAAATATGTCAGCTCTATATACATCACCTGTATTTATTCCCTGCAATGGGGTACTGCCCGGTGGCAGAGTTAAATGTACAAAATTCTCTTACAATAATAATCTTACAGTTAAATTAAGAATAGTAATACAACTACAATATTATATATATACATGTTTTTACTTTCTCTATACGTACTATGTACATGTGTATAGAGAAAGTATTGTATTCCAACCAAAAATTTGATACCGAGATTTTACCGGAAATACATTTTTGAGTTCCGCTGAATCCAAAAAAAAAAAAAAAAAAAAAAAAAAAAAGCATTTCAGGCAAAAGTGTGTGTGTGTGTGTCTGTGCATGTGTGTGTGTGTGTGTGTGTGGAAAGTATAGCTCAAAAAAGAAAAGACGGTTAAATACCAAACTTGGTATTTAGGTTTGGTGTCTTCCAAGAATGCGACACGAATATTTTCAAGAAAGTCCCCCCACCCCCAACACTTTATATGGAACCTTTTTAGAAAATTTTGATTTTCTCAAAAATGGCTCTAACGATTTTCATTAAAACATCGTATATTAAGCGCGTGTTAAATACTACAATAAAAGTATATTTTTCTCAAACGGGAAGACATCTTTTTTTCTTCCTGGCAAGCAAAGAGATTGGAATTCCAATTATTTCAAATAGCGTGTGTATCTTCTTATTTCCCTTCTACTTACAAGGAAGCTAGTAATAAGAATAGTTCTGCTTATGTTTATCTTGATTAGCATGATGTAGATAACAGATTAATCTTTTGGATAAAGGTTTGTTTACCGAACAGCTAGAGGACATCATGTGAAAGGAACACATCAGATTTTTTCCCCTTCTACTTACAAGGAACCAAGTAATAAGGACAATTTCTGCTAATTTTTATCTCGATTATCAGATAGAAGAATAACCTTTTTAACAATTATCTGTTGCAGAGAGTGGAGCACATAATATTTTTATTTTCTCTGCAAGTACTATGTACATAGTGTATAGAGAAGGTATTGTAGTGCACCCAAAAATTCCATACCGAGATTTCACCGAAAATAAATGTTTTGGGGTTCCCTAAGTTCGAAAAAAGCATTTTTAGAAAAAGGTCCGTTCGTGTGGTCTGCCTGGATGTGTGATCGTGTATGTGCATGTATGTGTGTCTGTGGACAGCATGCTTCAAAAAGCGAAAAGACCTCTAAATACCAAACTTGGTATTTAAGTTTGGTATCTTCCAAGAATGCCCTACAAGATTTTCAAGAAAAATAACTTTAGAAAATGGTTCCATGTAAAGGGTATTTTGGGATGAGGGACCCCAAACTAACGGTTTTGATTAAAATACCAAATATTAAAGCCATTTCCAGCACAAATAAAATGTATATCTTAAATTTTCTGAACACCTGTTTATTCTGGATGCATTTTGCATAACTAGTAAACCGTAAGAAATAGACAAAAACTTACTACACAAAGATATAGATCTCATTCAAATACACAATTTATGTCAGATACATTTTTTTCGTGGAGTTTACTGTTTTTGAGATATTCCTTGTTATTGGTTTCAGCTTTAAAATACTTAATACTTTTCTTATACTTGAAGTTATCAACTCCTGGCCACGCAAAGAAATGGATTTCAATCCCATAGCAACCACATTTTAAAACATTTGACTGTCGGTTTAGCCTAGTGTTTTCAATTATTTGCCTTCTATTTATAAGGAACTAAGTAATAAGACTGTTTCTGCTAATGTTTGTCTCGATTATCATGAGGTAGATAGAAGAATAAGCTTATTAACAATAATGTGTTACAGAAATGTAGGGAAAGATTATTTTAATTACGAAACAAATGATTAGAATGGACTTCACTCTTAATTTTCTTGGAAATAGGGATGTGTGTTACAGGTGAAGCATATCGTAACCTTGAAATGTAATTAAGGCCCGTCTAAGTCTGCTTATTGACACATTAATGACTCATTACAGTCACTTCCGGTTGATCAGTCCAGTCCCTTGACCTCCTTCCGCCTTGCATCACATAAAGCAACCGTCATTTGTTGACTTAACGGGCAATCCTGGGAATTCCAATGCGTTTATACTTTCTCTGGCAAACACAGGTCCTGGTTACAAAACTAACCCATGGCCGCGAAAACCTTATTTATATATAAAAGTCAATGTACGTGTAGATATGCGACTTATAGGTTCCTAAAGCCTTGCACCGATTTCATTCGAATCTGGGTGTTCCATTCACATGACTTTCTCTACATCTCTGCAACAAATTATTGTTAAAAAGCGTAAGCATCTATCTACTGCATGCTTATTGAGAAAAAATAGCAGAAAGTGTCTTATTACTTGCTTCCTTGTAAGCAGAAGCGAAATAAGGGAGTGCTATAAGTTAAAGTGATAGGAGATTCGCAAGGAGACTGTCATAACCTCTTGAGAGAGATTAGAGATGGCGCGGCACTGCACGGCCAAATAAAAGAAAGAGCAAGCATGTACATCAGGCTTTGTAAAATCACGCAGTGCGGTAGTTTGTTAGTGAATTCATAGGCAATGCATAGATAGAGAAAAGAAGCAGAATTCCTCCTCTTTGCATGCAACGCAAGGATAAAGCTTGGAGTTTGCAAACTCTCGCGTTGAATTGCATTGCGTTGTGTCTTGCGCGTTTCTATGTGAATGCTTACGTTAAATAATATGAGTCCAAACTCTTGCGCTTGCATTTCATAGTGAATGTAGCATAATTCTTTTTGCAGAAGGTTTATAAAGTCAAACCATGGATATCATCTCCCTCGCCAATTAGGCAAATTCGCTTCAGAAACAACTTGCAAATCCTGAATACCGTTACAACGTCCTTGTGAAATGCTTTCGGCGGAATCTGACTCTAATGAATGGCAACACGCCGTCCTTGTGGTTGGTCATAGAATGAGTCATCACAATACATGACGGATAAATCACGGATGTCACTTCTTCACAAAATCTTAAATTCATAAAACCTGGGCTAAAGCCAATATTAGCAGTTTACCATTTATCTACAGATTCCTAATTTGCAAACGATAGGAACAATAATGGTCGTAGAGAAACCTAGGATTATGAGCATAGGCCAGAGCTTCTGTTTTTAACGTAAATGAGAAAGTTGTTGAATTAAAAAATCTAATATATTCCATTCCTATAACTTTCTCTAAATATATACATTTTTTTCGTGAGATTGACCGTTTTTGAGATATTCCTTGTTATTAGTTTCAGATTTAAAACATTTATACTTTTCTAATACAGGAATTTGTCAACTCGTGTCCATACAAACAAAGGAACTTCAGTCACATAGCAACCACCTTTTGACTATCACTTTAACCTATGGTACTCCCTTATTTCGGTTCTACCTACAAGGAAGCAAGTAAAGACGATTTCTGCTATTTGTTCTCGATTAGCATGAAGTAAATAGAACCATAAGCTTTTAAACAATAATTTGTTGCAGAGATGTAGAAAAAGTCGAGATAATGGAACACATATTTTTACTTTCTCTACACAAACTATGTACATAGTGTATAGAGAAGGTACTGCACACCACCCAAAAATTCGATACCGAGATTTCACCGGAAATATGTTTTAGGGTCCCTTATAACTAAAAAACGCATTTTCAGGAAAAGGTCCGTGTGTGTGTCCGTGTGTCCGTGAACACGATAACTCAAAAACGAAAAGTCGGTAAAATACCAAACTTGGTATTAAAGTTAGTATCTTCCAGGGATGCAACACGAAGATTTTTAGAAAAATATCCCACCCCAAACTATCCTTCACATGGAACTTTTTTCGAATTTTTTTGTTTTCTTAAAAATGGCTCTAACGATTTTGATTAAAATAGGCTATATCAAAGATAATTACCTGAAAAATAATATGTATATCTTTAATTTTCTGGAAATAGCTCTGAAGACTACGTTATTCTGGATGAATTTTACGGAATTTTGCATAACTGCTAAACCGTGAGAGATGGACAAAAACGTAACACACAAAACATGTAGAGCACATTAAAACATACAATTTATGTCATATACATTTTTTTCGTGGAGTTGATCGTTTTTAAGATATTCCCTGTTTTTAGTTTCAGATTTGAAAAACATACTTTTCTCATACAGGAATTTATCAACTCCTGTCCATAGAAACAAAGGAACTTCAGTTTAAAAGCAACTAGCTTTTGACTATCACTTTAACCTATGGTACTCCCTTATTTTGGTTCTACTTACAAGGAAGCAAGTAATAAGACTATTTCTGCTATTTTTTTCTCGATTAGATGAAGTAAATAGAATAATTTGTTGCAGAGATGTAGAAAAAGTCATGATAATGGAACACATCAGATTTTTATGATAGTTAAGGATATCTGATTTTCTTGTTTGGAGACGGAAG
Source organism: Hymenopus coronatus (assembly GCA_030762935.1). NCBI lineage: Eukaryota > Metazoa > Arthropoda > Insecta > Mantodea > Hymenopodidae > Hymenopus > Hymenopus coronatus. The sequence continues at coordinate 60,397,746 of CM060899.1, forward strand.
AGAAATAAAACTGCAGATAGTGTGAACGAAATATTTTATCGCTAGGTTATCTATCCGCCGGATTGTTATAGGGACACTTTCGTTTGCCCCAGCTTCGGGTGAGAGAGACACACTTTCCACGATGATAGAGGAAGAGGCACTTAAGACTTTCCAACCTCGGGCTGAGCAAGGAGGCCACGACTCGTAACAATTAAGTGGGAACAGGTTTGTGCGTCCCACATACGGAGCATCGGCTTCAGTTGTCTGTCCCAATGTCTCGATTTCATTTCTGAAATGCATCACCTGTAGTTTTCTAGGGCTATGTGCATTTCCGGCTACTTAAGGGGATCAACCTGTCAAAACTAACCAAAATTCTTGTAAATGTTGAATGAATAAGTGTATTTATTGACATAACAATATCATACATTGAACTTCAATAATCGCAGGGTCAAAGACCGTACGTGCTTTAGTAATACACCAAATAACAAGCAATATTAAAACAACAGCAAAGAGTTAAAAGAGTAAGCACGAAAACAAAAGACAAAGATATTCAAATACAGCAATTTAAATTTACAGCACAGAGTATACCTTATTCAGAAGCATAAATGTACCCTATTATAAATAGACAAATACACTTAAGAGATATATACACAATATATAAAACCATAACACAACAATGACATAAGTATGACATAAAATATATATGCAAAGTACTGTACTCACTTTTGTTTAGCGATTCTAATCCCCCCCTCCCGATTCTTTATTGTCAGCCTTCTCAGATCTCAGCTGTCTTGCCTTAAGTATAAATTTGCCTAGGCCGTCCACGTCTTCCGTGCCTGCCAGTAGCATCCAACATGCTTCTAGCTCTACATTCGCGGTGGTAAAGAATCGCGGTAAATATTTTTCCCTCCATTCCTCCGTACCGCTACATCTTGCCAAGATGTGGGTGCACGACTCTTCCTTCTCGCAAATGGGACAGATTCTCACAACATTCTCGTCAGCAATTTTTGTGCTCCTCCATGCTCCTAGTCTAAGCCCCTCTCTAATGAGTTTGATACCTGTTTTGATGTATTGCTCCATACCCCACTCTGATTTAAGCCCAAACTGTACCCCTAATGAAACCTTCTCTGTGCATTGCGTAATTATTTGCTGTCTGTCAATATAACAGAGGCGGTCCTTAATTTTTCTCCAATTACTCCGTGTGTTTGCTTGCCCCGCCACCCAAATGTATCCCATCCCAATGGTTTCCAACCCTTTCTTTAATTTTGATGCCCACGTCGAATTACCATCCATTCGCAACTGTTCACGCTAGCAGACTGCAATAAATTATTAGAGATTGGTTTCCGTGAACGATTCTCATCCAATATTTAACTGCTCTGATTTTGTACTCTATCGTTTCACTATGTGCCCCGAATTCCCTCAGTGTTCGGTTTACTATTTATCTACACGTACTACGTACATAGTGTATAGAGAAGGTATTGCATTCCACCCAAAAATTCGATACCGAGATTTCAGCGGAAATACACCTGTACAAAATAATTATTTTCAGAAAAAATCTGATGTCTTCCATTCATATGGTTTTCTCTAACCTCTTTAACAAATTACTGTTAAAAATATTAAGCTTTCTCTACTTTAGTCTAATCTTGTAAACATAAAGGATATAAGGGAAAACACTAGGCTAAAACGACATTAAAAGTTGGTTGCCATGTGGATGAAATCCGTTTGTATGCATTGCCTGGAGTTCAAAAATTCTCGCATGTGAAAAGTTTTAATTATTTTAAAACTGAACCAAATAACAAGCAATATCTCACAAATGGTCATCCCTACGAAAAAATAGTATGAGACATATATTGTGTGTTTTAACGAGATCTACATTTTTTGTGTAGTAAGTTTTTGTCTATCTCTTGCGGTTTACTAGTTATGCAAAATCCAGCAAAATGTCTTCATAGGTTAATCCCAGAAAATTCAAAATATGTGTTTTATTTGCCGTGTATATGTCTTTAATATACGGCATTTTAATCAAAATCGTTAGCGCCATTTTTGAGAAGATAAAAATGTTTGAAAATTTTCCTTCCATCCATCCATCCATCCATCCACCCATCCATCCATCCATCCATCCCATCCCATCCATCCACCCATCCATCCATCCATCCTTCCCATCCCATCCCATCCCATCCATCCACCCACCCACCCATCCATCCATCCACCCATCCATCCACCCATACATTCATCCATCCATTCTTCCATCCATCCACCCACCCATCCATCCATTCACCCATCCATCCATCCATCTATCCACCCATCCATCCATCCATCCATCCATCCATCCCATCCCATCCATCCTTCCATCCTTCCATCCATCCCATCCTTCCATCCATCCATCCCATCCATCCTTCCATCCACCCACCCATCCAACCATCCATCCATCCCATCCCATCCATCCACCCACCCATCCACCCATTCATCCACCCATCCATCCATCCATCCATCCATCCATCCACCCCATCCCATCCATCCGCCCATCCATCCATCCACCCATCCATCCATCCTTCCATTCATCCACCTTCCATCCATCCTTCCATTCATCCATCCTTCCATCCACCCATCTACCCTTCATCCACCCACCCACTCATCCACCATCCATCCATCCATCCATCCATCCATCCACACATTCATCCACCCACCCATCCACTCATTCATCCACCCATCCATCCATCCACCCCATCCCTTCCATCCACTCATCCATCCATCCTTCCATCCATTCATCCCATGCATCCACCCATCCATCCCATCCATCCATCCCATCCATCCTTCCATCCATCCATCCACCCATCCACCCATCCATCCACCCCATCCCATCCATCCACCCATCCATTCATCCATCCTTCCTTCCATCCATCCATCCATCCATCCTTCCATCCATCCATCCTTCCATCCATCCATTCTTCCACCCATCCATCGCATCCACCCTTCCATCCACCCATCCATCCATCCCATCCATCCATCCTTCGATCCCTCCATCCATCCATCTCATCCCATTCATCCACCCATTCATCCATCCACCCATCTACCCTCCATCCACACACCCACCCATCCATCCACCCATCTATCCATCCATTCACCCATCTACCCTCCATCCACCATCCATCCACCCACCCATCCACCCATTCATCCACCCATCCATCCACCCCATCCCATCCATCCATTCATCCACCCATCCATCCACCCCATCCCATCCATCCATTCATCCACCCCATCCCATCCACCCATCCATCCACCCCATCCCATCCATCCACTCATCCATCCTTCCATCCATCCATCCTTCCATCCATCCATCCATCCACCCATCTACCCTCCATCCACTCACCCATCCATCCACCCATTCATCCACCCATCCATCCATCCATCCATCCACCCCATCTTTCCGTCCATCCATCCTTCCATCCATCCTCCTTCCATCCATCCACCCATCTACCCCTCCATCCACCCATCCACCATCCATCCATCCACCATCCATCCATCCACCATCCATCCATCCACCATCCATCCATCCACCCATCCATCCTTCCATCCTTCCATCCATCCATTCACCCATCTACCCTCCATCCACCCACCCATCCACCATCCATCCGCCCATTCATCCACCCATCCATCCACCCCGTCCCATCCATCCACCCCGTCCCATCCATCCACCCATCCATTCATCCATCCTTCCATCCATCCATCCACCCATCCATCCTATCCATCCCTCCATCCATTCACCCATCCATCCATCCATCCCTTCCATCCACCCATCCATCCATCCATCCATCCATCCACATATTCATCCATCCATCCCATCCCATCCATCCCTTCCATCCACCCATCCATCCCATCCCAACCATCCACCTATCCATTCATCCCATCTATCCATCCATCCATCCACCCATCCTTCCATCCATCCACCCATCCATCCCATCCATCCACCCATCCATCCCATCCATCCACCCATCCATCCCATCCATCCCTCAATCCATTCACCCATCCATCCACCCATCCATCCATCCCTTCCATCCACCCATCCATCCATCCCATCCATCCATCCCTTCCATCCACCCATCCATCCATCCCATCCCATCCACCTATCCATTCATCCCATCTATCCATCCACCCATCCATCCCATCCCATCCCATCCCATCCCATCCCACCCATACATCCATCCGTCCTCCCATCCATCTATCGGTCCATCAATCCAATCCATCACATATGTTTTTTTAAAAAATATCAGTTGAGTAACATGAACAAATTTTCTCAAGAGAACATTTATGGTGAATGTTTCTTTAATTGAGGTAGAAAAACAATTATTTTCATTTTCTTTACTGCATTTCTTCAAGTTATTTCATGGTTGGCACAACTATTTTAAATGGAAGTCCATTTTTTTAAAACAGTTCTTGTTTAACTCATAAAAACAGGCTATTTTTGTCGGTATTTTTTTTCCTTTACAAAACAATAATTTTAAAACATATTTAAGTAGTTTGAAAACGAACCTAACGTTTGTATTTAAATCCAATCAAATAAAATCTAAGCTAGTTAATACTAGTAATATTTTTTTTCAAACTTTTTCTACACTTTTTTTCTGAATGGACAACCTTTTGTTTCTTATTTGTTTGTAGCTAAAATATTGGATTCTTTAACTAAATGAGTATTACTTAATTGAAAAAAAAATACGAATTTTATCCAGATTAAAAAGAAATGATTATTAGTCAAACATATGCTACTGTTGTGTATAAGATATTTTCCCCAAAAGTGGCATGCCTTCAATATATGTTTAAAGAAAATTGGAGAACAATGGGCGAATGCAGACATTCTACCCGGTGATTAGATGTACAAATCTTTTAAGCGATAGCATCAAATACATTGGAGCATCTGGTCAACCTTGGCCTCGGCGTGTTTATCACGCACCACGTCTCTGATCGACATGGTGTACGTTCCTAATTCAGAAGACAAGAGGTTAGGCAAACACTGCTAGCGAGCAGGTCATTGATGCGGAATTCCTTCCAAAAAGTAAGGCAATGCAGCCATGACCGATTTAAAAAAAAAATCTGATGTGCTCCATTCACACGAATCTCTACATCTCTACAACAAATTATTGTCAAAAAGCTTATTCTTCGCTAAAATATTAGCAGTTCCTTTATAAGTAGAAAAGAAATAAGGGAATACACTAGGCTAAACCGACAGTCAAATGTTTTAAAACGTGGTTGCTATGGGATTGAAATCCGTTTCTTTGTATGGCCAGGAGTTGACAATTTCCCGTATGATAACGGTTTTAAGTATTTTAAAACTGAAACCAATAACAAGGAATATCTCGAAAACGTTCAACTCCACGAAAAAAAAAAATGTAAATGACATAAATTGTGTGTAATAAGGAGATTTATCTTTTATGCGGTAAGGTTATGTCTATCTCTTACGATTTACTAATTATGCAAAATTCAAAATATTCATCCAAAATAAAGAGGTCTTTAGAAGAGGTCATGTAAATAACTTAAATATAAGAGAATTTAATCAAACTCTTTAGAGCCATTTTTGAGAAAATTAAAAAATTTCAACAGCTTTTCCATGTAAAGGGTAGTTGGGGTGGGGAGATTTTCTTGAAAATCTTTGTGTCGTATCCTTGGAGGATACCAAGTTTGGTATTTAATGGCGTTTTCGTTTTTGAGCTATGCGTTCCACAAACACACACGGACCTTTTTCTAAAAAAGTTTTTTTTTATTCAGGGAGACCCAAAACATATATTTCTGCTGAAATCTCGGTATCGAATTTTTGGGTGCACTACAATACCTTCTCTGTACACTGTGTACATAGTACATGTAGAGAAAGTAAAAATCGCAACTGCCAAACATTGGTGTGAGCAGCGTTACAACGCATATCGAGTTGAAGATGATAATGATAATAATAACAACAATAATAACAATCATAATAACAACAATATAGACAGTCTTACTAAACAAAAAATATAGATCTCGTTAAAATGCACAACTTATGTCAGGTAGAGCTTCTTGTGGGGTACTATTTCCGAGATATTACTTATTGTTGTTATATTTAAAAACTGTATTATCCGGGCTGTTGTGCCGTGGTCGCAGGTTAAAATGTGAACCTACAACCACGGCACAACAGCCCGGATAATACAGTTTTTAAATATCACGACACCGGCCGTGAAAATAGCATAAGATATTCTACTTGCTGTTGGTTTCAATTTTAACATGCATTTATTTTTCTCAGGCGGAGGTAGCCATTCGTTTCGTACATATTTTGTTTTACTCCAGACATGTAAAGGGAACTGAACTTAATTGTATTGCAAAGCGACAACTTTTAAAATATTTGACTATCGCTTTAGCATATTATTCCCTTCTACTTACAAGAACCTAAGTAATAAGACCATTTCTACTGAATCTAGAAAAGGCATTTTTAGAAAAATGTCTCTGTATGTATGTGTGTGTGTGTGTGTGGTCTTTAGGTTAATTATCTTTCAAGGATGCGACACGAAGATTTTCAAGGAAATCCCCCCCCCCGAGATCATTTGAGCATCATTTCACAATTTCATTCATCGCCCGATATGACCAGCCAGGTTAAAGGACATTAAGGTACAATAAATAAACAAACATATAAACATTTTACTGTCGATTTAGCCTAGTGTATTCCCTTCTACTTATAAGAAGCTAAGTAATAAGACTGCTTATGCTAATGTTTATCTCCATTAGCTTGAAATGTATAGAAGAATAAGGTTATTTGTAACAATAATTTGTAACAGAGATGTAGAGAAAGCCATATGAATGGAACACATGTGTGAGACATATATTTTACACTGTACATAATAAAGACATTTCTAAGTAATAACTTTTGCAAATACTGTCATGAAAATGGCAGCACTGGTAAATAAAAGCTAGTGTATTTCGTTGTTCATCTGCTGACAGATACTCACCAAAATTTCAGCCATTTTGGACGCTCAGTTGTTATGTAACAGTCGTTTGAGTGAGGTGAGGTGAGTGTTTTTATGAAAATGGACAAAATCGAGTATCGAGCTGTCATTAAATATTTGTTTTTGAAAGGTAATACGCGTATGCAAATCAAAGATGAGTTGGATTCTATGTATGGGGACTCTGCGCCATCATTTACCATAGTGAAATTTTGGGCAGCTGAATTTAAACGTGGCCGTAAGAGCTTGGGAGACGAACGTTCGGGACGTCCAAAAACTGCAACTACCGACGAAACCATCACCAAAGTTCACCAAATGGTGCTAGACAACCACCGAATTAAAGTGAGAGAGATAGCAGAGGCTATGAACATGTCAAAAGAACGTGTTTATCACATATTAAATCAACGTGTCGCTGTCCGCACGTTGGGTGCCGCGTTTGCTCACGTTTGACCAAAAACGTGTACAAATGAACATTTCCATTGGCGCAGTTTAGGCGCAATAAATCCGAATTTTGGCGCCGATTAATTACTGTAGATGAAACTTGGATACACCATTATACGCCCGAAACAAAAATACAGTCCAAACAATGAACTGCAAAGGGGGAACCGGCTCCAAAAAAAGCAAAAACAGTTTTTTCGGCTGGGAAAGTGATGGCGCCTGTTTTTTGGGATAGTCATGGAGTTATTTTAATCGATTATCTTCAAAAAGGAAAACCCATTACAGGAGCATACCTCGCATCATTACTTGACAAGCTGAAGGCAAAACTTGCGGAAAAACGGCCACATTTGCAGATAAAGAAATTCCTCAGCGGTTGCAATGGCGAAAATCCACGAATTACAGTTTGAATGCTTGACCATCCGCCTTACTCACTAGATCTAGCCCCAAGCGACTTCTTTTTGTTCCCTCACCTGAAAATTGCATTCGGAGGACAGAGAGTTTCGTCAAATGAAGAGGCAATCACCTACGTGAACAATTATTTTGCAGAGATATAACGCCGAGTACTATTTGGACAGGTCACAGAGATGGGAGCATCGCTGGGAGAAGTGTGTAGAGTTACAAGGAGACTATGTTGAAAAAAAAAATTATGAAAACATGTCTTGTATCTTTATTAGATTGGAAACTTTTCAGACCACCCACGTATATTTAAACTATCTTCAGTGCTCTGAAAGGAGATTTCTAAATACCGAGAATGCAATCGTTTCCGCGGAAATAATTAACGAACAGTTCTGCGGTGAAATATCCATATTTCAACATGCTTCTTGATTCAACGATTGGACGCGCGCTTGAGGTTAGAACGTCGCCGACTTTCACCGGCATCCCGGATATACGTTCTCAACACCCGTGTTTCCTGAATTAAATAACTGAATCAATTTTTGCGGAGAAATTAATTCGTACCGCCGAAACGTTATACCTTTACGCGAAATTAACAAGGTATCTGACGACAAATTGAGAAAGGTCGTTACGCTATTGTCCTTTGTTCACTCGACCTGGAAACAAAGACATACTCTGACATTGTTTTGAATGACAAGGTTTTCTTTCCACTTTCCAGTGCTTTCAGTTGTATTTCTCTTGATTTTAAAATAGCAAATGGAAGAAAAGGATTTGCCCAAGGACACACAAATTTGGAAACTTTCTACAGGTTAGGTATTTAAATGGGGGAAAATAGGTATATAACTTTCTCTGTAATACATTCCATCAAACAATTCGATTACAATTTCGCTAGAAATATACGTTTAGGATTACTGAATCCTATACATACTGTTATAAATATCTGATATGCTTCATTTACATGCATTTTTACTTTCTCTACACTTACAATGTACATAGTGGACAGAGAAGGTATTGTAATGCACCCAAAAATTCGATACAGAGATTTCACCGGAAATACACACACACACGGAATTTTTTGTAAAAATGCTCTTTTTTGGATTTAGGGGGACCCAAATCATGTACTTCCGGTGAAATCTCGGTATCGAATTTTTGGGTGCATTGCAATACCTTCTCTATACACTATGTACATAGTACGTGTAGAGAAAGTAAAAATTCGATGTGTTGCAGTCACGTGACTTTCTCTAGCTGCGCTACAAACAAACTTCTTACAAAAGATTATTCTTCTTTCTACACCATGCTAATCGAGATAAACATTCGTCTAATGTTCTTTTTACTTAGTTCCTTATAAGTAGAATGGAACTAAAAGAATGCACTATGCTAAAGTGATGGTCAAATGTTTTAAAAGCTGTAGTTATTCGATTGTCATTGTAAATCGCTTCTTTGCTTGGCCTGGAGTAGAACAAAAGAAAAACGGACACTTCCATCTGAGAAAAGTATAAGTACTTCACAATTGAAACTAATAACAAGGAATAACTCGGAAACGAAAAGCTCCACGAAAAAAATGTATGACATATCTTGTGTGTTTTAATAACATCTACATCTTTTAATAGTAGTTTTGCTCTATTTCTTATGATTTACTAGTTATGCCAAATTAAGCAAAATTCATCCAAAATAAACAGGTCTTTAGAAGCAATTCCCTGAAAACTCAAGATATACATTTTATTTGTGATAGAAATGACTTTAATATGTGGTATTTTAATTAAAATCGTTAGAGCCATTTCTAAGAAAAACAAAATTTTCGATAATTTTTTCCATATAAAGGGTAGTTAGGGGGGAATTTTCTTGAAAATCTTCGTGTAACCTACACACATAGACAGACAGACAGACACACACACGGACCTGTTTCTGAAAATGCTTTTATTGGATTCAGGGGGTCCTAAAACATGCATTTCCGGTGACATATTGACATCGTATTTTTGGGTGGAATACAACACTTCTCTATCCCTATGTACATTGCACATACGGGACTAGAGAAAGTAAAAATCTGTGTTATAGTCACATGACTTTCTCTAGCTGCTCTACAAACAAATTTTCTTAAAAAGGATTATTCTTCTTTCTACACCATGCTTATCGAGATAAACATTAGCGGAATGTTCTTTTTATTTAGTTCGTTATAAGTAGAAGGGAACTAAGGGAATGCACTAGGCTAAAGTGATAGTCAAATGTTTTAAAAGCTGTCGTTATGCGATTCTCATAGCAAATTGCTTCTTTGCCAGGAGTAGAACAAAAGAAAAACACATACTTCCTGTCTGAGAAAAGTATAAGCACTTTACAATTAAAACCAATAACAAGGAATATTTAAAAAACGCTTAGCTCTACGACAAAAACTATTGGAACATAAATTGTGTATTTTGACGAGATCTACATTTTTTGTGTAGTAAGTTATTGACTGTATTTTATTAAAAAATGTATATATTCTTGGTATCGAATTTTTGGGTGCAATACAATAGCTTTTCTATACACTATGTATATAGTACGTGTAGAGAAAGTAAACACTTTCAATGCCCCTTTTGTAGTGTATGGAAAGGTATGAAACTCCCTGCAGAGAATGTTATTGGTGTGTTTGTTGTACACATTTTAATTTAAATTTAAAGCACTAGCAGGCAGCTGAAGTCCATCTTGGAAGATCAACCAGAAGCATTATGAAATAAATAAAGGAAGATCGAAGGCCGAAGTGTCCAGTACATATATTATAGGCGGTATTCAAATGAAGGCAGAAGAACCTGTTGGTTTGGTGGAAGGGGTATTGCGTCTGCTTTCCGACCCACTCACGTTCAGTTGGTAGCCGGCTCTTCACCTGTGAGGGAGTAACTTTAACCGAGTGACCTCCAATACGATGTGACGCGTGCAAATACGCTTTTGTTTCTACTCTTTCAGTGGTGTTTGTGAAGTTTCTAAGTGCTATAGAAACACGTAATGAAATTAAGGAGTTTTAGCGGTGAGTTTACATATCTGTATACATATCTTAAACAGAGAAAAAGTGTGTATGTTTATTTATGTATATAATCACCCCAGCTTATGGAAATTAAATATAAAACACATAATTTAAACTTAAGATTATTCCTTTCGCTACATATACTATGTATATAGTGCACACAGAAGGTATTATAATGCATCCAAAAATTCGATTCCGAGATTTCATCGGAAATACATGTTTTGGTGCCCCCTGAATCCAAAACAAGCATTTTAAAAAAATATATTCATTGTGTGTGTCTGTGGACAGCATAGCCCAAAAACGAAAAGTCCGTCAAATACCAAACTTGATATTTAAGTCCAGTATCTCCCAAGGATGCGAGTTGAAGCTTTTCAAGAAAATCCCCCCCCCATCTCAACTACCCTTTCAATAATTTTGATTTTTTCTAAAAAGAGCTCTAACGAGTTCGATTAAAATCTCTACACGTGCTATGTACATAGTATCTACAGAGGGTATCGTATTTTACCCAAAATTTTGATACCGAGATTTCACCGGAAAACACATTATTTGGGACCCCCTGAATCCAAAAAAAGCATTTTTAGAAAAATGTCCATGTGGGTGTGTGTATGTGTGTCTGTGGACAGTGTGTCTGTGGACAGCATAGCTCAAAAACGAAAAGTTCGTATCTCCCAAGGATGCGACACAAAGAAGAACACCCCCCCACCTCAGTTACCCTTTAGCGTAAAAGAAATCTAAACTTTTGATTTTTTCAAAAATGTCACTAACGATTTTGATTAAAGTCTATTAAATTTAAGATATTCATATAACAGACAAAATGTAATCTTGAATTTTATGGGAATAGCCTCTAAAGACCTCTTTATTTTGGATGAATATTTTGAATTATGTATAATTAGTAAACCATAAGAGATCGACATAAGTTTACTGCATAAACGGTAAATCTCCTTATTACACACAATTTATTTCATTTATATTTTCTTTCGTGAAGTTGAACGTTTTCGAGATATTCCTTGTTATTGGTTCCAGTTTTAAAATAATTAAAACCGTTCTCATACGGAAATTGTCAACTCCTGGCCACGCAAAGAAACGGATTTCAATCCCATAGCAACCAAATTTTAAAACATTTGCCTGTCGATTTAGCCCTAGTTAATTCCCTTATTTCTTTTCTACTTATAAGGAACTAAGTAATAAGACCGTTTCTGCTAATGTTTTTCTCGATTATCATGAAGTAGATAAGAGAAAAAGCTTTTTTTTTTTTTTTACAATCATTTGTTACAGAGATGTAGAGAAGTCATGTGATGGAAAATATTAGATTTTTATTTTTTCTACATCATGCTGATTGAGGTGGACAATGGAAATGTCCTTATTACTTGCTTCCCTCTAAATATAAGGGAATACATTAGGGTAAAGCGATGGTCAAATTTTTAAAAGCTGGTTGCCATATAATTGAAATTTGTTTCTCTTTGCATGGCCGCAAAAAAAAAAAAAAAAAAGAATGAGAAATTCCCGTTTAAAAAAAGTTTAAAATTTAAAGCATGAACAAGGAATCTCTCGGAAATGCTTAACACTAAAACAAAAATGTATGTGAAAAATTGTGTGCTTTAACAAGATCTACATTTTGTGTATAGAAAGTTTTAGTCTATCTCTTAGGGTTTACCAGTTATACAAAATTCATCCGAATGAAAAGGTTTTCAAAGGTTATACCCAGAAAATTCAAGAGAAAAATATCAATTGGCATGGAAATATCTTAAAAATGTGGTATTTTAATCAAATCCATTTAGCCATTTTTGGAAAAAAACAAAATTTTGACAATTTTACCATATAAAGAGTAGTTTTGTGGTGTGGGGGGTTTCTTAAAAATGTTGTGTGTAACGATTTTGATTAAAATATCGTATATAACATTTATTTACTTGGCAAATAACATGTATATCTTGAATTTTCTGGGAATAGCCTCTGAAGACCTCTTTATTCTGGATGAGAATTTTGTATTGCTGGTAAACGGTAAGAGAGGCAAAACCTTACTTAAGAAAAAAATATAGAGCTACTTAATACACACAATTTATGTTAAATGCCTTTTTGTTTTCGTGGAGTTGACCGTTTTTGAGATATTCTTTGTTATAGGTTTCAGTTTTAAAACCGTTAAACTTCACTCATACGAGAATTTGTCAATTCGTATCCACACAAACAAAGGAACTTCAATCGCATAGCAACCCGCTTTTAAAACGTTTTGACTATCGTTTTAGCCTATCTTACTCCCTTATTTCCCTTCTACTTACAAGGAAGCAAGTAATAAGATTATTTCTGCTAATTTTTTCTCGATTAGCATGAAGTAAATAGAAGAATAAGCTTTTTAACAATAGTTTGGGTAAAGCTACACGATGATTCCATCACACATACGGACATGCGCGCGCACACATACACACACAAACGGTCTTAAGACTTTTACTAGCGATCCATACTTGAAAGTGTTGAAAACATCAAGTTGTTCAGATTGCCGAAATTCTGACTTCTTGGGATCATTGGGGTTTTAGCTTCAAGAATCCCTCGGCTACACCCTGTTGTTGTTCCGCACTTCGGCCGCAACTGCTACACTCCTCAACTTATAAAAAATATCCCTCGGCTACGCTTTGCGGCTTAGGGCCCTAAATGTTTATAACAGACCAGTCAGTAACTACAATGTGGCTCTAATGACGAAATAACAAAAGTGCCCACGTAGGATGTAATGTCAAGTGGTGGACCATCGTATACTACTAATATAGTTTGTTGCAGAGATGCAAAGAAAGTCACGTGAATGGAACACGTCAGATTTTTTAAAAAACAACTCTATTAATTCTGGCGAGCGCTAAATGAAGTATCATTTCATGTATTCGCTGTATGTGAGTGCATGCGCGTAACGTAACTCAAAAACGGAAAGTCGATTAAATACCAAACTTGATAATTAAGTTACGCATATTCTAAGGTAGCAACACGAAGATTTTCAAGTAAATCTTAGCGTCCTCCGTGGTAACATGCTAAGCTCTGGATCCCAAGATCCCAGGTTCAAACCTGGCGAACGGCGATGAATTTTTCGGACGTAAAAATCCTTAGAATGGCATCCTTCAGAGGGAAAGTAAATCATAGATTTACTACGGCACCTTAAGACTACTAAACAGGCCCCTGAGCAGAATTAAGTGGTCTTTCATCACAAAGGCTGAGAACCACAGCGGTTAAAGTGTATCCATAAATAAAATTCGATTTCAATTTAAAAGATAATCAGGAAAATCCCCCATACCAACTACCCTTTTCAAGAAATATTTTTCGAAATTTTGTGGAATAAGTTTTTGTCTATCTGTTGCGGTTTAGCAGTTAAGCAAAATTCGGCAACATTAATCCAGAATAAAGAGGTCTTTAGAGGCTATTCCCAGAAAATTGAAGATATACATGTTATCTGTCGTGTATATATGTTTAATATACGGTATTTTAAACAAAATCGTTAGAGCCATTCTTGAGAAAATCAAACTGCTCGAAATGTTTCCATGTAAAGGGTAGTTTGTGGTGGGGGGATTTTTTGAAAATCTTCGTGTCGCATCCTTGGAAGATACCAAACCCAAATTCCAAGTTAGGTATTTAACGGTCTTTTAGTTATTGAGCTATGCTGTCCACAGAGACACACTCGGACCTTTTTCTAAAAAAACTTTTTTTTGGACTCAGGGGACCCCAAATCCTATATTTCCGGTGAAATCCCGACATCGAATTTTTAGGTGGAATGCAATAACTTCTCTATACACTATGTACATAGTATGTGTAGAGAAAGTAAAAATTATTCACAAAATACAATGGATTAGTCACCAGTGTATGGCGTATAGTCCTTTTGAAAGTTGAAATAGGGAGCTCTCTTAATCTTTGGGGTAAAATGTTATATAGTTTAATAGGAACAATTATAAAGCTGTTCTGAATTTTTATATGCTTAAATTTGTTTATATATAAATTCAGACAATTTCGTGTCGTATAATTATGAATGTTCGAGCAAACTGTCAAACTGCTAATATTTTCCTTGACATGCAAGAGACAGTTCAGCACATGCGAGGACCGTTTTTTTTTTCAACCTCCGATAGACTATAAATAAAAGAAAAGATCAGAGAAAACAACTATTTTATTACTAAAAGTTTTGTACGCTTATGGTTACTTTTCAATATAATCACCGAAAAGATTGAGACATTTATCGTACCTGTGCACAAGCTTTGCAATACCCGCTTCAAAAAATGTTGCCGCCAATTATTTCAAATGAGGTTGACGTTGTTTTGAAGATCTTCGTTGGTTTGAAAGTGCTGCCCTCCTAGCCACGTCTTCAATTCAGGGAAAAGGTGAAAGTCGCTGGGTGCCAAGTCAGGAGTGTACGGCGGATGATCGAAAATGTCCCATTGAAATTGTTCAAGGAGCCGATGGGTTGTGCCAGCACTGTGTGGACGGGCGTTGTCATGGATCAACACAATTCCTGAAGCCAGCATTCCTCTTCGTTTGCTTTAATGGCTCTCCGAAAACGTCGTAAAGTACGAAGACCTTCAAAACAACGTCAATGCTCATTTGAAATCATTGGCGGCAACATTAAAACGTTAAATGTCCCTTTAATGTATCATGAAATAACATTAGTTCCATTGCACATTACATAGGAGATATGAAACATTTCATAGAAGCAATAAATAAAATTCTAATGGATCGTTGTACAAGAAATCAAAATTCCCCAACTTAGTGATTATAAAATGAAAGTTGGCATTCTTATAGGGTCACAAATAGATCACTACTCACTGATAAACATTTTGATGGCCTATTATATTCACTGCCAGTCATTAAATATTTTATGCTGCAATTTTCTTGGCAAATATAAAGCAGAAAACGATCGCTATTTAGTGACTAATCTTCTGAATTCGTATAAACCTATGGAATGTAACATGTATTTAAAAATCTGATATTTTTCCATTCACATGACTTTCTCTACATCTCTGCAACAAATTATTGTTAAAAAGCTTATGCTTTTATTTACTTCATGCTAGTTGACAAAAATTAGCAGAAATAGTCTTATTACTTGTTTCCTTTTAAGTAGAAGAGAATTAAGGGAGTACCATAGGTTAAAGTGATAGTCAAAAACTGCTTGCTATATGACTGTGAGGTTCCTTTGTTTGTATGGACAGGAGTTGACAAATTCCTGTATGAGAAAAGTATGCTTTTAAAGCTGAAATAAAAAACAAGGAATATCTCAAAAACGATCAACTCCACGAAAAAAAAATATATAACATAAATTGTGTGTTTTAGTGTGATCTACATTTTTGTGGGGTAAGTTTTGTCCATCGCTTACGGTTTAGCAGTTATGCAAAATTTCGTAAAATTCATTCAGAATAAAGTAGTCTTCAGAGGCTATTCCCAGAAACTTCAAAATATACATTTTATTTGTAAGGTAAATATCTTTAATATACGAAATTGTAATCAAAACCATTAGAGCCATTTTTGAGAAAATAAAAACTTTCTAAAAAGGTTCCATGTAATGGGTAGTTGGGGGTGGGGAATTTCCTTGAAAGTCTTCGTGTCGTATCCTTGGGATATACCAAACTTAAATACCAAGTTTGGTATTTAACGGTCTTGTCGTTTTGGAGCTATGTTGCCCCCGCCACACACACAGGGACATTTTTTCTAAAAATGCTTTTTTTTATTCAGGGGGGCCCAAAACATGTATTTCCGGTGAAATCTTGGTATCGAATTTTTGGGTGCATTACATTACCTTCTCTATACACTATGTACATAGTACGTGTAGAGAAAGTAAAAAATCTAAAGTTTTCCGTGACTTTATATACCTTTTTTGCAAAAGAATTATTGTTAAAAAGCTCATTATTCTATCTACTCATGTTAATCGAGATAAAATTAGTAGAAATGCTCTTATTACTTAATTCTTTTTAAACAGAAAGGAAGCTAAGCTAAAGGAACGGTGAAATGTTTTAAAAGCCGGTCGTTATGTCGTGCAATTGAAATCCCTTCTCTGAGAATGACCAAGATGAAATATGTAGGTGAACAACGACTTCCCATTTGAGAAAAGTTTAAGTGTTAAGAGATTTAAAAATCAATAACAAGGAATATCTCGGAAATGGTTAGCTGTTCAAAATCTGTATATGACATAACTTATGTGTTTTAACAAGATGTACATTTTTGTATAGGAAATGTTTGTCTTATCTATTAGGTTTACCAATTAAACAAAAGTCAATTAGAATAAAGTGGACTTTATGGGCTATTCCCAAGGAATTAAAAATAAAAATGTTATTTGCCATGTAATGTTTTAACAAAAATCTTTAAAGCCATTTATCAAAAAATCCAAAATTTGAAAGAAAAAAGTTTCCATGTAAAGGGTAGTTTGAGGTGGAGGAATTTTATTGAATATATTCATGTTGCATTCTTGGAAGACGCTGAACTTAAATACCAACTTTGGTGTTTTACTGATTTTTCGTCTTTGAGTCCACACATAAAAACACGCGCGCGCGCGCGCGCGAACATATTTAATTTTTTTTTAATTCAAAGACCTCAAAATATGTATGTATAGTGAAATTTTGCTATAGAATTTTTGGATGGAATACAATGCCTTCTCTACCTACTGTGTACATATTTTGTACGTTGTACTGCTAGAGAAAGTAAAAAAGATCAAAATCGAATGACTTCTAATTTGAGAAAAGTATAAGTATTAGTAAGTTCATACAAATAACTAGGAATATCTCGGAAATGGTTAACTCCAGGGGAAAAAAGTTTTTGAAAAAACTGCGCCTTTAACGAACTATAAATTTTTGTGAAGTAACTTTTTGTCTATCTCTTACGGTTTACCAGTTATGCAAAAGTCATCCTGCGTGAATAGGTCACCAAAGGCTATTCCCTGAGAACTCAAATTTGTTTATTTGTCATGAAAATGTATAAAATGGTTTAAGCCATTTTTGAGAAAATTGAAAATTTGAAGAAATGTTCCATACAAAAAGTAATTAGGGGTGGGGCATTTTCTTGAAAATCTTCGTGTCTTATTTTTGGAAGATACTGATCTTAAACATCATGTTTTGTGATGAATCAACTTTTTGTTTTAGAGCTCACATACCTACACACATGGATCTTTTTCTAAACATTGTTTTTTACGAATTCAGGGGGCCCTAAAGCGTGTATTTCCAGTGAAATCTCGTATTCAGTTTTTGGTTGAAATGCAATACCTTCTCTATGCACTATGTATGAAGTAATTATATATAGGTGACATAGGGAAGGCTATGATACCTTAATGCTGTCATTTCTCTTACGTCACCGAAAAGAATTCTATAGCATAGAGACTCGAGCGAGGTCTTGACCCAGTACGGCGAGTCTTCAATTGAGATTCGCACGACTGCTGTGCACACAGGAATTTCAATACTGCCAACCTCCTGACCACAGTTTACTCACAACACGCCTTGTTTTATAAGAGAGAGTCATGGCGTAACGGTATTGTTGGCTGCTGCCATTCATTAAGTCACTGTTTTCATATCAGTAAAGCATCTGTTTAAAAAAAAAATGATTTGTCGATGTTGAAGAGGAATCAAGTTTAGCTCCCGCGAGAGTATGAGTGAGAGAAAGAGAGTGTGTGTGTGTGAGAGAGAGTGTGTGTGAGAGTGAGTGAGTGTGTGTGTGAGAGAGTGAGTGTGTGTGTGAGAGAGAGTGAGAGTGTGTGTGAGAGAGAGTGTGTGTGAGAGAGAGTGTGTGTGTGTGTGAGAGAGTGTGTGTGAGAGAATGTGTGTGAGAGAGAGTGTGTGTGAGAGAGAGAGTGAGTGTGTGCGTGAGAGAGTGTGCGTGAGAGAGAATGTGTGAGAGAGAGTGTGTGTGAGAGAGAGTGTGTGTGAGAGAGAGAATGAGTGTGTGTGAGAGAGTGAGTGTGTGTGAGAGAGAGAGTGTGTGTGTGAGAGAGAGAGTGTGTGTGTGAGAGAGAGAGTGTGTGTGTGAGAGGGTGTGAGAGAGAGGGTGTGTGCGTGAGAGAGTGTGTGCGTGAGAGAGAGAGTGTGTGCGTGAGAGAGAGAGTGTGTGCGTGAGAGAGAGAGTGTGTGCGTGAGAGAAAGAGTGTGTGCGTGAGAGAGAGTGTGTGCGTGAGAGAGAGTGTGTGCGTGAGAGAGAGTGAGTGTGTGTGAGAGAGAGTGAGTGTGTGTGAGAGAGAGTGAGTGTGTGTGTGTGAGAGAGAGAGTGTGTGTGTGAGAGAGAGGGTGTGCGAGAGAAAATGTGAGTGCGTGAGAGAGAGTGTGTGTGCGTGAGAGAGAGAGTGTGTGAGAGAGAGAGAGTGTGTGTGAGAGAGAGAGAGTGAGTGTGTCTGTGAGAGAAATGAAATGAAATAAAATAAATTTCTATTTATGGGCGCTCTTTAACTGCTGTGGTTCTCGGCATCCTATTCTTTATTGGGCGTGAAAGACCGCTTAAATCTACGACACGGAACCAACGGCTTTTTTCCCTTCCGAAGGAAACCATGGAAAGGATTTTCACTCCGAAATAATCCATTGTCCTCCACCGGGTTTAAACCCGTGACCTTGGGTATATGAACTACCAATAAAGAATCAGTTAAGATCAACTTGTTAAGGGAAATATGCATCCCATGGCATTGATTTTCAAAAATCGAATATAAATCGGGCCGGAAATCGTTAAATTTGTGAAAATGCAGATGGACACATCACAATCGTCATTTCTCTTTTCCTCGTTAAAAATTCTGTTAGCTTAGTAAATAACATTGTAATAAAAAGCTCTTTATTGCTCAACAAAACTGATTATAATCTAAGTCTTTTATTTCCTTGATTTCTCAACAATTCTGCAGTACAGTTTCGTCGTCGTCTTGACGCATAGAGAGTTGACTGATCTCTCCCTCCCTCGCAACTGTGCGCTAAAACTCCCTGTCGAAAATTAATTCGCCTGGTTTGCAGCTCTTCCTTTTATAGATATCAATGACGTCAACATAAATTTCCAGAAAAAGCGCCCAGGAGTCATTCCAAGGCTTTGAGGTAATGCTTCTGCTCTTCACGTGTTCAAGTAGGACTATGAGACAGGGCATGCGGCTATTTTTAGGTAGCCGACCGGACACGTGCAACAATCAGCTATAAGCTTTCTAAATCAAACCATTAACACATAGGCGGTGATTACGGGACCGCTAGGCACAGTATTATTATAGATTTCATTTCACTCAGCCCTTCATTCTTTTTCTGTATAAATGTTTTTTCTCTAGTACGTATGTATAACCTACGTATTAGGTAGAGAGGGTATTGCATTCCACCCAAAAATTCGATACCGAAATTTCACCGAAAATACATGTTTTGAGACCCCCGAATAAAAAAATCTTAGAAAAAGGTCAGTGTGTGTATGTCTGTTGACAGCATAACTCAAAAACGAAGTCGGTTAAATACCAAGACGTGATATCTAGATTAAGTATCTTCAAAGGATGCAACATGAAGGTTTTCAAGAAAATTGTCGCCACTCGAAACCACCCTTCCCATGGAAAAAAAAGTTAGAAAATGATGTTCTAAATAATGCCTAATGATTTTCATTACCCTACGATATATTAAAATACTTACATGACAAATACATAAAATGTACATATTGAATTATCTGGGAATAGTCTCTGAAGAACTCTTAATTCTGAATGACTTTTGCTTAACTGGTAAACCGTAAGAAATAGACAAAAAGTTACTGCACAAAATGTAGATGTTAAAACACACAATTTGTCATATTCATTTTTTCTAGAGTGAATGATTTCCGAGATATTTCTTGTTATTAGTTTGAATTTTAAAATACTTTTAACTTTCCTCAAATGGAAATTTTTATTCCTATTTCCTATATTTTTACTCCTAACCATGCAAAAAGAACCGAAATTCAGTTACATAGGGATAGCTTTTAAAAGATTTGACTATCGCTTTAGCCTACAATTCCCTTATTTCCCTTCTACTTATAAGGACCTAAGTAATAAAACTCTTTCAGTTATTGTTCAATTTAATTAGCATAAAGTGCATAGAAAAGTAAGCTTCTGTAAGTATTGTTTGTTACAGAATAGGTAGAAAAAGCCGTGTGAATGTAACAGATTTTTTTTCTTTCTTTTTTTTTAAAACACTTAAACCTTGTATTTCCATGCTACACTGCCGTTTTCTTAATGTCAGCTTTATTATTGCCGTTGGATAGAGGCAATAATTTTAACCATCGGCTCCATGTCCCCGATGAAAGCCCTTATATAAATGTCATAGCTATCGTCTAGTAAAATTAATTATGGAAATAACTATAAAAATTCCGCGCGGATCTTTTTCTATAAATGTCTGTTCTTTACTTTCTCTAGCCCACATGTACAATGTACATAGTGGATGGAGAAGGTATTGTATTCCACCAAAAAATTCAATGTTGTGATTTCACCGAAAATATGCTTTGAGGTCCCCTGAGTCCAAAAAAGCATTTTAGGAATAAGGTCCGTGTGAGTCTGGTGTATATGTGGGTGTCTGTGGGCAGCATAGATCAAAAACGAAAATACCGTTAAAAACCATACTTGGTATTTAGCTTTGGTATATCTTACAAGGATGCGACACGAAGATTTTCAAGAAAATCCCCCCACAACCACAAATTACCCTTTACATGGAAGAATTTTCGAAACTTGTGATTTTCTCAAAAATGGCTAACGATTTTGATTAAAAAACCGTATATTAGAGATATTTACATTCTAAACAAAATGTAGATTTTGAATTTTCTGGGAATGGCCTCTGAAGACCTCTTTATTCTGGATGAATTTTGTTGAACTTTGCTTAACTGCTAAACCGTAAGACATAGACAAAAACTTACTGCACAAAAAATGTAGATCTCGTTAAAACACACAATTTGTGTTCATTACGTTTATACTGTGGGTAGCCGTTTCCGAGACATTCCTTGTTATAGGTTTCAATTGTAAGTTATTTCTACATATCTCAGACAGGGAGCGTCCGTTTTTCTTTTGTTCTACTCCTGGCCAAGCAAAGAAGTGATTTGCAATGACAATCGCATAACGAGAGCTTTTAAAACATTTGACTATCACTTTAGCCTAGTTGCCTTCTACTTATAAGGAACTAACTATTAAGAACATTCTACTAATGTTTATCTCAATTAGCATGCTGTAGAAAGAAGAATAATCTTTTGTAAGAAGTTGTCTGTAGAGCAGCTAGAAAAAGGCATGTGAATGTAACATCAGATTTTTAGATGTAAACGTGTATTTTCAGTGAAATCTCGGTATCGAATTTATGATTGTAATGCAATGCCTTTACCTATCTAATATGTACGAAACAGAGAAGGTAAAATAGAAAATCTAATGTGTTCTATTCACATGACTTTCTCTACATCTCTGCGACCAATTATTGTTAAAAAGCTTATATTTAATTCATGCTAATCCAGAAAAAATAGCAGAAATAGTCTTATAACTTGCTTCCTTGTAAGTAGAAGCGAAATAAGAGAATATCATAGGTTAAATGACAGTCAAAAGCTGGTTGCTATGTGACTGAAGTTCCTTTGTTTAAATGGACACGAGTTGACCAATTCCTGTATGAGAAAAGTATAAGTTTTACAAAGCTGAAACCAAAAACAAGGAATATCTCAAACGATCAACTTCACGAAAAAATATACATTTTTGTATGGTGACAAATGCCTGTATGAGAAAAGTGTTTTAAAGTTCTTTGGAGCTGAATCCAAAAATAAAGATTATCTCAAAAACGACTTGCTACACGAAAAAAATTATATAAAATAAATTGTGTGTTTTAATGTGCTCTACATTTTTTGTGCGGCAAGTTTTTGTCTTATCTCTTACGGTTTAGCAGTTATGCAAAGTTCTGTAAAATCCATCCAGAATAAAGTAGTCTTCAGAGGCTAATCCCAGAAAATTCAAGATATACATATTATTTGTCAGGTAAATATCTTTAATATACAATGTTTTAATCAAAATCGTTTATCCATTTTTGGGAAAATCATAATTTTCGAAAAAAGTTCCATGTAAAGGGTAGTTGGGGTGGGGGGATTTTCTTGAAAAACTTCGTGTCGCATCCTTGGAAGATACCAAATTTAAATACCAAGTTTGGTATTCAACGGTCTTTTCGTTTTTGAGCTATGCTGTCCACAGACACACACACACACACACACACACACACACACATACACGCGCGCGGACCTTATTCCAAAAATGCTTTTTTTGGATTCAGGGAGACCCAAAACATGTATTTCAGGTGAAATCTCGGTATCGAATTTTTGGGTACATTACAATACCTTCTCTGTACACTATGTACATAGTACGTGTAGAATAAAAAAAAGGACTGTTTTGGTTAAAGTAAGCAGTTGCCGGCAGGTGAGTTAATCTTTGGAAGGTGGCTTCCTCAGAATGATTTAACCATGTCGTACCTTTTATACGTCCTTGTTTGCAATTTAACATGGATATAAAACTTACTGATACTCAAGCCTATATTACAAAGTTAATAAAAGGTAATTATATATGGTGAGGATGAACTTTTCCCACTTTTTGAATCGTATAGATTAATAGAAAGTGTAATAACGAAACGCTATCAATTTTGTTATGCCTATCTAACAACACTCATTTCAACACTTATTACACGGGTATCAAAACAGAAATAAGTTCCACTCACATGACCTTCTCTACATCTTTACAACAAATTATTGTTAAACAGCTTATTCTTCTATTTACTTCGAGAAAAAATTAGCAGAAATAGTCTTATTACTTGCTTCCTTGTAAGTAGAAGCGAAATAAGGGAGTACCATAGGTTAAAGTGATACTCAAAACCTGGTTGATATGTGAATAAAGTTCCTTTGTATGTATTGATAGGAGTTGACAAATTCATGTATGAGAAAAGTATAAGATTTTTGAAGTTGAAACCAAAAACAAGGAATATCTAAAAAAAAAAAAAAAAAAAAAAAAAAAAAAAAAAAAAAAAAAAAAAAAAAAAAGGTATATAACATAAATTGTGTGATTTCACGCGATCTACATATTTTGCATAGTAAAGTTGGTATCGCCCTCCGTGGTGTAATGGCTACCATGCTAACTTCATATACCCAAGATCGCGGGTTCAAACCCGGTAGAGGACGATGGATTTTTTCGGGTGTAAAAATCCTTAGCATGGTTTCCTTCGGAAGGGAAGTAAAGCCGTTGGTCCCGTGACGTAGATTTACGGCACGTAAAAGAACCTCAAGCCTGTTAGAGAGGCCTCTGAGCAAAATTAAGCGGTCTTTCACACCCAATATAGAATGGGAAGCTGAGAACCACAGTAGGTAAAGAGCGTCTATGAATAACACGCAATTTATTTATTTTTAGTAAGGTTGGTCTACCTCTTACGGTTTAGCAGTCATGTGAAATTCCGTAAAATTCGTCCAGAATAGAGGTTTTCAGAGGCTATTCCCAGAAAATTAAAAGTATACATTTTATTTGTCGTCTTTAATATACGATTTTTTAATCAAATCGTTAGACATTTTTTAGAAAATCAAAATTTATAATTTTTTCATGTAAAGTATATTTGGAGGTGGGAGGATTTTCTTGAAAATCTTCGTGTCGCATCCTTGGAAGGTAGTACACTTAAATACCAAATTTGGTATTTTACCGATTTTTCGTTTTTGAGTTATCGTTTTCACAGACATACTGACACACTTACCACGGACACACACGGACCTCTTTCTGAAAATACTTTATTTTTGGATACAGAGGACCTTAAAACGTCTATTTCCGGTGAAATCTCGGAATCGAATTATTCGGTGGAATGCAATACCTTCTCTATATACTATGTACATAGTACGTTAAAAAGCTTATTGTTTTATCTAGCTCATGATAATCGAGATAAACATTAGCAGACGTTGCCGTTATTACTTGGTCCCTTGTAAGTAGAAGGGAAGTAAGAAAATGTACAGGCTAAAGCGATAATCTGGTCCTTTAAAAACCGGACGCTATGTGAAACAAGTGAAATTCCAATATTTTTGCTTGCTAGGAATAAACAAACGAGAAACGAGAAAAAAGATGTGTTCCCGTTTGAGAAAAGTTTAAGCGACGTAAAATTGAAACCAATAATCCGGAATATCACGAAAATGGTTAACTCTACAAAAAGAAAAAAAAAAAAAAAAAAAAAAAGGACTTACGACATAAACTGTGTGTTTTAATGAGATCTACATTTTTTGTGTAGCAAGTTTTTGTATATCCCTTACGCTTTGCCAGTTATATAAAAGTCATCCAGAATAATGAGTTCTTCAGAGGATATTCCTAGAAAATTCAAGATTTACATTTCGTTTCTCATAAAATATCCTATACATGAGGTGTTTTAATCAAAATCGTTAGAGCCATTTTCGAGAAAATCAAAAATTTTCAAAATGTTTCCAATTAAAGGGTAGTTTGGGGTATGGGTATTTTTCTCAAAATCTTCATGTCGCATTCCTGGAAGGTGCCAAACTTAAATACCAAGTTTAGTATTCAACCGACTTTTTGTTTTTTTCCACAGATACACATACTCGGACTTTTTTCCGAAAATGTTTTTTTTTGGATTTAGGGGATCCTAAAACATGTATTTCCGGTGAAATTTCGGTATCGAATATTTGGGTGCAATACAATACCTTCTGTATCTATATACATACGGGATAGAGAAAGTAGCTATATACGGTGAGGATGAACTTTTCCTACTTTTTGAATGGTATCGATTAATAGAAAGTGTAACAACGAAACACTATCAAATTTGTGATGGCTTCCTAGCAACCAATCTCATTCGTTACAACAGCTATTACACGGGTATCAAAACAGAAAGAAAAAAAGTGTTATAGGCAGTAACTAATGTCTAATAGGTACTTCCCCAAATGCCATTGAAAGGTCAGATTTTATAAGATTTAATTATGCTTCTGTTAAATAACGGTACTCTTTATGAAATAATTTTTTCTTCTTCAGTCCGCCCTCAGTCACGAATCCTCAAGATACTGGCGTGTAAGTGTGTCAAGTTTTACAAAAAATTCTGATATATGGCATTCATTGGCTCTTTAATCATCTTAGAAGCTCTTCCCATAAAAACAATTTATCTAACTTCTTATAAATCCAAATAAACATCCCATCTGATGTTTTCAATTCATATAACTTTCCTCTAGCTGTTTTGTATGCAAACTATTCTTGCAAAAGAATATTCTTTTGTTTACACCACTCTAATCAAGATAAACATTAGCAGAATTGGTAAGTAAGGAGAAGTAAATGAATACAATCCCGCCTGGGTAGTGTGGTGGTAGCGTGTCTGCTTCACATTCTAAAGGTCGTGAGTTCGAATCTCGCTTAGGGTGGGATAAGGTTTTTTTTCGGGGTTTTCCCTTAACCTGAGAAGACGAATGTCGAGTAGCGTTAAGCTCCATGGACCCCGACATCATTTGAGCATCATTTCAACAATATCATTCATCGTCCGATATGACCAACCAGGTTAAAGGGCATTAAGCTACAAAAAAAAAAAAAAATAATAATAATAATAATAATAATAATACACTAGCCTAAAGTAATGATCAAATCTTTTAAAAGCTGGTTGCTATGTGAAACAATTGAGGTTCGGTTCACTTTGCATGGTCCCGTTTGAGAAAGGTTAGAGAGTTAAAATTGTAACCAATAATAAGGAATATCTTAAAAATGGTCAACTTCACACAAAATAATGTATGACATAAATTGTGTGTTTTAACGAGATCTAAATGTTTTGTGTAGTAAGTTTTTGTCTATCTGTTACTATTTTTCAGTTATGCAAAATTCATCCTGAATAAAGTAGTCTTCAGAGGCTAATTCCAGAAATGTCAAGATATATATTTTATTTGTCAGGTAAATATTTGTACTATTTTTCGTAGTCTGCTTATTCTCTCCGTATTTAGGACTTACAAGCGAATGCCTAGGGATTAGAAGCCTGTTAGGGAGCCAACGGCACGAAACTGCAGGATGGAGAGCCTGGGACGAGAGCTTGCCCCGTAGCAAGACATGAGCGTAAGGAAGTGGAAATGGATGATGGGGAAGGTAATGATGGAGCAATTTGTGGAATGCATGGCGGGGAAAACCGGTGGACCCGGAGAAAACCCTCCCAGACACCACAACCCCCACATCCGGTCGCTTGGGACTGAACCCGGGCTACCTAGATGGGAGGCGAGCGGTATAACCACGGCGCCACCATCTTTATTATACGCTATTTTAATAAAAAAACGTTAGAGCAATTAAAATGTTCGAAATATTTTCCATGTAAAGATTAGTTTGGTGTGAGGAGTTTTTTCGTATCCCATCCTTGGAAGATACCTGACTTAAATACCAAGTTTGGTGTTTTCCGACGTCGTGTTTACAGACACACAGACATACACATATACACATGGATCTTTTTCTACAAATTCATACAGGGGTTAAAATTGTGGATTTCCGGTGCAATCTCGGATTCGAATTTTGGGTGGAATACAATACCTTCTCTACCAACTCTGTACATTGAACCTACGTCTAGAGAAAGTAAAAACTTTGATGTGTTCCATTCACACGACTTTCTCTACCTCTGCCTCAAATTATTGTTAAGAAGTTATGCTTCTATTTATTTCATGCTAATTAAGAAAAATTAGAAAAAATAGTCTTATTACTTACTTCCTTGTAAGTAGAAGCGAAATAAGGGAGTAGCATAGGTTAAAGTGATAGTAAAAAGCTGGTTGCTATGTCACTGAAGTTCCTTTGTTTGTATGCATAGGAGTTGACAAATTCCTGTATCAGATAAGTTTAAGATTTTTAAAGGTGAAATCAAAAACAAGGAATATCTCAAAAACAATCAACTCTACGAAAAAAATGTATATAATATAAATTGTGTTTTTAAGGTGCTCTACAGTTTTTGTGTGGTAACTTTTTGTCCTTCTCTTACGGTTTAGCAGTAATGCAAAATTCCGTAAAATTGATCCAAAATAAAGTAGTCTTCAGAGGCTATTCCCAGAGAATTCAAGATGTACATTTTATTTGTTAAGTAAATATCTGTAATATACGATATTTTAATCAAAATCGTTAGAACATTTTTTGAGAAAATCAAAATTTTCGAAAAAATATCCATGTAAAGGGTAGTTTGGAGTTGGGGGATTTTTCTCAAAATCTCTGTGTCGCATCCTTGGAAGATACTAAACTTAAATACCAAGTTTGGAATTCAACGGTCTTTTAGTTTTTGAGCTATGCTGTCCACACACACATACACACACGGACATTTTTCTAAAAGTGTTTTTTTATTCAGGGGTTCTCCAAACAGTATTTCCGGTGAAATCTCGGTACCTAATTTTTGGGTGCATTACAATACCTTCTCTATACACTATGTACATAGTACGTGTAGAGAAAGTAAAAGGTATTGGGCCATGTTTTAAAAAATAACCAGCAATTTAACGAAAGTAAGAATTCCATAATTCTCGGTTGTGAACCGTGGAATGCGCAAACGCAGTGACACAGATTGCATAACCGAGTGGGAAGTTGCCATGGAACGATGTTCACTGCAATGTAATTTGGGGGCATCCGTTCAGCTGTAACGAGAAGATGCTGTGTAATTAAACACATTCCACCATTTCGAAAGTCACTTTAAATCATGTCCACTCATTAATGTGTTACGAGTAATTAGATCATGGAGGTGATCATGTTTTTACTTTCTCTAGCATATATGCACATACAATGGCATAGTAGCTAGAGAAGGTTTTGTATTTCACCCAAAGATTCCATGTCGAAATTTCACCGGAAATGGATGTTTTGGGGTCCCATGTGTCCGAAAAAAACCATTTTTAAAAAAAAGGTCCGTGTGTGTGTATGTTTGTGTGTGTCTGTGGACAGCATAGGCCCAAAACGAAAAGACCAAACTTGGTGTATAGGTTTAGTATCTTCCAAGGATGGGACACGAAGAGTTTTAAAAAAAATACCCCCACCACAAACTACCCTTTACATGGAAAACATTTCGAAAAATTTGATTTTCTTAAAAATCCCGAAAGCTATTTATATCCGAAATAAAATGTATATCTCGAATTTTCTGGAAATAGCCTCTGAAGACCTCTTTATTCTGGATGAATTTTGAGGAATTTTGCTTAACTGCTAAACCGTAAGAGATAGATAAAAACTCACTACACAAAAAATGTACATCACGTCAAAACGCACAGGTTATGGTCCTTTACGTTTTTGTTGTGCAGGTAACCGTTTCCGCGATATTCCTTGTTATTGGTTTCATTTGTGAAGTAGTTCAACTTTTTTCAGGCAGGAAGTGTCCGATTTTCTTTTGTTCTACTCCTGGCCAAGCAAAGAGGCGATTTGCAATGACAATCGCATAACGACAGCTTTTAAAACATGTATCATTTTAGCCTAGTGCATTCCCTTAGTCCCCTTCTGCTTATAAAGAACTAAGTAGTAAGAACATTCTGTTATATTTATCTCGATTAGCATTGTGTAGAAAGAAGAATAAATTGTAAGACGTTTATTTGTAGAGCAGCTAGAGAAAGTCGTGTGAGTATAACACATACGATTTTTTTTTATAGATGTTTGTTTTTGAATTATCGTGTTCACACACACACACACACACACACTGACCTTTTACCAAAAACGCTTCTTTCCTTTTTTGATCCAGGGGACCCCAAAACTTGTAGGTATTTCCGATGAAACCCCGGTATGGGATTTTGGATAGAATGCAATACCTTCTCTATACACTATATACATAGTACGTGCACAAAAAGTAATTAAATAATACATTTCAGCAATAATTACTATAAACCTGAGTTTTTATATGAATATTTTTAAAAATTATATTTTGAGTATTTTATTAGAACAAATTTTGACGGTAAAATTATTTAGTTATTTGCATAACTGCACAAGCTGGAATTTTGAAATCAAAGATAATCAGTGTTATTGTATGCATTATCTGGTATAATTTTCAAAAATGTTTGTTGCTTATTGTGGATATTCTAAATTTCACAGACCTTAAGAGGCCCTAGTTGAATTTCATACATTTCGTCATATTATGCAATATCATTTGAGATAATGGCTGAGAAAAATCCATGTTCTTTCATGCGACGAAGAAATTCGTATTCTAAATTGATTGCGAAAACTGCAGTTGATAGTTGCACAGAATTAAGGGGGAATATAATTATTTTGCACCAACAATAAGTACTAGAAATTAAGTTTTTTTACGTCATGGTTTGCTACCACTTTCATTTTCCGCCTTGCAGACAGTTGACGCAACGTTTTGCAATTAGGACGCGCTAAATTCCAAAGCCTCGTGAAGTCATTCGTAACATGGATGTTTATAGACAAGCTATCATTATCTAGGCTACAGGTTCATCTTTTCACTTTCTCTAGCATGTACGTACAATGTTCAACTCCACCCAAAAATTGCTCTAACGATATTTAATGAAATATGTTTGCGTGACAAGTAAAATGTATATCATGAAATTCTCTGGAAATACTCTGTAAAGATATCTGCATTCTAAATGATTTTTACTTTTTCTACACGTACTATGTACGTAGAGTACCCAAAAATTCGATACCGAGATTTCACCGGGAATATATGTTTTAGGGTTCCCCCACCTCAAACTACCTTTACATGGAACTGATTTGCTCAAAAATAACCCAACGATTTTGATTAAAATATCACATGTTAAAGACAAATAAAATGTATATCTTGAATTTTCAGGGAATAGCATCTGAAGAGTACTTTATTCTGGACGAATTTTATGGAATTTTGCACATGTGCTAAACTGTAAGAGATGGAAAAAAACTTACCACACAAAAAATGTAGAGCACTTTAAAACACACAATTTATGTCATGTAATTTATTTTCATGGAGTTGGTCGTTTTTTAGGACATTCCTTGTTTTGGTTTCAGCTTTAAAAAAACTTCTGCTTTTCTCATACAGGAATTTGTCAACTTCTGTCCATATAAACAAAGGGACTTCAGTCGCATAGCTACCAGCTTTTGACTATCACTTTAACCTATAGTACTCCCTTATTTCAGTTCTACTTACAAGGAAGCAAGTAAAAAGACTATTTCTGCTATTTTTTCTCGATTAGCATGAAGTAAACAGAATAATAAGCTTTTTAACAACAATTTATTGCAGAGATGTGAATGGAACACGTCAGATTTTTTACTTTTTCTAGCACTTATATGCACATAGTGCAAAGAGTGGTTAGACCGCTCGCCTTCCATCTAGGCGGCCCGGGTTCTGTCGCAGGCGCCCGCATGTGGAATTTGTGGTGGATGAAGCAGCGTCTGGGCGGTCTTCTCCGGGTCCTCCAGTTTCCCCCGTCACTCATTCCACCAATTGCTCCATCATCACCTTTTCAATCAGCAATTTCGCTTACGTCTCATATCATCCACTTCCTCATGTTCATGCCTGGCTACGGGCCGACCCCCTCGTAACAGGTTCTCCATTCTGTGGTTTCGTGCCATAGGCTCCCCGACTGACTTCTGACCCCTAGTCATTGTCTTTTAAGTCCAAGGGAGGTGTCAGTCCTACAATTAAGGGGAGGGTAACTCGATGCAGAAGGTACTGCATTCCACCCAAAAATGCGATACCGAGATTTCACCGGAAATATGTGTTTGAATCCTCTGATAAAATAAAATAAAAAAAAACATTTTTGGAAAAACGTCCGAGTGAATCTCCGTGGACAGCGTAACTCAAAATTTGAATACCAAGTTTGATATTTAAATTCAGAATATTCCAAGGATGCGACACGAACATTTTCAAGAAAATGTAGATCTCGTCAAAACACACAATTTATGTCCTGTACAGTTTTGTTGTGCAGGTAACCATTTCCGAGATATTCTCTATTGTTGATTTCAGTTTTAAAATACTTATACTTCTCTCAAACAGGAAGTCGTCATCTGTAACTTTTGTTTTAGTACTGGCCATACAAAATGAACCGAATTGCTATTTTAATCGCATAGCAACAGCTTTTAAAAGATTTGACTATCGCTGTGAATTTCCACAGTAAAAAAAAGTTATTCTGATTTGTTTCAAAAGATAAATAGGCACTTAATTTAATTACCCATAACGATTTTAATATACATATATACATTTTATTTGCCATGTAAATATCTTAAATATAAGAGATTTTAATCAAAATCTTTAGAGCATTTTTGAGGAAATAAAAAATTTCGAATTTTTTTCTATGTAAAGGGTAGTTGGTGGTGGGGGATTTTCTTGAAAATCATCGTGTCGCATCCTTGGAAGATAGCAAACTTAAATACTAAGTTTGGTATTTAACGGTCTTTTCCTTTTTTAGCTATGCTGTCCACAGACACACACGGACGTTTTTCTGAAAATGCTTGTTTAGGATTCACGGGGACCCAAAACATGTATTTCCGGTAAAATCTCTGTATCGAATTTTTGGGTGGAATGCACTAGGTACCTTCTCTATACACTATGACTTAGTACGTATTGAGAAAGTAATATAGGTTCTGTAATGAAGTGGAAAGCATGTTAACTTTCTCCGTGTGTTTACACTGCTCATGTATATTATCAGTTACTCTAGTACAAGACTGGGAACCTTCTCTCAATGATCGCGATTCCTTCACCGTTTACGCTGATATGCAAGAGGAGAACGAAGGCTTGGATTTACCTCATGGGTTGATTTTTATAGCTTACGAAGTATTACGTATACACGCGAAATGCCTGGCAAGAGTAGGCGCGAAATGTCAGATCCGTAGATACAGCGGCCATCATTACACCTAATCGCATGCTGTGTGTAGTTACCACATTTCACAAGCGTATCTGTGGCATCACTAATTACTGTGAAGGTACCATAAAAGTGACATAGTTTCAATGTTCCAAATTGAGGGTATCACGTCACGTTTCAGGCATCACGGTCTTGTTCCGAACTGTGACATCCAACATACCCTTGTTTCGTACGTTAGATCACGACCTCAATAAAATCTTCTGATTTAAAGGTCGTCCATTTTGTAAACGATACTCCTCTTTATGGGGAATTAATTTTCTTATTTTGTTCTACATATAACATCCTTTTTACTTTCTCTACTTGTAGATCCTAATATATAAGCAGGTAGAAAAATATTGCATTCCAACCAAAAAAAATCTGATATGTTCCATTCACATGACTTTCTCTACATCTCTGCAACAAATTATTGTTAAAAAGCTTATTCTTCTATCTACTTAATACTAATCGAGAAAAAATAGCAGAAATAGTCTTATTACTTGCTTCCTTATAAGTAGAAGTGAAATAAGGGAGTACTATAGGTTAAAGCGACAGTCAAAAGCTGGTTGCTCTGTCACTGAAGTTCCTTTGTATGGATACGAGTTGACAAATTCCTGTATATGAAAAGTATAAGGTTTTTAAAGCTGAAACAAAAAACAAGGAATATTTCAAAAATCATCAATAC
The DNA here is from genome assembly GCA_030762935.1 of Hymenopus coronatus. Lineage (NCBI taxonomy): Eukaryota > Metazoa > Arthropoda > Insecta > Mantodea > Hymenopodidae > Hymenopus > Hymenopus coronatus. Next base: position 60,430,864 of record CM060899.1, read on the forward strand.
CACGAAAAAAATGTATATAACATAAATTGTGTGTTTTAATGTTCTCTACATTTTTTGTGTGTTAAGTGTTTGTCTATCTCTTACGGTTTAGCAGTTATGCAAAATTCCGTAAAATTCATCCAGAATAAAGTAGTCTTCAGAGGCTATTCCCAGAAAATTCAAGATATACATATTATTTTTCAGGTAAATATCGTTAATACACGATATTTTGATCAAAATCGTTAGAGCAATTTTGGGGAAAAACAAAAGTTTCGAAAAATGATCCATGTAAAGGGTAGTTTTGGGTGGGGAGGGGGTTTCTTGAAAATCTTCGTGTCGCATTCTTGGAAGATACCAAATTTAAATACCAAGTTTGGTATTTAACGGTCTTTTCGTTTTTGAGCTACGCTGCCCACAGACACACACACATACACACATACACGCACACACGGACAGACACACACACAAACACGGATATTTTTCTAAAAATGCTTTTTTTTTTTTTGATTCAGGGGGACCCAAAACATGTATTTCGGATAAAATCACGGTATAGAATTTTTGGATGCATTACAATACCTTCTCTATACTCTATGTATAGTGTAGAGAAAGTAATGCGATTCCAAGATTTCACCGGAAGTAATTTTTATAGAATCCCCTGTATTCAGAAAAAGCACTTTGAAGAAACGTCCATATGTATGTGTTTCCGATTGTTTCTGAACACGATAACTCTAAAACGAATAGTCAACAAAATACTAAACTTGGTATTTAAGTTTAGTATCTTCCAAGGATGGGGCGTCACCATGGTCGAATGGCTAGACCGCTCCATTCTGAGGTTTCGTGCTGTTCTGACCCCTAGGCATTGGCTTACAAGTTCTAGGGCGCTGTCAGTGCTACAAATACGGGGAGGGTAAGCCAATTACGAAACGAAACGAATCTTCTAAGAATGTGACACGAAGATTTTAAAAAAAAAAATCCCCCATCAAACTACCCTTTACATGAACAACATTTAGAAAACTTGGATTTTCTCAAAAATAGCTATAACGATTTTCATTAAATTCCGTATATTTACATGGCAAATAAAATGTAAATCTTAAATTTCCTGGTAATAACCTCTGAAGACCTCTCCATTCAGATAACTGCTAAACCGTAAGAGATAGACAAAAACTTAACCACACAAAAAATGTAGATCTTGTTAAAACACGGTGTAAAGTTATCCGTTTCCGATATGTTACTTATTATTGGTTTCAGTTTTAAACTTTTCTCAAATTGGAAGTCATATTTCGTTTCATATCTTGGTTTACTTATGCATTTCCAAAGAGAATGGAATTTCATTGTTTCATACAGTGACTAGTTTTTAAAAAAACTATGTACTCTTATTTCCGTTATATTTACAAGGAAGCAAGAAACAAGACCATTTCTGACAATGTTTATCTTCATTAGCTTGTTGTAGAGGAAAGAATAATCTTTTGTAAGAACAGTATGTTTTCAGAAAAGTTAGAGAAATTCATGTGTGTGAAACACATCAGATTTGTTATAGAAATTTTGACCAATAATATTTGGCCTTAAATGTGTCTATTTTAAATTGAAAATACAATAATATGCACTAATAACAAAAAAAAAAAAAAAAAAAAAAACAGAGTATAGTAATATATTTCAAAATTTACAAAACTGATCTCACACCGTGCACTTCTAACTGCTCCGTCATCATCCAGGCATGCCTACCGCCGATTATTTAACCTGGGCCCTCCCCATCCTAAACCACAGGCGAGATAGAGCACCTGGCGGGCCTTTCCACACCCCACAAACAGCATATTTCCAGCCGTGAAGTAGAGACTGTTTTGGCGGCTGAGTGTAGCTTGACTCGGACCAAATGACTTGCAGTTTTTCTTGTCTTTATATATTCCTCGGAATTAGTGTGAATAGAGGGTATAAATCGTGCTTCATGTCTCAATTACGCGAGAATATGTATGCGCATGGCAGGCGATTCGCAGGAGCAGATAGCAAGTGTGCTCTTTGCTTTCCTCAAAAGGACAATCACCTGACAAAAACATCTCTTTAAGCTGATGCATCACCCAAAATCATATTTTATTTATTTTTTGTTTGTTGCATAATGAATGTAATGCTTATGTTAAATTTTCTGTTATTTCTATTACCATGCGGCGCTTTAAACCGTATCACGTGACGATTTAAATGTATGACTGTAAGTGAAATGAAATGGCGTGTTATTTATGGACGCTCTTCAACTGCTGTGGTTCTCAGCGTTCCATTCTAATTTGGGAGTGAAAGACCACTTAATTTTGCTCAGAGGCCTCCCTATCAGGCTTGAGGTTCTTTTTCGTGCCGTAAATCTTCGACACGGGAACCACGGCTTTATTTCCCTTCCGAAGGAAGCCATGCTAAGGAATTTTACGCCCGAAAAAACCCTATCATCGTCCCCGGGTTTGAACCCGCGACCTTGCGTATATGACAGCAAGTGGGTGTGGTGCTTTAATCTTTTCACTATGGTGAAACATTGGTAAAAATCCGAAATTTGGTTTTGACCAATAACATTTGGCCTTAAATGTGTCTATTTCAAGTTGAAAATACAATAATACTCACTAATAATTAAAAAAAGTGAGTATAGTAATATCTTTCAAAATTACAAAACAGATCTCGCACCGGGTACTTCTACCTGCCCCGTCATCATTCAGGCATGCCGTATCACCGATTATTTAACCTGGGCTCTCCCCATCCTAACAGCATATTTCCGGCCGTGAAATAGAGACTATTTTGTCGGCAGAGTGCAGCTTGACTCGGATCAAATGACTTGCAGTTTTTCTTGTCTTTATATAGTCCTCGGAATTGGTGTAATCAGAGGGTATACACCGTGCTTCAGATCTCAATGAGGTTCCCTTGTTCTTCGAAATTGCGCGAGAAAACGTGCAGGCGATTCGCAGGAGCAGCTAGCAAATTTGCTCTCTTTGCTTTCCTCAAAAGGGCAATCACCTGGCTTAGACTAAAGCGTCTCTAAATCCGTATATACCTAAACGAAAGAGTCGGGGAGAAAGCTGAATTTTAAAGGTCTCAGCATTCGGTTATGTAGGGTAAGATACACTCTTGTGGAACCGTTCTTAAAATGTGTACGCATCTATAAACACTAATGTTTCCTGAAGCAGAAACAACGTGAACCTTTCAGAAAAATCAGATGTGTTCTATTGACATGACTTTCTCCGCATCTCTGTAACAAATTATTGTAAACAAACTATTTCATTCTAATGAAGATAAACATTAGCAGAAATGGTCTTATTACTTAGTTCCTTATAAGTAAGAGGGGAAATAAGGGGATACACTAGGCTAAACCGACATTCAAATGTTTTAAAATGATGTTGCTATGGAATTGAAGTCCATTATTTGCGTGGCCAGAAGTTGACAAGTCCCCGTATGGGAAAAGTTATCAACTCCACGAAAAAACGTGTATCACATAAAGTGTGTGTTTTATCGTGGTCTACATTTTTTTGCGAAGTAAGATTTTGTCTATCTCTTACGGTTTGCCAGTTATGCAAAAATCCGCAAAATTCATCCAGAGTAAACATGTCTTCAGAGGCTATTCCCAGAAAATTGAAGATATACATTTTATTTGTCAGGTAAATATCTTTATTATACGGTATTTTAAACAAAATCGTTAGCCATTTTTGAGAAAATCACAATTTTCGAAAAATTTTCCATATAAAGGGTAGTTGGGGGCGAGGGATTTTCTTGAAAATTTTCGTATCGCATCCTTGGAAGATACTGAACTTATATACCAAGTTAGGTATTTAACAGACTTTTCGTTTTTGAGCTATGCTGCCCACAGACACGCACATAAGATATTTTTATAAAAATGCTGGTTTTTTTTTTTTTTGGATTCAGGGGGTCCTAAAACATGTATTTCCCGTGAAATCTCGGTAAGACATTTTTTGGTGTATTACAATACCTTCTCGTACACTATGTACATAGTACGTATAGAGAAAGTAAAAAATACGTAATATGCACAGTGTATAAAGCAGGTATTGCATTCCACTCAAAATTCGATGTCGAAATGTCACAGTAAATATATATCTTGAGGTCCCCCGAGTCGAAAAAGAAAGCATTTAGAAAACTGTGTGTGTGTGCGTGTGAGTGTGCGCGTGTGTGTGTTCACAATAACTCGGTTAACACGAAGATCGGTTAAATTCCAAACTTGATATTTAAGTTGAGTATCTTCCAAGGATGCGACACGAAGATTTTCAAGAAAATCCCCCCACCCCCAACTACCATATACATGGAACTTTATTCGAAAATTTTGATTTTCTCAAAAATGGCTCTAACGATTATGATTAAAATATCATATATTAATGATATTTACCTGACAAATAAAGTGTGTATCTTGAATTTTCTGGGAATAACCTTAGATGACATGTTTATTCTCTGTGAATTTTTCGGAATTTTACATAACTGGTAAGCCGTAAGACATAGACAAAACTTACCACACAAAAATTGTAGAGCTCGATAAAGCACACAATTTATGTTATACAACTTTTTTTATCGTGGAGTTGACCTTTAAGATAGTCCTTGTTATTAGTTTCAGCTTTGAAAAACTTACACTTTCCTCACACCGGAATATGTCAACTCCTGTCCTTACAAACAAAGGAACTTCAGTCACACAGCAACCAGCTTTTGACAATCACTTTAACCTATGGTACTCCCTTATTTTGCTTTTACTTACAAGGAAGCAATTACTAAGACGCCTTCTGCCTATTTTTTCTTGATTAGCATGAAGTAACTAGACGAATAAGCTTTTTATCAATAATTTGTTGCAGAGCAGTAGAGAAAGTTTTGTGAATAGAACACATCAGATTTTTGTAATGCGACGTTTATATTTTGTTTGAACTAAGAGCTCATGGCCATCTATATCGGCTTGTTTTTAAACAAACTTTTCTATGAAAACATTAACAATACATCGTGAATAACATGAAACTACAGTTAGAAAAATCTGATGCGTTCCATTCACATGGCTTTCTTTACATCTCTGCATCAAATTATTGTTAAAAAGCTTATGCTTCTATTTATTTCATGCTAATCGAGAAAAAAATTAACAGAAATAGTCTTATTACTTGCTTCCTTGTAAGTAGAAGCGAAATAAGGGAGTACCATAGTTTAAAGTGATAGTCAAGAGCTGGTTCCTATGTTTGTATGGACACGAGTTGACAAATTCCTGTATCAGTAACGTTTTTAAAGCTGAAACCAATAACAAGAAATATCTAAAACACGACCAATTTCACGAAAAAAATTTGCATCACATAAATTGTGCGTTTTATCTTGATCTACATTTTTTGTGAAGTAAGTTTTTGTCTATCTCTTACGGTTTACCAGTTATGCAGAACTCAATAAAAATCATCCCGAATAAAGAGGTATTTAGAGGCTATTCCCAGAAAATTCAAGATAATTTTATTTGGCATGTAAGTATCTTACTTATAAGACATTTTAATCAAAATCGTTAGTTATTTTTGAGAAAATAAAATTTTTCGATTTTTTTTCCATGTAAAGTATAGTTTGTGTGTGTTGGGGATTTTCCTGAAAATGTTCGTGTCGCATCCTTGGAAGATACCAAACTTAAATACCAAGTGTGGTATTTAAAGGTCTTTTCGTTTTTGACTGCCTACAGTCACGCATATACTCAAGCACACACAGGGACCTTTTTCTAAAAATGCTTTTTTTTTTATTCAGGTCTCAAAAAATGTATTTCCGGTAATATCTCGGTATCGAATTTTTGGGCGCAATACAATACCTTCTCCTTACACTATGTACATAGTAAGTGTAGAGAAAGTAAAATTCTCCATTTTATTGCTGTAGTGGTATATAGGGCTTTTATGAAAGGTTAATGGATCTCATTGATAGATTTTTAGGAAATTATACTCTTCATCAAGAGACAACATATTTGAATGAAAGCTTTTCGAGTTTTTCATGTTGGCTATACGCAACTCATTGTATGTTTTACACGGAGTTATCTTTTTACTTTCTCTAGCCCCATATGTATAATGTACATAGGGATAGAGAAGGTATTGTAATGTATCCAAAAATTCGATATCGAGATTTCACCGGAAATATATGTTTTGGGGTCCCCAAGTGCGAACACGCATTTTTAAAAAAAGGTACGCGCGCGCGTATGTGTGTGTTTCTATGGACAGCATAGCCCCAAAACGAAAAGACCGTTAAATACCAAAATTGGTATTTAGGTTTAGTATCTTCCAAGGATACGACATGAAGCTTTTAAAAAAAAATCCCCCCCACCAGAAACTACCCTTTACAAACTTTACAGAGAAGAAATTTCGAAAATTTTAAGTGTCTTAAAAATGCTTCTAAAGTTCTTTATTAAAATCCCGTATATTAAAGCCATTTATATCCGAAATAAAATGTATATCTCAAATTTTCTGGGAATAGCCTCTGAAGACCTCTTTATTCTGGGTGAATTTTGCCCAATTTTGTCTAACTGCTAAACCGTAAGAGATAGAAAAAATAAAATAACTCACCACATAAGAAATGTACATCACTTCAAAATACACAATTTATGTTATTTACGTTTTTGTTGTGGAGGTAACCGTTTCCGAGATATTCCTTCTTGGTTTTAACTGTGAAGTACTTAAACTTTTTTCAGACAGGAAGTGTCCGTTTTTCTTTTGTTCTACTCCTAGTCATGCAAAGAAGCGATTCGCAATGACAATCGCATAACGATAGCTTTTAAAAAAAATTGGACTATCAGTTTAGCTAGTGCATTACTATAATAAGAACTATTATAAGAGCTAAGTAATAAGAACATTCTGCTAGTGTTTATTTCGATTAGCATCATGTAGAAAGAAGAATTAGGTAGTTTGTAGAGCAGCTAGAGAAAGTCATGTGAATGTAACACATCAGGTTTTTACAGCTGTGTGATGTTATGAGTGAATGCAAACATGTAATGTAACGATATTAAACAATACATTTTGTGAAAATACCATATCCGAGATATTCCTTGTTATTGGTTTCAATTTTAAAATTTACTCTGTCCATGTAAACAGAACCGAAGACAAATCGCATAGTAACCAGCTTCTTTAGAAAGATTTGACTATCACTATATTCTACGATATAGTATATTGCCTTTTTGCCTTCTACTTACAAGGAAGCAAGTAATAAGACTTTCTGGTAATGTTCATCTCGATTAGCATGAAGTTGTGAAAAGAACAAGCTTTTATAACAATAGCTGAATCCTTGCACTTGACAGTTGGAAGTTAAGTTGGTACACCAGCTAAAAACAGATGAAGACCTTTATCCTTTTGACTTTCTGAACCAATAACAAAGCAGCATTCCGGTCGGTCGATCAGACAACGAAAACGGACCCAGATGCCGCACCGTTGCAATATTTGGCTATTTCCAACCATGTGCTCAATTTGTGAACTCTTAACACGTGCGTTGAGCTGTTCTGTGCAAGCTACATATTATTCGTTGTTATTTATATTTATTGTTGATACTGTTGTTGGTATTTGTTGGTGAGGGGGCATAACAAGACTTTCACAGAGGTGGATAGACTTTTGCGGAAAGGTGTGGCAAGGGTGGACGCGGCTTCATGGAAGGAGAAAGTGAATCATGTGCACAAAATAATACGACAAGCACAGGAATTAGACGGAATCATCAGTGAATGTGAACCACTTATGATATGTCTTGGTGACGATGATGATAATGCATCCGAGAATGATGACGAGAGACTTGGATCGAATTTCTTTTTATTTTTATTTATTTATTTTATTTATATACAGTTCCAGAGTCTGTTCGGGACTCCGGCACTGTATACCCTACTTTTATTTACCTAATTTTTACTTTCTCTATAGGCACTATGTACATAGTGTATAGAGAGTGTATTGCACTTCACCAAAAAATTCGATACCGAGATTTCACCGGAAATATATGTTTTAGGGTCCCCTTTATCTAAAAAAAAACATTTTCGGAAAAAGGTCCGTGTGTCTGTGAACACGATAACTCAAAAACGAAAAGTAGGTAAAATACCAAACTTGGTACTTAAGTTTAGTATCTTCCAGGGATGCGACACGAAGATTTTGAGAAAATCCCCCTACTCCCAACTACCCTTTACAGAGAACTTTTTTCGAAAATTTTGATTTTCTCAAAAATGGCTATAACGATTTTGATTAAAATTTCGTATATTAAAGATATTTACCTGGCAAATAAAATGTATATCCTGAATTTTTTGGGAATAGCCTCTGAAGAGTAGTTTATTCTGGATGAATTTTACTAAATTTTGAATAACTGCTAAACCATAAGAGATGGACAAAAACTTATTACACAAAAAATGTAGAGCACGTTAAAACACACAATTTATGTTATATACATTTTTTCGTGGAGTTCGTCGTTTTTGTGACATTCCTTATTTTTGGTTTCTGCTATGAAGAACTTATACATTTCTCATACAGGAATTTGTCAAAACTGCTGTCCATACAAACAAAGGAACTTCAGTGACTAGCAACTAGCTTTCGATTATCACTTTAAATTATGGTATTCCCTTATTTCACCTCTACTTACAAGGAAGCAAGTAATATGGCTATTTCTGCTAATGTTTTATTGAAGTTAACAGAAATATAAGCTTTTTAAGAATAATTTGTTGCAGGGATATAAAGAAAGCCATGTGAATGGTGCACATCAGATTTTTTTTTACTTTGTTTGCTATATGATTACCGTTTTTTTTTTTCTTGTTACACACACACATACATATAACACCCATGCCCAAGGCGGGACTCGAACCCACGATCCCCTTCGCTACGAAGCACCAAAGCAAGACGCTTTGGCGAGCGCGGCCATGGGGACCGGCGGATTGAGCCATTAAAATCCTAACCCGGTGGAAACACATTGTTATACCTGTTTCTCACTGTAACAAGCTATTTTGCACTAATTTGTTCTATATAGTCGTAAATACGTAATGAATGCTGCATACGTCATAGTATCACTTATTTTCAATTAATATAAATAATAACGTATTAGTTTCATTATTCACGGCATTCTATTACTATGTACACTGTTTATATTCGTCTTTACACACGATTGAGAAATTTGTAATCAGCTGTTGTTGTTTACTAGTTGCTCTGGCAACGCCGCAAAGGCAGCATAGCCAACCTAATGTGAAACAACCCGAACTGTCAAGTGCAAGGATTCAGCGGCGGGGGTATAGGTAGAGAAAGTCATGTGAATGGAACACAGCTGATTTTTGGAGTTGTAAAGTACCCTGGATTTCTACCGAGCCAGGTGGCTCAGGCGTTTAGTCTGGGACTGTCATTCGGGAGGTCGAGGGATCGGTTCCCCGCGACCGACCTCTCTGACCCATTGGTTTGTCGGGGGTTTTCTCAGGTCATTAGGCGAATGCTGGGGAGGGTGCTTCATTCTCCTGAACTTTTGTCTCTTCATTTCATCCCAACCGGTCTCTTTCAGGGTGTCGACGAGGACTGCGGAAAAGGCACCATTTCGTGGAAATACAGTTCTTGGCAGCGGGATGGCGTTAGTGGTTGAGCGGGTTCAGGTGGTCTATCCGACGCTCCTGGTGCTCCCCGTGTCGAGATGAATTGCTTGTGAACCATTATGAACCCTCCACGGCGGCTCTTTTCTTGTCCGGATGTTGGCTACCCTCTGAAATTAAACTCATCTCATCCTTCCTCCAGGGGTTTGACGTACAATAACCCTACGACTGCGTTGTGGAATATTTCTCACACGTACACACATACACTCATACTCTGCCAATCCAGGGCTAGAACCACAGATATAGAAAGAAGAGATAGAAAACGACCTATCCTTATGCATTGTGGTTAGTAAAGCACATTTTTGTCAAGCCACCATATTTGGATTCTACACTTCTGAGATGGAGTACGGCTTTGGGTTAAATGTGCACCCCAAAAATAAGATTTTGTGATGTTAAATGTCAATTAAGCAGTACATTTGGACTGTATATTTTAAACTAGTATAATGGTGAATACCTGTGTGGTATTTGGTTGTAGCTTCTCGAATAGCAGAAGCATAAACAAAGAAAAGTGCTTTTTCGGTGAAATATTTCCATACAGGTTAGTGTACTTATTTAATTGATTTTTCGGTGGTATACTTAGTGAAACATGATATACGTTATCAACAGAGCGACTCTGAATTGTTGGTTAGATTTTAGATTTACAACTCGAAAGGACTGTCAAGAAGCAACCAAAATTGGCAACCTACTCCGGTTTATAAGAAACCTCTTGCTAATTCGCCTATTTGGCAGCTATCATATGGACTTATAAGAATGAGAGGCAAATAATGATTGGCCAAAATCTGATATTTTTCCCCCCTTCAGTTTTAGACCAAGAAATTAGAACAAAATTAGGTTACGACCTTGCCGCGAGATGTTTACTGCAAATAATACCAATTTATCAATAATAACTTCTGACAGGCCGAAAATGTGATTGTATTGAATATTCCTTCAACTAGAAATCTCTCCTCTTCCATTGTCCTTTGTTTTTTACTTCAAAAACTTGGAAAAACAATTAATTTGAACAGATGTTGCGTATGATGTATATGGTAGTGTGTAGCATCGCAAGATGGCGGCCTGTCACAAACGTGCTTCAGCAAAACGCTACGCATTTCCGCCCTGTGACTAGAACTTTGCTTGAGGAGCAGTGATAGTCACACTGGCAGAAGGCGGGGTTAAATTCGCCCTTACCAACATAAACAATTGCGCTTCATTATAACTCTACTGTCTTAAGATCGAGACACGCTTTAGATTATTTCTGCATACATCTAATAATAGGTCCGCATACGACCTTGAATTGTCGGTGGGCCATACAAAATGTTTTGAAGGGTCATTACTTGGCTTGCGGGCATATGAATTAGTATTATTACTTTTGCTCTAAAGCTAAATATTCACTCGAGCCATAATCCCGTGAATGAGCTACTGATGTTCAGTGAGAGAATTAAAGCAATTATGAATGGCTAATTAGCGAGGCAAGGCCATAATAAAACCAAGTTTATTAATAGTTATTGGCCCTAATTATTACTTTCTTTATTTATTAGTGCATCACCATTCCGGAATGCAAACACCATATTTAAGAGACACTAGGAGTGAAATTTTGACTTCAATCGGTCAAAAAATCGAAAATCGCTCTGTTACTTTACACTTAATATATAAATAGGACATGGGTAGAGAAGGCATTGTATTCCACCCAAAAATTCGATGACTAGATTTCTCTGTAAATCCAAAAGAAGCATTTCAGAAAAAGATCCGTGTGTCTGTATATGTGTGTGTTTGTGGGCAGCATACCTCAAAAACGAAAAGTGGTGTTTAACTTAAATAGCTCCCAAGGATGCGACACGAAGATTTTGAAGAAAATCCCCCACCCCTAACTACGCTTCACATGGAACATTTTTCGAAATTGTTGATTTTCTGAAAAATAGCGCTAACGATTTTGATTAACTAGCCTCTGAATATATCTTTATTCTGAATGAATTTTACGGAATTTTACATAACTGGTAAACCATAAGAGGAAGACAAAAACTTACTTAATATAAAATTTAGAGCTTGTTAATACAATTTATGTTATATACATTTGTTTTCGTGGAGTTGGTCGTTTTTAAGATGTTCCTTGTTATTGAATTCAGCTTTAAAATACTTATACTTTTCTCATACAGAAATTTCAACTCTTGTCCATGCAAAGGAACTTCAGTCACATAGCAACCAGTTTTTGACTATCACTTTAACCTATGATATTTCCCTTCTACTTACATGGAAGCAAGTAGTAAGACGAATTCTACTATTTTTTTCTCTATTAGCATGAAGTAAATAGAAACATAAGCTTTTTAACAATAATTTGTTGCAGAGATGTAGAGAAAGTCTTGTGAATGAAACACACCAGATTTTTCTGTAGTAAATATCAAATATTTGCACTTATTCGTCTCTATCCTGTATAAAGTTTATGGTTGTAATCAAGGAAATAAAGCAGGCCACATCTATAAACCAGTTAATTAAATATTCCTGTAAGCTCTTCTGAATCTTTAGATATCTTCTTGAGCTTCGATTTAAAACTGCTGAAATGAGCGCTATAAAAACAGGACACAGAACGCTGTGCAGAGAACGCAGTTGAATGAATGAAAACTTACTAACAAGCAATGTTGCGCACTTCACGCTTCCTTTGTTTGTTGAGAAACAAGTCACAGATGTAGTCCAGCGTTCAGCCTTTACACGGTTCAAGAACTCCAGCATGATGCTCATTTATTCACGTATAATGTTATCAGTTAGAATTAAAGTAAATATATTCAATTACTCATGTTATACTTTCTCTTTAAATTAACCCATACTAAATAGAAAAATATTGCATCCCTCCCAAAAATTCGATACCAAGATTCCACCGGAATACACGTTTTGAGACCCCTTGTATAAAATATTTTTTTTAGAAAAGGATCCGCACATACACGCTCGTATGTACGTGTCCGTGTAAATGAACAATATACTCAAAACTCTGTGTTCCATTCACATGACTTTTTCTATATCGCTGTAAAATTATTGTTAAACAGCTTGTCTTCTATCTACTTTATAATAATCGAGATAAACTTAACAGAAATTGTTTTAATTACTTGCTTCCTTGTAAATAGAAGAGAAATAAAGGAATACACTAGGCTAAAACGATAAAAACTGGTTGCCATGTGGATGAAATCCGTTTACAAAGGAGTTTACAAATTTCCGTGTGAGAAAAATATTTTAAATCTGAAACAAATAAGGAATATCAAAAAATGGTCAACTCCACGAAAAAACATATGTGCTTTAACAAGATTTACATTTTTTATGTCGTACGTTTTTGTCTAACTCTTATGATTTACCAGTTACGCAAAATTTAGCAAAGTTCACCCAGAATAAAGAGGTCTTTGGAGACTATTCCCAAGGTATTCAAGATATACATTTTATTTGCCATATAAATGTCTTTAATATATGGCATTTTAAATCGTTAGAACCATTTTTGAGAAAATAAATTTTCGAAACTGTTTCTATGTAAAGGTGGTTTGGGGTGGGGGAGTTTTTTTCTTCAAAATCCTCTTGTCGCATCCTTAGAAAATACTGAACTTAAATACGAAGTTTAGTATATTACGGACTTTTCGTTTTTGAGTTATCGTGTTCACAGACCCACGGGCGTTTTTCTAAAAATGCCTTTTTGGATACAGGGGACCCTAAAACGTGTATTTCTGGTAAAATCTCGACAAAAAATTTTTGGTGGAATGCAATAACTTCTCTCTACTAATGTACATAGTACGCGTAAAGAAAGTAAAACCAAAAATTTGGATGAACACCAAACTTTGTATTCATTTTTACTTTCTCTACATTGTACATAGTACATGGTAAAGGTGTATTGCATTCCATCCAAAAATTCGATACGGAGATTTCATCGGAAATTCACTTTAAGGGTCCCATATATCTAAAAATAGCATTTTTAGAACAAGGTCCGTGTGCATGTGTGTGTCCGCGAATACGATGTTAGAAACGGCTACACAAAAAATGTAGTTCACGTTAAAGCACATTTATGTCATAGAAGTTAGTTTTTTTTTTGGTTGAATTGGCCATTTCTGAGATATTCCTTGTTATTTGTCTTAGATTTAAAATACTTAAACTTTTATCACACGGTCCTAGCCCTGTATAGAAACGTATTTCAATCTCATGGCAACAGCTTTTAAAAGATTTGACTATCATTTGAGCCTAGTGTATTCCCTTATTTCCCTTCTAAATTACAAGGAATCAAGTAATTAAGGCAATTTCTGCTAATGCTTATCTCGATAATCATAAAGTAGATTGAACAGTATGATTTTTACTTCCTCTACACGTACTATGTGCATAGTGTATAGAGAAGCTATTGCACTCCACCCAAAAATTCGATATCGAGATTTCACCGGAAATACACGTTTTAGGGTCCCCTGTATCCAAAAACATTTTAGGAAAAAAAATCCGTGTGTCCGTTGTCTGTGAACACGATAATTCAAAATGGAGAAGTCGGTAAAATCCAAACTTGATATTTAAGTTTAGTATTATCTTCCTTAGCGCGGTGGTAGCGCAGCTGCTTACCAAGCGAGAGACCTGGGTTCGATCCCCAGTACCGGCGTGGGGATTTTTCCCCCGCTGGGAGACCTGACCCGGGGTGCACTCAGCCTCGTAAGGTCCCTGGGGACCAATTGAGGAGCTACTTGATGGAGAAGTAGCGGCTCCAGGTCATGAGGACCGCATTAACCGGCCGGGAGGGACTCGAGGCGCTGACCACGTCTCACCCTCCAATACTGCACCCCATCCATGACGTCTGTAGTGGACCCAGATGGGGGACGCAGCGGCCGGGCGGGAGGCCAAGGTTCCCCGTGAGCTGTCGTGCCATGGAGTTATTATCTTCCAGGGATGCGACACGATTTCGTGAAAAATCCCCCTACCCAAAACTTCCCTTTACATGGATAAAACTTCAAAAATTTAGATCGTATTAAAGATATTTATATGGAAAATAGCCTCTAAAGAGATTCTGGATGAATTTTGCGTAACTGTTAATTCGTAATAGATAGAAAATTACTATATAAAAAGGTAGGTCACGTTAAAGCACACAACTTATGGCATATACCTGGTTTTTTTTTCGTGGAATTTACCATTTCTGAGATATTCCTTGTTATTTGTTTCAGATTCCAAATACTTAAACTTTTTTTCACACGGTAAGTTGTAAACTCCTGATCCTGCATAGCAACGGATTTCATCCACATGGTAACCAGCTTTTAAAATATTTGACTATCGTTTTAGTCTAGTGTATTCCCTTATTTCCCTCCTAAATTACGAGGAAGCAAGTAATTAAGACACTTTCTGGCAATGCTTATCTCGATTATATAAAGTAGAAGAAGAATATTATTTTTAATAATAATTTATTACTGCTATGTATAGAAAGTCATGCCAATGGAATACATACGATTTTTTCCCCTTAAATTAATGTGCTTGCATTTGTTACTTGCTTAACCTAACAACAGGCTATTTTTCGTCTGTTCCGAGCATATTTTAATCTTGTCTCATTTCCGGCCACCTGAATCCAATCGAGTGGAAAATCATACCGACAACATAAGGGGAAGTGGTTGCTACATAATTTAACTTCCTTCTCTTAATTGAAACTCGTCTAGACTGACAAGTTTTCGTAGTCGAAAATGGAGGCAATGAACTACGTCGGCTGAACAAGAGTGAAACCATAAATTCTTAAGGTTATGTATGACTGAAACTTCATTAAAAACCACAAAAAAATCGAATTCCATAGAATAATTTAAACGTTCCTGAATATAAAAAATCTTGTGTGTTCCATTCACATGACTTTCTCTACCTCTCTGCAACAAAGTATTGTTAAAAAGCTTTTGCTTCTATTTACTTCATACTAATTAAGAAAAGATTAGCAGAAATAGTTTTATTACTTGCTTCCTTGTAAATATAAACGAAATAAGGAAGTACCATAGGCTAAAGTGATGGTCAACAGGTACTATAGGTAGTTAATTTGAGAAGGATTTGGTATATTCCTGTAGAGGGAAAATTCCAAGTTCCTAATGAAGTTGACTGTTTCTAATGAACCAGGGAGCATCTGTGGCTTTTAGTAGGAATTTGTTCTGGGTGACTTGTAACCGATGAATGTTAGTCTTGGTAGTTGTGTTCCATACATTAGCAGCATACGAGAAAAGTGGACGTATTAATCGTTTATGTAGAAGAATACAGCATTCAACCAGCTTTGAGTGGCTGTTAATTAGAGGATACAGATGTTTAGTCTAGTGCTGGCGAGTATTACATTTTGTGTCAATTACTTGGCCAAGATACTTTCCTGAGTCAATGAAGAAGATAGTGGAAATGGATCGTGGAAGTGTCTTAGATATAATATTTCACATTTGGTTTTGTCGTGGTGTACTTAAGAGATAATTAAGATGGATCGTGAAAGTGTCTTAGAACATGTCACATTTGGTTTTGTCGTTGTGTACTTGAAAGAGATAATGAAGATGGGTCGTGAAAGTGTCTTAGAACATGTCACATTTGGTTTTGTCGTTGTTTACTTGAAAGAGATAATGAAGGTGGGTCGTGAAGGTGTCTTACAACATGTCACATTTGGTTTTGTCGTTGTGTACTTGAAAGAGATAATGAAGGTGGATCGTGGAGGTGTCTTAGAACATTTCACATTTGGTTTTGTCGTTGTGCACTTAAGAGACAATGAAGGTGGATCGTGGAGGTGTCTTAGAATGTTTATATTTGGTTTTGTCGTTGTGTACTTGAAAGAAATAATGAAGATGGATCGTGGAGGTGTCTTAGAACATTTCACATTTGGTTTTGTCGTTGTGCACTTAAGAGACAATGAAGGTGGATCGTGGAGGTGTCTTAGAATGTTTATATTTGGTTTTGTCGTTGTGCACTTGAAAGAGACAATGAAGATGGATCGTGGAGGTGTCTTAGAGGGAATGTTTAACACAATACGCCAAGTTATTAACCATTCAGTTAGAAGAGATTGGGATGATAGTAGTCGATTGGTGGTAGTATTTATATTACTGTGAGAACAGAAAATGACTATTATTTGCACACATAACGTGGGACATGTACGTGAGATCTTAGTTGAATATATTAAGGAAATTTGTATGTGAACTTTGGCGATTTCAATATGCGACTTTTAAAATATTTCTGGCGATATTTTGTGATGTGTATCTGGCAGTGAAAATATCAAAATTCGTGCAAGTATTGTTTCTGCCCGTAAACATGATATAGGCATGTATCTTTGTTTTCTTTCTGTGTTTCTCGTTCCTCCGCGCAGCTTTTGTTATTATAGAGCGCCTCCTGTAATTTGACGTCTCGGCCAATAATTAAAGACTGAAGGTGGGTTTACCTCTAAGCCAAGGGGTCAAAGATCAGTACAGATGCGGAAACATACAAGAGATAGGTAATTATACGAGGGCTTGCCTTGGTTGATGCCCAACTGCGCAAGGGGGTCAAGTGCAATGAAATGAACTTTTCTGTGTTACACTCACACGACCTTCTCTACCCACCACTGTTTAATTTGAAATAACTGTTGCACCATATTCTTGTGAAAGCTTATTACTTAGAAGGTAAAAAATATATTGTATTCCACCCAAAAATTCGATACCGAGATCCAGAGAAAATATGTTTTGAGGTCCCCAGAGTCCAAAAAAATTAGAAGAAGGTCTGTGTGTGGACAGCACAGCTCAAAAACGAAAAAACCGTTAAATACCAAACTTGATATTTATGTTAATATCTTTCAAGGATGCGACACGAACATGTTAGAACATTTTGTTTTTCTCAAAAAAGGCTATAAAGGTATTGATTAAAATAATAACTCCATGGCACGACAGCTCACGGGGAACCTTGGCCTACCGCCCGGCCGCTGCGTCCCCCATCTCGGTCTATTACAGACGTCATGGATGGGGTGCAGTATTGGAGGGTGAGACGTGGTCAGCGCCTCGAGCTCCTCCCGGCCGGTTAATGCGGTCCTCACGACCTGGAGCCGCTACTTCTCCATCAAGTAGCTCCTCAATTGGCCCCCCAGGGACCTCACGAGGCTGAGTGCACCCCGGTCCAGGTCTCCCAGCGGGGGAAAAATCCCCACGCCGGTACTGGGGATCGAACCCAGGTCTCCCGCTTGGTAGGCAGCTGCGCTACCACCGCGCTAAGGAGACGACCTATTGATTAAAATACCATATATTAAAATATTTACATGACAAATAAAATGCATATCTCGAATTTCCTAGGAATAGTCTCTGAAGTTCTCTTCATTCTGAATAACTCTTGCATAACTGGTAAACCGTAAGAGATAGACAAAACGTCACTACACAATGTAGATCTCGTAAAAACACACAATTTATGTCCCTTACAGTTTTGTTGTTAAGGTAACCGTTTCCGAGATATTTCATTTTGTTGGTTTCAATTTTAAAATACTTGCACTTTTCTCAGACAGGAAGTAGCCCGTATTTTCTTTGTTTTTTTCTGGCCAAGCAATGAAAATCGCTTGGCGACATTTTTTAAAACATTTGACTAACGCTTTAGCATAGTGTTTTCCTTTAGTTCCCTTCTTTTTATAAGAACTAAGTGATAAAACATTCTCCTTATGCTTATCTCGACTTTGTAAGACTTTGTAGAACAGCTAAAGAAAATCATGTGACAGTTTTTTTTTACTTTCTCTAGCCCAAATATACAATGTACATAGTAGAGGAAAAGGTATTCCACCCAAAAGTTTGATACCGAAATTTCACCGGAAATACACGTTTAATCCTCTGAATTCCTCCCAAAATACATTTTTAGAAAATAGTGCCAGTTTGAGTGTGTGAGAGAGGGAGAGAGAGAGAGACTCAAAAACGAAAAGTCTGTTAAATACCAACCTTCGTATTTAAGTTCAATATCTTCCAAAGATGCCACACGAAGATTTTCAGGAAAATCCTCCCACCCCCAACTATCATTTCCATGGAACATTATTAAAATTTTTGATTTGTTTAAAATAGTTCTAACGCTTTTGATTAAAATACCATATGCTGAATATACGTATCTTATGATAAACGAATTGTATATCTTGAATTTTCTGGGAATAACCGTTTTGCTCGTTTACGATTCCAAGTTGCATATATTTGACTACTAGTGAATGAGACTTTTCAAATGTACTATTGCATTTTAAATTTTATTATATGTATACAGGATGATTCAAAATACTTTTGCAAAGTTTGGGGATGGACTCCTGACATCGAAACAAGAAAATAGGTTAATATAAACAAATGATCTAAAACTATTGCTTTTGGCGTTATCGATTTATTAATGAAAGTCACCATAAACAGCTTTATGCACTCATTTATAGAAGGGTTTGATCCATTTTACCCTGCGGAGTTGGCCTTGTGTTGCCATGGTTACTTGTTAATATTTGTCATTTATCAGAATAAGTACTGTCTACAGGGACTTCATTCAGAACACTCTCCCAGACTTTTAGAAAATGTGTCTCTGTAAATAAGGAGAAACGTGTGGTTTATGCATGATGCTCTAGCATTGTTTGATATGCACTGGCTGGTATCTAGCGTGACAAATGGATAGGTAGAGGGGGACCAATTCCATGGTCTGCACGTTCCCCTGACCTCTACCTTTGGATTTGTATCTTTTGGGGGCACCTGAACCATTGGTTTGTGCAGCAGACAACCCGGATGAAGAAACTCTTAATACACGTGTCATGGAAGCCTGTAAAATCATGTCGCCTTCCGTGGTGTAATGGTTACCATGCTAACTTCATATACCCGGTGGAGGACGATGGATTTTTTCGGGCGTAAAAATCCTTAGCA
This sequence comes from Hymenopus coronatus, assembly GCA_030762935.1. NCBI lineage: Eukaryota > Metazoa > Arthropoda > Insecta > Mantodea > Hymenopodidae > Hymenopus > Hymenopus coronatus. The sequence continues at coordinate 60,450,187 of CM060899.1, forward strand.
TAGCTTCCTTCAGAAGGGAAGTAAAGCCGTTGGCCCCGTGTCGTAGATTTACGGCACGTAAAAGAACGTCAAACCTGATAGAGAGGCCTCTGAGCAAAATTAAGCGGTCTTTCACGCGTAGTATAGAATGGGACGCTGAGAACCACAGCAGTTAAAGTGTGTCCTTAAATAAAATTCCTTTTTTTTTTTTGCGAAATCATACGACACCGACTGGGGAGTATTTAACGTTCCATGTTTGGACGAGTGCATCGTGTCTAGACGCAAAAGGAAGGCAGTTGGATTATTTTCTATACGTGATGTTTGTGTGTGGAAGACCTAACAAGTTGACAATCTCAAAAATAGAATAATGTGTCACTTTAAAATGTTTTGATTAACAGTATTTTGAAACTCAATACATTGAGGACGAAGGGTTTTGGGATATGTGTTTATATGAACATGTTTTCTTGTTTTGACTTAAGGAACCTGCCCACAAACTTTGTAAAAGTATTTTTGAATCATCCTGACCGTTCGAGTTGGTGTATGTATGCAGTGTTCTAACTGCTCGTGTTTTCCTAATTGTACTGTACAGAAGGGAGAACAGGCTGTTACGCGTACAGATGGCGCTCTCCTATACAGACCTCAGTCGCCTTGGTTGGGTTATACGTACAAATAGATTAACAGTAAATATAGTTATAATTTTAATTGTTTTCTCACAGAAACTGTGTGTAGGACAGGAGTTGGATAGGTAGTCATACCGGCATGTTGCCATGGTAGCTCAGTGGAAGAGCAACCGGCTAGATTTCGAAAGATCCGTGGTTCAAATCCCGACTATGGCATTGAATTTTTCAGTATGTCTCTACCTATTCAATAAATATAGTTAACTTGGCATCATTTCGGAACACTATTTAAAACCACGTGATGGAGTGGGTGGTCACCGGGTATGGAACTCGGGACCTCCCGAATGTGAGACTCATAAGTTACGCGGAGTCATCATAGAGGGTATACTAAGGTCGGCTGATAAGTCCCGGACCTCCCAATGAAAACAGCATTAAAAATGTTTGTTTTTTATTTTGCTTTATTTCTCAACATAATCTTCAGAAAGACTAATAAGTTTCCATATTGGTGTTCTAATTTAATTAAACCATCTCTTGGTGCGATTTATCAAGGTCCTCAAAATAGCTGTTTTCCCGTTGCTGTGAAATCTTCGTCCTCCAAGAAATGTTTTGAGATTTGGGAACAGGTGGTAGTCACTGGGTGCTAGATCTGGCGAATAGGGTGGATGTTCAAGCAATTCCAACTTTAATTCGCACATTTTCCCATTACAATGACTGAACGATGGGCCGGAGCTTTGTCGTGATGAAACACGATTTTTTTTATTGCCAAATGAGGTCTTTTTCTTTTCACCTCATCACTCAGACGTTGCAGTAAGCTTGCGTAGTAGTCACCAGTGATACTTTTTCCCTTTTCCAAGTAACCAATAAAAATAATTCCCTGTGCATCCCAGAAAACATTCGCCATAACCTTGTTAGCTGACAAAATTGACTTTACCTTTTTTGGAGTTGGTTCACCTGGCGCAATCCACAATTTTGACTGTGATTTATTTTCTGGAGTGTAGTGATGTATTAAAGTTTCATCCATGGTAATAAGCTATATCAAAACTTCTTTGGGGTTTTTACGGTGGAGCTCTACATTCTTAACAGAAATTTTTTCTTTGCAACTTTTGATCAGGTGTCAACAAAGCCGGCACCCTTCTTGTACAGACCCTGTGAAAGCTCATAACATTACTTAAAATATTACCTGCACTTTTTTTTATATGTTTACAGCTTCTGCTATCTCAAACAACTTTAATCTGTGGTCTTCCAGTACTAAATAATGAATTTTTTCAATGATCTCTGGAGTTGTCACTTCTACAGGGAGTCCACAGCGAGGCTCATCACTAGTGTACGTACGTCCCATTTTAAACTCTGTAACCCACCTTTTAATCATTGAATATAAAGGGGCAGAGTCTTTCAATGTACTGTCCATTTCCCCCTTGACTTCTTTAGGGTTAAGCCTTTCAAATGGAAGTATTTAATCATTTAATCATTTCTTCATTTTCGTGAACACTCTAAAGATGTCTTGTTTAAAATGCTGTCATTCGAAAACTAAACAAGCTATTAACCTGTAACTATGGATACAAGCTAGTCTAGAGTTAAAACTATACGATGCTACCGTCTAACTGGCCTAGTGGTTCCATATCTGTGAGGCCCGGGACTTATCAACCGACCCTCGTAAAATGGCCGAAAGCTTGAATTTTATTTGATACGGCTGAAAACCCGCGAAGAGTTAATTAAGTTTGAATGATTTTAAGATTGACAGTCGTATTTGTGAGACACAATTGTGCAGTGGCCTTTATGTCCGTGCCGGAAGTGGTCCGTGTCCTATACCCGGAAACGTTCAGCTCCGCTGAAAGTGGGCAACGAAAGCCAAACCCAAGTGGCCACATAAAGAGTTGCTCGAGAACAGCATGCATGTGCTGTAGCCCTACTCTATATACGTCACGGTTTGAAGATTCTGTGCCTTCCTCTTTTGTCGTATGTTATTCACCGGATAATGTTATATAAAAATCTGATGTATTCCATTCACATTACTTTCTCTACATCTCTGCAACAAATTATTGTTAAAAAGCTAATGCTTCTATTTACTTCATACCAATCGAGAAAAACTTAGCAGAAATAGTCTTATTACTTGCTTCCTTGTAAGTAGAAGCGAAATAAGGGAGTACCATAGGTTAAAGTGTTAGTCAAAAGCTGGTTGCTATGTGACTGAAGTTCCTTTGTTTGTATGGACAGGAGTTGACAAATTCCTGTATGAGAAAAGTATAAGTTTTCAAAGCTGAAACCAATAACAAGTAATATTTCAAAAACAATCAACTCCACGAAAAAAAAAACAGTTTTTGACATAAATTAATTGTTTTATGTACTCTACGTTTTTTGTGTAGTAAGTTTTTGTCCATCTCTTTACAGTTCAGCAGTTATGCAAAATTTGGTAAAATTCATCCAGAATAAAGTAGTCTTTAGGGGCTATTCCCAGAAACTTCAATATATACATTTTATTTTTCAGGTAAATATCTTTAGTATACGATATTTTAATCAAAATCTAGAGCCATTTTTTAGAAAATCAAAATTTTCGGAAAATGTTCCATGTAAAGTGTAGTTGGGAGTGGGGGGATTTTCTTGAAAATCTTAGTGATCTTGGAAGACACCAAACTTAAATACCAAGTTTGTTATTTAACAGGTTTTTCGTTTTTGAGCTATGCTGTCCACACACAAACACACACACACACGTACCTTTTTCCAGAAATGCTTATTTTGGTTTCAGGGGGCCCAAAACAGGAATTTCCGGTGAAATCTCGGAATCGAATTTTTGGGTAGAATACAATACCTTCTCTAAACACCAAGTACATAGTACGTATAGAGAAAGTAAAAAGCTGTGTTCCATTCACATGACCTTCTCTGCATCGCTGTAACAAATTATTGTTAAAAAGCTTATTCTTCTATCTACTTCATGCTAACGGATATAAACATTAGCAGAAACGGTTTTATTACTTGTTGCCTTGTAATAGATGGGAAATAAGGAAATCCATTAGCGATAGACAAATGTTTTAAAAGCTGGTTGTCATGTAACTGAAATTCCCGTTTGAAAAAGTTTAAAATTGAAACCATAACAACGAATATCTTGGAAACGTCCAACTCTACAAAAAAAAAAAACTATATGACATAAATTGCGTGTTTTAACGAGATTACATTTCTGTGTAGTAAGTTTTGTCTACCTCTTAAGTTATACAAAATACTGCAAAAGTCAAACAAAATAAAGAGTTCTCCAGAGATAATTCTCAGAAAATTCAAAATGTACATATTATTTGTGATGTGATTACCTTTTATATACGGTATTTTAATCAAAATCGTTAGAGCCATTTTTGAAAAAGAAAAACAAAATTCTTGGAAGTATTCGTGTTGCATCCTTTAAAAATACTGTTTTGAAGATTCAAGTTTGGATCTAACTGACTTTTTGTTTTCGAGCTATGTTGTCTACACACACTGACTTTTTTCTAATTTTTTTCGGATTTATGGGACCTCAAAACATATTTCCTTGAAATATCGGTATTGAATTTTTGGGTGAAATACAATACGTTCTCTATCTACTATGTACATTGCTCATATTGGCAGAAATTAAAATGGATATGACCTAAATTGTATGTTTTGACGAAATCTACATTTTTATGTAGTAAGGTTTTATCTATCATTTACAGTTTATCAGTTATGCCAAATTCATTCAGAGTGAAGAGGTTTCCAGGGACTATTCCTAGAAAATTGAAGATGAGTCATGTAAATATCATTAATACACGGTATTTTAATCAAAATTGTCAGCCATTTTTGAGGAAAATAAAATGTGCAAAAGTAGTTTGGGGTGTGGTATTTTCCTCCAAATCTTTGTGTCTCATCCTTGGAGGATAGTAAACTAAATGCCAAATTTTGTTTTTAATGGTCTTTTCGTTTTTGAGCTATGGTGTTCACACACACACACACACACGCACACGCACACGCACACGCACACTTTTCTAATTTCACTAAAAACACTTTTCTGGATTCAGGGACCCCAAAAAATATGTTTCTTGCGAAATTACGGCATTGAATATTTGGTGGAATACAATACTTTCTCTACCAACTATATGCACAGTATACGCATAGAGAAAAGAAAAGTATAGAAACATTTGCAACAGTATATTAGTACGCTTTTATTTTATTAGTTTAATTAATAATTTACACAGGTTTAACATAAGAAATGTATCTGTTTTAATAGCCAAGACTTAGCAGATAGCAGAACACAAAACCTTAGGGTGAGAAGTTGCCATTGTTTTCGCCAAGGTTACTTTCTTTGTTAATACCGCACCATAAAGGCCTTTGTAATGGCAAGATTTTAGCGCATTAGAGACATAAGTAACAGGGTATTTTTCAGAGAAAGGTCTCTTCCCTAAAAGTTAACAGCTCGGGACTTTTCCATTATAAAGACCGGTCACGTGAGTCTAATACAAAGAACTTATAAAATTAATCACGTGACAACGTTATTTTCGCTCTTCTTTTAAACCAATCAGGAATGAGCTTCAAGATTAGATATTTTAGGTATAAAAGCGATGCACTTACAAGAAATTGGCTTCTTTTACTTTCTCTACACGTACTATGTACATAGTGTATAGAGAAGGTATTGTAATGCACCCAAAAATTCGATTCCGAGATTTTACCGGTAATATGTTTTGATACCATCCGAATCAAAAAAAAAAAAAAACACATTTTTAGAAAAATGTCCATGTGTGTCTGTCTGTGTGTATGTGTGTGAGTGTGTGTCTGTGTGCAGCGTAGTTCAAAAACGAAAAGTCCGTTGAATACAAAACTTGGTATTTAAGATTGGTATCTTCCAAGGATGCGACACGAAGATTTTCAAGAAAATCCGCCACCCCCAACTACCCTTTACATGGAACTTTTTTCGAAAATGATTATTTTCTAAAAAATGGCTAACGATTTTGATCAAAATATCGTATATTAAAGATATTTACCTGACAAACAAAATGTATATCTTGAATTTTCTGGGAATAGCCCCTGAAGACTACTTTAGTCTGAATGAATTTTACAGCATTTTCCATAACTGCTGAATCGTAAGAGATGAACAAAATCTTACCACACAAAATATGTAGAGCTGACTAAAACACACAATTTATGTTATATACATTTTTTTCATGGAGTTGTTCATTTTTGAGTTATTCCTTGATTTAGGTTTCACCTTTAAAAGAGCTTACTTTTCTAATACAGGAATTTGTCAACTGCTGTCAATACAAACAAAGGAACTTCAGTCACAGGGCAAACAGCGTTTGACTTTCACTTTCAGGTATGGTACTCCTTTATTTCGCTTTTACTTACAAGGAAGCAAGTAATAAGTCTATTTCTGCTAATTTTTTCTTGATTAGATGGAAGCAAGTAATAAGACTATTTCTGCTAATTTTTTCTTGATTAGATGAAGCAAATAGAATAATTTGTTGCAGAGACGTAGAGAAAGTCATCTGAGTGTAATACATAAGATTTTTTCTTCTTGACTTGTGTTGTCAGCTTGTTTGGTGATTATATTTGTTATGCTGTAAGCGGTAGGCTGTAGGTTGTATGTACGTTTCAGTGTTAGTGCACGTGGATGTGATATTATTACGAGAAACACAGCAGTTATCGCATAAGTTGATATGTCGGTAATGGGGAAGTACGCGGTAATTATCGCTGACCATAAATAACGTGAACTTAGTAAACAGGAGAAAATAGCACTAGTTATCAACATAGATTTATACGGCTTCAAGAACTATTATGTTGGGAGTCGCTCTTAGGGTTAGTGCCTCACCAAGGTGAATAAAGGCATTAATTCAGTGGCATCTTAAAGAGAAGTACTTCTGTTTGTATGTCTACTCCGTGTCACATACCCCAGTCATTCTTTCTCCCCTTAGTGAGAGTCAAATTTGTGTCCTACATGGATGAGCATAGCCGGCGCACCAGAGAACTACAGAGGTATGTACACGCTTGTGTAAAAAATCTGATGTGTTCCATTCACATGACTTTCTCTATATCTCTGTAACAAATTAATGTTAATAAGCTTATTCTTTTATTTATTTCATGCTAATCGAGAAAAATTAGCAGAAATAGTCTTATGTCTTGCTTTATTGCAATTAGAAGCGAAATAAGGGAGTACCATAGGTTAAAGTAAAAGACAAAAGCTGGTTGTTATGTGACTGATGTTCCTTTGTTTGTATGGACACGAGTTGGCAAATTACTGTATGAGAAAAGTATAAGTTTTTCAAAGCTGAAACAAAAAACAAGGAATATCTTAAAAACGATCGACTCCACGAAAAAAAATGTATATAACATAAATTGTGTATTTTAACGTGCTCTACATTTTTTGTGTGTTAAGTTTTTGTCCATCTCTTAGGTTTAGTAGTTATGCAAAATTCATCCAGAATAAATTAGACTTCAGAGGCTATTCACAGAAAATTCAATATATACATTTTATTTTTCAGGTAAATATCAAAATCGGTAGCCATTTTTTTGAAAATCAAAATTTTCGGAAAATGTTCCCATGTAAAGGATAGTTGGGGTTGGGGGGATTTCCTTGCAAATATTCGTGTCGCATCCTTGGAAGATAACAAACCTAAATACCAAGTTTGGTTTTTGAGGACATTTTTCTAAAATGTTTTTATTCAGGGAGTCTCAAAACATGTATTATCAGTGAAATCTCGGTATCGAATTTTTGGGTGCAATACGATAGCTTCTCTGTTCACCATGTACATAATAGGTGTAGAGAACGGAGGCGGAAAGGAAAGTGCATAATTTATTTAATGACATCAACGAAAGACTTAGACTTAAACATATTCAGCCTACTAGAGGACTAATCTATTACATCACCGGACATGGACCTTACAAAACATATTGGAAAAAGATTAGCAAAACCTTAAATGATAATTGTGCTATTTGTAAGAAACAAGATACACCCGAACACGTCCTGTTTGAATGACCGCGACATGGTGAACAAATAACTCAATTACGAACTGAACTGGGCACAAAATAGCGGGCATATTAAGAAATGAAGACTTATATATCCATCTAGAGAAGTTAGCGAATATAATTAGTAAAATTTCCTGGGAAGAGAATTGAACAAGTGGAAATACCAACCCGTGCACTAGCCAGAGACGAATTGAGAAGATCCGACAGAATTCGAAATTAGTAAACTTAAACTTATAACTGACACTCTGATAAAAAGTTAAACACAGAAACACTATTGCAACTTAAATAACTATGAACCCAAGGGAGAAAGTTCATAGGAAGAAGAGGAAGAATAAATAATGCAAACTAATTCTAAATGGAGACTGGAGACTAATGGAAGATGAAGGAGAGCCGAGCATAGTAGAAGGAGGCGAAGAAGAAGGAGCCGGTGTAGACCAGAGTGATAGGAGGGATGCAGAGGGCGTATGAGAGCAGGAATGGTGGATTATGGGCTTCTGGCGGTGGACAGTACGATGTAAGGGGAGATGACGTTGAGGAGGTGGTGTTAGTGAAGTGCTAAATAGTGTTAAAAAGTTAAATACAGTGAGTTTAGTGTAATGATGATGTAAAAGATTAGGTATACTTAGTAACAGATATTAGCCAAAGGAAGTAAAAGACAATTTACTGTAGTTTACTACAATGTAAAAAAAAGTATTGTATAATATAATTATTTAGTTGCGCTGGTTACCAGTGCATATTCTGCTGGATACCAGTAGTATAGGATTAGTTTTTCATTTATCTTAATAATCTAGAGCATAGTTTTATGGGTAAACAGCTGGTTACCAGTTATTTGTGTTACTGGATTCCAGTAATTAATAATAGATGATTTAGTTTTAGTGAAAGTTATTTTATGGTTGGAATTTATTTTATTTCAGTTTATATTAATTTGTTTTGTTTTAAATTAAATTTTGAGTTATTAGTATATAAGTATTATCTGTAAAATAATGATGTATAACAATAATATAAAAGTGGGAAATAAATTACAAAGTTTGCAATATACGTCCTGGTATAGGGAACAAGATGCCAGGATGTATTATAGATTTTATTTGATTTTATTTTATTTTAGTACGTGTAGAGAAAGTAAACAATGCTTCACAGTTTATGGTCAAATTTAAGAGATGCATTTATTTGTCGCAAGATTTTTACTTATTTTCATAAGATACGTTTTCCTAAACTATGGAAGATAAATTGTATGCATATAAATGAAGCCTCTGTCTCACGTGTTAAACTGGAATAAGGCCGATCACCCCGAGGCTATCACGAAACGTCGTCTCTCTCCTGCATTCCACAATAATTTGCTACTTTTACCTTACACGCCACGCTATCGATGTGTATTATCCAATCCATTCAGTTTACTCTGTTGCACTTTAGTCAGAAACGCCCTCTAAAGTGACATTGCTGTCATCAGAGGAAACAAATGCAACCCGGAAAACGCAACTGAATATCCGCCCTATGTGAAAGCTAAACAAGTCTAGAAGTATCCATGTCTATTACATGCATGTAAAAGAAAATATGTAATACATTAAAGAAACTAATGTAATAATTCATTCTTTAACAGAAATAGTTGTGTATTACACAAGGTGATTCAAAAAGTCGGTAAAATACCAAACTTGGTGTTTAAGTTAAGTATCTTCCGGGAATGCGACACGAAGATTTGGAGAAAAATTCCCCCACTCCAAACTACCCTTTACATGGAACTTTTTTCGAAAATTTTGATTTTCTAAAAAATGGTTATAACGATTTTGATTAAAATATCGTATATTAAAGATATTTACCTGAAAAATAAAATGTATATTTTGAATTTTCTGGCAATAACCTCTGAAGACTACTTTATTCTGAGTGAATTTTACGGAATTTTGCATAAGTGCTAAACCGTAAGAGAGAAACAAAATCTTGCCACACAAAAAATGTAGAGCACATTAAAACACACAATTTATATTGTATGCATTTTTTTCTTGGAGTTGATTTTTTTGAGATATTCCTTGTTTTTGGTTTAAGCTATAAAAACTTATATTTTTCTCATACAGGACTTTGTGAACTCGTGACCATACAAACAGTCACATAGCAAACAGCTTTTGAGTATTACTTTAACCTATGGTGCTCCCTTATTTCGCTTCTACTTACAAGGAAGCAAGAAATAAGACTATTTATGCTAATTTTTCTCGATTAGCAGGAAGTAAATATAAGCTTAAGCTTTTTAAAAATAATTTATTGCAGAGATATAGAGAAAGTCATGTGAATGGAACACATCAGATTTTTCACTTACAGTACAGGCCCTTGGACTTGCTAGCTTCTGGTAATTTACGCAACTTGTATAATATGTAACAGTAATATGTACATGTCTAAATAAATTACAAAGTAAATTAAAAGCGTGACTTCAGATGGATAAATATACACACACATGCTCATTTGGAATGTTATACCCGAATATTCCATGTAATTTGGTGCGGACCAAATTACACGACACAACACAAGTTTATGAGTATCACATTTCTTATAATTCTAAACTGAATTAATGGAATAAATCTACATTATATTCACTTTAATATATTGAATGTTCCGTCGTTTTAGTTTGGTTTCCAAAGAAAGATCTTAGTTGGAAGAAAACACGATACCAAAAGCGGAACAAAATTACAGCGTAATCGTTCTCAACAAAAATCACAATTTCTCTCCAAGGTTATTGACAATAGAATGCGGGAACGCTTACAACAAATGCTGCTCAAGATACCCTTATTGTTGGTGCCCCCAACGGCACCAGTTTTCTTAAACTGACTAGTCCAAAATACACGCTGGTCCAAATTATACAGTATTCATCTATTATGCACTTTATCTCTAATTGCATGAAACGTGTAGGTAGTTGAGTGCACCAGTAGGAACGTAACTCAATTTATATACGTTTTCTTTCAATTGGACCCGCAGGATGTTGAGAAGAACGTGAGAACTGGAAGTCATACCCTTTGGCATCGTCGGATGCCCATAACGGGTTTCTTGCACGTTTAGACCTGTCTGGTGCCCCACTAATGTTGTTGATTATAATAGTCTGTGAGACATACATAGTCTCATAAAAGAACAACGCGCTTTTTACATCCTGCTTCAAAAGTTACTTCACTATATCATATTACAATAGATCCCGCCCGGGGGTCCCGGATAAGAGATAAACAGAAACTTATTATACAAACATATAGATCGCATCAAAACACACTAGTTATGTCCTTTGCGTTTTTGTTTTGGAGGTAACCGTTTCCGAGATATTCCTTGTTATTGGTTTCAATTGTAAAATACTTAAATTTCTCTCAGGCAATGTCCGTGACTCCGTTGTTCTTTTGTTCTACTCCTGCCCAAGCAAAGAAGCGATTTAGTGACAATCGCATAACGATAGCTTTTAAAACATTTGACTATCGCTATAGCGTAGCAATTCCTTTAGTTACCTTCTACTTATAAATAACCAAGTAATAAGAACATTCGGCTAACGCTTATTTCGATTAGCATTGTGTAGAAAGATGAATAATCTTTTGTAAGAAGTAGAGCAGCTAGAGAAAGAAATTTAAGTGTAACACATCAGAGTTTTTCACAATTTGGTCAAATTTCACAGGTACATAACCTCAATTAACAGAACAATCAATGTGCTAGTAAACCAGGCAATCAGATAAAAGTGCAAATTGCACCATAACATTATGTGAGAACAAAAGCAATGACTGCATCCTGCGTTTCAAAACAAACCTTAACTTATAGCAATAAAGTTCAAGCATACAAATTAATTGTTCTAGGTTAATAGGTCAAACATGCATCTACCCACGCACATGTTCAATGAATTATAAAAGTGCATGAGAAAAGTCACATTGCAATTTAGCAATTTAGATGACCCTGTTGATTGCAGTTGCTTTAAAAATTAAATTACTTCTTTCATTTACAAATCTGAAGTGTGTCTTTCATATGAGATTCTCTACCTGTTCTACAATCAAACAATCCTTACAGAAGATTAATCTTTTAACCACAGCTTGCTAAATGAGATAAGCATTAGCAAATTTCCCTATTGCTTACTTTCTTGTAAGTAGAAGCGAAATAAAGGGACTGCCTTAAGCTAAAACGTTAGTCTAACCCATTACATGTTGGTCTATGTGAAACAATTGAAACTCATGGCCAGGAGTAAAATAAAAGAGAAATGAAACGAATGAAGGCTTTTTGTTTGAAAAACATTTAAGTATTTTAAAATTGTTAGTAATAAGGAGTGTCGGGGTAACGTGTCTGCCTCACATTCAAAAGGTCGTGAGTTCGAATCTCGCTTAGGGTTAGTAACCTGATAATGTTTTTTTTTCGGAGGTTTCCCTAATTCTAAGAAGACATATATCAAGTAGCTAAAGGACATGTACAACTGAAAGTTTGAAATTCCAAACTAATATCTATCTTTTTACTTTCTCTACACGTACTAAAAATAAAATAAAATATGTAATACAACATCCTGGCATCTTGTTCCCTATACCAGGACGTATATTGCAAACTTTATAATTTATTTTCCACTTTTAAATTATTCTTATACATCATTATTTTACAGATACTACTTATATACTAATAACTCAAAATTTAATTTAAAACAAAAACAAATTAATATAAACTGAAATAAAATAAATTCCAACCATTAAACAACTTTCACTAACACTAAATCATCTATTATTAATTACTGGAATCCAGTAACACAAACAACTGATAACCAGCTATTTACCCATAAAACTATGCTCTAGATTATTAAGATAAATGAAAACCTAATCCTATACTACTGGTATCCAGCAGAATATGCACTGGTAACCAGCGCAACTAAATAATTATATTATACAATAATTTCTTTACATTGTAGTAAACTATAGTAAATTGTCTTCTACTTCCTTTGGTTAATATCTGTTACTAATTATACCTAATCTTTTACATCATTACACTAAACTCACTATATTTAACGTTTTAACACTATTTAGCACTTCACTAACACTTCCTCAACATCATCTCCCCTTGCCTCGTACTGTCCACCGCCAGAAGCCCATAATCCACCATTCCTGCTCTCACACGCCCTCTGCGTCCCTCTTATCACTCTGGTCAACACCGGCTCCTTCTTCGCCTCCTTCTACTATGCTCGGCTCTCCATCTTCCATTAGTCTCCAGTCTCCATTTAGAATTAAATTGCATTATTTATTCTTCCTTTTCTTCCTATGAACTTTTATTTATTTTATTTCTCTACACGTACTATGTACATAGTGTATAGAGAAGGTATTATATTGCATCCAAAAATTCGATACCAAGCTTTCACCGGAAATAGACGTTTTATGGTCCCCTGTATCCAAAAAAGAAATCCTTTAGGAAAATGTCCGTGAGTGTGTGTGTCTATGAGCTCAAAAACGAAAACTCGGTAAAATACCAAACTTGGTATTTAAGTTGAGTATCTCCCAAAGATATTGATATTTAAGTTCATTATCTTCCAAGGATGCTATACGAGTATTTTCAACAAATTCTCTCACCCTTTACTACCCTTTACATGGAAACATTTTCGAAAATTTTGATTTTCTCAAAAATGAATAACGATTTTGAATAAAATAGCGTATATTAAAGATATTTAGATGGCAAAAAAATGTATATCTTGAATTTTCTGGCTATAGCCTCTGAAGGCATCTTTATACTGGATGAATTTTTGTGGAATTTTCATAACTGGTAAACCGTAGGAGAGAGAGAAAAACTTACGGAACAAAGCACACAATTTGCGTTTTTGTTGTGGAGGTAACCGTTTTTGAGCTATTCCTTATTATTGGTTTTCAATTGTAAATCACTTAGATTTTATTCAGACAGGAAGTGTCTTTTCTTTTTTTTTTTTTTTTTTTCCCCTGTTCTACTCCTGGCCAAGCAAAGACGCGATTTGTAATGACAATCGCATAACGACAGCTTTTGAAATATTTAACTATCGCTTTAGCATAGCGCATTCCCTTAGTTCCCTTCTACTTATAAGGAACTAATTAATAAGAACATTCTGTTATAGTTTATCTCAATTAGCATGGTATAGAAAGAAGAATCATATTTTGTAAGAAGCATGTACAGCAGCAAGAGAAAGTCATGTGAGTGTAACACATCAGATTTTTACTTTCCCTAGCCCAGTGTGTACAATGTACATAGTAGATAGAAAATGTATAGTATTCCACCCAAAAACTCTATTACGAGATTTCACCGGAAATACAAGTTTGGTATATTCCAAGGATGCGACAGGAAGATCTTCAAGTAAATCCTCCCACCCTAACTACCTTTTACGTGGAAACATTTTCGAAATTTTTGTTTTTCTTTAAAATGGCTCTAATGATTTTGATTAAAATGCCACATATTAAAATCATTTTTTTCGCAAATAAAATGTATATCTTGAATTTTCTGGGAATATCTGTTGAAGACCTGTTTATTCTGGATGAATTTTGCTGAATTTTGCATAACTAGTAAACCGTGAGAGATAGACAAAAACTTAAACCACAAAAAATGTAGATCTCGTTAAAATACACAATTTATGTCCATTTTTTTTTCGTGAAGTTCACCATTTTTTTTTTTTATTCCTTGCTGTTAGTTTCAATTGTGAAGTACTTATACTTTTCTTAGACAGAAAGTGTCCGTTTTTCTTTTGTTATACTCCTGGCCATGCATAGAAGTGATTTGCAATGACAATCGCATAACGACAGGTTTTAAAACATTTGACTATCACTTTAGCATAGTGCATTCCTTTAGTTCTCTTCTACTTATAAGGAACTAAGTGATAAGAACATTCTGCTAAAGTTTATCTCGGTTAGCATTGTGTAGAAAGAAGAATAATCTTTTGTAACAGTTTGTTTGTAGAGTAGCTAGAGAAAGTCATGCGAGTGTAACACATCAGATTTTTAATCAAGTGTTTAATTGCTGTAAAATGCTACATCCACGTGCTCAGTGATTTTATTACGGTCAGCATCTTTAATGTTACAGTGCAAAAAGCGGAACTCATGCTTCGTAAGCTGTTTTGCATCCATTCCCATGTCTTTGCGGTTTCTCAACGTAATTAACAAACCGAGTGAAAGTTCGCAGCAGAAGTTTAAACGATCCAGCAATTAAAATAACTTGTGTTTTTTTCTGGTTTAATGTTTCAGCTTCACAGAAAGCATGTTTCATCTATGATAACCTCAATCTTATTCCAACTACATTTCATTTTCTATTTCCTGCATCGTAGACATTGTTGCAAATACACAAATCATTATCATGGGTTCCACATTATAAAACTCTGATGTGTTCCATTAACATGACTTACTCTATATTTCTGTAAAAAATTATTGTTAGAAAGCTTAAGCTTCTATCTACTCCATGCTAATCGAGAAAAACATTTTCAGAAGCGGTCTTATTATTTAGTTCCTTGTAAAGTAGAAGGGGAATAAGGAAACACGCTGGACTAAAATGACAGTCAAATGTTTTAAAAACTGGTTGTCATGTGGTTGAAATCCGTTTCTAAGCAGGCTCAAGTTTTTAAGTATTTTAAATCTGAAACAAATAACAAAGAATATCCCAAAAACTGTCAACTCAACGAAACAAAAATGATCTGACATAAATTGTGTGTTTTAACGAATTCTACATATTTTGTGTAGTAAATTTTTGTTTATTCTTACAGTTTACCAGTTACGCAATATTCAGCAAAATTCATGCAGAATAAAGAGGTTTTTAGAGGCTATTCCCAGGAAATTCAAGATATACGTTTTATTTGACATGTTAACATCCTCAATAAACGGCATTTTAATCAAAATAATTAGAACCATTTTTGAGAAAATAAAAATTTTCGAAATTGTTCTATGTAAAGAGTAGTTTGGGTTTCGTTGGTTTGAAAGTGCTGCGCTCCTTGCCACCACGTCTTTAGTTCGGGGAAAAGGTGAAAATCGCTGGGTGCCAGGTCAGCACTGTATGGCGGATGATCGAAAACGTCCCATTGAAATTGTTCAAGGAGCCGATGGGTGTTCAAGGAGCAGCAGTGTGTGGACGAGCGTTGTCATGGATCAACAGAATTCCTGAAGTCAGTATTCCTTTTCGTTTGTTTTGAATGGCTCTCCGCAACCGTCGTAAAGTACGAAGATCTTCAAAACAACGTCAATGTTCATTTGAAATCATTGGCGGATACATTTTTTGAAGCGGGTATTGCAAAACTTGTGCACAGATACGATAAATGTCTTAATCTTTACGATGATTATGTTGAAAAGTAACCATAATTGTACAAAACTTTTAGTAATAAAATAATTGTTTTCTATGAACTTGTCTTTTATTTATAGACTATCGGAGGTTGAAGAAAAAAACGGCCATCGTAGATAGAAGAATAAGGTTTTTAACAATAATTTGTTCCAGAGATGTAGAAAAAGTCTAAAGATTCCAAAAGGTGTGTTTTCGGTGAAATCTCAGTATCGAATTTTTGGGTGAAATGCAGTACTTTTTATACCTGATTTGTATATTGAACATACTGCTAGAGAAATTAAAATGATTTTTAGAGACTTCAATAGCCGATCTCCCCATAAATATAAACCCGTGAGTTAAGTGAGATACAGGGATAACTGTTAGCGGTTCATGACGTGAGGTTTGTTTCCGCCCGCCATGCACACAGAGAGAGATTCCTTCCGGTTCCCAGCGCAAACAATCTGTCGCTGAGTGGGTCAAGTGTTTCGGTGGATGGGAAAGCGTCCCTATTACGATCTTCCATAATTCCTTGTATATCTGGCGTTCTGTAGGCGACAGATTCTAGTTCACTTTTAGATTTGACTCTGCAACCAACATGGCTACCCATGTACAAGCAGACAAAACGAACGGAAGACTGTATTTCGCACTGGAAAGCAGAACCGATTTTCAGAAAGTCCATTTTTACTTTCTCTACACGTACTATGTACAGAGAAGGTATTGCACTCCACCAAAAATTTCGATTTCACCGGAAATATATGTTTTAGGGTCCCCTGTATCCAAAAAAAAAAAGTATTTTCAGAAAAAGGTCCATGTGTGTGTATGTCCGTGTGTCTGTGAACACGATAACTCAAAAACGAAAAGTCGGTAAAATATCAAACTTGGCATTTAAGTTTAGTATCCTACAGGGATACGACACGAAGATTTTGAGATCCCTAACTACCCTTTATCTGGAACTTTTTTTCGAAAATGTTGATTTTCGCAAAAATGGCTATAATGATTTTGATTAAAATATCATATATTAAAGATATTCCTGACAAACAAAATGTATATCTTGAATTTTCTGGGAATAGCCTCTGAAGACTACTTTACTCTGGATCAATTTTATGGAATTTTGCATAACTGCTAAACTGTAAGAGATGGACAAAAACTTACCACACAAAAAATGTTGAGCACATTAAAACACTCAATTTATGTTGTATACATTTTTTCGTGGAGTTGATCGTTTTTAGATATCCTTTGTTTTTGTTTTCAGCTTTGAAAAACTTACACTTTTCTCAAACGGGAATTTGGCAACTCCTGTCCATACAATGGAGCTTCAGTCACATAGCAACCAGCTTTTGGCTTTCACTTTAACCTATGGTACTCCCTTACTTCGCTTCTATTTACAAGGAAGCAAGTAATAAGTCCATTTCTACTAGTTTTTCTTGATTAGTGTGAAGTAAATAGAAGCATAAGCTTTTTAACAATAATTTGTTGCAGAGATGTAGAGAAAGTCATGTGAATGGAATACATCAGATTTTTAGGTCACCAAAAGCCTGCAACTGACCATAGTTTATCGCTCTAATAGTGAACATAAAATCTTTCAGGTTTTGCCTCGAGAAAAGAAGAAAGACTTCAAAGTAAGAAATAACTCTAAATCACTAAATAGCTGGAAATAAAGACAGTCACCGGGTCTTAATATGACTCAGTATTTACTGATAGTTTATATTACAAATTCTAAGAATTACTTTAGAAAGTCACCACGAACAAATTTACAGAAAAGTCTGGATGCAATCGTAGGCACATGACCTGATCATCCATCCCATACTAGCCAGTGCCTCATTAATCATTCTTTTCACGTTAGCAAAGATGTTGCCATTGACCTCTTTAATATCATCTAACCTTATGTTGCACTTATCACCTCCCTCCAAATCGTGTCACTGATTTACGGCATGTAAAAAGTCTGATGTGTTCCGTTCACTCACTTTCTCTACATCTCTATAATAAATTATTGTTAAAAAAGCTTATGCTTCTATTTACTTCATTCTATTATTTATTTATTAGGAGTCTTCAATCCTTGGATTGGTTTGCAGCAACTCTCCATTCAGATCTTCTCTCTGCTTTCCGTTTGAGTTCTTCATATTTACTGCATTTCATATCTTCCATAATTTGTTTTATATATTGTGATCTTGCTCTTCCTTTGCCACTTCTTCCTTCTGTCATACCTTCTATTATAATATTCAGTGTGCTCTGATGTCTTAATAAATGACCTATTAATTTTGTTCTTCTTCTTTTAATTTGGTTCCAAATTCGTTTTTCCGCTTCTGCTCTTTTATATACTTCTTCATTTTTAACTTTGTCACTCCATTTAATTTTTAGCATTTTCCTATAGCACCATGTTTCAAATGCTTCTATTCTCTTTCTTTCTGCTTTTAAAATTGTCCAAGTTTCACAACCATATAACATAATACTCCATACATATGTTTGTAATAAATTCTTCCTGGTTTCAAGGCTAATATTGTTTGCAGTAAATAGCTGGTACTTTTTATTAAAATCAAGTTTTGCGTGTTGTATTCTACTGGTTATTTCTGTTTTGCTCCTTCCATCAGCTGTTATTTTGCTTCCTAGATATTGAAATATTTCGGTTGCTTCTAATAGTTGTCCATTTAGTTTAATTTTTGTGCTACTATTCCCTTTCTTCCTGCAAGTCATAATTTTTGTTTTTGACTTATTAATGTTTAAGTTGTAGTTGTTCCTTAATGTATTTTCTAATTTGTTTATGAATGTTTCTAAATCTTTCTTGTTCTCCATTAATATTGCAATATCATCTGCAAAGCGGAGCATATTGATTTTTATCCCCTGTATCTTTATTCCAGTGTTTATTTCTTCCGTGATTTCATTTAGTGCACTCTGTATGCATGCATTGAACAGTATTGGGGATAGTGCACATCCTTGTCTCACTCCTTTTCTTATATGGACTTCATTCTAATCGAGAAAAAATTAGCAGAAATAGTCTTATTACTTGCTTCCATGTAAGTAGAAGGGAAATAAGGGAGTACCATAGGTTAAAGTGATAGTCAAAAGCTGGTTTCTATGTGACTGAAATTCCTTTGTTTGTATGGACACGAGTTGACAAATTCCTGTATGAGAAAAGTATGTTTTTTAAAGCTGAAACCAATAACAAGGAATATCTCAAAAATGTGTGTTTTAACGTGTTCTACGTCTTTTTGTGTGGTAAGTTTTTGTCCATCTCTTACGGTTTAGCAGTTATTCAAAATTCCGTAAAATTCATCCAGAATAAAGTAGTCTTCAGAGACTATTCCCAGAAAATTCAAGATATACATGTTATTTGTCAGGTAAATATCTTTAATCTAAGATATTTTAATCAACATCGTTATAGTCATTTTTGAGAAAAGAAAATTCTAGAATTTTTTTTCCATGTAAAGGGTAGTTTGAGGTGGGAGGATTTTTTTCAAAATCTTCGTGTCGCATCTCTGGAAGGTACTAAACTTAAATATCAAGTTTGGTATTTTACGGTCTTTTCGTTTTTTAATTATGCTGTTCACAGACACGCACATAAACACATTAGAACTTTCTAAAAATGCTTGTTATATACACAGGGACCTCAAAACATGTATTTACTGTGAACTCGTCCTTCGTGGTCTAGGTCTTGGGTTGAAACCCGGTAGAGGACGATGGATTTTTTTCTTAGTATGGATTCCTTCGGAAGGAAAATAGGCCGTTGGTTCCGTCTCGTAGATTTACGGCACGCAAAAGAACCTCAAGTTTGAGGAAAAGGTCTCTGAGAAAATTAAGCGGTCTTACACGTCTGATACAGAATAGAACGTTGAGAACCGCAGCAGTTTAAGAGCGTCCATTAACAGAACTCTTTTTATCTCCGGTGAAATCTGGACATCGAATTTTTGGGTGGAATACAATACCTTCACTACCTACTATGCACATAGTATGTGTAGAGAGAGTAAAATAAGATGATTTCTGTTTGTTTATTTTATATAATTTAAAGTTCTTTAATCTGGTTGGTCGTATGGAATGATGTTTGAAATCGGTGAAATGATGCTTAAATGAGCCCGGAGTCCACGGAGCAGTTATTTATTATTTAATTGTTAAAATACTTTTTTTCGTAGTCAGCTTTTCCTTCTGGTATGTAGGACTGACACCGCACTAGAACTTACAAGCGGGTGCCTAGGGGTCAGAGGCCTTTCGGAGAGCCAACGACAGAAACCAAAGAATGGAGTATTTGGAACGAGTGGTCATCCATAGCGTGAGAAAGTGGATGATATGAAATGAAAACGAAATGCATGATAGGAATGATGATAGATCAATTGGTAGAATGAATGCCGGGGAAACTGGAAGACACGAAAACGCACCCAGACACAGTTTCGTCCACCACAAATCCCACTGTGGGCCTAGGTGGAGGCGAGCGATCTAACCATTGAGCCACGGCGCCGCCAAGTATTCTTAATTTTAAAACAGACTTTGTTTTTAAAATGTTTAGTTACTTCGTCTTCACAGGGTAAGGAAACCTCTAAAAAACCTTACCGGGTAACTCAATTGAATTCGAACTCGCGACTTCTTGAATAAGAGACAGACACGCAACCCCACAATACTGAGGCGGGTAAGAGATCTTTGAGTGCACATTCTGCTTGTGCGAGTAGTTCCACTCATTGCAGACCTCGTCATTGCTATCAAGGTATTTATTGTCACGTGGCACCGTGTTTTCAATGCAGATGTTATACTCTTCCACCGCTAAAGATATGAGCCAAGATGTCACTGTCACTTTGACGTTTTAATCGGTTGGGAAATATTTTCCGTCCACATGTCATGTACGGTGTCCAAAGTGAAATATTGGGTTTTCTGAATTATTTTATCAACATTTGCTTGGAGTTCCTTCATAACCATTGATAAACTTCCACTCTGGGCTTTATCGTATACACTGGTTCTTCCTGATTACTCATAAATTATGCACCATTTTCTCACTGAAGATTCGTTCATTGCATCAACACCATACACTTGCGTTATTTGCCTATAAAAGTCGATTGGCGGAACATTTTGTGCATTCATAAAACGAACAAGTTCTTTAGTGGTAGAAAAGTATAACATCAGCATTAAAAAGTGTTTTCACGCGACACTAAATGTCTGGACAGAATGAGGATTATGTTGAGAAATAGAGTAAGGTACTGTAGCTTTGTAAAAAAAGTTTTGTGTTGATGTGTTTCGTTATTGTTTAGTTATGCCAAATCGTCTGTCACTTTCTGGATGGATCTAGTAGATAAACTTTGTCGAATACTCCCAGTACAACGTAGAAATCCATTCTGCTTCTGTTTCAGTTTTGGAAGCTCACAAGATTTTTATGTAGCCCAGAAGTGGAGTCAATAAAATGTTGTGTGACACCGAATGGAAGGCACGAGTAACTTCAACCTTTAGCAGTTCACTATAAAGCAATGCTTTATAAAAATATGTGGCCGTGACCGATGAACTTGCACTCCTAACACACTTCATTGTCTTCCTTCATAGATTTGGAGGTCAGCAGCACCACGATTTGCGATGGAAACAAAAT
Source organism: Hymenopus coronatus (assembly GCA_030762935.1). NCBI lineage: Eukaryota > Metazoa > Arthropoda > Insecta > Mantodea > Hymenopodidae > Hymenopus > Hymenopus coronatus. The sequence goes on from CM060899.1 coordinate 60,471,526, forward strand.
ACCTGAGCAATACATTACATAGGTACATCCAGCTTTCAGTTGCAATCTTCCGGCACGAAACATCGACCTTCTTTCGGAGTGTATCCATGAGGATTTACACTCTTGTTATTCAATGGAAGCATTCTTATACGAGGATGGTAACGAACTTTATTTACAAAGTTACAGAACCTTACTCTACTTCTCAACGGAATTGCTATTACTATCAAGGTATTTACTGTCACGTGGTATCGTTGTTTCAATGCCTATGTTATACTCTTCCACCACTAAATATCAGAGCCAAGATGTTGAGGTTTTCATCGGTTGCGAAATCTTTTCCACCCAAAACGTCATGAATGGTGACCAAAGTGAAATGCCAGTTTTCTGAATTCTTTCATCGACATTTGCTTGCAATTCCTTCATAAACGATTGATGAATTTCCACTCTGGGCTTTATCGTATACATGGTTCTTCCTGATTACTCGTAAATTATGCACCATTTTCTCACTGAAAATTCATTCATTGCATTACCACAATACACTTGCATTATTTGCCTATAAAATTCGATTGGCCGAAACTTCTGTTTCAGTTTTGGAAGCTCACAAGATTTTTGCGTAGCCCAGAAGTGGAGTCAATAAAATGTTAGCTGTGTGACACCGAATGGAAGGCACGAGTAACTTCAACAGCGCCCAAGATGCCTTTGCAGTTCTCTTTGTGCTTTATAAAAATATGTGGCCCTTCTTTCGGAGTGTATCCAAGAGGCCAGCATACGCCCAATGCTTTACACTCTTGTTATTTAATGGAAACATTTTTGTACGAGGGTGGTCCAGAAAGTAACGTACTTTATTTACAAAGTTACAGTACCTTACTCTACTTCTCAACGGAATTGCTATTACTATCAAGGTATTTACTGTCACGTGGTATCGTTGTTTCAATGCCTATGTTATACTCTTCCACCACTAAATATCAGAGCCAAGATGTTGAGGTCTTCATCGGTTGCGAAATCTTTTCCACCCAAAAAGTCATGTATGGTGACCAAAGAGGAAACCCGGTTTTTCTGAATTCTTTCATCAACGTTTACTTGCAATTCCTCCATAATGATTGATGAGCTTCCACTATGGTATTTGTGGGTACACTGGTTCTTCCTGATTACTCATAAATTATGCGCCATTCCTCACTGAAGAGCCTTCATTGCATTATCATTATACACTTGCGTTATTTGCTTATAAAATTCGATTGATCGAACATTTTGTGCATTCATAAAAACGAATAAGTTCTTTGGCGGGAGAAAAGTATAGCATCTGCATTAAAAAATGGTATTAAGAGACAAAATGGAGGTTACGTTGAGAACTAGAGCAAGGTCCTGTAACTTTGTAACGAAAGTTTTGTGTTGATATCTTTCGTTATTTAATTATGCCAAAACGTTCGTTATTTTCTGGATGACCCTCGGACATAATCACCAGGGGCGTAGCGTCAATAGATGTGGGTGATCTGTAGGATGTTAATGAACTACACCGAAATAATTTGCGAGATTGTGCAAGTGACTGAAATAAGTAATTTGAGATGGCGATGCATGGTCCCCGGATAAACATAACACAGCTACATAGCGTTAAACGTGTGGGTATCAGGTGCTGATAAGTCGGTGTTAAAGCAAAACAGGTTGAAAACATTTCTTAAAACTGCTGCCCGAGTATAGAAATATCGATTTTAGCAGCTCGTTACTAGCGTTCTCAAGATTTAATGTTGCAAAAATCTGTAAAATCTCGAACTAATCACTTGACAGTACGACACTGAGCATTCATTAATTACGTTTTTGTGTTATGTAGCCTACTCTGGATGCGTTTTTTCAACTACTCGAGTGCCTTAATGCGAAACGCGGGAAGCTGCTATCACAAAGGCCATGAGTTCGATTCCTGTCATAGAGTAAATGCTCTTTATTATTATTATTATTATTATTATTATTATTATTATTATTATTATTATTATTATTATTATTATTTTCATTCCGGACGAAGTACCACGATACGTGGCGTACTGGCACTGCAGAAACTTAAAGCCGTTATTTCGAAATGTCAATAAACAGGACATAAGTCTCCTATCTCAAATTACTTATTTAAGTAATCTACATATTCTGAGAAAATATTTCGGTATGGTTCATTAACACCTGTATATGATTATAAACCCTAGAAAGTTTACCTTAGTTCACAATTTTCTACTGTATTGACTGTTGACATAATTCTTGTTGAGAAATAAGTTTTAAACAACAGTTCTTCCATTTAATTCTGCATCATGGCAGTCATGGGAAATATAAGGTAGATGTATTTTTACTTTCTTTACATAGCATACAAATAAAGAAGATATTTCACTCTAACCAAAAATTCGACTCATACAAATACACACAGACCTTTTTCTAAAAATTCTTTTTCTTACATTCGGGCTCTCAAAACATATATCTCATTTCGAATCTCGTCAAAACACACAATTTATGTCATTCACATTTTTGTTCCGAAGTTAACCGTTTCCGAAATATTCCTTGTTATTGATTTTAATTTTAAAATAATTTTCTCATACAGAAAGTCATACGTGGTACTTTTATTTTACTCCGGGTCATGCTAAAAAAGCGAATGACAAACGCATAACGTCAGGTTTTAAAACATTTGACTACCACTTTAGTTACTGTATTTCATTTGTTCCCGTCGACTTGCAAGGAACTAAACAATAAAATCATTTATGCTAACGTTTATCTCGATTACCATAGAGTAGAAAGAAGAATAGTATTTTGTAAGAAGCTTGTTTGTAGAACAGATAGAGAAACTCGTGTGAATGATACAAATTATATTTTAGCACTTTTAGCAAAACAAACTAAAGTAAATCCTCTCATTTTGTTTCAGACTTCAATTACTCTGTGCTAAGCTCTAGGATTCGCAAGAGAAATACTTAATTTCCCTTTACGACATATGTAAAACGGGTGTTTTAACGCACCGTTGTTTTCTAACGTTTTAAGATAGCGTCTTTGTGAAGTTTCGCGAAGCTAACCTGACTGGGAAGTATTTGCGCTTCCTCCTACTGCTTCAGGAAATGACGTACCGCGGAAGTTGTTTTACTATCGAAAACTAAGTCTTTGTTCGTTCGTGACCTTGAACTCTTGTGCGAGTTTATCAGTAAAACCTTAGCGGTCTGCATTTCTTACTGGTGAATCATTTCTATTTTTCGAAAATTATAACACCTTAATTTATTTGTTTTATATAACCTTCAAATTTATGTTAAATTTATAGAACTTTTTCCAACTTTTCTTCATCAAATTATTATAAGTAATGTAACAGAGCTCCAACTTTTATCGATACATCGAATTTATCTAGAGAAAAGTGTTAGCTCGAGTTGTATTTGATAACATATTTCGTTAATAAAATAACAATGGACACGAATAATATTCCTAAAATCCCAATTGGCTAAAACTATGAATCCTGGGACTTCAAGTACATTGTAAGTCACCACTGTGGTTGTCATCTCAAAATAATTTAAGATCACCTTGTGGTTTACCAAGAAACATGCGAGTCAGTTGAGGAATTTAATGCTATACCGGCATATTGCCGTTGTAGCTCAGTGGTAGAGCAACCGGCTAGAGACCGATAGATCCGATCTTCAAATCCCAGCTATGGCACTGAATTTTTCAGTATGACTCTAGCTATCCAACTCCTGAACTATACCGGCTTGTGTGAAAAAAGAATTAAATCAATGTCTTGATGTATATTTGCACCGAAATCACTGCAACTTGATGTCCATATCATAAATCATGGCCTCGTTGCTTACAGAATTTGTTGAACTGGTTCCACACACTCTCTCTGTTATTTTTATTACTCTGCGGCTTTGAGTTTTCAATTAATATGTCTATTTCAGCGTTAGACCTTTCCCCAAAACGTTTTGGAACTTCCGCCTATATGCACGGGAATATCACTGTACACTGATACTATTATTATGAGACGAACATTAGCTCAAAGAGTAAACAAATGCACGTGGGTGTGATAAATTTAGAAAAACAATTGCACGTGGGTGATAAAAAAATATTAAAATGCAGAGATAATGAGTTGCGATTGGTTGGAATTTTACGCACCAATGTACTGGATTGGCCACTTCATACGATCACGTGTCATGAACGAAACAGTCCTTACTAAAACCTATCTTCTGTCGAATTATACTAATCGAAATAAATATTTGCAAATATCGTTTTAATTAATACGAATTTCTCTGTAGATACAAGGGAATAAGGGCAAAAAATGCACTAGGACAAAGTTTTAGGCAAACCTTTTAAGAGCAGGATGCTTAGTGAGGGATTTGAAATTCCGTTTTCTTCACATGACTAGAAAAAATGTGTGTTCCATTTCATCACTTTCTCTAGCTGACCGGAGACGCACTTTTCTTACAAAAAATTATTATTTTATTTACATCATGCTAATCGAGATAAACATTAGCAGAATTGGCCATTTTATTTGCTTCTTTGTAAGTAGAAGGGAAGTAAGGAAATGCACTAAGGGAAAGCGATTGTCAAATCTTTTAAAAGCCGGTGGCTATGTGAAGAAACTGAAATTCGATGCTCTTTACTTCCCAGGAGTCAAACAAAACAGAAACGAAAAGAAATGTGTATTCCTGTTTGAGGAACGTTTAACAAAATTAAATTGAAACCAATAACACGGAATGTCTTAAATGGTTCGCTCAAAAAAAAAAAAAAAAGTATATGATATAAATTGTGTGTTTTAACGAGTATACGTTTTTTGTGTACTAAAGATTTTCTGTCCCTTTCGGTTTACCAGTTATGCAAAAGCCATTTAAAACGAAGAGGTTTTTAGAGGTTATTACCAGAAAATTCAATATATTACTACATTTTATAAAATATCTTTAATATATGGTAGTTTAATCAAAATCGTTAGTCATTTTTGAGAAAATCAACATTTCTGAATATTTTGCCATTAAAAAGGTAGTTTGCTGTGAAATGGGCGGTTCTAAAAAATAGTGTCGCATTTAACCGAATTTTCTTTTTTTGAGTCATTCTGTTTAGGGACACAACAGACCTTTTTCAAAAAATCTGATGTGTTACACTCACACGACTTTCTCTAGCTGCTCTACAAACAAAAGTCTTACAACAGATAAGTCTTCTTTCAACACCATGCTAATCGAGATAAACATTAGCAGAATTTTGTTACTTAGTTCCTTAAAAGCAGACTGGAACTAAGGGAACGTGATAGTCAAATGTTTTAAAAGCTGTCGTTATGCGATTGTCATTGCAAATCACCTCTTTGCTTGGCCAGGTGTAGAACAAAAGAAAAACGAACACTCCCGTCTGTGAAAAGTATAAGTACTTCACAGCTGAAACTAATGACAAGGAATACCTCTGAAACGGTAAGTTCCACGAAAATAATGTATATGACATACTTTGTGTATTTTAATGAGATCTACATTTTTTGTATAGTAAGTATTTTTCTATCTCTTACGGTTTACTAGTTATTCTAAATTAAGCAAACTTCATCCAGAATAAACAGGTCTTTAGAAGCTATTCCCAGAAAATTCAAGATATACATTTTATTTTTGAAGTAAATATCTTTAATATACGATATTTTAATCAAAATCCTTACAGCCATTTTTTATAAAATAAAAATTTTCGAAAAAAAAGTTCCATGTAAAGGGTAGTAGGGAGTGGGGGGATTTTCTTGAAAATATTCGTGTCACATCCTTGCAAGATACCAAACTTAAATACCAATTTTGGTATTTGACGGTCTTTTCGTTTTGAGCTATGCTGTCCACACACACACACACACACACACACACACACACACACAGACACACACGGACCTGTTTCTGAAAATGCTTTTTTTGGAATCAGGGGGTCCTAATGCAGTATTTCCGGTGAAATCTTGGCTTCGAATTTTTGGGTGGAATACAATACTCTTCTATCCTGTGTACATTTTACATGGGTAAAAATGGGTCCTCAAAACATTTCATTTCCGGTGAAATTTCCATACAGAATTTTTGAGTGGAATGCTTTTCGTAAGAGTAGTTAGAATACCCACTAATAAACGACAGGGGGTCGAGAAAGTCATATAAATATACAGAACCACTTTTGTTTTAGTAATTCCATTTATTCAAATAATGAATATGAATACTATGTGCCTGAAAAGGTTAGAATTTGAAATTTACAGAACCGTAAAATGTATGCCAGAAAGATGCCTTTTAGTTTCCTGGTTTTTAAAACATTAACAATAATTATATTTATTGTTCTTAGAGCCTGCTAATTATGCCACAGGAAATTATTTTTTCATTGTTTTGATTACGCTGACAGCCAGCAGGAAAAGAGATGGAAGTTGTTGAAGGCTGATCCCCGAGGACGGTGTTTTATCATTTCTAACGAACTCTACAGCTTCCGTTTTCCTGAATGCTAATACCCGCATCATATAATGTAATTCCGCCCTCTTCTTTTAAACGGTAGCCATGGTAACACCTCCACTCACCTGCTTTTGTTTCCTGTCACGTTTCATTTTCTTAAAGACCACTCAGAAGCACTATATACTGGTAGTTGGCTTGCGACATTGCAGATTCTAGTTCAGTTTTAGATTTGGCTCTGCCATTGGTCAATTGACCAAAATGGCTCCCCATGCACAAGACTGTGCATTTCGCAGTGGAAAGCAGAACCGATTTTGGGAAATTCCATTTTTACTTTCTTTATACGTACTATGTACAATGTATAGAGAAGGTATAACATTCCACCCAAAAATTTGATACCGAGATTTCACCGGAAATATATGTTTTGAGACCCCCTGATTTAAAAAAAAAAGCATTTTTAGAAAAATCTGATGTGTTCAATTCACATGACTTTCTCTACATCTCTGCAATAAATTATTTTTTTATTCTATTTACTTCCTACTAATCGAGAAAAAAATAGCAGAAATAGTCTTATTACTTTGCTTCCTTGTAAGTAATAGCCGAAATAAGGGAGTACCATAGGTTAAAGTGATAGTCAAGTTGGTTGCTATTTGAATGAAGTTCCTTTGTTTGTATGGACACGAGTTCACAAAGTCCTGTATGAGTACAGTATAATTTTTTATAGCTGAAACCAACAAGGAATGTCTAAAAAAAAAAAAAAACAATGAAATCCACGAAAAAAATGTATATAACATAGAGTGTGTGTTTTAAAGTGCTCTACGTTTGTTGTGTGGTAAGTTTTTGTCCTTTTCTTACGGTTTAGCAGTTATGCAAAATTCTGTAAAATTGATCCAGAATAAAGTAGTCTTCAGAAGCTATTCCCAGAAAATTCAAAATATACATTTTATTTGTCAGGTAAATATCCTTAATATACGATATTTTAATCAAAATCGTTAGAGCCATTTTTTAGAAAATCAAAATTTTCGAAAAGGTTCTATGTAAAGGGTGGTTTGGGGTGGGGAATTTTTCTCAAAATCTTCGTGTTGCATCCCTGGAAGCTACTAAACTTAAATACCAAGTTTGGTGTTTTACCGACTTTTCGTTTATGAGTTATCGTGTTCACGGACACACACATAGCCCTTTTTTTTTTTTTTTGGTATAGGGGACCCTAAAACATATATTTCCGGTGAAATCTCGGTATCGAATATTTGGGTGGAGTGCAATACCTTCTCTATACACTATGTACATAGTACGTATAAAGTAAAATATCCGTATGTGTGTGTGTGTGTGTGTTTGTGCAGCATAGCTAAAAAATGAAAAGACCGTTAAATACCAAACTTGGTATTTAAGTTTGGTATCTTTCAAGGATGCGACAAGAAGATTTTCAAGAAAATCCTCCCACCCCAAATTACCTTTTACATGGAAAAATTTCGAAAATTTTTATTTTCTTAAAAATGGCTCTAACGATTTTAATTAAAATCTCGTATATTTAAGATATTTACTTGACAAATAAAATGTATATCTTGAATTTTCTGGGAATAACCTCTGAAGACTACTTTATTCTGGGCGAATTTAACGGATTTTTGCATGACTGCTAAACTGTAAGAGATGGACAAAAACTTACCACATAGAAAATGTAGAGCACATTAAAACACACAATTTATGCTATATACTTTTTTTTCGTGGAGTTTGATCGTTTATAAGATACTCCTTGTTTTTAGTTTCAACTTTGAAAAACGTATGCATACTTTTCTTATACAGGAATTTGTCAACTCCTGTCCATTACAAAGGAGCTTCAGTCACATAGCAACCAGCTTTGGACTATTACTTTAACCTATGGTATTCCCTCATTTCACTTTTACTTACAAATATGCAAATAATAAGACTATTTCTGCTAATTTTTTCTCGATTGACATGAAGTAAATAGAAGCTTTTTAACAATATTTTGTTGCAGAGATATTGAGAAAGTCATGTGAATGGAACACATCAGATTTTTACCTAACCTAGTGTAACGTAGCCTAACCTCGACGAAGTCTCGAAACCTGAGGTTCACCTGTCACGTGGCCATATTGTCTCCGTAACCAATAGGAAGGGCTCAGGAAAGAGCCTTAGTCTAAAACTGAACTACGATCTGCAATCTCTCAGCTGGCTTACTCGTGGTTGCCAGTTAGCTTTAAATTCGATGGCATGTGAAATGGAAATGGAGTTGTATTTATGAACGCTCTTTAACAGCTATGGATCTTAAAGTTCTCTTCTATTATAGATGTCAAAGCGTCCTTAATTTTGTTCAGAGATCTCTCTGTCAGTGACTAGTGACGTTAATTTACTCCCCTTACTCTTCTTTTATTAAGTTACTGTACAAGATTTAGACACATTCAAGAGGTTCAAAGTTCGAATCTCGGTTCGGGTGAGTTACCCGAATAAGGTTTCTTTCTGGGGTTTTCTTATCCTGAGAAGAATGTCTAGTAACTGTAGGCTCCATGAACCTCGACCTTATTTGAACATCATTTTACCGATTTGATTCGTAGTCTGATATTTACTATCTAAATAACTGATATATACAGGATGTTAATCAACCATACCGAAATATTTTTACAGAATATGTAGATTACTTAAATAGGTAATTTAAGATAAAAAATGTATGGCCTGTTTATTGAAATTTCGAAGTAACGGCTATAAGTTTCTGAAGTGCCAGTACGCCGCGTATCGCGGCACTTCGCCTGGAATGAAAAAAATAATAATAAAAACATTTACTCTGATAGGAATCGAACTCATGACCTTTGGGATAGCAGCTTCCCGCGTTACGCATTAAGCCACCAGAGCAGTTTAAAAACACCTCCAGAGTAGGCTACGTAACTCAAGAACGTGGTTAATGAATGCTCAGTGTCGCACTGTCAAGTGATTAGTTCGAGATTTTACAGATTTTTGCGACATTAAATCTTGAGAACGCTAGTAACGAGCTGCTAAAAATCGATATTTCTATACTCGGGCAGCAGTTTTAAAGACATTCTAAGCCATTTTTTCAACCTGCTTTGCTTTAACACCGACTTATCAGCACCTGATACCCACACGTTTAACGCTATGTAGTTGCGTTATGTTTATCCGGGGACCATGCATCGCCGATCTCAAATTACTTATTTCAGTCACGTGCACAATCTCGCAAATTATTTCGGTGTAGTTCATTAACATCCTGTAGGATAGGTAGAGTCAGACTGAAAAAATCAATGCCATAGCCGGGATTTGAACCACGGATCTCCCGTATATATCTCACGGATCTATCCAACTGCTGTCCTAAACACGACTTGTGTGAAAAAATATTTAAATCAAATGGTTTGCTCTTCAGATGAAGTTCCAATTATGAATCGCTCTACATCAATGTCGAAGCTGCTATCGTTATGAAGAAGGTTGCATGCACTCTCAAGCATTTTTGTCTGTCAAAGTGCTTCCAATTGATTGACTAATGGTTTTTACCTCTGCAGATAAAAAAAGAGAAAGTATGACATGTTTTTAATTAAATAAGAGATGATTAGACATTTAAGTAAGCCTGAAATTCTTACAAAAATAGCACAACATTTCAAAGGATGGTATTGAGGACAGACACTGGGAAAGGCATTTGTTTGGAATTGCAGTGTATTACATACTCTTTGTGTTTCACCCCAAGCGTGAAGATAATTGCAGTGTGTGTCTGCTTTCTTCGCATTCTTACAAAATCAGGTCATTGTAAGGAGCTCCAAGCAGAGGTTTCTGTCAAATAAAATAAAGGAAACCAGCAAAAAAACAAAAAAATCTGATGTACTACATTCACATAGCTTTTTATACATCTCTGCAACAAATAATTGTTAAAAAGCTTATGCTTATATTTACTTCATGCTTATCAAGAACATAATTAGCAGAAATAGTCTTATTACTTGCTTCCTTGTAAGTAGAAGCGAAATAAGGGAGTACCTTAGGTTAAAGTGATAGTAGTTTGGGAAAATACTGAACTTAAATACCAAGTTTGGTATTTTACCAACTTTTCGTTTTTTAGTTATCGTTCAGACGCACGGACACACACACACACACACACACACACACACACACATACACACGCGCACGGACCTTTTTCTGAAAATTCCTTTTTTGGCTACAGGGGACCCTAAAACATATATTTCCGGTGAAATTTTGGTATCGAACTTTAGGGTGGAGTGGAATGCCTTCTCTATACACTATGTACATAGTACCTGTAGAGAAAGTAAAAATTACATTCTTATCTGTCCCATAATAATGTTTGCTTGTTAGTCTTAAATTGTCTTGATTTCATTGTGCATAACATCATTCTGGCTTAACTGTACAGCAGAAAGAAATAACTGTAAGGACAAAGGAAACCCTTAAGCATTAGAAACAATTAGATATGGACCGGATCCAGAATGGCAAAGTAAAATTTAATGTCCTTTTGGATGTCTATAAGCGTTCGAGAACCGTTGGCTGGGCCGCGACAAATGAAGCAAAACATTATCGTTGCCGTTTTGTTTAACGGAATGTCAAATATCACTGTTTTTATAACGAGGAAGTGATTAAATTGTCAAAATACTAAAAGTATCATTATCATGCCTCAGTATTCCACTGCAAACAGCACTACCGTTCGGCTAGATTAGCTGTATTCAAAAAATATGTCGTTTCCTGTGGAATTTAGCAACACGCTCTGAATAATACCATCTCTCTCTCTCTCTCTCTCTCTCTCTCTCTCTCTCTCTCTCTCTCTCTCGCCCACCTAAAGTCACAGAAAATTATATATTCCACACTACTCCTTATGTAAAACAAAAGATATTTTAGAAACAAGTTCACAAAAATCTGATGTGTACCATTCACATGGCTTTCTCTATATCCCTGCAACAAATTATTCCTAAAAAGCTTACACTTCTATTTACTTTATGCTAATCAGAAAAAATTAGCAGAAATAGTCTTATTACTTGCATCCTAGTAAGTAGAAGCGAAATTACGGAGTACCATGGATTAAAGTGATAGTCAAAAGCTGGTTGCTATGTCAATGAAGTTCCTTTGTTTATATGGATCGAAGTTGACAAGTTCCTGTATGAGAAAAATGTCAGTTTTTCCTAGCAGAAACCAAAAATAAGGAATGTCTCAAAAACGATGAACTCCACGAAAAAAATGTATATAACATAAAGTGTGTGCTTTAACGTGCTCTACATTTTTGTGTAGTAAGTTTTTGTCCATCTCTTATGGTTTAGCAGTTATTCAAAATTTCGTAAAATTCATCCAGAATAAACTACTCTTCAGAGGCTATTCCCAGAAAATTCAAGATGTACATTTTATTTGTCAGGTAAATATCTTTAATATATGATATTTTAATCAAAATTGTTAGAGCCATTTTTAAGAAAATCAAAACTTTCGAAAAAAGTTCCATGTAAAGGGTAGTTTGGGGTGGGGGGAATTGTTCTCAAAATCTTCGTGACGCATCCCTGGAAGATACTAAACTAAAGTACCAAGTTTGGTGCTTTACCGACTTTTCGTTTTTGAGTTATCGTGTTCACGGACACACACACACACACACACACACACACACACACACACACACACACACACACACCTTTTTGTGAAAATGCTTTTTTTTGGATACAGGGGATCCTAAAACATATATTTCCGGCGAAATCTCGGTATCGACTTTTTGGGTGGAATACAATACTTCCCTATGTACATTGTACATACGGGGCTAGAGAAAGTAAAAATCTGATGTGTTCCACTCGCATGCTTTTCTCTACATTTCTGTTACAAATTATTGTTAAACAGCTAATTCTTTTATTTACCTCATGTTAACCGATATAAAATCGGCAGAAATTGTTTTATTACTTGCTTCCTTGTAAGCAGAAGGGAAATAAGGGAGTACACTAGGTTAAAGCGAGTCGAATCTTTTCAAAGCTGGTTGCAATGTGGTTGAAATTCTTAAACGAACCCCGTATGAGAAAAGGATTAACATTTTAAAGCTGAATCCAATAACAAGGAATATCTCAGAAAGTCTATATGACATAAATTGTGTGTTTTAACGAGATCTCCATTTTTTGTGCAGTATGTTTCTCTCTCTCTCTCTCTCATGGTTTACCAATTATGCAAAATTTAGCAAAATTCATCCACAATAAAGAGGTATTCAGAGCTTATTCCTGGAAAATACAAGAGATGCATTTTAATTGTTGTGTAACATCTTTAACATATTATAATCAAAATCGTTAGAGCCATTTTTGAGATAATCAAAATTTTCGAAAATGTTTCTTAGTAAAGGATAGGGTGGGAGCATCGTTTTGAAAATCTTTGTGTCGCATCCTTGGAAGATTCTGAACTTAAATACCAAATTTGGTATTTAACAGACTCTTAGTTTTTGAGCTATGCTGCACACATACGCCCGTGGGCGCTGACATTTTTCTAATTCTTTTTTTTTTTTGTCGAGTGAAATCTTGAATTCGATATGTTGGGTGGAATACAGTATCTTCTCTACATACCATGTACATTGCACATACGTGCTTTAGAAAGTAAAAGCGTTTTAAGTGGAAAATGAATAAATTAATTGCACCAGTGTTTAATATTATCGATAGTGTCTATTATCGCCTATTTGTATACCTATATAAGCTTTTTAAAGCCTATAATGCGAGTATCTATATTATTATTATATTTATTATTAAAAAAAATGAAATGGCCTGTTATTTATGGACGCTCTTTAACTGCTTTGGTTCTCAGCGTCCCATTCTATATTGGGCGTGAAAGATCGCTTAATTTTGCTCAGAGGCCTCTCTTATCAGGCTTGAGGTTCTTTTACGTGCCGTAAATCTACGACACGGGACCCACAGCTTTACTTCCCTTCCGAAGGAAGCCATGCTAAGGATTTTTACGCCCGAAAAAATCCATCGTCCTCCGCCGGGTTTGAACCCGCGACCTTGGGTATATGAAGTTAGCATGGTAACCATTACACCATGGAGGGCGACATATTTATTATTATTATTATTATTATTATTATTATTAAATGTTTTTAAAATCAGTGATAGACTTTCTGTATATTTATGTTATGTGATCGAGTGGTATAAGTAATTATCTACATGTTTTTTTAGCTTAACGTCTTTTAACCTGGTAGGTCATATCAGACGATGAATGAAATTGGTGAACTGAAGCTCACATGATCTCGGGGTCCATGGAGCTCAAAGTTACTAGACATTTGGCTTCTCCGGATAAGGGAAAACCCCGAAAAAACCTTATCCTGGTAACTAGCCCTAAGCGAGATTCGAACTCACGATCTGTTGAATATGAGGGAGTCACGCTACCACTACACTACCCAGGCGGGCTTACATGATTATTGTAATCAGAATGTTATATAACTTATTATATTGTAAATAATAGAGCATGTAAGAAACACATTGTTTATACAATTTAGTTGGGACCATTTTCAATATACAAAACAAACAAAATAGAAAGAGAAATATTTGTTTTTGTGGACTCAGTTTCCCATCAGAGTTCCCCGGGGAAAGTAATTAAGAGAGCATTGGTCTATTCTCTACTTGGGATGTAACGTTTATAAAAATCGGTTCAAGGCTTTATTACTTTCTCTACACATACTAAATACATGGTGTATAGGGACGGTATTTAATGCACCCAAAAATTCGGTACCGAGATTTCACCGGAAATACATGTTTTGAGTCCCCCTGAATAAAAAAAGCATTTTTGGAAAAACGTCCGTGTGTGTGTGTGTGTGTGTGGACAGTATAGCTCAAAAATGAAAAGACGGTTAAATACCAAACTTGGTATTAATGTTTGGTATCTTCCAAGGATGCGACACGAAGGTTTTGAAGAAAATCCCCCCATCCCAACTACCCTTTACATAGAACGTTTTTCTGAAATGTTGATTTCCTCAAAAAGGACTCTTAACGATTTTGATTAAAATACCATACATTAAATATATAAATCTGACAAATAAAATGTATATCTTGAATTTTTTGGGAATAATCTCTGAAGACTATTTTATTCTGAATGAATTTTACGGAATTTTGCATAACTGCTAAACCGTAAGAGATGGACAAAAGCTTACCACACAAAAAATGTAGAGTACGTTAAAACACACAATTTACGTTATATATATATTCTTTTGTGGAGTTGGTTGTTTTTTAGATATTCCTTGTTTTTAATTTCATCTTTGAAAAACACTTTTCTCGTATAGGAATTTGTCAACTCCTGTCCCTACAAACAATGGAACTTCAGTCACATAGCAACCACTTTTAACTATCATTTTAACCTATAGTACTCCCTTATTTCTCTTCTACTTGCATGGAAGCAAGTAATAATGATTATTTCTGCTAATTTTTTCATTAGCATGAAGTAAAAGGAAGCATAAAATTTTAACAATAATTTGTTGCTGAGATATAGGGAAAGTCATGGGAATTTAACACATCAGATTTTTTAAATTGATGTATCATTATTTATTTATTTTTAGGGAAAAATGAAAAGGTATGCACATGAATACAAACAAAAACATTTTAAATGCGATATTTGCCTAATAAGGCACTCCATTATACTAAGCTCGATTATTCGTCCAAAAGAAATAAAAAAGAAAAAAAAAAAAAATATATATATATATATATATATATATCTCGGTTGGTTTCATTACGTACAAGGATTATGGCTTTTTATCTACCATAGGCAGAAATCCGCCATGACAATTGTTTACATCAGACGGTTTGTTGCCGAGACTCGCGTAAACTTTCCAGAGCAAGTGTGAAATCGCTAAATCACTAAAACATAAAGCAGAATACGGAAGATGAACATAATGGAATGAAATAAAAAAATTAATTCCGGTACCGGGAATCGAACCCGAGCCTCCTGGGTGAGAGCCAGGTATCCTAGCCACTAGACCATACCGGAGCACAAAGCAGATGTTACAAATAATATATTAATAGTAGCTATAAGGAGAGGTTATGGGTTTCAATGTCGCGCACGTGTTCACATTAAACCTTTGATATTTTATTAATTAGTACGTTCATTAAAAGTTCACATCGATCGATGTAGAACTCCAATACCTACCCCACACCTATTTGCTGTTGTGAATCAATAATAGTTGTCAACAGTCAGGATAAAAAAATGCGGACTTTTGGGGGAAAAGATGATACCGGAATGTTAAATGTTAATAACATATATAATGCAATTTCAGAAGTATTTAGATACATAAAAAGCTGGTGTTTTCAATTCCCTGTAAAATTTTGTTCGTTTGTTACTTTGGTGCCACCATGAGCAACGTTCAGGGGTATCGAACATGGCGTACAGTTATGAATCATGCAGTGTAGATAATTAACATACCGAACATTATTTTTACTTTCTCCATACGCAGTATGTACATAGTGTATAGAGAAAGTATTGCACTCCACCAAAAATTCGATACCGAGATTTCACCGGAAATATATGTTTTAGGGTCCCCAATATCCAAAAAAAGCATTTTCACAAAAAGGTCCGTGTGTCTTTGAACACGATAACTCAAAAACGAAAAGTCGGTAAAATACCGAACTTGGTATTTAAGTTTAGTATCTTCCAGGGATGCGACACGAATATTTTGAGAAAAATCCCCCCACCCCCAACTACCCTTTACATGGAACTTTTTTCGAAAATTTTGATTTTCTTAAAAATGGCTCTAACGATTTGGATTAAAATTTCGGATATTAAACATATTTACCTAACAAATAATATGTATATCTTGAATTTTCTGGGAATAGCCTCTGAAGAGTAGTTTATTCTGGATGAATTTTACTAAATTTTGAATGACTGCTAAACCGTAAGAGATGGACAAAAACTTACTTCCCAAAAAATGTAGAGCACTTTAAAACACACAATTTATGTTATATACATTTTTTTCGTGGAGTTCGTCGTTTTTGTGAGATTCCTTATTTTTGGTTTCTGCTATGAAAAACGTATACTTTTCTCATACAGGAACTTGTCAACTCCTATCCATATAAACAAAGGAACTTCATTGACATAGCAACCAGCTTTTGGCTATCACTTTAACCTACGGTTGTCCCTTATTTCGCTTCTACTTACAACGAAGCGAGAAATAAGACTATTTCTGCTAATTTTTTTCTGATTAGCATAAAGTAAATAGAAGTATAAGCTTTTTAAGAATTATTTGTTGCAGGGATATGGAGAAAGTCATGTGAATGGTACACATCAGATTTTTACTTTCTCTAGCCCGCATGTGTAATGTACATAGTGGATAGAGAAGATATTTATAGAAAACAAAACCGGGCTTGTAGGCCGTGGTCCACTGGGCTTCTCCCTTCGTTCCCCAGACGTTTCGCCTGCGTCTGCGGCAGGCATCATCAGTGGCGTGTACATCTCCGTGGTCTCTCAGTAGCGACTACTGAGAGTGGACCACGGCCTACAAGCCCGGTTTTGTTTTCTATAAGTGATTCTAACACCGGCCGTGAAAGCCTTCGAACTTTAATAGAGAAGATATTGTTTCCACCCAAAAATGTAATACCTAGATTTCATCGGAAATAGATGTTTTAGGTCTCTCTGAATCAAAAAAAAAAAAAAAAAAAAAAAAAAACATTTTTGTAAAAGGTGCGCGCGTTTGTGTGTGTGTGTGTGCAATTTTTTTTTTGGGGGGGGGGAGGAAGGGCCTTTGTTTATTTTTACTTAAATCATCCCTCACTTACCAATCCAATTCATCCCTCACTTACCAATCAGATGGTTTAGGTTTAGTTTCTTATTGTTTAGTTATTTATTATCAGAATATAAAGTCTTATAATGCTTATTATTGTTCTACCAGTATATCCTAAAAGTGGTGTTAGAAGATGACCTGCAATTATGTTAGCGGCTAACTGAATTGCTTATGTACCAGGACGAATAATATTTCTGATTGTTTCAATACATACTGTGTACTCCGTGTGTGCGTGTGTGTGTGTGTGTGTGTGTGTGTTTTTTTTTTTTTTTTTTTTTTTTCTGTGGGCGGCATATCTCGTAAACGAAAAGTCAATATGCGACACGAAGATTTTGAGAAAATTCCCCCAACTACTCTTAAGATGGAAAATTTTTCGAAAATTTTAATTAATATATCGTATTTTAAAGATATTTCCATGACAAATAAAATGTATATCTTGAATTTTGTGGAAAAAGCCTCTGAAGACATCTTTATTCTGAATGAATTTTGCATAACTGGTAAACGTAAGAGATAGACAAAAAGTTACTTCCTAGAAGACGTAGATCTCTTTAAAACACACAATTTATGTCATATGCATAACCTGTTGGAGCTGACCGTTTTCAAGATGTTCCTTATTATAGATTTCAGTTCTAAACTTTTCTCATAAGATACTTGTCAACTGTTGGTCACGCAAAGAAACGGATTTCTATCCCAGAACAACCACATTTTAAAAGATATTACTGTCGATTTAGCCTCATATATTCCCTTATTACTTTCTCTACACGTACTATGTATATTGTGTATAGAGAAGGTATTGTACTGCACCCAAAAATTCGATACCGAGATTTCACTGGAAATACATGTTTTTGGTCCCCCTGAATCCAAAAAAAGCATTTATGGAAAAAAGGTGTGTGTGTGTGAGTGCACCATAGCTCAAAAACGAAAAGACCGTTAAATACCAAACTTCGTATTTTAGTTTGGTATCTTCCAAGGATACGACACGAAACTTTTCAAGAAAATCCCCCCCTCCCCAAACTACTCTTTACATGGAACTTTTTTTTCGAAAATTTTGATTTTCTCAAAAATGGCTCTAACGATTTTGATTAAAATATCGTATATTAAAGATATTTAGCTGGTAAATAAAATGTATATCTTGAATTTTCTGGGAATAGCCTCTGAAGACCAGATTATTCTGGATGAATTTTACGGAATTGTATATAACTGCTAAACCGTAAGAGATTGACAAAAACTTACCCCACAAAAAATGTAGAGCACGTTACAACACACAATTTATGTTACATACATTTTTCTTGTGGAGTTGATCGTTTTTGTGTTATTCCTGGTTTTTGATTTCACCTTTAAACAAGATACGTTTCTCACACAGGAATTTGTCAACTCCTGTCCATACAAATAAAGGAACTTCAGTCACATAGCAACCAGCTTTTGACTATCACTTTAACCTATGGTACTCCCTTATTTCGCTTCTACTTACAAGGAAGCAAGTAATAAGACTATTTCTGCTAATTTTTCAGAATTAGTATAAAGTAAATAGAAGCCAAAGCTTTTTAACAATAATTTGTTGCAGAGATGTAGAGAAAGTCATGGAAATGGAATAGATAGATTTTTTCTAATGTAATGCATTTTCTGTTTACAGGAATGGGAGAAGAAGAACATCAATAAAAGTGGCCATGTTGCGCCCCTGGTGGTTGAATGTGGTTCTCGTCGCCGTTTTACCGCTGGTCACCTCCTTGGCTGTTAGCCACCAAGACCTGGAGTCTCCGAATACGTGAGTTTATTCAAATTTGTTTACATGCCAAGGTGACTGTCTAATGTGTGACAAAAGCATTACGACAGGGTTCCGTTCATAACAAGATTCCCACTGGGATTATAATGGGGCAATCTTTTGTTTCAAGGTGGGAAACACTGCACTTACGTCATCCTCTGTGGAGAAACTCGACACAAAAGAGAAAATTGTGGGAATTATTGTTGCTAAACTGTTTAATTGTTTACAGGAGAGTAACATTAATATACACTGACAGTGAAGCTAAAAAAATAATGGGTCATCCAGGATGGAAGCTACCGTTAAACTTAAAATACCGTGTAAATGGTCGGTCATTCACATTGAATTTGTCGTTAATTCAGAAGCCTGTACTTTTTCTAGCACTAATGTCTTTAAGAGTATATGTTTAGTTATATAGGTGTTACAGAATTCAGTCAACAAACTTTCAAGGTTTATACGATTATAATAGAGCACATATAGTCTGCGATCACAGGCATGTAAAATGAAATGGAGTTTTATTTATGGACGCTCTTTAACTGCTGTGGGTCTCAGCGTCCCATTCATACTGGTCGTGAAAGTCCGTTTAATTTTGCTCAGAGGCCTCCTATCAGGCTTGAAGTTCTTTTATGTGCCGTAAATCTACGACACGGGATTAACTTACTTCCCTGCCGAAGGAAGCCATAACAAGGATTTTTACGCCTGAAAAACTCCATAGTCCTCCGCCGGGTTTGAACCTGCAACCTTAGGTGTATGAGCTTAGCCATTACACCACAGAGGGCGACACGGGCATGTATGGAAGGGGATTGGAGGGGATTTGGACCTCTCAATTTTTAGCTCTAAGCTTCTGCCACCTATAATTTCAAATTATTACTTTGGAGAGCCCGAATATAAAAAAAGAATTTTTAGAAAAAGGTCTGTGTCTGAATAAAAAACATCATTTTTAGAAAAATGTCCGTTTGTGTGTCTGTCCGTCTTCGTGTGTGTCATTGGGCAGCATAGCTCAAAAACGAAAAGAACGTTAAATACCAAACTTGGTATTTAAGTTCAGTATCTTCCAAGGATGCGACACGAAGATTTTCAAGAAAAGTCCCCCACCCCCAACTACCCTTTACATGGAAACATTTTCGAAAATTTTGATTTTCTAAAAAATGGCTCTAACGATTTTGATTAAAATATCATATATTAAAGATATATACTTGACAAATAAAATATATATCTTGAATTTTCTGGGAATAGCCTCTGAAGACTATTCTGGATGAATTTTACGGAATTTTGTGTAACTGGTAAACCGTAAGAGATAGACAAAAACTTACCACAAAAAAAAAAAAAATGCAGAGCACATTAAATACACAATTTATGTTATATACATTTTTTTCGTGGAGTTATCGTTTTTTAGATATTCCTTGTTTTTTGTTTCAGCCTTAAAAACTTATACTTTTCTCATACAGGCATTTGTCAACTCCTGTCCATACAAACAAAGGAACTTTAGTCATATAGCAATCATATTTTGCTATCACTTTAACCTATGGTACTGCCTTATTTCGCTTCTACTTAATGGAAGCAAGCAATAAGACTATTTCTGCTATTTTTTTCTCACTTAGCATGAAGTAAATAGAAGCATAAACTTGTTAACAAAAAATTGTTGCAGAGATTTAGAGAAAGTCATGTGAATGGATTACATCGGATTTTTTATCAATATTTTGCGTAAGCATACGTAGCTTGAATGTACCTTTAATTGTTTTACTGTTTATGTGATCTATATATGACCTCCAACCCAGGTGTTCAAGATAAATACCCAAAAATTTTACCCCACAATATTTAATGGAAGATTTAATTTAAAATGCATGTTTACTGCTTTGCTTTGATTTCTAATAAATTTATTTGCATTACACCATTTTAATACCTTCTGCAAGGCATATTCGCCTTTATTATTACTATGATCAACAACAACAACAACAACATTTTTGTAAAAAATATTCAGCGCTAAGTCATCTGAAAACAAATAAGTTTCAATGAAAGTGTTCCCTATATCACTAGAAAGACCATTTATATAGATTATAAATAGGACTGGGCCGAGAATAGAGCCTTGTGGAACACAATATTTGAGACACTTATAATTAGATTTGCAATACAACCCGAAAATACTAAACAAACCATTACCACCCACTCTAGAGGCGGAGGTGTCAAATCTTATAAAACTTGAGGTATTATCTGTAGTGATTGTACGAGTGGTGGTTTATCTTACTGATAATTTCGCGAGCCCTGCGTGCTCCAGAAATTATATTACAATGCGTGAGGTTTATGTTGAAACATTGCCATTTTTCTGCTCCCTGGAGTGCGTTAATTTCAGTCCGAGTGATAGAAGCCCTACCACTGTCATCCTGCACTACCTATTACTCTCTCAGTATCAGTTGTAATTGTTGTTTTTAGTGAAATATGGAAAATATGCTGATATCTTTCACCGTCCTAGCTTCGCTGGCTTTGTTCCAAACGGGGGTTGGGAAACGAGAATTGTAATTAGGCAGTTAAGGATTACCAACTGCGTGTGGAATATTTTGTTATCTCTTTCAGTTTACCATGGTTCAAGTTCAAGCAAATACACAAAGATAAAACCACGAGTGCAATTCGATAAGGCTTAAATTTAAATAACTGACAAAATAAACGCTCTTACGTAAAACTATAATAATACTTATGATAAATATATGACAAGTATATTATTATGTTTTCTTGCGAAGTTAGCTAAAACAAACCTCTGTATATCATGGGCCCATGACCTACTAAATAATAAATATATAAGTCTAACTGTTGGTAACCTTTGAGAACGGAAATACAATCAACACAACTTAACCTAGAAAATTTAGTAAGATAACCTAAGATATATTAACCAAATATTAACTAGATATTCACAGAGTGAAGGCAAGAAAGATACAAATATATCTTCTGCTCGGTCGATCGTGAGTTAATATGTTAGGTATCGACGAGAGGTATTATTGGATAAGATGCTTCCTCTAGTGTGCATTATCACCTAAGACAAATATGATTAGTCAAAATGTAACTTTTTCTTTTATATCATTAGTCCATTTTCTAATGGCGCCACAAAAGTGGAATAGCGATTTTTAGTAACATTATGTACCAATGCTTGGTTTCAGAGCATGTGACGGCAAAGGCAGCTGCGTGGCGACTGCTGGTAGCAGATCCCGGCTGGAACTGGAGGTAGACTGGAGGGAAAGGAACTGCCTGTGTGATGCCGACTGTGCCAGGTACGGCGACTGCTGTTTGGATTCGCCCCACTTCGTCCTAGCGGAGCAGCGTCGCGGCGCCGCGTCCTTCTCCTGCGTGGAGCTGCGTCAGTTTGGAGGAATCTACATGCGCACCACTTGCCCCCCAGAATGGGGAGACGTCGCTACGCGGACTTTATGTGAAACACACAACGATGCAGATCCCATGTCGGCCATGCCCATCACCAGCCACCAGACGGGGCTCACTTACAGGAACGTCCACTGTGCCCTGTGCCACGGGGATCTCCTACCCAATAGCACGGACTTCTGGAGACCACGACTGGAATGCCCTGGTCTTGTACAGAGCCTCACGCCCAACATGACGTTTGAGGAAGTCTCTAGAGCCTTGGCTTATGACAATACTCTCAGAACTTGGGTTCTGCGTTTTGCTGAAAAGTCTGAGATTCGCAACTACACATGTAACATCGACCCCGTGTTACCCACTACCTCAGAGCACGTGGTACGTCGGTGTCTTACTGGCATCACCAGAACGTGTGCCCTCAACTGGACTAACGTGGATGTGCGTGACCGCTGCGAGGCCTACACTTCAATCGTCTATTTACAGAAAGATGGATTCCGCAATGCACACTGTGCGATTTGTAACAACGTACCTGTGCAGAACTTGGCATGCGGCCGCGCACAGAGCAGAGGCCACGACTATACCCGAGAATTCAGTCCCAAAGCATTCGCTGTCTTGTTTGATCTGTCAGGAAGGTCTGGAGAGACTGTTGGAAAGGCGAGGGCGTGTCCTAGAGACACGCAGTTGTACGACTACTTCTTCAGACGCTGTCGCGATGTGGTGTGCTCCAGAGAGGATCAAGAATTCTCCCATGGACGCTGTATCACTTTAATGCCCGATCGTGATTCCACCGAGGACTATCCTGAGAGGGAGATTGACACTGGCGTGTATTACAATGTTACGAACCCAGAGGGCCCTATCAATATTAGTCACATCCGGCAGGAAGACGATGCCATAGCTGACCATTTCTTGTCCTGCCCAAAATTCCTTCTAGACCGTAAGGACTACGATTTAGAGGACGCGGGCCGTTCTGTCTACGTGCACGCATATAAAAGGAGATTTCGGTCAGGACAGTTCCGCGTTAGGGAGTACGACGGTGTTCTAGAGCTCTGCGCCGACTCCTTAGGAGTGGAGTATGTAGACAAATTCGGTCCAAACATGGGTTATGTGACCATATCAGGACTAGGAGTTTCCATCGTGTTCCTGATCCTGCATTTGGTCGCCTTCATCTTACTTCCGGAGCTGAGGAACCTCTCCGGAAAGAATCTGGCTTCTTTATGTGTGGCACTGCTGCTTGCCTATCTGGCCTTCATCGTAGGCCAGTTCCTGCAGGTATGTTGCATGTCTATAAGCTACTCTTAACCAGAGTCCATAACGGTTTCATTGTCTTATAGTTGGAAAATTTACATCTGCATGAGTGACCTCAAAACTTATAGAACAAACATGTTTATTCTGCTCAACAAGGAAGTGCAAGGGGGATAAGTTACTGACAAATAAATAAAATAGGGGAAACACGGTCTGTGCATGTATGTATCTATTCTCTGCAATTGGGTGCTGCCCGGTGGCAGAGTTAAATGTACAAAATTCATTAACAACAACTGAGTCCGTGGTCGAGTGGTCAGCGAGCTGACTTCTCACCCGGAGCTACCGGGTCGATTCCCGGCTGGGGCGAGGAATTTTTCTTTAGCCAGAATTATTCCTATCCCCCACAGAGTCTGGAAGTATGTATATAAGAGTGAATGTGTGTGTGTGTTTGATTTTGATTTAAACCAACGTAAAAAAACCTACAGACAACGAGTTGTTTCAAATGCAAAGCCCCCGATATGACCTTAGATGTTAAAGGGGGCTATATAAATGAAACAATAAAAAAAAAAAAAAATAATAATAATAATAATAATAATAATACAATTAACAGTAAATATTGTTAAAAAGCTTATACTTCTATTTATTTCATGCTAATCGAGAAAAAATTAGCAGAAATAGTCTTATTACTTCCTTCCTTGTAAGTAGAAGCTTAATAAAGGAATGTCATAGGTTAAAGTGAAGTCAAAAGCTGGTTGCTATGTGAATTTCTTTGGACAGGAAACCAATATCAAGAAATGTCTAAAAGTGATCAACTCCACGATAAAGTGTAGATAACATAAATTGTGTGTTTTAACGTGATCTACATTTTTTACTTTCTCTATACGCACTGTGTACATAGTGTATAGAGAAGGTATTGCACTCCACCCAAAAATTCGATATCCAGATTTCACCGGAAATATATGTTTTAGGGTCCCCAATATCCAAAAAAAGCATTTTCACAAAAAGGTCCGCGCGCGCGCGCGCGCGTGTGTGTGTGTGTGTGTGTGTGTGTGTGTGAACACAATAACTCAAAAACGAAAAATCGGTAAAATACCAAACTTGGTATTTAAGTTTAATATCTTCCAGGGATGCGACACGAAGATTTTGAGAAAAATCCCACCACCCCCAACTACCCTTTACATGGAACTTTTTCGAAAATTTTGATTTTCTCAAAAATGGCTCTAACGATTTTGATTAAAATTTCGTATATTAAAGATATTTACCTGACAAGTAAAATATATCTTGAATTTTCTGGGAATAGCCTCTGAAGAGTGGTTTATTCTGGATGAATTTTACTGAATTTTGAATAACTGCTAAACCGTAAGAGATGGACAAAAACTTACTTCACAAAAAATGTAGAGCACATTAAAACACACAATTTATGTTATATACATTTTTTTCGTGGAGTTCGCCGTTTTTGAGACATTCCTTATTTTTGGTTTCTGCTATGAAAAACGTATACTTTTCTCATACTGGAACTTGTCAACTCCTATCCATATAAACAAAGGAACTTCATTGACATAGCAACCAGCTTTTGGCTTTCACTTTAACCTATGGTACTCCCTTATTTCGCTTCTACTTACAAGGAAGCAAGCAGTAAGACAATTTCTGCTAATTTTTTCTGATTAGCATAAAGTAAATAGAAGTATAAGCTTTTTAAGAATAATTTGTTGCAGGGATATAGAGAAAGTCATGTGAATGGTGCACCTCAGATTTTTGTGTTGTAAGATTTTGTCTGTCCTTACAATTTACCAGAATAAAAAGGTCTTTAGAGGCCATTCCCATAAAATTCAAGACATGCTTTTAAACTGCCATATAAATATCTTTAATTTGCTATATTTGAATCAACGTTAGAGCCATTTTTTGAGAAAATAAAAAAAAATCGAATTTTTTTCCATGTAAATGGCAGTTTGGGGTGGGGGAATTTTTCTCAAAACCTTTGTGTCGCATCCTGAAAAATACTAAACTTAAATACCAAGTTTGGAATTTTACCGAGTTATCGTGTTTCACACACGCACGCACGCACACACACACGGACCTTTATCTGGAAATG
Source organism: Hymenopus coronatus (assembly GCA_030762935.1). NCBI lineage: Eukaryota > Metazoa > Arthropoda > Insecta > Mantodea > Hymenopodidae > Hymenopus > Hymenopus coronatus. Next base: position 60,497,046 of record CM060899.1, read on the forward strand.
CCTTTTTTATACAGGCGACTCAAAAATGGTGAAATCTCGGTATGGATTTTTTTGGTGGAATGCAATATCTTCTCTGTACATTATGTACATAGTAGATATGTGTAGAGAAAGTAGGTAAAATAGAGGAGATAGGATGTATGCATATATGTATTTATTCTCGGCAGTTGGATGGTGCCCTGTGGCAGAGTTAAATGTGCAAAGGTTATTAACAATAATAATCTTACAATTATTAATAGTAGTACAGAACTATAATAGTAAACACAAATTAATGATATTAATACAAATAACATACTACACACCTACGTGGTTTTTGAAATGTCTAACTACTTATTATTCTGTATAGCAATACTTAAAAATTCGCTGGAGGCTAAAAGATGTTGAGAAAATATTGCCCATCTCTTTACAGTAGTGGACACCGATTTACTTTCTCCACACGTATTATGTACACAGTGTGAAGAGCTGTTACACCCCACCCAAAAATTCGATACAGAGAGTTCGCCGGAATTACATTTTTTTTAGGTCTCCTGAGTACAAAAATAGGTTTTACTTTCTCTACATAGCATATGTTACGCAGGCAGAGAAGCTATTGTACTCCATCCAAAAATTCGATACCCAGATTTCACTGGAAATACATGTTTTAGGATGTTCTGTATAGAAAAGCATTTTAAAAAGGTCCATGTGTGTGTCTGTGAACACGATAATTCAAAAACGAAAAGTCTGTAAAATACCAAACTTGATATTTAAGTTTAGTATCTCCCAAGGGTGCGAAAATTTTGAGCAAAATCCCCCCATCCCAAACTTTGCAAGGAAAATTTCGATCATTTTTATTTTCTCACAAATGGCTCTAGCGATTTTGATTAAAATCTCTTAAATGTTAAATATTTACGTAAGAAATAAAATGTCTATCTTGAATTTTCTGAGAATAGCCTCTGAAGACCTCTTTATGCTGAATGAATTTTTCTGGATTTTGTATAACTAGTAAATCGTAAAAGATAGACAAAATCTTACTACACAAAAAATGTGTATCTCCTTAAAAACACACAATTTATGTCCTATACATTTTTTTAGTGCAGTTGACCGTTTTCGAGATATTCCTTGTTATTGGTTTCAGTTTTAAAATACTTAAAACATTTTTTCACACGGGAACTTGTCAACTTCTGACCACGCAAAGAAAGGGATTTCAATCCCATAGCAACTACATTTTAAAACATGTGACTGTCGGTTTAGCCTAGTGTGTTCCATTATTGCCCTCCTACTTACAAGGAAGCAAGTAATAAGGACAATTTCTGCTAATGTTTATCAAGATTATCATGAAATAGATAGAAGAAAAACCTTTTAACATTAATTTGTTTCAGTGATTTGGTTTTGGTGGTATTTAACGCCCGCTTTAACTACTTATGGCACCGCAGGCGGTGACACTGATGATACATGAATGATGATGGAGCACCGGTGGAATGCGATGGCGGGGGAAACCGGAGTACTCGGAGAAAACCCGCCCCAGCGCCGCTTTGTCTCACATGCGGTTGCTTGGGATTGAACCCCGGCCGTCTAGGTGAGAGGCTGTTTCAGTGATGTAGAAGAAAGTCATGTGAATGGTAGACATCAGATTTTTACTTTCTCTACACAACTATGTACATAGTGTATAGTGAAGGTATTGCATTCCACCGAAAAATTCGATACCGAGATTTCACCGGAAATAGACTTTTAAGGTCCCCTGTATCCAAAGAATGTATTTTCAGAAGAAAAAATATCCCTATGTGTGTCCGTATGACTGTGAACACTATAGCTCAAAACGAAAAGTCGGTAAAACACTGACTTTGGTATTTAAGTTTACTATCTTCCAAGGATCGACTAGCATTATCTCGATTAGCATGAAGTAGATAGAAGAATGATGTTATTATAACAAGGGTGACTGTACATCCAAATGAATTATGTTACAGGCTGGTACAGCGCCATGTTGTGCAGTAGCCGTGGTGACCCAGTACTTCTTCTTATCGTCCTTCTCCTGGATGCTGACGATGGCGTTCGACGTGTGGAGGACTCTGCGTCTGGCCACCTCCGAGTTGCGGGTCTCCTCAGGCACACAGTGGCGCAAGTTCGCTGTGTACTCCACATGGTCTTGGGCAGTGCCCCTCATATTCGTGGTAGCCGCCGTCGTCACGGACAACGCTCCTCCAGGTAAACATTTCTGTGGCAAAGACAGAAAGCAAAAATCAGAGTTATAGGGTCATTAATAGGGAATCGCAGCAGCACAGCGGTTGTCACTAGGAGGTGTTGGCTGCAGGTAATACTGCAGGCCACCTCCACGTCTTCTGCCAGGTCAGGGTAATACCCTCTACTGGCCGTGAGTGAGTGTTAATCGGGGAAGGTAATTATGGTGTGAGGTTTAGTTTTGAATATGCTTCCCCCCCTATCCCTTAATTAAGTGAGCCCTCGGGAGTTGTGTGAGGTTTTACCCTTGGATATTTGAGTGTAGTTGGACACTTTTTTTTATATAACCTCGGGGATGGAGGAACTGAGTTTTGGAGGGAAAGTTGTTCAGAGGAATGTGTGGTGTTGGCTTTTTTGTGCTGATTTTGTGAATTATCTAGTTGCCTAGCACAAGTCTAGGGCGCTTGTATGTCTCTCCGGGGTCGATGTCATACACATCGAGTCCCCGGAAGAGCGCATTGAAACTGAAGGGGAGTTTTGCTAAGAAGGGTTTGGATAGTGTGAGTATATAATCTGGTGCAGAGGGGAAGTTCAGGTCTTTTTGGATGTTGGCGTTTGAGATGTAGGGGGAGGCGATAGTGTGACACATGCGCATACCACTTGCATGCCTACGGAGTAGAGACCGACCTGCATTGGCGACTGCCCGCGCCGCATGTAAACAACCTGAAGTAACGCGTTGGGGCACGTGGGAACGCCATCACAATACAGTTTTACAGGTAATTAATGCCTTTGTTGATAATACATGCTCTTCAATCAAGATTATAAAATCTCTTGCTTCAAATGGATTGCATGAAGAAGAACAACTTTATAGATAAATCTACGACAATAACACATATTTGGAAACATCGAAATGCCTCGAGCTTTGAAAAATGTCGATGAGCTTGTGCAAGCAATTAATCAGAGACCGTGTGAAAAAGAGAGTCAAGACAGTGTTTGGGAAAAATGTCGGATTTTCAATAATGCGTGAAATACAACGTGTTGCTACGGAAATAATTACTGATGGAGTATCTTACCAAATAGTCGATGATGTGTCCTATTTCCGTTTTGCTCCAATCACAAGTTTTTCACAATATAAAGCCTGTTTACGTGCCAATCGAAGACGATTCATATTTAAGAGGTTACGAATGTATGTTGTGCATTGTAATTTATATATCTTGAGAGAAAATGAAACAGCTAATGATGCCGATGACTTGGTGCATAGTATCAATTGAATCCTTATTTCCCGTAAATCGGTTGTATTTATGTTTACCACTCTCCCAGCCTCAATCGCCTTCCACTGTTAGTGAAACATCACAGTTTACCACTGCCCCATTTTCCTTCCATTAGTACCACTAAGTACACACTGCATTGTCAACACATCACAACTATATCTCAGCTGTGCTAACTTCGATTCTGGCCGCTATCGGTCCCCAAGATGCTATCCTTAGTCATTAAAGTATAAGGTAACGCTTCTCATGGCCTCTCCATTGCGCTAGAAAACCGAGAGTCGCTGAAAATATCGAGCATCTGCTTCCAAACAGGCAGTATAATAAGTTAAAGATGTTCTTGCTCATTCACCTAAGTTCAGCAGCAGATATCCCTGTGTAATCTACAGAAACTTAGTGACAGCAGCATGCAAGAAATCACAAGGATTCCTGTTGCTAAGCTTAGACAAGTGAGCAAGAATATTTTCACAAAATGTGCTGCCCGTATGTGAACAGAAGTTCAACTTTTTGGAATTTAGCTTAAGGTATATTTTTAGTGTGCCTTTACCGGCACCACTTTCCCGGCAAATCTAGGCTCTCTTGCGCAGTGGAAAGAGGCCGCAACAGGGGTTACCTTTATAATTTAACGACCCCATATTTTGTAAAGTTTTGTTGCCGCTTAAAAACTTGTTAGTCTCTAACAATAATTGTTACGTGCTATTGGGAAAATCTGTAAATTCTTAACAAAACAAAGATTGTTTGTTGAACGTAACAAACGCCAAGATCCTTTACAAGGGTAGATCCAGAGGGGGGCGGACGCTACCTCCTCTCCAAGAAAAACATTAATAAGAAAATCTTATGTGTTCCAGTCACATGACTTCTTACAAATGTTTATTCTTCTATCTACTTCATGCTAATCGAGACAAACATTAGCAGAATTGGCAGTTCTTGTAAATAGAAGGGAAACAAGGAAATACTCTATGTTAAAGCGCCAGTTAAAAGTTTTAAAAGCTATCGCTAAGCAATCGTCGTTGAAATTCGCTTCTTTGCATACCTAGGAGTAAAACAAAACAAAACACGACGACTTCCTGTAAGAGAAATCTTCATGTTTTTTAAAATTGAAACCAATAACAATGAATATTTCGGAAACGTTAGCTCGTAACATAGCTTTTTAGAGACATTTTAATTGTAAAATCCATATTTTGTAATCTCGTATCATAATAAAAGGTAAATTAATTAATTTAAGAATTTTAGTTTGAAATAGTGATTAATGCTGTGCTGGTCTGCACCGTTCATGAATATATTTATTTTATGTTTAATTTAAGATTAGGAACTGAGCACTTTTAAAGGCTCTAAGATATTTATAGTGTTCTTATATTCGTTCCCAAAACCGTTTTAAAAGAGTTTACAATTTGCTTCAGTTCACTTTTGCGCGCGCTGTAACATTTTAATATACATGGCGCAACTCTGCTGTATCAATTCTCATACTTTCATTACGAATATCATCCTTCAAGTCTTTTAGTGTTTTGGGATTATTTGCCTACGGATAAAAGTTACAAGGTCTGGCGAAAGCGGCGGCCACAATCCTTTGCTGAGTCAATTTCTACTGTGAGATTTGACTCGCGTGAAGGTGACAGGTTGAAAGACATCTTGGGGGTCAACTGGGCGTAAAATTTCTCAGAGATTCGCATATTCACTTCAGTGTTTACTTTTGTTTAAAACATTATGGGATCCATAATCAGACTTGTTAATGCGGCACACCACACTCCGACTTTTTCACCGTGAACAGGTTCTTCATTAATCGTATAAGGATTGTTTGTTGACCATTTACCATTATCTGGTGTTCTGGGAGTTCATTTGTCCTCTCAGATGGAACCAGGATTCATCACTCTTGAAAAACAGCATCGGATCCAACATTCCACGCTCAGTTGTTTGACAAAGTCGCGTACAGTGATTCACACCATTTGCCTTATGTTCCTCCTTCAGTTCCTGAACACATGTCAATTTGTAGTGCTTTGTCCCTATGGTGTAATACACGTTGACAAGACTTACGCGAAACATTCACAGATTATGACAATTTATGTGTCCACTTCTTTGGGCTCTGGAATCATTCGTGCACGAATATCCGCGATCACAGCAGGTGAAGAGACGGGGCTCGATTCTTTTTTGCGTTTGCAACTAGCCCACTTCGTCACTAAATCATGTACACTGCTCTTTGCTCGTATGAAAACTTCTTTGCAAAAATGTCCTGCGTATCCTTAAATAAACCGGTAGACATGTACGCCTCCACTACTGTGATTCTTTCTTGAAGAAGATGCATCTCGCTGATATATTTACTTCACACGTCTTAACCAAGTCGCAACAGCTTTCGCACTGATAATACAAAACGCTTCGCAACAATAGTTGACAGTTGGCGGGCGACAATGAGCAGTATTATTGGTGAGAAATTACCATGCGATTGACATTCCTGCTGACCCGTGGGTGTCTCGGTACGCTATTGCCGTATTTACTCGCGGTCCGTCTGCAACGGCTACATTCCCAGATCACCATCTTGTTCCAGCTCCTCTTCACTGATGATTTCATCACATTCACTTTCACTGGAATCGCTGGTGTTACTCAAGTTTATAATCCCACGACCCACTGCTTCCTCTAAAATGTCTTCTTTCGATGCATTTCCTATCACACCTCTCGTATGTTGAACTACTTTTCCTCACTTCTCACTAGTTACTTCATTTATTCATTTCAACACTAGGTCTTGTAGTTTACTAAACAAAATGTTTTATTATTTCGACTAACGTAACCTCAACTGGTCTATCTCGCCTGAAAGACATTTTCAAACTACAGTGCCACTCGGTAGTTCTAGGGTGAGAACAAGAGCAATTCGCTAGATAGTAACGATTATATATGTAGATCCTTACAGAATTACTGTGTATAACAACGTTTCAGATAATGAAATCAAACTATCAGATCAGTAAGCACATGCATGATAATGCGAGCGTAAATTTCTACTGAGCCCATAGATATTCCAACGTCGATGACATCAGGTCTCTGACGGTAATGCATTCTTAAACTATGATTGGTCAGCAACCTGACGAGGCCCTGCTATCTGACGACAAATCCCAGTCGCCCTCCGTGGTGTAATGGTTACCATGCTAACTTCATATAGCCAAGAACGATGGATTTTTTCGGGCGTAAACATCCTTAGCATGACTTCCTTCGGAAGGGAAGTAAAGCCGTGGGTCCCGTGCCGTAAATTTACGGCATGTAAAAGAACCTCAAGCCTGATTGAGAGGCCTCTGAGCAAAATTTAGCGGTCTTTCACGCCCAATATAGAATGGGACGCTGAGAACCAGAGCAGTTAAAGAGCGTCCATAAATAAAACGCATTTCCATTTCATTTTTTTGACAAACCCCAAGAGTCAATTACAAGGGAATTTCTCACCGACTATAGTGCTCGAGGCCGGTTTTTCGTGCGCTACTCTGTATTAGTTATATTAAGATAGCTCAGGTTTTGTAACAAAGATGATGTTTATGCCCCACCTGTATATGGAGTTCTCTGGAGAAGTAAAAACGACCTCTATTGTTGCAGGCTCGGTGATGACCGAATTCCGACCAGGGTTTGGACGCAGCACTTGTTGGTTCAGTCATCGTTTCGCTCTCCTCATCTTCTTCGCTCTTCCTCTGGCTCTAGTGATGCTACTCAACATCGCCTTCTTCGCCTCAAGTGCCCACATGATCTTCGCCACCACCTCCACCACGCGCTTCACCTCCAGTTCAGGCACACAACGTGACTTCCGTCTGTACATCCGCCTGGCACTCGTCATGGGTCTCACCTGGACGGTGGGACTAATCGCCGGGTACCTCAACGTCGAAGGCCTATGGTACACTTTCGTCGCCCTCAACACCCTGCAGGGTCTCTTCATTTTCCTGGCATTCACCTGCACAGAGAAAGTGGTGAGAGCCTTCGGGGATGGAATGGGTAGGTGTTGGAAGAGCAAACGACGCAGGAGACGTGAGGAACTGGCGGGGATCGGTGGCAAGGCAAGACCACCGTCATTCTCCTGGTCAGGAGTCTCCAGTTCTAGCACCCGGAAGTCCCAGCTCGGTTCCAGTAGTGAATCCAGCAGTCACCATAAGGAGTTTCCTCCTCGGGTGGACACATTGTATTGAGTTTTCATCCCTTAGCTGTGAAAAATCACCTCTAAGTAGATTTCAGATTCTCCTTGGAGACATCTTTGTTTCATTATACTTGAATAAGTCAAATAAGTTAGACAAGACAGGACAGAAACTGAAGAATGTGGTCTTCCTGTGCACTAGTGCTATTACAAATTAAGTATTTAAAATGAGAATATTTCATGGTAAGATTTGCCCTTAAAACATTTTCTTCATAAAAATTACTAATTACATTTGTGAAGTTTTTCTAAGTTCATAAAATCTCAAACAAAAGATGTAGATTTTTCCATAATTTTCCTTCTTTTCTGTCCAAAACTATGTATCTTGTACAGCTGATTGCATGAAATCATGTTAGTCACCCAAGGACACAGGAAGGACGATGGATTTTTTTTGGGTGTAAAAATCCTTAGCATGGCTTCCCTTGGTAGGGAAGTAAAGCCGTTGGTCCTGTGTCATAGATTTATGGCACGTAAAAGAACCTCAAACATGATAAAAGAGGCCTCTGAGCAAAATTAAGTGATCTTTCACACCCAGTATAGAATGGGACGCTGAGAACCACAGCAAGTAAAGAGTGTCCATAAATAAAACTCCATTTAATGTATGGAATCATGTCAATTTAATGCACAGGGTTTATGTTGGTAAGAAAATACCAAACTGCTTTTGCAATATGCAGCCTCTAACTGGTTCTAACAATAAAACAAAAACACTTTAATAATACAATAACGTCATCCTCTGGGTCTAGGGATAACATACCAGCCTCTGGTTCCCAAGGTCACAGATTCAAACCTGGCAGAGGGCAATATGTTTTGGGGTATAAAATGACTTAGCATGGCTTCCTTCAGAAGGGAAGTAAAGCTGGTGGTTCCATGTCTTAGATTTACAGCACGTAAAAGAACCTCTAAGTAAAATAAAGTGGTATTTTACCCCCAAAATAGAATGGGATGCCGAGAATCATAGCGGTCAAAGATCGCACATAAGAAAAATAATATAATAACATTACTCAATAGTTGGTTTAACTATATTAGTATTGCCCACAAACTAAGTACTTGAGATAGCAAGATGTCATTAAGGTTTTATCTCTGAAATAAGACATTCCAGTTACTTAACTGGGTAAAACCTGAATCAGTTGGAGAATTTATCATCATATTGCATGTTGCCATAGTAGCTCAATGATTAGAGCAACTGTAACGAAAGCAAGAGAACCATGTTCATATCCTGGCCTTGTCATTGAATTTTTCAATTGGTATCAACAATAAAATTTAAAACGTTTAATAATATATCGCCAGTATAATATAATAACATTACCCAATATGTGGTTTAACTAAGTTAGCAGATACTAAGTATTAAATGGTAGTAAGATACCATTAAAGTATTGAGACTTGCCAGTTGGTTAACTGGGTAAAACCTGAATCAGTTGGGGCATTTAATGTCATATTGGCATGTTGCCAATGGTTAGAACACATACACAGAAAGTGGGAGAACCTTGCTCAAATCCTGACTATGGCATTGAATTTTTCAGCTAATTCCAACTATAAAACAAAGATATTTTAGTGTTAATATCACCAATAAAATATAATTTCACTTAATTTTAATCTTACTATCTCCTTTCTCTTCACTCTTATGCCAGAAACCAAAGTGTATTCGTTGGTCAAAGTTTGAGTGCCAGACTTTTGACATCAAACCAATATGAGACAGGCTCTCCAGGTTCTGGTGTATGAAGCATGCCTTCCAGCCACTCTCACTGGTAAAATGGTCTACCACTGTCATAGATATGACCGTTGTTAATAAGCTAATGTGTGTGAATCGCACTTGAATTCAAACCAAAAAGAGATTGGGTCTCCCCAGGCGTACCAAAGGGATCTGTGAGGTCTAAACCCTCCCAAATTACCACAAATATCAGATTTTCATTTTAGCAACATTTTTATGCCACTATTTTTGGCACTTTTAACATATGATGTAGTTGATAATTGAATTACTTTACTGTATATAAGAGATGTTGCAAAAAAGGGTGGGTAAGTGGGCAATATGACTTCATTGGAGCAACCTATTTTGCTTTGTATGTTCTTTACACCTTTCAAATTGTGCTGAATATAATAATTATTGGAATCTGTAAGAATTTTGCAAAGAAAACATGTGTTCCAGGTTTCGGGAGTGAAACCAAAATGTGTTATATGGAAGTTATTCTAGCCATGTCTCACCCTCCAGTACTGCACCCCACTCATGATGCCTGTAATGGGTAGAGGTGAGGAATGCAGTGGCCAGGCAGTAGACCTTAGTTGAACTTTGAACCGTTGGGCCACAGAGTTTAATTATACTTTTATAGCTAAATCGTTATTCTACTGATTATTAAATACAGCATGAACTTTGGTTCACAACCATTTCCAAGGAGTTGACACTGAAAATTGTTTTTTCTAGAAGGGATGTTTATTCCAGATTTACAAAAGTAGTGTTGTATTGCCAAAGCTTATTATAATTTTGAAACTTCTAACACTAATTTAGCAATTATTTTGAACACTCGGTAATTAGTATTAATTAATATTCTCTATTTTACAATATTACTAACTAATCTTTTAAGTATTCTACTTGCCATAAACCCAATCTTGATTTTATCATAAGTAATATAGCGAGAGCTCCCAACTTTTATCGATAAATTTATCTAGAGAAAAGTTGTAGCTCGAATTGTATTTAATAAGACTATTTTACGAATAAAATAACAATGATTAGCCTTTATGGACACAAAGAATATTCCTAAAATCCCATTTGTCTTGATCTACATATTTGCACCGAAATCACTGCAACTTGATGTCCACATCATAAATTTCAGATATCTTTGTATTGCTACATTATATTATTGTGGCATAAAATAAAAATAGATCTCTTTGTATTGCTATATTCTTTTATTTTAGTTTAATAAAGCATGATTGCAGTAAATATGTCTATTGGAACTTCTGCCATTATGTACGGGAATACACACTGGTATTTAGAGAGAAAACAAATGCATATGAGTGTGATAAATTTAGAAAAAACAATTGCTTATGTGTATGATAAGGAAAAAATGATCAAAATGCGGAGATAATGAGCTCCAATTGGTTGGAATTTTACATGCCAATGTACTGGATTGACCACTTCCTATGATCATGAGTCATGAACGAAATAGTCATGGTTAAAAATAAGCTCATTTATGTTATGGAAGCTTCTAACCTTGAAGAGAGAATAGTTGATCACAATTAATAATTTACTTCTTAAATATTATGAAAATACAGTTTTAAGGGCAAATATAAACTATAAAGACAACCAAAGAAACAGTAATAGAAAACAAGACATAAAGGACTGATGAAGAAACAATGCAACTCAGAGAATAGAATTAACTGTTATAATGGTGCTTTTCAGAGATTTTATGTTCTTGTTTATTTATACATTGAAATTAACAGAACATGTAAAAAATAAGAAAAATAGATAAAATAAATACAATACTTAATTTTACTTTAGTAAATATTCTTTGCAGAGAATATTTATTTTTATAACATTTAAAATGTATTAATTATATGTATATAGGTATTATTAATGTTTTGATAAAATGCTCATTAATGGCAAATAAAAAGCACAAAATAGTTTTAGAAAGTGAGCTTCATACTATCAAGTAATGAAATATAGCATGTCCTACAAGCCAATAAGTCCAGCATAAATGAAAATATTAATCAAAAGAGAGACAATGCATTTATATATTTATTTTTATAAATAATTTACTACTTTTTGCCTGTTTCTGCATTCTACACATTCAAATCTGTATATGGATATAGTTATTTAAGAAATTCATTCACAAAATGGGAAAATTTCATCACTACACTATTGATGAAAATGTTATGTTCCCAACTTGCATATATAATTTTATTTACAAACCATAATAAAAATTCACAAATAGATTTATAAAAAATCAAAATAAAAACATTTTGTGTGATTTGAGTTTAGGTCCATACCATGCATAAAGTTTAGATATGCTGTGTTTTTTTTATTCTTGTAAATAACATTTTTGTTTCGTGCTGCTATTCGATCACATTATGAATGCATCTGGAAGAGGCACCATGAACGTTGACATCATTAAATCCTGGGATCTGAGGAGCAAGGTAACAGTGGGAATGTATTACTCAATGTAAGCATTACTAACCTGCTGATGTCTTCACATTAGTTCTCAGAAGCAGCATCTCTGCATATATTTTCTTAACTGACTGTATTTCCGATGCTCCGTCCACTTGTTCCATAATTATTTACTTCTTACTTCCATTCAATGCATTTATATTGTGTTTGGCTAACAGTTTGGCTGTAAGATTAAAATATCTTTCTTTGAAAAAGAACCAAAATTCATAAATATGGATTTTAGTATTATCCAACACTAAAACCCTTCCATTTTTGTTTCATTAGGTTTCATAGCTTATGATCTTTTAAAAAGGATATCAGTGATTTAAATATCTGCCTATAAGCCTAAATTCCTATAAAACTGTAGCAAAAAACTACTGATTATATAACAGTGAACCAACCATTCACCATCTTCTTGTCTTTCTGGTGGAGCACCATGGATTCGTCCTTAACGTGGAATTTTCCCCTCCACTTAATAGTTATTTGTATTATAAGTGGTATAAATAGACTATTATTTGTGAGTGGGATGTATAGAACACGAGCACGTAATTGCGAGTGTTCTAATTTCTCATGAGCAAATAATAGTCAAATAAGTCACCTATACAATGTTTTATCCTATCCTAATTTTAACTGAAATATTCTTATCCTTATTAATATTATTAGAGTTGACACCACAAGTACTTCTAGTTGTTTAAACTGCACTAAATAAATCAATAAATGAATGAAAATGGATATTCCCGAAGAAGTTTTAGATTATGCTAAAAAAGCTGTTCTGAGTTTCTTACCCAGCAAGCTGAAGGACTTATATGACAGGGAATTTTCATTATCTAACGAATGGGGAGCTGCCAAAGAAGTTAAAACAATTTACAATGAAATAAAGTACTTGATTTATTTCACGATAAAATAAAGTTGTTGTTTCCTAGGATACATGAAGTCCATACGATAGGATAAATAATTTTTAAGCTCTCTTTTCTCAGGTTTTCTTATCTCTACACATTCTCATTTTCAAATTGTTCCACACAAAATTTAAAAGGTGTTCAGATACTCCATGTTCATGTTTTCTTCTTTTTGGCATAATAAACATTTAAGGAATTCATTAATCTAATTTGATGAAGACAAACCCTGAAAATAAAGTTATCTATTTAACTCACCCTAACTGAGATTCAAACTTGGGAACTCTTAAATGTGAAGCAGATTGCTAACTTCACATTATTGCATTAATTGTAGACTCCTAGTTCTATTTTTTTGTTTTTTTCTCTATTCCCTCTCTCTCTTATCCTTTACCTCAGAATTTCTCTCAATTGTACTCTCCTCTGTATTGTCTCTTTTTTGGACAAGCATTTTTGCCTCTCAAAATGCTGAACCTCTATTTTTCTCTTTGTATAGCACAAATGTAAGCTTAACCTTTTTGAGCTCATATCAATAAATCTTTTGGCTATTCCATTACAATTGCTTTTCATAATCTTCTAAGTTTTAACAGGATAACAGATATTAATGTAAAAATCTATGTAAGAACACATATTTTTTATAAGACTGCTATTAACTATTATACAAAGTGATCCAAAAATACTTTTACAACATTTGGAGATGGATTCCTGCCATCGAAACAAGAAAATAGATTTATATTAACATATGCTCTAAAACGCTTCGTTTTCACATTATCAATTTATTAATGGAAATCACCTTCAAAGGCTTTCCAGGTCCAACTTAATAACTTCATTTATTTATACACTCATTCATAGAAGGCTTTTACCCATTTTACCCTGCAAAGTTGGCCTTGTGTTGCCATGGCTACTTGTTAACACTTGTCATTTATCAGAAGTGTAATACATTCCCCAGCACGCCTTACAAGTTCTGTCTACAGGGACTTCATTCAGAACACTCTCCCAGGCTTATTAGAAAATGTACCTCTGCAAATAAGAAAAAACATGTGCTTTATGCATGATACTCTAGCACATTTTAGTCTCATTGTTTGAGATGCACAGGCTGGTATCTAGTATGACAAATGGATAGGTAGAGGGGGACAACTTTCATGACCTGCATGTTCCCCCAACCTCAATCCTTTTTTTTATCTTAGGGGTACCTTTAACCATTGGTTTGTGCAGCAGACATCCTAGATGAAGAAAATCTTAATCCATGAGTCATGTAAGCCTGCAAAATCATATGACACTAATTGGGATGACATTCCACATGCATGTCTAGATGCATGACAACGGCTTTTGGATCATTATCTATAAGCTGAAAACGTCAAAAATAGAATAAAATGTTTTAAAATGCTTTGATAAATGGTATTTTTAACCTCAATAAATTGCAAACAATAGGTTTTGGGACATTTTTTCTTGTTTTGATGTAAGGAACCTGTCCCCAAACATTATAAAAGTATTTTTGAATCATTCTGTATATTTGCAAGAATTGGTTTTTGAAAGTTAGTTGTGTGCTGAACATTGCATAATGATATCCTTCAGATTTGAAATGTAAGGTACAGTTTCTTTAGTAACAACTGCTACATCACAAAGGTTGAAATTATGAGACACTATGGAAATGTCATATCATTTCACATTGAAAAGTTGAAACTATGACTTAGCTTGATTCACGATCACCAATTATTTTGCAGTGACTCTGAAAATTAATATAAAATTATGTCATAAAACTACAATTTTTTTTTTTTTTTTTGAAATGGTCAGCATGTGTCTAAATTTCAAATTCCAAAAATATAGTGCCTATTATACATAGGTTCTAAAATATGTATATACTTATCTGTGTTTTATTATGGAAATTGTAAGTTTTAAATCTGTACACTGTACCTAAACTAGTTACCATTTTGTAAGTGTGTTTCCATACAGAATTGTGTAAACTTTACTCTTTTTAAATAAAGCATTTAATAAACAGAGGTATATTTGTCATCCTGTGTTTTTGAATTAGTTTCACCTGAAGCTAAATATGTAATTAATAAAATTCCAGGCCGCGCTGTGGCCGAGTGGTCAAACCAATCGCCTCTCACCTAGACAGCCCGGGTTCGATCCCAAGCGACCGCATGTGAGATTTGTGGTGGACAAAGCAGCGCAGGGGCGGGTTTTCTCTGGGTTCTCTGGTTTCCCCCGTCATCTCATTCCACCGGGGCTCCATCTTCATGTATCATCAGTGTCATCGCCTGCGGTGCCAGAGCAGTAAAAGCGGGCGTTAACCACTACCAAAAACAAACAAATAAATAAATAAAATTCCAGTGAGTTGAAAACTTAAAAAATGCATCATACCAACAGTTACTGCTAATGGTAGATCCAAGATTTCTGTAAAAATGGTGTGTTATTTATGGACGCTCTTTAACTTCTGTGGTTCTCAGCGTCCCATTCTAAATTGGGAGTGAAAGACCGCTTAATTTTGCTCAGAGGCCTCTCAATTAGGCTTGAGGTTCTTTTACATGCCGTAAATCTACAACACAGGACCAACGGCTTTACTTCCCTTCCGAAGGAAGCCATGCTAAGGATTTTTACACTGAAAAAAAGTCCTCTACCGGGTTTGAACCTGTGACCTTGGGTATATGACGTTAGCATGGTAACCATTACACCACGGAGGGCGACCCAAGATTTCTGTAAAAAGATATTGGGTAGATTGAGCGAAGGTACTCTGCAGAATTTTCTTAAACATTTTTGAAAATTTAGAATTTGAGTTATAAAAAATTTGGAGGCAATAACCTAAGTGGGGTAGAGTAAATAATACTCTACATATGATCTCAGGTTTTCCTGGCAAATGTTTACCTGAAATTCTTTTTGGGCTTCCAGCCAGATGGTGAAAGATTCAAATTCCAATGTTTCAAAGACTTTCATTATTTTTGGCTTCTGGGAAACTGAACTGTAAGGGAATGCAACTGTTAAGAGATTTTAGGGCTTATTGAGGTTTATCTCACCTCAAGGTAGATCTAGGGCTGTTTTAGGAAAATTTCCCTCTTCAACAGCGAATGTCTTAATTTGTGGCCAAGGTGGCAGGCATTGCTTTTACTTTCTCTACTGTTTGCTTGAAGTGCTTTCAAAATGAAATATATAGTACCATAAAGAGTATTAATATAACAATAACTTGTAACAACTCTTCTCTTTTCTTTTCGAAATCAACAGTCTATTGCATTGTCAGGTAAATTTCTTTTTGCTCTTGTTTATTTACATTGTTATGATTATTGCTACTAGGTGCATTGCACTAAGGCATTATTAACTACTGGAATCAAAACAAATTTGGTGAGAGAATCAATTGGTGGTATATCAAAATTCATTGCATGATTTTTATTCTTTAATATAAACATTTTCTCCCAAACCGTTAAATCTACAAGTCCATTTAAGTGTTTTAATGAATGAATTTATTTCACTATACAGCTTAACCCCATTATATATACATACACCACCTCTTTCTTTCTGGTAAAACAACCTGTGTACTTACTTTTGACATGTACTAGGTACATAGTAGGTAGAGGAGCTGTTGTATTCCACGAAACATTTGATGTCTTGATTTCACCCAAAATTCCCCTGAGTCCATAAAAAGCATTTTTCAAAATGTTTATTTTCTTAAAAATGGCTCTAACAATTTGATTAATATAGTACATGTTTAAGATATTTTTATGACAAAATATATATACTGAATATCTGAAGACCTCTTCATTCTGAATGATTTTTGTGTAAGTGGTAAACTGTAAGAGATAGACAAAAACTTACTACCAAAAAGTTTAGATCTCGTTAAAACACACAATTTATATCATACACATTTTTTTTTTGTAGATTAAACTTTTCTGAAATACCTTTGGTTTCAATTTTGAACTATCTACTTAAATTTTTCTCAAACAGGAAGTCATCTTTCTTCCAGTTTTCCGTTATTTTGCACCTGGAAAGCAGAGAGAACTGGATTTCAACTGTTTCAGATACCAACCAGCTTTTAAAAGATGTGCCTATCGCTCTAGCCAAGTGTTTTCTCTCATTTTCCTTCTACTTACAAAGAAGCAAGTAATATGATCATTTCTGCCAATGCTTATCTTAAATGGGATGATGTAGATAAAAGAATAATTTTTGTAAGAAAAGTTTGTTTGCGGATCAGCTAGAGAAAGTCATATGAACGGAACACATCAGGTTGTTTTTCTTTTTTATATTGTGTCCTAAGCATACTTAAAATACTTAAACTTTTCTCATACAGGAATTTGTCACTTCTGGCCATGCAAAAGAACATTAGAACCACAAAGCTTTTGAAACATTTGACTGTCGGTTTAGTCTACTGTATTTCCATATTTACCTTCTACTTATAAGTTACTAAGTAATAAGACCATTCTGCTAATATTTACCTTAATTAGCATGAACTAGAGATAAGAATAAACTTTTTAAGAATGACTTGTTATAAAGGTAGAAAAAGTCATGTGAATGGAACGCCAGATTTTTTTGCCCAGTGGTTGAATGCTTGAAGCTGTTTCTCTAAAGCCAATTTTGCAATTTGCAGCCTGGGGACAGTGCTGAAGTATGCTGTATCAACTGCATGTTAGACCAGTTGGATGGTTCTGTGGACTTATTGAGGTGTGTCTGAAGTGTAAAGAATATACCAGAGCTAGGAAGTTGGTACCAATTTCCTTATGCAGAATAAGACTGGCCAGAGTTGGCAATACCTCACACGAGCAAAGGTCAACGTAGAGTGCAACCCATTACTGAAAAACAGCTATCACTGCATAACACAGAACCACGTCGGTAGCAAGGAAGGCATTCGAATGACATCTTTGTTCTGCTGAAATGTGAGCAAAATTAATTTCTTTTACAACCATAGTAAGTTTTCTAGTAGTGTACTTTTTCAGAAACTGATGGCAATTCTAGTAAACAAACTGCCAAACATCTAGTAAAAGAAAAGCTTCACAGAAACATATTATTGATTGAAAACTTGTTCAGAAAGTTACCCAAAACTAACACATTATTACAGTCCAGAGGTATGGAGCTGAACTGAATCTGTGTGGCATGTCAAGACGGGTCTACTAATCTACGAGCATCCTACCTAAATTAAAGATGAAATGAAGAGAATGCAGGCTTCAGTGTGAACTATCGCATATCACTGCACTTTTAGATCCCAACAAATGCTATTTGCTTGGTGATACTGATACATTATGCAAAGTGGAACAAACTTTTTCGCATTACAAATCTTATTTGTCGGAACGTAGAATGAGGTTTTACTTCAGAAGTACATATAGTTTTCAGTAATACTGCTGCAGATGAGTAAACATTTAGTTTAATTCCTGCTTTCGTTTTTACCTGGTAGGAGTCTGGAGACATTTAAGAGATTAATTTTATTATTTGGACATTAATTTACATTCATCAATAAATATTGCAAACTGAGTTATAATTACTTGGGTGTTTTCATAATGTACATATGTAAAGAAGGAAATCAGTCGGAGTCAGCCTGTAAATATGTAACACTTTGTATGTTGTACATAATGATCTGCTTTTACAAATGGCTTATAAGTCATTTTTGTTCTCTGGAAACAGTACTGTTTACTTGATAACAGGTTTGTTTGCCTCTCCTCCCTGCATTCTTATCAATGACTTGTTTTGATGTGGGGAGATGGTTGGTGGCAACCTATATACGGAATGGCAAATGGTACGAACTTCCTAACTCTGGTATATACAGTAAGCCAGAAATGGCGCTGCCTTGTGGCGTTCCTGCACATAATGATATTGGATTTGATATTGTGTTATTACTAGACCTCGGATTTTAGGTTATATGCCTATTTTTACTTTCTCTATAGACACTA
This sequence comes from Hymenopus coronatus, assembly GCA_030762935.1. Taxonomy (NCBI): domain Eukaryota; kingdom Metazoa; phylum Arthropoda; class Insecta; order Mantodea; family Hymenopodidae; genus Hymenopus; species Hymenopus coronatus. The sequence continues at coordinate 60,515,507 of CM060899.1, forward strand.
CATAGTGTATAGAGAAGGTATTGCACTCCACCAAAAAATTTGATACCAAGATTTCACCAGAAATATATGCTTTAGGGTCCCCTGTATCCAAAAAAAGTATTTTCAGAAAAAGGTCCATGTGTGTGTGTCCATGCGCCCGTGTGTCTGTGAACACGATAACTCAAAAATGAAAAGTCGGGAAATACCAAACTTGGTATTTAAGTTCAGTATCTTCCAGGGATGCGACACGAAGATTTTGAGAAAAATCCCCCCACCCCAAACTACCCTATACATGAAACTTTTTTCGAAAATTTGGATTTTCTAGAAAATGGCTAACGATTTTGATTAAAATATCATATATTAAAGATATTTACCTGATAAACAAAATGTATATTTTGAATTTTCTGGGAATAAGCCTCTGAAGACTACTTTATTCTGAGTGAATTTTACGGAATTTTGCATAACTGCTAAACCGTAAGAGGTAGACAAAAACTTACCACACAAAAAATGTAGAGCACATTAAAACACACAATTTATGTTGTATACATTTTTTTTCGTGGAGTTGGTCGTTTTTGAGATATTACTTGTTTTTGTTTTCAGGTTCGAAAAACTTAGCTTTTCTCATACAGGAATTTGTCAACTCCTGTCCACACAAACAAAGGACCTTCAGTCACATAGCAACCAGATTTTGACTATTGCTTTAACCTATACTATTCCCTTATTTCCCTTCTACTTACAAGGAAGCAAGTAATAAGACTATTTTTGCTAATTTTTTCTCGATTAGCATGAAGTAAATAGAAGCATGAGCTTTTTAAAACTAATTTGTTGCAGAGATATAGAGAAAATCATGTGAATGGAACACATCAGATTTTTTCCTGAAGCAATAAACAAAAAGCAATTATATATGTTCACGTTTCATGACAAATTGCACGTACTGTAGAACTTTTATTGTAGGTACCTAAAAGTGCCTATTTTATGGGTTTTAAGCCTAAAAATCCTTATTTAATTTAAATACAGTATATATATATATATATTTTTTTTTTTTATCCCTTTATTTTCAAATCCTCCATAGCTTGACTAACATATTAAAAAAATATATTTCAAATGCTACATTCATAAAGCTGAGAAGACTGACCAACACGTTACTGACCACACATAACTTTAAAGGAGAAGGGATGGGTTAATGGCCTGGAGTGGCTGTCTTGAAAGAAATTTTGCTCTCAAACTTGTGATTTCTACCAACCCTCCTTGTAACATAAAAGCGTCACCTTGGAATACTAAAGCAGGAATTCCTAACACTCCTCTAGAAAGTGCTTCTACAGTTGCAGTAAAGCAGTGCTGCAAACATCGAGGTGAAAGACACACAGAAACTCAGACAAAACAAAGAACATTGCATTAATTTACATTACAAAAGAAAATTATTTGTTTTTGTAGTCATTGTTTTGTTACTATACTTTATTTCCTTATCCTCTGTGTATGTGTGTGTGTGTCTCTCTCTCTCTCTCTCTCTCTCTCTCAACTGAAAAACAAAAAGTACGTTAAATACCAATCTTAATATTTAGGTTCAGCATCTTCCAATATGTTACACAAATAAAAAAAAATTCCCCACCCCAAACTACTCTTTACTTGGAACATTGTTCAAAAATTTTGATTTTCTGGAATGGATCTAATAATTTTGGTTAAAATATCATATGTTTAGTTTATTTTTATTCTAAATGAAATGCATATCTTGAATTTTCTGGGAATAACGACTGAAGTCCTGTTCATTCTGGATGACTTTTACAGAACTGGTAAACTGTAAGACAAAATCTTGCTACAAAATGTGTAATCTCATAAACACACAATTTATTGGCTGCAATTAATGTGTTTTTATAAGATTATTTTAGTTTAATTAAAGAGCAAGTGTTTATTATTGTTTATTTCTAGTGTAAATTCTTCTGTTTTGTAGTTTTTTTATACACAATTTTCTTATTTCTTATTTGAAGTCTTAATAAAATTGAAAAGACTAAAATGGTATTTTAAGGACGTGTTTTAATATTTTTAAAGCCTTTTATAGGTGCCTAAAGGTTCATGTTTAAGGGCCCAAAAATCTGAGGTCTAGTAATTTCTTTTGATCCATGTTGTCCTTTTCTACAAAAAAACTTGATATCCATTGGATAATTCTGTTAGATATACCCAGAGTTGTTAGCTTGTAAATGAGAACATAGGTTCAGCACTTATAAACGCAGCTTGGATGTCTAAGAATTCTGCTAGTGTGGTGATCTCTGAGATTATTGATAATTTTGATCTTTAATGTTACTGTCTTCCTGTAGCCTGCTTTTGTCAGAGGGATGCAGTATGGTTTGTCAAAGGATTATAGGTGATTAACTATTATTTTCACTTTCTCTACATGTACTACGTACATAGTGCATAGAGAAGGTATTGTAATGCACACAAAAATTTGATACAGAGATTTCACCAGTAATAAAAGTTTTGGGTTCCTCTGAATAAAAAAAAAAGCATTTCTGGAATGCTTTTTGTGTGTGTGTGTATCTCTCTCTACCTCTCCCCCTCCTGCCCCCCTCCCAACTCTCTCTCTCTCTCTCCTTTTTTTTTTTGCATTCTTAGAATATTCATGTTTATTATATTTACAGTATTACATTATTAGAATACATTAGATTAGAAAGCCATTCTGTAGGTTCGTTTAGGCCAGGAAACCACTGAACATAGAACTTGTCAAAGCATATACATGTATACATATGTTTATATACTATGAAAAAATTCTAGTGCTAAAAGCATGGGTTACAAAAACAACAGAAAAGACATATAATCACACCATTTGCTTTTGAGACCTGTACGCCACTGCATTATACTTAATGTGCTCTATAAAAGCACATGCACTTCCTTTTTTTTTTCCTTTCTTTTTTTCTCTCTCATACATATACATAAAAACAAAGAGTATCAAAAATTAGTGTTAAAATGTATAAATAAATAAATATAATTTGATCCGATGTAATGTCAGATGATAATTTTCTAATTATCGACATAATAGTTACTACTATTACATAAAACTAAAATATGTTACTACCAATGCTTTTAGATTGAATGAAATCCTCCTCTGTATTGAAGGTGTGAGTAATAACGTATCTTTTTAATTCTGATCTAAACCTGTTTTTGTTCATTTGCAATTCTTTCATAGAAGAGGAAAGTGGATTAAACAAAACTATTCCTTTGTAGTAAACCCCTTTTTGGAATAACTGCAAATTATTTGTTGGTCTATGTAAGTCCTGTCTAGTCTCTTATTATGAATATCTGTATTTTTTTGTAAACTTCTTTAGGTTATTTATTACAAATGACAATATGGCTAGAATATATTCACAGGCTAATGGTAAAATTCCAAACATTTTGAAAAGTGATTTACAGTCAGTTGATCTCTTTACCCTGCCATTATTCTTGTTGCCTTTTTTGGACAATGAATACTTTTTTTAACATTTACTGAATTTTCCCAAAATATTATTCCATAGGTCATCAATGACAATATGCATAATAAGCATATGTTTCCATTGGTCCATGTTTTATAAATGAGGGTGTATGTTCTTGTTACCTTACTAACCATGTGGTGAGGTATGTTTTTCAGTATGGTTTCAGGTCCAGGAGCAGATTGTCCTAGATGATGCAATGTCTCAACAAAGTCATCATTTTTGATCAGTCTTTGGTGTTCACCTCAGGGAAGTACAGCTGTGGTTGGTAGAACTGTGGGTCATGGTGAATGTGTTTGTTGATGGTTGAGTAATCTGTTTTGTGATACTGATAATCATCAGGGGTTTGGAATAAGTTCGTGTGATGTGCCTGAAACATTTGTTGAAGAGATTAGTTGATTGGCTCTTCTGATGGGATACGTGAAGTGGTTTTACTTTCTCTACACGTACTATATACATAGTGTATTGTAATGCACTCAAAAATTTGATACCGAGATTTCACCAGAAATACCCCTGACCTTTCTGGAAAAAGGTCTGTGCGTATGTGTGCCTGTGGACAGCATAGCTCAAAAACAAAAAGACTGTTAAATACCAAACTTGGTATTTAAGTTTTGTATCTTACAAGGATGCGACACAAAGATTTTCAAGAAATTCCTCCACCCCCAACTACCCTTTACATGGAACTTTTTTCGATAATTTTGATTTTCTCAAAAATGGCTCTATCGATTTTGATTAAAATGTTGTATATTAAAGATATTTACCTGACAATATGTATATCTTGAATTTTCTGGGAATAGCCTCTGAAGACTACTTTATTCTGGATGATTTTTATGGAGTGTTGTATAACTGCTAAACCATAAGAGATAGACAAAAACTTGCCACCCAAAAATGTAGAGCACATTAAAACAACACAATTTACATTATATACATTTTTTTCGTGGAGTTGATTGTTGTTGAGATATTCCTTGTTTTTGGTTTCAGCTTTAAAACTTTTCTCATACAGGAATTTGTCAACTCCTGTCCGTACAAAGGAACTTCATCACATAGCAACCAGCTTTTTACTATCACTTTAACCTATGGCACTTCCTTATTTCACTTCTACTTACAAGGAAGCAAGTAATAAGAATATTTCTGTTAATTTTTTCTCAATTTGCATTAAGTAAATAAAAGCATTAGCTTTTTAAGAATAATTTGTTGTGCAGATATAGTGAAAGTCATGTGAATGTAACACGTCAGATTTTTTGTCTTACTGCTATAATAAAGTTTCAGAATCTCTTTGGCTCAGTGAGTTGTCAACTTTTTGTTTTTTTAGTTAAACGTCCTTTAATCTGGTTGGTCATATCAGACATGAATGAAATTGGTGAAATTATGCTCAAATGATCTCAGGGTCCATAGAGCTTAAAGTTACTCGACATTCGTCTTCTCAGGATAAGGGAAAATCCTGAAAAAAGCTTTATCTGGGTAACTCACCCTAAGCAAAATTCAAACTCACGACCTTTTGAATGTGAGGTAAACACACTACACTACACTACTCAGGTGGGCTAGTCAATATTTTTTACAGTTTGTTAGTCCACATTTGTGAGTTGTACATTCTAATTGCTGGTTTACTTCTCTTTGGAGATGTTGAAGTATTCGCTTGTCATTAGCATCATGTGTCTTCATGTACTGCCTGAGTGCTTTGCATTTTCTTTTAATGAGCTGTTTTATGGGTTTTTCGGAGAATTTTGCTGTTGCTGTTTATGTTGCTTATTTTCTGTGGGAAGGTGGTGATTCTGGCTTGCATTATTTCTGAACTGATTTGCATAACAAGGATTTCAATCTGTTGTAAGTTTGTTACCTGGCATTGCTTGTATTTCTTCATGTTTTGCCTAAGGTAGTAGGTGTACTTTTTCCAGTCTCAATTAATATAGTCAAATATTTTTGTAGGATTTGATTTCAATGTGTCAGTTGCTATTTTAGGAGCTAATTGATACTTCAATGTCAATGTGCATTATTCTGTTCTATTCACTGCTTGAAACTAGCATTATATCAGGTGATGTTGGTTTTTCATCCTCTTTCCACCTAATTCTTGTTGGCCCTAGTGGTAGTAGTCGTTCCTAAGAGTAGTATTGTTAAATAGTGTTTTCAATAGTTGCCTTTGGGTTTGTGTTATCATCCAGTAATTCTGAGTGGTTGGCATTGATTTTTAGGTTATGGTAATTGTTATGGATGTTGGTCTGTAACATATTTTTATATATATTTGATATGTATTTTAAGATTTCTTATGTTAACACATTCAAGAATACCTAATAATAGAGGTGAGGTGTTAAAATAAATAAATAAAGGAAAAAAATTGATGTGTTCCATTCACATGACTTTCATTACATCTCTGCAACAAATTATCGTTAAAATGCTTATGCTTCTATTTACTTCATGCTAATTGAGAAAAATTAGCAGAAATAGTCTTATTACATACATCCTTGTAAGTAGAAGCAAAATAAGGAAGTACCATTGGTTAAAGTGATAGTCAAAAGCTGGTTGCTATGTGACTGAAATGCATTTGTTTGTAGTTGACAAATTCCTGTATAAGTTTTTCAAAGCTGAAACCAAAAAACAGGAATATCTGAAAAAACGATCAGCTCCACGAAAAAATGTAAATGACATAAATTGTGTTTTTATCCTGAACTACATTTTTTGTTTAAGGAGTTCTTGTCTATCTCTTACAGTTTACCAGTTATACGAAGTTCAATAAAATTCATTCAGAGTAAAGAGGTCTTTAGAGGCTATTCCCAGAAAATTCAAGATATACATTATATTTGGCAAGTAAATATCTTAAATATAAGGAATTTTAATCAAAATCATTAGAGCCTTTTTTAAGAAAATTAAAATTTTCTAAATGTTTTCCATGTAAAAGATAGTTGGGGGTGGGAGGATTTTCTTGAAAATCTTTGTGTCGCATCTTTAGAAGATACAAAACTTAAATATCAAGTTTGATTTTTAGTGATCTTTTTGTTTTTGAGCTATGCTGCCCACAGACACACACGCACATGCACATACACGTGGACATTTTTCTAAAAATGCTTTTTTTTTATTCAGGGGATCTCAGAACATATATTTCCGATGAAATCTTAGTATCAAATTTTTCGGTGCATTACACTGTGTACATAGTTTGTGTAGAGAAAGTAAAATAAAGAAAAATAATTTGATCCTTGGGGCACGAACCTCCAATAATACCATAAGGTCAGCTCTCACATACCATGCCATAGACTGTGCAGCCATTCAGATACATAACTGCAGTATTGTCTGATCTTATAATGCTGCATAATAATGATGTGGAATTCTTACCAAAAAAATCTGATGTAATCCATTCACATGACTTTCTCTACATCTCTGCAACAAATTTTTGTTAAAAAGTTTATGCTTCTATTTACTTCATGCTAAGTGAGAAAAAATTAGCAGAAATAGTCTTATTACTTGCTTCCGTGTAAGTATAAGCGAAATAAGGGAGTACCATAGGTTAAAGTAATAGCAAAAGATGTTTGCTATGTGACTGAAGTTCCTTTGTTTGTATGGACAGGAGTTGACAAATTCCTGTATGAGAAAAGTATAAGTTTTTTAAGGCTAAAACAAAAAAAAAAAAAAAGAAATATCTAAAACACGATCAACTCCACAAAAAAAATATATTGAACATAAATTGTGTGTTTTAATGTGCTCTACATTTTTTGTGTGGTAAGTTTTTGTCTATCTCTTATGGTTTACCAGTCACACAAAATTCCGTAAAATTCATCCAGAATAAAGTAGTCTTCAGAGGCTATTCCCAGAAAATTCAAGATATACATATTATTTGTCAAGTATATATCTTTAATATATGATATTTTTATCAAAATCGTTATAGCCGTTTTTTAGAAAATCCAAATTTTCGAAAATTTTTCCATGTAAAGGATAGTTTGGGGTGGGGGATTTTCTTGAAAATCTTCGTGTCGCATCCTTGGAAGATATTAAACCTAAATACGAAGTTTGGTATTAACTGTCTTTCCGTTTTTGAGCTATGCTGCCCATAGACACACACACACGGACATTTTTCTAAAAATGGTTTTTTTTGTATTCAGGGTGTCTTAAAACATGTATTTCCGGTGAAATCTCAGTATCGAATTTTTGGGTGTATTACAATACCTTCTCTATACACTATGTACATAGTACGTATAGAGAAAGTAAAAATATCGTTCGTGTGAGTGTGTGTGTGAGTGTGTGTGTGTGTGTGTATGTGTAAACACATCAAGGATGCGTCATGAAGATTTCCAAGAAAATCCCTCTCCTCAAATTACTCTTTGCATTGAAACATTTTCGAAAATTTTGATTTTCTCAAAAATGGTTATAACGATTTTGATTAAAATAACGTATATTAATAGATAATTACATGGCAAATAAAATGTATATCTTTAATTTTCTGGGGATAGCCTCTGAAGTTCTCTTCATTCTGAATGCAAAACATAAACCATAAAAAATAACAAAAAGTTACATATTGCACCAAAAATGCAGATCTCGTTAAAGCAACAATTTTTCTTGAGTTAACATTTTCGAGGTACTCCTTATTGTTGGTTTCAATCTTAAAATACCTAACATTTTTCAAACGGGCATTTGCAATTCCTTTTTCTTTTGTTTTACTTCTGGCCATCCAAAGAGAACCGAATTTCAATCACATAGCAATCATCTTTTAAAAGATTTGACTGTCGCTTTAGCCTAGTGTACTCCCTTATTTCCCTCGTTACCTACAAAGAAGCAAGTAATAAGAACATTTCTGCTAATGTTTATCTCGATTAACATGAAGTAGATAGATAATAAGTTTTTTTTTTCAAGGATAATTTGTTATAGAATAAGTAGATAGAGAAACTGATGTGACATTGACACATTAGTTTTGTTTGTTTGTTTTTTTCGGAACAGTTGTAAAACCTCAAATTTTCACTTAATATTTCTAGACATGGAATCCATATTATTTCATTTATTTAACAATTTTAACAATATGCCCCGCCTGGGTAGTGTGGCTGTAGCGTGTCTGCCTCATATTCAACAGGTCGTGAGTTCGAATCTTGCTTAGTTACCCAAATAAGGTTTTTTTCGGGGTTTTCCCTTATCCTGAGAAGACGAATGTCAAGTAGCTTTAAGCTCCATGGACCCCGAGATCATTTGAGCATCATTTCACCAATTTCATTCATCGTCCGATATGACCGACCTGGTTAAAGGACGTTAAAAAGATAATAATATATATATAGGTTTCTGCGGTCAAGTGGCCAGCGTTCTGGTTTATCATCCAGAGGTCCCGGTTTCGATTCCAGGCTGGGGCAGGAATTTTTTCTTTAACCATATTCATTCCTTATCCCACACAGAGTCTGGAAGTACGAATGTGAGAGTGAACGAGTGTGTGTTTAATAGTATAAAACGAAAAACCAACGTTAATAAACCTACATTTCAGCGAGATAAACACCAGCAGTTGTTTCTCAAGTGACCATAGATGTTAAAGAGGGATATACAAAATGAAACAATAAAACAAGCTGATGTGTTCTGTTCATATGAATTTCTCTAGCTGACCCACACACACACAACTTTCCTCACAAAAGATTATTCTTTTATTTAAGACACGCTAATCAAGGTAAACATTAGCAGAAATTGTGTTAATAATTGCTCCGTTGTAAGTAGAAGGGACAGAAGAGAATACATTAGGCTAAATCGATAGTCATATCTTTTAAAAAGCTGGTCTTATATGAAACAACACAAGTTCGGCTCGCTTTGCATGGCCTCTAGTAAAACAAGAGAGATGAACTGAAATGTCACTTCCTGTTTGAGAAAACTTAAAAGTAATTTAAAATTGAAACCAATAACAAGGAATATCTCAGAAACGGTGAGCTCTACATAAAAAACGTATATAATATAAATTATGTGCTTTAACGAGATCTACATTTTCTGTGCAGTGTTTATTTCTTAAGGTCTAACCGTTATTCAAAACTATCCAGGATAAAGGGGTCTTCAGGGGCTATACCCAAAATTCAAAATATACATACTATTTGTTATGTAAAATATCTTTAATATACTGTGTTTTAATCAAAATCATTAGAGCCATTTTTGAGAACAGCAAAATTTTCAAAAAAGTTTTATGTAGTTTGGGGTGGGGAAATTTTCTTGAACATCTTCGTGTCGCATCCTTAGAAGATACTAAACCTAAATACCAAGTTTAAAATTTAACGCTCTTTTCGTTTTTGAGCTATGCTTTTTTCGGACTCAGGAGACCCCGAAACATATTTCCGGTGAAATCTTGACATCGAATTTTTGGGTGGAGTACAATACCTTCTCTAACGGCTATGTGCATTGTACATATGGGGCTAGAGAAAGTAAACATTTATATGTTTTTGAATCTGGTATCCTAATCTTTGTCTTTCGTGGGCAGCAGGAATTCTACCCACAGAATATTTGAGGGCTCTAGTCCAAGGGAAGCATTTTTTCCGCTTCTAGTTAGCAGTGCCATCTTTTGTAGAGCATGTGAAACATTAGGAACATGTGCAGTTTTGCGTTGTTTTGCAATGTCGCCATTGGCGGGAAGGTCATTGTTTGGTGTTACTCGTGTGAGGAGAGCACGTGTTCGCTGGCATTTTTCCTCATTTTATGTAACATTGAAGAATACCTTGCGTGGCTGATTGATTGGTACGCCCCGCCTCTCAGTGGAATCTGTAGTGGATAAAGCGGCGTCCGGGAAGTTTTCTCCACGTTCTGCAGATTTAACAAATTCTCAAAATATACAAAGTAACGAAAAAGCGACGAAGCAGCAAAAGCCGCTACTCATCTGCTAGAATTTGTTCCTGAAATCCCAACATCTCATATGGCTTTAAATTGTTTGTCAAAAGCAAGATACTCATTTTGGAAATATACCTGGACTCAAAATTGGACAGACCTATGTAACTCGCTGTGACAAGGCAAATATTGGTATGAGGTGCATTCAAGTTATAACACCTCCGATTTTTTTTTCTCACTAAATAATCACACGAAAGTTGAGAAACTTGTGTCACTTCTCGACGTAGTCTTCCTACACCTGTACACATTTTTCGCAAAGCCGACGCCATGATTCCATGGCCGCTGCGAACGCTTCTTTAAGACTCTGTTTTGATACTGGAAAATTACTGATGCTATAGTGGCACGGAGAGTGTCTTTCATCGTCGGAAACAGCCAAAAGTCGCTGGAAGTCAGGTCAGGCGAGTAGGGAGCTTGAGGAATGACTTCAAAGTTGTTTGCACAAAGAAACTGCTGTATCATCCGTCAGCAGTTATGGCATCCACCTGGAGGACACTGTTTGCATTCGTCGTCATGCACAGATCCCACAGAAATGCCAACTGTGGAGGCGATCTGTTCCACTGTAATTCGGCGATGCTCCAAAACACTTTTCTCCGCTCGCTTGATCATGTTATCGGACCTGCTTGTCCGAGGGTGAGATTCTCTTGGTTTGCTGTCGCACAATGCTCTGCCTTCTTTGAACTGTCACACCCACAAACGCACATTAAACACATCCATGACACCATTACCACATATTTCACTTAACTGGCGATGAATTTCAATTGATGTTACACCACGCAAATGGAGAAAACGAATGATTACACCTGAAAACCTCGCCATTTTATGTATACAAAACAATCCCCATTCTCGCCGTTGCCACGAGAGGTTCTGCGTGCCATACAATGCTGCAATCTCTGTCACGCATTAACAAAGAGTGCCCTCTACTTTAAAACAAACCGCATCTGTTTCCAGTTCTGAAAAAAAACTGATCTGTTCCATTCACATGACTTTCTCTACATCTCTGTAACAATTTATTGTTAAAAAGATTATGCTTCTTTTTACTTCGTGCTAATGGAGAAAAAATTAGCAGAAATAGTCTTATTACCTGCTTCCTTGTACAAAGAAGAGAAATAAGGGAGTATCATAGATTAAAGTGATAGTCAAAAGCTGGTTCCTATGTGACTGAAGTTCCTTTGTATGAACAGGAATTGACGAATTCCTGTATGAGAAAAATACAAGTTTTTCAAAGCTGAAACCAAAAACAAGGAGCATCTAAAAAAACGATCAACTCCACGAAAAAATATATAATAACATAAATTGTGTGTTTTAATGTGCTCTAGATTTTTTGTGAGGTAAGGTTTTGTCCATCTCTTACGGTTTACCAGTTATGCAAAATTCCGTAAAATTCATCCAGAATAAAGTAGTCTTCAGAGGCTATTCCCAGAAAATTCAAGATATGCATTTTATTTGTCAGGTAAATATATTTAATATAAGATATTTTAATCAAAATCGTTAGCCATTTTTAAGAAATTGAAAATTTTCGAAAAAAGTTCCATGTAAAGGGTAGTTGGGTGTGGGGGGATTTTCTTGAAAATCTTCGTGTCGCATCCTTGGAATATACCAAACTTAAATACCAAGTTTGGTATTCAATGGTCTTTTCGTTTTTGAGCTATGCTGCCTAGACACACACACACACACACACACACACACACACACACACACACACACACACACGGACCCTTTTTCAAAAAAATTTTTTTTGATTCAGGGGGATACAAAAAAATGTATTTCCGGTGAAATCTCGGTATCGAATTTTTGGGTGCAATACAATACTTCTCTATACACTGTGTACATAGTACGTGTGGAGAAAGTAAAAATGCACCTCGTAAAACACGATCCTTATGTAGGAAACATCAAATCTTCATATCTAGATTAAGAATAGGGCATACAAGATTAGCTCATTCATACATTCTTTCCAGAGAACCTCAACCTACATCTAACAGATGTAAAACTCCGCTCTGTGTGTCTCATATACATAGTACTGCCATTAGTTCTGTCAGAAAAATTTAAATGTAAAGGTCACCTATACTACTCCGCGAGTAACCGGCTTGCAGTGTACCAGTAACAGGCAAGAGAGAAAGATGGAGTGGGGAGTGAACGAAAATCGTATACTGTATTGGCGTTATACCATTGTGGAAAACAAGCTAAGGAAATTTTTTCGACGCTGAAACCTCTTGGCATCGATGAGCGATTTGTGTTTCGGACAACAGCACGGTTTAAAGAAACGGGTGCCACTGTTGATCGCGTCAGATCTGGCCGTCCTAGGTGTGTACGTACAAAAGAAGTTGTGAACGCTGTTCGTGTTAGGGACGTTTATTTACGCAACCCGTTACGTAAACAAATAAACATTTTCGTCTCGTGAAGTGAGCATCTCTTCACGATCAGTGCCACGTTTATTTATTTATTTTTTGTGAAGGAAGATTTATATGTTAGTGCATATAAAAGATACATAATGCGTTTGATAACTGAAAAATCTGATGTGTTCCATCCATATGACTTTCTCTACAACTCTGCAATAAATTATTGTTAAAAAGCTTATGCTTCTATTTACTTCCTGCTAATCGAGAAAAAAAAATTAGCAGAAATAGTATTATTACTTGCTTCCTTGTAAGTAGAGGCGAAATAAGAGAGTACCATAGGTTAAAGTGATAGTCAAAAGCTGGTTGCTATGTGACTGAAGTTCCTTTGTACGAGTTCACAGTCATGTATGAGAAAAGTATGTTTTTATAGCTGAAAACAAACAAACAAGGAATATCTCAAAAACAATCAACTCCACGAAAAAAATGTATATACCATAAATTGTGTGTTTTAAGGTGTTCTACATTTGTTGTGTGGTAAGTTTTTGTCTATCTCTTGCGGTTTAGCAGTTATGCAAAATTCCGTAAAATTGACCAAGAATAAAGTAGTCTTCAGAGGCTATTCCCAGAAAATTCAAAATATACATTTTATTTGTCATGTAAATATTTTTAATATACGATATTTTAATCAAAATCGTTAGAGCCATTTTTTAGAAAATCAAAATTTTCGAAAAAAGTTCCACGTAAAGGGTAGTTTGGGTTGGGGAGATTTTCCTCAAAATCTTCATGTCGCATCCCTGGAAGATACTTAACTTAAATACCAAATTTTGTATTTTACCGACTTTTCGTTTTTGAGTTATCGTGTTCACAGACACACGAACACACTGACACTCTGACACACGGACACACACACGCGGACCTTTTTCTGAAAACACTTTTTTTGGATACAGGGGACCCTAAAACATATATTTCCGGTGAAATCTCGGTATCGAATTTTTTGGTGGAGTGCAATACCTTCTCTATACACTATGTACATAGTACGTATAGGGAAAGTAAAAAATAAAGGAGATTTGCCGGGTTCAACATATGGGGAGAGCAAAAACCCGCAGCAGTAGTTGGTTCATCGCTGCTGCTGACTGGCGTAGCGGAAGTCCGGACCTCAATCCATTGAATGATTCTCTATGGCAGAAGCTTGAGGCAATAGCATGTCAAAAGATGCACCGCAATATTGAGATGATAAAAAATCAACCACATCAGATTCAAGAAAATTCCACTGGACACGATTCGTCAGTTATTGATGAGTGGTAACCATTTCGAATGAGAGTATGTCCGTTTTGTAGCATTTTTTGTGTTCAGAATGTATGTATTTTAATGGATTTGCATAGTTTATTTAGTAGTATCCCCCCAGGGGTCTACTATGGTAGACACGGGTTTGGCGCACCCGGGGTCCCGAGCCAGCTCTGAGTCCCTCGTGTGGGCGATCTCTAAGTGGTGAGGGAGTCAGTCCGTCGAAACGCCCACCCACGTGTAGGCCTTGCGTGGAGACCTGTGTCGTTGGAAAGGGATATTCTGGTAGGTTGAGGGTTGCGTATCTGAGCCTGGGCTTCTGTCTTTCAGTGACAGAGGAGGGTGCGCAACACTATACACCGCTTTGGTTTCTGCTTCGCCTAAACGGGAGGCTAGGGACTAGTCCACCCCTACTCAGTCGGCCAGGACTAGGTACTATACCGAACTCCAGGGCGAGTGGGACGGAGAGTCTGCTATATCTCTTGTGTAGCCCTGTCACCCCAGTGGGACGATCCCTCGTTGGGCTCCGTGGTGGGTGGGGAGCATTGGGGGATGAATTAAGACCATCTTTTTTGGCATCCAAAAACAAAACAAAAAAATCAAGTTTAGTGTTCGGAAAAGAGCAGCAGAGTTCAGTGGTCATTGGTATTTAGTGATTAGCAGAACAGAAGAAGCTAGGATATTTGCGTCGGTTATTCCATTTGCAATTCAGAAGAGCCTAGATAAGATAACTGGGCCAGTAAAGTCGTGTGCTTGAATTGTAATGGCACTCTCGTGGTTGAAGCTTTGTCAGCATCCCAGGCAGCTAAATTATTGAAAGCAAATATGATGGGGAGCTACCCGGTTACGGTCAAGATGCACAAGACGTTGAACTCCTCGTGCGGCGTTGTTACCACTCGCTCCTTGGACGGTATGTCCAACGTTGAGGTTCAAGAGAATCTTGCAGAACAAGGCGTTACTGCTGTATACAGGGTTCAGGTGAGAGTAAATGGTGAATTCGTGCCTACCCGTACCCTGTTTCTTACCTTTGATCGGGTAGATCTACCCTAAAGGATTAAGGCAGCGTACGAAGCTATCGACGTTAGGTCATACATCCCTAACCCTCTCAGATGTTACAGGTGTCAGCGCTTTGGACACACCAGCGAGTTCTGTAGTGGTCGGTCTACATGTGTTAACTGTGGAGATGCCATGCAAGATGGCGGTTGCACGTCAACCCCATCTTGCGTCAACTGCAATGGAGAACATCCATCCAGTTCCTGGGAATGCTCCCAATTTGCAGAGGAGAGAGCCATCCAGGAGATACGGGTGACCGAGAAGGTGCCCCGGAAGCCCGTAACTCCTGCGCTACGCCAAGCCTCTAGGAGCCAGGAGCCAGGAGCAGGAACTAGTCTTCTCCCGACAACTCCTGAATGTGGTACGCGCGCATACCTACCGCATCCCATCTAACAAACCTAACCCGAGAACCATACCTAATGAACTCCGTCAGCTGCTAAAAGCCAAGGTAACCGTACGGAAGCTATGGCAGCGCTTCCGCCATCCCAGGATCCAAGCAGTGTACCAGCGGTTCAAATCCCTGGCAAGGCGCCTGCTTCGCGCGCACCGCAAAGCGGCCTGGGAACACACAATGGCAAATGTAAACCTGGAAGAGAAATAACCCTGGAGGATCATCCGATCCCTCAGGAAAGACAAAAGTCAGTTTCAGCATCCCATCCATGGCACCCGTGGGAGACTCTCTTTTGAGCCCCAGGATAAAGCCACGGATTTCGCAGATTATCTGGAGTCTCAATTCGAACCCCGCGAAGACCTCCAGGACGAGGACTTTACTGAGCTCGTGGAAGCGACGGTAGACTACCTCTACGAGGAGCCCCCGCCGCCCCATGAGGAGATCCGCATTCCTTTAGTCACCCCGAAAGAGGTGGCTTCCCAACTCAACAACCTAAAGCCTAACAAAGCCCCTGGACATGACGGCGTTACGGCGCCTATGCTCCAGCACCTACCCAGAAAGGCCGTAATCCACCTGACACGGATTTACAATGCATGCCTGCATCTACGTCACTTTCCAACGTGTTGGAAGGAGGCGAGGGTAGTATGCATTTTGAAACCCGGCAAGGACCCGGTCTTCCCGTCAAGCTATAGATCTATTAGCTTACTTCCGATCTTCTCGAAAGTATTCGAGCGGTTACTCCTACCTCGCCTCACCCCTCTCTTCGAGGAGAGACTCCTACTCCCGGATCACCAGTTTGGTTTCCGTACTGGACATTCCACAACCCTGCAGTTGCTGCGACTGGCTGAGAAGGCTGCCCTGGGCTTCCAGGACAACTTCAAAACAGTCGCGGTACTCTTGGACGTGGAAAAGGCCTTCGCCACCACGTGGCATTAGGGACTCTTGTACAAGCTCAAGAACGCAGAAATCCCTCCCCCCTACCTTCACCTGCTTAGTAGCTTCCTTCGGGACCGCACTTTCAGGGTGAGGGTGGAGGGGAGGCATTCCACAGTCAGACCCATAGCGGTGGGAGTGCCGGAAGGCAGCGTGCTGTCGCCGTTACTCTTTGCCGCCTACATGTCCGACTTCCCCACAGAACCCAGTACAGTTACGTGCCAGTATGCCGACGATGTCCTCATAATGGCGCGTAACAAGAACGCCCGATATTGCTTCCCCCCGCTACAGAGACAGCTCCAGGCCATAGGCAGATGGAGTGAACAGTGGCGGATGGCCATCAGCCCGCAGAAGAGCTCAGCTCTACTGCTGGCTAAAGTCCGTGGCTGGCGACCGGAGAGGTCGCTGAGGTTGCGGCGGCGGCGGATCCCCTGGGTCCGCACCGCCAAACACCTTGGAGTCCTCCTCGACCGCGGCCTTACTTTCACTCCACATGTCGGGAGAAGGTCGGTATGGGACACGCTGCCCTACGGCAGTTGTTTCCCATCTTCCGCTCCACCATGCCTACACACCTAAAACTACGGCTGTACCGCGCAGTCATCCCGCCCCTGATGCTGTACAGCTGCGAGGTCTGGGGTTCGGTGGCTCGTTCCACCATCCGCAGGCTGCAGACCGTGCAGAACAGGGCATTGAGGATGATATATGGCACAGACCGTAGATTCCCGTCCCACATTCTCCATTCCCACTCCGGAATCCCATACATAGTGGACGTTGTGCGAGAAAGAGCTCGCACAATATACACTAAACTTGCTTCCCACCCAAATCCTCAGGTGAACACTCTCGGCCTTTACGACCACACGCTGCCTAGGAGACGCGTAAGCTACCGTCTTCCCAAGGACGCCTTGGGATGGTAGTTTTCCGGCCGCCTCTCCCTTCCTTACAGTTCTAACCGCCAAGTTAAGCAGCATCGGGCCCGGTCCCGACTCGGACGGGTGACCGTCCAGTTGTACTTCGACCAGATCTGCAACACTGGCTTCCCCCACCCCGTACCTACATCCCTTCAGTTCTCCCCGCTAGCCGGCACTACTTTCCTTGGCAGCCCGCAAGCGGCTGGCCAAGGTAAGCAGCATCGGGCCTGGTCCCTCTCTGGGTGGGTGACCACTCAGGTAGGTAAGCCAGCCCGCGCCGGCTGCACAGAGGGAAACACCCTGCCCACATTACTTCGACACAGACATAAACGCTTGCACAAGACTACGCCAAGCCTCTGTACCACGGTCCGGTATTTATAGCTCAGTCGCAGCTAAACCAGACGAAAAATCGCAACTCAGACTTGCGATGTAAACGGGGCCACAATTGGCGAAAACATTATCGTTAACAGACTATTGCTGAAGTCCTCTGCGTCTACATCGGCATCAACATCTGCTAAATCCGCCAATGTGAAGCATAGTTCAGTACAACTGTCACCCCAACCGTCGACCTCTGGCAATAAGACCGGCAAAACCGTGGTGTATTCTGCTCCTGGGAAACATTTCAAGACCAGCTATATCAGAACCGACTTCCTTGAAGAACGTATATCCAAGGATGGTAAAGTCCGCGACTCTACACTCTACGGGGCAGTTGGACTAAATTATTTTACTTTCTCTATACGTACTATGTACTTAGTGTATAGAGAAGGTATTGCACTCCAACCAACAATTCGATACCGAGATTTCACCGGAAATATATGTTTTAGGGTCTCCTGTATTAAAAAAAAAGCATTTTCAGAAAAAGGTTCGTGTGTGTCTGTGAACACGATAGCTCAAACGAAAAGTCGGTAAAATACCAAAGTTAGTATTTAAGTTTAGTATATTCCAGGAATACGACACGAAGATTTTGAGAACAATCATCCACCCCAAACTACCCTTTACATGGAACTTTTTTCGAAAATTTTTATTTTCTCAAAAATGGCTCTAACGATTTTGATTAAAATATCGTATATTAAAGATATTTACCTGACAAATAAAATGTATATCTTGAATTTTCTGGGAATAGCCTCTTAAGACTACTTTATCTGCAAAAGTTTTACGGAATTTTGAATAACTACTAAACCGTAAGAGATGGACAAAACCTTACCACAGAAAAAATGTAGAGCACGTTAAAACACACAATTTATGTAATAAACATTTTTTGTTTTGTTGTTTAGATATTGCTTGTTTTTAGTTTCAGATTTGAAAAACTTATACCTTTCTCATACAGGAATTTGTCAAATTCTGTCCATACAAACAAAGGAACTTCAGTCACATAGCAACCAGCTTTTGACTATCACTTTAACCTATGATACTCCCTTATTTCCCTTCTGCTTACATGGAAGCAAGTAATAAGACATCTCTGCTAATTTGTTCTTAATTAGCACGAAGTAAATAGAAGCATAAGCTTTTTAACAATAATTTGTGTCAGAGATGTAGAGAAAGTGATGTGAATGGAACACATAGGATTTTTCATATTCTAGCTTACCTGAATCAATAAGTGAATTGACTGGTTGGCCCCGTAGCTCAGTCATAAGAGCTGCTGTGCGAGGGGTCCCGGTTTCGATTCCCGGTTGGGGATGGAATTATTCTCTAGCCAAGAATATTCCCTATCCTTCACAGAGTCTGGAAGTATGGATGAGTGTGTGTGTTTCAAATGTGTATGCCGCCGATATGAGCGTTTACTGTTCGGCGGTGTTTTAGCTAGTGGAATGGGGCGCCCTTCCAAGCAGGTAGGGGATTAGCAATTGGAAGGAGGTAGTGTTATCTTAATCTGAGGTAAGCGAGAGGTAAAGGCGCGTGACAGAGTGGAAGAAGTAAGCACTGTTGCCGCTAATAGGTGTGTGTTCAGTGTGTACTGTCTGATTCCTGTAGTTTTTGAAGACTCGTCATCCGAATCTAAGTAAAGTATTGCAACACTGTTGACTGTTTTGCCACGCGCGATACGAGTTCAGCATACGTGTAACCCTCCCACAGGTTAAAGTGTTACTCGAGCGCTAAGCCACCCCAACCCACTTGCTATAACACCGCTGAACAGACAGTACAAAAGGGTAGGGTATAAATGGGGGGGGGGGGTAGATTAACCTTACCTAACGCAGTAAACAACTGGCAGGGTTCTGGTACGTACGCAGACAAAGTATTGATTTTATTCTGATTTCGACCTTGACACAATGCATACAGTATGCAATATACAAAAAAATAAGACGTTGAAAAAGTAGACAAATTGAATTCACTGGAAAGTTATTTTAAATTAACACTAATTTATTTCAAATACAGGTTGTTTATTGCACAATTGTTGAAATGAATCCGAGGCAATATGCTTTCTGGACTACTGGAAGTTGATGGTGGATTGCTACTGTGAATCTTCTGATTGGTGGGAAACTGCACTTTAATGAATAGGTGCATTTTAATGAAGCCCATAAAAGTGCAATTACCAGACGTTTAATTACTACATTTAGGCATGGTCGAGCATGAAAAAAATTCTGGAGGCGAGTGTCAAGAAACTAAAATCATGTTGAACATTCACGAAACCGACGTCATAATTCCAAACCAGTGCGTTCTTTCCTGGAGTATGTTGTGCGAAAGAAGATTCTCAAAGTGGCGTTTCCAGTTCTAAAATCATGGACTTTCACTAAAGAAGACATTGTTACTTTCTCTACACGTACTCTGCACATGGTGTATGGCGAAGGTATAATACTGCACCCAAAATTCGATACTGAGATTTCACCGGAAATACGTGTTTTGGGACCCCCTGAATCTAAAAAAAGCATTTTTAGAAAAAGGTCCGTGTGTATATGTATCTGTATGTGTGTGTGTCTGCGTATGTATGTCTGTGGACAGCAAAGTTCAAAAATACCCTGGTATTTAAGTGTATCTTCCAAGGATGCAATACGAAGATTTTTTAGAAAATCCACCCACCCCAAACTACATCGAAAAATGTTTGAAACTTTTGTTTCTCTCTAAAATGGTTCTAGCGATTTAGATTAAAATACCGTATATTAAAATTATTCATAAAACAAATAAAATGCATATTTTGAATTTTCTGGGAAAAGCCTCTGAAGAGCACTTTATTTTGATTGGAGTTTTGCAGAATTTTGAGTAACGGTTAAACCGTAAGAGATAAACAAAAACTTACTACACAAAAATGAAGATCTCGTTAAAATACATAATTTATATAATATGCATTTTTGTTGTAGAGTTGGCCGTTTCCAAGATATTCTTTGTTACTGGTTTGAATTTTAAAATATACTTTTCTCACACAGGAAGTGTCCGTTTTTCTTTTGTTCTACTCCTGGCCAAGCAAAGAAGCCAATTTCAATGACAATGGCATAACGATAGCTTTTAAAACATTTGACTATCACTTTATCATAGCGCATTCCTTTAGTTCCCTTCTACTTATAAGGAACCAAGTGATAAGTACATTCCGCTACTGTTTATTTCGATTAGTATTGTGTAGTAAGAAGAAGTAAGAAGTTTGTTTGTAGAACAGTTAATGCCAAATTCTAGCTTTTCAGTATTATATTATGTAAGAGATTATGTATTACACTTGTGTTAAATACTGCGCATAAGTAATGATTCATTGTTAATTGGATTCTGTCATCAACAATGATAAACCAGCTTATTCGATATGCATATGTTATACCTGTTTGTTAGTATCAACTCGCATAAATGTGGAATACCTTCAGACAAATGTTTTCATGTTTCTAAACAGCCCGTTATAAAAAGCCTGTGGAATTACAACTTTAGGACTCACGTTTACCTTGATTTGGCCTTTAGAAGTATGTTAATTAAATCAACATCAATGACCTCTACTTTTCCTTAAGTAAAAAATCTGATGTGCTCATTTACATGACTTGCTCTACATTGCTGTAACAAATTATTGATAAAAAGCATATTCTTCTATCTACTTTATGATAATCAAGATAAACATTAGCAGAAACTGTCTTTATTACTTGCTTCCTTGTAAGTAGACGGAAAATGAGGCAATATACTAGGCTAAAACGATAGTCAAATCTTTAAAAAGTTGGTTGCCATCTGGTTGAAATCCGTTTCTATGCAGGGCTAGGAGTTTACAACTTTTCGGATGAACAATGTTTAAGTATTTTGAATCTGAAACAAATAACAAGGAATATCTCAGAAATGGTCAATTCCACGAAAAATGTATGACATAAATTGTGCGTTTTAACGAGATCTACATTTTTTCTGTAGTTTCTTTTACGGTTTACCAGTTATGAAAAATTCAGAAAAATTCATCCAAAATAAAGAGATTGTCAGTGACTATTCTGAGAAAATTCAAGATAAACGTTTTATTTGTCATGTAAATATATTTAAGATATGGTAGTTTGAGCCATTTTTTAAAAAAATCAAGATTTTCAAAAAAAAATTACATTAAAGGGTAGTATTGGAGAAGGGTTTTTTTTCTCAAAATCTTCGTGTTGCATCCTTCGAAGATGTTAAATTTTAAATACCAAGTCTGGTATTTTACCGACTTTTCGGTTTTGAGTTATCGTGTTCACAAACACACACACAAAATCACGGCTCTTTTTCAAAAACTGCTTTTTTTGGATACATTTTTACGTGGACTTGACCATTTTTTGAGATACTCTATGTTGGTTTCAGTTTTAAAATGTGTAATTAAAACTTTTTTCAATAGGGAATTCCTCAACTCCTGGCAATGAATAGAAACGAATCAACCACATGGCAACCAGCTTTTGAAAGATTTGGCTATCGTTTTAACCTAGAAATGGAAATGGAGTTTTATTTATGGACGGTCTTTAACTTATGTGGTTCTCAGTGTTACATTCTATACTGGGCGTGAAAGACTGCTTAATTTTGCTCAGAGGCCTCTTTTATTACACTTGAGGTTCTTTAACGTACAATAAATCTACGACACGGGACCAACGGCCTTACTTACTTGAACCCGCGACCTTGGGTGTATGAAGTTAGCATGTTAACGTCTCAGCCTAGTGTGTTCCCTTATTTCGATTCTACTTACAAGGAAGCAAGTAATAAAATCGTTTCTGCTAATTTTTATCTCGATTAGCATGAAGTAGATAGAAGAATTATTTGTTTAACAGTAATTTGTGACAGATATGCAGAGAAAATTATATAAGAATGTAACACATGAAGCAATTGCAGGTTATGTGACATTTCAATATCTACAGGATGTTAATGAACTACACCGAAATAATTTGCGAGATTGTGCAGGTGACTGATATAAGTAATTTGAGATCAGCGATGCATGGTCCCCGGATAAACATAACGCAACTACATAGCGTTAAACGTGTGGGCATCAGGTGCTGATAAGTCGGTGTTAAAGCAAAGCAGGTTGAAAAAATGGCTTAGAATGTCTATAAAACTGCTGCCCGAGTATATAAATATCGATTTTTAGCAGCTTGTTACTAGCGTTCTCCGCAACTACATAGCGTTAAACGTGTGGGCATCAGGTGCTGATAAGTCGGTGTTAAAGCAAAGCAGGTTGAAAAATGGCTTAGAATGTCTTTAAAACTGCTGCCCGAGTATAGAAATATCGATTTTTAGCAGCTTATTACTAGCGTTCTCAAGATTTAATGTCGCAAAAATCTGTAAAATCGACTAATCACTAGAGAGTGCGACACTGAGCATTCATTAACTACGTTCTTGAGTTATATAGCCTAATCTGGAGGTGTTTTTTCGACTGCTCTGGTGGATTAATGCGTAATGCGGGAAGTTGCTATCCCAAAAGTCATTAGTTCGATTCCTGTCATAGAGTAAACGTTTTTTACAATTATTTTTTTCATTCCAGACGAAGTGCCGCGATACGTGACGCACCGGCACTTCAGAAACTTACAACCGTTACTTCAAAATTTCAATAAGCAGGCCATAAGTCTCCTATCTCAAATTACTTATTTAAGTAATCTAATTATTCTGTGGAAATATTTCGGTATAGTTCATTAACACCCTGTATAGTGTATTTAAATGCGGGAGATCTAAAGACAGAGGAGTCGGTTTTTTCAGCTACCAGCGTTCTTTCCGAATAAAATGTGGAAGTTGGGTAGATGTGCCGCATATTCAACCAGGAGCATCCAAAACTATGAGGCGAATACGATCCATGTCAGGGTATCCAACAGCTGCTTGTTGCCTGCTGCAATTCCAAGGTCAATTAGCTTTTTCGTGGATACACTTGTGCCCCACAGCAGATGACACATATTCTGTCACATACCCAGTCCCAAAAAATCTGATGTGCTCCAATTACAGGCAATTCTCTACATCTCAGCAACAGCTTACTGTTAAAAAGCTTATTCTTCTGCCTATTTCATGATAAAACGTTAGCAGAAACGGTCTTATTACTTAGTTCCTTATAAGTAGAAGGGAGATAAGGGAATACATTAGGCTAAACCGACAGTCACATGTTTCAGAATGTGGTTACTATGGGATTGAAATATGTTTCTTTGCGTGGCCAGGAGTTGACAAGTTCCCGTATGAGAAAAGTTTAAGTATTTTAAAACTGAACTCAATAACAAAGAATACACCGAAAACGGCCAACTGCACGAAACAATTGTGTGTTTTATCGAGATCTACATTTTTTGTGAAGTAAGTTTTTGTCTATCTCTTACGGTTTACCAGTTATGCTAAATTCAATAAAAATCATCCAGAATAAAGATGTCTTTAAAGACTATTCCCACAGCATTGAAAACATACACTTTATTTATCATGTAAATATCTTAAATATAAGAGATTTTAATCAAAATCATTAGAGTCATTTTTGCGAAAATCGACATTTTCGAACATTTTTCCATGTAAAGGGTATTTGGGGGTGCGGAGATTTTCTTGAAAATGTTCATGTCGCATCCTTGGAAGATACCAAACTTAAATATCAAGTTTGATATTTAACGGACTTTTCGTTTTTGAGCTATGCTCCCACAGGCACACACACAACGAACATTTTTCTAAAAATGCTTTTTACATTCTCTAGCCCACGTGTGCAATGTACATAGTGGATAGAGAAGGTATTGTATTCCACCCAAAAATCGATATCGAGATTTCACCGGATATATATGTTTTGGAGTCCCCTGAGTCCGAAAAACGCATTTTTGAAAAAGGTTTGTGAGTTTGTGTGTGGATTGTGCATGCGTGTGTGTGTTTGTCTGTGGATAGCTTAGCTCAAAAAATAAACACAGGTCTCTTTGTATTGCTACATTCTATAATTTTGGCTTATTAAACTTGATTGCAACTAATATGTTTATTGGAACTTTTGCCATTATGTACGGGGATATCTCTGCACACTGATATTCAGAGAGAAAACAAATGCATGTGGGTGCGATAAATTTAGAAAAACAATTGCACGTGAGTGTAATAAAAAAGCGATTAAAATGCAGAGATAATTGAGTAAAATGTAATTTTACGCGCCAATGTACTGGATCACGTGTCATCAACGAAATACTCCAGAATAAAGAGGCCTTCAGAGGCTATTCCCAGAAAGTTTTGGATATACATTTTATTTACATATCTTTAATATGCCATGCTTTAATCAAAATAGTTGGAGCATTTTTTGAGAAAATCAAAATATTTGAATTTTTTTCCATGTAAAGGGTATTTTAGGGGGGGGGGATTTACCTCAAAATCTTCGTGTCGCATCCTTGAAGGATACTAAACTTAAGTATCAAGTTTGATATTTTACCGGCTTTTCGTTTTTGAGCTATGCTACTCACAGACACGCACACATTTTTCTAAAAATGCTTCTTTTTACTTCTTTTTTTTTTAATTCAGGAGATCTCAAAAGACACGTATTTCCGGTGAAATCTCGGTATCGAATGTTTGAGTGCAATACAATATCTTCTCTATACACTGCACATAATATGTGTAGAGAAAGTAAAAAGGTTTAGTGTTTGCATCTGCTGCTCTCCTAAGAGAATCCGTAACTTGGTCAATTTTGCATTCTAATAAGTGCCCTAATCTCTGTGTAGAATAACTCAAAAACGGAAAGTTGGATAAATACCAAACGTGACAATTAAGTTTTGTATCTTCCAAAGATTTTTTTACTTTCTCTACACGTACTATGTACATAGGGTATAGAGAAGGTATTGTAATGCACCCAAAAATTCGATATCGAGATTTCACCAGAAATACATGTTTTGAGACCACCTGAATCCAAAAAAGCCTTTTTAGAAACATGTGTCCGTGTGTGTCTGTGTATGTATATGTGTGTGTGTGTATCTGTGGGCAGCATAGCTCAAAAACAAAAATACCGTTAAATACCAAACTTGGTATTTAGGTTTGGTATCTTCCAAGGATGCGACACGAAGATTTTCAAGAAAATCTCCCCACCCCCAACTACCCTTTACATGGAACTTTTTTCGAAAATTTTGAATTTCTCAAAATTGGCTCTAACGATTTTGATTAAAATATCGTATATTAAAGATATTTACCTGTGAAAAAATGTTTATCTTGAATTTTCTGGAATAGCCTCTGAAGACTACTTTATTCTGGATGAATTTTACGGAATTTTGCATAACTGCTAAACCGTAAGAGATGGACAAAAACTTACCACACAAAAAATGTAGTGTACACAAAGACACACAATTTATGTCATCTACATTTTTTTCGTGGAGTTGATCGTTTTTTAGATATCTCTTGTTTTTGTTTACAGCTTTGAAAAACGATTACTGTTCTCATATAGCAATTTGTCAACTCCTGTCCATATAAACAAAGGAACTTCAGTCACATAGCAACCAGTTTTTGACTATCACTTTAACCTATGGTACTCCCTTATTTCGCTTCTACTTACAAGGAAGCAAGTAATAAGACTATTTCTGCTAATTTTTTCTCGATTAGCATAAAGTAAGTAGAAGCACAAGCTTTTTAACAATAATTTGTTGCAGAGATGTAGAGAAAGTCATATGAATGGAACACATCAGATTTTTTGTAGTGTTTAACGCCCGCTTTTACTACTTGTGGCACCGCTGGCGATGATACTGGTGATACAAGAAATGAAGATGGAGCACCGGTGGAATGCAATGGCGGGGGAAACCGGAGAACCCGCCGTTTTATCCACCACAAACCTCACATGCGATCGCTTGGGACTCGGGCCGTGTAGGTGAAAGGTGAGTGGTCTAACCACTCGGCCACGGCGCGGCCCCTCTTCCAAAGATGTGACATGAAAATTTACACAAAATAATCTGGTTTCCGAAACAAACTTCCTTTACACACAATTAATACCTTCTCTACTATGCACGAGTACAAAGGAATAATTCGAAGAATGGCAACGGTTCAAATTTAACGAGGCATAAAAACAGGAATTACGCCTTAATACCTTCGCTTGTCAAGACCATATGCAGTGTTTCCCAGACAACACTGGCCTCGTGGAATTCTCGGCTGTCAGTTTTGACAGACTTTTTATTTTCTCTACACGTAATGTGTAAACAGTGTATAGAGAAAATACTGCATTCCACACAAAAATATACGTTTTAGTGTACTCTGTACAAAAAGAACATTTTTAGAAAAAGGTCCATGTGTGTGTCTGTGAGTCCGTGTGTCCGTGAACATGATAACTCAAAAAGGAAATGTCGGTAAAATACCAAACCTAGTATTTAAGTTCAGTATCTTCCAGGGATGCGACACGAAGATTTTCAAGAAAATCCCCCACCCCAAACTACCCTTTAAATGGAAAACAATTGGAAAATGTTGATGATCTCAAAAATGGCTTTAGCGATTTTGATTAACGTGACAAATAAAATATATATCTTGAATTTTCTGGGAATAGCCTCTGAAGACCTCTTTATTCTGGATGTATTTTGCATAACTAGTAAATCCTAAGAGATAGACAAAAACTTACTACATAAAACATGTAGATCTCGTGGAAACAAATAATTTATGCCATATACATTTTTTCGTGAAGTGTACTATTTTTGAGATATTCCTTGTTATTGTTTCAGTTTTAAAATTCTTAACTTTTCACATACGGGAATTTGTCAACTCCTGGCTATGCAAAGAAACGGATTTCATCCACGTGGCAACCAGCTTTTAAAAGAGTTGACTAATCTTTTTAGCCTAGTGTATTGCATTATATATGTTCTATTTACAAAAAAGCATTCTTACTAATGTTTATCTCGATTATTATGAAGTAGATAGAAGAGTAAGCTTTTTAACAATATTTTGTTATAGATATGTAGAGAAAGTCTTGAGAATGGAAACAAAAAAATTTTGGAGGGTTTTAGAAGATTCTAAAACGTGTATTTCCGGTGAAATCTCGCAATCGAATTTTTGGGTGGAGTGCAATAACTTCAAGTGTAATGGAAATGATTCGAAAAATGGCAACACATTAATTGAAACGAGGTATAAAAACAGGAAATACGCCTTAATACCGTCGCTTGTCAAGGCCATATGCACGCTGTTGCAGTGTTTCCCAGACAACACTGGCCTCGTGGAATTCTCGGCTGTCGGTTTTGACAGACTTTTTAAGTAACAACTGGTTTGGCAGGGAAAATGATGGTACTAACTGTGGCTTGGTATTCTGATTAAGAACGGGGAAAACCAAGTTATACATTAGGAGTAGTTCTGGTTGAACTTGGAGGTTTCGTTACGTCATTTACACGCGGTATCAAAGTCGCGCGATGTTGGATGACGGATGTCGGAAGGCCGGCGATAACAAACGAGAGGTGAATGGAATTGCAGTGCTCAACATTTCTAAACTCAGTGGATTTTGAAAATTGTTGTAACAATTAAGGATCGATTTTTTTTTCAAAAGTCGACATCACACCGTTGTTCATTTTATCAAAACTCTGTATATGCAGTTACTATAGATCTGTAAAATACTTGAAATTCTACAAAACCAGATAAGTGCATGCAGTTGTAGAGTTTTGCTATACCGATGATGCATTTTGTGTGTACCATATTTAATTTACAGCGTCATAAAAGGAGCAAAACTCGGTGTTTTGATAATGTTTCTTGGCACCATTATTTTTAAACAAAAGTTTTAATGTCCCAAGGTTGCCCATACTGATACAATGTAATTTAACGCATTCAGAAACACGCAAAGTGGAGTGCAATGGTTTTCCTTTGAATTGTTGTGATACATGAGTGAAAGTACAACTATATAATGTCAAATGAGAATCCTGATTACACTGATTCTGTCAATATACTAGGGTTGGGGCAAAAGTCATGGCAACTAGTTTTTTTCTTGTAGATATGTGAACGGATCACAAACGTATATGTGTTGTGTGGAAGTTCTGCAGGTATAGTGTGTATGCAGAACAGATGTTTCTGTAATAGCAGGTAGTAGCGCAGCGAGGGCTGTGAAATCAGAATTGGTAGGTGTCGTGCGAGATGAAAGTGACCTGTGTTGAGCAGCGCGCTTACATTAAAATAACCGTTCTCCGAGGGAGAAATGCGATGGAATGTCAGTGAATTAGTGGAAGCCCTTGGGAATAATGTCTTACCATGCCGTACAGTAGCACGGTGGGTTGACGTGTGTCAACCAGTGATGAGCAACGTTCGGGACGACCTGTCAGTGTGCGGACCGACGTGCCAGCGTATGGTGACAGTAGCAGGAGACTATTTTGACGGTCTTTAGGCCCGGGTTTTTCATGTCAACTGTATGTGTACTGTGTTGTCATTCTTTTGCACCGTGAATGCCATATTGCCCTGTATATTACCGTAATACATTAGTGTCTTACGATATTCAGTGCTATTCATTGTCCACACATGTAGTTAACACCTTTTCCTTTCGTCTGTATATGCCACATTTTCCAACCGGACTGGTGTCTTCAAGAAAATAAATAGTTGCCATGACTTTTGCCCCAACCCTCGTAGTTCCTCGTGGAAGGAAGTACAGGAGAGGCACAGACAATAGCCACAAGAAAAGGAAGAGAAATACAATTATGGCGTGTTCAAACCAGACATTGCCTGCAGTCATCATGAGTACCCCCAATCAGGAACAAAATGTCCATCTCTGATATCTGCCTTGACGATATGACAAGTAATCAAATTACATATTTACACTCTAAAATATAATTATTGTTAATGCTTACAGAGAGGTAAGCCCTTAGTCTGTAATACTACAATACAAATAACTTTTAACAGATTTCCATTTTTTGCTACAAAATAAATCAAAGACAGATAAAAATAAACTTCTTCTCAAATATATGTATATTCAAAGTAAAATTATGACCATAGTTACATGATAGCGGATAGTATTTTTGGCAGAATCAGAAAGAATGAAATTATTCCTTCTCCTGATGCATACTGATATTCTAGGATCACACGAAAAAGTAAAACGATGGGGAAAGGAATGACATATCTATGATTATAAAGACTTTTGCACAGCGAATACTGAGGACCAAACTTTCTTTCAAGGTGAGAGAGGCTTGAGTTATAGAGCAAGTTAATAGGAGTTGCAATCAATAGCAAGTGGTACTTCCTGAAGTGAGAATAAAAAATCTGATGTGCTACACTCACATGACTTTCTCTAGCTACTCTACAAACAAACATCTTACAAAAGATAATTCTTCTTTCAACACCATGCTAATCGAGATAAACATTAGCAGAATTTTATTACATTTTTAGTATTGTAAGTTTTTGTCTATCTCTTACGGTTTACTAATTAAGCCAAATTAAGCAAATTCATCCAGAATAAACAGGTCTTTAGAAGCTATTCCCAGAAAATTCAAGATATACATTTTATTTTTCAAGTAAATATCTTTAATATACCCTATTTTAATCAAAATCGTTACAGCCATTTTTTATGAAATAAAAATGTTCGAAAAAAAGTTCCATGTAAAGGGTAGTAGGGGGTGGAGGGATTTTCTTGAAAATATTCGTGTCACATTCTTGCAAGACATCAAACTTAAATACCAAGTTTGGTATTTGACGGCCTTTTCGTTTTTGAGCTATGCTGTCCACAGACATATACACGCATACACACAACTGGACCTTTTTCTGAAAATGCTTTTTTTTTTTGGATATAGGGGGACCCAAAACACGTGTTTCCGGTGAAATCTCGGTATCGAATTTTTGGATGCATTACAATACCTTCTCTATACACTATGTACATAGTACGTGTAAAGTAAAAGTATACATATGATGTGGTGCAGCAATAGATGTGATTCAACCAAAAGAAAGAACACATTTCAAAAACATCATGGATACTACAAACATACTAATGCTCCTCAGAATGTTATTTGTTATGATGAAATCTAATATTTCAATGCATCTTAAACTAAATGTGTAACACTTAAAGCAAAGCGTGATTATGGGCTATTTTGAAGAAATAGTAATAGGAGAAAAATATTTATGTCCTTGATTTATAGTTTAATAAACTATGTTAAGTACACATGTAACAATAATATGTTTTTATGTTAAATCGAGAAAAAATGCAGAAATAGTCTTATTGCTTGCTTCCATGCAAGTGGATGGGAAATAAGGAAGTAGCAAAGGCTAAAGTATCAGTCAAAAGCTGCTTGCTATGTGACTGAAGTACCTTTGTTTCTATGGACAAATTCCGTATAAGAAAAGAATTAGCTTTTTAAAGCTGAAAGTAATAACAAGAATATCTCAAAAACGAGCAACTCCACGAAGAAAATGTATATGACATAAATTGTGTGTCTTAACGATCTCTATATTTTCTGTTAAGTAAGCTTTTGTCTATCTCTTACGGTTTGCCAGTTATACAACATTCCGTAAAATTCATCCAGAATAAAGTAACCTTCAGAGGCTATTCCCAGAAAATTGAAAATATACATTTTATTTGTCAGGTAAATATCTTTAATATACGATATTTTAATCAAAATCGTTAGAGCCATTTTTGAGAAAATCAAAATTTTCGAAAATTGGTCTTTGTAAAGGGTAGTTGGGTGGGGAGGAGGGATATTTCTATGTAAAGGGTAGTTGTGGGTGGGAAGATTTTCTTGAATTTTTTCATGTCGCATCCATGGAAGAAACTAAATTTAAATACCAAGTTTGGTATTTAACGGACCTTTCGTCTTTGAGCTATGCTGCTCACAAAATAAAATGACGTGTTATTTATGGACGCTCTTTAATTACTGTGGTTCTCAGCGTTCCTTTCTAAATTGGGCGTGAAAGACCACTTAATTTTGCTCAGAGGCCTCTCTATCATGCTTGAGGTTACACTCGAAAAAATCCATCGTCCTCCTCCGGGTTTGAACCCGCGACCTTGGGATATGAAGTTAGCATGGTAACCACTACACCACGGAGGGTGACTATGCTGCCCATAGACACACACACACACTTTTTTGCATTAATGGGGTCTCAAAACATGTATTTCCAGTGAAATCTCTGTATCGAATTATTGGGTACAATGCAATACCCTCTTTATGCACTATGTACTAGTACGTATAGAGAAAGTAAAAAGAGAATATTTTTAAAATGTTTCCATAGGAATTCCTTACATACAATGTAGAAAAAATGTGTGCAAAATATGAGTTCCATATCTGTAATATATTTGTGAAATGTTCCTTATCTTCAGAAACGACAGGTTAGACTACAACAATTTATAACTTGGCACCATACAAAGCAAAAGTTCTGATAAACTATGGAACTAAAGGCTGTTATTCCAAACAATCCTACAGCATATAAAACTTTTAGCTAAACAGGTTTATGATATATTGTAAATTTAACATTTCTTGTCACTTAACTAACCTAAGACGGGAATGGCATTGCATGTTTGTTTTGCATCCTTAGAACCTAAACTTTGTTCGCTTTTGATTTAAGTAACTCACAGGGACAGCCTTTTTCTAAAGTTGTGATTTTTACTTTCTCTATACGTACTGTGCACATAGTATATAGAGAAGGTATTCCATTCCACCCAAAAATTCTATACCGAAATTTCACCGGAAATATATGTTTTCAGAACTCCATTTACAAAAAGAGGTTTTTTTTAAAAAATGTCCGTGTGGGTGTTTGTCTGCCTGTCTGCTAGTGTGTGTGCGTGTATTTGTGGGCAACATAGCTCAAAAACAAAAAATCTGTTAATTACCAAACTTGGAATTTACGTTCAGTATCATCCAAAGAAGAATTTTCACGAAGATTTTCATGAAAATCTGCCCCACCCCTAACTACCCTTTACATGGAACATTTTTCGAAAATTGTATGTTACTTAAAAATGGCTCTATCGATTTTGATTAAAATACCACATATTAAAGCCATTTCCATTACAAATAAAATTTTAATCTTGAATTTCCAGGGAATAGCTTCTAAAGACCTGCCTATGCTGGATGAATTTTGCGAAATTTCGCATAACTGCTAAACCGCAAGAGATAGACAAGAACTAACTACACGAAAAATCTAGATATCGATAAAACACACAATTTATGTCATATATATTTTTTTCGTGCAGTAGGCCGTTTTGAGATATTCCTTGCTATTTCTTTCAATTTTAAAAAAACTTTTCTTATTACTTTCTCTAGCCCCGTATGTACAATGTACATAGTGCATAGAGAAGGTATTATATTCCATCAAAAAATTCGATATCAAGATTTCACCGGAAATACATGTGTTAGAGTCCCCTGAATCCCAAAGAAGCATTTTTAGAAAAAAGTCCGTGTGTGTGTTTGATGGCAGCATGGTTCAAAAACGAAAAGTCCGTTAAGTACCAGACTCGCTACTTAAGTTTGGTATCTTCCATGGATGCGACACGAAGATTTTCAAGAAAATCGTCCCACCCCAAAGTACCGTTCACATGGAAAAGTTTTCGAAAATGTTATATTTCTTAAAAATTGCTCTAAAGATTTTGATTAAAATATCGTATATTAAAGATATTCATATTACAAATAAAATGTATATCTTGAGTTTTCTGGGAATAGCCTCTAAATACCTCTTTATTCTGAGTCTATTTTGCTGAATTTTACATAACTCGTAAACAGTAAGAGATAGACAAAAACTTACTCCACACCAAATGTAGATCACGTTAAAAGACACAATTTATGTCATATACAGTTTTTTTGTGGAATTGGCCATTTTTGAGATATTCCAGATTTAAAATACTTACTTTTCTCACACGGAAAGTTGTAAACTACTGGCCCTGCATAGAACCGGGTTTCAACCACATGGCAGCCAGCTTTTAAAAATGTTGGCTATCGTTTTAGCTTAGTGTATTCCCTTATTGATTATTAATTAAGGCAATTTCTGCTTATGTTTATCTGGATATAAGAATATGCTTTTTAATAATAATTTGTTACAACGATGTAGAGAAAGTCATGTGACTGGAACACATCAGATTTTACGGGAATGTGTCATCACCTGGTCACGCAAAGAAACGGATTTTAATCCCATAGGAACCACATTTTAAAACATTTGACTGTCGGTTTAGCGTAGTCTATTCATTTCTACTAATAAGGTACTAAGTAATAAGACCGTTTGTGCTAATGTTTATCTCGAACTAGCATGAAGTAGATAGAAGAATAAGCTTATTAATAATAATTTGTTACAGAGATGTAGAGAAAGTCATGTGAATATAGCACATCAGGGATTCTCAAAATGTATAATTGTTATTCGAGCTTCGGCTCGATGGCCTCTATCTTAGATAAGCGGAAGATAGATTAAAAAGGTTCCCTGATATTCTTTGATAATGGTTTCATTGTGATTCGTTTAGACGACCCACATGGTCTCAAGCCCCTGATTGTCAGCAGACTAGTAGCGTCAGCTGCTTCTGGACAATGTGGCACCGACGCCACTTTCAATGTGAGTTCCACACTTAAATGGCGGTCGATATGATTAGCAGTCTGCGACTTCGATCCTAACCTACGATATTTTAGGAACGCGCAAACAAAAATGCTAAAACCTTTACTTTTTACTTTCTCTACACGTACTATGTACATTAGTGTATAGAGAAAGTATTGTATTCCACCCAAAAATTCACGGAAGTACACGTTTTCAGACCCGCTGAGTAAAAACAAAATCTAATACGTTCCATTCACATGACTTTCTCTAAATCTGTGCAACGAATTATTGTTAAAAATCTTATGCTTCTATTTACTTCATGCTAATCGAGAAAAAATTAGCAGAAATAATCTTATTACTTGCTTTATTGTAAGTAGAAGCGAAATAAGGGAGTACCAAAGGTTAAAGTGAAAGCCAAAAGCTGGTTGCTATGTGACTGAAGTTCCTTTGTTTGTATGGACAGGAGTTGACAAATTCCCGTATGAGAAAATTTTAAGTATTTTAAAACTGAAACGAATAACAAGAAATATCTCGAAAACAGCCAACTCCACGAAAATAATGTATATGACATAAATTGAGTGTTTTATAGCGATCTATGTTTTATGTGTAGTAAGCTTTTGGCTATCTCTTACTGTTTACCAGTTATGCAAAATTCAATAAAAATCAACCACAATAAAGAGGTCTGTAGAGGATACTCCCAGAAAATTCAAGATATACATTTTATTTATCATATATATAAAATATATAAGGGATTTTATTCAAAATCGTTAGAGCTATTTTTGAGAAAATCAAAATTTTCTAAATTTCTTCCATGTAAAGGGTAGTTGAAGTGGGGGTATTTTCTTAAAAATCTTCGTGTCGCATCCTTGGAAAGTGCTGAACTTAAATAACAAGTTTGGTATTTAACGGACTTTTCCTTTTTGAGTTATGCTGCCCATAGACACATGCACACACATACATCACACATTCAAGGACATTTTTCTAATAATTCCTTTTTTCGATTCAGGGGGTCCCAAAACATGTATTTCCAGTTAAATTCCGGTATCGAATTTTTGGGTACAATACAAGACCTTCTTTATACACTATGTACATAGTACGTGTAAAGAAAGTAAAAAAAAAAAAAATCTTTAGAAACATATTCGTGTATTTGTGTGTATGTGTGTATGTGTGTATATGTGTGTATATGTGTGTATGTGTGTGTATGTGTGTATGTGTATGTGTATGTGTGTATATGTGTGTGTATGTGTGTATGTGTATATGTGTGTATGTGTGGTATGTGTGTATGTGTGTATGTGTATATGTGTGTATGTGTGTATGTGTATATGTGTGTATGTGTGTATGTGTGTATCTGTGTATGTGTATATGTGTATGTGTGTATGTGTGTATGTGTATATGTGTGTGTATGTGTGTGTATGTGTGTATGTGTGTGTATGTGTGTATATGTGTGTATGTGTGTATGTGTGTATGTGTATATGTGTGTGTATGTGTGTATGTGTATATGTGTGTGTATGTGTGTATGTGTATATGTGTGTATGTGTGTATGTGTGTATATGTGTGTATGTGTGTATGTGGTGTATGTGTGTATGTGTGTATGTGTATATGTGTGTGTATGTGTGTATATGTGTGTATGTGTGTATTTGTGTCTATTTGTGTGTGTATGTGTGTATGTGTGTATCTGTGTGTGTATGTGTGTATGTGTGTGTATGTGTGTATGTGTGTATGTGTGTATGTGTATATGTGTGTATGTGTGTATGTATGTGTATGTGTGTATGTGTGTATGTGTGTATGTGTGTATTTGTGTGTGTATGTGTGTGTATTTGTGTGTGTATGTGTGTATGTGTGTGTATTTGTGTGTGTATGTGTGTGTATTTGTGTGTATGTGTGTATGTATGTGTGTATGTGTATGTATGTGTGTATGTGTGTATGTATGTGTGTATGTGTATATGTGTGTGTATGTGTGTATGTGTATATGTGTGCATGTATGTGTGTATGTGTGTATGTGTGTATGTATGTGTGTATGTGTGTATATGTGTGTACGTATGTGTGTATGTGTGTGTATGTGTGTGTATTTGTGTGTGTATGTGTGTATGTGTGTGTATTTGTGTGTATGTATGTATGTGTGTGTCTGTGTGTATGTGTGTGTATTTGTGTGTATGTGTGTGTATTTGTGTGTATGTGTGTATTTGTGTGTGTATGTGGTTATGTATGTGTGTATGTGTGTGTATTTGTGTGTGTATGTGTGTATGTGTGTGTATTTGTGTGTGTATGTGTGTGTGTATTTGTGTGTATGTGTGTATGTATGTGTGTATGTGTATGTATGTGTGTATGTGTGTATGTATGTGTGTATGTGTGTGTATGTGTGTATGTGTATATGTGTGTATGTGTGTGTATGTGTGTATGTGTGCATGTATGTGTGTATGTGTGTATGTGTGTATGTATGTGTGTATGTGTGTATATGTGTGTACGTATGTGTGTATGTGTGTATGTGTGTATGTGTGTGTATTTGTGTGTATGTGTGTATGTGTGTGTCTGTGTGTATGTGTGTGTATTTGTGTGTGTATGTGTGTGTATTTGTGTGTATGTGTGTATTTGTGTGTGTATGTGTGTATGTGGTTATGTATGTGTGTATGTGTGTGTATTTGTGTGTGTATGTGTGTATGTGTATGTGTGTGTATGTGTGTGTCTGTGTGTATTTGTGTGTATGTGTATGTGTGTGTATGTGTGTATGTGTGTGTATGTGTATGTGTGTGTATGTGTGTATGTGTGTGTATGTGTATGTGTGTGTGTCTGTGTGTATGTGTGTGTATGTGTGTATGTGTGTATTTGTGTGTATGTGTATGTGTGTGTGTATGTGTGTATGTGTGTGTATGTGTATGTGTGTGTGTATGTGTGTATGTGTGTATGTGTATGTGTGTGTCTGTGTGTATGTGTGTGTATGTGTGTATGTGTGTATGTGTGTGTATTTGTGTGTATGTGTGTATGTGTGTGTCTGTGTGTATGTGTGTATGTGTGTGTATTTGTGTGTGTATGTGTGTGTATTTGTGTGTATGTGTGTATGTGTGTGTCTGTGTGTATGTGTGTATGTGTGTGTCTGTGTGTATGTGTGTATGTGTGTGTATTTGTGTGTATTTGTGTGTATTTGTGTGTATGTGTGTATGTGTGTATGTGTGTGTATTTGTGTGTGTATGTGTGTATGTGTGTGTATTTGTGTGTATGTGTGTGTATGTGTGTGTATTTGTGTGTATTTGTGTGTATGTGTGTATGTGTGTGTCTGTGTGTATGTGTGTATGTGTGTGTATTTGTGTGTGTATGTGTGTATGTGTGTGTATTTGTGTGTATGTGTGTATGTGTGTGTCTGTGTGTATGTGTGTATGTGTGTGTATTTGTGTGTGTATGTGTGTGTATTTGTGTGTATGTGTGTATTTGTGTGTGTATGTGTGTATGTGGTTATGTATGTGTGTATGTGTGTGTATTTGTGTGTGTATGTGTGTATGTGTATGTGTGTGTGTGTGCTTCTGTGAACGCGATAACTCAAAAACGAAAAGTCGGTAAAATACTAAACTTGGTATTTAAGTTTAGTGTCTTTCAAGGGTACAGCACGAAGATTTGAGAAAAATCCTCCCACCCCAAACTATCTTTTGCATGGAAAATTTTTCGAAATTTTGATGTTCTCAAAAATAGCTCTAATGATTTTCATTAAAATACCGTATATTAAAGATATTTACATGAGAAATATTATGAATATTTTGCATTTTCTGGAAATATTCTCCGATATGAATTCTGCTGGATTTTGCATAACTAGTGAACCGTAAGAGATAGACAAAAACTTACTACACAAAAATGTATAGCTTGCTAAAACACACAATTTATATAATATACAATTTTTTCGTGGAGTTGACCATTTTTTATTGCTTTTTGTTTCAGTTTTAAAATAATTAAACTTTTCACATAAGTGAACTTGTCAACTTCTGGCAATGCAAGGAATCACTTTTAAAAGATTTAGCCTAATGTATTCTTGTTTACGTTTTACTTCCAAGAACGCAAGTAATAAGGCAATCTCTGCTAACGTTTATCTCGATTAGCATCAAGTAGATAGAAGAATGGACTTTTTAACAATAATTTGTTGCAGAGAAAGTCCTGTGAATGAAACGTCAGATTTTTTCCCAAATTGTCTTAAAAGTTTACTGCGTATATGATTATCTGTACGATTATTAGTACACGAGTGCAATTCGATAAGACTATTTCACGATTAAATTTAAGAAATTAACAAAATAAAATTTCTTACGTAAAACTATAATAGGCTTCTGGCCACTAGGCATAGGCTTGAAGTCCTCGGGAGGAGGGGGTTTCAGTCCTAAATAAGGGGAGGTAAGCCGACTGTGAAAAAACAAAAAAAAACTATAATAATATACTTAGACAGTTGATGTTAAAGTAGGTCTGTTACCAGAAGTCAGTAGTGTTAAGAGTAAAAATCTGATGTGTACTATTCACATGACTTTCTCTATATCCCTGCAACAAATTATTCTTAAAAAGCTTATACTTCTATTAACTTCTTGCTAATCAGCAAAACATTAGCAGAAATAGCCATATTACTTGCTTCCTTGTAAGTAGAGGTGAAATAAGGGAGTACCATAGGTTAAAGTAATAATCAAAAGCTGGTTGCTATGTGACTGAAGTTCCTTTGTTTGTATGGACAACAGTTGACAAATTCCTGTATGAGAAATGTAAAAGTTTTTTAATAGCAAAAACCAAAAATAAGGAATGTCACAAAAACGACGAACTCCACGAAAAAAATGTATATAACATAAATTGTGTGTTTTAACGTTCTCTACATATTTTATCAAATAAGCTTTTGTCCATCTCTTACGGTTTAGCAGTTATTCAAAATTTGGTAAAATTTATCCAGAATAATCTACTCTTCAGAGGCTTATTCCCAGAAAATTCAAGATATACAGTTTAT
The DNA here is from genome assembly GCA_030762935.1 of Hymenopus coronatus. NCBI lineage: Eukaryota > Metazoa > Arthropoda > Insecta > Mantodea > Hymenopodidae > Hymenopus > Hymenopus coronatus. The sequence goes on from CM060899.1 coordinate 60,554,377, forward strand.
TTGTCAGGTAAATATCTTTAATATACGAAATTTTAATCAAAATCGTTAGAGCCATTTTTGAGAAAATCAAAATTTTCGAAAAAAGTTCCATGTAAAGGGTAGTTGGGGGTGGGGGGATTTTTCTCAAAATCTTCGTGTCGCATCCCTGAAAGATACTAAACTTAAATACCAAGGTTGGTATTTTACCTACTTTTCGTTTTTGAGTTATCGTGTTCACAGACACACGGACACACACACACACACACACACACACACTCACACACACGGACTTTTTTTTTTTTTCCGAAAATGCTTTTTTTAGATAAAGGAGACCCCTAAAACATACATTTCCGGTGAAATCTCGGTATCGAATTTTTTGGTGGAGTGCAATACATTCTCTATACACTATGTACATAGTGCCTATAGAGAAAGTAAAAAATTCTGTCACTGTGTTATAAAATTATAACATTCCAGTGCAGCCAACTTTGGTTTATGCATCCACTTTCTCATTTAAGTAGGCTATGACTCTTAAAGCTTGTATCGATCCATCAAATGGTGGATGCTTTGAATGGCATAAACATGGAATCTGCTGAACCAGACGAAATTATGCAAACAGCGGAGAGAGCAAAATTACAACTCTTACACTGCCTCCGTTGTAGAATGTTTTCGTTCTGTTCGAGCAAAGTCTTGTTGTCAGCACTGATGCTAAGCAAGGCAACAACTGAATATCGCAGACCATTAAGCATGAACTCCGTGAGATAGGTGTTTATGATTATAATATGTCTATAAATATTGAGAACTGTCTACAAAATAGTGCATGACACACGTGTTAAAGTCATAACCCAAAATATAAAACACCATTTTTACTTCCTCTATACGTACTATATACATAGTGTATAGAGAAGGTTTTGCACTCCACCCAAAAATTCGATACCGAGATTTCACCGGAAATATAGGTCTTAGGGTCCCCTTTATCCAAAAAAAGCATTTTCAGAAAAAGGTCCGTGTGTGTCCGTGTGTCTTTGAACACGATAACTCAAAAACGAAAAGTTGGTAATACACCAAACTTGGTATTTAAGTTTAGTATCTTCCAGGGACGTGACACGAAGATTTCGAGAAAATTTCCCCCACCCGCAACTACCCTTCACATGGAATTTTTTTCGAAAATTTTCATTTTCACAAAAATGAATAACGATTTTGATTAAAATATCGTACATTAAAGATATTTACCTGACAAATAAAATGTATATCTTGAACTTTCTGGGAATAGCCTCTGAAGAAAACTTTATTCTGGACGATTTTACGGAAATTTGCACAACTGCTAAACCGTAAGAGATTGTCAAAACTTACCACACAAAAATGTAGAGCACGTTAAAACACACAATTTATGTTATATGTATTTTTTTCGTGGAGTTAATCGTTTTTAGATATATCTTACTTTTGGTTTTAGCTTTGAAGAACTTATACTTTTCTCATACAGGAATTTGTCAACTCGTGTCCATACAAACAAAGGAACTTCAGGCACATAGTAACCCCATCATATAAATATATCTTTAAGAATTGAAACTAACCTCATAATCCACTTCAGAGCATCAAGGAGCTAATATGTTTTCATCTAGAATTGGAATATCCCACCGTTCCCACCCTGTAAATACTCTTTCTTAAATAGCAAAATTCACGAAAATTATCATGGTGGGGGAAGATTTAACAGCTGTTGCTAGGCGGGAAGTAAGCATTTATGGTCTAGAAACAATGAAATGTGTATGCTACCAACGTAGATAAAGTCACCAAACTAGAAAGAAAAAAAAAAGTGATGCTCAAAAGTCACCAACACTCACACATTAACAATGAAGTGCTAAGGCTCAGTTGGTGAAACCGGTGGAAATTATTAAAACCAAAGTACAGGAAAGTCAGTTTATTGATACATACTAACCTAAACCTAACATACCTAATTCTTGCTTCGCTCGCATGCTTTGGTGACACCAGTTACAATTATTAAAACCAAAGTACATGAAAATCAATATATTTATATACACACTAACCTAAACCTAACACACGCACGCTCGCTTCGCTCGCATGCTTTGGTGAAACCAGTGGAAATTATTGAAACCAAAGTACAGGAAAATCAGTTTCTTTACACACTAACCTAAACCTATTACACCGCATACTCGCTTCGCTCGTAAGCTCTGGTGAAACCACTGGAAACTACTAAAAACAAATTACACGAAAATCACGTATTTACACAACAATAATGGATTCAGAACTCTAAAAACACAGAATCACTTTTAGAATCGGCAGGATGGCATGTCGCGGTATTTTTTGTAAAAATGTTGCAAATCATCGTCATGATGTAAAAAAAAAAAGAAAAAAAAAAAAGACAACTCATGCCTTAAAAGCAATTATAAGGCGACTCTAGTGATCTAATAACAAACCACCAATGATGGTTACACAACCTTTTAATGTCTAGTGATAAGCAGTTTTCAAATATTGGTAGTTCTGAATTTTGTAACATGAATGTCAACTATGAACGATTTAGACGCCACCTGTCTGATAGCTAGTGAAACAATAGAAATCGTAAAAAACTTAAGCAAACCAATACTTTTGGTATATTTTAATGTAAATCGCGTACTTTGTTGAAACTTAAAGTCCAAAAATAAACAAAATGTTTTTTAAAAGTTAGTAATACAATATTACGATGAGTAAAAGTGAAAAAACGAATACCTAAGTAGCTTTAGTGGTAGTTTAAGCGGTGGAAACAAGATATAGTAATAATAAAACAGACCTCTATGTAGGATCATGGCATATCTTATGTCTAACTGCTGCCAGCTATTGAGAAAGGAAATAATAATCAACACAACTTAACCTAGAAAATTCAGTAAGATAACCTAAGATATATTAACCAAATATTAACTACATATTAAGAGTGAGGCAAGAAATGTTTGAAATTGATTCCAAATACCTATGTAAATATTTTCTCTTCTGCTCCGTGTCAAGAATATAATACCAAGTTTCATATGACTATGCTCGATCACGTGTCTAAATTTAAACCATTTTAAATTATTTTTAATATTCTACACTTACCTGAGCCAATAAGAGTAATATAACCTTACCTTACGCAGTAAAACAGCTGGCAGTATTGTGATATGTGTGCAGACGCGGAAGATTTTTACTTTCTCTACACGTAGGTACTATGCATATAGTAGATAGAAAAAGTATTGTATTCCCCAATATATTCAGTGTCCAGATATATGTTTTGAGGTGCCCTGAGAGCAAAAATATCATTTTTAGAAAAAGATACTGTGTATGTATGTGTTGTCTATTCCGTGCAAGTGTGAAAACGCTAACTCAAATAAAAAGGTCGGTTTAATACCAAATTTGATGTTTAAGATCAGCATCTTCCAAGGATGCGACACGAAGATTTTCAAGAAAATTCCCCCATCCCAAACTACTGTTTTTATGGAAAATTTTCGAAAATATTGATTTTCTCAAAAATGACTCTAATGATTGCGATTAAAATATTGTTTATTGAGGATATTTAATTGACAAATAAACTTATGTTTAAATATTTTTAGAATAGCCTCTGAAATCCTCTTCATTCTAAATGACTTGCACAACTGTAGGTGATAAACAAAATGTTACCACACAAAAATGTAGATCTCATTAAAACACACAATTTATGTTATACACACGTTTTGTATAATTAATGATTTCCCAGATATTCCCTATTACTGGTTTCAGTTTTAAAATACTTAAGCATTTCTCATATAGGAAGACCTCGTATATCTTTTGTTTTACTCCTGGTCATGGAAAGGGAATCGAATTCAATATCAGTGGCATAGCGACAACTTTTAAAAAGTTTTACTATCGCTTTAGCCTAGTGTATTCTCTTATTTTCCTTCTACTTACAAGAAAGTTATTAATAATACCATTTCTGCTAATGTTTATCTCGATTAGTGAGACGTATTTATGTATGAATAGTTTACAGAACAGGTAGATTAGATTAAGTGAATGGAACACATCGATTTGTTTTCTCTTGGACATAGTGAATAGAGAAAGTATTGTATTCCACCAAAAATTCGATACCGAGATTTCATCGGAAATACTTGTTTTAGGGTCTTCTGAATCCAAAAAAGAGCATTTTTAGAAAAAGCTCCATGTATGTGCCAGTAAACAGCATAAATGTTGATTAAATACCAAAGTTCGTATTTAAGTTCAGTATTTTCCAAGGATGCGACACTAACATTTTCAACAGTAGTTGGGGGGGAGGGGAGAATTTTCTTGAATACTGAATACCAAGTTTGGTTTATTTAAGGTTTTTCGTTTTTGAGCTATGCTGCCCGCAGACACACACACACACAGATTTTTCTAAAATATTTTTATTTAGTTCAGGGGATCTCAAAACATGTATTTCCGGAGAAATCTCATGGAATTTTGGGTGGAATGCAGTACCTTCTATATCTACTATGAACATAGTTCATACGTACTAGAAAAAGTAAAAAGCAGACTCTAAAAAACGAAAAGACAAATTGAGTTTATTAGAATGTTGCTTATAATTCTTCGAAGAAATTAAAAATGCATTTTCTGAAAATGAGTTTATGCGTTTTGATTTTCCCCAATCCATGAATTGTGCTTAGAATTGTTCGTACATGTTTCCTGATTTTTGTGGCAATAAGTTATTAGTATATCGCATGTCTTTGCAGAAATTTCCAGCGGTGTAAGTTGCATCTCACTGTATCTCGTGTCTGACATTTTTTTCTTTTTACTTACTCTACACGTACTATGTACATAGTTATAGAGAAGGAATTGTAATACCCCCAAAAATTCGATACCGTCACCGGAAATACATGTTTTGGGTCTTCCTAAATCCAAAAAAAGCATTTTTAGAAAAAGTTCCTGTGTATCTGTGGACAACATAGATCAAAAACGAAAGACCGTTAAATACCAAATTTTGAATTTAAGTTCTTCCAACACGATGTTTTTCAAGAAAATGCGCCCCACCCCAAACTATCTTTACATGGAACATTTTTCGAAAATTTTGTTTTTCTCAAAAATGGCTAATGATGTTAATTAAAATAGCTTACGTATAAAATATGTTTATAATAAACAAAATGTATATCTTGAAATTTCTGGGAATAGCCTCTGAAGACCTCTTCATTCTGTGTGACTTTTATATAACTGGTAAACCGTAAGAGATACACAAAAACTTACTGCAAATAATATAGATCCCATTAAAACACACAATTTATGCCATATACATTCTTTTTGTATAGTTAACCGTTTTCGAGATATAACGGATTATTAGTTTCAGTTTTCTCAAACGGGAAGGCATATTTTTCTCGTTTCTCGTTTGTTTACTCCTGAAAGCATAGAGATTGGAATTACAATTGTTACAAATGGCGACCGGCTCTTAAAGGACGAGGCTATCGCTTTATCCTGTGTATTGTCTTATTTCCCTTGTACTTACAAGGACGCTAGTAATAAGACTAATTCTGCTTATTTTGAATTAAAAGTTTGTTACCGAACAGCTAGAGGTCATCATGTAAATGGAACACATTAGATTTTTTCTCTCTTCTACTTACAAGGAACCAAGTAATAAGGACAATTTCTGCAAATGTTTAACTCGATTATCATGAAGTAGATAGAAGAATACACTTTTTAACATTAATCTGTTACAGAGCTGTAGAGAAAGTCACATGAATGTAATACATCAGACTTCAATTGAACATATGAGAATACTCAATACTTGCACTCTCAACAGTTGGTGCCTGATAGCGTTACAAGATATGCGCAGACGCGTATGTATTGATTACATGTGGATCTTCTGATTGTTAGAAACTTGCACTTTAATGTAGAGGTGTACTTTAATGAGATCCATAAAAGTTCAACTGCCAAATCGTATAATTACTATATTTAAGTATGGTTGAACATAAAGATTATTTTATTGTTTCCGTGTTCAAAAAGACTTTATAAAGTGGCATAACTTTTGGTATTAACAGACGTCTTTAACTTTCTTTTACTTGAAAATCTAAATTAAATTTTGCAAATAACTTGAGAAAACGCTACCATCTTACGTTCACATAGCTTTCTCTACATTCTATCGTATATTAATCACCATAGAAACTGTTCTTACGATTTATTTTTACATACAGATAAACCATTTCGTTATAAATACTAAGGAAACAACAATAGTCAAAGCCTTGTTTGGAAGTATGTTGTTTTATAACTCCAGTGTGTTTGCTATTTAAATGCAACAACTTTATAAGTTAATGTTTGAATAATTTATGAAATGAAATTCTGGAACAGAACAATAGAATCGAAACTTATTCAAAACAAAATAGCGTAAAATAAGGAAAATAAATAATATGTAATCACAAATCCAGGCATTAGGAGAATATTTGTACAAAGTTAAACATAATCTGATGTGTAAGACTTGAAGCTTTCACGGCGAATGTTACGAGTCTTCATGGTCCCTGATGAAGACCATGGAGTGTGCAATGGTCGAAAGCTTGGATTTTATACACCTGACACGGCTGATCACCCGTGAAGCCATAATCAATAATCTGATGTGTCCCCATGACTTTCTCTACCTATTTTTTACTTTCTCTACACGTACTATTTACATAGTGTATAGAGAAGGTATTGCAATCCATTCAAAAATTCGATACGCATTTTAGGGTCCCCGTATCCAAAAAAGCATTTTTAGAAAAAAGTCCGTGTGTGCCGTGTCTGGGTGTCTGTGAACACGACAACCCAAATACGAAAAGTCGGTAATATGCCAAACTTGGTATTTAAGTTACGTATCTTCCAAGGATGCGACACGAAGATTTTGGGGAAAATCCCTCGGCCCCAAACTACCCTTTACATGGAAAAAGATTCTAAAATTTTGATCTTCCCAAAAATGGCTCTAACGGTGTTGATTATAATACCGTATATTAAAGATATTTACATGACAAATACAATGTATATCTTGAGCTTTCTGAGATTAGCCTCTGAAGGGCCCTTCATTCTGGATGAATTTTGCTGAATTTTGCGTAACTGGTAAACCGTAAGAGATAGACAAAAACAATTTTCTAAAAGTGCCTTTCCTGAATTCAGAGGGTCTCAAAACATGTATTTCCGGTGATATCTCGGTATTGCATTTTTGGATGCAATACAATACCTTCTCTATACACTATGTGCACAGTACGCGTAGATAAACTAAAAAAAGGAGAAAAAGGAGGCAGCGCTTGGTCCTGCAACCCTTAAATAGATGAGAAGAAAGCGGTGGATACAGGGAAATGAACAGGAAATTCATGTAGAAAATTATCCACCCCAATATTCGCCTGCCGACCAGGGAAACCCATGAAAAACCCATGTGTCAGAGAGGACAGTCGCCGGGAGTCGAACTCGGGACCACCCGAATGCGGGGCGCCACCTCTCGGTAAGGAAATGCAGCACGGAGTTAATAACGTTTGAATGAATGAACTTGCGTGCTACAAAAGGTGAAAAACTGGAACTGGACGTGTTTGTGGTGAAGGTCGCCGAAAGAAGGGTGGCACGCTAGAAAAGTCTTGTTTCCATTTCGTTGCACGCATGACAAAAAATGTTCCCGGATACCAGGCATGCTTTGTGTACAGTGTTTTCATAGCTCCATGGTTTACAGCAAAGACACTGCAAGTAACTTCTAGACCGCCAGTAAGCGCCAGTGTCGCTGAGTATGTTGAACCATCGGTTTGGCGCCATTATGGTGGTAAAACATGATTTGTTTGTTTTTGTTTGTTTTTGTTTGTTTTGTTTTTGTTTTACTTCCTCTAAACGTACTATATACAAAGTGTATAGAGAAGGTATTGTAATACACCCAAAAATTCGATACCGAGATTTCACTGTAAATATATGTTTTGGGTCTTTCTGAATTAAAAAAAAGGCACTTTTAGAAAAAGATCTATGTTTTATCTGTAGGCAGCATAGCTCAAAAGCAAAAAGTCAGTTAAATACTAAATTTTGTATTTAATTTTAGTATCTTCCAAGGATGCGACACAAAGATTTTCAAGAAATCCCCCCCCCCATCCCCAATTACCCTCTACATGTAAAAAATTCTAAAATGTTGATTTTCTCAAAAATGGCTCTTACGATACTAATACATACTAATATGACAAAATGTATATCTTCAATTTTCTGGGAATCGCCTCTGAAGACTTGTTTATTCTGGAAAAATTTTGCGGAATTTTGCATAATCGGCAAACCGCAAAAGACAATTTATTGGTTGCAGTTTTGCAATACTTATATTACTTTCTCCACACATACTATGTAAATAGTGTATAGAGAAGGTATTGTAATGCACCCAAAAATTCGATATCGGGATTTCACAGGAAATGCATATTTTGGATCCCCCTGAATCCAAAAAAAAAAAAAAAAAGCATTTCTGGAAAAAGGTCCATGTGTGCGTGTGTGTATGTGTGTGTCTGTGGACAGCATAACTCAAAAACGAAAAGTCCGTTAATTGCCAAACTTTGTATTTAAGTTTAGTATCTTCCAAGGATGCGACACGAAGATTTTCAAGGAATTCCCCCCGCCCCAACTACCCTCTACATGGAAAAAATTTCTAAAATGTTGATTTTCTCAAAATGGCTCTAAAATCCTTTACATTTAACTTACTCATTACAAATAAAATATATACCTTCAATTTTCTGGGGATAGTCTCTGAAGACGTTTTTATTCTGGATAAATTATGCGGAAACCGTAAAAGACAATTTATTGGTTGCAGTTTAGCAGTAGGTGCTTATATATATATTTTTTTTTTTTTTTTCAAACGGGAAGAGGTTATTCGTTTCACATTTCTTTTGATTTAATCCTGGCCATGCAAAGAGAACCGAATATGAATTATATCAAACAACAACCAGCTTTTAAAGGATTTGTCTATCGCTTTAGCCTAGTGTACTCCTTTATTTCCCTTCTGCTTACAAGGAAGGAAGTAATAAGTTTCTCTAAATGTTTATCTCGGTTAGCAGGATATACATAAAAGAATAATCTTCCGGAAGAATCGTTTGTTTGCAGAACAGGTAGAGATGGTCATGTTACATTATCAATTAATGCATTTTGTCACTGTCTTGCTTTATAGCAGTCCATTCAATAAAATACAATAACAACTGGCATTTTCTTTGAATGGCCTCCATCGCACCAGAAAGTATTCAACATCTTAAAACGATTGTAGCAGTCAAATTAAAGGGCAAAGAATTCTCATTTCACTTTATGTGAATTGAACAAACAAGTACCCACAAAAGTATCACTTTACAATTCTTTAAAAATTACACTAAATTTGAAATATATCCTGTATATTATGTATTTATGGAAGTATATATGCAACAGCCCATTTTAATTTCGCTACACATTATACACAGTGTATAGAGAAGGTATTGTATTCCACCCAAAAATTCGATACCGAGATTTCACCGGAAGTATAATATGTTTTGAAGTCCCGTGAGTGTTATGTAATATGTATATCTTGAATTTCCTGGGAATAGCCTCTGAAGACTACTTTATTCTGGACGAATTTTACGGAATTTTGTATAGCTGCTAAATCGTAAGAGATAGACAAAAACTTACTAGACAAAAAAATCCACAATTTGTATTATATACATTTTTTTTCGTGGAGTTGATAGTATTTTAGATATGCCTTGTTATTGGTTTCAGCTTTGAGAAACTTATAATTTTCTCATACAGGAATTTGTCAACTCCTGTCCATACAAACAAAGGAACATCAGTCACATAGCAACCAGCTTTTGACTTTCACTTTAACCTATGATACTCCCTTATTTCGCTTCTACTTACGAGGAAGCAAGTAATAAGACTATTTCTGCTAATTCTTTCTCGATTAGCATGAAGTAAATAGACACATAAGCTTTTTTAATAATATTTTTGCAGAGACGTAGAGTAAGTTTTGTGAATGGAACACATCAATTTTTTTTTCGCTCATTTGTAACATCTCTTTTGATTTACTCCTGGTCATACAAAAAGAACCGAAATTCAATTGGTTTCATAAGGCAACCTGTTTTTTAAAAGTTTTCACTATCGTTTCAGCCTAGTGCATTCCCTTATTTTCCTTCTTTACAAGGAAGGAAGTAATAAGTTTCTGTTAATGTTTATCTCGGTTAGTATGGTATAGATAAAAGAATAAATAGATTGTTTGCAGAACAGGTAAAGGAAGCTGTGTGAATGGAACGCGTCAGATTTTTCCTCATGTGGTCTGGTACTAAACATTCAGAGGTACGGGTGAAAGTGAATAAAAACAAATCTGAGGTGTTGCATTCAAAGATTTTCTCTACTCATTCTGTCAATTGTTTTTATAAACTTTATTGCTTTCTCTGCGCGTACTATGTACACAATCTATTTGTATTGCACCCAAAAATTCGATACAGAGATTTCACCAGAAATATATGTTTTGAGGTCCTCTGATTGAAAAAAATCATTAAAGAACAAGGCTCGTGTGCGCCTGTGGATAGCGCAGCTCAAAAACTAAAAGACCGATCAATACCAAAGAAGATTTCTCCACCCCAACTTATCCTTTGCATGGAAGACTTTCTCGAAAATTTTGATTTTATCAGAAATGACTCTAAAGATTTTGATTAAAACATCGTATATTAAAGATATTTACTTGACAGATAATATTATATCTTGAATTTTCTGGGAATAGTATCTGAGGACTGCTTTATTCTGAGAAATTTTGTATAACTGCTAAAACGTATGAGATACACAAAAAATGTAGAGCACATTAAAACTCACAATTTATGTTATATAAATATTTACTTTCTCTACACGTACCATGTACATAGTATATAGAGAAGGTATTGTATTCCACCAAAAAATTCGATACCGAGATTTCACCGTAAATACATATTTTGGGTCCCCCTGAATCAAAAAAAAAAAAAAAAAAAGCATTTTCAGAAAAAGATCCATGTGTGTATGTCTGAGTGTCGTATGTGTGACTGTGGACAGCGTAGCTCAAAAACGAAAAGACCGTTAAATACCAAACTTAGTATTTAAGTTTGGCATCTTCCAAGCATGCGACACGAAGATTTTCAAGAAAATCCCCACAACCCCAACTACCCTTCACATGGAACTTTTTTCGAACATTTTGATTCTCTTAAAAATGGCTCTAATGATTTTGATTAAAATAATCTATATTAAAGATATTTACCTAACAAATAAAATGTATATCTTGGATTTTGGATGAATTTTATGGAATTTTGCATAACTGCTAAACCGTAAGAGATGGACAAAAACTTACCAGTCAAAACATGTAGAGCACTTTAAAATACACAATTTATGTTACAGACATTTTTTTCGTGGAGTTGATCGTTTTTTAGATATTCCTTGTTTTTTGTTTCAGCTTGGAAAAACTTATACTTTTCTCATATAGGACTTTGTCAACTCGTTTTCATACAAACAAAGGAACTTGAATCACATAGCAACCACCTTTTGAGTATCACTTTAACCTATGGTAGTCCCTTATTTTGCTTCTACTTACAAGGAAGCAAGTAATAAGACCATTTCTGCTAATTTTTTCTAGATTAGCATGAAGTAAATAGAAGCATAATCTTTTTACCAATAATTTGTTGCAGAGATGTAGAGAAAGTCATGTGAATGGAACACATAAGATTTTTTTATCGCGGAGTTGATCGTTTTTTAGATATTCCTTGTTTTTGGTTTAGCTTTAAACATCTTATACTTTTCTCATACAGGAATTTTCCAACTCGTGTCCATACAAACAAAGGAACTTCAATCACATAGTAACCAGCTTTTGACTATCACTTTAACCTATGGTACTCCCTTATTTCACTTCTACTTACAGGGAAGCAAGTAATAAGGCTATTTCTGCTAATTTTTTCTCGAAGCATTAGCTTTTTAACAATAATTTGTTGCAGAGATGTAGAGAAAGTCATGTGAATGCTTTCTCTGCATGCACTATGTACATAGGGTATGGAAAAGGTATTTTATTCCACCCAAAAATTCGATACTGAGTTTTCACCGAAAATATATGTTTTGAGGTCCTCTAGTCCAAAAAATCTTATGTGTTCCATTCATATGACTTTCTCTGCATCTCTACAACGAAGCTTATATTTCTATTTACTTCATGCTAATTGAGAAAAATTAGTAGAAAAAGTCTTATTACTTGCTTCCTTGTAAGTAGAAGGGAAATAAGGGGATAGCATTGGCTAAAGTGATAGTCATAAGCTGGTTGCTATGTGACTGAAGTTCCTTTGTTTGGCCAGGAGTTGACAAATTCCTGAATGAGAAGGTATTATAAGGCACCCAAAAATTCGATACCTAAATTTCACCGGAAGTACATGTATTAGGTCCCCCTGAATCCAAAAAGGCATTATTATAAAAATGTGCGTGTGCGTATGTGTGTGTGTGTGTGTGTGTGTGTGTATTTGGACAGCATAGCTCAAAAACTTTAAAGTCAGTAAATACCAAACTTGGTATTTAAATTCAGTATCCTCCAAGGATGCGACACAAAAGTTTTAAAGAAAATTCCCCCGCCCTCAACTACCCTTTACATGGAAAAAAATTCGAAAAATTTAGTTTTCTCAAAAATGGCTGTAACAATTTTGATTTTGATCTCTTATATTTAAGTTATATACATGACAAATAAAATGTATATTATGCATTTTCTGGGAATAGCCTTTGAAGAGCTCTTTATTCTGGATGAGTTTTTGCAAAAGTTTGCATAACAGTTGAACCGTAAGAGATAGACAAAAACTTACTGCACAACAAATGTTGACCTCGTTAAAACATATAATTTATATCATATACATATTTTTTCTTGCAGTTCAGCATTTCCAAGATATTCCTTATTATTGGTTTCAGTTTTAAAATACTTAATCCTGCTCATATATAGTAATTTGATATTTGTCGCCCGCCGTGGTGTAATAGTTACCATGCTAACTTCATATATCCAAGGTCGCGGGTTCAAATCCGGCGGAGGACGATGGCTTTTTTCGGGCGTAAAAATCCTTAGTATGGCTTCCTTCGGAAGGGTAATATGGTTGGTCCCGTGTGGTAGATTTACGGCACGTAAAAGAACGTCAAGCCTGATAGAGAGGCCTCTGAGCAAAATTAAGCGGTCTTTCACGCCCAATTTAGAATGGGACGCTCAGAACCATAGCAGTTAAAGAGCGTCCATAAATAACACGCTATTTTTACTTTCTCTGTGCGTACTATGTACATAGTGTATAGAGAAGGTATTGCACTCCACCCAAAAATTCGATACCGAGATTTCACCGGAAAATCATGTTTTAGGGTCCCCAATATCCAAAAAAAGCATTTCACAAAAAGGTCTGTGTTTGTGAACACGATAACTCAAAAACGAAAAGTCAGTAAAATACCAAACTTGGTATTTAAGTTTAGTATCTTCCAGGGATGCGACACGAAGATTTTGAGAAAAATCCCCCCACCCCAAACTACCCTTTACATTGAACTTTTTTCGAAAATTTTGATTTTCTCAAAAATGGCTCTAAAGATTTTGATTAAAATTTCGGATATTAAACATATTTACCTAGCAAATGAAATGTATATCTTGAATTTTCTGGGAATAGCCTCTGAAGAGTAGTTTATTTTGGATGAATTTTACTAAATTTTGAATAACTGCTAAACCGTAAGAGATGGACGAAAACTTACTTACCAAAAAATGTAGAGCACATTAAAACACACAATTTATGTTATATACATTTTTTCGTGGAGTTGGTCGTTTTTGTGACATTCCTTATTTTTGGTTTCTGCTATGAAAAACGTATACTTTTCTCATACTGGAACTTGTCAACTCCTATCCATATAAACAAAGGAACTTCATTGACATAGCAACCAGCTTTTGACTATCACTTTAACCTATGGTAGTCCCTTATTTCGCTTTTACTTACAAGGAAGCAAGTAATAAGACTATTTCTGCTATTTTTTTCTAATTAGCATAAAGTAACTCGTAGAAGTATAAACTTATTAAGAATAATTTGTTGCAGGGATATAGAGAAATTCATTTGAATGGTACACATCAGATTTTTTTTACACTAACTTGTAAATTTCTGGCAATACAAGGAAACGGATTTCATCCACATGACAGCTAGATTTTAAAAGATTTGACTATCATTTTAGCCTAGTGTATTCCATCATTTCCCTTCTACTTACAAGAAAGCATTTCTGCTAATGTTTATCTTGATTAGTATTAAAAAGATAGAAAGCATAAGATTTTTAGCAATACTTTGTTATAGAGTTGTAGAGATTTTTACTTTCTCCATACGCACTATGTACATAGTGTATAGAGAAAGTATTGCACTCCACCAAAAATTCGATACCGAGATTTCACCGGAAATATATGTTTTAGGGTCCCCAATATCCAAAAAAAGCATTTTCACAAAAAGGTCCGTGTATGTGTGTGTGTGTGTGTGTGTGTGTGTGTGTGTGTGTGTGTCCGTGTGTCTGTGAACACGATAACTCAAAAACGAAAAGTCGTAAAATACCAAACTTGGTATTTAAGTTTTGTATCTTCCAGGGATGCGACACGAAGATTTTGAGAAAAATCCCCCCACCCCCAACTACCCTTTACATGGAACTTTTTTCGAAAATTTTGATTTTCTCAAAAATGGCTCTAACGATTTTGATTAAAATTTCGGATATTAAACATATTTACCTAACAAATGAAATGTATATCTTGAATTTTCTGGGAATAGCCTCTGAAGAGTAGTTTATTTTAGATGAATTTTACTAAATTTTGAATAACTGCTAAACCGTAAGAGATGGACGAAAACTTACTACCCAAAAAATGTAGATCACATTAAAACACACAATTTATGTTATATACATTTTTTTCGTGGAGTTCGTCGTTTTTGTGACATTCCTTATTTTTGGTTTCTGCTATGAAAAACGTATACTTTTCTCATACTGGAACTTGTCAACTCCTATCCATATAAACAAAGGAACTTCATTGACATAGCAACCAGCTTTTGACTATCACTTTAACCTACGGTTGACCCTTATTTCGCTTCTACTTACACGGATGCGAGTAATAAGACTATTTCTGCTAATTTTTTCTGATTAGCATAAAGTAAATAGAAGTATAAGCTTTTGAAGAATTATTTGTTGCAGGGATATGGAGAAAGTCATGTGCATGGTTCACATCAGATTTTTACGTAACCGCCTGGAGTCTTGGAAGTATTTACACGTGCACGTGCGGCTTAGAGGTGTGTGCGCGTGCGTGCAAGATTTTGTAGACTCGTGTCGAGTTAGATGGAGTTGCAGGCACATGCCCAGGTTGCCAAATTGGAAACTTTAAATACGCATCTGTCCACAGGTGTTGTTTTTGCTAACTTCTGTTCTCTATTTAGCCACTTAAGGTAATTTTGAAATTTAGATACAATCTTAGATTCAATTAATATGTATACGCGTATTGCATCATCGGTATTCGGTAGTTTTATAGGTTAAACGGTCACATTTGTAAGATATCTTATTGAAATTTATACCAGTTTTATACATAATAGAGATTCTTTTTGTAATGATCAAAATTCTAGTTTAACTGGTTATTTAAATTAGTTATTTGTGATACAAGAGCGAAAATGTATATTTTACTTTATAAGTAGGAAGCTTGCGAAACGACGCAGGGCAAGTACAGTAATTCTACGAACAATATAAAACAATTTTAACAAGTGTGTCATATACTATTTTTACTTTCTCTACACGTAATATGTACATAGCGTATAGAGAAGGTATTGTATTGCACCCAAAATTTCGAATCCAGATTTCACCGGAAATACATCTTTTGGGTTCCTCTGAATCCAAAAAAAGCATTTTTGGAAAAAGGTCCGCGTGTGTGTCTGTGTGTGTATGTGTGAACAGCATACCTACCTCAAAAACGGAAAGACCGTTAAATACCAAACTTGGTATTTAAGTTTGGTATCTTCCAAGGATGCGATACGAAGATTTTCAAGAAAATCGCTCCACCCCCAACAACCCTTTAAATGGAAATTTTTTTTCGAACATATTGATATTCTCAAAAATGGCTCTATCGATTTTGATTAAAATGTTGTATATTAAAGATATTTACCTGACAATATGTATATCTTGAATTTTCTGGGAATAGCCTCTGAAGACTACTTTGTTCTGGATCAATTTTATGGAATTTTGCATAATTGCTAAAAGATAAACAAAAACTTACCATATAAAAAATGTAGTGCACATTAAAACATACAATTTTGTTATATACATATTTTTTTCGTGAAGCTGATTGTTTTTTAGATATTCCTTGTTTTTGGTTTCAGCTTTAAAAAAGTTATAGTTTTCTCATACAAGAATTTTTCAACTCCTGACCATACAAAGGAACTTCATCACATAACAACCAGCTTTTGACTATCACTTTAACCTATGGCACTCCTTTATTTCCTTCTAATTCCATGAAGGCAAGAAATAATACTATTTCTACTAAGTTTTTCTCGATTAGCATGAAGTAAATAGAAGCATAAGCTTTTTAACAATAATTTGGTAGCAGAGATGTAGAGAAAGTTATGTGAATGGAACACATAATTTTTTTTTGTTTTGTTTTTTTTTTACTTTCCATGTTAATCGAGATAAACTTTGGCAGAATGTTCTTATTACTTAGTTCCTTATAAATAGAAGAGAAATAAAGGAATGTGCTATGCTAAAGTGATAGATATTTTAAAAGTTGTCATTATGCGATTATCATTGTAAATAGTTTCTTTGCTTGGCCAGGAGTAGTGCCTGAGAATACGAGAATAAATTCTTTACAATTGAAACCAATAACAAGGAATAGCTTGGAAACGGTTACCTCTACAACAAAAATGTAAAGACATAAATTGTGTGTTTTAATGTGCTCTACATTTTGTGTGTGTTAACTGTTTGTCCATCTCTTACAGTTTAGCAGTTATGCAAAATTCCGTAAAATTCATCCAGAATAAAGTAGCCCTCAGAGGCTATTCCCAGAAAATTCAGGATATACATTTTATTTTTCAAGTAAATATCTTTGATATACCATATTTTAACCAAAATCGTTGCAGCCATTTTTGAGAAAATCAACATTTTCGAAAAAAGCTTCATGAAAAGGGTAGTTTAGAGTGGGGGGATTTTCTTGAAAATCTTCGTGTCGCATCCTTGGAAGATACCAAATTCAGCAATATTCATCCAGAATAAACAGGTCTTTAGAAGCTATTCCCAGAAAATTCAAGATATACATTTTATTTATGATAGAAATGGCTTTATATGTGGTATTTTAATCAAAATCTTTAGAGCAATTTTTAAGAAAAACAACATTTTCGAAAAAGTTTCCATGTAAAGGGTAGTTAAGGGTGGGGGAATTTTTTTTGAAAATCTTCGTGTCGCATCCTTGGAAGATACCAAACTTAAATACCAAGTTTGGTTTTTAACCGTCTTTTCGTTTTTGAGCTATGCTGTCCACAGACACATATACACACATACACACACGGACCTGTTTCTGAAAATGCTTTTTTTTTTTTTTTTTTTTTTGATTCGGGGGGTCCTAAAACGTGTATTTCTGGTGAAATATCGACATCGAATTATTGAGTGGAATACAATACTTCTCTATTTCTATGTACATTGTACAAACGGGTCTAGAGAAAGTAAAAATTTACAACCCCCAAAAATGTAGATGTTAAAACATACAATTTATGTCATACACATTTCTTTGAGATTAACCGTTTCCGAGATATTCGATGTTATTGGTTTCAATTCTAAGCTACTTAAACTTTTATCAATCGAGAAACCCTCATTCATTTCATCTCGCTTTTATTTTATTCTTGGCGTGTAAAGAGAATGGAACTTCAATGACAATTGCATACCGATAGTGTTTAAAAGAGTTGAATATCGCCTTAATCTAGTGTTCTCTTAATTCCTGTCTCCTTATAAGAACATATCTGGTAATGTTTATCTTATGATGTAGATAAAGTAATTATATTTTGTAAGAATAGTTTGTGTGCAGAACTGATAGAGTAACCATCAGATGTTTTTGAGCTGTACGTCAGACGACATATGCATTAAACGAAGTGTTGAAAATTGTGTTTGTTTTCATTGCCAACCCGTACCTCAACTGTGGAAAGGACCTTTTCGCCGTCCACTGATCAGATGAGAAACATAGTTTATCAACAGAATGTGTAAAAACTGCGATTGTTTCACATAATTATAAAGGTGAAAGATGTGTTCAATTCTATGAGTGCATTATATTAGACACGCGTTCTCAGAAAAGCTCGACGGAACGAGATATATATTCTTCAAAAAGTAAACATGAAGAATGCTTATAAAGTGCGTTTTATCCCTAGAAGATTGCATTGTAATAGAACATGGGAGTGACATTTCTAAATTTCTGATTAAATTTTTCTGAAAGTTTGAAATTCCAAACTAATAATGATAGCTTTTTGGAATATACACCACATGTGAAATAAAATCTCATGTAATCCATTCACATGACTTTCTCTACATCTCTGCAGCAAATTGTAAAAAAGCTTTTTCTTCTATTTACTTCATGCCATTCGAGAAAAAATTAGCAGAAACGGTCTTATTACTTGCTTCCTTGTAAGTAGAAGCGAAATAAGGGAGTACCATAGGTTAAAGTGATAGTCAAAAGCTGGTTGCTATGTGATTGAAGTTCCTTTGTATGGATAGGAGTTGAGAATTACCGTACTTTAAAGCTGAAAAAAATAACAAGGAATATCTCAGAAACGACTAACTCTACAAAAAATATGCATGTAACATAAATTGTGTTTTTAATGAGCTCTACATTTCCTATTAAGTAAGCTTTTGTTTATCTCTTACGGTTTACTAATTACAGAAAATTCAGCAAAATTCTTCCCGAATAAAGTAGTCTTCAGAGACCATTCCCAGAAAATTCAAGACATACATTTTATTTGTCAGGTAAATATCTTTAATTTACGATACTAAAATCAAAATCGTTAGAGCCATTTTTAAGAAAATCAAAATTTTCGAAAAAAGTTCCATGTAAAGGGTAATTGGGGGTGGAGGGATTTTCTTGAAAATCTTCGTGTCGCATCCTTGGTAGATGCCAAACTTAAATACCAAGATTGGTATTTAACGGTCTTTTCGTTTTTGAGCTATGCTGTCCACAGACACACATACAGACACAGACACGCACACACGGACCTTTTTTTGAAAATGCTTTATTTGGATTCAGGGAGACCCAAAACATGTATTTCCGGTGAAATCTCGGTATCGAATTTTTGGGTGGAATGCAATACCTTCTCTATACACTATGTACATAGTACGTGTTGAGAAAGTAAAATGCAGTATTCTGACGTTTAGTTTATTAGATATTGCGTGATAAGCATAGAAGTAGCAAATATTTGACTTTTACTGAAAAACACGTTTTCTTTAGAAAGTTGGACCCAAAACAATCTAAAAGGTTCCAAAAATGATGTAATCTGATAGAAACAGGAATTCTGCATTGATTAATATGTTCAAATTTGAAAATTAGATCAACTGAGAATTCACACCATATTATTAGCAACTTGGCGACAGCATGAGACTAGAAAAGGACGAAGCTAATGGTATAATGTATAAGTCAGATAGAGACAGAGATGTCGCATTTAACTTCATATTGTCTTTTAAGGTTTTTATACCATTAGTTATCATTAGAATAACGGATGTGTAGGAAGCTCTTCATCCCAGCTGCTTTTTACTTTCTCTAAACGTACTATGTACATAGTGTATAGAGAAGGTATTGTATTGCACCCAAAAAATCGATACCGAGAATTCACCAGAATTATATGTTTTAGGGTTCCCTGAATCCAAAAAAGTATTTTCAGAAAAAGGTCCGTGTGTGTGTCCATGTGTTCATGCGCCCGTGTGTCTGTGAACACGATAACTCAAAAACGAAAAGTCGGTAGAATACCAAACTTGGTATTTTAGTTCAGTGTCTTCCAGGGATGCGACACGAAGATTTTGAGAAAAATCACCCCACCCCAAACTACCCTTTAAATGGAACTTTTTTCGAAAATTTTTATTTTCTCAAAAATGGCTCTAACGATTTTGATTAAAATATCATACATTAAAGATATTTGCACCATAAATAAAATGTATATCTTGAATTTTCTGGGAATAGCCTCTGAAGACTACTTTATTCTGGATGAATTTTACGGAATTTCGCATAACAGCTAAACCGTAATAGATGGACAAAAATTTATCACACAAAAAATGTAGAACACCTTAAAACACACAATTTATGTCACATACATTTTTTTCGTGGAGTTGTTCACTTTTGAGATATTCCTTGTTATTGGTTTCAGCTTTAAAAAAACTTCTACTCTTCTCACACAGGAATCTGTCAACTCGTGTCCATACAAAGGAACTTCAGACACTTAGCAACCAGCTTTTGACTATCACTTTAACCTATGATACTCCTTTATTTCCCTTTTGCGTACAAGGAAACATGTAATAAGACTATTTCTGCCAATTTTTTCTCGATTAGCATGAAGTAAATAGAAGCATAAGCTTTATAACAATACTTTGTTGCAGAGATGTAGAGAAAGTCATGTGAATGGAATGCATCAGGTTTTTTTCTAAACTTCCATAATTTTGCAGTTTTTAAATATAAAACTTGAACATGTATATTTGCATTTATGTACAGGTTTTCTTAATTGCTATATTATTATAGTTTACGAATTACCTGCTATTTTAATCCAATGAACTGCCATTGGTTCTTCCGTACCTCTGTCACCAGTTACGTCAAGAGACAATAATTCGTCATTGTTGCCTTTATTAAACAACGTGTATACCTTAAAAATAATACTTTGATCCTCTTAGAATTGCCACTAAAAGTCATTGCACTTGCACTATTCCTAACTAAACAGCAACTGAAAACCGACTTGAATTCTGTAGGAACTAATATAATAATAATAATAATAATAATAATAATAATAATAATAATAATAATAATAATAATAATAATAACCCTGTGGCTCGACAGCTCACAACGAACCATGGCGTACCTCCCGGTGGCAGCGTCACCCATCTCGATCCAAGGCAGACGTCATGGGTGGGGTGCAGTATTGAAGGGTGAGACGCCTCAATCCCTCCCGGCCAGTTAATGCGGTCCTCTCGACCTGGAGCCGTTACTTCTCCATCAAGTAGCTCCTCAATTGGCTCCCCAAGGGACCTCAAGAGGCTGAGTGCACCCCGGACCAGGTCTCCCAGCGAGGGAAAAATCCCCATGCCAGTACCGGGAATCGAACAAGCTTGGCAAGCAGCTGCGTTAAGGAGACATCCTTCTGTAGGGACTAGGGTTAAATAAACACGAGTCCTGATTTCGAGACATAGATATGGATAGCTGACGCAGCATTCTACAACTAACAAGAGTGTGTTCGCTCTCTTGTCTCTCGACTTTAACAGCTTGCTAATCGTAATAAATGCAGTAATTTTTAGTACTGTCATATCAATAGTTTACACTCAATTTCTGTGTAATTACGCATATATGTACTACATATACTGGGTGTTAATCAACTATACCGAAATATTTTCACAAAATATGTAGATTACTTAAATAACTAATTTGAGATAGCAGACTTATGGCCTGTTTATTGAAATTTCGAAGTAACGGCTATAGGTTTCTGAAGTGCTAGTACGCCACGTATCGCGGCACTTCGTCTGGAATGAAAAAAAAAAAATAATAAAAAACTTTTACTCTACAACAGGAATCAAACTCATGACCTTTGCGATAGCAGCTTCCCGCGTTATGCATTATGCCACCAGGACAGTTGAAAAAACGCCTCCAGAGTAGGCTACATAACTCAAGAACGTAGTTAATGAAGGCTCAGTGCCGCACTGTCAAGTGATTACTTCGAGATTTTATATATTTTTGCGACAATAAATCTTGAGAACGCTAGCAACGAGCTGCTAAAAATCGATATTTCTATACTCGGGCAGCAGTTTTAAAGACATTCTAATCTATTTTTCCAACCTGCTTTGCTTTAACACCGACTTATCAGCACCTGATATCCACACGTTTATCCGGGGACCAACCAGCTTTTGACTATCGCTTTAACCTATGCCACTCCCTTATTTCGCTTCTGTTTACTAGGAAGCAAGTAATAAGACTATTTCTGCTAATTTTTATGAATTAACATGAAGTAAAAAGAAGAATAAGCTTTTTAACAATAATTTGTACTAGAAAGTCATGTGAGTGGATCATTCTCTTTATATCTGATATAAGTTTTAAAATTGTAATAAACTGTTAGAATCAGCGTTAATCTAGTAATTACTAAGCGACACGTGGCTAGTTCTGACTCGGCAACATTACACGCCTGTGATTCGCTACAGCCGTGCAGCCTCTCAAGGTCATATGTAGGAGGCTTGACACGAATTATAGATTATGAACCTAGAGCTAAGTAAATATCAGGTAAAGTACTGCATTTTGGAGCATTGCTCTGTGGACTTGGAGGAAAATTGTGGAGAAACATCTGGAGAGTTTTGAGATGTGATGCTGGAGACGGATAGAGAGTATAAATTGGATGACATGGTGACAAATGAAGAGGTTTCGAAAAGAATGGATGAGATGAAATCAATCCTATACACAATTCGCAGATCGGATGCATTCCAAGAAGAAACAACCTGTTGAAAGACGTCAACGAAAAAAAAAAGGTAGGTGGGAAAATTACTCGGAAGAAGAACAATTCAACTTCTAACATTGCTGAGAAATTACCTTGTGATTGACATTCCTGCTGACACGTGGCTGTTTCGGTACATTGTTGCCATATATATTCGCCTCCGTTTTCAGCACCACGTGTTTCACCGCATCCTCCAAAATGCCTTCTTTCAATGCATTTTCTATCACACTTATCGTATATTGAACTACTTTTCCCCATTTTCACAAACTACCTCATCTTTTTCTTTCAACGTGGGTCCTGCATTTCACTAAACCTAAAACTTTTATTATTTCAGCTAACGTAACCTCAACTCGTTTATCACTGCTGTAAGACATTTTGTCGCCCCTTATATCCACAGTAGTTAAAGAGCGTCCATAAATAACACGCCATTTTTTTTTTTTTTTCATTTTCAAATCACAGTGTCACTCGTAGTATTTCCAGGATGAAAACAAAACCAATGGCCGCGATATGTTTAAGGTAGTAGCGATTATAAATGTAAGTCTCTACGGAATCACTGTGTACACACACACACACACACACACACACACACACACACACACACACACCAAGCAGTTGGCAGGCTGAGGGCAGCCCGAGGAGTGTTAGACGTGTCCCTCTTCTCTGAGAGAATTTAACCACGTTCTGACGGGATTGTGGGGTTTGTAGGATGGCGGGTGAGAGGATTGTGGAGTGACAGGAGGAGGCAAGTTTTGCTCCTCAACGGTTGCCAGTCATGGTGCAACGGCCCTTGTGCACCGCTGGTGTAATAGTTTTACAGAATGTTTATTTTGAGGTTTTAAATTTTGATGTCCAAGCAACTCTTGAAGGATTTTTAAGAAGCTTAGCTGTAGCAGCTGTACATAACACAGCCGAACTTTTTATATGATCAGATTGCAAACCATCACACCCGACAAGCACGAGAAAGCGCGCGTAAATTTCCAATGCGTTGCAACGCCGATGACATCATGTCTCTGACGGTGACGCATTCTTACACTATGATTGGTCAGAAAACTGACGAGCCTCTGCTAGCAGACGACACACCCCACGAGTGTCAAACACGTCACCCCGGCGAGACCAGATACTAGTAACTCGACTATGCATCGGTCACACTGCGCTAACCCATTCCTTACTGTGGAGTTCCTGGAAACCTACGGCTGGCCTTGGGTGACCAACAATACCGTAGGAAAGTTATCAACTTTATGAAAATGTGTAAAATTATTAATGGTATTTAAATTGTTGCTAATTTCTTATTGTTAATTAACCAATGTAAGATTCAATGTAACATTTTGTAATTCTACCTCATTGTACAACTCAGTGTTCAGTCGCGACATTGTTGAAGCGACTATAATAAGTTAAAAATAAAAAAAAAAGAAGGAAATTTCTCACCGACCGTTGGCGGTTTAGGTGAGGCACTTGTGAAATTTGGAAAACCCACAGTATGTAAGATGTGTTGTTGAAATTTATATAATTTATTATACACAATGTCAAGGTAATAAAAAGCTATGCAAGCGTGGTGGGCGCAACTCTGACTGATTACGTCATTGTTCCTTCTCCCGCGTGACCATGTGACGTCAGGCGTTTTTGTAAGTGGTAGGGGAAAGGTCACTGTAAGCGGCAGTAGGTGATCACAGAAATCATAATATACTGTTTATTGTAAGAGTACATAAACTGAGAACTATTAATAGTAATATCGGAACCCTCAACACCTAAGCTCTCCTCTGTTAAGTCCCTTAAAGGGTAGGCTAGGAGATTACGAGGATCGGCTGATAAGTCCCGGACCTATCAATGAAAACAACATTTTTTTTTTTTTTTTTTGCTTTATTTCTCAACATAATCTGTAGAAAATCTAATACATTTGTCATATCGGTGTTCTATTTTAATTCAAGCATCTCTGTAGTGCGATTTATCAAGGTCCTCAAAATAGCTGTTTACCGCATTAATGACCTCCTCGTTGCTACGAAATCTTCGTCCTCCAAGGCATTTTTTGAGGTTTGGAAAATGGTGGTAGTCACTGGGTGCTAAATCTGACAAATAGTATGGATGTTTAAGTAATTGGAACTTTAATTCGCACATTGCAATGAACGATGAGCCGGAGCATTATCGTGATGAAACAAGATGTTCACCCTGAAGACGAGGAAGATGCACTTCTTCGAAACGTTGGTGTCAAGCCAAGTTTTTACCTGGCTAGAAGCCCGAGAAAATTTGGAATTAAGATTTTTTATTTTTCCATATGAGGTCTTTTTCTTTTTACCTCATCACTTAAACGTTGCAGTAAGCTTGCGTAGTAGTCACCACCCAGAAAACACTCGCCATAACTTTGTTAGCTGACAAAATTGACTTTGCCTTTTTTACTTTCTCTATACTCACTATGTACATAGTGAATAGAGAATGTATTGCACTCCACTAAAAAATTCGATACCGAGATTTCACCGGAAATATATGTTTTAGAGTCCCCTGTAACCAAAAAAAGCATTTTCACAAAAAGGTCCGTGTGTGTGTGTGTGTGTGTGTGTGTGTGTGTGTGTGTGTGTGTGTGTGTGTCCGTGTGTCTGTGAACACGATAACTCAAAAACGAAAAGTCACTAAAATACCAAACTTGGTATTTAAGTTTAGTATCTTCCAGGGATGCGACACGAAGATTTTGAGAAAAATCCCCCCACCTCCAACTACCCTTTACATGGAACTTTTTTCGAAAATTTTGATTTTCTCAAAAATGGCTCTAACGATTTTGATTAAAATTTCGTATATTAAAGATATTTATCTGACAAACGAAATGTATATCTTGAATTTTCTGGGAATAGCCTCTGAAGACTACTTTATTCTGGATGAATGTTTCATAACTACTAAACCGTAAGAGATGGACAAAAACTTAACACACCAAAAATGTAGAGCACGTTAAAACTCACAATTTATGTTATTTAAATTTTTTTCGTGGAGTTGATCGTTTTTGAGATATTCCTTTTTCTTGGTTTCAGTTTTGAAAAACTTACACTTTCTTATACAGGAATTTGTCAACTCCTGTCCATACAAACAAAGGAACATCAGTCACATAGCAACCAGCTTTTGGCTTTCACTTTAACCTATGGTACTCCCTTATTTCACTTCTACTTACAAGGAGGCAAGTAATAAAACTATTTCTGCTAATTTTTTCTGATTTGCATAAAGTAAATAGAAGTATAAGCTTTTTAAGAATAATTTGTTGCAGGGATATAGAGAAAGTTATGTGAATGATACACATCAGATTTTTGGAGTTGGTTCACCTGGCGCAATCCACTGTTTTGACTGTGATTTACTTTCTGGAGTGTAGAGATGCACCCGAGTTTCATCCATGGTAATAAGCCGTCTCAAAAATTCACTGGGATTTTTACGGTAGAGCTCTACATTCTTAACAGAAACAGTTTTTCTTTGCAGCTTTTGATCAGGTGTCAACAAACGCTGCACCCATCTTGTACAGACCTTGTGAAAGCCCAAAGCATTACTTAAAATATTACCTGCACGTTCTTTTGATATGTTTACTGCTATGTCAAACAACTTTAATCAGCGGTCTTCCAGTAATAAACGATGAATTTTTTCAATGGCCTATGGAGTTGTCACTTATACAGGGCGTCCAGAGTGAGGCTCATCACTAGTGCTCGTACGTCCCATTTTAAACTCTCCAACCCACCTTTTAATCATTGAATATGAAGGGGCAGAGTCTTTCAATGCACTGTCTATTTCCTCCTTGATTTCTTTAGGCGTTAAGCCTTTCAAATGGAAGTATTTAATCACTGCTCGTTTTTCCAAACCCTCCATTTTCGTGAACACTCTAAAGTTATCTTGTTTAAAATGCTGTCATTCGAAAACTAAACAAGCTATTGACCTGTAACTATGGATACAAGCTAGTCTAGAGTTAAACTATACGATGTTACCGTCTAACTGGCCTAGTGGCGCCAAATCTGTGTGAGGCCCAGGACTTATCAGCCGACCTTCATATATTTAAAAACAACGGAAAAATTGGACATGTGGCTGGTTGTGTACAGTGAAGTTTGTTTTATATGAGTGCCTTATATTAAAAATACATGCTGAATATATTATTTAAAATGTTCTAGCACGAGTATACTGTGTAATAAATTACCTTAAATCACTTATTAATAGCACTCTTCTGTGAAGTAAAACACTTCTCATATTTTTTATCTGCGTTATGTTATAAAAGGCGTTTGTCGTCGACTTCCTTAAATAGATAGGGAAATTGTTTAAAAACCTAAAGAGGTAGCAGAAGATAGTAAAAGGCTAATACTGCATTTATAAAAAGCTTAAAAACCGGGCCCTAGTAATAACACAAGGTGATCTATTGTTTAACAGAACATATATCCCAAAGGCGTTCACAGTAAATAATTTGAATTAACGCTATTAATCGTCAATGACATACCTATAATTTGTGTGCTATGTAACGGGTCATCAAGAACTTCTCCGCACCTTGCTGTTGGCCACCGCTCGATAAAAGGTTGGCATCCCTAGGTTTATCGCATTCGATTCCGACGGGATGTTATGATTATCAGTGTTATCAACGGCTGCAAGCGCATGAGTTGTTTATTGTACTGGTTAGTATGGTCTACTCTGCTGTGAGTTCTGACGTGTGCCTGGAAAACGATTTTAATGAACATGGAAATTATACTGAGAAAGTGAAACAAAATTTCGTTGTCTGGTTCCCTAACTCAAAACTACCGCACCGAGATACTGTGCGTGATTTAATTAATTATTTTCGGGAGTCAGGTTCCGTGCATGATGCTGTTAGAAGTGGAAGATGTGATATTTCTTGTGGTTACGCACACAAAGCAGTCAAAAAAGAACTAGGCTTGTATCCATATAAGGTATCAGTCGTCCACGAATTAAAACCCACAGATCAGGGGAAAAGATTTCAGTATTGTGAATGGTTTCAGAGGTTTATTTTACACCCTGGGATTGACGTGACAGAGAGGACATTTTTTACTGATGAAGCTTGGTTCCACTTATCAAGATGCATAACTTCACAAAATACGCGATTATGGTCCACTGAAAATCCTAATGCAATTCAGGAAACCCCTTTACATTCAGAGAAAATTGGTGTATGGTGTGCGATCTCTCGCTCTCGAATTATTGAGCCAATTTTTTTTTCCATAATTCAATTAATTCAGATGTTAATTGCTCGGATATTATTTTTCCATTTATTTCACAGCTAAATGAAAATGAAGTGAACGGTGCACTTTTTCAACAAGATAACGCCACTGCTCATACATCACATAAATTTATGGGACTGTTAGTGGAATGTTTTGGGGGAAGACTAATTTCTAAAAGTCTGTGGCCTCCGCGGTCTCCTGATCTTACCCCTCCGGATTATTTTCTTTGGGGAGCCGCTAAAGTTTCGGTCTATAAGGACAACCCAAAGACAATCGATGAGCTGAAAACAGCAATAGAAGATTACATAACATCTGTAACAAAGGAGACATTAATTACAGTGTTCGAAAATAAACTAAAACGTGTGAATTTGGTCTTCAAGAATATGGTAAACATTTTCACCATCTTCTTTAAACAGGTTAGTTGCATATTATTTTTCTACATTACCTTTCATGCATGAATATAGTGAACCTAGCAGTTTTCTTAACCAGCGAAACGTTTTCACCATACGCTCGCGCCAGCCAGTGCTGCCACCAGAATTCCCGACTCTAGTGCAATCTTGGTTACACGGGAGGTGCGGAGCGACTTCTCGATGACCCGTAATATAACTTTACTTACCTATATTCAAATAAACATGTTGAGATTACAATCGAAAATATAATTACTTCTTGCACAAAACGTCAGGAGTAATAAAATGTATATATTCTTATTTGTAATAAAAGTTAAGACCACGTGCACATATCTACAGATTGTGTGATATCACATTTCGTTATCAACCCTTTCCCTAGCGTGGGTTATTTAAAAATCATCCTTATCCTGGTAGGCTATTTAAACCTTAAATAATTTAAACAGATGAAATAATACATTCTGCCAAGAAAGTACTGGGAATTGATCATTTAAAAATCCTGTTTAAAAGGGGATTCGAAATTATTGTTGTCGCTAAGTTAGTACAACTTTCCTCTATACCTACGCGGAGTTAGATAGTCATCTGTCATCTAGTTTGTTTACAGTACGCCATTTTGTTAGTTCATCTCAAAGGTGGTTTGCGATTTTACTATGGATACAACTATTGAACAAAGAAACTGTCTCAAATTTTGCATTGCAAATGGTATTTTGTGTGCCGAATCACTGAAAATGTAACAGAGGGCTTACGGTGAATCGACTTTATCAAAAACTCGTGCATATGAGTGGTACAGTGCATTCAAAAGTGGTCGAGATGTGGTGGAAGATTTGTCTCGCTCTGGTCGGCTATCAACGGTTTCAACTGAACTGAACATCGCTAAAGTGAAGAAAATGGTGTCTGAAAATCGTTATTTAGGTCTGAGAGATTGCAGCTTAACTTTCTGCGTCTCAGGAATCGATTCGTACCATTTTAAACGATTGTTTAGGCATGACACGCGTTGCAGCTCGGTTAGTTCCGAAAAAAACTCAATCGCGTAAGGATTGCTGAAGACATGCTAGAACGAGCCAGTTCCGACCCCACATTCATGAAACGCATTGTAACTGGTGATGAGATGTGGGTTTACGTGTTTGACACTCAAACCAGTCAACAAGCTTCCGAATGGCGCCTTCCAACTGAACCGAAACCTAAAAGGGCACGTCAAACTCGATCAAAACTGAAGATCATGTTGACAGGTTTTTTTTTTCTGATTATCGCGGTGTCGTGCACTCAGAGATCTTGCCAGAAGGTCAGATGGTAAATAAAGACTATTAAATAACTCCATGGCACGACAGCTCACGGGGAGCCTTGGCCTACCGCCCGGCCGCTGCGTCCCCCATCTCGGTCCACTACAGACGTCATGGATGGGGTGCAGTATTGGAGGGTGAGACGTGGTCAGCGCCTCGAGCCCCTCCCGGCCGGTTAATGCGGTCCTCACGACCTGGAGCCGCTACTTCTCCATCAAGTAGCTTCTCAATTGGCCCCCCAGGGACCTCACGAGGCTGAGTGCACCCCGGTCCAGGTCTCCCAGCGGGGGAAAAATCCCCACGCCGGTACTGGGGATCGAACCCAGGTCTCCCGCTATAAAGACTATTATCTGAGCGTTATACGGCGTTTGAGAGAACAAATACTGCGAAAAAGGCCAGATTTGTGGAACGACAACTCATAGATTCTGCACCACAATAACGCACCAGCTCACAAGGCTAATATTGTGAACGAATTTCTGGCCAAAAACTCAACAAATTTCAGCAAACAACCAGCGTATTCACCTGATCTGGTTCCTGCTGATTTCTTTCTCTTTCCAAAACTCAGGTTACCACTTCGAGGCACCCGTTTTCAGCCGATAGAAGACATAAAGAAAAATTCGCGGCGACAATTGACATCGATTCCTAAAAGTGCCTACAAAAATGTTTTGATGATTGGATTATTCGTTGGCATAAATGTATAATTTCAGAAGGGGCCTACTTTGAAAGCGATAAAATAAAATTGGATGAATAATTCATTTTTTGTGTTTTATTGGCAAATTCCCGGAATTTTCTTGACACAGTAGTACAAACATAACTGATTATACGAGTTTCCGCGCATTACACCGGTATTGATATTAATGCGACTTACCAGTAGGAAGAGCATCTTGGGGACCGACAGAGTCGAAGTTCATGCAGCATGGTATAGTTGTGATGTGTTGACAATGCAGTGTGAATGTAGTGGTACTAATAGAAGGAAAATGGGGCAGTGGTAGACTGTAATGTTTTGAATAGCTGTGGAAAGCGATTGAGATTGGGTGAGCGGTAAACTTAAATACTGTTGATTTACAGGAACTAACAATTTTAATATTTACATATATTCAATTGCTGCTGTGCAACAAGACATAGCATCATTATCCATTTTATTTTCTCTCAAGATACGTAGATTACAATGCATAACAACATATATTCGTAACGTCTCAAATGCGAATCGTCTCCGATTGACAGGCTTTATATTGTGAAAAACTTCGCTCCACATCACAAGATGTGATAAAGGAAATAGGACACATCATCGACAAACATCATCTGACCTTAAACCAGTCTAGGAATAATTTAAAGAGAATAAATGTTAGTTAATTT
The DNA here is from genome assembly GCA_030762935.1 of Hymenopus coronatus. Lineage (NCBI taxonomy): Eukaryota > Metazoa > Arthropoda > Insecta > Mantodea > Hymenopodidae > Hymenopus > Hymenopus coronatus. The sequence continues at coordinate 60,585,177 of CM060899.1, forward strand.
GAGTAAATACTGTGAAGTGATTAAGGATTTCAAAAACTGTATTAGTGTATATTATTAATGTTCATATTGTAATGTACAGTATTAATGTTGATGATCGGCCTCCGTGGTGTAATGGTTTCATATACCTAAGGTCGCAGGTTCAAACCCGGCGGAGGACGATGGATTTTTTCGGGCGTAAAAATCCTCAGTACGGCTTCCTTCGGAAGGATCGTAGATTTACGGCACGTAAAAGAACCTCAAGCCTGATAGAGAGGACTGAGCCAGTATAGAATGGGACGCTGAGAACTACAACAGTTAAAGAGCGTCCATAAATAACACGCCATTTACATACATTCGTAACGTCTCAAATGTGAATCGTCTCCGATTGACAGGCTTTATATTGTGAAAAACTTCGCTCCACATCACAAGATGTGATAAAGGAAATAGAACACATCATCGACAATTGGGTAAGATACTCCATCAGCAATTACATCCGTAGCCCATTTTGTATTTCACGCATTATTGAAAATCCGGCATTTTTACCAAACACTGTCTTCACTTTCTTTTTCTAGAACAGGTGTCTCGGGTCTCTGATTAATTGCTTACAGTAGTTTATCACAGTTTTCAGGGCTCGAGACATTTCAATGTTTGATGTTTCCAAATATGTGTTATTGTCATAGATATATCTGCATATGCATTGCAAATCTTCATGCAAACCATTTGAAGCAAGAGATTTTACCATCTTGATTGAAGAGTGTGCACTGTAAACAAAACAATATTGTCGAGCCGCTATCCCCAACGAGTTACTACGGGTTGTTTACATGCGGCGCATGCAGTCGCCAATGCAGGTCGGTCTCTACTCGGTAGGTATGCAACTGGTATGCGCTTGAGTCCTTCTATCGGTCCCGCTATCCTTACTTATGAGTAGAGCCCGGATTTAGGCAAAACGTCTTTTTTAACCAAAGAATATATATCAAAGTCCTATAAGGGATAAACACCTTTCCACATATTTGGGGACGATAGGCCCAATTTTTAGTTCGCCTTTTTTTGCCTATTTTAACTCCCGTTGCCTGTTTTAAAGTTAACCGCCTTATTTTAGCCTTTTTACCTTGTCATTCTATATTTTCTTTATTTTTAATACATTTAAAACAAAGATCGCATGGATTATATCAAACAAAAAATAATGGTTATACGAATTAAAAATATGTATTCACCTCACACAGATATTTGCCAAGAATCTTATTCTCCAGCAATACATATTTTTACTTTCTCCTCACGTACTATGTAGATAGAGTATAGAGAAGGTATTGCACTCCACCAAAAAATTCGATATAGAGATTTCAGCGGAAATATATGTTTTAGGGTCCCCTGTATCCAAAAAAAAAGTATTTTCAGAAAAAGGTCCGTGTGTGTCCGTGTGTCTGTGAACAAGATAACTCAAAAACGAAAAGTCGCTAAAATACCAAACTTGGTATTTAAGTTTAGTATCTTCCAGGGATACGACACGAAGATTTTGAGAAAAATCCCCCCACCCCAAACTACCCTTTACATGGAACTTTTTTCGAAAATTTGATTTTCTAAAAAATGGCTCAAACGATTTTGATTAAAATATCGTATATTAAAGATATTTTACCCGACAAGTAAAATGTATATTTTGAACTTTCTAGGAATAGCCTCTGAAGACTACTTTATTCTGAGTGAATTTTACGTAACTGCTAAACCGTAAGAAATGAACAAAAACTTACTGCACAAAAAATGTAGAGCACATTAAAACACAAATCTATGTTGTATACATTTTTTCGTGGAGGTGATCGTTTTTGAGATATTCCTTGTTATTGGTTTCAGCTTTGAAAAAATTAACTTTTCTCAAACAGGAATTTGTCAACTCCTGTTGCTACTTAAAAGAAGCAAGTAATAAGACTATTTCTGCCAATTTGTTCTCGATTAGCATGAAGTAAATAGAGACATAAGCTTTTTAACAATAATTGGTGCACAGATGTAGAGAAAGTCATGAGAATGGAACACATCAGATTTTTCCAAGAAGTGTTTGAACAGTATAACAGGTTACTTCGGAGTTTACCAGGGGAAAAAAAGTATTAGTGGATGGCGTAGAAAGGAATGCATGTTTGCAAGTGTTTTCTATAAGATTTGTATTATTCGCCTCCCTCGCCCGACGGTCAACTCATCCCTTTTCAAGACACGTAGCTCTCCAGATTCTGTTATTGCGTACTTCGAACTCTAATTTCTTCTCACACCCGCAAGTAGAATATGCTAATTTGAGCAACCCCATCTGCAGTTTTCGTGATTATTGCAATATTTATCATACCGAAAGTGAGTACACAGTTAAGTAGTAAAGTGCATGGTTGTCCGCCGATTCGGTTCAGATACGCCATCTACCGATGTTACTGTTCTGATGTGCAAAGTTTGTGAAAAAACAATTAACCATGAGAAAATGTATTTTATACTTCAATATTTTGCAACAGCGAAGCATAAGACTGGAATTACTAACATGGGTGGGCAGAAGAAGCTCTGTTTGATATCAACAGCGATTGCAACAGCTAGTAAACAATCTCAGTTTCCTCTGGATCTGTGTAAGGCTTTTTCCAGCATGAAAAACCTTCTCTCTGACAGACGGCTCAGTATGTCAGTTGACAACTTAAAAAAGTATATTTTTGTGGTATGTAACCAAGAAAACTGAGTAAATATGAGATAGTTTATTAGGTATTTGTCTATTTTTGTCTGTTACCGTGATTAATAAATGCCTACTTCACTGCCTATTTTTAGACCTACATGCCTGCCTATTTTAACCAAAATAAATGCCTAATCTTGCGAGTAATCAAGAATCTCGTACGCTCGTTGGTCAAGCTCTCTCCAACCAGCTATGCGTTCAGCTGCATCTACTGGCTGCGAGAGACATGCTTGCAGGCAGCAAGAAACGAGCGAGACTGAAAACTGACGTGGCCGGCTCTACTTGCAGTATTGTTTTAAGAACTGGTTTTATCGAGTGGTAAGATGTACTGACGTTAAAGAAGAATATTTTAACTAAAACTAATCCTTGTTTGTTTTTCTAAAAATATTCAATTTAGCCCTGGTACCATATATTTGAAGCAAATATATACGTAACTATGAAATTTAGCAAGTTCACCTAGTGTATCCTTAAGAGGAAGAAGAGAGACAGTACTATGTACACAGTGTATAGAGAAGTTTTTGTATTGCACCCAAAAATTCGATACCGAGATTTCACCGGAAATACATGTTTTGGGTCCCCTGAATCCAAAAAAAAATTGGAAAAAGGTCCGTGTGTGTGCGTGCATGTGTGTGCGTGCATGTGTGTGTGCGTGCATGTGTGTGTGTGTGTGTGTCTGGGGACAGCATAGCTCAAAAACGAAAAGACCGATAAATACCAAACTTGGTATTTAAGTTTGGTATTTTCCAAGGATGCGACACGAAGATTTTCAAGAAAATCCACCCACCCTAACTACCCTTTACATGGAACATTTTTCGAAAATTTTGATTTGCTCAAAAATGGCTCTAACGATTTTGATTAAAATCCCGTATATTACTGACATTTACATACCAAATAAAATATATATCTTGAATTTTCTGGGAATAGCCTCTGTAGACCTCTTTATTCTGGATGAATTTTGCCGAATTTTGCTTAACTGCTAAACGGTAAGAGATTGACAAAAGCTTACTGCACAGAAAATGTAGAGTACATTAAAACACACAATTTATGTTATACACATTTTTTCGTGGAGTTGATTGTTTTTTAGTTATTCATTGCTTTTGATTTCACCTTTCAAAAACTCATACAGGAATTTGTCAGCTCCTGTCCATGCAAACAAAGGAACTTCCGTCACATAGCAACCAGCCTTTGACTATCACTTTAACCTATGGTACTCCCTTATTTCGCTTCTACTTAAAAGAAAGCAAGTAATAGGACTATTTTTGACATTTTTTTTACTCGATTAGCATGGAATAAATAGAGGCATAAGCTTTTTAGCAATAATTTGTTGCAGAGATATAGAGAAAGTCATGCTAATGGAACACATCAGATTTTTACATTAGTAACCTGTAGAATTTTTTTTTTCTCTACACGTACTATATACATAGTGTATCGAGAAGGTATTTTATTGCACCCAAAAATTCGATACTGAGATTTTACCAGAAATATGTACTTTAAGACCCACTGAATCAAAAAAAAAAAAAAAAATGTAGAAAAACGTCCGTGTGTGTCTGTGGATAGCATAGCTCAAAAACTTAAATACTTGGTATTTAAGTTTAGTATCTTCCAAGGATCCGAAACGAAGATTTTTCAAGAAAATCCCCCACCACAAATTACCTTTTATATGGAAACAATTTCGAAAATTTTGATTTTCTCTAAAATGGCTCTAACAATTTTAAGTAAAATCTCATATTTAAGATATTTATATGCCAAATAAAATGTATATCTTGAATTTTCTGGAAATATCCTCTAAAGACCTCTTTATTCTAGATGGTTTTTATTGAATTTTGCACAACTGGTAAACCGTAAGAGATTAAAAAAAAAGTAGAGCATGATAAAACACACAATCTATGTCATATATTTTTTTTCGTGGAGTTGACTGTTTTTGAGATATTCCTTGTTATTGATTTCAGTTTTAAAATACTTAAACCTTTCTCACGTGAGAACTTGTCAACGCTTGGCCACGCAAAGAAACGGATTTCTTCCCATAGCAACCACATTTTAAAACATTTGATTGTCGGTTTAACCTAGTGTATACTCTTATTTCTCATCTACTTATAAAGAACATAAGTAATAAGACCGTTTCTGCTAATGTTTTAGCATTAAATAGATAGACGAATAAGATGATTAACAATAATTTGTTACAGATATGCAGAGAAAATCATGTGATGGAGCACATCAGATTTTTATTTTTACAATGCGTTTAATTGATCCGTAAGGACATTTTATAATAGTTTTTTATTTAATTTGGGTTCTTTTTTTGCCAAAAAATCTGCTTTTTCATTACCATGTACTCCACAATGAGATGGAATCCATTGTAATACAACTTTTTCCCCAGTTTATTAATTTGATGAATCATCTTTTGGATTTCTTTAATTTTTTCCATTTTAGGGAGTCTTACTATTGCCTGTGAGTCTGAAAGAATAACTATATTTTTGCATTGATGCAGCCAGGGAAACAAATTTTACATTGCTATGCAAAAATGTAGAGCTCGTTAAAACACGCCATTTGTCATATACGTTTTTCTTGAAGATTTGTCCATTATCGAGATATTCATTGTTATTGGTTCCAATTTTTACTTTCTCTTCACCTACTATGTACATAGAGTGTAGAGAAGGTATTGCACTCCACCCAAAAATTCGATACCGAGATTTCACCGGAAATACATGTTTTGGGACCCCCTGAATAAAAAAAAAGCATTTTTAGAAACATGTCCGCGCGTGTGTGTGTGTTTGTGTGTCTATGCGCAGCAGAGCTCAAAAACGAAAAGACCGTTAAGTACCAAACTTGGTATTTAAGCTAGATATCTTCAAGAAAATACTCCCACCAACAACTACCCTTTACATGGAAAAAATTTCAACATTTTTTATTTTCTCAAAAATGGTTCTAATGATTTTGATTAAAATATCGTATATTAAAGATATTTAACTGACTAATAAAATGTATATCTTAAATTTTCTGCGAATAACCTCTGAAGACAACTTTATTCTGGATGAATTTTACGGAAATTTGCACAACTGCTAAACCGTAAGAGATAGACAAAAACTTATAATAAAAAATGTAGAGCACATTAAAACACACAATTTATATTATGTACATTTTTTTCGTGGAGTAGATCGTTTTTTAGATATTCCTTGTTTTCGGCTTCAGCTTTAAAAAAACATGCTTTTCTCATACAGGAATTTGTCAACTCCTGTCAATACAAAGGAACTTCAGTCACATAGCAACCAGCTTTTGACTATCACTTTAACCTACGGTACTCCCTTATTTTCCTTCTTACTCACAAGTAATAAGACTATTTCTGCTATTTTTTTCTCTATTAGCATGAACTAAATAGAAGCATTAGCTTTTTAACAATAATTTGTTGCAGAGATGTTGAGAAAGTGAAATGTTGTGAATGAAACATCAGACTATCCATTTAGACTAATATATTTCCTTATTTCCCCTATATTTACAAGGAAGCAAGTAGTAAGACAAATTCTGCTAATGTTTGTCTCGAGAAGCGAGATGTAGATAAAAGAATATTCTTTTGTAAGAATAGCTTATATATGGAACAGCTAGAGAAAGTTATGTGAATGGAAATCATCAGGTTTTTTTATAGTTGTATTCACAGACACACTCACACATACATAAACCTTTTTCTAAAGTGCTTTTTATGCAGGGGACCCTAAAAAGTATATTTCCAATGTAATCTCAGTATCGAATTTTTGGGTGGAATGCAGTATTTTCTCTATCTACGTACGTACTATATATGTAGTAGAGAAGGTAAAACAATAAAATCATTTACATTTTTAAAAACTAATCCTTGTTTATTTTATTATAGATATTCGGTTTCGCCCTGGTGGTATAGATTTGAAGCAGATATATATGAAAGTTAGCAATTTCGCCTTCGTGTATGCATAAGAGAGAAATCTTTTTGCATGAGTAATCCTGTAGAATTCTTTGAAATGGTGATGGATAAAGAGTCGTATAACTTACAAGCAACTGTTTTGTTTTAATGCGCAAAAAATCACACGACTTTCTCTACATCGCTATAACAAATTATTGTTAAACAGCTTATTATTTTATGTAATTTAGGATAATCGAGATAAACATTTGCAGAAATTGTCTTAATCAGTTGCTTCCTGTAAATAATGGAATACACTAGGCTAAAACGATAGTCAGATCTTTTAAAAGCTGTTTGCCATGTGGTTGACATCCGTTTCTATGCATGGCCAGGAGTTAACAAATTTCCGCGTGAGAAAAGCTTTTAGGTATTTTAAATCTGAAACAAGGAATATCTCAAAAACGGTCAACTCCACGAAATAAACGTATATGTCGTAAATTGTGTGTTTTAACGAGATCTACATTTTTTGTGTTGCAAGTTTTTGTGTATCTCAAACGGTTTACCAGTTACACAACATTCAGCAAAATTCATCCAGAATAAAGAGGTCTTTAGAAGCTATTGCCAGAAAATTCAAGAAATACACTTTATTTGCAATGTTAATATCTTTAATATACGGTATTTTAATCAAAATCTTTAGAGCCATTTTCAAAATTTTCAAAATGTTTTCCAAGTAAATGATATTTTAGGGGGGGGGGAGGTTTTCTTCAAAATCTTCGTGTTGCATCTCTAGAAGATATTAAACTTAAATACTAAGTTTGGTATTTTACTGACTTTTTGTTTTTGAGTTATCGTGTTCATGGACACACTGAGACACACGAACCTTTTTTTGACATGTTGAATACCCTAAAACGTGTATTTTCGGTGAAATCTTGGTATCGAATTTTTGGGTGGAATGCAATACCTTCTCAATACATTGTAAGCATAGAGAAAGTAAAAACTGGATTTCTCTTGAAAGCGGAAACCACGCTTAAAAGGTGAAAAGGTAGAAAAACTACCTGGCATTAATAATAACCGAGTTAGTTGGCGCGAGAGGGGAGGGTGAGTATCGTACGATGTGGTAGAGTGGTGGGGAGGGAGGAGTGGTGGTAATAGTAGCAGAGGTGGTGAAGGCCAAACGCTCCACCACCACGCAGACTTCATTTCATTCTTCGACATCGAAAACGTGTAGGCAGAGGCATTTATCGTCGTTTGACCATTCAGCAGAAGTCCGTTAAGTGGTTGTCGCTCTAATTCCGGAGTAGGCAGTGCATTGCCTCCGTTCCACAGTCTCGAGGTATGTAGTATTTTCTCTGTTGTAAATATTTCTGACACATTGTTGGTGTAGGTAAGTAATGGGGTGAATGCGTTTCTGGAAAGACCATTACAATATTGACAGTTGCATAACTGTCACTTGATGGAGCTTAAAGAATGTGCTTGCATTGTGGAAATGCTAGGTGAAGGCGTGCTTCAACTGTTTCCTGGTTGGGGCACGAGTTGGACAGACTGCATGCGTTGCTATTCTGTGGGAACGCAGCGAAACGTCAAATGGAACGCTTTCATCCCACGAGAAATATGATTGCAAAACCGTCTCAAATATTTGCATACATGTAGTTCCCTCTAATAATTACAGCTTTTGAAGTTGAGAAAATATGATGTGTCTGAAAAAGAGGCCAACATAATTTAGGTACCTCATTTTGAATTACTGTAGGCCAGAAAAGTGTAGGTTTGGTCAGTTTTGCTTGTATTTTTTTACTTTCTGTACACGTACTATTACATAGTGCATAGAGAAGGTATTGCATTCCACCCAAAAATTCGATATCAAGATTTCACCGGAAAGACTACGTTTTAGGAATCCCCCTGTATTAAAAAAAATCGGTAAAATGCCAAACTTCATATTTATGTTGTATCTTCCAAGTATGCGACACGGGCCCCAAACTACCCTTTACATGGAACATTTTTTCTAAAATGTTGCTTTCTCATAAATGCCTAACGATTTTGATTAAAATACCATATATTAAAGATATTTACACGACAAATAAGATGTATATCTTGAATTTTTTGGGAATAGCCTCTGAAGACCTCTTTATTCTGGATGACCTTCCTATAACTGGTAAACCGTAGGAGATAGACAGAAACTTACTACACAAAAAATGTAGATCTCATTAAAACATACAATATGCTATGTAATATTTTTTTAAAAGTTAAGTTTTCGAGATATTCCGGAATATTTGTTTCAATGTTAGCCACTTAACTCGTCTCAAACGTGAAGACATATTTCTTCTCGTTTTCTTTCTCTAGCACGTAAGTATGGGATAGGTAGAGCAGATATTGCATTTCACCCAAAAATTCCATAGAATTCAAAACTTGGTATTTAGGTTTAGTATCTTCCAAGGATACGACACGAAGATTTTCAAGAAAATCCCCCCCACCACAAACTATCCTTTACATGGACAAATTTTCGAAAAGTTTGATTCTCTTCATAATGACAAACGATTTGGATGAAAATACCGTATATTGGATATTTACATTCCAAATAAACTGTATTTCTTGAATTTTCTGGGAATAACCTCTGAAGAGCTCTTATTCTGGATGAATTTTGCCGAATTTTGCTTAGCTTCTAAACCGTAAGAGATGGACAAAAACTTGCTGTACAAAAATGTAGATCTCGCCAAGACAAATAATTTATATCCTTTACATTTTTGTTATAGAGGGAACCGTTTCCGAGATATTCCTTGTTATAGGTTTCAATGTGTTATACTATTCTCAGACAGGAGGTGACTTTCCTTTTATTCTCCTCCTGGCCAAGCAAAGAAGTGATTTGCAATGACAATCAATCGCATAACAGTTTTTAAAACATTTGACTATCGGTTTAGCCTTAATTTTCTCCTACTTATAAGGAACTAAGTAATAAGAACGTTCTGCCGTTTATATCGATAAGCATGGTGTAGAAAGAATAAAGTTTTTGTTGCACAGTTTGAGAATCGCTGGCGTCAAAATTTATGGAAGTAGAGGAAGCATTTAACTTAACCCAGTGTTGCATTCTCGTGAGTTTCTCTAAACTTCTACAAACCGTTGCTGAAAACAGTTATTTCCAGCGCAATCGTGATGTTGAATTTGGGTGGAATGCAGTATTTATTAGATATTTGTGCAGAGAAAGCAAAAGTGATGTTCTCAAGGTGAACATCTACAAAATACTAGATATCTCGTGGTGCTAAAACCATTTAGTACTTCGCGAAGGACAGAACTGTTACGCTATGTGAACTGAATTGTTCCGTAATGTTCACCTTCTTGGAAAGAACTAGATAAGGTAACCGGTTCTTAATGATTTGTATGGTACGAGCCGAAATCTCAAACTGATAACGCACTTGTACGCCGGCTTTTGTCACCACAAGCAGTGATTGTGGGAGAGATGCATTTCGAAATAATGCGATTAATTGTATGACATTTTGATAATAAAATTATAGGAACTTTGATTTAACTGTTATTACTTTCTCGACACTATGTACATAGAGAAGGTAATGTATTCTACCCAAAAATTAGCATCAAGATTTCACCAGAAATAACACGTGTTAGGGTCTCGTGTATAAAAAAAAATCTAGAAAAAGGTCCGAAAACAAAGTCTGTAAGATACCAAAATTGGTATTTAAGTTTAGTGTCTTCCAATGATGCGACACAACCCAACCCAAACTACTCTTTATATGGAAAATATTTAGATAATTTTTATTTTCTCAAAATTGACTCTAAAAGATTTTGATTAAAATATCGTATATTAAAGATATTTACATGAGAAATAAAATGTATATCTTGAATTTTCTGGGAATAGCCTCTGAAGACCTTTATTATGGATGAATTTTGCTGGATTTTGCATAACTGGTAAAACGTAAGAAATGGACTAAAACTTGTTAGAAAAAAAAATATATAGATCTCGTTAAAACAATGTACATTCTTTTTTCGAGGAGTTGGCCATTTTTAATTTCTCTACACGTACTATTGCACAGTGTAGGGAAGGCAAAACATTCTATACCGAGATTTCACGGAAAATATGATTTGAGACCACCTGATTCAGAAAAAAAGGGGAAAAAAAAGTTTAGAAAAATGTCAGTGTACGGGGGAGAGGCAGCATAGCTCAAAAACGAAAAGACCGTTAAATACCAAACTTGATATTTAAGTGCAGTATCTTCAAAGGATGCAACACGGGGATTTTCAAGAAAATCTCCGCACCACCAAATACTCTTTACATGGAACATTTTTCGAAAATTCAGCTTTTCTCAAAAAATAGCTAACGATTTTGATTAAGATAGCTAGTGTTTAAGATATTTTTATGACAAACGAAATGTATATCTTGAATTTTCTGGGAATAGCCTCTGAAGACCTCTTCACTCTGAATGACTTTTGTATAGCTGCCAAACCGTAAAAACTTACTGCACAAAAAATGTGCATCTTATTAACACGATTGTCATATACATTTCTACATTCTCTACACTATGTGCATAGTGTATAGAGAAGGTATTGCACTCCACCCAAAAATTCGATACCGAGATTTCACCAGAAATGTTTTAGGGTCCCCTGTATCCAAAAAAAGTATTCTCAAAAAGGTCTGTGTGTGTGTGTGTGTGTGATTACGATAACTCAAAAACGAAAAGTCGGTAAAATACCAAACTTCGTATTTAAGTATAGTACCTTCCAGGGATGCGACCCGAAGATTTTGAGAAAAATCCCCCCACCCCAAACTACCCTTTACATTGAACTTTTGATTTTGATTTTCCTAAAAATGGCTCTAATGATTTTGATTAAAATTTCGTATGTTAAAGATATTTACCTGACAAATAAAATGTATATCTTGAATTTTCTGGGAATAGTCTCTGAAGGCTACTTTACTCTGGATGAATTTTAAGTAATTTTGCATAACTGCTAAACTAAGGAGATGGACAAAACTTATAAAAAAAAAAAAAAAAAAAATGTAGAGCACGTTAAAACACACAATTTGTTATATACATTTTTTCGTGGAGTTGATCGTTTTTTGAGATATTTCTTGTTTTTGGTTTCAGCTGTGAAAAATTATACTTTCTTACACAGGAATTTGTCAACTGCTGTCCATACATACAAACAAAGGAATTTGTCACATAGCAACCAGCTTTTGACTATCACTTTAACCTATGGTACTCCCTTATTTCGCTTCTACTTACAAGGAAGCAAGTAATAAGACTAATTCTGCTAATTTTTTCTCGATTACCAATAAAGTAAATAGAACCATAAACTTTTTAACAATAATTTGTTGCAGAGATGTAGTGAAAGTCATGCGAATGGAACACATCAGATGTTTTCGTTCTCTACACGTACTATGCACCCAAAAAATTCGTTTCCGAGGCTTCACCGTAAATACACGTTTTGGGTCCCCTTGCATGAAAAAAAAAAAAAAGCATTTCTAGAAAAAGGTCTGTGTGCGTGTGTGTGTGGACAGCATAGCTCCAAAACGAAAATACCGTAAAATATCAAACTTGGTATTAAAGTTTGATGTCTTCGCAAGGATGTGACACGGGGATTTTCAAGAAAATCCCCCACCCCAATTACCCTTTACATGGAAAAAATTTCTAAAATGTTTATTTTCTCAAAAATGGCTCTAACGATTTTGATTAAAATATCGTATATTAAAGATATATTTTCGAAATTATCGAAAAAAGCTCCACGTAAAGGGTAGTTTGGGGTGGGGGGGATTTCTCTCAAAATCTTCTTGTCGCATCCCTGGAAGATACTAAACTTAAATACCAAGTTTGGTATTTTACCGACTTTTCGTTTTTTGAGTTATCGTGTTCACAGAAAACACATACGGACCTTTTTTCTGAAAATGCTTATTTTGGATACAGGGACCCTAAAACATATTTGCGGTGAAATCTCGGTATCGACTTTTTGGGTGGAATGTAAACCTTCTCTATACACTATGTATATAGTACGTGTAGAGAAAGTAAAAACCTTGCATACTAACTGACGCTCATGACGCCACAATAATTTGCTCATTCAAAATTATTGTAAATAGCACAAGCATAGAGACTGCAGAAAATGATAAAGCTACGCATTTAATGAACTAGAATTATCTCTGCGCCTTCGATTTATGAGAACCAAGAAATCGAGACAGATAACTACATCCATTGAATCAAAGGATTCGCAAGGAGACTGTCATAACCTCTTAAGGAAACTTAGATATTGCGCGCAACTGCACGGCCAAATGAATGTACAGCAGGCCATGTAAAATCTCTAACTTTAATTCGCACATTTTTACTTTCTCTACACTTGCTATGTACATAGTGTATAGACAAGGTTTTGCACTCCACTCAAAAATTCGATACAGAGATTTCACTGGAAATATATGTTTTAGAGTCCCCTGTATCCAAAAAAAGCATTTTCAGAAAAAAGTACGTGTCTGTGATCACGATAACTCGAAAACGAAAAGTCTGTAAAATACCATACTTGGTATTTAAGTTTAGCATCATCCAGGGATGCGACACAAAGATTTTGAGAAAAACCCCCCAACCCAAACTACCCTTTACATGGAACATTTTTCGAAAATGTTGATTTTCTTAAAAATGGCTCTAACGATTTTGATTAAAGATATTTACCTTACAAATAAAATGTATTTCTTGAATTTTCTGGGAATAGCCTCTGAAGACTACTTTATTCTGCATGAATTTTACGAAATTTTGAATAACTGCTAAACTATAAGAGATGGACAAAATCTTGCAGCACAAAAATGTAGAGGACGTTAAAACACATACTTTGTTATATACATTTTTTTTTGTGGAGTTGATTGTTTTTTAAATATTCCTTATTTTTTATTTCAGTTTTAAGAAACTTGCTTTTCTCATACAGGAATTTGTCAACACCTTTCCCTACAAACAAAGGAACTTCAATCACATAGCAACCAGCTTTTGACTATCACTTTAACCTATGACATTCCCTTATTTCGCTTCTACTTACAAGGAAGCAATTAATGACTATTTCTGCTAATAAGCATAAGCTTTCCAACAATACTTAGAAGAGTTTGCATGTACAGCAGACCATGTAAAATCTCGAACTTTAATTCGCACATTTTTACTTTCTCCATACGCACTATGTACATAATGTATAGAGAAGGTATTCCACTCCACCCAAAAATTCGATACCCAGATTTCACCGGAAATATATGTTTTAGGGTCCCGAATATCCAAAAAAAAAAAAAGCATTTTCACAAAAAGGTCCGTGTGTCCGTGTGTCTTTGAACACGATAACTCAAAAACGAAAAGTCGGTAAAATACCAAACTTGGTATTTAAGTTTAGTATCTTCCAGGGATGCGACACGAAGATTTTGAGAAAAATCCCCCCACCCCCAACTACCCTTTACATGGAACTTTTTTCCAAAATTTTGATTTTCTCAAAAATAGCTCTAACGATTTTGATTAATATTTCGTATATTAAACACATTTACCTGAAAAATAAAATGTATATCCTGAATGTTCTGAGAATAGCCTCTGAAGAGTAGTTTATTCTGGATGAATTTTACTAAATTTTGAATAACTTCTAAACCGTAATAGATGGACAAAAACTTACTACACAAAAAATGTAGAGCACATTAAAACACACAATTTATGTTATATACATTTTTTTCGTGGAGTTCGTCGTTTTTGTGACATTCCTTATTTTTGGTTTCTGCTAAGAAAAACGTATACTTTTCTCATACAGGAACTTGTCAACTCCTATCCATATAAACAAAGGAACTTCACTGACATAGCAACCAGGCTTTTCACTATCACTTTAACCTACGGTTGTCCCTTATTTCGCTTCTACTTGCAAGGAAGCGAGTAATAAGGCTATTTCTGCTAATTTTTTCTGATTAGCATAAAGTAAATAGAAGTGTAAGCTTTTTAAGAATAATTTGTTGCAGGGATATGGAGAAAGTCATGTGAATGGTACACATCAGATTTTTACTTTCTCTACACGTAGTATTTGTGCTAATTTATTTTTGATTAGCACGAAGTGAATAGAAGCATAAGCTTTTTAACAATATGTTAGAGATGTAGAGTCATGTGAATGGAACACATCAGATTTTTTTTACTTTATCTACTCGTACTATGTACATGGTGTATAGAGAAGTTATTGTATTGTACCCAAAAATTTTGATACCGAGATTTCACCGGAAATATGTTTTAAGACCTCCTGAATCCAAAAAAAGCATTTTTAGAAAAATGTCCGTGTGTGTGTGTCTGGGGAGAATAGCTCAAAAACGAAAAGGCCATTAAAAACCAAACTTGGTATTTAAGTTTGGTATCTTTCAAGGTTGCGACACGGGGATTTTTGAGAAAATCTCCCCACCCCAACTACCCTTTTATGGAAAAAATTCGAATTTTTTTTTCTCAAAAATGGCCCTAACAGTGTTTATTAAAACATCGTATATTAAAGATATTTACCTAATAAATAAAATGTATATCTTTACTTTTCTGGGAATAGCTTCTGAAGACTACTTTATTCTGGATGAATTTTATAGAATTTTGCATAACGTCTAAACCTTGAGATGGATAAAAACTTACTGCACAAAAAAAAGTAGAGGACGTTAAAATACACAATTTATATCCTTTTTTTCTTTCGTGGAGTTGATCGGTTTTGAGATATTCCTTGTTTTGTTGTCAGCTTTAAAAAATCTTGTACTTTTTTCATACAGGAATTTGTCAACTCCTGTCCATACAAAGGAACTTGTCATATAGCAACCACCTTGTGACTTATCACTTTAACCTATGGTACTCGCTTATTTCGCTTCTATTTACAAGGAAGCAAGTAATAAGACTATTTTTTTATCGATTAGCATGAAGTAAATAGAAGCATAAGCCTTTTAACAATTTGTTGCAGAGATGTAAAGAAAGTCATGCGAGTGGAACACATCAGACTTTTTTAATGCACAAATGTTCAGTCAGTCTGCAAATAACGTAAGTGTATGGTGATAATGCAGTGAACGAATTTTCAGTGAGGAAATGGAGCATAAGTTACAAGTAATCGAGGAAAAAACGCTGTGCACGACAAAGATCGGAGTGGAAGTTCATCAATCTTTATGTAGGAGTTAAAAGCAAATATTGATAAAAGAATTAAGATAAACCGGTGTTTCACTTTGGATGGAAAAGATATCCCAGCCAAGAAGACCTCGGTGGCAAGTGACATCTTGACACATATCGTTAGCGGTGAAAGAATAAAATCAGCATTGAAAAACGGGCATCAGGTGACAAATACCTTGATGGCAATGACTATTACGTTGAAAAATCTGATGTGTACCATTCACATGACTTCTCTATATCCCTGCAAAAAATTATTCTTAAAAAACTTATACTTCTATTTACTTAAGCTAATCAGAAAAAATTAGCAGAAATTGTCTTATTACTTGCTTCCTTGTAAATAGAAGCAAAATAAGGGATTACCATAGGTTAAAGTGATAGTCAAAAGCTGGTTGCTATGTCAATGAAGTTCCTTTGTTTATATGGATAGGAGTTGACAAGTTCCTGTATGAGGAAAGTATAAGTTTTTCATAGCAGAAACAAAAAATAAGGAATGTCTCAAAAACGACAAACTCCACGAAAAAAATGTATATAACATAAATTGTGTGTTTTAATGTGCTCTACATTTTTTGTGTAGTAAGTTTTTGTCCATCTCTTACGGTTTAGCAGTTATTCAAAATTTAGTAAAATTCATCCAGAATAAACTACTCTTCACAGGCTATTTCCAGAAAATTCAAGATATGCATTTTATTTGTCAGGTAAATATCTTTAATGTAAGAAATTTTAATCAAAATCGTTAGCCATTTTTGAGAAAAAAATTTTCGAAAAAAGTTCCATGTAAAGGGTAGTTGGGGGTGGGGGATTTTTCTCAAAATCTTCGTGTCGCATCCCTGGAAGATACTAAACTTAAATACCAAGTTGGTATTTTACTGGCTTTTCGTTTTTTATCGTGTTCAGACACACGGACACACACGGACTTTTTTGTGAAAATGCTTTTTTTGGATATTGGGGACCCTAAAACATATTTCCGGTGAAATCTGGGTATCGAATTTTTTGGGTGGAGTGGAATACCTTCTCTATACACTATGTACATAGTGCGTATAGAGAAAGTAAATATAAGAGTAAAGTACTGTAACTTTGTAAATAAAGTTGTGTGTTAACTTTTGTTGTTTAGTTATAAAAAATCGTCTGTCACTTTCTGGATGGTCCTCGTAATTCAGTTAATGTTACTGTTCTAATTTTACAAACTTCAGCAGGGTCACATAACGCGCACACGCAGTTTTCATCTGGATTATGGTTTTCTTTTTGGTGCATAGCTTGATGAAATCCGTGGAGTGCATCATTCATTGGCTTATTCCATACTGATGTCATATCGTCTGTCTAAAGTATTTACAAATGAGCATAGTTTCAAGTCGCATGTGCTCCAAAAATCAAAATTGAATATTGTGTTATAGCACTGTTTAGAATCTTCTCTATTGACTATGCAGCGAGATAGTTTCATTCTGCGTTTTCACTTTCTCGACCATTTATGGACGCTCTTTAACTTCCGCGGTTTTCAGCGTCCCATTCTATGTTGGGCGTGAAGAATAGCTTAATTTTGATCAGAGGCTTCTGCCGTTCTTTTATGTGCCATAAATACAGTTTCGACATTTTCGTCAAAGCAATGGTTTATACCAAACCTTTTATTACATATAGAAATTGACTACTGGATGATAAACTCGGTACATTTGCATATTGTGGCCCTGTCACGGTACAGGCTCTCATCTTTGTGTTCAGCTGGCGTGTTTGCAGCTACTGCTGCAGCGATTCGGTTTCTTAATTGCTGTAATGTGTTGTTCACTGCATACGCTTTGGACTTAACGAAACCCCGAACAAAAGTCTAGTGATGCATTTGGAGAACGGGACACCCAAATTCTCGGTGAACCACGACCTATCCACCTACCAGAGAAGACTTCGTTGAGGTGGTCACGAACAATGATCGCGTCCGTTTCAGTACCATATCTCCAATAGTTAGCCTGTCTACTAGGACCTGCTCCTTCAAGAGCGAAAACGACAGCTAATGTTTCCTCTATTGTAAAAGTAGTTTCCAATTACCTATAACACAAATACATAAATTCATGATATGAGCAAAATGTCGAGACTTCTGAATCGCTTTGCTTAAGACGGGACAGACTGCTTTATTTCCCTTCCGAAGGTAACCTTAACGATTTTTTACACCCAAAAAGTCCATCGCCTTCAGCTGGGTTTATTGCCCATAGACCACAGAGGAAGACCATGTACATAGTAGATACAGAAGATAGTGAGATTTCACCGGAAATGTTTGGAGACCACCTGAATCACCCCGTTTGAACTCAAACGGAAAGTCCGTTGGTATTAAAATTCAGCATCTTCTAAAGGATACGACATGGATTTTCGGGACTCCAAACCCCACTGGCAACTGTCCTTTAAATGGAATATTTTTGGAATATTTTAATTATCGTAATAATGGCTCAAGATTTTGATTAAAAACCACATGATTAACACATTTTCCTGACTGAAATGTAAATCTTGAATTTTGTGGGCATAGTCTCTGAAGACTTCATTGTGGATCACTTTTGTATAACTGGTAAACCGTAAACCTAATGGCATTTTGTTGACAGCAGGGGCAAGTGCATACCAATAATTTATTTTAGTTAAAACTGTGAAGTTTGTAATTTTTTTCCCCGCTCAGAGATAAGCATTTTTACGTTTCTACAAAGAACATTTTTGGAGTAGAGAATGTGAATGGCCATGTCTACAGATGGAAAGACCGACATTCTTTAAATTATAAAAAGTAAAAACCAAAATAGATGTTATTTGGAGGAGAGGGCCAACACTCTCGTCATTCTACGTCACAACCGTAGCGTGATTTCCAACGCTACACAGCAAGTGCGCCAATATACGGGTTCACTAACCCATTTACACGTTTTTCAAGTTCAAGGCCAACGTACTGCAACAAATGGCAAATCTGCACTTCTTTGTTCACGCCGGTAGAAACAGTTGGAATTTGTTGATCAATCTTTGAGATTGGTTTATTTACTGTGTAAAATATTCTATACCAACATTACTCCGTATAAATACACAATTTGAGACCCCTGAATATATTACTTTCTCTACACGTACTATATACATAGTGTATAGAGAAGGTATTGTATTGCATCCAAAAATTCGATACCGAAATTTCACCGGAAATACATGTTTTAGGGTCCCCTATATCTAAAAAAAAGCATTTTCAGAAAAAAGTAAGCGTGTGTATCTGTGAACACGATAACTCAAACGAAAAGTCGGTAAAATATAAAACTTGGAATTTAAGTTTAGTATCTTGGAGGGATGCAACATGGAGATTTTGATGAAAATCTCCTCCACCCCAATTACCCTTTACATGGAACTTTTTTCGAAAATGTTGATTTTCTTAAAATTGGCTCTTAACGATTTTGATTAAAATATCGCATATTGAAGATATTTACCGCGCAAATAAGATGTATATCTTGAAATTTGTAGGAATATCCTCTGAAGACTACTTTATTCTGGATGAATTTTACGGAATTTTGCATAACTGCTAAACCGTAAGAGATGGACAAAAACTTACCACACAAAAAATGTAGAGCTCATTAAAACACAAAATTTATGATAGGTATATAATTTTTTTTTCATGGAGTTGATCGTTTTTGAGATATTCCTTGTTTTTGGTTTCTGCTTTACAAAACATAACTTTTCTCATACAGGAATTTGTCAACTCTTGCCCATACAAACAAGAACTTGTCGCATAGCAACCAGCTTTTGACTACCACTTGAACCTATGGTACTCTATTTCGCTTCTAATTACAAGGAAGCAAGTAATAGGACTATTCCTGCTAAGTTTTTCTTGATTAGTATGAAGTAAATATAATCATAAGATTTTAAACAATAATATGTTAGAGATGTAAAGAAAGTCATGTGAATGGAACACATCAGATTTTTTTATTTTTGTTTAATGCATGGAGTCACGAAACTGCTTCGTCCCGAATAATCTTCGCTGAAGACAAGCGTTTACGTGCTACATCTCGTCAAGCTCATCAGGAGTATCTGCTGTTATCGGATTGAAGGAATGTAGTGCAATGTTGCCAACATGGGCAGCATGGCAAGTCATTCAAAGACCTCTCAATCTTAATTCATCTTTCAGTGGTAGAATTGGAAAGGGACAAATTCTTAAAAAGTTTGTTCTAAAGGTTAAGAGTTTTAAGAATTGTCTGATTAGGAAAGTGAGTCAAACCTAGGAATGAGAAATTTCAACTGAAACACAGGTTTTGGGGCAAACGAATCTAAAAACAGGATAAGGGCTTGTGTCACCATTTCGTATTTAAACTACCCACCCTCCAAAAACAGGACTCGAAAATTTGAGCAAAATCTTTCTACCACAAACTACGCTATGCTTGCAAAAGTTTAAACACAATTTTCTCAAAACATTTTTGACAATTGGATTGGTTAGTGAGGGATGGATTAAGTAAAAATAAACAAAGCCCCTTCATTCCCAAAAAACGAAGGGCGTTTGCTTATTTTTACTTAATTTTACTATTATATTATTTTATAATTTTAATTATAACATATAATTATAAAATTATTATTAATTATATTTTATTTTTATTTTGTAATTTTACTAACCAATCCAATTCACCCCTAACTTAAATTGCCATGTATTTTAATATTTTACAGAAAATGTAGAAGTTACATTTTCTGGAATTAACTCTTGAAGTCCTTTTTGAATGTTGAATGAATGTTTTACATTTGTCTGATAAACCGTAAGATAAACTTACTATGCAAAAAAATGCAGATATCTGAAAAACGCAATTTATTTCAAATGACTTCGGTTGCAGCAGCTAATTCAGAAAAGGAAAAAAAGTTGACGCTGTCATTTGCCAGGATTATATCAGCACCGCCAGTGTGCCGGAATTTTGTCCCGCTCGTATTAAATATGCCAGCACTACACTTAAGTCGGGGCGGGTTTGAACCTGCGAACTTTTCATCAGGAGGCTAGCCCATTGAGTCGCCCAGACAGATTTGAATTGCTCATACTTTGTCATTTTTACTTTCTCTACTTAGTACATGGTACGTAGGCAGAGAAGGTATTGCATTCCACCCAAAAATTCGATACAGAAAATTCACTGGAAATAAAACGTTTTAGGATCCCTTGTCAAAAAGAAACACACAAAACACAATTTTAGAATGTGTGTGTGTGTGTGTGGATAACTCAAAAGGTATATTTAAATACCAAATTTGATATTTAAGTTCAGCATCCTCAAACGTTGCGACACAACAATTTTCAAGATACTCCCACTACCCCAAAGTAACTTTACATAGAAAAAGTTTGGGAATCTTTTGTTTTTCTCAAAAACAATTTAAATACCGTATATTATATATTTTTTTAATTTATTTTATGTAGCTTTAACTTACAAAGTAGTCATATCGTGACACGTTTTAATGATACCATTTACAAACAATTGACATTGGTAAATATAACTTCATAAATATATTTCATTATACATATGCTAGCTTTAAGTATTTAAGTAGTATTTTGCTGTGTGATGAATTGTTGAGAGCTTCTGCATTCTGCTCGCTGCTGTTGATACTGAGGACAGTCTGAAAGAGGCGTACAGTGTTGGTAGGCGACAAATGGTGCATTTAAATTGGGCTGTTTTATTCAGTAGATGGGAATGGGTTAACTTGGTGTGTCCGATACGCAGCCTGGTGATGACCGCCTGGTCTTTCCGTCTGTTTCTGCAGAGGATATAATATTCTGGAGTTCTGTTTAATTTCGTGTAATTTACTAGCAGGTGATTGTGCTCATGTTTGCCAGAGGCTGTAAAATCTTCTGGATGCATATTTTGCAACATCTTTGAGAGGTAAAGGTGTCTCTTCATGTATTGGGAGTCTTGTGGCTTCATTTGCTGCAGAATCTGCATGCTCATTACCTAAAATGCTCTGGTGGGAGGGTATCCACATTAGAGCTATTTTCCTTCCTTGTTCCATTAGAAATGTAGATCATTTTTTAATTCCTTGGACTATTTACATGATAAATAAAATGTATATCTTACTTTCTGGGAATAGCCACTGAAATCCTCTTCATTCTAAATGGTTTTTGCATAGCTGGTAAACCGCAAGAGACAATCTTACTACAAAAAAAAAAAAAAAAAAAAAAAGTTTTTTGGTGGAATTAATTCCGAAACACTCCTAATAATTGGTTTCAATTTTAATACTCCGCGTTTATAGTACGGGAGTTTGTAAGCTTGTGGCCATGCAAAAGAACTGAATTTCAATCTCGTAGTAACCAGTTTTTAAAATATTTGACTAATGCTTTAGCCTAGTGTATTCCCTCATTTCCAATCTACTTGCAAGGAAACGAGTAATAAGACCATTTCTGCTATGTTTATCTTGATTAGATTTAGGGAGAAGAATAAGCTTTTATAAGAGCATACTGTTGCTGAATAGGTAATGTCATGTAGATGGAACACTTCAGATTTTTTAAATTACGTAAAATTGTAGAAGTTATATTGATATTGCATTTTGCAGTCCAGTATACAGTAAAGGCACTGAACTTGGGAATAAAAATCTATGGTTGCACAAGCTAGAAGTCTTTTCCCCCAAAGGGGAAAAACAAAGTGTTCCGAAACTACTTTCAAATTAATACAGGTGATTGAGAACATCAAAACAAAGAACATAATGGTCTCTGAAGTCTGTTAGGAAAGTGTCAGTAATGCTGACATAAGCTATTATCGATTTTATTGACTGAGAATGTGAATTGACAGTGCAGCCGTGTCACGAGATTAAAATGTCTCTAAAAGGGAGATGTACACTATATCCAATATATAAATTAATATTAAGAAGGGACACATACACTGGAAATGACCAGGGAAGAAATGTTGTGAAACACGTCTAAAGCGTAAAGACAGTTTACCACAAGCTGGCAAACAATCTAGGCAGGAGTGTTCGTTAAGGGAGGACAATGAACCAAAGGGGTTGGAAGTCCCACTGCCCCAGGGAGGACATAACAAAAGCGAATACATACGGATTTCTTGTTGGACGAGAGACGCGACTTTACTTGCAATGAAAGACTCGTTGGGTTAAGACGTGATATTTCAATGCGCGGTGGAAACGAACGAGCTACATATGGCTGCGACAAAAAGTTTAATACACCAGAATATGGTCACGAGTAATAAGAGATAATAGGCGCGGTAGCTGGAAAGGGGAAAACTTGGGAGTGCGTGTATGCTCGACGGTAGAAAATGTCGAAGAAAATTAATTTTTATTATTTTTTTTTTTTTCACAGAAGCCGTGTGTAGGACTTGGATAGGTGGAGTCAGACTGAAAAATTCAATAACATAGTCCGGATTTGAACCACGGATCTCCCGGTCTCTAGCCGCTTGCCTACCACTAAGCTACCATGGTAACATGCAGACATCTCGTTGAATTTCTCAATGACTCGCATGTTTCTTGGTAAACCACAAGGTGATCTCAAATTATTTTGAAATGACAACCCCAATGGCGACTTGCAATGTTGTAAGTACTTAAGTCCCAAGATTCATAGTTTTAGCCATCTATTATGGACAATAAAATTGTGAAAATTTTATTTTCTCACAGAAACCGTGTGTAGGACAGGAGTTGGATAGAGACCGGGAGATCCGTGGTTCAAATCCCGGCTATGGCATTGAATTTTTCAGTCCGACTCTACCTATCCAAATCCTGCTAATGTTTATCTCGGTTATAGATAATATTGTATATGGAACTAGAGAAAGTTGTTTCTATTTTTACCACCTGCATTAATTTGAACGAGAAGGAGTACCTGCATATAAATGGGGTAAAAAACCTAAGTGTTGAAGTAGACCTTCAATTTATTCTGCATTGCTTCTTACAAATCGTACATGCCAAGTCTTGAACGATGCACCTTCTCCAAAGTCTACCTTACTAAATTGTCCACCATTGAGTGTACTTGCAGCGGCAAATTCCACCCACCACTTTGTTTACGTCGAACCAAAATTGATGATATTTATACGCAGTTCCAGCTTTACTTCAGAATGTTGGCAAATGAGATATTGTTACGCTTGGGGATTCGGTGCTGTCCGGATGCTGTTTCCGATGTAACCGGAAGTTCGGCAGTGTATCTAGCAATGCGTGGAGCAGTGTTAGGCAGGGATGTTGTCGGCGGTCTTTTATGCTATAGAAAGTAAAAATTCTTTATGCTTTTAAGGTACATAGACTGGTTTTCCTTTCTTTTTTACTTTCTCTAGAACGTATGAATGTACAATATGCATAATATGTAGAAAAATCTGTGTTCCATTCACATGACTTTCTCTAAATTTCTGTAACAAATTATTGTTAAAAAGCTTATACTTCTATTTACTTCATGCTAATCGAGAAAAAAATTAGCAGAAATAGTCTTATTACTTGCTTCCTTGTAAGTAGAAGCGAAATAAGGGAGTAACATAGGTTAAAGTGATAGTCAAAAGCTGCTTGCTATGCGACTGAAGTTCCTTTGTTTGTATGGACACGAGTTGACAAATTCCGGTGTGAGAAAAGTATAGGTTTTTCAGAGCTGAAACCAATAACAGAATAAATATCTCAAAACGATCAACTCTGCGAAAGAAATGTTACACAAATTGTGTTTTAACGTGCTCTAAATTGTTTGTGTGGTAAGATTTTGTCCATCTCTAATGGTTTACCAGTTATGCAAAATTCCGTAAAATTCATCCAGAATAAAGTAATCTTCAGAGGCTATTCCCAGAAAATTCAAGATATAAATTTTATTTGTCAGGTAAATATCTTTAATGTGTGATATTTTAACAAAAATCGTTAGCCATTTTTAAGAATCAACATTTTTGAAAAAAGTTCCATGTAAAGGGTAGTCGGGGTTGGGATTTTTCTCAATCTTCGTGTCACATCCTTGGAAGATACTAAACTATCGACTTTTCGTTTTTGTTATCGTGTACACGGACACACACGGACCTTTTTCTGAAAATGCTTTATTTGGATACAGGGGACCGTAAAACATATATTTCCGGTGAAATCTCGGTATTGAATTTTTGGGTGGAGTGCAATACCTTCTCTATACACTATGTACATAGTATGTATAGAGAAAGTAAAAAGTGTTGCTAATCAACACAATATCTATCCTGAGATTTCACCGGACATGTTTCGAGACTCCGATTCATGTGTGTGTGGGCCCGCCTGGGTAGTGTGGTGGTAGCATGTCTGCCTCACATTCAAAAGGTCGCGAGTTCGAATCTCGCTTAGTGTGACTTACTCGGATACGGTTCTTTTGGGGGTTTCTCTTATATTAAAAAGACGAATGTCCAGTAACTTTAAGCTCTATGGGCCCCGAGATCATTTGATCATTATTTCACCAATTCCATTCATCGTGTATGACCAGCCAGGCTAAAGAACGTTAAGCTAAAAAAAAGTGTGGGCGAGTGGGGTGTACCGCATAACTCGATTGCGAAACGTCAGTTAAATACCAAACTTGGAATTTAAGTTCAGATCTCCCAAGGATGCGACACGAACGTTTTCAAGAAAACTCACCCCAAACTACCATTTACATTGAGACATTTTCGAAAATGTTGATATCTAAAATGGCTCTAAAGATGTCGCTAGAAATACACGTTTTAGTGTCCTTGTGTCTATAAATAACTCAAACGAAAACTTCGTTAAATATCAAACTTGGTATTAAAGTTCAACATCTTCAAAGTATGCGACACGGGGATGTTTAGGAAAATCCCAAACTACTACCTGTTTTTGTTTTACTCCTGGAGTTCTGTCCATGCAAAGAGAACTGACTTTTAATTTGCATTACATGGGACCAGCTTTTAAAATATTTGATTATTGCTTTAGCCTAGTGTATACCCTTATTTCCCTTCTATTTGTAAGGAAGAAAATAATAAGACCATTTCTGCTAATGTTTATCTCGATTAGCATGGTATAGATAAAAGAAGCTAATTCTACTTTCCCTACACTTACTATGAAAGTACATAATCTATGGAGAAGGTATTGTATTCCACCCAAACATTCGATACAGAGATTTCTTCGGAAATAGAAGTTTGTGTCCCCTGTATAAAAAAAACATATTTAGAAAAAGGTCCGTGTCTGTTCGTATCTGTGAACTCAAAAACGAAAAGTCGGTAAAGTGCCAAACTTGGTATTAAAGTTTAGTATCCTCCAGAGATGCGACACGGGAATTTTGAGAAAAATCCCCTCACCCTAAACTACCCTTTACATAGAACTTTTTTTTTTTTTCTCTTCTCGAGAATTTTGATTTTCCCAAAAATGGTTCTAACGAGATTGATTAAAATGTCTTATATTAACGCTATTTACCTGACAAATAAAATGTATATCTTGAATTGTCTGTGAAGAGCCTCTGAAGACTACTTTATTCTGGATGAATTTTACGGAACTTTGCATAACTGCTAAACCGTAAGAGATGGACAAAAACTTGATACACCAAAAAAAAAAAAGTAGAGCACATTAACACACAATTTGTTATATACATTATTTTCTGGACTTGATCATTTTTGAGATTCCTTGTTTTTGGTTTCGGCTTTAAAAAACTTATACTTTTCTCATACAGAAGTTTGTCAACTCCTGTCCATACATACAAACAAAGGAACTTGTCACATAGCAACCAGCTTTTGACTGTCACTTTAACCTATGATACTCCCTTATTTCGCTTCTACTTACAAGGAAGCAAGTAATAAGACTATTTCTGCTACTGCACTTAATGCTTTTATATTTCACAATAGATATTTTAAAATGGTTAGATTAAACTTTTTATCTGGTATTAATATATCTTATAAAATTTAGATATTTATGTTCATAGTTTTAGAAGAAAGAACGTATCTTTGCCTTGAAGAAAATGTTGGTAAAATTACTTTAAAAGTAACTTGAACTAATACTGTATACTTATATTCATTGTTTTTTGTAATGCTAATAAATTATATACAAAACTATCCATACATGTCGGTAATCAGAAAATAGATATTTAACATACCTGTACAACAAAATACAGCCCGCCTGGGTAGTGTGGTGGTAGCGTGTCTGTCTCGCATTCAACAGGTCGTGAGTTGGAATCTCGCCAAGGTGAGTTACCCGGGTGAGGTTATTTTCGGGGGTTTCCCTTATCCTGAGAAGAATGTCGAGTAACTTTAAGCTCTATGGACCCCGAGATCATTTGAGCATCATTTCACCAATTTCATTCATCGTCCGACATGACCAATCAGGTTGAAAGATTACCAAAAAACAAGCAAATAGAGGCATACCTTTTTAACAATTTGTTGCAGAGATGGAGAAAGTCATGTGAATAGAACACATCAGATTTTGTACATACTGCCATGTTTGTATTTTTTAGTCCTCTCAGGTTACTGGTCAGTGCCTCATATTTCCCAACTGAACTTTCAGATTGTGGAAATGCTTTGTAAATATAGCTACTCCATCGTAACCGGTTTATCGAAATACTTGCGGGTTTTATTTTTGTCAACAATGGCAAAAACCGCAGCCTTGTATGTGTCGAGATAAATATCGATTTCCCCGTCTCGACCAGCATATTTTACTACTGGTTCTGGTTTTAGAGGAACACTTGCCATCACTAATGTTAGACAACTGCGGACACACTGAAGGACGGAAAAATTCCGCTACACACACAGTGCGAGAAAATGTCCATGTCGATTCGTTTAATAAGCAACTAACCTTCCACGAGACGTGATGAAATATCGGAAGAGTTTTTCATTCACATAAGCAAATTGTACTTCTACTCCACCTCCCTTACTTTGTATATTATTTTCTCTACACGTATTATGTGCCTACATAGTGTATAGAGGAAGTATTGTATTCCACCCAAAAATTCGATACCGAGATTTCACCGGAAATACATGTTTTAGGACCAACTGTATTAAAAAAAAAAGAAAAAAAAAAAGAAAAAGCATTTTCAAAAATTGTGTCTTTGGACAAAATAGCTCAAAAACGAAAAGACCGTTAAAAACCAAAATTTATATTTAGGTTTAGTATCTTCCAAGGATGCGACACGAAGATTTTGATTTTCTCAAAATGGCTCTAACGAGTTTGATTAAAACGTATATTAGATATTTACCTGACAAATAAAATGTATATCTTGAATTTCTTGGGAACAGCTTCTGAAGAATACTTTAATCGAGATGAATTTTACGGAATTTTGCATAAGTGCTAAACCGTAAGAAATGGACAAAAACTTACACATAAAAAATGTAGGGCACGTTAAAACACGCAATTTATGTAACATACATTTTTTTGTTGATAGTTTTGAGATATCACTTTAACCTATGGTAGTCCCTTATTTCGCTTCTACTTGCAAGGAAGCAAGTAATAAGACTATTTCTGCTAATTTTTTCTCAATTAGCATGAAGTAAATAGAAGCATAAGCTTTTTAACAATTTGTTGTAGAGAGGTAGAGAAAGTCATAATTTTTTTTTATATAGGGGACCCTATAACATATATTTCCGGTGAAAATTCGGCAGGAATTTTTGGGTGCAATACAATATCTTCTCTATACACTACGTATATAGGACGTGCAGAGAAAGTAAATAGCTTTCAGATACGCACGGAAGTGTTTTAATTGTGAAATCGATAGGATTCTCAAGAACAGAGGCACTTTCCGTGCAAGTCGGAGTTTAAATTATTCAAACAGCAATGTTCCTAACTTTTGCATTTTACTTTCTCTACTACGGAGAGCAAGGGAAGCGTTTGTAATCCACCCAAAATTCTATGTCATGATTTCAATCAAATATGTTGAGTTCCCCTGAATTGAAACAAAAAAAAAATCTGTTCCAATCACATGACTTTCTCTAAAACTCTGGACAAATTATTGTTAAAAAGCTTATACTTCTATTTACTTCATGCTAATCAAGAAAAAATTAACAGAAATAGTCTTACTTGCTTCCTTGTAAGTAGAAGCGAAATGTGACTGAAGTTCCTTTGTTTGTATGGGCAGGAGTTGAAGATCTCTTGTATGAGAAAAGTATACGTTTTTAAAGCGTAAACAGTAAACAAGGTATTTCTAAAAAAAAAAAAAAAAACAATCAACTGCACGAAAAAACTATAAAACATAAATTTTCTGTTAACGTGCTGTAAGTATTTTCTGTGGCAAGTTTGTCCATCTCTTACAGTTTAGCAGTTATGAAAAATTCCGTAATCCAGAATAAAGTAGTCTTCAGAGCCTATTCCCAGAAAATTCAAGATATAAATTTTATTTCAGGTAAATATATTTAATATACGATATTGTAATCAAAATCATTAGAACCATTTATGGAAAATAAAAATTTTGAAAAGTTCAATGTCAAGGATAGTTGGTGGGGGAAAAAAATGTTCTTGAAAATCTTCGTGTCGCATCCTTGGAATACACCAAACTTATACCAAGTTTGGTATTTAAGGGTCTTTCCGTTTTCCACCCACCCAGCCACCCACACACACGCACACGCGCGAGCGCGGACGGACCTTTTTCCAGAAATGCTTTTTTTTATTCAGGAGGACCCAAAACATGTTTCCGGTGAAATCTCTGTATTGAATTTTTGGGTGGAATGCAATACCTGCTCTAAACACTATGCATATTGGTAATTTTAGTTTATTTTTTAATTTATATTTTAAAAGAATATATAGTAAATTTTAAATATTTTCCCCCCAAATTTAGACATAATAAATTCGTAAAGATTTATAGTTTGATACTCCATTTGCAATGATTTAAAGATATTAGTATTATAAAGCTGTGTGCAAAATTTTGTTATATTCATATTTTGAATTAAAAGGTAGGTACAGTCATATTGAAAATTAAATGTTAGGAAAACGGTGTAAAAATTAGTGTAAGGAATTCTACATGCACCAAGCTTTACTATTTCAATTTTAAATATGTTACGTACCTTACATAAGCAAGATATGGTATACTATATGCAAGAGTATCTACTTATTAAAGCAATATTTTTTAATTTTTTAAAAAAAATTACGACTGTCTACATTGAGACATACCTTTTCGACTCAAATCCAACTAGCCGGAGCAAATATGAGTAATATATTAAAACATAATAATAAAAATAATCGGATAACGAGGTGTAGGTGTGAGCGTCGTAAAATGATTAGATTAGCATTCATTGCATGTTGATTTAGTATGTGTAAGACATGGAGTATAGATGGTGCAACTTTTACAGGTCGTGCGCTGGCTGGAATGATAAACATACCGAAATGGGATTTGCGGGGCAGTGTTTTCTTCCTGGTGTTTCTCAGTCTGCTGACACTAGCTCCAGGTAAGTTCCTCCTTTATTAAATACTCGCTGGAATCATTGTAGATCTTCATATGTCAGTGTATGTATGTTCCTTATAGACTTCTAAACTACACCACAGCACCAATTGGCACCGAATTTACCACGGATTACCTTCGACTAGTGATAGGCACTATCGAATGATTTAAGAAAATTGAATGCATTACGGTAGTGAAAATGGCTATCGAATTATTCAGTTTTTCATTCGCATTTGAAAACTATTTGTTTTCGCAAAATGCGTGTAGTAGTAGCATAGACAAGTTACTAAAATAACCGGCTTTTCTTTGGATTTCAAAGTACGAAGTAACCGGTGTTCTAACCCTCCCGTAATATAAAAGGACTAGTACACATTATTATGCAATATTAAAACAATTGTTTGCAGTTATTCTCTAGTAATTTGTGGAGTTATCACTAATATCGTATTGTGAAAGCATGCCCTTTCTCAATCAGACTAGCACATAACTCTGAAATCTGTATTTTTATTTTAAAGATACTATAAGCGTTTCCCGTTTAAAGGGTTATTTACCTGTTTCAGAATTATTTACTGTTATGGTTCAGTGTTTGAGGTTATGTTTTACAGGTTATATCGTATAATTGGTTTTAACCATTTGAGGTTAAGTGTCCCTCGCAATTGAGACCTTGATTTAGTAATTACTTCTTATACTATATTTGCTGTATTCGGTCTTGAGTTTGAGTTGAATCTAAGGCATAACTTATATTCTAAATTTCATTTGGGCATGTGCTTTTCATTTTAATATGCAAAAGTGGGGACCTACAATAGTTTTTCCTGGCTGTTGCCTAGCTAGGAACCTAAAGCAGCAGTATTAAGTTTTTCTGTTAGGCAAAAAGAGGTTAGCGTTTGAAATTAACGCTTTGGTGTTTATTTAAAGATACAAGCTCCACCTTCCACCACTGGGTGACTGGCACAGAACAGCAAATTGGCGCTCTCTGCACATATACCAATATTAATACATATGTTTAGTTAGAACAAACGCTATGGCCTAGTACAGCAACTTCATATTTATTTCTTGCTTGGTAGTTTGTAGGGTATTCTTTAATATAATTTTTCACTCATTGTGAATACTGTTACAGAAAAACTAATATTTTATACTTTGTGGAAGCGGGTTGGCATCGTATATACATTGGTTCATCGATAAAGTATCTTCAAAAGTGATTACAGACTATAGACTGCCAAACAACCAATAGTACAGTAACATTTTAAAACCGAATACTTGGGTAATCGAATAATCGATAATTGATTATCGAATAATTAGATAGTTTTCATTCGATAGTGTCCAACGCTACCTTCAACACAAGGTAAAAATTACTTGTAGCTTGTAATTCGAAATTCAGTCCACTTAACACGAACATTTAATTTTATCATGCTCAAAAGCTCACAGGACCATCTGCATTTCTTAACGATAATAAGAGCCGAACATTGCCAACATAATTATTTAAGCTTTCAAGGCCTAAAAAAAAAAAAAAAAAAAAAAAAAAAACAGAATTAATTCATCCATTCCTTCGGCATTAATAATTAATAACACAACCAAATAATTACAACAGCAGTGCCATCAGTAGTTATACTGGCGCAAATGTAAAGGCGCTGCAATCGCTGGTTGAAGAAATATTTCTAGCTATATTATGTTATTAGGGCATCAACCCTGACTTAATACTTATGTCCTTCCTATGTCGGTCTGGGCGGCTCAGTTGGGTAGGCGCTTGCCATCTAATCCCAAGATCGCAGGTTCAAGCCCGGCCCAGACTCGTGGTTCTTAGGTGTGCTTAAAAGCGATAGCCTCATGTTGGATTTACTGTGACATACCAATGCAATCCAATTGACAGCGGATTAACATTGTTTTCCCTCGTGCTGCTGCTTTGTGCGTTAATTTAGACCATTTCGTTTTGTCTTATTTTCTTAGTATTAGATTAATAAAAACTTTAGATATAGTAATTTTATTATTTTCTCTACCCGTACTATGTATATAGTACATAGAGAAGGTATTGCATTCCATCCAAAAATTTGATAACGAGGTTTCATCGGCAATACGTTGTATGGTTCCCTGTATCCAAAAAAGGTCTCTGTGAACACGATAACTGAAAAACGAAGAGTCGGTAAATACCAAACTTGGTTTTTCCGTTTAGTATCTTCTAGGGATGCGACACAAAGATTTTGAGGAAAATCCAACCACCTCAAACTACCCTTTACACGGAAATATGTTGGAAAATTTTAATTTTTTCAAAATGACTAACAATTTTGATTAAAATACAATAATTAGTTGTTTATATGCCAAATAAAATGCGTATCTTGAATTTTCTGGGAATAGCTTGAGAATCTTTTCATTCTTCATGGATTTTGCTGGATTTTGCGTAACTAGTAAACGTTAAGAGATAGACAAAAACTTGTTTACTACAGAATAAAATATATTTCGTTAAAACACACAATTTCACATACCTATATTTTTTTGTGGAGTTGACCATTTTTTAGATATTCCTTGTTATTGATTCATTTTAAGATACTTAAACTTTTATATACGATAATTTGTCAATCCTGGCAATGCAAAGAAACTTTATTTTATCCACATGGCAACCAGCCTTTATAAGATTTGACTAGCACTTCAGCCTAGTGTATTTCCCTTCTACTTGCAAGGATGCATTTCTGCTAATGTTTATCTCAATTAACATGAAGTAGATAGAAGCATAAGCTTTTTAATAATTTTTACAGAGATGTAGAGAAAGTCATGTGAATGGAACACATCAGATTTTTTTTCTAGGTCTTAACGCGACTTTATATTTACATATTTATTACGGTGCAGTAACAGTTCAAATGTAGCAACATTTGCAAATAAAAGCTAACATTTTTGGTTCGTTCTTGCTTTGGCTATACTAAATCGTTCACTATTAAGGATGCATTGTAGGGATATTTTTGGGTATGGAGCAGAGAAAGTAAAATGAAGTTTATGATGAAAATAATGGCTTGTATTTGAATGACCTACATCTACTTTGCTATCATCCATGTGAAAATAGTTTTCAATTTGTTTTGTTTCAAAGGTTCTAGTGTGGGTGTTATTATTTTCTTTATTATTTTATTTGGGTGTAGAGGGTATTGTTTTCCAACCAAAAATTCGATACCGAGATTTCACCGGAAATGTTTTGGGTCCCCCTGAATCCAGAAAAAGCAGGTCTATAAACACGATAACTACAACGAAAAGTCTGTAAAATACCAAACTTGGTATATAAATTTAGCATCTTCAAGGGATGCGACAGAAAGATTTTGAGGAAAATCCTCCCGCCCCAAACAACCATTTACATGTAAAAATTTTCGAAAATTTTGATTTTCTCAAAAATGACTTAACGATTTTGATTAAAATACTGCATATTAGTTATATTTTTACAAATAAAATATATACCTATCTTGAATTTTCTGAGAATAGCCCATGGAAGACTGTCCGGATGAATTTTGCTGGATTTTGCATAGCTAGTAAACCGTAAAAGATAGACAAAAGCTTAATACACAAAATATGTAGATCCTCCAAAGCACACAATTTGTCTTACTTTTGTTTTGTGGAGTTGATCATTTTTTAGATATTCCTTGTTATTGGTGACAGCTTTAAAAGGCTTAGTTTTCTCATACGGGAATTTGTCAACTCGTGGTAATGCATAGAAACAGATTTCAACCACATGGCAAGCAGCTTTTAAACGATTTGACTATCGTTTTATCGAAGTGCATTCCCTTATTTGCCTTCTACTTAAAAGGGACTAAGTAATAAGACCGTTTCTGCTAAGAAATAGAAGAATAAGCTTATTAACAATTTGTTACACAGATGTAGTCATTTGAATGGAGCACATCAGATTTGATTTTATTTAGGTGACTTCTGAGTAGTGGTAGTACCCCAGAGGGGTGAAATGAAAGCAATTGCAGCGAACTGTCGGAACGAGACGGCGGAAGCGAGTCATCTTGGAGGGTCCCTAACAATTCCCAAGCCTCAGGTCTGACCAAACGCTTAAGTGTACCGACGACCCCCAACGCCATCCCGCGCCGAGAACTGTTTCCAATTGCAGTCACCTCCACAAAAGAGTGCTCCCACCGTAGTCCTCGCCAACACTTACAACCCTTAGACCGGTTGGATGAAACAGATGAAATGGAGGGATAGGAAGTTCCGAGGGAGTAAAGCATCCCCATTATTCGCCTACGGACCCGGTAAAGCCCCGAAAAAACCTTGGGTCATAGGTCGGCCGCGGAGAACCGATCTGCCTCCCGAATGCCAGATCCAGACGGAAAAGATTCTTTCCGAAAGGACTCCGTTAATAACACTTCTCACTTTCTCTATCACAAATGTACAATGTATATAGTAGGTAGAGGAAGGTACCTAATATATTCCACACCAAAAATTCTATGTTCACCGGAATACATGTTTTGAGGATCTTTTTAATATTTTTTTTATTTTAATTTTTTATAGAAAAAGGTAAATGCGTGCGTGCAACATAACTCAAACGAAAAGTCAGTTAAATAACTTGGTATTTAAGTTCTTTTTCTTCCAAGGAGAAAATCTCCCCACCCCAATTACGCTTTACATGGAGCATTTTTGAAACCACGATTTTCTCAAATAGTTAACGATTTTTATTAAAATACCATATACTAAAACTATTTAAATGGCAAATTAATTTCTTGAATTTTCTGGGAATAGCCTTTGAAGGTCTCTTTAATTTTAGAAGACCTTTGTATAGCTGGGAACCATATGAGATAGAAAACTTACTGCACGACAATGTAGGTCTCATTAAAACAAATTTGTGGTACACATTTTTGTAGAACTAACATTTAAGAGAGATACATTGTTATTGATTTTAAAATATCCAAATACTTACTTTTTCTAAAACGGGAAGTCGTTGTTCTCTTTTTTCATCCTGCAAAGAGGAATTTCAGTGTATCAAATAGTGGCTGGCTTTTTGAGCTATTTGGATATCGCTTTATCCTAGTGTATTCTATCTCCTGTCTACTGACA
This sequence comes from Hymenopus coronatus, assembly GCA_030762935.1. Classification (NCBI taxonomy): domain Eukaryota; kingdom Metazoa; phylum Arthropoda; class Insecta; order Mantodea; family Hymenopodidae; genus Hymenopus; species Hymenopus coronatus. The sequence continues at coordinate 60,620,075 of CM060899.1, forward strand.
AGGAAGTAATAAAACCATTTCTACTGTTTATCTCGATTACCATCGAGTAGAGAAGAATAAGCATTTGTAAGAATTTTTAGCAGAAAAGGCAGAGATCTTGATCAGATTTTTGTAATTTAGATTTTAATTTTGTTTCAAAACAGCTTATATGCACAGCAGAAATATTTTTTCACCTGGCAAGACTAAATGGAAGATAGATAGGCTCTTGGATTAAAATTCTTAACATGATGCTTTTTGGTTGCTTGTGGTTTAGAATATTTGGAGGTTAATACAAACAACATAGATCAATGGAGATGAATAAAACAGCAATTTTACTTTCTCTACATGTACTATATCCATTGTGTATAGAGAAGGTTCCACTCAAAAGTTCGATACCGAGATTTTACCGGTAATACATGTGTTGAGGACCTATGAGTCCAAAAATAAATTGGGATAGCATAGCTAAAAATCTAAACCATAGCTATCAAACTTGGTATTTAAGTTCAATATCTTCCAAATATGCGACACGAAGATTTTCAAGAAAATCTCTCCACTCCAAATTCCCCTTTACATGAAAACGTTTTTGAAAATATTGTTTTTCTCGAAAATGGCTCTTAAGGATTTTGATTAAAGTGCCGTACCTATATTAAAGATATTTATATCACAAATAAAATGTATATCTTGAATTTTCTGGGAATAACTTCTGAAGACCTCAGCAATAGACTAACTTGCTACAAAAATGTAGATCTTGTTAAAACATACAATTGTCATTTAATTTTTTTTTCTTCTAGATATTCCTTGTTATTGGTTTGTTTTAAATACTTTTCACATACTGGAATTTGTCAACTTCTGGCAATTCAAAGAAACTGATTTCAATCCCATGGCGACCGCATTTTAAAAGATTTGACTATCACTTTAGCCTAGTGTATTCACTTATTTCCCTTCTACTTACAAGGAAGCAAATAATAAGACCATTTCTGTTAATTGTTTCTATTAGCAGAAGAATAAGCTTTTTAACAATAATTTGTTAGAGATTTGGAGAAAGTAATGTGAATTGTACACATCAGATTTTTAGATATTTCTTGATGTTGGTTTGTTTTTAAATACTTTACGGGAATTTGTCGCAAAGCAATTGATTTCATTCACATAGCAACCAGGTTTTAAGATTTGACTATCCTTTAGCTTAGTGTATTCCCTTATTTCGTTCCTACTTGAAAGGAAGCAAGTAATAAGACAATTTCTGCTAATGTTTTATCTCGATTAGTATGAAGTAGATGGAAGAACAAGCTTTTTAACAATAATTTGTTAGAGATGTAGAGTTCATGAGAATGGAAACATAAGTTTTTTTTTAATTTATTTTTTATTTAACTAAACTATGATTCTTAGCGTCCATTCTATATTGGGAGTGAAAGACCACTTAATGTTCTTATGAGTTGAGGTTCCAAATGCCTTAAATAGACGACACAGGACCACCTCTTTTACTTCCTCCTTTCCGAAGGAAGTCGTGCATAGGCAGTGGCGGCTCGTGGCCAAATTATCTGGTAGGGCACAATTTTAAGATTGACTAAAATTAAAACAAAATTGAATGTTGGATAGGTAGTCAGACTGAAAAATTCAATGCCATAGCCAGAATTTGAACCACGGATCTCTACCTATCCAACTCCTGTACTTCACAAGGCTATGTGAAAAAAAAAAAAATTATTCCATACAAATTGACCATAGTAGTTGGCCATACTATGAATCCTGGGTCAAAAGTACTTGCAACATTGTAAGTCGCCATTGGGGTTGTCATCTCAAAATAATTTATCAACTTGCGGTTTACCGGGAAACATGCGAGTCAGTTGAGAAATTCAATGCTATGCTGGCATTTTGCCATAATAGTTCAGTGGCAGAGCAACCGGCTAGAGATCGGGCGATCTGTGGTTCAAATCCCGGCTATGGCATTGAATTTTTCAGTCTGACTACCTATCCAACTCCTGTCCTTCACACGGCTATGTGTAAAAAAAGTTATTCCATATAAATTGAATGTTATTTATGGTTGCCCTTTAACTGCTACGGTTCTAAGCGTCCCATTCTATTTTGGGCGCGAAAGACCGCTTAATATTGCTCAGAGGCCTCTTTATCAGGCTTGAGGGTTTTCTTGCGTGTCGTAAATCTACACCATCGACTTCCCTTGGGAAGGAAGGGATTTTTTACGCCTGAAAAAAAAAATCAGCCAGGTTTGAACTCGCGACCTTGAGAACCAGAGGCTAGCATGTTAGTCCTAGATCTCGGATGACAGACTAAAATTAGTGGATACTAAAATCTATCGGTAGAAATGAAATGCTAATTGGTATATTAGCACTAACCTTTCTGTTTGTAAATGAAGTCCATCCTTCGATCCTTTGCTTGAAAAAATACTTCGATAACTCTTTGATTTAAGTCAGAAACGAATGAGACACGTTCCGAGAAATTTGAGCACGAACCGTCACCTTGACATGCTAACCATATGACAACATTATCAGAGAGGTGATCCTGCTGCAAATTAATGCATAGCTCGTCTTAACAGCTGATGATGCACTCGGGTTAAAGATTCCAGTCTTCGATACTACCTTACACAACTTTAATAGCTTGTGTATGTCAATTACAACTTTCCCGATGTTTCTTTTCACAAACGAAGCTCTTTTCTCTCAGAAAATTGTGGAAACTACCCTTAAAGTCGAGTAGATCCCGATTGTGATATTAATGTCTTAAGCATTTTGTTTATAAGCAATTGTATACTTCACAAACCATCGCCTATCTTTCGAAACATTGATTACGATTTTCCCTCTTAAGACGAATTTTAACACCGCATTTCTTTGAACGCTAGTAATTGATAAATCGGCATATTATTCTGCAGTTAATTTCACCAAATTATTCTCTAGCGCATTCGGATTACGTTTCATTAACACGTGAAATACATTAAAGGCACAGTTTCACCACTTTTTATCAGTTTACTCTTAAGGTGGATATTGTAACTCGGCACTAATTTTCAAAACCTAGCCACTAATCGCCTCTCGCAAGTAAGGTCCATTTTATTGTTTCTTCCCGTTCATAATTTCAATAGCTATTGGTTATTTGGCCTTGTCTTGTTTTCAAGTGAAGCTTCAAATGTATCGCGAATCTATTTCCTAATAAATTTATGGTAGTTGCACAACACGCTGCTTGTACAACTTGAGCGTTAGCGCGAGCGTACCTTCTCTGCTTGGTACCAAGTACCAACATTGTACATTTTTACCACAAGCTTCTTTTTGTATATTTCGTTCGGGAGGTTTATAGATAAACTTTGTTTTGAAATAAGAAGACATTCAACCTTAGTAAATGTTTATTATGTACTCTTACATCTGAAGGGATCTTTGGCTAAATATTTTGGTCAGAGATTTGACTCAAGCTTTAATTTTTGCTTATTGTCTGTTCTTATTTTCTTTGCTCAAGCGCGGCAACCTTCCCCTCTCGGCCTCTTTAACCTCGCACCTACAAATGAGTTACATCTGAAAGTACTGAATTCTTCTGCGCGTGCGCATAGGATCACAAAATCGCTTGTGGCCAGTTACTATTTCAGACAGCCATCTTCACTACAACTGTCCAGTGTGCGTAGTAGGTTTAAATTTATACAAAATGCGTTATAGATTATAGCATTTTACGTAATATAATGGAGAAATTGTCTGACATTTTTGCACGGAGGGCACGTGCCCCTGTGCCCTTAAAGGCCGGATTTTTATGCCGAAAAATCCATCGCCCTCTGTATTTTAACCGTCGACCTCAGGATTGAAAGGCTAGTAAGTTGACCAAAGACGTTTAGCAACCGTTGCAATTAAGTGACAAAGGAGGTTTATGTAAAAGGAAAGCAAAATTATAAACGTTATCTGTAATGAGTTTTATTTCTGTATTACGAACCATTCGCATGATACAGCAATTGAGAATTCTCGGAAGTAGCTATCTCTACCTGCAAAATAAGATGTCACTAGTTACGCAATTGATTTGAGTTTTGGGTCAAGGCGCTGCAATGAGCAGTCTATCGGCGGCATTGGCAGATTTTTTATCGATTTTGTCAGTTCGGTGCAAAAAAACAAAAACTCATGAATTCTCTATCCTTACAAAAGTTTATTCTTCATTCTACTTCATAAGATACGCATTAGCAGAAATAGGTTTGTTACATATTTTCTTGTAGGTTCAAAGGAAATAATACATTTAGGATAAAGGAATAATTGAAGTTTGAGCTGGGCGCCATGTGATTAGTTAATTCTGTTCCAATTGCAATACCAGGATGCAAATAAAAAACAAACTTATGACTTCTCATTTAAGAAAATGTGGATAATTTAAATAAAAATCTGATGTGTTACTCGCATGACTTTCTCTAGCTCTTCTACAAATTTCTTACGTAAGATAATTCTTCTTTCTGCACCTTGTCATTACAAATCGCTTCTTTTCTTGGCCAGGAGTAGAACAAAAGAAAAACGGACACTCCCGTCTGAGAAAAGTATAAGTACTTCACAACTGAAACTAATAGCAATGAATACCTCGAAAACGGTAAGCTCCGCGAAAAAAATGTATGACATAACTTGTGTATTAAAAAAAAAAAAAAAAAAAAAAAACCTACTTTTTTGTATAGTAAGTTTTTGTCTATCTCTTACGGTTTACTGGTTATGCCAAATTAAGCAAAATTCATCCAGAATAAACAAGTCTTCAGAAGATATTCCCAGAAAATTCAAGATAGAATTTTATTTGTCAAGTAAATATCTTTAATATACGATATTTTAATCAAACTCGTTAGCCATTTTTAAGAAAATCAAAATTTTCGAAAAAAGTTCCATGTAAAGGGTAGTTTGGGGTGGGGGATTTTTCTCAATCTTCGTGTCGCATCCCTGGAAGATACTAAACTTAAATACCAAATTTGGTGTTTTAGCTACTATTCGTTTTTGAGTTATCGTGTTCAGACACACATTGTACATACGGGGCTAGAGAAAGTAAAAATGGGGAATAGTCCGCCTGTGTAGTGGTAGTAGCGTGTCTGTCTCGCATTCAACAGGACGCGAGTTCGAATCTCGCATAGGGTGAGTAACCCGGATAAGGGTTTATACGGGGTTTCTCCCTATCCTGAGAAGATGAATGTCTTTTGAGCATCATTTGTCCAATGTCATTCATCGTCAGATATGACCAACTAGGTTAAAGCTGTTAAGCTAAAAGAAAAAAGAAAAGTAGAAAAAGAAAATGGGGTTATCTCGGAATGTAACAAATAAGATGTGATGTGTTCCATTCACATAAGTCTTGCCTGCACTTCAAGCTATTCTTAAAACAGATTTTTATTTACATTATACTAATTGAGATAAACATTAGCAGAAATTCTCTTATTACCTACCTACCTCCCTCCTTGTACAGTAGGCTAAAATGGTGTCTTAAAAGCTGTTCGTCAGGTGAACAATTGAAATCCAGTTTGCTTTACATGGCCAGCATAAAGACAAAATAGGTGACCCCCATGTTTTTCAAACTTTAACTTTCACAGATGCATTATTTTTGCCGACAATGAAATTATAATATAACGATTCCTGCAAATGTTAAAGTGGATTAACATGAAGCAAATGGAGGAATAACCTTTTGTAAATATTTAGTACAACAGTAAGTCATGTGAGTAACACATTAGATTGTTTTGTGTATAGAAATTGTGTTCTCTATTTGTTAATCTAAAGTGTTCCCATACATTTTGTGTTACAGGTCTACCTGAGCCCCGCAATTCAAAAGCAGAACTAGGATGCCTGTTGCACTCGGGTACAAAGACTTTTTGTTCCATAACTGAAGGTAAGTAGTAAAATTTGTACATAGCAAAATTGCCAGGTCAGTTCAATACTAGCTAAAACTTAAATCCATGATTTTCATTTAATTATGAAGTCCTGATTGTATGAAGGTGACATTGAATATTCTTAGAAAATGAAATGAGGGTTTGTTATAAAAAAATATAAATGGTTTTGTTACTTTCTCCACACGTACTATGCACATAGTCTACAGAGAGAGTATTGTGTTGCACCCAAAGTTTCAATACCGAGATTTCACCGGAAATACACGTTTTGAGACCTTCTGAATACAAAAAAAAAATCCTTTTTAGAAAAAGGCGAGTATGTGTGTAGCTCAAAAACGAAAAGCCCATTAAATGCCAAACTTGGTATTTGTTTGGCATCTTACAAGGATGCGACACAGGATTTTCAAAAAGGCCCCCCCTCACCCAACCACCCTTTAGAGGACATTTTTTTTGTTGAAAAGTTGGGTTTTCTCAAAAATGGCTAACGATTTTCATTAAAAGATTGTGTATTAAAGATATTTAAGTGACGAAATGTATAGGTATCTTGAATTTTCTGGTGAACCATAAAAGATATACAAAAACTTACTTAACAAAAATGTAGAACTTGTTAAAACACACAATTTGTTGCATTTTTTTAGCTCGTTTTTGAGATATTCCTTGTTATTAATTTCAGTTTAAAAATACTTACTTTTCTCATACGGGAATTTGTGAACTTCTAGTCATACAAACAAAGAAACAGAATAGGAATCGGATTTTAAAAGATTTGACTATTTCTTTAGCCTGTGGTACCCCCTTATTTCCCTTCTACTTACTCTTTCTATTTTTACTTTATCTATACGAACTATGTACATAGTGTATGTTCTCAGGTAATGCAGTGCACCCAAAAATTCGATACCGAGATTTCACCGGAAATACATGTTTTGAGACTCCCTGAATCCAAAAAAAGCATTTTTAGAAAAATGTCCATGTTTGTGTGGGGGGGGGGGCAGCATAGCTCAAAAACGAAAAGACCGTTAAAGCCCAAACTTGGTATTTAAGTTTGGTATCTTCAAGGATGTGACACGGAAGATTTTCAAGAAAATCTCTGCACCCCAAACTACCCTTTACATGGAAAAATGTTTGAAAATTTTGATTTTCTTAAAAATGGCTCTAACGATTTTGTTTAAAATATCGTATATTAAAGATATTTACCTGACAAATAAAAGATATATCTTGAATTTTCTGGGAATAGCCCCTGAAGACTAGTTTATTCTGGATGAATTTTACGGAATTGTGCATAACTTCTAAACCATAAGAGATGGGGGGGGGGGGAAACTTGCTACAGAGACACTCCTGTCCATACAAACAAAGGAACTTAAGTTACATAGTAACCAGCTTTTGGCTATCATTTTAACTTATGGAACTCCTTTATTTCGCTTCTACTTACAAGGAAGCAAGTAATAAGATTATTTCTGCTAATTAGCATGAAGTAAATAGAAACATATGCTTTTTAGCTACAATTTGTTGCAGAGATGTAGAGAAAATCATGTGGGTGGAACACATTTTTTTTCTCGGTTAGCATGAAGTAAATAGAACAAGCTTTTTATCAATACTTTGTTGAAGAATAATGTGAATGGAACGCATCAGATTTTTTTTCTAATCTAACATCAATACATTTTTGCATTCAATGAAACCTGCCCTTAAAAGTAATGAGTCATATCAGAAACTAGGGGTTTGTTACCCTGCTTCATCTGATGGCAAGTACTTCACAATTAAAATCAATAACAAGGAATATCTCAGAAATGGTTACCTCCACAGCACAAACTTGAGGACATAATTGTGTGTTTTAACGAGCTCTAAATTTTTTATGCAGTAAGTTTTCAGCTTCTCTTATGGTTTAGCAGTTAAGCAAAATTTGGCAAAATTCATCCAGAATGTAGTAGTCTTCAGATGCTATTCCCAGAAAATTCAAGATATAAATCTTATTTGGGATGTAAATGGCTTTAATATACAGGATTTTAATCAAAATCGTTAACCTTTATTGTTAAAATCAAAATTTTCGAACATTTTTCCATGTAAAGGATAGTTTGTATTGGGGGAGAATTTTCTTAAAAATCTTGGTCACAGCCTTGGAAGACACTAAACCCATAAACAAAGTTTGGTATTTAACAGTGTTTTCGTTTCTGAGCTAGGCTGTCTGCGCACGCGCACGCGCACGCGCACGCGCACGCGCACACGCACGCACACGCACACGCACACGCGCACACTTTTTTACAAATATTTTGGGGTCCCCCGAGACCAAAAAACGCATTTCCAGTGAAATCTAGACATAACATTTTTGAGTGGAATACAATACCTTCTCTACCCACTGTGTACATTGGACATGTGGGCTAGAGAAAGTAAGAAAGGTTCTATAATTGTCTAGTTTAGACCTTTTTGTTACTGAAGATGTAAATACAATAAATGTTTCTTTTTAATTCTATTGCTTTGTGTGATTGTCCATGTGATTTAAGGCTCAATAAAAATTACAGTTGCAATTAAAAATTAACAATAGTTTTGTTTGAAGTATAAACATAAAATGGCAGTTCTTCACTGGTGTTTTGGAAAAGTGCAGGTAATCTATTGCCTGTCATTAAATAGGTATGTTTGTGATGCATTAATAATTCAGCAATAAGCAAACTTGACCTTCACGAAGTGTTAATTTATCATTTGTTTTCTCCTACTTTGAAAAGTACTTCAATGAGTAATGATTTTGGCAATCCTGACTAATGGTGCTTGTACATGCCTATTGTCTTATCTTTCAGGCTGAGGGAGTGTGGGAAAGGTCCACCTTCAGGCCATTAAAGTATTGTTCAGGTTTAGCAATTAAAATTGCACGAGACTTGTACCACATTTTCACTACCTTGCAACGAATACACTGACTAGCCCATGTAAAACTTCAATTAGTTTCTTTGAGAATCCTATTGAGGGATAAGTAGGGGTGGTAATTTTACATTTTCAAATCTGAAATTTAAGTTTTTACATTCTCTACATGTACAATGTAAGTACATAGTGTATAGAGAAGGTATTGTATCCCACTCAAAAATTGGATTCTGAGATTTAACTGGAAATACGTGTTTTAGCCCCCCAAATTTAAAAAAAAAAAAAAAAAAATTAGAAAAAGGTCTGCCTGTTAACACTAACTCAAAAACAAAATGTCGGTAAAATAGCAAACTTAGTATTTAAGTTTAGTATATTCCAAGGATGTGACATGGAGATTTTGAGAAATATGCCCCCCACCCCAAACTACCCATTATTTGGAAAAAATTTAGAACATTTTTATTTTCTCAAAAATGGCTCAATTATTTTAATTAAAATACTGTATATTAAGGATATTTAAATGACAGATAAAATGTATATCTTGAATTTTCTGGGAATAGCCTCTGAAGACTACTTTATTCTGGATGAATTTTGCAGGATTTTCCATAGCTAGTAAACCGCAAGAGACACTTACTATACAAAAAATGTAGTTCTCATAGAGACACAATTTGTCATACATTTTTTACATGAAGTTGTCAATTTTTGAGACATTTCTTATTGGTTTTCATTTTAAAATACTTAAATTTCTGTACGTGAAAGTTTTCTCAACTCCTGGCAATGCAAAGAAAAAATTTCATCCACATTACAAACACCATGACTATCATTTCATTTGGTGTATAGTTATTTCCCTTCTACTTATAAGGAGGCATTTCTGCTAAAGTTTATCTTGATTAGTATGAAGGAGATAAAAAGATAAGCTTTTTAACAATAATTTATTATTGATGTCGCATGAATGAAACACATCAGATTTTTTTTTTTTAAATAAAATCTCAATCTAGCATTTTTGAAGAAAAACATAAGTGACAAAAGATAATGTCTTAACATTTTGTAAAAATACACATAAAATAGTTTATGTATTGTTTTAAAGATAATGTCTTAACATTTTGTAAAAATACACATAAAATAGTTTATGTATTGTTTTAAAGGAATAAGTGTTGAGGAACACAGAAAAATAGAATTGATTTGGGCTAAAGCTTAATGCAGAAAAAAAAAAAAAAAAAATGTCATGGTCAAGACCAGAATAAAAAAAAATCTGAGTTCCATTCACAGGCCTTTCTCTACATCTCTGCAACAAATAATTTATTATTAAAAAGCTTATGCTTTATTTTACTTCATGCTCATCGAGAAAAAATTAGCAAAAATAGTCCTATCACTTGCTTCCGTGAAGCAGAAGGGAAATAAGGGAGTAGCATAGGCTAAAGATGCACTCAAAAGCTGATTGCTATGTGACTGAAGTTCCTTTGTTTGTATGGACAGGAGTTGACAGGTTCCTGTATGAGAAAATTGTTTTTCAAAGCTGAAATAAAAATCGAGGAATCTCAATCAGCTCCACGAAAAAAACGTATATAACAGAAATTGTGTGTTTTAATGCGCTCTACATTTTTCGTGTGGTAAGCTTTCGTCCATTTCTTACAGTTTAGCAGTTATGCAAAATTCCGTAAAATTCATCCAGAATAAAGTGGTCTTCTGAGGCTATTTTTGCAAAAATGCTTTTTTTTTTTTTTTTATTCAGGGGGACCCAAAATGTATATTTCTGGTGAAATCTCGGTATCAAATTTTTGGGTGGAATGCAATACCTTCTCTATACACTATGTACATGGTAAGTGTAGAGAAAGTAATAAGTCATAAAATTACAATTAAAGGTTTATAAACAACTAAAACTATTGAATGAAATCATTGAATATCTGTCATTTGTGTTCTATCATTACAGTAATTATAATCACCCTATAACTTTTTCCTCAAGACAACTGACAAGTCAATTGTATAGCTACATGCGACAGCCAGTCCTTGTTGATAACCACACCTACATCTCTTGACCCCTCCAGCATAAAACTTTACACATTTATTTATACTGCTGTCTCAAGAGACAAGCTATAGTATAGAGTGTAATTGTATTGACTTTTTACTTTCTCTACATGTTTTATGTGCATAGTATATAGAGAAAGAATTGTACTGCACCCAAAAATTCGATACCAAGATTTCACCAGAAATAAGTTTTAGTGTGCCCTGTATCCAAAAAAGCATTTTTAGAAATAGGTGTGCTTGCGCATGCAATAACACAGAAACAGTCGGTAAAATACCAAACTGCATGGAAAAACATTTTGAAAATTTTGATTAAATACTGTATATTAAAGATATTTATATTGCAAAAAGCGTATCTTGAATTTTCTGGGAATAGCCTCTAAAGACCTCTTTATTCTGAATGAATTTTTCTGAATTTTGCATAACTGGTAAACCGTAAGAGGTAGAAAAAAACTTACTGCACAAAAAATGTAGATCACGTTAAAACACTCACTTTATATTATATACATATATATATTTTTTTTTTAATTGACCATTTGAGATATTTCTTATTTAAAATACTTACTCTTCTTGCACAGCCCTGTATGAAACTCATTTCAACCACATGGCAACTAGCTTTTAGTAGTTCTGACTATTGTTTTAGCCTAGTGTATTTCCTAATTCCCTTCTACACACAAGGAAGCAAGTAATCAGACAATTTCTGCTAAGGTTTTTCTTGATTGTTACAGTAGATAGAAGAATATGCTTTTTAAGAATAATTTGTTAGTGATGTAGAGACATGTGAATGGAACACATCAAATTAGCTTTGTAGAACGGTAAAATATTTGAGGTTAACAACCCACAGCATTTCCAGTCTTATCTTTGTTTTCTTGCCTAGTTTGTACTGTCAGTTGGGAATGAAAATATTCATGTACTTATAAAAAACAGTCTTCCATATTATCAAGGAGAAGGTTACTTTCACCTAAAACTTTCATATGTATTGAAATACTTGGCTAGTGGTTGCAGGATTTAAAAAGTTTACCAATATCTTTATATTCCCCCCCCCCCCCCCCATCACACAATTCAAAACTTTTGTTACACTTGAGAAAATGCTTCATAAATGTGCTTATTTTTCCATTTACATTTTAATTTGAAATACAATCCATGAATTGTTCATATTTTGCATTTATGACACTTTGGTGTAATTTTCTTTTCAGTCAATTTTAAGTTCTATCACTCTTCAAAAGCATAGTGGTTTACAATTCAAGAAAAATGAAAATACAATAGCAAAAGGCTTTTAGATTTTACATTGTTTGCAAAGATCACCAGGGAAAGATTTGGTGCTAATCTTATTTTGTATTGCAAAATCTCTAACTCTGCAAGCAAAATTGCAAATGTTATGATAGCTTACTTGAATTTATACTTAATTAGCTTCACAAACCTTCAGTGCTGTAGAATGTTCTAGTCCTGAAATTGCAGATTCAAACTAGCTCAGACCAATGGTTTTGAAGTGTGCTTAAAATGGCAGCTGATGTCAATAGGTTTACTGACATATAAAAACTTTTGTAGGATGAGGTTCCAGCAAGTTGATCACATGATCCTGACAATTGACTGAATGAATAGGTTTTAGTTTTCACAAAAAAAAAAAAATTCATTGTTTCACAGAATGCCTATATTCTCAGAGTTGCCACATAGTTCTGTACAATTATTTCATTTCATTGCATACAAATTTTGGTTTTAATTATAATTGTCTAAAATTGCCATAAATATTTATAGTTGTGTATATAAAAGTTATACATATAATACTTTTAAGACCTTTTTTTATTTGCCTTTTCTCAGATACGCAAGTTCCTGATAGATTAGAACAATTATACAATAATATGAGTGTTACATTAAGAAGAAGCTGTCGCCGAGGAAGACTATCAGTATTATCACCAGATGAGTTTTCTCAAATACCTGTGCCTTTATTACTTCTAATTCCTGTAAGTATCATAAAAATGTTATATATTTGAAATAGGTTTAACTGCATTACTTTTCAGTAGTTCAGCAGTAAGGAAATTATTTGAATATAAACATTTGTGGCTTTAAAAATGTATGTTACTTATTAATGTATTTCTGTTAGTTTTTTTACTTTACTTGGGATATAAAATATTTTGTACAAAGAAAACTACCGCTCAATGTTGGTTGGTATCTAATATTGTGCAGTTGGCAGTGAAGCTATTCGCTCTCTTGCATTTCAGTATTTTGGTGTTATATGTTGACTAAAGGTTGGGCAGCGCAGTAGATGGTTTCCATCCATATCTTCAAGTGTACAGAAAGGACACAGAGGAGATCTCGCTATACCAATCCTGAATAAATGTTTGAGACAGTCATGGCCTGTTAGGAAACTTCTTGGTAATGTAGTGATTCTGGTCGTGTTATTTAAATTTTCCCATAGACCTCTCAATATAGACAGAAGCAAGTGGTGAATAGTTTATTCAAACCTTGCATTCCAATATCTGGATTTTTACGCAAAACTCTGAGCTTCTGTTTGGCAAATACCTCTAACATATTGAAATTTCTCCCCCCCTGCTTGGATAAGGACTCCGCTTCCAATTGCATCATAGCCCTGGTACAAATTTGAACGTGAAGAGGGTATAGTTATTTGGGTTTCTGAGCAAAGCCTTTACCTGCACTACAGCTGTGGATTCTGCATCATCCAAGGACTGAGTTAACTTTGTTTAAATTCTCAGAAAAAGAGCACACCCAATAGTCAGAGCATAAAATAGGATGATCATTAAATCTTTTGTCCCTTAAACAGTGTCATCTATGGAATTCAGAAAGTTTTGCCTCACTATCGGCTCTCTATGAACTGAACATCAGTTGCTAATTTAGACATTTGATGGCTATATCTAATATTTTTAGCCATATAAAATCCTATAGTGTGTTATAGCCTGTATAACAGACCCCCTATAATCAAGCCAAAATCTAGCTGAAATACCATAGCTTTAGCTATGCAAAAGGAATAATGGTTAGGGAGAATCCCTTCTAACTATATATGTTATGAATTAAGATTTACTTGTGTAAATTTGTCAGCCTAGAGAGAAATTTTTCGGACATTATTACTTTAAGTGTTCCAAATTGCAGTGATTTTATAAACCACCGAAGGTTTTTTATTTATTTTTATTTAGCTATACTAAGCACTCATACAAAGACTAGAGCTATACATCAGCCCAGGCTGCTATCTTGCTATATTCCTTATTAAGTTTCCTTATAATCGAGCACATTTATTTTAATATTATGATAACGATAATAGTGGTATTGACCACCATCACCATCATTTCTTAAAACAACCTATAAACTTATGTTCCATATGCTTCTCTTTTTACTGACCACATCCATTTCTTGTTTTACTTTAGCCAAATGCCTTTTTGCTATCCTTACTAAAAAGTTTAAGGCTACGTTTCTGTCCATTTTCAGCCATTCACCATTAATACACGGTGTGTACCAAAGCTCTGTCCCTTTACAATCAAAAACTATTATCTTCCTTTTCTCCATATTTTGGGTATTGATTGTATTTGGAGTCCTTTTCTCACACCCTTTAAGTCTCCACTAACCTGCTTGTACCCAAGCAATACTCTCCCTTTGTTTAAATATCCACACATTTCTCTTTCCACCAAAGTTTAGTCATTAGCTCCTCATTCCTAATGATCTCATTTATGAACATATGAAGCCACAAATAAGTCGGTTAGTAATGCAAAATTATTTGCTATATTTCCTACAATTTATAATGCAAAGATTGCTTAGTGTTCTATTCGTGTATAACTCTTCCTGAGCAAAATTATTTTCTGAATTTGTTTTGTCTTCTTTCAATTGACAAAATGAAGTACAAAACACTGTTGTATGTATCTAGTGACATCAGCAGCAATTTATATAAATAAAATGCCAGCTGTGATTGCCTATTAAACGCATAAATATCTAAATGAACCTGGCACAACATACATTCATACCATAATCATAAAGGTCAGATATATTGACTTGTTGCATGAATAACTATTAAAGTGTAATAACTTTTATTGTTGCAGGCAAAACAACTTAAGGATGTATCAGGATCAGCACTGGCTTGGAACTTAAGAGAACATTTGACAGATACAGTAATAGCATTCAAGATGACTGAAGCACTTGACTTCCCAAAGCACCACAGAGAATTCTTTAAGAGGGTAATGATCATAAGTAATAAGAGTTGAAAACGCAAATTATATTTGATAAGACAATTCAGTTAAACAGACTATTAATAATTTATAATATATAGGAAAGGAGATTTTATCAGTTTAAGATTGTAATACTTATATTAGTTCTCAAATGGTAGATGACTCATTCGACCATGTTTATTTAAAATTTTTTTTTTCTTCACTGCCTCCTGAATTATTATATGGCCCACCATGCCTAAGCCCAATGTATGAATATCAATAGTAACAATAGAAATAGGGATCAATTATTTTATTTCAGTTTTTAATATGTAATACATGAAATGGAAACAAACATTATTTTATTTGAGGTTATTGCACTCTATACAAAAGAAATACATATGATTTTCACTCCTTTTTTAACTAAATACATTATGCACTGGATAAAACTTTAAATAAACATTGAAAGTGAATTAATTTAAAGTACAATTTTGGAACTGACGGTTATTAAACGTAAAGGTTGACTGACTGGATTGTCACCTTGTTACCAATAGTCAAGACAGGAGATTAAACAAACATCAGGTGTGACAAGATTTCAAAGAAATTAACATCAGCTGTGATAAGTTTTGACAATATCCCTCCAGTGAGATGACCATGATTGGTTGAAATTGCTTAATCTCAGGCATTCTTTTGGCGCTTTAATAGTGAAGCTGAATTATCATTAAATAGCTGCAAACTTTGGTTAATTTAGTACATGCAGCATGATAATTTGAGGTTGTTTTCAGTTGGAAGGAGTAAAGCTGCCCCAGAGAACACAAGATATAATGGCTCAATCATTGTTGAAATGGCAGCCAGATGCAGCTAATTGGAACCATGAACTGTTTGGCATTATTGAGAAGGTTGGAGATCCACTTTTGGCGCACATGCCTCCATATTTTCTGCCCTCTGTTTCAGAGGCAGTGGCTGTTAAATTGTGAGTATTATTAATCTGTATAATCTACTAATATATGTATATTTTTAATTTTTAAAGTCCCATTTTAATTTGTGATATCTGGGCTTTTGTTTTGGAGAGAAAAACTTGACTGTAGGTTCAAACATTTATTTGCTTTTTATTTTACATTTAATGTCCTATAATTGGGTAGGTCATATTGTAAATAAAATGAAATTATACAACAGAACTTGGATAATTCCAACTGAAGGGACAAAAAAAAAAAATAGAAATTACAAAAATTGCATCTAAAATTGACATTTCAGTGATACAGGTTAAACTCCATTTAATAGCCTGCCTGGGTAGTATGGTGGTAGTGTATCTTCTTCACATTCAACAGGTCACGAGTTTGAATCTTGCTTAGGGTGAGTTACCCAGATAAGCTGTTTTTTGGGGGGATTTTCCCTTATCCTGAGAAGACAAATGTTGGGTAACTTTAAGCTTATGGACCCCAAGATCATTTGAGCATCATTTTACCAATTTCATTTATCGTCCAGTATAACCAACCAACCAGGTTAAAGGACATTAAACTAAAAAAAAAAAAAAAAAACTCCACTTAAACTGGTCTGTTCTTGACATACAAATTTTACAAAGATGACTAAGTGCCTCCGATGTAGGAATTGGCATCTCTTAAAGTTCTCGTTTCTGCTTAAACCACTTAAACATGTACTCATTAGGATTTTCTGGTTTCTCTTTTGACTCCTTCCATTTTCACTCAAGGCATTGCTTAAATTTTTTTCCTTATTCTGTAAATAAGTTGACAATGTGTTCAGTGGTATCCAGTATTTTTTCACGATTTCAGAATTTTTCTTCAAAGCCTTTTCAACTTTATGAATGGCGGCAACTATTTCTGCAAAGTTAGTCTTGTACTGGACATACGGTTTACTAAGACATAGTGGTATTGATTTGCAACACTGAACAGTAGGAAACTAAAGGCATAGGTGTTGTGGAAGCAGGTATAACTATGAAATCTATTCCACCCCCCAAGCTGCATTCTGACAAAATCCTGGAGTGATGACCTCTTTTGCAGAAACTGTTAATCTGCAAATGAAGCAAATATTAATGTAATTTTGCTCATTACACTTCCCTTAATGCAAATATGTGCTATTAAGACAATGAAATGCTTTGTGAAGCATAAATAATTCAACATATATTTCAAATATAAAAATTTGATTGTCACCGTTATTTATGATGGCTCTGTTTTGTCTGAGAGGGAAACTTCACCACAGAACAAAACGCACCTTAATATAAATGAAACAGAGAAAAAGATATTGCAGTTTTATGAACAAGTAGATTAATGATATTAAAGAATCGAAAGTTATTTTAAATTTCTGCATTTACATTAATTCTCAACTGATATTACTGAACAAAAGCTTTGAATTAAGAAAAGCTAAATTTGAATTACATGTGTTAATTTTTACATTGCTTTAATGCAAAATTTGATATTAAAGAATCGAAAGTTATTTTAAATTTCTGCATTTACATTAATTCTCAACTGATATTACTGAACAAAAGCTTTGAATTAAGAAAAGCTAAATTTGAATTACATGTGTTAATTTTTACATTGCTTTAATGCAAAATTCAAGGGATCAAATTTAAGATTTTGAATTAAATGTTTGAATTATCAAAGTTTCACTGTACTGAAATAGGCCTGGAGCCTCTAGTACTTAATTACCCAGTATTCATTTTAGGATAAGGGAAAAACACTTTATAAAATCTTTATCCAGGTGTGTATTGCATTATCCAGGTAATGCACCCTGGCATATTTAAACTTTACTGTGGAAGCATAAAGCAAATGAGAGGCTCAGTTGTTTTGCATGTTAAGTGACATGCTTGAGAATGTGTTTTTGCATGTAAAACGTGTTACTTGGCATGTAGATTTAGATGCAGTATTGGGTACACCAGATACCATATTGATGGCAGTGGAATGTCGTCTCTGTATTCTGTATATGCCTTTACTTTCAAAAGGATATTTTAAATGTATAGAATATGATTTAAGTAGATGATCCTTTGCTATCGAGCAATCCCAGTATCGTACAGCAATTCATTTGATCACAAGTAGATGTTCATGTACCTATTCTCCAGATGATTGGATCACATATCTCCACAAATCACAAAAGATTTCCATTCTTTTTCCAAATATGGAATATTTAAAGCTATTTTCCTTTTTACAAGGATCATTTCATCAGGAATTGGTAACTCTACAAATCCTTACATTATCAGCATTGTAAAATTAGGTTTATTTGGTCATTTACATCTAATACTATCTGTATATAGCTCATTTTGGTAAACCATCAAGAAAAGGGGTCCAATGAGTAATTTCCTGCAAATGACTTGCCTAAGAAATTTGCAGATCTGTCCCATTGAAGCTTAAAGATGTCATGTTTGCAATAGATTCCTCCTGTTCATCACCAGCTTTATAAGGTCTTCCAGCATCTTACACAATCAAAATAGTGAAAATAAAAATAAAAATGCTAATTAGAAACATTAAATTTGCATTACCTTGGGGACAAAATGTGATTTTTATAGCCCAATAAATTTTGTGTTAATGACATATTATAATGTAATGGAAAGAAAAAAAAATGTTGCATTTGTGTAAAAGTTATGCTTTCCACATCTTATGATAAAGTAACCTTATCTCCTCGGAAAAAATGTTGAACACTGTATTATCTCAGAAATGCTATTTGTTTATATTTATAGTGGTACTGGGTTCCATTTTGTAATTATTTTGAATTCATAATATATCTTTGTAAATTTTGAATTGCTCATTTCTGTCTTATAATTTTACTTAACAGGTTTTATGACTAAGCCCCTCTATTCATGACAGCTTGGTTTGTATGACAAGTTTTAGACTAGGATGCATTATTTTATGCAAACTTAGAATTATAATCATAAGAAATTAATCATGAAATGTTAGTATCAATGTTTGACATATATGAAAGTGTCTTGATATGTTAGTGAATGGTGTACTAGTTTCTCCCTGCATTTATTACTTGGTGTTGAACCAATAAGCAAGACAGCCATTTGCATTTATTGTATTCCCCAGAAGAGAGTAGGGTTATGGACTGTGATGTAATTATAAATTCAGATCATTAATGTGCAGAGTTTTTACAACTTAAATGCTCAGAAGCTGCTGCAACGTGGAATCTGGCATTGTCATTGTAATAGGAAATGTCGTTGCTATATTGCCAATACTGAAAATGGTAACAGTTGGGTTATAATGCTAGTTTGCATAAAATTGATTAGTGTCACTGTGCAATATTTTACTTTCATTTATTATAAAAGTGTATGTGCAGCTGTGATGCTAATTCTTAAATACCTGGTGCAGCTTATTCTACTTACGCAACTGGCACTGGGACAGGCCAGTAAATACATGGGAAGGCAAGTCTGAAGCACAGAAGAGAGCCTGGACAAACATTGTTATACGGTACTCGTATCCATTCAATCTGTCTCAGTGGACTCCTGGGGATGCTCGCAGGTAAGATTCCTTACTTTCTTAAAAACTGATGTGAACTTACACGTTTATGATACGATAAATAGTATCTGTATATAGTTTCAGCTTTCTTTTGGAGGGTGCTACACCTGATGAACTGAAACTTTTGAATGGACACCAAATGCCCCCTCAGTTGCTGCACAAAAACCTGAACAAATTACAGGTAACAATTGAATATATAAATTACCTAATAAAAATGTTTTATATATTTTTAAATTTATTTGTACCCTAGGGGAGAACTGTTTTGCACATCTAGATTTGCCAGATGTCCTATATTGTATGGGGTTTCCCATATTTGAGGAAGGAATCCCATGTCTATTACTGACCTATGGGATTGCAAAAATCCCATACTACATGCTATGCTTAGCGTTTGCATTCTGAAATTCACACATTCATTTGATACTGCAATATTGGTAGCTACTGATCACATTTTTACTCTGTAGTGAGGTGGTATGCATGGTTTCTTCACGAGATAATGTGACAGTCATATAGTATTGGATTGTTTTTTCACACAGGAGTTGGATAGGTAGTCAAACTGAAAAATTCAATGCCATAGGCAGGATTTGAACCACGGATCTCCCGGTCTCTAGCCAGTTGCTCTACCACTGAGCTACCATGGCAACATGCCAGCATAACATTGAGTTTCTCAACTGACTTGCATGTTTGCTGCTAAACCACAAGGTGATCTCAAATTATTTTGAGATGACAACCCCAATGGCGACTTACAATGTTGCAAGTACTTAAGTCCCAGGATTCATAGCATAGCCAACTATTATGGTCAATTGGTATTGGACATAATAGTTGGCTATACTATGAATCCTAGGTCTAAAGTACTTACAACATTGTAAGTCGCCATTGGGGTTGTCATCTCGAAATAATTTGAGAACACCTTGTGGTTTACCAGAAAACATGCACGTCACTCAAGAAATTCAATGCTATGCTGGCATGTTGCCATGGTAGCTCAGTGTTAGAGCAACTAGCTAGAGATCGGGAGATCCTTGGTTCAAATCCTGGCTATGGCATTGAATTTTTCAGTCAAGCTCATGCACTATTTAAGTGGATTCCTCAAGATGGTTTAATTCTATACAAGTGCACTTGTATGTTTTCATTTTATTTCTGCTGTTATAATCAGAGGAAGTTTTTTGATTTCGTCATTGATAGCAAGTATAGTTGTATTTGCAGCAAGTGCTTTGAAAGTATTATTTATGTATACAACAGCCTGTGAATATATATAACCAGAAGGTGGTGCCGATGACCCTGGTAGTTTTACACCACTCATTAAAACAATGCTGGTGACTTATTTGAAGAGCAAACTTGGTATGATATCTCTATTGTATCAGTTGTACTTAAATAGTTGCCATTTAAAGTTCCAAGCCCTGTAAGATTAGAAGTTTGGTCACTGAGAGCAGAGAGTTAAGATTTAGATCCTGTCCTCATTTTAGTGAGAAACAGTGTAGTTTTCCAGCAACTTTCTAAAATGAATGTCCTCCTATATTGGGAATATAAAATCATTGTCCATTTTAATACATTAGCTATTCTTTCTCAGATGCAAAGGCACCAGAACTTTCTCCAAAATAAAACAAAAATTGACATGTAACAATGTACTCAATGACAATATTTTTTCTTTCTTTATAGTTTCACACAATTTTCAACATTTTACACAAAACCTCTGATCTTGGAAGGAGAGAATTAACGCACATTATGTCAGAAACTTCAAAGCTATTACCAAGCAATTTGCAGAAATTTCAGATAAATGCTACAGATTTCACTATTCTCACACCTCAAGAGGAATGCTCACTAGCCACTGCTAAACAGGTAACTAGATTTGAATATTTTATTGCTCATAATGTTTGTTTGAATAAATTAATGAAGTGAGGTTTAATGTTCTCAGGTTAGGGCACAATTCTTACTATTAAAAATGTTATGTACGTAATCCATTCATGACTTTCCTAGCTGTCCCATAAACTTTCCTTACCAAAGATTATCCTTTTATCTATATCATGCTAATCAACATAAACATTAGCATAAATATTGCTTCCAAGTTACTAGAAGGGAAATAAGGGAGTACACTAAGTTAAAGCAATACTCAAATCTGTTAAAAGCTCATCACTATGTTCTACAATTGAAATTGGTTCTTTTGCATTCCCAGAAGTAAAATGTGATAAAATGAAAGTAGACTTCTGGCTGAGAAAAGTTTAAGTAGTTTAAAATTTAAACCAATAACTAGAAATATCTTGGAAATAGCTCTACAAGAAAAAGTATGACATTGTTTTAATTGGATCTATATTTTTGTGCAGTAATTTTGTGTACCTTATAGCTTGCAAGTTATACAAGTCATCAATAATGAGTTCTCCAGAGGTTACTCCCAGAAAATTCAAGATATACATTTTGTCATGAAAATATCTTAAACATATAGTATTTTAATTGCTAGAGCCATTATAAGAAAATTTTCAAAGAATTTTCCATGTAAAGGTTAATTGTGGATAGGATTTATGCTGCATGCACACATTTCTAAAAAGCTTTTTTATTCAGTGGTCCTAAAAAAAAAAAAAACCTTGCATTTCCTGTGAAATCTCTATCAAATTTTTTGGTGGAATACAATACCTTATTTATATTCTATATAAATAGTGTGTTAATGAACTATACCAAAATATTTTCACAGAATATGTAAAGTAATTTGAGATAGACTTATGGCCTGTTTCTTGAAATTTTGAAGTAATGGCTATAAGTTTCTGAAGTACCAGTATGCCATGTATTGTGGCACTTTGTCTGGAATGAAAAAAATAATAATAAAAAAAATTTACTCTGACAGGAATCAAACTCATGACCTGTGGGATACCAGCTTCCCGCGTTACACTTTAAGCCACCTGAGCAGTTGAAAAAACGCCTCCAGAAGTCAAGAATGTAGTTAATGAATGCTCAGTGTCCCACTGTCAAGTGATTAGTTCGAGATTTTACAGATTTTTGCGACATTAAATCTTGAACGCCAGTAACAAGCTGCTAAAAATCTACATTTCTATGCTCGGGCAGTAGTTTTAAAGACATTCTAAGCCATTTTTTCAACCTGTTTTGCTTTAACACCAACTTATCAGCACCTGATACCCACACATTTAACGTTATGTAGCTGCGTTATGTTTATCCGGGGACCATGCATTGTCTATCTCGAATTACTTATCAGTCACATGCAGTCCCGCAAATTATTTCAGTATAGTTCAACACCACCCTGTATATTTTGCTACATATTATGTATATGCTAGAGAAAGTAAATCTATGTGAATTGTTTGTGAAATTATAACAAAATTTTTCAATGAACAAAGCTGCAAAAATAATCTTAAAGTTCTTAATTAAATGTTTTTAGTCTTAAATTGTTATATTTTACATGTAATGATCTGGTGTACTTAATGTAAAATAAACATAAAAGTAAAATGTTTAATTTTCAGATTGCAGAATCTTTGATAGCACAAGCATTATTGTCGAAACGCCTGAAAACTTTAAAACCTGAGGAATGGAGAAATGGTATTGAACATATTGGAAAATTTGTTTATGCTCTGGATACAGATGTCTTGGAACGTTATAGGCCTGAGTCTCCACTTCCATTTTTGTTATCAAAAATAGATTCTAATAAAATCACAAAGAGGCAGGTAAGAATGCAGTTTGAACATAAATTTTGCGAAAACTTGCAAGTAATGCAATTAAATACATATTGGGATAAACTTTTCAGGAATGGTCTCAAGAAATTCACAACTTGTGACTTAAAATGTTGTAATAGTATGTCAGAAGTACAGAAGATTCAGGAATGATAGTTATCTACCCGAGCATGAAAATTAAATCTGATGATTAAGTTTGCCTGATATTTTTTTCAATCTAGGCCCCCTTGACTGCAACACACTTAATCTACTTTGCCTCAAGTAACTGAATAACCTCGGGGAAAAAAATCTGTTCCATTCCCACAACTTTCTCCACATCTCTGAACAAATTATTGTTAATAAGCTTATTCTTCTGTCTACTTCATGCTAATCGAAATAAACATTATCAGAAACTGTCTTATAACTTGCTTCCTTAAAAGTAGAAGGGAAAATAAGGAAATGCACTAGGCTAAACAATTAACAAAGCTTGTAGATGCTGTGAAATAGGCCCCTTGGTGTAATAATCTACTGGGGTAGATAGCTTATTGAATAACCCTTGTATTCTACATTGATTTAATTGACTTTAAATGGTTTCCTTTTTTCAGGCTCGCCTGTTAGTCGGAAAAAATGCCTACATTGTGGATAAACCAGAAATATTAATGGACCAGCACGGTATGCTTCAAGCAATCTCATCCTTTCAGATAACAATTGGCAATATGAAACAATACTTTTTAGAGCATTTATTGCGAAACCTGCCTTCTGGTTCTATGATGCAGAGTGCAGCACTTCTTCACAAAGTGATCATGCATTTAGGTTCGTATTAATTACAAAAAACTTTTAATGAAATTTGCTTAGTAGTATATTGGCTTTCTGGATATTTTGCTTGTCTAGTAACCTTAAGGAATTGACAATGGAATCACATGGACTCTTGAGCTTGTTTTCCAATAATAAGTGATGTAATGTTATAAAATCAAAAAATATTTTTACAAGGGCAGATCGAGGAGATTGGAGATATTAGTAATTTAAATTTAAACGATTTTCATGTGGCAAATGCTTGCCTAGCCTCATAGACATAGCTTTATTTGCTAGCTTTAAGGGTTCTGCCGAGTTGAGTAGCAGGCAGGCAGTAACCGAGATGCAGATGCAGTAGCAACAGTTAAAACATTATTCTGACAGTTATGCTATTTCATCATTATGTGATTACATTTGCTTTTAAGTGTAGTTTATGTTACAAAATTGATTCTTTCATAATTAAGAGAAGATTAAATTATTTTTCTCTACAAGTGGAGCTTAGCAATGAGACAAGGACTTTAGTAAATGTCACCACCATCTAAAGAACTTGGTGGCAAAAACACAAGATCAACTTTATAACCTAAATTAAAATGTATGAAGAAACAAAGCTTACTTTTCCCCCTCCCTCACTCTTTAAAGGGTGCTCTAAGCCAAGTATTTTAAAATGTAAGTAAAAATGCTAGGATTTACTTGTACAATGCTTAGTTCACAACTATTTTAATATTTTCAATATTGTAAAACTTTTTGTTCAGTTCAAAATGTAATTATTTTAGCACAAGAGATAGTATCATTTATTTTGTCCTTTTTAGGATATGTTTCTCCAATTTTTTTATAATACGTTTAAATTTTCAAAGCTAAATTTTTAAAATGTTCTGAAAATGACCCCCAAACCACCCAGTGTGCCCTTACCTTGCACAAATCCATTATTTGCTCTTGTGCTGTTAGTGGCCATATTATTACTATTCAGCATGTACAAAGCAGCAGTAACTTCTTCCCTCTTCTAAATTTAAGGATTTTGTAATAATTAAAATTGCTCTAACTTGCTGAACATATTTCATTATTAAATGTTGACAAAATCTATAAAGCTTGTTTTTCAAACTAGTGAAGTGAAACTACAAATCTTTAAATTATAAGATCCTGTATATTTAAGAGAGGTTTCACAATATTTTAAGACTTTTTCTTCATATTTTACCTATCTACTAGACTACATACAAATTAGAAGAAAACTTTTGTTTTTTAAGGTGTACTCTTTCCAAAATAACACTTAAAATAAACAAAGGCAAGTGGCAGACCCAAACACATGCTGCAGTGAATACTTTACTTGGTCCATGACCAAAATACTTAGCCGAAAAGTAAAAAATAGATCTAATCTTTTCTTTATGGAATTACCTTCTTTTAAAATGTGCTAATTGATACCTTTAATGATTTCATTGCATTGTTATATTTTCACTGTTTTCACTGTTATTTAGAAATAGAAGTCAGTTTACAGGAACTGAGCAATTGTTGCATATTGGTTACTTGTGCTATGCATGTAGGGTTACCATAAGTCCCAGAAAACTGTGATTCACAGTTTTGAGGGTTGGAAAAATGTTTGGCTTGGTTGATAAAATCCTGAATTTAATGATATATGCATATCTTATGCCTCCCTGCTAGGAAATGTACTTGGAAATTTTGCTTCAGCAATTGATTCAAAACTAGACTAAAAGGATGCTTTAGTTTGTTTATTGATTTGAATTTCAAGCTCTTGAATGAATTGTTCTAGTACTTGTATTTGCATTTGTTGACTGCAAGCTGGTTAGCTCTGAAAAACAGAGGGAGTAAATAAATGACTTGATCTCGTAGCAACCAGCAAAATTACTAATTGCACTGCTGAATCCTTGCACTTGACAGTTTGGGTGGTTTCACATAAGGTTGGCTATGCTGCTTTTGTGGCGTTGCCGAGTAACTAGTAAACAGCTGATTGCAAATGTCTGTCGCGTGTAAATACGAATATAAATATATAAATAATAAATGAATGTTGATGAATAATGAACCTAATTAGTTATTGATATTAAAAAAAAAAAAAAATAATGATAAAAAATTACATATGTAGCATACCTTAATATTTACAATCATATAAAACAAATTAATGCAAAATAACTCGTTACAATGAGAGAAATCTATAACAGTGATTTTCACCGATTAGGAATATTAATGACTCAATTCCATTCAAGTGTACGTTGTCATCATTCTCGGAAGCATCATCATCATTGTCACCAAGACATACCATTAGTGGTTCACATTCATTGATTTCGTGTAATTCCTGTGGTTTTCGTATTTTGTGTATTATATTTCATCTTTCAAAAGCTGCATCCAACCTCGCCACACCTAAATAACATCCACATATACGAGTAAATAACAAAGAATTGTACATAGCTTGCACAGAACTCAACACATGTTGTTTCAGAGTTTACAAACTGAGCACATGGTTGGAAATAGCCAGATATTGCAATGGTGCGGTTTCTAGATTAGTTTGTTACCTGACCGATCGACCAGACTGCTGCTTTGTGATTGTTTCAGAAAATCAAACAGGTAAAGCTCTTCATCTGTTATTTGTGGGTGTACCAACTTCACTTCCAACTGTCAAGTGCAAGGATTCAGTGGTGGGGGTTTAGCCTTAAAATATTCTGAAAGGTATATCTAGTATAAGATAATCTAATGCTTCTGAAGTTTAAGTTTGCAAATTTCTTAGTGTCTAAAATCAAATGCATTCTAAACATTCCAATAAAAAATGTGAACTGAACATAAATCTCTTAAATTCTCAATTCTTTTAATGCAACATTCTTATTTTCAAGTATTCTAAAATACTGGTGTATATTGATTTGAATTTACACTGTACCCTTCATAATAAATTATGGCAATCCTATGTGCACTAATTACTGTATTAGCATAAAAGTGTTTGAGTGGATGCAGTATAGCTATTTAGCTGATGAGTGCTGGAAAGTAAGGCACAAATAAGAATAAGTGATTCTCTTTGTAGATGTCGCAATGCTCAGAAACATGCTTTCAAACCCTGAAGCTAGCCAGTTCTTTGAATTGCTGACGTCTCATCAGGTGGCATTTATTTACCCATTTTTGGAAAAAATGTTAGAACTTCCAGACAGTGATCAAATGCAGATGGCAATCAAGTCACTTCCAAAAAATACTGTAAGTGTTCCAATATATGTTGTAGTAGATAGTAAGTTTATTTCATCTTTTCAAGTTGCAAACTTTGTACATATATAGTTACTTTCCTGGAGTTTAGTATCCCATACAGTTAACACCATGGTTATTTATGTATATGTACCTTTTCTCTATGTGTAAATTTTTATACCCTACCAACTAATCTATTTAGCTCTTCTATGAATTACCTCTTCAGCTATTAAGATCCTCTTTCTTTGGCAGTCTTCCTCACCAGTTTCTCTTACTTTCCCTGTATAAATGCCTAGTTTTGACATTTTTTCCTATTTCCAAAAAGTTTTAAGTACAATATCTGCCAGTAACTTTTCCCAGTTTTTGTTCCAGATTCTCTCTCTCTCTCTCTCTCTCTCTCTCTCTCTCTCTCTCTCTCTCTCTCTCTCTCCACTCTCCACATTTGGTTTCCTCACACTCCATTATACAGTGTAAATTGTTAGCGACATTGCCACATAGTGGGCATAGATTTTATCAACTTTTAGACCTTTAATAACATTTTCTGTTGCTCATGCTAAACCCTCTCTTTCCATTTTTTCCACAAGCATCACTATTTTTCTCTTCCCCATTCTTTCTCAACACTCCTATACAATAAAGTACCTTTATCCCTTAAGGCTACCTAATATTTCTTGTTTCTCTGTCTATCCTAGCTTTCAAGTTATTCCATAGTCTTTGAACCCCTATTGTATGTTAATTGGCTAGCTTGCCCAATCCAACTTCTCTTAAAATTTTCTTTGATTGACATATCCAACTTATTTTGCTGATTCTTGTGTCCTAAAATAGTCTTTGACAATATTTCCTTCCTCTAATACTTTGATCCTGTTCCAATATTTCAGTATCTGTTTGACTACTGGTCCCTTCCTCCCAGCTCTTCCCAATTCAACTAATGCTACTCCATTTGGAGCTATTCTTGGTAATTCTTAAATTGTTTTGCAAAAGAATCTGTGGATTTGATCTATACATTCCCACCCTTTTTCACTCCCCCATGCATCATTCTTGATTCCACTTTGGTGTATATATTCTCTAGCCAGTTTACTCTGTTTGGTATTTTTTTGAAGCAGGTTCTTGTGCTATTAATAGCTAATTTTCCCCTTACCTTTTCTTCCTTTGCTCTGTCAATTTTCCATTGTTATTTAGCCTTACTCGTAAGCAATCAAAATTGTTTAAAACTTTGAATTCACTCCCCTCTAACCACCATCTCTCTTCTCTGCCGAGTTTATTCCTGTTCTTACATGCCATGATATTGGATAGATGTTGTAATAAACTTTGTATTAGTTGCCCAATGGCAAGAATAGCAATTAGTTGCTGATGTTGAAACTATTTACTGAAGTAAATGTAACATCTAAACTTTGCAGCTTTCTGTAATTCTGAGGATGTCCAAAAACAAACTGGGAAGCAGTGCTGAACAATGGACTTTGGATACTATTCTTTCTGGTACAAGTGGACTTAGCCTTCTTGGAATGTCCTGTAATGATGTTAACGCTATTAATCCTGTGGACTTCATTTATATAATGGGACGTTACAACATGGAACGTCAGAGGCTTAAAAGGGTGAGTTCACAAAATTTGTTACAGATTTTGATTCAGTGATTTAATGCAAATGACAAAATATTTGCAGTACAGTCCTTGTAAAACCTCTGTCTCAGCAAATTTGAAAATGAAGCATTGCACTCATTTTCATGCCAATTGGGCATGGGTTGGGTTATGCTGCACAAAAGGTTTGCAAAGCAGTGTACATATATGTACATACGTTATGAGTAGGGCTCGGATTTTATGCGATATCAAGTTAAATGTCTACATAAACATGGAAACAAAATTTGTGAAATATGTAAAAATGTAATGAAAATGTAAAATCCAAAATGTTATTTTTATTTACTAGAAAATAGTTCACAAGTAGGCCAGTCAAATCTCATAATTCTTAATCAGTTCACTTCTGCTACTAATGCTGAAGTACAAATGTTGGTCACATTGGAATGAGATGCATAATTATTCTCTGGGGGTTCTATAATTTGAGTGTCTTTTTGTTTAATTATTTATCTGTCAAGAGTGTGTTGGAGGTTAGTGCAACGAGTTGTTCTTAGGCCAGTACATACCTTAATCTTTTTGGTGGGCTCCGGTTCACTGTCGTAACTTGAGCAAACAGCGGCTCCTTTCTCGGGGGGAATATAAACACTAGGTAATGTAGCCACTAAGACAGATTTCTAGAAGAAAACTCGCCGAAGCAGACGGATAAATGTATTACCTTCTCTATACTTTATGTACATTGTAGCTGCAGAGAAAGTAAAAATAACTTCTTTCTTACAAGGAAGGTAGGTTAACAAGAAAAGGAAAAACATTGACTTTGATGTAAAACCTTGAATCCACACTAAGGCGAGGCAGCTGTCAGTATAGTTTCGAGAGTTGGGGGTGGGGTACACCATGAAATTAGCAGTGCACGATAGGGGCCACCATTGCAGTTTGCTCTGGTCCATCAAATGGTCAGGTTGTTACTCGAGCAGACCCTGAGCACATGCCTACTGGATCCATCTGTGAATGTAGCATGGTAAACTGGTACTAACTGGATCAAAGTGGCACTATGCAAATATTGTAACATACCTATGACTCTTGACCCAATGTGCAAACTTATAAATTTGTAGCTTAAGAACAACTTGTATACTTGTCTACTCAATCTTGTGGAATGCCCTGAGCATCGGTTGGACTCTCTTATAAACCAAAAATATATCATGAATGTGATACATCTTTTTCATTGGCAAGTAGATCATATGGTTCCCTCTTGTGTACACAATTTCACGGAAAGGCTGTTTACCCAGCAGGTCTTATTTGGTTCCCCAACACAAAAAAAGGGTTCTTTGACAAAGGAGCAAGGAACATTTTGAACCTTTTCACTACAAAGGCTTGACCTTGTTACGTCTATAGAAGTTATCTTTCAAGTAGAGGGTGCTTGCACAAATACATTGCCCCTCGGTGCAAAACTCTGTTTCTGTCTGAGCTGAGGGAAAAATATTGCTTGCTTTTAGCATTGGTAACTTAAACATATCCATTTAAATAAAGACCATTTGCCTCTCACCTAAACGGCCTGGGTTGGATCCCCAGCAACCACATGTGAGATTTGTGGTGGACAAAGTGGCACAGGGGTGGGTTTTCTTTGGGTTCTCCGGTTTCCCCCGCCATCACATTCCACCCAGGCTCCATCTTCATGTATCATCGATGCCATTGCTGTTAAGCACTACCCCCAACAATTTAAATAAAGAGAAACGTGAATAAATCAATTCCGAGATAACGATGACTGATCAGTAATTTAGTAGTAGACATAAAAATACTGCTTCAAATTTTGCCATTAAATAAGCAAGACAAAATAAGATTAAAGTATCCAGGGTTCTTAATCAGGACAGATTGCAGTATAATAAAATCTGCTTCACTCACTTCACCTGGTACAACACTGACCTTCTGAACTGCCATCTTCCATTATTCCCAAAACCTTTTTGGAGAGTGGCATACTTAATCTTCAGTTTCTTGATACTATCGGGAAGTTAGCTGAAACTAATGAAACTAAACTGGCCCCTCTAGAACAGTTGAATGCCGACAAGGAGTCACTCGGACACTGGAGTGAGAAGAAAATTCTCCATTACTAACTTTACAGCTTTGTAGTGCTTACCATAGAAGAAAGGTAAACGTTTTAAGTAATTTTATTAAGAGTAGAAACATGGCAATATACTCAAACTTCACTCGAAATAAATAACTAACTTCGAACATGTTTCAGCAGAGATTTACTGATGAACTCATGGTAGCAGCCTGTAGAAGTCTCTCTTCTGGGTAGATGAATTTTGAGATGAGGCTGTTTATGGTATATCAAAATTTGACTTTGTTTTGAATTTCTCAAACTGTTAATCCAATTGGATTCTGCACTGATTTAGTTACTTCACTGTGTATTCCCATTAAAGTTTTAATTAAGTTTGTAATTGTTGTCCCATTGAATTCTTGCAATTTAGCTTTGAATGTAAGAAAAGTAAGGGACTGACAATTGTGTAAGAAGCACATACAAAACATATTTTTGTCAGTCGTATGCATTTTTGTTACAAAGAAATGAAACAATTGTATAGGTAGTTGGACTGAAAAATTCAATGCTATAGCCAGGATTTGAACCACGGATCTCCCGATCTCTAGCCAGTTGCTCTTCTGCTGGGCTACCATGGCAGCATGCCAGCATTCAGTCTGACTACATATCCAGCTCCTGTCCTACACACGGCTTGTGTGAAAAAACAATTAAACCAATACCCATTGACCATAATAGTTGGCTATACCATGAATCCTGGGACTTAAAGTACTTACAACATTGTAAGTCGCCATTGGGGTGGTCATCTCAAAATAGAGATCACCTTGTGGTTTACTGGGACTCATACGAGTCAGTTGAGAAATTCAGCGCTATGCCAGCATGTTGGCATGGTAGCTCAGTGGTAGAGCTAGGGACCAGGAGATCCATAGTTGAAATCCCGGCTTTGGCATTAAATTTTTCAGTCTGACTAACCAACTCCTGTCCTACACACTGCTTGTGTGAAAAACAATTAAATGAAAAACTCTGTAACCCTGCCATAATGTTAGATATGTAGAATTATGTTGTATGGAGTGAAATGTTTTATACCTCAAAATGTGTAATTTAAAACTTGGGAATAGGTCCTTTCAGTTTAACTTGTCAATATTTTAGCTTTTCTTAGAACTACCTATAAAGAATAGAATATGTGATTACATAAAATTGGGCTCTAGTAATAAGTAATGGTCTCTGCTGTATGATTTCTTTCAAAGTAGCATAATTACTGTGAATAATCTGTTTGTTTCTTTCATTCAGGAGTTTCCAAAGAATTTGCAGTATTGCAGTCAACTTGCACTGATGCAATATCTTAAGATGAAAGCAAATTTGCTGAAAGAT
This sequence comes from Hymenopus coronatus, assembly GCA_030762935.1. Lineage (NCBI taxonomy): Eukaryota > Metazoa > Arthropoda > Insecta > Mantodea > Hymenopodidae > Hymenopus > Hymenopus coronatus. The sequence continues at coordinate 60,651,903 of CM060899.1, forward strand.
AAAACCAAGAGATATAACCTTGATTATCTTGAACCACCAGAAATAGAAGCTATAGGAGGTAAGAATATATTGAATTGTAATGTCTTAGCCATAAAGGCTACTTCCATAGCATGGTCAGTGAAGATCGGTAATCCAAATAATAGTTATGCTCATTTTTAGCACAGTTACAAATTTCATTAGAAAACTTGTATGGTAACTTTCATAAGAGGTTACTAGGCATCCTGGAAATATTTTTCACACACACACACACACACACACACACACACACACACACACACACACACACACACACACACAGAGTCAGTCACCCTCTGTGGTGTAATGGTTACCATGCTAACTTCATATACCCAAGGTTGCGGGTTCAAACCCGGCGGAGGACGATGGATTTTTTCGGGCGTAAAAATCCTTAGCATGGCTTTCTTCGGAAGGGAAGTAAAGCTGTGGGTCCCGTGTCTAGATTTACGGCACGTAAAAGAACCTCAAGCCTGATAGAGAGGCCTCTGAGCAAAATTAAGCGGCCTTTCACGCCCAATATAGAATGGGACACTGAGAACCAAAGCAGTTAAAAGAGCGTCCATAAATACAGGCCATTTCATTTTCACACACTCGCACACTCTCTCTCATCTCTCTCTCATCTCACTCTCATCTCACTCTCTCTCTCTCTCTCTCTCTCAAGTTTTATATATAATAAAATTATATTTATTTGTTTATTTATTTATAAATTTTAACACTATATTTTGATACTCTTGTTTTTATGTGCATGCAAAAAAAAAAAAGTATTGTTTTTGTAACGTATGCTTTTAGCACTAGTTTTTTATACATTTGTTTTCATAGTATATAGTATATAAACATATGTATACATGTATATGCCTTGACAAGTTCTATGTTCAGTGGCTTTCTGGCCTAAACGAACCTACAGAATGCTTTCTAATCTAATCTACTTTTCTAAAAAGCTTTTTTTTTTTGGATTCAGGTGGTCTCAAAACATGTATTTCTGGTGAAATCTTGGTATAAAATTTTTAGGTGCAATGCAATACCTTCTCTATACTCTATGTACACAGTATGTGTAGAGAAAGTAAAAATAGCCCTAGTTTTACCAATGTGTGAATATCAGGGTAGATTAAAGCTTGCATTTTAAATTCTTTCAATGAGAAACTTCTGTGTACAGTAGCAGCTGACATTGATAGAATTTGGGTCACTTGTTATTAAAGTGATGAAATAACAGCTTAGTTATTTCAGTAATATAATGTTTTAAAGAAATATAAGTGAAATCTTAACTCCTTCTTTTTTTTTAGGTTATGTTTTGGCAAATTTACCTCTGGCAAACATTGAAAGTGCTACATATGGTTATAATATTTTGGAAGCCATTGGAAGCCTACCCTTAACAGAGTTGCTGGTGGCAGCAAAAGAAACAGAGCCACACAGTCTAGCAAAGTTCATGCTGAATTACTTTGTAAGTATATGCAAATAAACCACAAGTACCTAGTTTATTCTCCCAAATGGCAATATTCTCAAATTTTACTATACTTGTTATATTTAACAAATTAGATGTCAAAAAAACAAATCTGGAAAAACATAGTATCAGCACTTAAAGATTGTTTTAAGCAAATAAACCACAAAGAGAATAATTTTAAAATTTGAGTTAGCGATGAAGTTTTGCAATTTTTTTCTGAGGGTTGCGCTCCTCCAAATAATTTTCTCTTAAACAAAATCTTAACTTCTTAAAGTAGTCTAGTCCACATCTGTAGTGTGGTGGTGCTTACTGCATCACATTCAAGAGGTCCCATGTTCGAATCTTGGTTAGGGCGAGTTATCCAGATAAATGGCGAGATATCTCTTGTCCTGAGAAGACAAATGTCGGGAACTCCAAGCTCTATGTACCCAGGGCTCAATTAAATATTTTGTCAAAATCTACGTAATTTTTTTGCCCAGGTGCCATTAATTTTCCGTTATTCCAAAAAGGGGTTTACTACAAGTGAATAATTGTAATTCACTTCCCTCTTCTGTAAAAGAATTGCAAATGAACAAAAACAAGTTTAGATCAGAATTAAAAAGATACCTTATTACTCACACCTTCTATACAGAGGAGGATTTCATTCAATCAAAAAATACTGGTAGAAATATAACATTGTAAATATAATAAACATGAACATTCTAAGATTGCACATATACAAGTAGCTTTTTGGAAACAGACGTGCAATTGAAAATTCTGCAAAACTGAACCTCTGAAAAGTCAGTTATTTGTAAATAAATGTGTTAACAAGTATGAATAAATGTAATTCTTGACATGATCTACATCCTACAGTTTGGGTGTAGTCTAATCTCATAGAATCTACAGATTGCAATGTTATGTATGTAAAATCCTCTGCTTGGTTTGTCGTAAAACCCTTCACAGCAGTTGAAGTAATATCTCGAAACATTGTTACTCCATTGTTTCTACTGTTAAATTGTTCCTAACTTTTTTATGAAATAAAATTTTGGGCAAAATCTTGTGTAACGCATGTCTACAATGTCCAAATCAAATTTGGAAGTTTTGAAAAAATGGATATTTTGTAAATGTTTTAATTGCAGCATTTAATTTTGGTTTTGGTATAAGATGATGCCTTTCCTTTGAAATTCCAATAAGTACAAGTAGTCAGTTATTGTAAACATTGTTGCTCAAAGAAATTTTGAAGTCCTATAAATGAACAATTTACTTACTAATGGTCACTTTCCGCTTGTAAATTATAAATCATAATGCAAAATGCTCAGAAGTTCTGCTAGTTAAACACTTTATTAAAGGGATGTGAATGCATGAAATAATGGTAGCTGAAGAAGTTGAAAGTAGGTATCAAAACTGCAGAGCTGCCAACTGAAGTATTTAGATCTTTTGTTAATGTCTCATGCTTGCAGATTTGTGAATGATCCTTAAAAAAAGATCTTTTATTAGAGCAGGTGTTTTTTAAAATGGCAGTTGAGATGTCCATAGGTTTATGAGAACTTGTTGAAACATGCATTAAAATGCTATTAGTGGAATTGTTAAAATGGGTCTCTAATGAAAGATTCTATTATGCTAGATTTAACTAGATAGTAGATTTAAGTTATAATGTACACATTTTCACTGTATACCTGTATTTGTCTGTAGGGAAAGCACAGGCACAACATAGAAATTGTACAGCTGTTCAGCTTGGGGAATCTAATTCATTTTCTCCAGCCTGATGAAATCCTGAAAATAAATCCTTCAGCTTTTAAGTTATTCATGGAATCTATCGGGGATCCAAGATCAAAAATGGTGTGTGGCAACAGCGACGTCAGGATGGCTTTCTATGATGTAATAGTGAGTGCATTTGGGTAAGTAGAGATTGATGCATGTGGCTATCTCAATTTTTAAGAAGAAATGCCCAATTGCCAATGAAAATTAATGTAAAGGCTGATTAATAACCAAGAACAGTAACCAAATTGAGTAATAAAGTTTAAATACACATTTCAATGGGAGCATTCACAATTGATGGGAAGTGTTCTGAGACACGAATGGTTGTCAATATGAATTTTGATCGTTACCTGGCTATTGTGAACCAGCCTCGAGTATAACAAACTTAAACTATTCTTACAATAGACAATTATTCATTCTACTTCATGTTAATAAAAATAAAAATAGTAGAAAAGGTCTTATTACTTAGTTCCTTGTAAGTAGAAGTGGCTTAAAGCAATAATCAATGTTTTAAAAGCTGTCACTAAGTGAACAATTAAAATTTGGCCATCTTTGCATGGCTAGGAATAAAGAAAATGAAATATGGATGACTTCCTGTTTGAGAAAAGTACTTTAATATTGAAGACAATTAACATCTCAAATCGTAAACCCTACAAAAAAAAAATTGACAAATTGTATGTTTCATTGAGGTCTACGTTTTTTGTGCAGTAATTTTTTCTTATATCTTATGGTTTACCATTTATACAAAAATCACTCTGAATAAAAAGGACTTCATAAGCTACTCCCAAAAAATTCAAGATATATAATTTATTTGTCATGTAAACAACTTTACATATGGTATTTTAGAGGAAAACATTAAGTCATTTTTGCAAAAATCTAAGTTCCAAATTTTTCCATGAAATGAGTAGTTTGGGATGGGAGGATTTTTTTGAAAATCTTTGTTGCATCCTTGGAAGATGCTAAACTTGAATATCAATTTTGGTATTTAACAAGTTTTTTATTTTTGAGTTATTGTGTTCATACATGCATGTACACATACATAAAATATGTGAATGGAACCCTTCATATTTTTAATTCCTGTATTTTGTATTAAGATATACTTTTAGTTCCGGCTGTGTATAAACAATATTGTAAATTGCAAAAACATAGCAATATGAAATTGATTCATACTAATATCCTTTAGGGTCTTAGTTATTGTGAATAAACATGAAAATGCATGACATACTCATATTTTGCTAAAGTTTAAATTTCCCTACTTTGAAGATATTTTTGAGAAAAAGAAATTGTTATGAATGGAAGGATGGCATTATGGCAGCATTGGCTACCACTAGTCATGAGGGATGTCTCCAGGTTCTATTACCAGTCATGCTATATATAAGAATGGGAGCAAAGGATCCAGAAACGTGCTTTGTCAAATTAAGCGTTAAAACAGTGCAATGTTAACTCTTAACCAGATGTGAATTTACTTGACGGTATAAAACTTCCTCATTAACCCTTAATGGCATGATTTATTTTGCTGTATATGTCATTCTTCCTCTAATTTACAAACTGTGTATATATCCCTTTCACTGGCACCACAATTGAAGTGACTTGAATAAGTGATTATTAGTGTGATATGTAAAGGACTGGTCATCCATTCAAAGCCGAATGTCGCGAGTTCGAGTCCCAGCGACTGAAGACAAATGTGTCTGTAGTAAAGGATGGGGAGGGCCCAAGCAAAATAACTGGTGTAATGGCATGCTTGGATGCTGACATTTGACTGCAGTTGCAAGGATTTTGCTCTTTTGTATTAAAAAAATCTGATGTGTTCCATTCACATGACTTTCTCTACATCTCTGAAACAAACTATTGTTAAAAAGCTTATGCTTCTATTTACTTCATTCTAATCAACAAAAAATAGCAGAAATAGTCTTATTACTTGTTTCCTTGTAAGTAAAAGTGAAATGAGGGAGTACCATAGGTTAAAGTGATAGTCAAAAGCTGGTTGCTATGTGACTGAAGTTTGTTTGTATGGACAGGAGTTGACAAATTCCTCTATGAGAAAAGTCCAAGTCTTTCAAAGCTGAAACCAATAAGGAATATCTCAAATTAACTCCATGAAAAAAATGTATATTACATAAATTGTGTGTTTTAATGTGCTCTACATTTTTTGTGTGGAAAGCTTTTGTCCATCTCTTATGGTTTAGCAGTTATGCAAAATTCATCCAGAATAAAGTTGTCTTCAGAGATTATTCCCAGAAAATTCAAGATATACATTTTATTTGTCAGGTAAATGACTTAAATATGATATTTTAATCAAAATCGTTGCAGCCATTTTTTAGAAAATAAAAGTTTTCGAAAAAAGTTCCATGTAAAGAGTATTTGGGGGTAAGGGGAATTTTCTTGAAAATAGTCTCTTTCTTGGAAGATACCAAACGAAATACCAAGTTTGGTTTTTAACAGACTTACCATTTTTGAGCTATGCTGCCCACAGGCAGACGCATGGACATTTTTCTAAAAATGCTTTTTGGATTCAGGGAATCTAAAACATGCATTTCTAGTGAAAACTATGTATTGAATTTTGGGTGCATTACAATACCTTCTCTATACACTATGTACATAGTACGTGTAGAGAAAGTAAAAACATTAGTTTTATTGCAAAAATATTAATTATTTTACAATATAAAATAGCTATAACTAGCCTAATTTTATTGCTGAAGGTTAGTGTAATACAGAATTAGAAAAAAGTACACTAAATACACTAAAAGCTTTTAATCATAGTTGCATATGTGCAACCCCATGCAATTGAGGGTTAATACTTGAGGAAAACCTAATTCTGCAGGAAACCATTCACGTGGACTGCAGGAGTTCTGGCAACATTGGGAGATTTCCTTTTGGTGGTGCCAACTGAAGAATTGACCACTATACCAGCAAGCAGCTACATAGATGCAGCAGATGTTTTAATTGACCAAACATCCTATCACCTGCATGTGGAATGGCCTGGAGAAACTCGCACAATACCTTTCTTTCATGTAAGTGATGGCATTTTATAGACATTTTCTGTAGCCAAAAAATAATGTACTTTTAAAATTTATAAATTACATTTAATACCAGAAGGTTATTACATTTTAATTAAAATTCAAAGCTGAATATATTTTATATGAATTATAAATGCATGTCAAATGTTTGTTTTTTCAGAAGGGGGGGGATAGGAAATCTGAATATCTCTGGTTATTATTGGAGTGGAATTTTTTTAGTTCAAAGATAGTGTCATTTTGGTTGTAAGGAATGTGAAACCTTTGACATTGCCTAGGCTTTTGATTGATAAACATGCTATTTTGTGATTTGATTTTAACAATGCAGTTACAAAGTAAAACTATTGCTTAATTTTTTAGTTTATTTAAAAAACCATGATAAACTAAATAATACTGGAATTCCACATCAATGGATTTTTTCAATAATAATATAATGCAGAAATAGTCTTCATACTGGCCAAGTGAGCAGCTCTTCAGAAGGCCTTCTTGCTTCAGTTTTTTTAATGCCAGCTTTTACTACATAGGCACATCAGGCAATGACACTGATACATGGAGTGAAGATGGAGCACTGGTGGAATGCGACTCGCCCCTAAGCCACTTTGTCCATTACAAACCCCACATGCAGTCACCTGGGATCGAACCTGGGCTGCCTAGGTGAGGAGTGAGTGATGTAACCACTTGGCCACAGCATAGCCTTGCTTCTGATGTTGCATATTCCTTTTCCATTTTCTAATTTATTCCTTACAGTGGGCACTTTATTGGATGCATACACAGCTGTAATATTAAATAAATCTGGAATAATACCTCTCCAGTTTCTAGGATCTATTTTTCTTTAAAACTGCTAGGAGCAAAGATCATCTTGTTCCTGAAATGATACACGTTTATTATAGTTTGGCCACATTTTCAAAATATATTTCCTAACCAATTAAAAGTTTCACAGATATAATTTTCTTACTATTGACAATTAATTTCAGGTATTCAAAAAGCCTACAAATTAGGTCTTTGATTTTTCATTTCAATGATGCATAATCTCTTGCATGGGAGGAACAAGTGATCCCTCTGGCCGATCTTTAATGTTCCTGCTGAAACCAGGACCATGCACATTCATATGGAAGTTTGGTGTTCATTTTGACCAATGCATCGATCAGAAAACAGTTGTTAGTTTTGATGGATTATTTTGAACATAACTGAAGCAACCTCATTAGCACTTTCTTTCCCAAACTATCTCAAATTATTCTTTCTGATATATCATGGTTTTTATAAGGCATTCCCTTTACACATTGCTTTTTATCTTGCTTCAATCGTAATTTGCACTTCATTCATTCTTTTGGTGCTGCAATTTGGAACAAAGCAGATTAGAAGTTTGAAAAGTATCAATATTAGGCTCAATCCTGTTCTTATTTGTGAATGATTTGTTGAATAACTTGTCAACAAATAAAGTAATGCAGTTTGCAGATGATAAAAAATATAATTATAATTTGAACTAGCCGAGAATCACTTTTAAGGCAAGCAGCAGGCCTCTTTGTTTAAAAATAAACTTATGGTAAATACAGAAAACTGTTATAATGGATCTTCACACTCGTAGCGATTTCTTTTCTAAACTTCCCCATATCTTCTGTCTTATCCTGTATTTTACTAGTTTACCTACATTACTTTCATTTCTTTCTTCAAGCCTCCATATATCTCCCGTTCCCGTTTTCTCCGCAAGTTTTCCAACCCCTGCCCACCAACTATTTGTGCCTTCTAGATTTTTTTTGTTGCTTCATACATAGCTTTAAGATTTCTCCATCTTTTACCATTTATACCAAAGTTTTATTATTCTCTCCATTATTAGTCTTCTCCTTGGTTTTCCCAAGTTCTACCAAGGTAACTTCTCTTGGCACTGATCTTAGTAACCCCAATAATTCTTTGCAAAACATTCTGTACATATGATCCACCTTATTTATGTCTGTACCCCCCAGATCTCTTCTGCATAAAGTATCCATGATTGCACTACTGCCTCATACATTCTTTCCAGCCACTTGGTTGTCATCTCTAACTTGCATTTTCAAATTCTAAATCCTGACATTGCAGACCTCCCTTTTTTAAGTTAATTGAGAAATTTTATCTTTACATAAGCATACTCGTACAATTGTTTGATCACTTACTACTCAAGGGAGGATTTCAAGTGAATGTGCTATTGCCTCTTGCTTGAGCATTTAATTGGAGACATTAACTTCTATTAAAAAATGTACAATCAGCTTGAAATAAATCAAAACCTCCAATATAGCACTCAACAAAAGAATACATTACATATTCAGTTCTGTAGAACCAACATAACTAAAAATAATGTAAAGAATTTAGGTGTTACACTATTGCCTCAGAATGTCACAGTAATTACTAAAATCCACCATTTTAAAAAACGTTTAAAATTGTTCCTAATACTGCATATATTTTACTCCATAGATGAGTATGTATCATTGTACAAATACCATGAGTTTAATAAGCGTGTTGTAACATTTATGCTCGTGTAAATGCTTACACATTTTGGTTCTTCAGGCTTGCAGCAAGTTGCTTTCTGAAAATGAATCTCTGGAGTACATAAAGATGGTACACTGGCTTGGAAGATGGCGTTTAATGGCAGTGCAAAGGCAAATGGAAACTGTAGTAAATGCTCAAGCCCTTCTGGAAACTGCTCAACATGCTGATGGCACCAGAGTTATAGTGCCAGATTTTGATGTGCGTTCATCAATTGTTGTCCAGGTTCTAGATCCCAGTATAGAAGAGAGATTGACAACTTCATCTTTAGGTAAAGAGCAATTTGTTTTCTATAATACTAGTTCATTTGCATAAATTAAGGCTGGTTAACACATTGAAGCCCAAGCCCGAGTATAACTCAGGCCGTACAAAATGTTCATGCAACCCAGGCCCGCGCATAGCTCGCAGGTATTTCTAATGCTTTTAATGCAATTCCATGACCTTAACTTGGTCTTGGGCTATGCGGCAAAGAACATATGAGTTATCGTTTGGTTGTCTGGTTTGTGCTACCATCTGCCCTCGCTTTAGTCAACTATTAGGAAATTTAGGAGAGTTAGTAATATTGGCTGCTCTCAGGTAGTCGTGTCATTTTCCTTGAAGGTGCTGATCTGTTTTAAGTTTTGTGTTCTTAAATGTTAAAAATGCTGCATTTTCCTCAATTTCTGGGAACTGAAGCTGAAGTTCATGATAAAAATGATGCTCTAGAAAATTCCAAACCTGAGGTAGTTTTTCGAACTTTCAATAAATGGGGTGTAAGCAACTTTATGCAGATTTTTTCAAACTCGCATTTGATGCTGCTTGTACATTTAAAATAAAATATTAATACAGAAGTTATTTTCTTACTTGTTGAGAAATCCTTAAATACCATACTTTTAGATTGTACCAATACTTTTTGGCAAATTTGATTGATTTACTGTAAATAACTCAAAGTAGGCGTAAAAACCCTGGGTTTCTTGGCCCTTCAACTAAAGAAATGCCTGGGCTTCAATGTGTTATCTAGTAATGCTAACCAGAACTACACATTAATGACAATGATGAGTTCTAATCATTGAATTGAATTGAATTGAATTGGAGAGTATTTTTCTACTTTCATTTGGAATAACTATTTGGCAAAATGCAACAGGATGTGAAGGAATTTTTCAAATCCAAAAGAAAATACATGACCCACTCAAGTTTCTTGCAGACCACTCTTTAAAAATTTAAAAGTCCTGACCCAACCATGTCTGTACATGTATATTCTCGCTAAATATGTTCACAATAGATATCTGCTAAACAATCAACACACACATTTACAGCACAAGGTAAAAGAGACATAAAATACCACACACACAGGCTTGTAATGCTTGGAAAAAAGTCCACATTATATGGGGATTAAAATATATGATAAATTACCCAAAATGTTAGGGAAATACATAATCAAAATCACTATAAAAATTATTAAAAATTTAACAAAGCGTATTAAGGAATATATGGAAGATTAACTGTGATCTCGTAAATATTGGATAGCATTATATTATACATAATTGTTATTCATAATTTATTTTACAATAATTGTCATTTCATATTTGACAAATCACCAATTTGAGCATAAGCTCAATGTGTGTCATGTGATGAATAAAGTATTATTACTATAACATTACAACATTTATTACTGATCAGTGGTGGACTTTGTGACAGTGATGTATTCTATCGATTGAAATTAATTAGCAAGTCAATTTATTGGAAAACATGTTTCAGAAGCTAAGTGCTTCCATCGACTATTCCCTCAGTCAAGTGCTGTCATTGCTTGCTGTGGTGGTTGTCATTGTCCCTAGTGTGGTTTGATGAACATCTACATCAGATCACCTAGCAAGATTTCAAAATTAAAAAATAAGACAAGAGATATTGATAACTATTACAGAACATTTACCACAAAAGTTGCAACAGATGAAGATCCCCACATCAGAAATATATCAATGTTTAATAAGTTACCAGAACATATAAAATCTGCACAGGATAATTCATTTAAAATGTTGTTGGAAAAATAATCTGATGGATAGATATATCAGACTTGAACTATAGCACCAGTGTAACAAAGTAGTGCAAGTACCTATGCAACATTAAAATAACCTAGCTGAAGTATTGTACATACATTTGTATAAGTTGTATAATTATAATTTTGTAAATATTTCTATATACAAGATAATGTGTAAACCACAAATTGTAACACCTTATTCTTTGAGATGAAAACTGAAACATTTATGTTTGTAGGTAAATAAACCAATTATCAATTATTAAATAAAATTATAACTATCATTTAAAGGCTCTGCCTCATCCCTCCCACTCCTTGTACTGTGCAGTTAGACTGCATGGACAGTACCACTCGTAAGAAATATTGTTTCAAATTTTCAGCTCCCTAGTCATGGTTTAACAGAAGTATTTCCAAACTTAAATTTTTAATTCCTCTAGCCCACATGTACATAGTGAATAGAGGTAATGTATTCCGCCCAAAATTTGATGTCAAGATTTTACCAGAAATATGTTTTGGGGTCCCCTGAGTCTGAAAAAGTAATTTTAGAAAAAGATGCATGTCTGTGTCTAGACAGCATAGCTCTAAAACGAAAAGACCATTAAATACAAAACTTGGTATTTAGGTTTATCTTCAAAGTATGCGACAGTGATTTTAAAACAAATCACCCTACCACAAACTACCCTTTACATGGCAAAATTTTCGAAAATTTTGATTTTCTCAAAAATGGCTAACTATTTTGATTAAAATCCTGTGTATTAGATATTTACACCCCAAATAAAATATATATCTTGAATTTTCTGGGAATAGCCTCTGAACACCTTTATTCTGCATGAATTTTGCTGAATTTATCTTAACTGCTAAACCGTAAGAGATGCACAAAAACTTGCTGCACAAAATAATGTAATCCCGTCAAAATACACAATTTAGTCCTTTGTGTTTATTGTGGAGGTAGCTGTTTCAGAGGCATTCCTTATTGTTTGTTTCAATTGTGAAGTACTTACTTTTCTCAGACAGGAAGTGTTAGTTTTTGTTCTACTCTGGCCAAGCAAAGAACTGATTTGCAATGACAATCGCATAACGACAGCGTTTAAAACATTTGACTATCACTTTAGCATAGCGCATTCTTTAAATTCCCTTCTACTTAAAAGGAACTAAGTAATATAAACATTCTGATAATGGTTTATCTTTATTAGCATTGTGTAAAGAGGAATAATCTTTTTTAAGAAGTTTGTTTGTAGAGCAGCTAAAGATAGGCATGCGAGTGTAACACATCAGATTTCTTTGTTGCAGAAATGCATGAACAGAAGTTGAGTACAACTTCTACTCAGACAGTTGTATCGACACATTCTAGCAGTAGTGCAAGTTCTACTGGAACCACAGCAGAGTTTTCCAGTGCTAACAAAGGAACCATTAAACAACTGTTGGAGGAACCAAGTACTATGGGTGAAATCGAAAGTGGAGTCAACACACTTGCCAGTCCATCCACAAATGCAGAGCATGGGGTAACCAAGGAGAGGTCAGAGAGTGAAGATATAGAGCTGCTTACTCATCTCGCTGAAAGTATCACTGTTCTGGAGACCAAAGTAGAAAACAAACTTGATGTGCAAAATGAAGCAGATCTGACCACAAGAGACAAAAGGAAAATAGAAGAAATAATACAAGGTAAGGAAATGGCTTGACACTTCATATCTGCAATTGATGCATTGAAATTATCATGTGCACCATTCCCTATCACTGAGGTAAAATAATGTGGCTTTATCTATAATAATTTGTGGTGCATTGATGGTTGTAAAAATATAAACTTTTGCTAAGTTTATATCTCACTGAAAGGCTGGTTTCATTGATTATCTTTCACTTTACTTGCATTGTAACTCTAAAATGGAATAATTACATTTGGGTTCCTAAGAAAAAGAAACTTCAATTGAAATTAGTTGAGTCAATTTTGTAACGCTACATCTTTTACAAAGAAACATAAAAACAAGAGCAAAAGAACACCACAGAAATAACTCCATGGCACGACAGCTCACGGGGAACCTTGGCCTACTGCCTGGCCGCTGCGTCCCCCATCTTGGTCCACTACAGACCTCGTGGATGAGGTGCAGTATTGGAGGGTGAGACGTGGTTAGCAACTCGAGTCCCCCTGGCTGGTTGATGAGGTCCTCATGACCTGGAGCCGCTACTTTTCCATCAAGTAGCTCCTCGATTGGCCCCCCAGGGGACCTTATGAGGCTGAGTGCTTCCCGGTCCAGGTCTCCCAGCAGGGAAAAATCCCTACACCGGTACTGGGGATCGAACCCAGGTCTCCCGCTTGGTAAGCAGCTGCGCTACCACTGCGCTAAGGAGACGACCACACCAGAAATATTAAACTTAAACAAGACAAATTCACGGTAGCTTGGCATTTTTAGAAGGAGCAACACACCATAAATAGAAGTCCAAAAATATTCAAATATCACAAGGAAGACAGAATTAAAAGTTTGGGAAAACATAATTTGGAAAAACAAGAACTGCATTTTCAACTTTGATACCCTGCCAGACAACCTACTGATGCAGAGGTTCATCAAACCACCACCAGGGACAATGACAATCACCACAGCAAGCAATGACAGCAGTCAACTAAAGGAATTGACAATGGAAGCACATGGCTTCTGAAACTGTTTTCAGATGATAAAAGTGATGTATTGTTACAAAATCGACTAAACTAATTAAGTTCAATTGACAGAACACATCACTGTCACAGTCCACTAAATATCAGTAATAAAAAAAGAAACATGTTTTAGCCAATGGATGAATCCTAATAGTTGTCTGGTTTTGTACTTCTGCCACTGAATCTTTGCACTTGCTAGCTTGCAGTTTAATACACTCATAAACGATGGATAAAAAGCTTTGCCCATTAGATTTCTTGAACCAATCACAAGGCAGCATTCCAGTCAATCTAACACAAAGCAGAAATTTAACAAGCTATTCCCAAATCTTATTTCAAAGTGTGAGCTTCAGTTTGTCATCTTGAACGTGTGCTAGTTATTAGCAAGCTACATATTTATACAGTAAAACCCCCTAATTACTCTATTCAAGGGGCTGTGGCCTAAACTGTAATAATCGGGACGGCAAACACAATAAAAGGATAAAACACTTTGACAGGAAGCCTTTTGAAAGTGAATTCCTTTCAAGAAGCTATACTGTTATAGCCAGATACAGCCAACCATAGGGGGTTTTCCAGTATAGTTGGCTGCTGGCTGGACTATCAGAAAAAATCAAAAACATTTGCAAAACAACAGATTTTTACTTTAAGAATTTGAAAGCACTATGTGATAAATGCAAAAAAAGTGGCAGTTATTAGCTGTGGATGGTGTACAGTGAAATTGTTTTGTGGGATATTACTGCAGGGAATATATTCAGGAAATGTGTAATACTCCCGAGAAGCTTCAATTAACGTAAGAAATTTGATTTATCACCTGAAACCAAACGTTGTCCCCCACCCCTGCTTCTATTATGTAAATAGCTTGCAAAGTAATTGTACTTGCGTTTTAAAAATTTGTATAACAAATTAGTTTGTATTCATTGGCATTCACTACTTGTACATAGATCTATAGAAAAGTTCATAATGACTATTGTCTACTAGCAACTTTGACAACATCACAGTCGCAATGGAATGACCTATGAAATAATATGTTGGGGGAAATTCAGTAAATGCTAAAAATGTGTTCATTATGCAAAAAAAAAAAAAAAAAGGTATTAAGAATAATAGCAGGGGAAAGACTATCAACTCACTGCAAACCACTTTTCAAAATGTTTGGAATTTTACCATTAGCCTGTGAATATATTCTAGTCATATTGTCAGTTGTAATAAATAACCCAGAAAAGTTGACAAAGAAATACAGATATTCATAAGAGACCAGACATAGGCAGGACTTACATAGACCAAGTAATTTGCAGTTATTCCAAAAAGCGGTTTACTACAAAGGAATAGTTTTAATTCAATTTCTTCTTCTATAAAAGAAATACAAATGAACAAAAACAAATTTAGATCAGAATTAAAAAGATACCTTATTACTCACACCTTCTATATAGAGGAGGATTTCATTCAACCAAAAAATACTGGTAATGGTGTAACATTTTAAATACAATAAACATGAATATTCTAAAAATGTATGTGTACGAATAGGTTTGTGGCAACAGACATGTAATTGAAAATTATGCAAAACTGACACTTCTGAAAATTATCAGTTATTTGTAAATGTATTAAGTATTGCGGCGTTATCGTTTTGCACTACATTTGGGATGCCTTATGCGGTGAGCTCAGACGTTGGGTGCCCTGGGCGGTGGCCTTATCCCCACACTCAAAACACCAGATGCTGAGTTCTCTGCTTCGAGCCCAGATTGAAAACGTTGGCAAGACTCACACCTATGAGTAGACCCATGTACCTGGTGAAGTGAATCTACTATCGTTGAGTTTGCCTCGGCGTTGCTCAGCCTGCACAGTGATTGACTCTCTCGGGGTGGTTTAGCTAATGGGGGTAGTTCAGGGAGTGATCTTATGATAATTAAAACTTATGTTACTTTCCTGGAGTTTATTTCTTAATTCTGCGTTATACAATATACTTTAACACACACATCACTAACTTTCAAGATACTTAGAGCACTGGAGACTACTAAGCTTTCGTTACACGTTACAGTGTTTAACTTTGTGTGAAGAAGTTATGTTCAGTGCGACAACTGACAGAATAACAGCGACAGACTGATATCAACAGACCGCAGATATTAAGACAGCCCTGATGTCCCTTCTTGGGCTCTTTATATACTAAAAATACTGATTGGACAGAAAGGCCGTGCGATTGACGTAAATATTACCCAAAAGTCAGTTTTCTCATCCCAGGGTGCACTGCAAACCTCACATGACATGTCTTGTACAATGAAGAATTAGTCTTCCGAATTTTAAGGTTTACCCCCGTTGTAACTCGATTGTACGTGACTGGACAAAAGAAACCTTTCTAACAAAAGCGCTTCTCACCCCCTTCTGCTCTCTTGGCATCAGCTTTCTATTTCTGCTCCAAGCTGAATTTACTCTGTTAAATTCATACATTTGAACTCTTTTAGCTTTACATTGATAACTAATAACTAATAATAGTTTTTATAGGGAAGCTAATTAACGGTCTCAGTACACATAAATGTAATTCTTGACATGATCTACATCCTAGAGTTTGGGCATATAGTCTAATCTCAAATAACATCTACCATTGCAATGTTGTGTGCATGTATGCGGGCCCAACATTACACGAAGCTGTCAATTGCAAAAATTTAGCAGCAGAGTTGTAGATATGTAGAACACTTATGGTTCTGATAATGCTGAAGCTTAAATGTTTCAGAACATGATAGGCTGAGATGGTCAAGCATAAGACAGGAAGAGTCGGGAGATCTGCTGAGACAAATTCTATTAGCGTCTCAGAACAAATCTGGAACCAACCATACTTCAGTTTCGGTGTTAACAACCACAGAATATGGAGATGTTTATATTCCAGGCCCATGGCCTAAGGTAAGGTTTTATTATAATCCAATGGTAATGGATTCTTGATTTACAGTATTAGTGGAGCAGTGCCAAGTTACTCTTGAAACTTAATATTGTTCTGATGTTCTTCAGATTTCCTGTGATGCTATAAGAGCAGCAGGTTTATCAGCAGCTGTTGGTTTAGAGGAGAATGACATTAGAGGAATGGATCCAAAGGAACTTGATAAATGCATAGACACTTTTGGGTTGTTAGAACTTGATGGCAGAATTCAGAAAGTCATATGGAGTCTGATGAATAAGGTTGGTTAAATGATTGAAACGCCTTCTTGTAGCTGTAAGAAATTAGTTGTGTGCAGCTCTTCTACAGCCTGTCTCAACCTTAAGACCGTAGAGTTAAATGGAATACCTTTAGTGCCTTTATCTACTTTCACACTGTTGCTAATATTATGATGTAAATATTCAAGTGTTATAATTTTCAGCTTTGAATACATTGCATACAAATTGTCTTTTCTATCAGTTTAATATTTTTAGAGCCTTTTAGATTTCCATGGGTCCAAATTTCTACTGAAAACCTTTTTTTTCAGTAAAAGTCTGATACTTGCTGCTTCTGAGCAATAACTAATAAACTAAAAGGTCAGAATGAAACTTTTTTTCTTAGCTAGAGTAAACTAGAATGCTGATACATGCCTGGTTTGAATTCTCTATCTCTAGTAATGTGAACATTTTGATTTTTTAAATCAAAGATTTGTCGAAAATTCAACTATGCAGTAAAAAAAATCCATCTGCCAGAAAGATTTTCAGATATTATGCAGAACTTGGGCCGATCTAAAAATAAATTGAAACTGTGATTACCTTTATAATAAAAAAAAAGGGGGGGGGGGCTTTTCCAACAAATAAAACCTTTGAAATCATCAGAAATAGATAAATTTGTGTGCATACTGGAACGGTTGGTATTTTGTGTATAACAAGATATTTGCCAAATAATTATACATAAATGAGTATTATATGAATAATAAATGGGTGTTACTATTCCGACTCATTTTCAACATCACAATAAATGGTATGTGTAGGTATATGCTGAAATACTGGATTTATAATGAAAAAGCTTGGTTTCATTGCTAGCAGAAGACACTAACTATTGGTATGCAAGAACAGCATATGTCGCTCTTGGCAGGATTACCACGTCGTGACCTGCAGGAATAATTCACCAGTTAGTGTGACTATAGTAGTTGGAGTATGTTTGTGAGAGTTTCTGGGTCCAGTGGTTTTCATATTTAGTGCAAGCTTAGGTTTGAATCAGTTAAGGTTAGTATGTGTGTATAAATTTTTCTAATTTTCTATTGTACTAGTACTTGGCGGAGAAATGTTTCTGAACATTATAAAACCATTTATGTAATAATCGTTTTTATATAATTATTTGATAAATATTCATCATATATGCAAAATACCAACCGTTCCAGCATGCATACGTATTTGTCTATTAAAAAAAAAAACAAGCTTGACCAACAAATAAAACCTTTGAAATAGTCATCACGAATACATCAATCGCACTTGCTTTCATTCAATATTTTTACCAAATTTTGACCAATTTTTAATGGATTTACAATGGGACTAAGCAAGAGAAAACATTGCAAGGGTCGCAGAAAGTTTTTAAAACAAACTGGAATCCTGCAACTTCTAGCTCTTGCCTGTAACAAGTCATATATCCATTCAGCTCAGTTGCCTGGCAGCAAGCAGATAGCAAGCTACAGTAAAAATTTATATAAGTAAGGGAGCCTCTATAGTATGTGGAATACTGTGAAGTGCTAATGTAGGCTTTTTTTGTGCTTTACATAAATATTCCTAGTTATTAAAGGAGAAGCTTGTTACCAGATATAGGTTTTTTTTATTTAATTGAACTCTTATATAGCACAGAACAAGACGACTTAACATGCAGCTTTTGTTGTGAATAACAATGGTCAATAAGAAAGTTTTCTGACAAACAAAAAAGCATTTTTAAGAAAGAAAAATAACATACAGAACAAAAAATATGAAAGTATATGCAGACGGTTTATTGAAGACAATATGTGCCATCATACTTGGAAGAGAAAATGTTCACAAACTTAGAAGAAATGTCAAATAATGCATTATTCAAGTAAAATGAGTTAGTATGGGAATGTGGTGTTACCAGGTGTTTAGAAACAGTAATGTATAGAATAAAAAAGAAATGAAAGCACCTGTAAGGATGCCATTTAACAGAAAGCAAAGAATGAGGGGAAACAAAAACAAGCTAGACTAAAGCAATAACATGGAATAGTGCAAAATACACAGCAGCACATTGTTCATTTTTGCTCTTTAAAAAATTCTACTCATCTGAATGTAATTTTGTCATCGAGTAAGCGATTCCCTAAAAATTAAAATGTTTTATCATTTTAATCTCCATAAAAGACATAAAAATAGTATATGTGCCTATAAAAATATATTTTCAATTAAAAGAGAAGAAATAAAATATAGTTGAAAAGAGTTTGAAGAAGAGTTTGAATTAGTTGAAAAGTGTTGTAATAGCCTTAAATAGCAGGTAAATACATTGCTATTTGGCGAGTATAATTCACAAGATGACATTGAATTGATAGACCTATCGCAGCCGAGTTCCAAAGCTCTAACATATGTATAGTATGTGTGGCAACAGTGTAATCCATTTAACTTGTACAGTCTTTTAAGGTTGAGATGCACTTTAGTAAGGAATTTTTGGATAAACCTATTATACAGGGTGTGGCCCATTATAAAGTGTTTAGGCGAAATATCTTGCATGAACATAAAACAACAAATGCAAAGTATTCATAAACCTGGATACCTAGTAAACATTGCTGCAATGCACATATTCATCAAAAGTATCCCTTCAATACAGTTACGGTAATTACTTTCTTTACCATGTGCATAGTAGATGCAGAAGGTATTGTTCCATCCAAAAATATTATACCAAGATTTCATTTGTAATTATATAATAAATATTTATAGAGTCCTGAATAAAAAACCACTTTTTTTTTTTTTTTCTTCCTTCCCTCTTATCTACACATACTATGTACATAGTATATAGAGGAGGTATTATTCTGTACCCAAAAATCTGATACCAAGATTTCACCAGAAATACATGTTTTAGGTCCTCCTGAATAAAAAAAAAAAACATTTTTAGAAAACGGTCTGTCCGTGGACAGCATAGCTCAAAAATGAAGACTGTTAAATACCAAACTTGGTATTTGTTTGCTATTTTCCAAGGATATAACACAGATTTCCAAGAAAATTCCTCCCAACCTCAACTACCCTTTACATGGAACTTCGAAAATTTTTATTTTTTCAAAAATGGCTAACGATTTTGATTAAAACGTATATTGAAGATATTTACCTGACGAAATGTATATCTTGAATTTTCTGGAAATAGCCTCTGAAGACCTCTTTATTCTGGAAGGTTTTTGTTGAATTTTGCATAACTGGTAAACCATAAGAGATAGACAAAAACTTACTACACAAAAAAAATGTAGATTACAATAACACAATTTGTCATATCCATTTTTTTCGTGGAGTTAGCTGTTTTCGAGATATTCCTTGTTAGATTTCTGTTTTAAAATATGTGAACTTGTCAACACCTGGCCTCAGAAAGAAAGGGATTTCAATCCCATAGCAACCACATTTTACATTTGACTTCTCAGTTGAGCCAAGTGTATTCCCTTATTTCCCCTCTACTTATAAAGGAACTAAATAATAGACTGTTTCTGCTAATGTTTTAGTATTTAATAGATAGAAGAATAAGCTTGTTAATAAATATTTTGTGACAGATGTAAAGGAAGTCATGTGAATGGAGCACATCAGATTATTTTTAAGAAAGTTAATTTTTGTTTACAGGAAAAATTCATTGAAGAGTTATCATTAACAGGGAATCTGGTACAAGCTATAGATGAAGATTTGGCCTATAATCTAAACCTGAATCTGAACACAGTGCATGGTTTGGATAACCTGGCTATTCTAGGCCAACATGTAAAGGATGCCTATCTTGTAAGTACTTTTAAGAGGAGGGTAATGGTTCATATGAAATTTGCAATGCCCTGTTCTAGGACAATTTTGATACTCATCTCTTAACTTAGAGATACTGCTCATTTCTTATTGAAATCTCCCCTATTAAGGAGGTCTTATGCTAAATTCTAAATAAACTGACTACACCTCTTAGCAGGAGAAATAAACATGTTCTAAATTATAAAAACATTGGGTCAGAGTTGAAACCTTTGGTTGTACCTTGACCAGTTGTTTGTGGTGATCTCTAGAGGTAGATTGACGAATTCTGTAAAATTTAGTGGCAGCAATTCAAGATTCATTAAATGGTACTTGTATTTTATAGTTAAAATTGTTTATTTTGCAAGTTTTTGGAGTGTTATGTACAACCCATCATGCGGAATGTAAGTGATGTGAAACTGCAGATTTATCAGCCTGTTTGTATTTAGTGTATTTCGTGTGTTCTTTTACTCTGGTGTCTAGAGGTATTTACTAAGACCATTTCATGCATATGCATGATCGTAGGAAGTAGCCAATCCAGTACATTGGCATGTAAAATTCCAATCAATCAGAACTCATCTCTGCATTTTAACTGATTTTTTTATCAAGCCCACTTGTAATTGTTTTTAAATTTATCGTACCCACCTGTATTTGTTTTCTCTCTGAACTAATGTTTGTCTCATAGTATCAATATGCAGTGATATTCCCATACATAATGGCAGAAGTTCCAAAATAGTTTTGGGAAAGGTCTATCGCTGAAATAGACATTAATTGAAAACTCAAAGCTGCAGAATACTAAAAATAACAATGTGTGGAACTAGTTTAACGAATTCTGTAAGCAACAAGGCCATGATTTATGATATGGACATCAAGTTGCAGTCATTTCGGTGCAAATATATGTCAAGACAAATGGGATTTTAGGAATATTATTCTTCGTGTCCATATAGGCTAATTATTACTCTATTCACAAAATAGTCTTATTAAATACAACTCGAGCTACAATTGTTCGCTAGATAAATTTGCTCTTGTTAAATTGCTTACAAGTTTTGTCACATTCTGGGCAACTGATTTTCACAAATTCCTACTTTTTTTTGTTCTGAAGTATCAAGTTCTTCAGTTAAAGTTCTCTATGCTAAATTTACTTTTTGTAGCTACTTGACCTACCATGTATAATGCGCATAAGTAGAAAAGGTATTGTATTCTAACCAAACATTCAATACCGAGATTTCACCAGAAGTAGGTACACCTTTTGTGGTCCCCTAATTCCATAAAAATCATGTTTAGAAACAGGTGTGCAAGTGAATAATAACTCTAAATGAAAATTTGGTCAAATACCAAACTTGGTATCCAAAGTCAACATTTTTCAAAGAGGTGACAGCAATTTTCAAGAAAATGCCTCCTAATTACCCTTCACATGGAACTTTTTTCAAAAATGGCTCTTACCAATTTTGACTAAAATACTATATGTTACAGATGTTTTCATGATAAATGGCATGTACCATTTGAATTTTCTGCAAATGGCCTCTGAAGTTGTCATTCTGCATGACTTTTGCATAACTGGTAAACTGTGATAGAAAATCTTATCAAAAAATGTAGATCTTGTTCTAACAATTTATCAAATATAATATAATCAATTCATTATTGTTAGTTAACCATTTCTGAGATTTCCTAAGTCTTGAGGCACAATAGGGGTAGCTAACCTATCAAACCAAGGATTGCAGGATCGAATCCAGTGAAAATGTATGTTCTACAATCAAGAGATATATTAGAAAAGGATGGGGAGGGCCCAACTAAATCAATTGGTGTGATGGCATGTTTGGATGCTGATTAAATGCAGATATGTGCTTTAATTTGTTTTTAATTGATCAACAAAATTATGCAGCATTATAGTATCAGTTAATACTGCAATTTCCATGTGCCTGAAGGCCATATAATTTCTTAATGTCCTTTAGCCTGGTAGGTCATATCGGATGATGAATGAAATTGGTGAAATGGTGCTCAAATGATCTTGGGGTCCATGGAACTTAGTTACTGATATTTCTCTTCTCAGGATAAGAAGAAAAAAAAAAGCCTTACCTGGATAACCAACTCGAAGCAAGATTCAAACTCTTGACCTGTTGAATGTGAGGCACACGCTACCACCACAATACCCAGGTGGGCAAATCCCAACTCGCCAGGGCTCGAACCTGGATCTCCAGGCTGATGGCAGTTTAAGCTGCCCATTCAACCCCACAACCCTATGGCCACATTCTAAGGCCTGGTATGTGAGAGTGGGAGATGTGGTTGGAGGTTCATGCCCCAGAGTATCATAGTATCTATTTTTTATGTAACACCTTGCCTCCATTACCAGGTATCCTTGAATGAGTTAAGAAGGAAATACCAAAGCATAATCATTGTTACTGCACAATATTATGCAAAGTTTAGTAAGTTGTCAAGAAATTAGAGCTGCTACAATTAGTTTTGCAAAGCTGCTGTAGTGTCAAAACACGAGTTGAATCTGCTCCTCCTTGTTTGTTAGTCACTCTAGTCTGAGGCAGACTATAGGATAAATGAGTGAAAGTTTAAAAAGTAAGCTATTTTGGCAGCTTGCCAAAGCTTCAACTAAAGTTTAAACTGTGAAAATGTCCCTTAATACAAGGGCATTTCAAAGTGACAGAAAAAATGTAAATGGAGTTTTATTTATGGATGGTCTTTAACTGCTATGGTTCTCAGCGTCCCATTCTATATTGGGTGTGAAAGACTGCTTAATTTTGCACAGAGGCCTCTCCATCAGGCTTGAGGTTCTTTTACATGCCATAAATCTATAACTAAACAATGAAAGATAGCAATACAAAACTTAATTTACAAAGTTGCAGTACCTTACTCTATTTCTCAACGTAATCTCCATTATTTTAAGACGTCTGTCACATGGCACCAGTTTTCAATACCTATGTTATACTTTTCTACTGCTAAAGAACTTATTTTTTGAATGCACAAAATGTTTGGCCAATCAAATTTTATTGGCAAACAACACAAGTGTATGATGATACAATGAACAAGTCTTTAGTGAAGAAATGGTGCATAATTTACAAGTAATCAAGGAAGAATCAGTGTGTACAATAAAGACCAGTGCAGCAGCTCGTCAATCCTTATGGAGGAGTTAAAAGCAAATGTTAATAAAAGAATTAAGAAAAAGTGTTTCACTTTGGACATCATAAATGACTTTTTGGATGGAAAAGATTTCCCAATTGATGAAGACCTCGAAGTGCCAGTGACACCTTAACTCATATCTTTAGCGGTGGAAGAGTAGAACATCTGCATTAAAAAGCTGGTACTGCGTGATAATAAATACCTTGATAGCAATTATGTTGAAAAATAGAGTAAGGTTCTGTAATATTTATATAACAATAATTGTAACAATTCTTCACTTATCTTTTTGAAATCCAAGAACTAGTTTTGCAGTAAAAAGATCTACGAAACTAGTCCTTGGATTTTCAAAAGATAAGTGGAGAATTGTTATAATTATTGTTATATTAATATTTGTGTTGCTTCACTGTCACTAGCTTCCTTTTTATATATTTCTGTAAGTTCTAAAAGTTTGAAAACCCAACTGGAATTAACACTGTGAAGGACTAATAATTTGTAAAATAACAGATTGGTATGTGGATAACTATGGTTCCACATACCTAAAATTATTCCAGATGCATTTCACCGTCCATTAAAAGCATTGACACCTTGTGAAGCCTTCAACGGAAGGTGAAACTCGTTGGGAATAATTTTAGGTATATGAAGCCATAGTGTGTCTCGTAGAATCAATCTGTATTATTTTATAAATTATTAAAAAGGTTCTGTAACTTTGTAAATAGTTTTGTTGATAACTTCCATTATTGTTTAGTTATACCATATCATCTGTCATTTTCTGAATGGCACTTGTATAAATGCCTTGAACATGTTTTGGGTACTATTGTATCCATACTAATTTATTCTGATGAAGTGTCTTGAGATGGGATACAGACACAACACACAAAACCTGTACAGAGTAATGTGTTTAAAATTTGACTGTTTATTCACATATTACTTGCACATCACTAGTTAAGATGCTAGTTAACACATTGAAACCCAGGCGTTTCAGTAGTTGAAGGGCCAAGAAACCCAGGATTTTTACGCCTACTTTAAGTTATTTACAGTACATCAATTAAATCTGCCAACAAGTATTGGGACAATCTAAAAGTATGGTATTCAAGGATCTCTCAACAAGTCAGAAAATAGTCATAACTTCCATATTAATATTTTATTTTAAATTTACAACAAGTATTAAATATGAGTTTGAAAAATTCTGCATAAAGCAGTTTACACTCCGTTTATTGAAAGTTTAAAAAACTCTACCTCAGAATCTGAATTTTCCAGAGCTTCATTTGCATACTGAATTTAATCTTCAGTTCACAGAAGTCAAGAAAAATTAAGCAATTTAACATTTAAGAACACAAAATGTAACGTAGACCACCATCAAGGAAAATGGCGGGACTACCCATGAGCAACCAATATTACTAACTCTCCTAAATTTCCTAATAGTTGACTAAAGCAAAGACAGATGGTAGCACTAATCAGACAACCAAACGATAACTGATGCCGCGTGGCTCAAGACAGAGTTAAGGTCATGGAATTGCATTAAAAGTGTTAGAAATACCTGCCCGAGCTATACTCGGGCTTGGGCTTCAATGTTAAATATTAAAAGCAAAAATGTTGTTTTACAGCTTGGTGCCATCAGTAGTAAATTCACCAGAAGCAATCCATCCTTGGCAACCATCACAACAGAAACTGCCATTGCTCTTGGTCAAATTCTATGTGAAATCCTCACTGCAACAGAACACAGGTTTCTGTTTGAGCATTCAGTGTTCTTCAATGCCTCTCCTGTTCTTGGGAGAATACAAGACTGTCCTACCTTCTGTCTCAAGAAGTTGATTCATCTGGCAACCAAAGATCTTGCGTTTGGTTCTCCAGAGACCTGGACTGCTGATGACATGGCAACACTAGGAACAATCGTAGCAGGTAATGTCCAGCTTTCTTAGATGATGGTTCAATATATGCATGTAATACTCATTAATTCTTTCATTTTATTTACAATTAGAAAATGTTAGTTTATTAAACCTATTAAATGTGTAAACCCAATGTAACTATAATTTGATAATTTATACTACAGGTTACACTTATCAAAGAATACTTCTAGTACATCATTTATTGAATAATATTTGTTTCAATAAAATATTTATTTTCCTTTCTAAATCTGCATGCACCAAGGTGGCCTAGTGCTTTGGTTAATTTGTTATATAGTTTAATACCTTGATGGTCAATGAATTTTTGGAAGTTCTTTGGGTAGAAAGACGGATGTGATTTGTTCTTGTGAAGTAATCATGATATTCCTTGTTTTGTTTTAAAGTCCTTTATATTATGTATAAAGCAAACAATTTCTAAAAAAAAATGCAAACCTGGCAGAGGTATTACCAAAAAGTACCCATGTTAGGAATGTAGACTCCATTTTTACTTTCACTAGTATCTATGTGCAATGTAGATAGAGAAGGTATTGTATTCTACCCAAAAATACAAGAGATTTCACTAAAATACAAGTTTTGAAAACCTCCCAATAAAAAAAAAAAATTAGAAAAAAAATTGTCAAACTTAAAAATAAAAAGTTGGATGATTTCCAAGGATAAAACACAGAATTTTCAGAAAAATTCTCTCATCCCAAATTCCCTTTACATGGGACATTTTTCGTTCATTTTCAATTTTCTCAGTTGACAGTTTTGTATTAAAATACTGTGTGTTAAAAATATTCACATGGCAAATATATCTTAAATTTTCTAGTAATAGCCCCTGAATACCTTCATTCTGGATGACATTAGAATAACTGGTAAACCATAACATAAATGAAAATTTATTACACAAACTGTGGATCTTGTTAAAATAAACATGGTTTTATATTTATATATGAGAGTTGGCCATTTCCACAAGATTCTTTGTTTAAATTTTAAACTACTTAAACTTTTCTCAAATGGGGGAAGCCTTCTTTCGTTTGTTTTTGTTTTATGGCTGACCTTTGTAAAGCAAAACAAATTTCAATTATTTCACATAGCGACAGCTTTAGCCTAATGTATTTCCTTATTTCCCCTTGCAAGGAACTAACTCTAAGGCTATTTCTGCTAATGTTTATTATGATTAGTATGAACTAGATAAAAAAAATACTGTTTTATAAGAAAAGTTTGAAAAAATTCTGATGTGTTACATTCAGATGACACTACCTGATCTGTTAAACACAAATTTGTTTCTCAATATAGTTCCCTTTTAGAGATATAAACTTCTCCCAACCTTCCTGCCATTTTTTGTTTAGCCTCTCCATAAAATAGGAATTGTTAAGCTCTGCAAAATAGCCTTTGAGGTTGTGGTTGTGGTTGCGGTTGTGGTTGCGGTTGCTTGTGTAGGCTGCGTAATTTCTTACACTGCTTTGCTGCAACCTATGTTGAACTTCTATGGGCACTGGCAAGCCCTAGCGAGCTGCTGACATTTATACTCTTGTGTTCTGTCAGTAACACTTTCCAAATTGTATTCAGTGGATTTCCTCCATCTCGGTTTTCTGTTTTGTTTAACGATTTTTATGCTCTTATTATTCTGTGTGTAACGACTGCAAACTGTCAGAATCTTTATATTGTCAATCTATATGATGGTTTTTTTCCATGTGTCCTGTGAGGGTGGATTTTTCTGCAGGTTTGGAATGCATCTGCCAGCGAGTACAAGATATGAGTCCACACAATCACAGCTAATTTGATACACTCCAGGATTTAGTAGAGATGGTGCTTTATCTTTCACAGTTGATACTTTAGATCAGTGTTCTCCAAATAGGCCTTTTGTGACAGACCTCATTTAATCAGTTGTATTGCTTTAAGAAATCGCAGGGAGTCAGGTCTGGCAAACATGAGGGGAGGTGCGGCACTAATTCAAGCAGTTTGGTGGTTACAACTCAGGATGTATGCTACTGCCCTTCCTTGCGAAATGGGGCTGCATCTCGAACTCGTTGAATGTGGTCAATAACTCACTTTAGTATTGTATAGTAATTTTGTTTCTTTTTCTAAAAAAACGCAGAATATGACATGCTTCACAACCCAAAAATTTGTCACTTTTCTGCTGAATAGAACAGTTTTTTTTGAGCAAATACGCTGGAAGCAACCTATTGTTTGAGTTGCATGGTTTCCAGAGTATAAGTAGCCAAATTGCTTTGGAAGTCAGTCAATTGTTGCACCTGTTGGAGAGTTCATCAAAACATTGTTCCCTGGCAAGTTTGACACCTGCTGTGGCTTGCATATGAGACTCCTCCTGCCACATTGAAAATGAGCCCAACAGGCAGTTTTTCAACTGGGAGTGCAGTAGTGATTCAGTTTTGACAGGAAATTTGTAGCGTGCAATAGTAGCCACTGCAGCAAACCTCGAAAGGAAACCATGCAGCAAAATTGTTGAGGGAGACATTTATTCTTAAACAGATTTTTATTTGTAATCATTGGAGTAATAAAGAAGTTGTTAACAGTAATATTGAATCAAGGTCTCATAGACAGTGACAACTCGATGCAAAAACTACATTGGATTTCACTTAAATATCTCCACATAGACTTTGTGCACAAGTAGGTGTAGCTTTCAGATTCCAAAGAGTAAATACAGCACCCATTGGGCTGATGTTTTCATCTCCAACTTATGCAAAATATGAATTAAGAGATGCATTCAAGTTATAACACCTCAGATTTTTTTCTTGCTAACTAATCACGTGAAAATTATGAAACCTGTCATTTTTTGACATAATCTCCCTCCAGTCATATACATTTTTTGCAACATTGATGCTATGATCCCATGGCATTTGCAAACTCTTCTTTAGGGGCCTGTTTTGGCACTAGAAAATGACTGATGCTCTAGCGGTACAAAGTGTCTTTCAGGGTCGGAAACGGCCAAACGTCGCTAGGTGAGTAGGAGCATGAGGAATGACTTCAAAGTTGTTTGCACAAAGAAACTGCTATTTTATCTCAGCATTCGTGGGATCCACCTGGAGGATACTTCTCAAATTTTCAAGTTGTCATGCAGGATCGTGTGCACAGATTCCATGGAGGCGATCTGTTTGTCATTCAGCGATTCTCCAAAACATGTTTCTTCACTTGCTTGATCATGTCTTGATTTGCTTTTACAGGATGTTCTACCTTCTTTGAATGGTCACACCATGCAAATGGAGAAAACTAAGTATTACACCCTGAAAACGTTCCATTTTAAGTATACGAAGTAATCCTCTCTCGCTGTTGCTACAAGAGGTTGTGTGCCAAACAGTGCCACAATTTATCGCACATTAACAAAGAGTACCTGCTTACTTTAAAACAAACTACATGTTTCTGTTTCCAGTTCTGAGAAAAAAAGAGAGGTGTTATAACTTAAATGCACCTTTTATTCCCATCGACATACTTATAGCCTCTGTCAGTTCACAATCTTTAGCTCGGTCAGCTAGAATCATGTTGTGAAGTTTTTAAATTTCTTCCATAACCACATCTGCTGTGTGTTCTGGGCACTTGTTAAAAAGATGTTTGGCCATGCTTGTTGTTAAATCAAAATGTCAGATGGCAAAAGTTTCCCCATAGACAGCATCTAAGTTTGCTTTTATCTCCTCGAAAGTTTTCTCTCTAAAAGTAAAAAGCAAATTGCTGAATGATATTGTACATTTTCCATTTTAAATAAAACATGAACTAAAATGCTGCCAAATCCAAACAAACATGAGTTGGTACCAAATTTGTTTGGGCAACTTGTAACAAGAAGTACACAATGGTAACACCAACTTGCCTTAGCAACACCACCTATGTTGAACCTCCTGGTATAAAATACTATTTCAATGGAGTGATTTTAATTTTTAACCTATATAGCTATAATAGTTTATCAACGATGCTTTACATTGCAGGACTCAAACATGAGCAGTGGAAACAGCTTAATAGCGATGCTTTTGCGGGGCTAAGTCCTTCTGCTGTCAAGTGTATGGCTCCAACAGCATTTCAGGTGAGTTTAATACTCTTATGTTTTCTGTATGAACCGACTCAGATCAATTCTTAACCCTTTTAGTGCCAGACCGAATAGCAAAATGCTGTCTGAAAAGTGCCAAGGAATTTTAGGGAAGAATGCAGGGATTTAAATTAGTAATAAACTGAATACCAAATGACGGTTACATCCTTTTTTTTTTTCATTTTTAGTAAACCCTTTTGTCTACCATATAATATGCATTATATGGATGAGAAGTCTATTCAATATTTTTAAAAAGTTAAAAACTAAAGAAAAATTGAAAATAAAATTAAAAATCCCAAAATAACCAATTAGACACACAAAACCTTACTATACAAAGGTTAAGGCTAATTAAAGTACAGATATTTCTTTACTAGAACAGCATCCTGTTTTGTTCTGGCTCTTTATTTTTTAAAATACAAAAAATGAATTAACATAACCTGAAGGCTGCAAACTGAAAAGAGAAAAAAATCACCCAAAAACACACATTCATGATACAGCTATTAATGAGCGGCATAAAACAATAGGATAAAAATGCAATGTAGATTACTGTACAATTTAGCACTTGTGTTGTTGCATAGCTGAATGTTTGATTCATATTGTATTCATCTGGTTACACCTCCATAAATCCATTTTGATAAGCACACTGATTATTTCCATGCATAAGAGGCCAATTACCGGATGCATTTTCATCATTGAAGCTAGAATATACACCTTCCTCTTTTAAGTTGTCAGAAACACTTTCATTAAGATCTGAAAATTCAAAATCACTTTCTTCTAATATATTGCAAAATGCAGTTCTTATTTCTTCTTTGGTTCATAACCTTTGGCTAGATGCTATGCTTCAACCAACATACACATACAGGCAAGAGAAATTAAATTTCGGGCTAATTTAGTGCTTTGGAGTGAAGATAAGGTCCTGAAATGCTCCAAAAAAACCTTTCTGTATGGCTATGACATAGAAAGTAGACTTTCCTGCTGGAAAGAGTTAAAACATATGAAAATGGCTTCACAATTAGATCATGATTGGCACCTAAAAGGGTTAACTTAGATTACTGAATTGATCATTTTTATTCTCTAAAATAATTTTTTCAAGAAAGAGAGAGTGTGTGTGTGTGTGTGTGTGTGTTTTTTTTTTTTTTTATTGTAATTTTTTTTTGAAAAATTACTATTGGTGATGGTATAATTTGGTACTTGCAAATGTTTCAAACTTTTCAAATTGATGCACGTTTTTTTAAGTGATGGTGGCCTCTCAGGGTGCATGTACTATGTCTATTTCCTAAGGCTCCCCCCCCCCCTCTCTCTCCTCTGCCATGTTGCTTTCGCGCTGCGCTGTTGAGTCGAAATGGGGCAAAGCAATGCGCAATGAAAAGCACTTCTGCACCTATGATTTCATAGGTTTGAGAGGCCTTGACATATATTTCAATATTTTATTACATTCTTGTGCTTACAACTGTTCAAACTTGAAGAAAGCATTTACCATATCATACCGTGGCTAGGTGGGCAAATGCATTTCATAGAGGAAGGGAAGTTGTTCATCAAAAACGTGGAGCTAGCAGACTGCAATCACTTAGTCATCTTCATTGTTGCTTATGATTTTGACAGTGTTCTTATTGCTCATTCAATTCCTTAAGGAAATCGTGTGAATGGTGCATATTAGTTACTTTCTGGAACACCATTTACGACCAGCTGTGCGTCGTAAACGTCCAAATCTCCTGAATTCTCATCCTATTGTTACACAACTGCTCACTCTCGCACGGCTGCCACTATTGTTAATTTACTTTGCAGATGGAAAAGGAAAACTCTGGTGCATCCTTCATACTTCCCAGATATGAGCGCATGTGATTTTTACCTTTTTAAGAAAATGTAATTGCCACTTAGAGGAGTTTGCTTTAGAACCAGACAGCAACAGTAGAGTGGTCTGTTCGAACATTAGGTCAAGATGCTGTGGATGGCATCCATTGTTCCCTGATGTGTGGAGGAGACTGCTCCAAAAATGTTTTATTGTTAAAATGTTTCCACCAATTATCGAATTACCCATGTATATTTACCTACTTTTATTTCATGTCGCCATCCATGGTGTAATGGTTACCATGTTAGAATCTAAAAGGTTCAAACCTGGCAGAGGGTGATGGATCCTTTTTGTACACAAAATCCTTAAAATGGCTTCCTTTGAAAAGGAAGTGAAACCAGTGGTCCCATGTAATGTTTATTTGCATGTAAAAGAACCTTATATTTTGAAAGCAAAAGGTTCCTGGGCAAAATTCCATTTTATGTATGCAAGTAATGATTTTGTCCTACAGTGGGCAATAAACTGATCCCTAGTCACCATGGTGCATAGCAGCTAACAATGATCTATACTTTGCTTAGGAGTTGCAGGAAATGCTAACCAACTTTTGTTTCATGCTTTGTCTATTATTCATGTTTGTTTACTGCTTTATGGTAGTTCAATTGTACTTCCTTTTTTATTTACTATCTCTGCTTTTCTATTGCTGCAATGCATTACATTTTGCAACTGTACCAACTACTTCTGTGTTTCTATAACCACAACAGTTTTTCTGTTAAACAGTTGGTACACATTAACAGCATCTGTCATAACACACAAACTTCTGCAGCAATTGTACCTCTTAAGCCTAGCTAGATTTTCATTATCACATAGCATTCCACTTATACTGTGTTTTTCAACTTCAGGAACTGAGTGTAGAACAACTGAAATCTCTGCCTTCGCTCAGCACAGCAGTTATAACGGAAGTACAACTTTCATACCTCTCCATGCAGCAGAAGGCAGCATTAGTAAGAGTCCTGCAACCTGAGTCTAGAGTGTCTGCAACAGCTTCAGGAATCTCTCTAACCAAAGATCTTTTGCTAGTCATTTTATCTGTGATCTCAATTTTGTATTTTGTCTGAACATTAATTTATGTAATATAGTGTAAATATGTATTATTTATGAAGCCCATATATTTATTTAAACTGTGATAATGTTAAACGATGTACAAAGTGTATATAGAATAAATTTTGTTAAGTTTCCATTAGTCAAAAGGCTTCTGAAATTTAACTTCTTTGCCTTGGAACATATAAACTACATATTTTTTTTATATATATATATAATATACAGATGTTACTGAAATGAGTGTAGAATATTTGTTTGGTGATAGGGAACATCCATAAAAGTATTTTAGCGCAATGGACCTTGGGCCAGAAATGCATTATGGGTCTACAGAATAAAATGCATGGCAAATTGTTTTACGACAATGTTGGACAAATCTGCAAAACGGCTCTTAATTCTGCTGTCTGCTAAATGGAAACTATGTTGGGGTATCTATAGTAGAATATGAAAATGAAATGTGCAGATTGTGGTGAAAATGCAAAGTAATTTAAAATCGGTCAATAAATAGAAAGCCTGCGATTCGAATCCAGCAAAGAACGTGGGATGAATTCCTGCCAAATTACATACATATGAGTAATTCTGCACCTTCTAATATGATTCACAGACCTTCTATTTATTAAAAAATTTTAAATTGCTTCCTGTGTTTTCACCACAATCTGCACATTTCACTGTAATTTCCTACTCTAGATGTCCCAACGTAATTTCCATTTAGCAGACAGCAGAATTATTAGAGCTGTTGTACAGAATTGCCAAATATTGTTTATTATGGTAGTTGCAAGGGAAGTAAAAGCTTTTATATGAATGTAAACACTGAATCTGATGTGCACTTGTTTGTTAACATTCTCATCCGTTCTGTTAACACGGTTGGCAGTAAAAGAAATGAAGAGGAGGAATGAAAACTCTTAAATTTGTCATCACAATCTCTTCAGTTAAGTCTAAATCAGCTTGTTGGGTAGGAGTAACTAAACGCATCAGACTTAAACATGGAGTATTTTACCTGGGCAGAACTTGATGTGCATCTTGCATACAGTACTGCTGCAAGATGGCTGCAGCTGAAAGAATTTATGCAGAGTGCTTCCCAAACAAATATCAAATCAGAGGACATTTCCTGCAATTGACAAACGAGTAAGAGTGGTTCTGTCAAAGTAAATAATCATACTTTTGGTAGACCATAGGTGCATGCTCTAGGTATTGAAGTATTGGAGCAGTTTAACAGACCCTCAACAAACATTTGAGTTGTGGCATGTTTGGAACATTGTTCAAGATCACCATCCTTTCAAACAACCAAGTTTAGGAACTTGGGGGTGATGACTTGTTATCGAACTGCGTTTTCTAGGTGTTAGAGCAATAAGTACACATTACCAATTTTCTCGCCATGGTATAGTGGACAGATGAGGCCCTCTTTACCCATGAGGGTATTTTCAACAGTAGAAAGTCTTGTGTGGGCACAAGTTAATTCTCGTGCAACACTAATTTGTGCATCTTGGGGACTCAGCACAGCATGATACATAGTTGTGATGTGTTGACAATGCATATAGAAGTGTTTTCACTAGTAGTGGAAGGCGCTTAAGGTTGGGTGGGTGGTGGACATAAATACCACTCATTTAGGGGAACTAACAATTTTAATATTTACATATATTGAATTGCTGTTATGCAACAAGTCATCAGCATCATTATCCATTTTATTTTCTCAAGATACATAGATTACAATGCACAACATATATTTGTAATGTCTCAAATGGAGAATTGTCTCCAATTGGCACGTATACAGGCTTCATATTATGAAAAACTTTGCTCCACTTCAGAGGATGTGATTGGAGCAAAATGGAAATAAGACAAATCGATTATTGGGTAAGATAATCCAAGAGCAATTATTTTCGTGCAAAACATCGTAGCTCATTTTGCGTTTTACACATTAGTAAAAGTCTAAATTTTTTCCAAATGTTGTCTAAAACAGCTGTCGCAGGTCTGTGATTAAAACTGCTTGCACAAGTTTGACAGCTTTTGGGGCTCGAGGTATTTCAATGTTCAGTATTTCCAAATGTGTCTTATTGTAGATATATCTGCAAAGTTCTTCTGTATGAATTGCTAATCTTCATGCAATCCATTTGAAGCAAGAGATTTTACAATCTTGATTGATGATTGAAGAACATGTACTATCGTCTAAGGTTACCTATAAAACAGCATTTATACTGCTGCAACACATGCAGTCGCCAATGTGGGTCGGTCTCGACTCAATAGGTATGCAACTGGTATCCATGTGTGTCCCCAAGATGCTGTCCCTAGTGCCTCTCGACACAGGTTTGCAGTTAATGTTTGGGCGGGAACTCTGAAAAAAATCTTACTGGGTCCTTATCTGCTTCCCCCTCACCTGACAGTACAACATTACTTAACCTTTATCTGAGAAGTGATGCTCCCAGAATTATTTGAATTTCCTCTTAACTTACAATGATACCCCTCTCCCCTTCACATGTGCAGTTAGAGCTTTCCTGGACAGATTGTTCTCCCTTTATCCTGTTTTACTCCTGGCTATACAAAGAGAATGGAATTTCTTTCACATAGCAACAACTTTTAAGAATTGACTTCTGCTTTAACCTAGAGTATTTCCTATTTCCCTTCTATTGATAAGGAAGGGATACACTCCTGAACCTAGGGGATAGCTAGCAAATTGGTATTTCCATTGCATTACATACTATTTCAATATCAAAGTAAGAGAATACACACTAGCACTTTTTGCAACACTTAACTCACTTATAACACGTTTATAATCATTACTTTTTTGCTTTTATCACTTCTGCATCACTTTTCTTTATAAACTTAACTAAATTTAACGGGAATCTCACCAAGGCATCATTTCTGCTTCTGTCCTTGTTCCTCCACATATTGCCAACATTCAAAATCTGAACATAGAAGGCACATAGCTTAGCCAAGGGTAGAGGGCCCTAAGCTGCAAAGCATAGTTGAATGGTTTTTTTTTTAGGTGAGTGGTGTAGCAGATGCGGCCAAAGACCACGGATGCAGAGCAATGACAGGGTATAGCTGAGGAACAGTTGTTAAACCCCAATGAACTATGATGTAGCTGTAGGGCGAATGAGGCTTAAACCTACCTGAAATGCCAAAATTACAGATTTTCATGTTGGCAACATTTTCATAGGTTGACATTGATTTGCTGCTATTTTTGGGCTCATAGCAGGAGATGTAGTTGATAATGGCATTACTTTGCTGTATATAAGCAAACAAGGGTGGGCAGGTGGGTAAAATGACTTTATCCAAACAAAATTATCTGCCTAATGTTTCTTGCCCCTTCAAGATTATACTGGGTATAAAAATCACTGGAATCCATAAAGTTTTTAGCTAGCAAACCAATTACCTCTGGGCTTGGGAGTTAAACCTAAGAAACTAATTAATAAAACAATTACTGTCAATGTTTATCTTGCTTAGCATGAAGTAGATAGAAGAATAAACTTTTGTAAGAATAGTTTGCTAAACTTAAATGGAGTTTTATTTATGGGCGCTCTTTAACTGTTGTGGTTCTCGGCATCCCATTCTATGCTGGGCATGAAAGACTGCTTAATTTTGTTCAGAGGCCTCTTCAAGCAGCTCGAGGTTCTCTTACATGCCATAAATCGGACATGGGACCAACAGCTTTACTTTCCTTCTGAAGGAAGCCATGCTAAGGATTTTTACACCTGAAAAAATCTATTGTCCTCTGCTGGGTATGTATCTGCGACCTTGGGGTATATGAGGTTAGCATGGTAACCATTACACCACGGAGGGCGACTTGCAAAACAGAACACATCAGATTCCCCACCACCCCCTTTTTACTTTCTCTAGCCCCATATGTACAATGTACATAGGGACAGAGAAGTTTGTATTTCACCCAAAAATTTGGTGTTGAGATTTCACAGGAAATACATGTTTTAGGACCCCCTGAATCCAATAAAAGCATTTTCAGAAACAGGTGTGTGTGTATTGGACAGCATAGCTCAAAAGCGAAGAGACTGTTAAATACAAAACTTGGTATTTAAATTTGGTATCTTCCAAGGATGTGACAGAGATTTTCAAGAAAATCCCACCACACCTAACTACCCTTTACATGGAAAAATTTGTTTTTCTTAAAAATGGCACTAATGATTTTGATTAAAATACATGTTAGAGCCATTTCTATCACAAATAAAATGTATATCCTGAGTTTTCTGGGAATACCTTCTAAAGACCTGTTTATTCTGGATGAATTTTGCTTAATTTGGCATACCTAGTAAACTGTAAGTGATAGACAAAACTTACTTAAAATACATAAGCTATGTCACATTTTTTTTTTTTTTTTGTGGTATTCCTTGTTATTAGTTTCAGTTGTGAAGTACTTATACTTTTCTCAGATGGAAGTGTCCGTTTTTCTTTTGTTCTACACCTGGCCAAGCAAAGAAGTGATTTGCAATGACAATCTCATAATGACAGCTTTTAAAACATTTGACTTATCACTTTAGCCAAGTACATTCCCTTAGTTTCATTCTATTTATAAGGAACTAAGTAATAAAATTCTGCTAATGTTTATCTCGATTTGCATTCTGTTGAAATAAGAGTTATGTTTCATAAGAAGTTTGTAAAGTAGCTAGAGAAATCATGAGTGTAACACGTCAGATATTTTATTAATAGTTACATCATCTTTGCCAACAAAAATTATACTGGAGATACTTGATGCGTCATACAGAATTACAATCCTTGTATTTGGTGCAAAGGTTCCTCTCTTGTATTAAATCCTCATTAATGACTTGAATGTTTTATTCATATCTAGATACATTAATAACTGTTATATAATAAAAAACATTTACAAAAACTGAGACAGTTGCCATATACAATTAAATGTCTCCAAAGATTGTTACAAAAGTTGATTTGAGAAATAACTTGCCTGTGAAAAACTGATTCTTCTCTTTTTACTTCCTCTAGCACGTATGCAATAGTGGATAGAAGAGAGTGTATTCCACCCAAAAATTTGGTTCCAAGATTTACTGAAAATATTTTGAGACCACCTGAATCCAAAAAAAAATAAAGCAGTTTTAGAAACATGTCTGTGGACAGTATAGCTCAGAAACAAAGTCAATTAAATACCAAACTTGGTATTTAAGTTCAGTATCTTTTAAGGATGTGACACAAAGATTTTCAAGATGATTTCCCCACTACCCTTTACACGGATATTTTTCGAATATTTTGATTTTCTAAAAATTTTTTTTTATTTATATAATGCCACATGTTTAAGATATTTTCATCACAAACTCTCTATTTTAAATTCTCTGAAGACCTGTTCATTCTGGATGACTTTTGTACAACTGGTTAAAAACTAGCTACACAAAAAATGTAGATCTTCTTATAAAAAAAAGAAAAAAAAAACACAATTTGTCTTGTTTTTTTCCTCAAGTAGATCATTCTCAAGATATTAGATTATTAGTTTGTTTTAAGCTGCTTTAACTCTTCTCATATGGGAAGACCTCTTTCTTTTCATCTCTTATGTTTACTACTAGCAAGCAAAGAGAACCAAATTTCAATTCTTTCACGTAGCAACAGGCTTGACTATCATTTTAGCCTGTGCATTCCCCTATTTCTCTTCTACTTACAAAGAAGCATGTAATAAGACCAATTCTGGTAATGTTTATCTTGTAGATGAAAGAAAAGTTTGTTTTGTGGAACAGCTAAAGACAGTCAGAGTGGTTGGAACACATCCGTTTTTTCTTCAATTGAAAAATGCTATTCAATATCAGGTCTTGCAAATCTAGTATTCTTCTCTGCAGGAAGTTTTGAGAAATTTACGTGCCTATTAGAATTAAGAGCAACATAATGTGGGTCAGGGAACGTCAATGTGCTGTGTGTCTATGAATATGCTAAAAGCATCTCTCCTGAAGATAGAGGTTGTCACAAAAATAAATTTTTGGTGAAATATGCCCAAAACGACGCTTCCAGTTACACAAAAACAGTTAGATTGATGACTTAACTTGTTTGGCTTAGTCATTAATCCAAATCATTGATTACAATTCCTAAGTTACCAAAGCAACTCCTGGTGTGGCAATAAAATAACTTGCACAACTGAAATACTGTCCCCTCCCTGATCCCTGCATGTTGGAAATAGTGCTGCAAATCTTTTTTCTGTTATGCTGTTAAGGAGTGTCTGCGCTTTTTCCTCCGCTGCATCCACAGACTCGAACCTGGTTCCTTTGAGCACAAACTTCACTTTTGGGAAGAGAAAACATTCACAGGGCCAGGTGAATACAGTGAATGTTCCACCACTAGAATGATGCTTTTTTGGCAAAAACCTCTTCACAGACATCGCATTATGGGTGATTCTTCCACAGGTCTGGTCTCCTTCGATGCACACGCTCATGGAAGGTCTTCAGAACAGATTTATAATAAACTTGATTGACCATCTGACCTTCAGACATCCTATCAATGTAGGCAACCCCTTGGATTTCGAAAAAAAACATCATCATTGCTTTGAGTTTTGATTTGCTCATGCGCACTTTCTTCTTCCTAGGGATTGAGGGCTCTTCCAATACATAGACTGTTGCTTAGTCTGCGAATCATATTGAAATATCCATGTTTCATTACATGTAATTACTTTGCAGAGATAATCAGGGTCATTTTCAAGAGTGTCAGCATAGCAGTCCACTTGGTGTTGCTTTTGCTCATTCTTGGCACCACTTTAGCACAAACCTTTGTCATGTTCAGATCATTGTGTAAAATTATCTAACAGTTTCCTTATTGATGCAGAAAAGATCTGAAATTGCTCGAATGCTCAGATGGCAGTCTTCTATAACAATTCTAATGACCTTCTCCACATTGTCTTTAGTTTTTGTAGTGGAAGGACGGCCCAATTTCAGATCATCTTCAATGTCTTCCCTACTGACCTTGAACCTCTTAATCTACTTGAAAACTTGCATACAAGATAGACACTGATCACCATAAACTTGTTTCAACAACTCATGTTTCTGTGGTGGGTTTTCCAAGTTTTGTGAGGAATTAGATGTTAACATAGTATTCTATTTAAAGCATAGCATAATTCCAGCATAGCTCAGACACACGACCTGTTTCTAAGAAGGCTAACAGCCAAACTAACCACCTTAGTGGTGTGAAATTTTATATCCGTGTCTGGGAGAGTCCCAAGGTCAATCCCCCACTCTTCTTTGACATTAACGGAGCTGGAAATATGCACAATAATCAGTCCAGTTTCTTTATTGCCACACCTCACATCTATTATGCTAACTACTGTGAATGGAATGTCAAATGATACAGTTGACTTAAATGTAGGAACATTCCATAGTATCACTCCCAATGTGGAACATGATAAGATGCATGCTTACTATTCTTGAGATGTATGCACCATTCACGAGATGCAGCATAGGCACAAGACTTTGCACCCACATATACACATGCAACACCCTTGCATTACATACATAGAGAAAGATTTGTGCATTTCTTCCTCTATGCATTGCCTGCTGTTCAACAACAGATGATCCCAAGGTGAGATTTTACAGTGCCTACAGCAAATACAGGTTCTTCTATTTGGCACTGCTGTGCCATCTCTATTTCCTTAAAAGGTTATGGCAGTCTCCTTACGAATGCTCTTTTGACTTAATGGATGTACCCACCATCTACGTCTAGATTTCTTGCCTCTCACAAATTGTAAGGCACAAAGAGAGAATTCAGATTTCATTAACTGTGCAGTTTTATTACTTTCTGCAGCCTCCATGCTGGGATTATTTTTGATCAAACAAATATTGTAACGTCACTGCTGCAAGCTTCAGTTGTGTTCATATAATTTTTATAACCTATTTATTTATAAAATATTTTGTGAATTTTCTTATATGATACTGGTAGTTATGCTATTCAATTTTAAACTTGCAGAGTACTTGGAAGATACCTACATGTAATTTACAGATCTAGAAACCTGTGCCAACTTCTTGCATTGCACTTAAAATTACATTGTGAATGGTCTTCCCTTGAGCTTGCGCTTATGCTGCATTATGTCTCTGATTGCATCTCATTGTGAATGTGGTGTAACTTCTTCTCAAGACATCAAGAACTTTTCTGGCTTATCAAACAAATGCTCTCATTTTCCATCTCTAATAATTTGTGCTGCAATTAGTTTTCCATTGCTTTCTAGTTTTCTTCTTTCTTTCATCTACTTGAGTATGCAAGGTTTATTTAGAGCAGGCCAGTCCAACACTTGTCCCAAGGCACCAACATATTGCTTGAAGCTACTGTAAGAATTCATCAAACATTAACACCCCAAAAATAGGGCAAATATTGATCCAAAATTATACAATATAATATAAATGATAGTTTGGTCAAATAATTCTACTCAATTTGCTTTTTACCTTCTCTATATTTATTTATTTATGCTAAGCTTTATACAGGTGAATATGACCGGTGTTCAGCCCTGGCTCTTTAAGGTCATACTCATATTTTACAATAGTTTATTAATTCTAGTTTATTACACCATTTTGTCTATTTACTGTCCATATACATTTATTTTTCACTTTGCATAAGAATTGTCCAATCTTCTTACTATCTTTTTGAAACATTTCAACTACTGCTACATTTCTATCTATTTTAAACCATTTCTTATTAATATACTCTTTTCTCCAAATTTCAGTCCCTTTACATTTACATAAAATGTGTTCCATATCTTCATTTCCGCCACATATAGGACATTGATTTTGTGGAATACCTTTCCTTAAACCTTTTAATCTCCATACTCCTGCTCTCAGCCATGCAATACCTTCTCGCTCCTCTTTATTTGTCACATCAATGTACTTTTCCCTTCCCCATGAGACTTTCATTGGTATATAGAAAACTAAGATCTCTTTTCAGTTA
This sequence comes from Hymenopus coronatus, assembly GCA_030762935.1. Taxonomy (NCBI): domain Eukaryota; kingdom Metazoa; phylum Arthropoda; class Insecta; order Mantodea; family Hymenopodidae; genus Hymenopus; species Hymenopus coronatus. The sequence goes on from CM060899.1 coordinate 60,692,961, forward strand.
TTTCACTAAATATTTTTTGTATTTCTATATCCTCAAATCTTTTCCTTGCCAACTTCCAGAAGTTATTCACATTATTTTCTCTTCTTCTCCACATTTCCCCATAACCCACTACTTTCCAGGTTATTTCTGAGACAGTCTACCCATCCCTTGTTCTTTAAACTTTTCTCTTGATATACTAAACACTGCTTTAACAAATTCCTTTCTTCCAATTTCAATATTCTATGCCAAAATTTCAATGCCCTTTCCATAATCTTTCCCTTACTTGCCACTCTACCCAGCTCTATTTGTGCTGCCTGCCTAACAGTTGCATTTGGTAACCCAAGAATTTCTTTGCAAAATTTCCTATGTACCTCATCTATGACTTCCCATCCTCCTTCTAATCCCCATACTTCTATCCCATATGCCTCAACCACCATATTGTACACTTTTTCTAACCATCTAATATTTATATTAGGTGCTTTGTATTTGCAACTTCTAATAGCTGATAAAGCTCCTTTTCCTTTTGCCAATGCAAATTTCTTTTATTTTTCCCAATTGCCACCACTATCAATTTTAACTCCTAGATAAATACATTCTCTCACTACCCTGTACTCCTTTTCATTCTCATTCTTCCATTTTTCATATTTGCTCAATTTTCCCCCTTTTTTGAACACTACAATCTGCGTCTTGTCCTGGTTCACTTTTAAACTCCACTCTTTACAGTAATTATTTAATGTTTGCAAGGATTGTTTCAAGCCATTCACTGTAATTGCACCTATAACTAGATCATCTGCAAACAGTAATCCTGGAATCTGAATATTATTAATTACTGGCATCGAGTTATTATTTCTCCCAATTTCTGTTAATACATCTATATATATAAATTGAATAGGACTGGACTTAACTTACATCCCTGTCTAAGGCCTTTCTCTTGTTGGATTTCTCTTGTTACAACCCCTTCCTCCACTCTTATACAAAAAGTATTTTCCTTATATAATGCTCTAAGGGTGTCCACCATTTGTTTACTCACTCCTTTAGTCAACAACTTATGCCACAGCAATTGAAGCCCTATCCTATCGTATGCTTTCTCTAAATCCACAAAAGCCATATATAACTTTCCTCTTTTGTCTTTCAAGTATTTATCTACATGTGTTTTTATAATAAATAAGTTATCAACTGTCCTCCTCCCTTTTCTAAAGCCCATCTGAAGTTCCGAGAGGATATTATATTCTTCAACCCATGTTTGTATCCTGCTTGCCATAATACCAGTAAAAATTTTTCCTACATTTGATAATAATGCAATGCCTCTATAGTTGTTTGGTTTGTCAACACTACCCTTGCCTTTGTATATTGGATGTATGATTGCTTTCCTCCACTTATCTGGTATATAACCCTTCACTTTAATTGTGTTAAATAAGTCTACTAAAACCTTAACTCTGTTTATTTCAGTGCACCATTCCTTAAGGAACTCTATCGGGATTCCATCTATTCCCGTTGCTTTATTTCTCTTCATTATTTTCACCTGTTGAATTATTTCTTCACTTCTTATTATATCATCGAGTATATCTACATAGTTATTACCTATTTCCCAATTTCCTATCTCATTTTTACTCTTTTTCTCCCCATACAAATTTTTAAAATATTCCATCCATTCTCCTGGTTTTATACTTGGTTTTGTTACATATTTATTATACATTGATTTCATAACCTTCCATATCTCATTTGCATTATTTTCATTTAGGATTTGTATCAAATTACTTTCATATTTTTTCATCCAGCTTGTTTTCTTTTGTTCCAGTAATGAATTATATAAATCCCTCCCTTGCATATACTCTTTCTTTAATTCTATGTATCCTTAATTCCCTCCACTTTATGAGCAGCTGTTTGACTTGTCTTTTATTTACTCTACATTCTTCATCAAACCAGCCCTCATCTCTTTTGTAAACCTTCTTTCTCATTTTCATTTCCTCCCCAGCCCTTAGCAGAATGATATTTAAGATATCCATAGCACTTTCAATTTCTTGTTCCTTTATCATAAAACTTATTCCACACTGACATATCTGGCCATAATTAGAGTTTAGTGTCTGCCTAAATTTATTGCAATACTCTTCCTTCCATTTGTATCTACTGTATTCTTCTATGTTACACTTTTCCTCCCTTAAATTATAGACTATTTGCTCTGTGTGTGTTTTTATGTCTACTATCAATGGAAAATGTCCACTGTTGGAACTTAAATTTAGTACCTTAAAATTACTTAAAATATACCCCATATTAATTGGCCATAATACATAATCAATCACACTTTGACCATTATTACTAACATACGTACATTTGCCATTCAAAATATCAAAGGCATTCAATTGACAGAATTGTATAAATTTCAGCTATCTTATCTTTGCTGTATCTAATCTTCTCAGGTTTCTCTAATGTACCATTATTCCCTCTAATAACATCATTTTCGCCAATCCTAATGTTAATCTCCCGTTAATATAATCTCAGAATTACCATATCTCTCTGACATCTGCTGAGTAATTTCCTCTGTGCCTGATTGGGGTTCTCTTAGCTCCTTCTTGTCCAGATGCAATGTCTTTTCTCCGTCAATCCACAATTGGAAATTTCTAATATAAGCTCTTCTTCCCTGAGCTCTTGCTTCTTTAATTTTTTGTACCAAATTTCTTTGCAGATCTTAGGTGATAAATCTTTATTAAAAAAAATGTCTGTTCCTTTTAATTTCTTGGCTCTTTTAAGTACTTCATGTACTAATTGGGCTGTTGCAAATTTCACTATAATTGCTCTCTTGCCAAGTTGTCTTCCAACTCGATAAGCTTCAATAATTTCCCATCTATACAATTCCAAATCCAGCTTTTCCTTCGTTATTTCTAATATTTCTTCTGCTGTCATTTATACTTTCTTTCCTTAACTCCTACGAACACTAAATTAAATCTTCTCTACCTTTCTTCCAATCTTTCTATTCTTTCCTTAACCATTTCAACTTCCCTTCTTGCTTCCTGCACCTCAACTCTAACATCTTCTTTGATATCTGTTGCCATCTTTTCCAATTGTTTACCTATTCGTTGTTCCATGCCTTCTATTTTGTTCATTTTCTCAGTCAGGTTTTCCAGCATTGTTATTATATCTGCAGGGCTGGGGTTTACCTCAATTCCTCCAATCACTAACAACAAAGTTATAACACTTGCTAAAACCAATATGTTTGTCATCTTCTCTCCAAAACTGTTTTTACTATTCACCAATTTTACTTTTCTAAACTGTCCAATTCTTGCTCTATACACAGTAATGTCCACTCCCATTGTGACTTAGATCCTTCTTCCTTCACCACAGGAGCACCTCTCAAAACACAACCTTCCTCTATCACTGCTGGCTTAGCACTCCCTTTCTCTATATGTGTACATAATATATAGAGAAGGTATTGTTTGCACCAAAAAATTTAATACCAAGATTTCACCAGAAATACATGTTTTGGGACTCCCTGATTCCAAAAAAAAAGCATTTTTAGAAACGTTTATATGTGAGCAACATAGCTAAAAAACAAAGAGTTGATTAAATACCAAACTTGCTATTTAAGCTGAGTATCTATCAAGGATGTGACACAAAGATTTTCAAGAAAATCCCCCAACTGCCCTTTACATGGAACATTTTTGAAAATGTTTTTTCTCAAAAATGGCTCTAACAATTTTTATTAAAATACCTTATGTTTAACATGTTTTTATGACAAACAAAATATATATCTTGAATTTTCTGGAAATAGCTCTGAAGACTTCTTCATTTTGGATGTTTTTTGTATAACTGGCAAACCATGAGAGATAGGTAAAACTTACTACACAAAAAATGCAAATCTCATTAAAACATACAATTAATGTTAATATCTTTTTTTGTAGAGTTAACTTTTTTCGAGATATCCTGGATTATTAATTTCAATTTTAAGCAACTTAAACTTTTCTCAAACGGGAAGACAACTTTGTTCTCATTTCTCGTTTGTTTACTCCTGGAAAGCAATTGTTTCACATAGCGACTGGTCTTTAACGGACTTGACTAGTGCTTTAGCCTTTGCATTTCCTTATTTCCCTTCTAGTTATAAGGATGCAAGTAATAAGACTAATTCTGATTATGTTTATCTTGATTGCCTTGATGTAAGTAAAAGATTGTTTTGAATAAAATGTTTGTTTGCAGAACAGCTAGAGGACATCATGTGAATGGAACACATCAGATTGTTTAGTTTCAAAGCAGTCTTTGAGATAGCACTGGAGTTAAGAAATACACATTTTATTGAATAAAATATTACATTGAACAACAGTGTTCTGCCCATTTGCTATGGACATGCTAACACACCAGCCCATTCTCTCATTCAACGTAACAGCGTGGGTGGCTTTAGCAATGTGGGCTGTGGTTACTACTCCAGTATTTGCATTGGACCAGCCTGGTCTTGAGAATATTTATTCAGGAAGTTAGAAAGCAACATTTTTTCCCCCCCAAAGATGTGATCCATACAAAAAATCCAAATTGTCAGATAATTTCTTCACATTCTCTTGAAATACCGCTTGGCTGTTTGTCCACTCTTCTCATGTGTAAGAGTCTGTAACAAAAAGAAAATACATATATTTTATTGAACATCATGTCTTAAGCAGTTCTAGAATTGTGGCAGAAATAAAAACATGAAGATAGATACTTTTTTTTTTTTTTAGTTTAATGTCCTTTAACCTGGTTGTTCATATTGGATGATGAATGAAATTGGTGAAATGATGCTCAAATGATCTCGGGGTTCATGGAGCTTAAAGTTACTCGACATTCGTCTTCTCAGGATAAGGGAAAACCCCGAAAAAACACCTTATCCGAGTAACTCACCCTAAGCGAGATGTGAAGCAGACACTACCCAGGTGGGCTATAAATAATTTATTCGTCTTGTAAATCATACATTGTACATGGGTACTATGATATAAGACAAGTCATGTTGTTAAGTCATAGAGAGAGAGAGGGGGGGAGGCATCTAAATGTTGAAGCAAAGAGTAAATTAAAACTACTTAAACAGTATCCATACCAACATCAAGTTCACAATGGAGATAGAGCATTTCTCGACTTACTCATCTACAAAAAGGAAAATAGTCACCTAGGACCCAAAGTGTACAGAAAACCCACGCACACTGTCTTGTACCTCAACAATACAAGCTGCCACCATCCCGCACAAAAAGACACAGTACTTTCTATACTTATACACCAAACAATAACAGTACGTGATAAACATAACCTCCCATAAGAAATCCAGCAGCTACGCTAAGTCTTTAAACAGAAGCAATATACCATCCGAGATATCAACAAAGCGTTCAGGAAACTCCACTACAAACCAAATGCCAACGCAAAGAAAAAAGAAAGCTTATCTACAGCCGTTATTCCATTTGTGGGTGCAGTGTCTCACAAAATAGCAAGAATACTGTCTAAACGCAGAATCAAAACAGTTTCTAAGCCCCCTGCCAAAATCAAACAACATCTGGACATGGCCAAAGAGAATCTGGGCCTCCGTGCTGCCAATATTTACAAAATCCAGTGCGAATGTGGAAAAATTTACATCGGCCAGGTGGGGAGGACTGTGGAAGAGCGCATCTAAGAACACCAACACTGCATCTCATTGGGCTACCCAGAAAAATCTGCGGTGGCACAACATTCTTAGCCATAAGATCAAATTTTTCATCCACCAAAATAATAGAAAAATCTACTGGATATTATGATAGACTGATAACAGGAGCAATATACATAAAAAGCACACAAAAATAATTCTAACAAACAAAGGTCTGCAAATAAACAAAACATGGCTATCTATAATTTATAACCACTTGCCCCATCCTCCTCAACTCACATTAGCCAGTGCCGACCAATGACAGCGCACGAGGCGGTCCTTCAGCCTTCCCCTACCACTGCCAGAGCAATTTCTCTCTAGTTCCCTGATGATGGCGACAAATACATTGTTGAAAGCTTGGAAATTAATCCAACACTTACCTGGCTGATATCCCAAGAAAAAATCATTAATAAGTTAAAATTGCACTACAGTTTTGCACTAAAGGCTGGATTGTAATCAAGTTATAAAGTAAAGCAGAGACCGTAAACTCTATCTGGTGTTAATAAGATACATACATTACATTTTGAACCACTAAACAAAAGAACTAGAGTATGAAAAATATACAAAAATAGTTGTGAATTAAAAAATGTACAAGTAAAAATCCTGGCATTTAAAAACATTAAAAAAAAAAAAAATTATATGTTCCATTCACATGAGTTTCTCTACATCTCTGCAACAAATTATTGTTAAAAAGCTTATTCTATCTGCTTCACGCTAAGCAAGCTAAAATCAGCAGAAATAGTCTTATTACTGCTTTCTTGTAAGCAGAAGGGAAATATGACAATACACTAGGCTAAGGTGACAGTCAAATCTTTTAAATGCTGGTTGCTATGTGATTGAAATTCCTTTGTTTATATAGTCAGAAGTTGACAAATTCTCTATTAGCATGAAGTAAATAGAAGAATAAGCTTTTAACAATAATTTGTTGTAAAGAAGTAGAGAAAGTCGTGAATGGAACACAACAATTTTTTTTCTCCAAAGTATCTGGTGTCTTTTGCGGAAACACTCCAGCCATCCATTAGTTGTTTTGAAATCAGTCTTGCCCAGTTTTTTAGCTATGTTTTTAGTGTATTCTGTAACATAGGACCTGATATGCAGTGAGTTTTTACCCAGACACTAACACACCACTCCCAAAATATTTTATTGATGTCCTGGTTTTCACTTTTCTTAAATTCTCTCTTCATTTTTCTATTAGCACAGTTTTCCATCACTTCAAAGTTTCCAATTTCTTTAGAATTTTGTAAACTTGAGTTTTGTCTATATAGAACACCTTCATGATCTGCTTGACACAGTTTATTACGTTCACTAGCATAAATCACTTTTACTCTTGTGCTAAGATCAAGCACAACCCTTGTTTTCGAAATCATGGTGACTTCTGCCGAACTAAAATGTCACCTATGTAAGTTTAGAAGTGAACTTTTTATTTCTCTTTTGGTAGTGTTTAATGCCTGTGTTTACTTCTTTGACATCGCAGGCAATGACACTGATGCTAGATAGAACACTTGTGGAATGTGATGGTGGGAGAAACTGAAAACCCAGAGAAAACCTACTCCATGCTATACCTTTTCCACCACAAATCTCACTTGTGGTCGCTTGGGATTGAACCCACGCCATCTAGGTGAGAAGTAAATGGTCTAAGCCACAGAGCAGCCAAAGAGGTGAACCTTAAAGTGCTGTTTGACAGGACATTATAGCGCAAATTGTATTGGGCATAGACAAACAATAAAAAGACAATTAGCTGGGCTTATCTTAACATCAGTGGTTAACTAAACTATGCAGTGAAGGACAACTATGATAGAATTTTTCAGTATTCATTAGTGGACCCCCCCCCCCCCCCTCATAGACCAATCAGGTAGCAGCAAAATTCATATTTCGACATAAACATCACATCTATAGAGCATGTCACCCTCCGTGGTGTAATGGTTACCATGTTAACTTCATAAACCCAAGGTCGCAGGTTCAAACCCGGCGGAGAACGATGGATTTTTTCAGGTGCAAAAATCCTTAGCATGGCTTCCTTCGGATGAGAAGTAAAGCCGTTGGTCCCGTGACGTAGATTTACGGTTGTAAAAGAATCTCAAACCTGATAAGAGAGGTGTCTGAGCAAAATTAAGCGGTCTTTCATGCCCAATTTAGAATGGGACACTGAGAACCACAGCAGTTAAAGAGCGTCCATAAATAACATGCCATTTATTTCTGTAGAGCACACCATGCAGACTTTCACAGGCTGCCTGAAAATTTTGTAAACGCTACATGCTGTACTGGAAATGTTCTGTTAAAATGCGTATTTGGATTTCCGTTGTCCATGTTAGACAGTTTCCATTTAATAAAGGAAATTTAGCAGCCATAAAATATTTCCGTTTAAAGCAGATTTCCCTTTAATAAGGGGTCTGTTAAATTCGGGTTTTACTGTATTATGAAAACGAGAATTAACCAATTCACGTACCAATACTAGTCCTTCATCAGAAAACTCATAGGACCTTATGGTCTTGCTGCCATCTGGGATTGTAGATTCTGTTACCATCTTATCATCCTCAAGTGTAGTTTTACTCTGAAACAAGAGACTGAATGAGTTCCCAGTATAAAAATCTGATGTTTTCCATTCACATGACTCTCTCTACAAGCTATTGTTACAACAAATTATTCTATTACATACAGATAAACCTTCTCTATTTGTATTAGTTCCTTTTGAGTAAAATGTAGATAACAAAATACACTAGGATAAAGCAATAGTCAAACGTTTTAAAAAGCTGGATGCTATGTGAAACAATTGAAATCTGATTTGCTTTGCACAGCTAGGAGTAAAACAAGAGAGATGAGGCAAAACCAATAGCAAGGAATATCTCAGAAATGGTTAACTCTACAAAAAAGAAAAAAGATATATACATTATATTATATAAATTATGTGTTTTAAGGAGAACTACCTTTTTGTGTACTAAGTTTTTAGCTATCTCTTAGAAATTAGCAGTTGTGCAAAATTCATTCAGAATAACGATGCCTCCAGAGGCTATTACAAGAAAATTCAAGGTATACATTTTATTTTCCTGTAAATATCTTATATACAGTATTTTAATAATATCGTTAGAGCCACTTTTGAGAGAAACAAAAAGTTCAAAAAGTTCCCAAAGTAGTTTGGGGAGGGGGGGGACATTTTCTTGAATATCTTTGTGTTATCCTTGGAATGTTTTAAACTTTCCTTATACACACATACACAGACCTCTTTCTAATTTTTTTTAGTTCAGAGAACTTCAAAACACACATTTCCAGCAACATCATCAAATTTTTTGGTGGTATTCAATTATCCCCACTTTTGTATTTAAAATTGTGTTTATATGGCTTCTGATATAACTGATTTTTAGCCAGTTGTGTGAACTTGGATTGAGTTCCTTGAAATTTATTCCATGTAGTTCCAGCATGTTCATTATATCTACAATGCACAAAGACAAAAAACAAAACAAAACAGGCACTGCATACTTAGAAATACATTCTCTTAGCAAAGTAGTTTCTATTTATAAAATTCACTTAAATATCATTGATTTATTATCCAAAATTTGCATTATTAGGAACATACCGAACTAAAATGCCAAGTTTGGTGTTTATCGAGCACCTCGTTTTAGAGTTATGATGTACTTTCTCTATTTTCTACATAGTGCATGCATAGAGAAGGTATTGCATTGCACCCAAAAGTCTGATATCGAGATTTCCTGAAAAATACACATTTTAGGTTTTTCTGTGAACACAATAGCTCAAAAACGAAAAGGCAGTTAAATACTTGATATTTAAGCTTAACATCTTCCAAAGATGCAACACGAAGATTCTCAAAAAAATTTTCCTCCCCCCAAACTACCCTTTGCATGGAAAAAAAATTAGAAAATTTTGATTTTCTCAAAATGGCTCTAATGATTTTGATTAAAATACTGTATACTAAGTATAACTAAGTGAAAATCAAATGCACACCTTGAATTTTCTGGGAATAGCATCTGAAGCCCTCTTATATATATATATAATATTCATATGTTTAATTTTCCTTATCAAAATATTTTAAACTTTTGGTATTTTAATCAAAATTGTTAGAGCCACTGTTCAAAACTGTTCCATTTAAAAGAGAGTTTGGGGAAGTAGGACATATTTTTGAAAACCTCTTTCATTCCCTCCCCATGCTAGTCATCTTTTACTAAATCTATTTTTTGAGGGGGGGTTTACATGTATTCTAGTATAATTTATAGTGCCAAATTTTTGGATGGAATACAATACTGCATCCACACATAACTAAACTAAACTCTACAGGCAAAGTCCAAAATCAAGCCAAGGCCTATCACCTGACATTGCAATCCCCACTTCTGCCTATTACAGGCAGCATGAGTGGGGTGAAGTACTAGAGTGTGGAATGGCCAGTTAATGTGGTCCATGCGAAACATGGAGCAGTTAACCCTCACTGGTCTACCAGGGATTTCAAGAGGCTGAATACATCCTGGACCAGGTCTTCATGCAGGAGAAAATCCCCACGCTGGTACCGGGAAACGATCCCAGGCCTCCCTCTTGGTAAACACCTGCACTACCACCACACTAAGGAGATGCCATGCTCTAATTGTAGGTGCGTAATAGAGAAAGTAAAACTAAGTAAAGCAATGCAGAGAACGAATACGTCTAAATATGCCTTTATCACTTAAGATGTTCTTTATATCTCATCTCCAGCCCTAACATTTATATGAGAAACAAAAAAAGAAAAATCTGATGTGTTACATTTACATGATGTTCTCTAGCTGTTCTACAAACAAACTTCTTACAAAAGATCACACTTCTTTCTACACCATGCTAGCAACATAAACATTAGCAGATTGTTCTTATTACTTAGTTCCTTATAAGTAGGGGGATACACTAGGCTATAGTGATAGTCAAATGTTTTAAAAGCTGTTGTTATGCGATTGTCATTGCAAATCACTTCTTTGCTTGGCCAGGAGTAGAACTAAAGAAAAACGGACACTTCCTGCCTAAGAAAAGTATAATTACTTTACAATTGAAACCAATAATAAGGAATATCTTGGAAATGGTTACCTCCACAACAAAAATATAAAGGCCATAAATTGTGTGTTTTGATGAGATCTACATTTTTTGTGCAGTAAGTTTTTGTCTGTCTCTTACAGTTTAGCAGTTAAGCAAAATTTGGCAAAATCATCCAGAATAAAGAGGTCTCCAAAGCTATTCCCAGAAAATTCAAGATATACATTTTATTTGGGATGGAAATATCTGTAATGTATGGTAAGTTAATCAAAATTGTTAGGGCCATTTTTGAGAAAATAAAAATGTTCAAGAATTTTTCTATCTAAAGGGTAGTTTCTAATGGAGGATTTTCTTGAAAATCTTTGGGTTGCATCCTTGGAAAATACTAAATCTAAAAAACACACACATACACACACCACAAAAAAAGGATGTTTTTCTAAAAATGCTTTATTCGGACAAAACATATATTTACAGTGAAATCACGATATCAATTCTCCATCCACTATGTGCGTTGTACATATGGGGCTAGAGTTCCATACCTTTAAAACATCTCCTGAGGGCATTACTTCATCATAATCCTCACCCGACTTGAAACTAAACTCCATTGTACGGAATGTTGTGGTGGTTTTCAATGTATATTTATCTTCATCACAGGAAATTTCCAACACTGGTGTGCTCACTGCCATCATTTTCCTTGCAATATATGGTACACCTGAGAATGGAACATAATTTAAAATTTATCACAGTAAGGTCAGGTGTATCAGAAGTTTTTGAAATATAACTATTTCATTTTCGAAATTCACATATGCAATAATACATAAGAAAGAAGAATTGATCATGTTTGAAAAATTGGTAAAAAGGTTGGTTAGTTGGTATCTAATGTTGAGCAGTTGGCAGTGAAGCCAATCGCTCTCTTGCATTCCAGTATTTTGATGTAATATCATGTCGACTCAAGGTTGGGCAGCGCAGTAGATGGGTTTCCATCCATATCTTCTTTAAGTGTCCAGAAAGGACACAAAGGAGAGGAGATCTCACTATACCAATCCTGAATAAATGTTTATTGGCCTGTTAGGAGTCTAAAAGTTGCTACAGAGGAATTTCTTGGTAATGGAGTGATTCTAGTCGTGTTATTACATAAATGTTCCCATGGTTTTCTTTTTGTTTGTAATACATTATCTTCTTTAATTTTGTTATTATATGTTGATATAATGATAATTGGTAAAAAGGACAAAGTAGTATTATTTCGTAGTTTTGTAGTTGGCTTATTCTCCCCCTAGTTAGGAATGACATCCCTCTGGGACTTATAAGCGAATGCCTACAGATTAGAAGCCTGTTGGGGAGCCAATGGCACGAAACCACAGAATGGAGAACCTGGAAAAATGGTCCGCCATAGCTAGGCATGAGCATGAGGAAATGGATGATATGAAAGCAAGCGTAAAGGATGATAGGAAAGGTGATGATGGAGCAATTTTGGTGGAATGAGTGGCAGGGGAAACTGCAGGACCCAGATACCACTTCGTGCACCACAAATCCACGTGCGGGTGCTTGGGATCGAACTCGGGCCATCTAAGAGGGAGGCGAGCGGTTTAAGCATCCAACCATGGCACCGCCTGTAATATTATTTTTGAAATGCAAGACCATTGATGCAAGAAAAATATTACTGTACCTATCTGCATATTAATTTACCATCAGTATGAGTTAAAAACCAAAATTAACAAAGTGTTGCTTAACCTCCTCCTCCAAGATTAAAATATAACTTAAATAGCAAAACTGTGTTAAATATTATAAATCTATGTAAGACAATTAAAAGAAAACACACCCAAAAAATGATAAAATTGAACATGCACTGTAGGAATTAAACCAAACACAAGGAAACGAATAAATAGGCCGCACACCATGGCCGAGTGGTTAGACCACTCGCCTCTCACCTGGGTTCGATCCCAGGCGACCAGATGTGGGATTTGTGGTAGACAAAGCAGCACAGGGATAGGTTTTCTCTAGGTTCTCTGGTTTCCCCTGCTATCACATTCCACCAGTGCTCCATCTTCATTCCATGTATCTTTAGTATCATTGCCTGCAGTGCCATAAGTATAGTTTTCTCCAAAACATGATGGCCCTCAAACGGGACTGCTCCCCCATACCACTGGGCAATAACCATTAGCAAACAAAAGGTGACCCTGTACTAGAGGCGAGAGGCAACATAATAAAATCTGTTTCCTGGAGATACTGCTTGCAAGTCGAGAAGCACACCTTAGTCATGGGACCAGTAAGTGGAAGACTTGACAACAGCGAGGGTTGGTTTCCAGCCACAAACCACATAAACCCGAACTTTGGAAGAAGTTCTGAAAAATACTGTAGTAAAAGTGGGCATTAAAAACTACCAAGAAAAATATGAATAAGCAATTAAATAAAGAAGATATAAATACCACAAATAAATAAAATGAAGGAGAAAAGAATACAGTATTAGCTTGGACTCGTTCAGACCAGGGCAGGCTGAACCGTCCTAGGCCAGGTCTAAGAATTTCCTCCTGTGGAGATCAATGTTTCATTTTTTAGTTCTAACTTACAAATCACTCATAATTATCTCTTAGCTCACTTGCTGTTGCTAGGGGAATACATCAACACAATATTACTGAATTTACCAAAATAGAGATGACAAATCTTTTTTGAATACTTGGTTAACTGTACAATAAGGGTTTGTTTTCTCAAATCTCCCACACTCAAGGCCTTCATTGATGGCTAGGCTGGCTTTATCACGCGAGTTTGGCCAAAATACAGTTTGCATCAAATTCTTAACTCCAGCATATTTTGGGTACAATTTCAAGTGAATTAAATGGTTCTTAAGCGTAGTTTTACTAAATTACAGCTTAATTTATTACAATTTGAGAACCTATAGTAAAGTGTTATAACAATTGACTTTGTGACTGTCTTTCACTCTACGATCTACTGCCTGCAACTATGCCTGTGATGGGCACCCCAAGAAAAACACTGAATTGCACATTTATTTAAGTTATTTCATTTAATAGCTTTTAAATGCATATATGCAAGTAATTAGATATGTGGATTCTAATTTGTAAATGTTTTTTTCTTGTTAAAGTTGCATCTATGGGAGAGATAGGTGAGATTTGGGTATATTTATTTTTGATCTACTTTTATTTAAGAAATGTAGTTCATTCTGTAACATCAATGTGACAATGATCTCTGGTGAATAATTACTTCTTTTTTTTTAATTTCTTTTGCTGTCATTAGTATTTGTAATTTTTTTTTTCTTCTGTTTAAGTAAAATACAATATCATAAACTTATCAGTATAAAAATTAAAAGTAAAGTAAGAACATAAGTTTCTCCTCCAACTTGACACCTGAAAATCACAGCATTAAGAGTGGGGGGGGCCCTTAATATTTTTGGCCAGGCACGCCCATGGGAAACAGGATACTTATTGAAAGGGCCAAGCCTCTTTAAAGTGGTCTACTAAGGGAAATTAAAGATAATTGTAGTAGCACTGAAACTATAACAATATTATTTTAACATACCTATTGCCTTGAAATAACCATCCAAATTTTCGTTTCTTTCTAGTACATATTTCCCAATCATCTGAACCATTATGATTCTCTATTTGGGCCTGAAATCAAAACAAAGCTGGGTTAACTGTTGTAACATTTCAATATATTGCACAGTTGAACATATAGTACAATAATGTTAGTAAAACCTAAATCATCCTTGAAAAGGTGTACTATAGCTATTTTTTCAATCAATGTGAGGGATTTCCGGAAACCAAAGCAAATAAAAGTGTAATTTAAATCCCAACTAAATTTTTATTCTAAGTAATAAAGCTATAACAGCGAAATAACCGAAAAAACAAAAAAACAAAAAAACAACCTATAACAGGAAAATGTAGAGCAGCCTTATACAAATTCCGTATTTTGCGCTTGTCCCTATAGTAGTTTCAAAATGCAAACACCTGTTGCTACTTGATTTGTACCTGTCCTAACAGTTAATTGTCAAAACGCAGACTCCCGTCGGTAACGTGTTACTGATTACAATACTGCTTCTTTGCTTTTCTGTTTAGAACAGTAAGCTTTCTTTTTTATCTAGTAAGAGATTTAAATGAACTTATATCTGTGGCTTTATTTGTCTTCGTTTCTAAGTTCCGTATTTTTGTTCCGTTGCATGAACTTTTACTATCCCTAATCCCTTTCTTTACCAACCATAACAACAAAATAGAGGAAAAGTTTTCAAATTGGTCTAAGGTTCACTTCATATTAAACACATAAGATAATTACAAATTGATTAATGAAAAATAATTAGAAAGGTAGAATCTGGAGCTGATTTATTTTAGAATACACATTTTAGTGACATTTTCAGGCTGGGGTTGGTTATTACAATTCTGTCATGCTCCCGTATTTCTCACATCAGCTGACTAGATGTATTATGGTAACTACATTTTTGTCAAAGTAGTAAAAGGCCAATGAGCCAATCACAGACTGTATGGAAAAAGATGGTTGGGATAAAACCAGCTGATGTGATGTTGACCTTGAATTTCAACTGCTGGCATTTAAATGCCAAATTTTATCTCTCTAAAAATTAAAAAGAAGGCAATGTATAGTAAAATATATTAATATTCACTCTAAATAATATTGATAAGAGATTCTAATAGTTTATTTTGCAAAGTAATAAGCAAAATGAATAGTTTAAGTTAAAAACTAAATTTAATTAGGGTTGGTATCCCTGCTATTGAAAAGGTAAATATCTGGTTGGAAAAGTATGCATGTGTTTCTGAGAATTTAACCTAACATTATTTTATTTAATTTTTACTTAAGCGCGTATGCATTCAACTTTATAGACTTAATAATGACCGATAAGTACGAAGCGGCAGAAATTGTTGAGGATGCATGGATGGTAAGTAAATCGTCTTTAAAATATACGAATTATGTAACCTGTCTCAAAACCAGCGTATTTATCCATTTCAAACGCAATGTGGTTGCTTAAATTAAACTTGCCTGTTCTAAATTTCTTCTTGGAATGAGCGACACGAAAACGTGCCACACTACACATTTATTGGAATTATCATCTCATTTGATTTATTGGAGATATAGTGTTGATAACATATCAGCTAGGGATATCATTTAAGCGCATACATTTGTTTATCTTTTAGTTATCAAAAAATGAGATAAATTAAATTTGAGTAAAGCTATACAATGGTTGTATCACATATACACTCACAACGCTCTTAAGTAGTTTAAGTGGTGGGTAAAACTTCTACTGGCGATCCATATTAAAAAATGTTGAAAACATTTAAGTTGTTCAGAAGTGAAACTTGCTGGATTGCCACAGTTTTACTTCTTGGAATTATTGGGGTTTGGGTTTAACAGATACCCCGGCGTCGTTCCGCAGTAGCGACCTTGGGCTGCGCTTTGCGGCTTAGGGCTCTAGACGTTTATTACAGACTACTAACTACAAACCGGCTCTAATGATGAATAACAAAAGTTTCAAATGTAGATCACTTATTGAAGTAATGCCAAGTGCTGAAACCAATTAAATATTTGACTATGACAAAAACGGTAATTTTGCGCAACGGCTCTAGGTAAATATTATTCCATCTACTAGGTGAAGTACCAACATCAGAATACTGTAGCCGCTTGGTGCTCTCTTTTAACACATTGCTACATAGCGGATGCCAGTTTTTGCCTAGTTTTTGTGTCTCTTCTTTCCTATTAAAGGTTTTGGGATGTTAATAAATTTCTATTGCTTCATGTTGTTGCATCCGCTACTTGAGAACATTAAACAGTACAAACCCAATGAGGTCATCTGAACCAATCAGGAATCAAAAGCACCAGAGTGGCTAATCCCCTCCCTCCACCTGCCCCGTACATGCAGCTCCAGCTGGACTAATTGTGTGAGAGCAGGCTGAGTATAAATACTGCCGCTATTTCAGCCAATGAGTCAGTTGCGACTAAACCTTCACCGAGAAGACTAAGACCACACCACTGAAGATGTTCACCGCAGTCGTGAACGAAACGTCTGGACCTGAAAACTCCAGCAGACCACTGCTTCTCAGCCCAGAAAATTCTTCTAGTTATAATTTGGACTCTGGCCGTGAAAGCTTAGACTACTATTTGGATATTATTTTACATTCGATCAGTAAATACTAAAATCCATGTCATAACTGTTTTCATACTGTACATGTGTAAAGAAGGAAATCACTCAGAGTCAACCTGTATATATGTAACAATTTGTATGTTGTACATAATTAATGATCCAAATGTCTTGTATGTAAATTTTGTTCTCGGGAAACATTACTGTTTACTGCTCTACCGTGCATTCTTATCAATGACTTGTTTGGATGTGGTGAGATGGTCGGTTGCTACCTGTATTACGGGACGGCAAATGGTACCAGCTTACTAGCTCTGCTGATGATATATGGAATGTGATGCTGGGAGAACCCACAGAAAACCCATTATGCCGTTTTGCCCACTACATATCTCACATTTGGCCGTTTGGGAACGAACCCGAGCTGCTTAGGTGAGAAGCGAATAGTCTAACCATTCTGCCAAGGTGCAGCCACTTGGATATGCTATGATCCTCGTGGCTGCTGACCCAAGGCATTGACTTGTAAATTCTAAAAATCTGATGTGTTTCATAAACATGGCTTTGTCTACTTCTCTGTAACAAATTACTGTTATTAAGCTTGTTCTTCTATCCGCTTCTTGCTATTCAACATAAACTCCAGCAGAAACATTCTTATTACTTAGTTCCTTATAAGTAGAAGGGAAATAAAGGAATACACTAGACTAAACCAAGTCACATAATTTAAAATGTGGTTGTGTGGGATTGAAATCCATTTCTTTTCATGACACGGAGTTGGACAAAATCTAATATGAGAAAAGTATTTTAAAGCTGTAACCAATAACAAGGAATATCCCTAAAATGGTTAACTCCAGCAGAAATTTGTATATGACATACAATAGGTGTTTAAGAGCTTTATATTTTTCATGTAGGAAGTTTTTGTCTCTCTTTTACGATTTACTAGTTATGCAAAATAGAAAAAAAATTCATCCAGAATAAACAGGTCTTTAGAGGCTGTTCACAGGAAATTTAAGAGATACAATTTATTTGCCATGTAAATAAATACCTTAAATATAAGAGATTTTAATCAAAATCGTTACAGCCCTTTTTTGAGAAAACCAAAATGTTCGAGATTTTTCCATGTAAATGGTGAATTATCTTGAAAATCTTTGTGTCGCATTCTTGGAAGATACCGAACTTAAATATCAAGTTTCATATTTAACTGACATTTTGTTTTTGAGCTATGCTGCCCACATACAGAAAGACCGACACAAATACACTGACCTTTTTCTAAAAATACTTTTTCTGAATTCAGGAGCTCCCAAAATATGTATTTCCAGTGAAATCTCTGGATCAAATTTTTGAGTGTAATACAATAGCGTCTCTATACACTATGTACATAGTACGTGTAGAGAAAGTAAAAATAGAAGAGTAATTTGAGAAAGAAGAAGTAAACAAAACATACAGTAATGATTTGAAAAAAAAAAAATCTAGTGTATTCAATTCGCATGATTTTCTCTATATCTCTGTTACAAATTATTGTTAAAAAGATTATCCTATCCACTTCATGTTAATCAAGATAAACATTAGTAGAAATAGTCTTATTACTTGCTTCCTTTTAAGTAGAAGGGAAATAAGGAAGTATACTAGGCTAAAACGATAATCAAATCTCTTAAAAGCTGTTACTATGTGATTGAAACTCATTTCTTTGCACAGTCAAGAATATTGACAAATTCTTGTATGAGTAAAGTTTTAAGTTTTTTCAAACTAAAACCAATAAAGAAAATTCTAGGAAATGATCAACTCCACGAAAAAAATGTATCTGAAATAAATTGTGTGTATTAATGGGATCTACATTTTATGTGTAGTAAGTTTTTGTCTATCTCTTATGGTTTACCAGTTATGCAAAAGTCATCCAGAATGAAGAGCTCTTCGGAGGCTATTCCCAGAAAATTAAAGATATACATTTTCTTCATCATATAAATATTTTCAATATACAGTATTTTAATCAAGAATGTTAGAGCCATTTTTGAGAAAATAAAGTTTTTTGAAATGTTTTAAATGTAAAGGGTAGTTTTGGGTGGTGGAATTTTCCTCAATATCTTTGTGTCGCATCCTTGTAATTTAAATACCAAATTTGGTATTTAAATTACACAGGACATTTTTCTAAAAATGCCTTTGTTATCTTCAGGGATCTCAAAATGTATATTCCCAGTGAAATTAGGTATAAAATTTTTGGGTGGAATACAATGCCTTCTCTATCCACTATGTACATTGTACATACAGGCTAGAGAAAATAAAAATCTCAATTTCCTTCTTTTGCAGTAATTTTCTTTAAATAATACTAAAATTAGCTCCTTATCCTGATAAATATTGTTAAAACAAAAATTGTTATTAAAAAAACTAAGTAATCAATTAGGAAAAGCTTGCTAAATTAATAAATAAACTCCTGTTGTAATTGGAATGTTCGTTGTTATTTGGTTAATACAGAATAGCACTGAGTGGCTAACTACTTAATTTTCATAACATTAATTGTTAAACTGATATTAAGGGAACTGTAGAAATAATCTGCAGATTTGTTGAAAATTCTGTATTGTTCTTCAACCAGGTGCGGCCATGCCATTTGTATGAAGAGGAGTATAGCGATTGTACAAGCATAAAGGGCCGCTTCCATCAGTACTTTATTCATGGTGAATTTACAGACTGCACACAATGGAAAAGAGACCACGATAACTGTTTAAGATGGGAAAAATCACAAAACACAAAAGCTCTGGTAAGTTTTAAAATCCTCTATTATTCTGACCTATTGCCTCTTTTCAGAGGTATACCTCTATTTTGTAGAACTTTTTCCCACTTCTCTGTCACATTAATCACCTCTTATTGACTGATGTTGGAAATAAATTGTTATGCAATACAAAATAGTTCTGCATTTAACTAATAACTACCTTTATACAGTGGAATCTTTTTAATGTGAAATCAAGGGTGAATTTAATTAACCTGATGTCTTCCATTCATTTGACTTTCTCTACATCTTGGTAACAAATTACTTTTTTATTTATTTATTTTTGTCATATCGGACAATGAATGAAATGATGCTCAAATGATCTCGGGGTCCATGGGGCTTAAAGTTACTCGACATTCGTCTTCTCAGGATAAGGGAAAACCCCAAAAGAAACCTTATCTGGGCAACTCACCCTAAGCAAGATTCGAACTCACAACCTTTTGAATGTGAAGCAGACACGCTACCCAGACAGGCAACAAATTATTGTTAAAAGGCTTATTATTCTATATACTTTATGATAATCAAGATAAACAGTAGAAACAGTCTTTAATACTTGCTAGGCTAAGACAATAGTTAAATCTTTTAAATGCTGGTTGCCATGTGGTTCAAATCCGTTTCTTTGGAGTTGACAGATTTCTGTATGTGGAAAGTATAAGCATCTTATAAACTGAAACCAATAACAAGAAATATCTCAAAAATGGTCAACTCCATGAAAAAAAAAAGCATATGACTTAAATTGTGTGTTTTATAAGATGTACACTTTTTGTGTAGTAAGTTTTTGCCCATCCCTTATGCTTTACCAGTTATGCAAAATTCATGCAGAATAAATGAGCCTTCAGAGGCTATTCCCAGAACATTCAAGATATATATTATTTGTCATGTAAATATCTTTAATAAGTAGCATTTTAAAAAAAATTGTTAGAGCCATTTTTGCGAAAGTCAAAATTCTTTTCATGGTAGTTTGGGGTGGGTGGATTTTCTTCAAAATCTTCATGTTGCATCCCTGGAAGATACTAAACTTAAATACCAAGCTTGGTAGTTTACTGACTTTTCATTTTTGAATTATTGGGTTCACACACGCACGCACACATTTTTTTCTGAAAAGCCTTTTTTTTTTTTTTTTTTTTTTTAATACAGGGTAATACGTGTATTTTCAGTGAAATCTCTGCATTTTATTTTTGGGTGGAGTACAATACTTTCTCTACCTAAGTACCATTTACTATGTAGAGAAAATAAAAATTGAATGTATCCAAACTTCAAATTAAGAAATATGCTTTTAAATATAGAGAGCATACCGTTAAATAAATCCATTTTATACAAATAAATAACTTGCAGTGCAACTCATTCATTAATTTCCATATGTTATTCATGAAATGTGTTGTAATACCAGATGATCCAAGACCATTTGAACGGGCTGTACTGTGTTTTGCCTGTCCGTACCCTCAGTGCTCATAAAAAGACGTGAATGAAACCATTCAACATTTTTAAATCTACTTTTAAAGGCTTTACTTAACAATGTTATTTAGGGAATTGCTGAAACTGGCCATTGCCATTGTCCATACATTTTTGTCACCTCTTTAGGAAACTATCATCACTTGTCGCAGTTCATATTGAGAAATGCTGGCAATTTCCTGGCAAATATTTTAATTCTTCCAGGGTGTGTAAATACAGCACTGTATGTAATGTTTCTGTGTGTGCAATGGAAAACACTGCACAGTGGTTTGGATGTTTTGGGGTCTCAATTTTTTTCTAGTTCAACAGCTGATGCCCGCACATATGCGAATACAATTTTACCTCCTGTTTTTACAGAATTAACAGACAGGGAGGGTGATTTTGCTTTTTTTCTACAAGACTCTGCAACAGCTCATACAGCCAATCTTTCGATGAGAACAATTAAAATTGTGTTTCAGGACAAAATTATTATTAGAGATTTATTGCCCCCTCAGTCCCCCGACCTAACCCCCTGTGATTTCTATTTTTTGGGGTAACTTAAAGCTTAGTGTACAAGACAAACCCACACACCCTGGAAGAATTAAAACAAAATATCTGCCAGGAATTTGCCAGCATTTCTCAACATGAACTACAGCGAGTGATGGATACTTTCCTAAAGAGTTGCCAAAAATTGTATAGACAACAGCAGTGGCCAGTTTCAGCATCTCATTTAATAGCATTAGTAAGTAAAGTTTTTAAAAGTAGTTTTAAAAATGTTGCATGGTTTCATCTGCACCTTTCTATCATAGTAGCAGACGGCATTGAGCGCCAAAGGCACGGACAGGCAAAACACTGTGCAGCAGATTTGGACATTTTTGGATCACTGGTAGTATGACATAATATTTAAGCAATCCAGCAGAAAAATTCACAAAAGCTATCAGTAGAAAATAATATACAAGGTGTATATAAATGAATGTCGGGGTTTTAACTCTTTTTAATATTTATTACATTCAACTTACAGTTATGAATGATATGTCAAATGAAAAAGCAACTCAAACGGTTTTACCAAGAAGCTTATAAATGTTTAATGTGACTACCCTTTGTCACACGGCACACATCAAGTCTATAGCCAAGTTCTTCCCAAACATTGATAAGTGTGTATTCAGTAATTGTAGCAACAGCTGCTTCAATCCGGTTTCTTAATTCAGGGAGGTCAGCTGGTAGCGGAGGCACGTACACACGATCCTTGATGAAGCCCCAAAGGTAAAAATCGCATGACGTTAGGTCAGGAGAACGTGGAGGCCATGCATAGCAAGCCCTGTCATTGGGGCCCTTGCGGCCTATCCAGCGCTCGGGTACAGTGACGTTCAACCAATCGCGTACTTCATTATGCCAGTGAGGTGGCACACCATCCTGCTGGAAAATGAAGTTCTCTGGCTCATTTTCTTCCAACTGAGGGAAGAGCCGTTGCTCTAGTGTATCAAGGTAAGGTAGGTTCACCAAAAATGAAAGGGCCATAAACTTTTTGCCGGGGTACGGCACAAAAAACATTCACTTTAGGGGAATCTCGTTGCATTTGTACCATCTCGTGAGGATTTTCTGAGCCCCAGATGCGCACATTATGAGTGTTAACGTGTCCACTAAGGTGAAAGGTCGATTCATCACTGAAGACAACATGATCTACAAAATTGTCATGAAACAACATGTCATTTGCGAATTTGGCATGTAATCCGTGGTATGTCGGCTTTAGAGCCTGCAATAACTGTAAACGGTAAGGACGTAGCTGTAAGCGTTTTCTTACAACTTTCCAAACAGTCGACACAGGAACCTGTAATTCACGACTAGCCTTCCGGACTGATTTCGTTGGGCTACGAGTGAACGAGTCCCTCACTCGCTCAACAGTCTCTTCAATTACTCCTGGTCGTGCCGTGCTCTTCCCTTTACAAAGGCAGCCGGTATCTTCAAACTGATTATACCATCTACGAATGTTTTTATCACTAGGAGGATCACAACTGAACTTACTACGGAACACACGTTGCACAGTAACTACAAATTCGGTCTTTGCAAACTGCAAAACACAAAATGCTTTCTGTTTACTAGTTGCCATCATTGCTACTAGCGCTGTCTAGCGGATTGTAGCAAAAACATTGCACGCACATGCACACTTGTGCCAACAAACAAAACTGTTTGAGTTGGTTTTTCATTTGACATATCATTTATAACTGTAAGTTGAATGTAATAAATATTATAAAGAGTTAAAACCCCGATATTCATTTATGTACACCCTGTACTCTTCATATACAGTACTATATACTGATTAATGGTGATTAAATACATAAGTGAATGTGTGTAATTTTAGTTTGTTTTGTTGTGTTTAGTTTTGTGTGATAGACAAAATCAATTTCATACAGATTGGAACAAGTTATCTTTTACATTTGGTTGAGCTTCAATTTTTTTGCAAAGTGCATGTAGCCATTAACACACAATAAAGGGCTGGGAGGGAAGTGTGTAATTTCCAAGAATATAGACAGCAGGTAAAAAAAAGGAGTCAAACCTGGCAAGTTAAATCTCACAGACTGTTGAAATTTAGAAAATCAAAGGAAAATCTTAAGACAAAAAGATCAATTTTGGAGTTATCATTGACCAAATGGCACAGAATTTGAGTACAGTGACATATACAAACTATAGTAGCTGGAATTAAGATAGTTTGAATTTGGCACCTTACGTTGATTACAAGTTAATGATGTTTCTGTCATTACTTCCAGAAAGAATTAGTTGAAAGCGAGAAAGAGCGCAGAAGACAGAGATTGGAAGCTCACTACAACAATGATATATGGAAGAAAAGAGATGCACCACCAGAAGACTGGAACAAACCTTTGCCAGAAAAGTTTCAAAAACAGTATGAGCACACTTACCTAGAGTTAAGGGCAAAAGAACTTGCTGGCGAGAAAGAGCCAGAACTTAAAAGAACTTTATGTGTATTGTCATAGTGAAATATACTGAAATTAGGCATGCAGTAGTTGTGTGTTAAAAATGTTTCCTCGCTGTGTGTAGGATATAATAATAAATATATTTATATTGGATGTTATATTAGATTTATAAACCCATCCTTCTGAACAATGACTTATAGCTTTTGCTGACTCCTGGATTTTCTTTCATAACATGTTAACTAAGGTTAGGTCACTGGAGTCCAATATCGCTCCTTCCTTATGTAGCATTATGTTTGTGCCTGTTTTTTTTTACCTAACTTATGAAAGTCACATAAACTGCAATTTTAAAAATTTTTAAAAGTATGGAATGATTTGTTGAAATCTCTATTAAAAAAATCTGATGTGTTACACTCACATGACTTTCTCTAGCTGTGCTACAAACTTCATACATAAGATTCTTCTTCTCTCTGCACCTTGCTAATTGTGGTACTCATTAGCACAATGTTCTTATTATTTAGTTCCGTATAAGTAGGAAGAAAATAAGGGAATACACTAGGCTAAACCAATAGTCAAATGTTTTAAAAGCTGTCGTTATGCGATTGTCATCACAAATCACTTCTTTTCTTGGCCAAGAGTAGAACAAAAGAAAAACGGACACTCCTGTCTGAGAAAAGTATAAGTACTTTACAATTGAAACTAATGACAATGAATACCTCGAAAATGGTAAGCTCCACGAGAAAAATGTATATGGCTTAACTTGTGTATTTTAATAAGACTTACAATTTTTTGTATAGTAAGTTTTTGTCTATCTCTGGTTATGCCAAATTAAGCAGAATAAACAGGTCTTCAGAAGCTATTCCCAGAAAATTCAAGATATACATTTTATTTGTTAGGTAAATATCTTTAATATATGATATTTTAATCAAAATGGTTAAGAGCCATTTTTAAGCAAATCAGAATTTTCGAAAAAAGTTCCATGTAAAGGGTAGTTTGGGGTGGGGGGATTTTTCTCAAAATCTTCATGTCGCATCCCTGGAAGATACTAAACTTAAATACCAAGTTTGGTATTTTAGCTACTTTTCGTTTTTGAGTTATCGTGTTCACAGACACACGGACACACACACACACAGACCTTTTTCTGAAAATGCTTGTTTTGGATACAGGGGGTCCTAAAACATGTATTTCCGGTGAAATCTCGGTATCAAATTTTTGGGCGGAATACAATACTTCCCTATCCCTATGTACATTGTACATATGGGGCTAGAGAAAGTAATATGTGATTATCTTGTACCACCCCTGTTTTTTATAGTGTTTAATGCCCAGTTTTACTACTTTGGCACTGATGATAGATGTAATGAAGATGGAGCACCAGTGGAATATGACGACGGGGGAAACTGGGGAATCCAGAGAAAACCAGTCCCATGCCACTTTATCCACCAGAAATCTCACATATGGTTGCTTAGGATTGAACCTGGGCCATGTAGGCAATAAGTGAGTGGCAATACCACCGCCTAGAGACTGGTACTGTAATCATAAACATGGCTACAGTTTGGTACTGCCCTCAGTAGACCAGCAGACTATGCATTTTCTTCATTGGTGCCTGATAATTCCAGTTATTATCATGTGTATATCATGCAGTTGGAATTTAGTTGAGTTAGCACTGAGTAGGTTGGAAATAGTGAAATTAATGATCCCAGTGATAGTGAAACTGTAAGCAGTAATGACAGCATTGAGGACAAAAATTACTAATCAACAGATACCAGTGAATGAAATTCTGAAAATACACCTGAAGAAGGAACGATGGACGATGAATTAGAAGCAAACATTCTTATGGGATAAGTAAAAATGCAATTTTTACTTCCTCTATACGTACTATGTACATAGTGTATAGAGAAGGTATTGCACTCCACTCAAAAATTTGATACTAAGATTTCACCGGAAATATATGTTTTAGGGTCCCCTGTATCCAAAAAAAGCATTTTCAGAAAAAGGTCCAAAAACAAAAAGTCTGTAAAATACCAAAGTTGGTATTTAAGTTTGACATCTTCCAGGGATGTGACACGAAAATTTTGAGCAAAATCCTCCCACACCAAACTACCCTTTACAGGGAACTTTTTTTGAAAATTCTGACTTTCTCAAAAATGGCTCTAACGATTATGATTAAAATGTTGTATTCTAAAGACATTTACATGACTAATAAAATGTATATTTTGAATTTTATGGGAACAGCCTCTGAAGACTGCTTTATTCTGGATGAATTTTACAGAATTTTGCATAACTGCTAAACTGTAAGAGATGAACAAAAACTCACAACAGAAAAAATGTAGAGTACCTTAAAACACATAGTTTATCCTGTATACATTTTTTTCGTGGAGTTGATCGTTTTTGAGATACTCCTTGTTTTTTGGTTTCAGCTTTAAAAACATACTTTTGTCATACAGGAATTTAACAATTGCAGTCCAAACAAACAAAGGAATTTCAGTCACGTAGCAACCAACTTTTGACTATCAATTTAACCAATAGTAGTCCCTTATTTTGCTTATACTTACAAGGAAGCATTAATAGGACTATTTCTGCTGATTTTTTCTCGATTAGTATGAAGTAAATAGAAGCACAAGCTTTTTAACAGATTTTTTTTCTTCTAAAATGTGCTTATACAAATTTTTATAATGTGAGCTCAATTTCTTCACAAGCTATTTACATATTAATAAGAGTGGGGGGGTGCCGTTTCGATTCATGTGAGAAGAAATCAAATTTCTTCCTTAATTGAAGCTTCTCGGGAGTACTACACATCTCCTGAACATATTCCCTGCAGTAATGGTATCCCACAAAACAATTTCACGCTACACCATCCACACCTAATAACTGCCACTTTTTCACATTTATCACATTGTCCTTTCAAATTCCTAAAGCAATAAATAATGTTGTGCTTTGGAAACGGTTTTGGTTTTTTCTGATAGTTCAGCCAGCAGCCAACCGTGCTGGAAGAACTATGTGATAAATGCGAAAAAGTGGTAGTTATTAGGTGTGGATGCTGTAGAGTGAATTAATGTTTTGTGGGATACCATAACTGCAGGGAATATGTTCAGGAGATGTGTAGTACTCCCGAGAAGCTTTAATTAAGGTAAGAAATTTGATCTTCTCACATGAAACCAAAGTCACTCCCTTTCACGCTCTTATTAATATGTAAATAACTCGCATAGTAATTACGCTTGTGTTGGTCATATCGGACAATGAATGAAATTGGTGAAATGATGTTCAAATGATCTCGGGGTCCATGGAGCTTAAAGTAACTCGACATTCGTCTTCTCAGGATAAGGGAAAACCCCGAAAAAAACCATATCTGGGTAACTCCCCTTAAGTGAGATTCAAACTCACGACCTTTTGAATGTGGGGCAGGCGCTACCACCACACTACCCAGGCGGGCTTATAAAAATTTGTATAAGCACTTATTTTGACATAAACATGTTGGAAGAAAAAAATATCACATTTTAATCTGCTCCATGAGAATGGTTGCTTGTTAGAAGAGATCACAGAGGCTCTTGATTTAACTGATAACGCTTTCAAATCTTGGCAACCCATTAAGACCTTTTCCAGCAGTTGAATATTTTGTTAAGAAGTCACATGTTAATGTAAACATGGAGACAGATGTGCCATTGAAGATTTTGAAACGTATGATTACTACAAAAGTTTTTAATTTGATTGTTAAGACTAACAGGTATGCAGCAAAAGGAGGAGCTGATTCTGTGTCTGGGAAGTCCAGAAAAATTTCATGGCAAGATACGAATGTAGAAGAGATCTTTAACTTCTTTTCAATTATCATTACAATGGGTTTGGTACATCTGCCAATATTACACTATCGCATTTCTGTGTTACAGAATGTGATAAAACCTTTGATCACATGTTGAGCTGTTGAGTATATTGCACTATTTTATCACAAATTTAAAAAGCATATCCAATAGTTAACACCATCAGCTATAATAATGTTTCCTATTATGGTCTGTATAGAATGTTAGTTGTGTGCTTATATTGAATATTTATAATAAATTTACTTTAAGTTTTTATTACATTCATCTGCAACATTTTCGTGTAACCTAACCTAAAACCTAACCTCAATAAATTCATTTCTTAAAGGATGTTAATTAATACTACATTTATATGTATAACAAAGCCAACTTTCATTTTGGAATTGGTTTAATTGTTTTTTTATACAAGCCGTGTGTAGGACAGGATAAAATAAATTGTGTGTTATTTATGGACACTCTTTAACTACTATGGTTCTCAGCATCCCATTCTAAATTGGGCGTGAAAGACTGCTTAATTTTGCTCAGAGGCTTCACTATCAGGCGTGAGGTTATTTTACGTGCTGTAAATCTACGACACAGGACCAACAGCTTTACTTCCCTTCCAAAGGAAGCCATGCTTTTTACGCCCCAAAAAGTCAATCATCCTCCACTGGGTTTGAACCCGCGACCTTGGGTATATGAAGTCAGCATGGTGACCATTACACCACAGAGGAGTTGGATAGGTAGAGTCAGACTGTAAAATTCAATGCCATAGCCGAGATTTGAACCACAGATCTCCCAGTCTCTAGCCGGTTGCTCTACAACTGAGCTACCATGGCAACATGCCAACATTGAATTACTCAATTGACTTGCATGTTTCCAAGTAAACCACAAGGTGACTCAAATTATTTTGAGATGACACTACGAATCCTGGGACTAAAAGCATTTACAACCTTGTAGGGTCACCATTGGGGTATGTCATCTCAAAATAATTGGAGTCAGCTTGTGGTTTACCAAGAAACATGCAAGTCAGTTGAGAAATTCAATGATATGCCGGCATGTTGTCATGGCATCTCAGTGTTAGAGAACAGGCTAGAACTGTGGTTCAAATCCTGGCTATGGCATTGAATTTTTCAGTCTGACTCTACCCATTCAACTTTCATTTTGTTCTTCTAAATATTGGCTTCCCAATACATAGAAGTTTTTTTTAAGTTTATCTGTATATCCTTCATGCACTTCAAAATGCTTTTATGTATTTCCAGTGTTTTGTTTCTGTTTTTATAATAATCATGTTTTGAATTATGAATTATTTCATGTCATTCATAATAGGATCACAAGTCCAACTCATTTCTTCTAATGATAAACACATCACTCTTATTAACCTTCTATTTAATTATGTTATTTTATGCTGTTTTCAAAGATATATTTCTATATCTATAATTATGTGCCTTTCTCTGCTTATTTTGCTTACAAATATTAAAATATAGGCTACTCTACAAACCTTAAAGCCATTTGTAGATAAAGTGTTTGCTTTAAAAAATCTGATGTGTTCCATTCACATGACTTTCTCTATATCTCTGCAACAACTTATTGTTAGAAAGCTTATGCTTCTATTTACTTCATGCTAATCGAGAAAAATCAGCAGAAATAGTCTTATTACTTGCTTCCTTGTAAGTAGAAATTAAATTAGGGAGTACCATAGGTTAAAGTGATAGTCAAAAGCTGGTTGGTATGTGACTGAAGTTCCTTTGTTTGTATGGACAGGAGTTGACAAATTCTTGTATGATAAAAGTTAAAGTTTTTTAAAGCTGAAACCAAAACCAAGGAATAGAAGAAGAAGAAAAAAAAAAAAAGATCAACTCCATGAAAAAAAAGTATACAACATAAATGGTGTGTTTTAACGGGCTCTACATTTTTTGTGTAGTAAGCTTTTATCTATCTCTTATGGTTTAGCAGTTATGCAAAATTCCGTAAATTTCATCCAGAATAAAGTAGGCTTCAGAGGCTATTCCCAGAAAATTGAAGATATACATTTTATTTGTCAAGTCAAATATCTTTAATATACAATACTGTAATCAAAATCGTTAGAGCCATTTTTGAAAAAATAAAAATTTTCGAAAAAAGTTCCATGAAAAGGGTAGTTTGGAGTGGGAGGATTTTTCTCAAAATCTTTGTGTCACATCCCTGGAAGATACTAAACTTAAATACCAAGTTTGGTATTTTACCAACTTTTTGTTTTTTGAGTTATTGTGTATTTCCGATGAAATCTCTGTATCAAATTTTTGGGTGGAGTGCAATACCTTCTCTATACACTATGTACTTGGTACATGTAGAGTAAGTAAAAATTGAATTACAAAAGTGTGCAATTATTATTGATTGTGAAGAAAACCAGTCATAAACTCTATAAAATGTCACTGGTAAACATCTAAGTTTGTTTGTAAAGTTCAACTTTTGTGAAACAGGCCATTGGTCTCCATCCAGTTGCTCTATGATTGACCTAATAGTTGGTTACTCTACGAAGCCTGGGACTTAAAGCATTATGACATTGTAAGTTGCTATTGGGGCCATTTCAAAATAGTTTGGAGATCCCTTGGTTTACCTTGAGTCAGTTAGGGAATGTAGTGTCATGTTGCCATGGTAGCTCAGTGGTTAGAGCAACTGTATGGACACCAAGAGATCCGTGGTTCAAATTCCAGCTAGGCATTGAATTTTTCAGTGTGACTACATTTCCAATATTAACAAAAGATTATTCTTCTATCCACTTCATGCTAATTAAGATAAACGTTATCAGAAATAGTTTTATTACTTAGTTCCTTTAAGTTGAGGGTAAATAAGTGCATACACTATGCTAATGCAGTAATCAAATCTTTTAAAAGCTATAGTTATATGATTGACATTGAAATTTGATTCTCTTTGAATGGCAAGGAGTAAAACAAAACAACAAAACGAGTGATGGCATACTGTTTGAGGAAACTGTAAGTATTAGAGAATTTAAACATATAACAAGCAATATGTTGGAAATGGTTCACTCCACAAAAAAAGTTGATGTGTTCCATTCACATAACCTTCTCTAGCTGTTTCACATACAAACTATTCTTACAAAAGATTATTCTTTTGTTTACATCATGTTAATCAATAAACATTAGCAGAATTGGTCTTATTACTTGCTTCTTTGAAAGTAGGAGAGAAATAAGGGAATACACTAGGCTAAAGCGATAGTCAAATCTTTTAAAAGCTGGTTGCTGTGTGATTATCATTGAAGTCTGGTTCTCTTTCCATAGCCAGGGATAAAACAAAAGAGATATAAAATGGATGAGGGGATTCCTACTTGAGGAAACTATCATTGTTGGAGAATTTAAACATATAATAAGCAATATCTTGGAAATAGTTCACTCCACAAAAAAATCTGATGGGTTCCAATTACATGATGTTCTCTAGCTGTTCCACATCAAACTATTCTTACAAAAGATTATTCTTTTACATGCTAATCAAGATAAACATTAGTAGAATTAGTCTTATTACTTGCTTCTTTGTAAGTAGAAGCAAAATAAAGCAATATTCAAATTTTTAAAAGTTTGATTTGCTTTGTATGGCCAGCAGTAAAACAACATATGAAATGAAAAGTAACTTTCCGTTTGAGAAAAGTTACGTAGTTTAAAATTGAAACCAATAACAAGAAACATCTTGGAAATGGTCAACTCTACAATAAAAATCTGATGTGTTACACTCACATGACTTTCTCTAGCTGCTCTACAAACCTCCTACAAAAGATTATTCTTCTTTGTACACAATGCTAATCGAGATAAATATTAGCAGAATGTTATTACTTAGTTCCTAAAAAGTAGAAGAGAATAAGGGAATGCGCTATGCTAAAATGATTGTCAAATGTTTTAAAAGCTATCGTTATGCGATTGTCATTGCAAATCACTTCTTTGCTTGGCCAGGAGTAGAACAAAAGAAAAGTGGACACTTCCTGTCTGAGAAAAGTTTAAGTACTTCCCAATTGAAACCAATAACAAGGAATATCTCAGAAATGGTTACCTCCACAACAAAAACGTAAAGGACATAAATTGTGTGTTTTGTCATGATGTACATTTTTTGTGTAGTGAGTTTTTTTATATCTCTTACGGTTTAGCAGTTAAGCAAAATTCATCCAGAATAAAGAGGTCTTAAGAGGCTATTTCCCAAAAATTTGATATATACATTTTATTTCGGATATAAATAGCTTTAATATATGGGATTTTAATCAAAATTATTAGAGCCATTTTTAAGAAAATCAAAATTTTCAAAATTTGTCCCATGTAAAGGTTAGTTTTTACTAGGGGGATTTTTTTTGAAAACACACACACACACACACACACAGACCTTTTTTTAAAAATGCTTTTTTTGGACTCAGGGGACTCCAAAACATATATTTCCGGTGATATCTCGGTATCAAATTTTTGGGTGCATTACAATACCTTCTCTATCCCTATGTACATTGTACATGTGGGGCTAGAGAAAGTAAAAATGTATGTGACATAAATTATGTGTTTTAATAAGATCTAAATTTTTTGTGTAGTAATTTTTTGTTTATTTCTTATGGTTGGCCAGTCGTGGCCGAGTGGTTAGACCACTTGCCTCTCACCAAGGAGGCCTGGTATATAAAAATACTTGGTATTTAAATTTAGTATCTTCTAAGGATGTGACAAAGATTTTCAAGAAAATCCCCCCAAACCAAACCACTCTTTACATGGAAAATTTTTTGAACATGTTTTTCTCAAAACTGGCTCTATTGATTCTGATTAAAATACCTTATATTAACAATATTTGTATATCACAAATAAAATGTATATCTGCATTTTCTGGAAATAGCCTCTGAAAATCTTACAACTTACTACACAAAAATATAGATCTTGTTATAACACACAATTTATGTCATATACATTTTTGTAGTAGAGTTGACTGTTTCCATGATATTCCTTGTTATTGGTTTCTATTTCAAAGGTCATCTTTCACTTGTCTGTCTGTTGTTTACTCCTGGCAAGCAAAGAGAATGAAATTTCAATTGTTTCACATAGCAACCAGCTTTGAAAAGAATTGATTATTGATTTAGCCTAGTGTATTCCCTTATTGCTATTCTACTTACAAATTCATTTCAATTCAATTCTTTATTCACCACATTAATTCTTTAAAGAAACTTTAGTTTCGTCAATTACAGTATATACCTACAATATAATAAACTGATGTATATAAACTGGTGTTTTACATAAAATATAAAAAAATAGAATAAAAATTCATCATTATCTGTGACCTAAGTACCATTTACTGAGTAAAAGATATGTTGCAGCAGAACGGATTTTAGTTTATTCTTAAACATTGTTATACTTTTCACATATTTTATATCTTGTGGTAATTTATTAAATATTTTGATACCCATTCTAACTACATTGCTTTTGAGAATGCTTGTTCTATAAAATGTAACCTGTAAATTATTCTTTTGATATGTGTTATGTAGATGTAGATCTGCATTATTTCCAAACATTCATGGGATTGTTTGATATAACATGCTATTTTCGCTATGAAAATATAAGAAACCAATAGGATTGTCTACTCTTTAAATAATTGTGTACATGATGTTCTGCTTGCACCACACATTAATCTTATTTTCATTTTTTGTATCTTGAAAACCCTCTTTTGTATCTTATGGAGCCCCTTCCCAAAACGTTATACCATAGCTTAATAAGCTTTGAAAGTATAAAAATATACTCCCCTCAATGCATGCAAATTAATTTCATTTTTCAAGCATTTTAGTACATAATAAACTGAACCAATGCTTTTCAAATGGGGAGAGTTCTACACTGCAGCAAATGAGATGCATTATCGTGTTCTGCATTGCCAGGTTGCTACCCCCACTCTTTTCATATCTCCCTCTCACTCGCATACTGAGCATGCAAATCTGCCTGGCGACATAATGTTTATTCCTGTGTATTATGAAAACTATTTGAGCTAAAAATCTTTTATGGTTCTGTTATGAACATTACTCTCTATTTTTCTCGTAAATTATTTTTTGCAAAATTTAAATACTTTGTCTTATCACAAGTGGTATTAATAAGAGATGGAATCACTTAGCGTGTTACTCCCCAGTTAAGTGGGAATGCAATATGTCAACAAAGCAGCACTCTGATTGGCTGCCGGCCTGGTGGCACTCAAGGGCAAACCTCATCCCATTTGTAAGCCGCTGCAAGTGTAGAGATTAATCATTTCACATGGGTATGCCATTTCAAAGAATCAAGTAACAAGACCAATTCTGTTAATGTTTATCTTGATTAGCATGATCTAGATAAAAGAATAATCTTTTGTGAGAAAGTTTGTTTATGGAACAGCTAGAGAAAGTCATGTGAATGGAACACATCAGATTTTATTGTTGTTCCATTTATACCCCATCCTGCCTTTAATTGCAATGGTCATATAGGCATCCTTACATCCCATTGGCAGTGGTGTTAACTCTTATGGGATTGTATTGAATTTGTTTTTTTGGGTTTTAAGCATTAGATATCTCTCTCTATCTCTCTCACACACATTCATAACTCTCTTTCATACTTCCAGACTCTAGGGAGGATAGAGAATAATCTTGGCTAGAAAAAAATTCCCAATCCCAGCTGGAAGTCAAACCTGAGACCCCTTGTAAAGCAGGCAGATCCTCTACTGACTGAGCTAAGGGCACAGAACAGAAAATAAAGGGGCTATAAAAATAGTAACAATTTGTATTTGAATTAAATGTGTGTAACATTCCTATTGGACGATAGCAAGTCATTGATTTCTTGTTAGTAGTATTAATATTTTACAAAGATTTAATATTAATATTTAAATCTTCCAATCTATTACTCAAATATAAGATATCATTAAAAATTAAGTTGTTAATTTACTTTGATTTATTTTTGGAACTGTGATTTAAGTAATGATTATTAGTATACAATGGTTCCACCACTTGGCATTACTTCTATACACGGGTACTTTTGTTATTTCGTCATTAGAGCCGCATTATAATTGCTTACTGGTCTGTTATAAACATTTAGGGTCCTAAGCTGCAAAGCGTAGCCCAACGTGGAGGGCCCTAAGCCGCAATGTGTAGCCAAGGGATATTTTTTATAAGTTGAGTGTAGCAGTTGCGGTCGAAGGCGACAGGGTGTAGACGATGAATCTGTGAAACTAAAACCCAATGTTCCCAAGAAGAAGTCAAAATTTTTCGGAATCTGGCAACTTTCACATCTGAACAACTTAGCGCATGTGTGCGTGCTGCGCGCATGTCAGTATATGGGTGGTGGAACTGTCGTATAGCTTTACCAAGTAATGTTATAAAGTATGAAGTATTAAGTTTAATTTATAATTTTGTTTTTTAGAAACAGCTGAACAAAGTTTCAACGCACTGAAGAATCACTTATGCAGTTATTAAAGTCATTAGTATCTGTATTTATTACTTTGAAAAGTAAGACAATAGCCATATCATTGCTAACTGATTGTTTTACCAGCCAGATTTAATTGCCAGTTGCCAAAGATTTTAAAATGCTACTTTCAATGAAAAAAATTGCCAAGAACGTGAAAAATAGCCAAATCTGTTGTATGTTCTAAAATAATGGTGAAAATTTATCAAATTGCGTTCAACAAGCTTATTGCTCATATAAAAAAAAAAATGAAGCGCCAAAGCGAAACTGATGGAAATGTACCGATTTTGAAATTGAAATTTACCGCGCCAGTTGCACTGTATTTCTTTGTACTACCACTGCTATCTAGCGAATGAGTTGCGAAGCAGGTAAGATGTGTCATCCCTTCGAACAGAGCGCCATAACTGTTTGTGTATTAATGGTGAAACGGGTAGGAGGTGTTGCCAATGGTTACAGTGACAGTCATTTGAATTCAAGAGCTATTTCAAAGTTTATGAATAGTGTTTCATTCGTTTCGTACGAGCAGTGTTACTCAGCGATTATATATAGAGCTTGTGCAACATTTTCTCCATTGGATGTTTAGTTTCCATCCAGTGTAACAAAGAAATTCAAGAGCGTACAATGTCAAATGTTGGTCAACTGTGCTTATAAACACTTGCGTTCCTGTATTATTTTGTAGTCATGGAAGTGTACTGTTGTCATGTTGTTACACGGGGTAATGTGCTGAGCAGAAGTTTGTTTGCATGAAGGTCGCGTCAGCTTTACATTGTTCATTAGTGTTGCTTAAGTACAAAGTTTTTATACATATCATTAGTTGATTGGCTCATCAGTAATCAAGCTCAAAATTTTCGCGGCAATAAGTGTAGTGGTTTCACTTGACAGCAAGTATAAGAAGAGTATGCAATGGCACATACACAGGATTACATGACCATTTACAAGCAGTTTTTCGAGGAATTCGCTGCAACGGTGAACCCAAATGATCAACTACCTGTCAAGGTTGCTGCTTATTACCTGTGTGAAACAGAACTCGTTGGAGAAATAGTTGATTGGACCCTACAGTACCTCAGCCAAAAGTAAGTGATATGTTATTTAATGCATTTAACCCTTTTATGATCAAATGTAATAATAAAACATAATATAGCATTGCATTTTACACGAGATTTCAGGTCAAGAGTCAAAATCTCTGACTGTTGTATGGTTGACAGACAAAAGCACATGGAATAGAGAGTTGATTCACAGCCGCGTAAAAGCATTTCGATAGCAAAAGTCAATGTTTGAATAACTCGTATTAACAATCGCGTACGGAAGTAAAGGTTGCTTGAATAATGATACAAAACGGAAGTCACTAACAATATATTACTTTTTGAGCCGTTATATTTGATAATAGATTTATGAGCTGCTCATTAACGTCTACAAGTAAATCTTGTAACACAGTGAAAACTATAACAAAGTTACAAGGTTGTCAACTGTTTGGAGTACAATGAAAACATTACGTTTCAAGGTTGTCAATGTCAACAATATTTGCATTCACATTTAAATGCAGGAACGTCAGTATTAATGCAATTCAGCGTTTATATGTAGTGTTGTATTCTTAAGTACGAGAGAATCAGTTTTTCTTAGTACTTTTTGCAGGACATCAAAAATCGATTAGTTACATTAAGAAACCTGTTTTAAATGTAGTCCACATTTTGTTGTTTTTTTTTTGCGCGCACTATTGCGTAACCTCCTTGTGTGATAAAAAGTATGTCCAGTTAGAAATGCCACCTTCAAACCGTCTCCCGAACAAGCAAAATGTGATTTTTAACCCAGGCCAAACTAACCAGCTTATTTCTAAGTAGGCGTTTCTTGATGTTGTTCATGGAACAAATTTTGCGTATTTTTGCTGAGTGTTGAATGGTTGTAAAAGACAGGTGCCGCATTTGACGGCCAGTCTCCCGCGAAGATATATTGCGATTTCATAGGCCAATGGCACGGCCCAATCCCTAACAGGTAGAATTACCTTTGAAGAAATCATTAAAGCATGCAGTTTACAATCCTTTTTTTACGGCGCGAGAAAAACAAACTCTTTTAGCGAAAATACATTTTTGTGAAAGAGCTTCTCAATTTTCCAAACTTCTGGATGATTTTAATGCCAGAAAAACCCTCAGTTATATTCGCCTACCTCTGATTGAAAACGTTTCCGGCAGTAAGTATACAAATTATAAAAATCTGATGTGTTCCATTCACATTACTTTCTCTATACCTCTGCAATAAATTATTGTTAGAAGGCCTATTCTTCTATTTACTTGATGCTAATCGAGATAAACATTAGCAAAAAGGGTCTTACTACTTAGATCCTTTCAAGTAGAAGGGAAATAATTATACTAGGCTAAACCGACAGTCAAGTGTTTTAAAATGTAGTTGCTTTGAGATTGAAATCTGTTTCTTTGCTTGGCCAGGAGTTGACAAGTTCCTGTATGAGAAAAATTTAAGTGTTTTAAAACTGAAACCAATAACAAGGAATATCTCGAAAACGGTCAACTCTAAGAAAAAAATGTATATGACATGAACAGTGTATTATAAGGAGATCTACATTTTTGTGTTGTAAGCTTTTGTCTATCTCTTATAATTTATCAATTATGCAAAATTCAGAAGAATTCATCCAGAATAAAGAGGTCTTCAGAGTCTATTCCCAGAAAATTCAAGATATACATTTTATTTGTGATTTAAATATCTTAAACATAAGAGATTTTAATCAAAATCGTTACAGCTGTTTTTGAAAAAATAAAAATTTTCGAAATATTTTCCATGTAAAGGGTAGTTGGGAGTGGAGGAATTTTCTTGAAAATCTTCGTGTCGCATCCTTGGAAGATACGAAACTTAAATACCAAGTTTATTATTTGACGGTCTTTTCGTTTTTGAGCTATGCTGCACACACACACACACACACGACATTTTTTCTAAAAATACTTTTTTGAATTCATGGGGTCTCAAAACATGTATTTTCGGTGAAATCTCGATATTGAATTTTTGGGTGGAATACAATACTTTTTCTATACACTATGTGCATAGTGCGTGTAGAGAAAGTAAAAATTCCGGAGGCGGCTATGGGTGAAGCGCTTACCTCTACTGTCCTTGTAGCGAGTTATTGAATAGTTATAAAAGCTAATTACTTACACTATCCCCCTCCCCCCTCATCAGTCTTCCTGGTGACGTCGCACCCATAAAATATGTCAAACTCAGTTGCGTACCAGTCAGTTCGATGCATGGGTTCATATCAATAGAAAATCGAGGGAACACAGTTGTGTTAAAACGATTTTCCGATCGAAAATTCTTTACTCCAAATCTAGATAAACGTTGTCAGCAAGGCATATTGCCTAAAAATTACATTCGGTAAAACAGAAGACCAAATTATTTTATAATGAGCCTTCGGAGACGACGTGCATTTCCTTCATCACATTTCTTAACAACAGACATGCGAAGGTTCTTCGAAACACTACAATCTCGTTACTTTGTCTTCACGTACTATGTATGGTGTATAGAGAAGGTATTGCATTCCACCTTAAAATTCGATACCGAGATTTCACCGTAAATAGACGTTTTAGGGTCTCCTGTATCCAAAAAATACATTTTTAGGAAAGATCCGTGTGTCTGTGAACACGATAATTCAAAAACGAAAAGTCGGTAAAATACCAAACTTAGTATGTAAGTATCTTCCAAGGTTGCGACACGAAGATTTTGAGGAAAATTCTCATGCCCCAAGCTACTCTTTATATGGAAAAAAATTTGAACATTTTGACTTTCTCTAAATGGCTACTGATTTTGTTTAAAATGTCGCATATTAAAGATATTTACATGACAAATAAAATGTATATCTTGAATTTTCTGGGAAGAGCCTCTGTAAACCTCTTTATTCTGAATGAATTTTGCTTAACTGCTAAACCGTAAGAGATAGACAAAAACTTACAATAAAAAATGCAGAACTCGTCAAAGCACACGATTTGTCCTTTACGTTTTTGTTGTGGAGGTAACCGTTTCCGAGATATTCCTTGTTATTGGTTTCAGACTGGCTTTGTTGTGTTCTACTCCTGTACAAGCAGAGAAGCGATTTGCAATGACATTTCGCATAAGGCAGCTTTTAAAACATTTGACTATCAGTTTAGCTTAGTGCCTTTCTTTAGTTCCCTTCTACTTACAAGGAACTAAGTAATAAGAACATTCTGCTAATGTTTATCTCGATTGGCATCTTTTGTAAAAAGTTTTTAGAGCAGCTAGAGAAAGTCATGTTTGTGCAACACATCAGATTTTTTGGATTCAGGAGTCTCAAAACATATATTTATTTCCGGTGAAATTTCTGTATCGAATTTTTGGGTGCAATGCAATACCTTATCTATACGCCATGTACATAGTACATGCAGAGAAAGTAATAATTGCTTCCTGAGTAAAACTTTTAATGAACCTCTACAGATTGAGGCGATCATTGATAAGGAGGGAAGAGATTCCAGCTGTTGTTGTGTTAGGGTTTGACCTTGACCTTCGAGAAATGAATATCAGACGACGGACAGGTTGTTACGAACCCCTTCATTATGGTAGCAGATGCACAAATTTCTGCAAGAAAGACGTAATACTATGCTAGTAGACATGTGTTTGGGGAAGAATACACTTCGGCGTATACAGTCTCTCCTCCAATCTAATTGCCGGATTGTTGAACAATTTTCTCCACAATTACTGCAAGTAACATTTTAATTATGTTATAAAGTATTTAAAACTCCCCATTTACAATTAAACTGTTCCCAATATATGAAATTGTCCATGCATTTAAATGAGTTAACTTTTTCAAAAAAATCATTATAAATAAACTTAATCCTCTATCTGCTTCATGCAATCGGGATAAGCATTAGCAGAAACTGTCTTATTACTTACTCCTTATAAGTAGAAGGGAAATAAGAGAGCACACTAGGCTAAGCAGATAGTCAAAGCTTTAAAATGTGGTTGCTATGGTATAGAAATCCTATTCTTTGCGGGCTCAGGTGTTGACAAGTTCCCGTATGAGAAAAGTATTAGGTAAAATAAGAACTATAGCTTTCCTGGCGACGTGTTAATTCAAAATCTTCTCGGGCTTCTAGCCAAGTTATTACCTGGCTAGAAGCCCGAGAAGATTTTGAATTAAGTATTAGGTATTTTCAAACTGGAATCAATAACAAGGAATACCTTAAAAACAGTAAATTCCACGAAAAAATTCATATAACATAAATTGTGTGTTTTAACAAGATCTCGATTTTTTGTGCATTAAGTTTTCGTCTGTCTCTTACAGTTTACCAGTTATGCAAAATTGCGGAAAATTGATCCAGAATAAACATGTCTTGAGAGGCCTTTCCCAGAAAGTTCAAGATATACGTTTTATTTGTTATGTAAATTACCTAAATATAAGAGATTTTAATCAAAATCGGTAGAGCCATTTTTGAGAAAATCATAATTTTCGAAAATTTTTCCATGTAAAGGTTAATTGGGGTGGGAGCATTTTTTTCGAAAAATGTTCCCTGTGAAGGTTAGTTTGGAGTGAGGGAGTTTTCCTGAAAATCTTCGTGTCGCATCCTTGGAAGATACTGAATTTAAATGCCAAGTGATACTTGACGGGCTTTTGTTTGAGAGTTACGTTGTTCATTTTTATTGGGAGAGACCTCAAAACGTGCATTTCCGATGGAATCTCGGTATTGAATTCTTGGGTGGAATGCAATACCTTCTCTACCTACTTTGTACATTATACATACGTGCTAGAGCTTTCTTAAGAATAGTTTGTGTACTAATGCCTTGGTAGTGTGAGTGCCTCACATTCTACAGGTTGCGAGTTCGAATCTCGCTTAAGGTGAGTTACCCGGATAAGGTTTTTTTCGGGGTTTTCCCTTACCCTGAGAAGACGAATGTCGAGTAACTTCAAGCTCTATAGACCCGAGAACATTTGAGCATCTTTTTACCAATTTCATTCATCGTCCGATATAACCAACCAGGTTAAAGGGCGTTAAGCTACACACATACACACCCACACCCTATTAGAGAGTAGCAAACGTCATATGAATAGAACACACAATGTTTATCCTATCCTTGTTGTATTATGTACGTTGTAAATGTTTTCATGTGGTAGAATGGAGAGATCTTTTTTTACAATATATTTTATTTTGGGTCGCTTTAACAGCATAGTCATATCGCAATCTTTCAAATTGTACATACATAGATAGCTATTTGCGCATTGGTAAAAGTGGTTACATTTATGCTTTACAGTTAATCAAAAAGTTTACATTGCCTTATAAATAGTATAGTCTTTTTAACTGTCTGATTGTTGTGAAGAGCACTTGGTGAGTCACTGAAGTCTCTGTTTGGTGACTTTCGGACACAGCAGCAGAATGTGTTGTACAGTTTGTACAGTTAGCGGTGTGTTGCAGGTCTCACATTTTGGTTCTGAATCTTTATTAATGATGGAGGAATGTATGTGTGTGTGTGTGTGTGTGTGTGTGCGTGAGAGAGAGAGAGAGAGAGAGAGAGAGAGAGAGAGAGAGAGAGAGAGAGAAAGAGTGAGTGAGAGTGTCTTGTGGCGTTAACTATTATCGTAATCAAATAATTAGTGCCCACCTGGGTAGTGTGGTGGTAGCGTGTCTGCTTCACATTCAAAAGGTCGTGAGTTCGAATCTCGCTTAGGGTAAGTTTTCAGGGTTTTCCCTTATCCTGAAAAGACGAATGTCGAGTAACTTTAAGCTCCATGGACCCTGAGATCATTTGAGCATTATTTCACCAATTTCATTCATCGTCCGATATGACCAACCAGGTTAAAGGACGTTAAGCTACAAAAAAAAAAAAATAATAATAATAATAATAATAATAGTGAGAGGGTAGCGTATCTACATTCAACAGGTCGCGAATTCGAATCTCGCAGAGCTCCATGCATCATTTATGCATCATTTCACCAATTTCATCCATCGTCCGATATAACCAACCAGGTTAAAAGACATAAGCTACCCCCTCCCCCACCCAAATAAAATTACCGTAAAGCCACACATATTGTTACAATTTGAACAAAAATCCTGATTTATAAACAGTAACTCCTTAAAAGAGAAACGGTCTCGCGTATTTTCTTGAAAAGATTAGTCCATAA
The DNA here is from genome assembly GCA_030762935.1 of Hymenopus coronatus. Lineage (NCBI taxonomy): Eukaryota > Metazoa > Arthropoda > Insecta > Mantodea > Hymenopodidae > Hymenopus > Hymenopus coronatus. The sequence goes on from CM060899.1 coordinate 60,735,109, forward strand.
TTTCCACATTCATGCTCCAATAAAAGTAAAGGTATTTACTGTTTTGAAGAGTTCGCTTGTTCCCTAATTTACCAAACGGATACTGCACAAATGCCGTAGCAGTGTAACTGGAAGCAACGATAGAAGTCGTTCGCAGACATCAAACACTTCCGCGGGAACTGAACTCATTCATTACGTAGCTGCAAACAAAAGCGGTACGAGGAATATCCTTCCGTTTCGTATTCACGCCTTCGTGTTTTGGACGCGTTTTACATAGCAGCCTCGAGTTCGCTTGGGGATGTTCAGGAAGGCATGTTACAATGGCCTTTGACAGGAAAAAATAGCTTACATTCTCATGGCTTACATTCACATATCTTTCTCAATTCATTTATCAAACTTTTGAAACAAATGCTTAATTCTTCTATTTTTACTTTCTCTATTACGTACAATGTACATAGTTGATAAGGTAGTGCATTCTACCAAAAAGAATAGCGAGATTTCACCTGAAATAAATGTTTTGAGAATCCCAGGATATAATAATGATGATGATAACAATAATAATCATAATATATAAAACAAATCTGATGTGTTCCATTCACATGCCTTTCTATACATCTTTGCAACTAATTATTGTTAAAAGGCTTATGCTTTTATTTACTTCATGCTAATCGAGAAAATAAAAAATAGCAGAATAGTTTTATTACTTGCTTCCTTGTAAGTAGAAGCGAAATAAGGGAGTACCATAGGTTAAAATGATGATCAAAAGCTGGTTGCTATGTGACAAAAGTTCCTTTGTTTGTATGGACAGGAGTTGACAAATTTCTGTATGAGAAAGGTATAAGTTTTTCACAGCTGAAACCAAAGACAAAGAATATCGCAAAACGATAAAAATTATATAACATAAATTGTGTGTTTTAACGTGCTCTACATTTTTTGTGTGTTAAGTTTTGTTTTTTCATCTCTGATGGTTTAGCAGTTGTGCAATATTCCGTAAAATTCATCCAGAATAAAGTAGTCTTCAGAGGCTATTCCCAGAAAATTCAAGATATACATTTTATTTGTCAAGTAAATATCTTTAATATATAATATTTTAATCAAAATCGTTAGAACCATTTTGGGGCAAATCAAAATTTTCGAAAAAATTTCCATGTAAAGGATAGTTGGGGTGGGGGGGATTTTTCTCAAAATCTTCGTGTCGCATCCCTGAAAATACTAAACTTAAATACCAAGTCTGGTGTTCTACCGACTCATTGTTTTTGAGTTATCGTGTTCTCACACACACACACACACACACACACACACACACACACACACACACACACACACACACACACACACGGTCTTTTTCTGAAAATTCCTTTTTTGGATACAAGGGACTCTAAAAGATATATTTCCGGTGAATTCTCGGTATCAAATTTTTGGGTGGAGTGCAATTTCTTCTCTATACACTATGTACATAGTACGTATAGAGAAAGTAATACGAAAAATACATTTAGTTTGTCATACATGTATCTTAAACATAAAGTATTTTGATCAAAATTGTTGCAGTCATTTTTGAGAAAATCAAAATTTTATAAAAATGTCCCATGAAAAGAGTAGTTGGGGGGGGGGATTTTCTTTAAAATCTTCGTGTCGCATCTTTGGAAGATACCAACCTTAAATACCAAGTTTGGTAATTTAGCGGTGTTTTAGTTTTTGAGCTGTGCTGTCCACACACACACACACACACACACACGCACAGTAACATACACACGGACCTTTTTCTAAAAATTATTGTTTTTTTACTCACGGAGATCCCAAAACACATATTTTCGGTGAAATCTCGGTATGGAATTTTTGGGTTCAATACAATATCTTCACTATACACTATATACGTACTAGTACGTGTAGAGAAAGTAAAAAAAAACAAAAAAAAAACAGCTCTGCCGGCGGAGAGTCCAAGCTTCGGAATCTGACTTTTTCTATTTAATACCTTACGTAATGAAAATCCCTTGTTTAGAAGAGTAGATAATAAACATATCCTATCTGTGTAAAACTGACTTTAAACAGCAATGTACCTATTCACAATATTTTATTTAAATCTAAGTAAAACTTTCTTTCCTAATGTAATTTTTAACTCAAACCTTTGTTTAGTATGTAAATCATTTCATTGTAATATTATGGATTCAATTATTATAAATATTGTATGGTCGCGATATGACCTAGAAGTTAAAGCGATTTAAATAAATACATTAAAAAAAATCTGATGTGTTCCATTCACATGACTTTCTCTACATCTCCGCAACAAATTATTGTTAAAAAGCTTATGCTTCTATTTACTTCATGCTAATCGAGAAAAAATTAGCAGAAATAGTCTTATTACTTGCTTCCTTGTAAGAAGAAGCGAAATAAGGGAGTACCATAGGTTAAAGCTGGTTACTATGTGAGTTAAGTTCCTTTGTTTATATGGGCGGGAGTTGACAGATTCCTGCATGAGAAAAGTACAAGTTTTTTTAAAGCTGAAATCAAAAACAAGGAACAACTCAAAAACGATCAACTCCACGAAAAAAATGTTTATAGCATAAAGTGTTTGTTTTAACGTGCTCTACATTTTTTGTGTGACGTTTTTGTCCATCTCTTACGGTTTAGCTATTATGTAAAATTCCGTAAAATTCATCCAGAATAAAGTAGTCTTCAGAGGCTATTCCCAGAAAATTCATTTTATTTGTCGTGTAAATATCTATAATATATGATATTTTAATCAAAATCGTTAAGCCATTTTTAAAAAATTCAAAATTTTCGAAAAAAAATCCATGTAAAGGGTAGTTGGGGTGGGGGGATTTTCTTGAAAATCTTCGTGTCACATCCGTGGAAGATGCTAAACCTAAATACCAAGTTTGGTTTTTAACGGTCTTTTCGTTATTGAGCTATGCATGTATTTCCGGTGAAATCTCGGTATCGAATTTTTGGGTGAAATGCAATACCTTCTCTATACACTATGTACAAAGTACGTGTAGAGAAAGTAAAAAAAAACTGATTGACAGTAATGGCATAGTAATAATAAAATATGCAGCAAATGCTTAGCAAATCTCAACAAAGGAAAAATTCTTGAGCATGGATAGTACTGCCTGCCACATAAATAAGTGAGCGTTATATAGAATTGAACCCAGAATTCCCCGCGGAGGTAACGCAGCAAAAAACCGCAACAATGCGGGAGTCTCTCTCTCTCTAGTTTACTGTGCTGGGGATTTTCGCATATGCTGCAGTTGCAGCAGATATTGCTTTCTTTACTTCATACATGGGACATATGTAGAGATGGTATTGAATTCTAAACAAAAATTCGATGCCGAGATTTCTTTAGAAATGCACGTTTTCAAATGACTATATATACTTCATGCTCAAATTGTGTTATTATTTGCTTCCTTGTAAGGAAAAACGAAATACAGAAAACATTAACCTAAAGCGATAGACGAAACCTTTCGAAGCTGGTTCTTGCCTGAGAAAACTATTGCAAATTGAAACCAATAATAACAAGAAATGTCTCGAAAATGATGAACTCTACAATAAATAAAATTAATTTGATGTGCTCCATTCACTGTAACAAATTATTGTTAATAAGATTATTCTTCTATCTATTTCATGTTAATCGAGATAAACATTAGCAGAGACAATTCAGCTCAACTATTAAAACGCCAATGGAATGGCCGAGATTAGACAATTTCAACCAATCGCGGTCATCTGACTGGAGCGATATTGTCGAAACATCTTATCGCAGTTGATGTTCATTTCTTTGAAATCTTGTCGCAACCGACGTTCGTATGTTTAATCTCCTGCCTTGGTTATTGGTAACAATCCAGGCAGCCAACCTTCACTTTAAATAACTGTCCGTTCCACAATTGTATTTTCAATTAATTCAGATACAATGTTTATTTAAAGTTTTACCATGTTCATAATGTATTTAATTTAGTTTAAAAAGGAGTGAAAATTATCATTATTTGTATTTCTTATGGGATGAGTGCAATAACCTAAAAGTTTATTTTCATTTCATTCATTATTACATTTTAAAAGCTGAAATAAAATAACTGCTCTGTATTTCTATTGTTGCTATCGATATTCGTACATTGGGTGTAGGCACGGTCGGCCATATTATTCAGGAGGCAATGCAGGAAGATAGATAAACATTGTAAATGCGCAACTACCATTTGAGATCTAATTTAATATTACAATCATAACCTGATAAAATTTCCCTTCCTATATTATAAATTATTAAAAGTCTATTTCGCTGAATTGTGTTATCAAATATAACTCGCGTTTTCAGTCGCTTCTCTCCGGTCGTGAATTATCGACATGAAAATATTCGTGATATTCTCATAACAGTTTTATTATTTAGTTCCTTATAAGCAGAAGGGAAATAAAGTATTACACCAGGCTGAACCGACTATGGGAATGAAATCAGTTTCTTTGCGTGGCCAGGAGTTGACAAAAGTATAAGTATTTTAAAATTGAAATCAATGACAAGGAATGTCTCAAAAACGTCAACTCCACGAAAAACATGTTTATGAAAGAAATTGTTTTAACGAGCTATACATCTTTTGTTAAGTATGTTTTTCTCTGCCGCTTACGATTTACCAGTTGTGGAAACTTCTGCAAAAATCAACCAGAATAAAGTGCTCTTCAGAGGCTTTTCCCAGAAAATTCTATACATACATTTTATATGTGTTGTGAATAAATTTAATATACGATATTTTAATCAGAATTTTTAGAGAAAATGTTTCTATGTAAAGGGTAGTTTGAGGTGGGAGATTTTCTTGAAAATCTTCGTGTCGGATCCTTGGAAGATTGTGAACTTAACGGACACATAAGGACATTTTCTAAAATTGCTCTTTTTGGATTCAGGGTGTCCCAAAACATTTATTTCCAGTGAAATCTGGTATCGAATTTTTGGGTGCAATACAATACATTCTCTATATATTATATACATAGTGCGTGTAGGTAAAATAAAAAGTGTATGTGACAAATTGTGTGCTTTAATGAGATCTATATTTTGTATATGGCAAGTTCTTGTCTATCTCTTATGGTTTACCAGGTATGTAAAACTCGTACAGAATGAAGAGGACTTCAGAGACTATTCCCAAGAAATTCAGGATATAGATTTTGTCTTGTGGATGTCTTTTATATGAACCATTTTTGAGAAAATCGAAAATTTAAAAAAAAAAAAAAAAAAAAAAAAAAGGTAAAATATAAAGGGTATTTTGGGATGGAGGGATTTTCTTTAAAATCTTCGTGTGACATCCTTGAAAGGTGCGGAACTTAAATACCAAGTTCGGTTTATAAAGGGCTTTTTTGTTTTTGAGATATGCTGAACTCCCCCCCCCCCCACACACACACACACGAACACCCTGCATGCAGACACACATGGAACATTTTCTATTTTTTTTATTCAGGGTCCCTAAAACATGTATTTCCGGTGAAATTTCGGTATCGAATTTATGGAAGGAATAAAATTCCGTCTCTACCTACTATGTACATTATACTTGGTAGAGAAAGTAAACGCATTTTTAGAAAATACTCCTCTTTGTGTGCATGCGTGCTTGAATAGGATATCTCTAAAACGAAAAGTCGGTTAAATACCAACTTACATAATTAATTAGTTCAGTATCTTCCAAGAATGGACAGAAGATTTGCAAGATATGTGCGAGCCAAATAAATTTTTATCTTGAATTTTCGGGGAATAGACAATGTATAAATAACAAATCTTATTACAATTTTGAAACACGCAATATATGTTATATGTAGTGGAGAAAACGATTTCCGAGACATTCCTTGATTGGCTTCAACTTAATTTTCTGAATCGGGAAGTAATCATCCGTTTTCCTGTTACCGTGCATAGCTACAGCTTTTAAAATATGTGGCTGTCGCTTTAGCCTAGTGGTTTCTCTTATTTCTCTCCTACTTATAAGGAACTAAGTAATAAACCCATTTCTGTTTGCTTGTCTCGATTAGCATGAAGTATATAAAAGACTGATCTTTTGTAAGGATAGTTTTTTGTTCAGAATAAGTAGAATCATATGAATGGAACACGTCAGATTTTTTTTTTAAAATTCCTGTCATCTTCCGTAGAAAAGAGAATGCGTGTTAGATGTGTCGCAAAAGGTTGTAAATAAACATGACTTACTCTGTGACGACATTCTTACGTCACCAACTTTACAGAGAGCATCATACAAACACATTTGGTATCTGTCGTATTTTTCGCTTGCTAGTGTATTTAAAGGGAGTAAATGTATGTACGACACATCAAGTGAACTAAATGGCATTAACAATTACTGCTAGAATAAGAATGTTACGTAAAATGCCTTTGTTTACTTGTAATAAACAGTTGCGTACCTTGGTTGTCGCAGATATGGGTGCACCAGATCCAAATGAGGCACCCAACCGCAATTTCCAAACGTGAATATCGGGGTTTGAAACCTCATTAATGAGACGGCGCCGTGGCCGAGTGGTTAGACCGCTCGCCTCTCCAAAGAAGATTACGTATTGGCCACTGTATTTTACTTTCTCTACACGTACTATGTACATAGTGTATTGAGAAGTTATTGTAATGCACCCAAAATTCGATACCGAGATTTCACTGAAAATACGTGTTTTGGGTCTCTCTGAATCCAAAAAAAGCATTTTCAGAAAAAGGTCCGTGTATGTGCGTGTGTGTGTGTCTGTGGACAGCATAGCTCAAAAACGAAAAGACCGTTTAATACCAAACTTGGTATTTAAGTTTAGTATCTTCCAAGGATGCGACACGAAGATTTTCAAGAACCCCACCCCACCCCAACTACCCTTTACATGGAACTTTTTTCGAAAATTGTGATTTTCTTAAAAATGGCTCTAACGATTTTGATTAAAATATCATCATATATTACAGATATTTACCTCACAAATAAAATGTATATCTTGAATTTTCTGGGAATAGCCTCTGAAGACTACTTTATTCTGGATGAATTTTACGGAATTTTGCATAACTGCTAAACCGTAAGAGATGGACAAAAACTTACAGCACAAAAAATGTAGAGCACGTTAAAACACAATTTATGTAATATACATTTTATCAGATTTTTTCAATACCTAACTAAAATAAAATATTCAGATTTCTTTAGTGTTGTATTATATTTAACGATAAAGTAGAGCGAGAACATCATTTACCTTATGGATACGGTAAATATGTTCAAAACTAAGCTATAAATATTTTGTTAATATTTTATTATCATTAGACACATTATAACATAAAATATAACTGAAAATTAACACAAAATTATTCAAGCGTTAAAGGAAAACCTAGGAAAAACGGCCCGAGTCCAAACCGTCACCAGAATGGTGACAAATGCTGGTTTCAGTGCCTGAGCACCCAGTCGAAAAATCTACGTCTGTAAAGCAAATCAGAAAAGGCGCAAAGAATTTGTAGGAAAAAACGAAGAGTTCTATGACCGGGTATTGTGGTCGTATGAAAGTAAATTCAGTCTGTACCACATTGAGGGCCAAGTGAAAGTTGGGCGACAAAAGAATAAAGGTGGGGTGTTAAGAACATGCAAGCCACAGTCAAGCATGGGGGAGCTAGTGGTCTGGTTTGGGGATGTATGGCTTCATCAGGTGTGGAGAAGCTCGTAATACTTTAGGGGATCATGAACAAGCACGTACATATTGAAATAAAATGTGAAAGTGAGTAGTGCTGAGAAGTTAGGTTTCAGCAAGACAATGTTCCTCATATTCTGGACAACCCACTTCAGTCCCCAGACGTAAATCCTATTGAAAATATCTGAAATGAATAATAGAACAGGTAGAACAACTCGTTAATTTCTAAGATCATCTGAAACAGATAATTCTAGAAGAATTGAACCAATATAAAGTTTGACATCACCAGGAAGCACGTATACTACTTGCCTAAAAGTTGGAACCATCATACAAAGAAAATTGCAGATAACCAAATATCAATTTTGCTTAGTTGTGTGTCTGAATACTTGTCTCACAAAGGAAAAATGAATTTATTTTATTATTAATTTTGAAAATGCATTTAAGTTCGTTTAATATGTATATATTTGTGCTCAATAAGGCATAATTGTGTTAACTAAAGGCAATGTCCAGCTTTTTCTATCGCTGGAATAGAAACAAATGATTAGTTGAATTATTGGTGTCTGAATACCTATGCTGTCTCTGTATATGTGGAACCAAACATTGCAAGAATACGGCCTCTCAATTTGGGGTATGTATTGGCTGGCAACATTTGCAAGCCGCGTTTCCCTGTTGTTTTACAAGAGTCGTGTAATTGTAATGGTTGCATGGGCTGCATATATTTTACTATAGAGATAATTCTGTCAAGGAAACGTCGCTGACTAATACCTGTCTAATTATTCGTCTTGTTGACGGCTGAACTGGCACCAAGGGGACGAGAGGGGTGGCAATGATTGCACACCGTTGAGAGCAGGCTCCACAGGTCTGGGGTCTAGAGTTAACAGCTTACCAGTATTAGTAGTTATTATAAATGATCTACGCTTGTCCGCGAATTTTTGTAAGGCCAAAAGGAAACTGTGTATAAGGAAATGTTAAACACGAATCGTGGCGCAGGTAAACAGCATGATATAGAATCTTTGACCTCGCTCCCCCACTTAATGCATAAAAGGCCGGCGAAATCGATCCTTGTGACCTCGAACGATTAAGCAGCGTTCTTTATGTCGCTAGGTAAAGGGACTTCAATTGCGTGTGCATTGGAAATGTTACTTTCTCTATGCGTACTATGTGCATAGTGTATAGAGAAGGTATTGCACTCCACTCAAAAATTCGATACCGTGATTTCACCGGAATTATATGTTTTAGGGTCCCCTGTATCCAAAAAAAAAAAAACCCCATTTTCAGAAAAAGGTCCATGTGTGTGTCCGTGTGTCTGTGAACACGATAGCTCAAAAACGAAATGTTGGTATTTAAGTTCAGTATCTTCCAGGGATGCGACACAAAGATTTTGAAAAAAATCCCTCCACCTCAAACTACCCTTTACATTGAACTTTTTTTCGAAAATTTTGATTTTCTCGAAAATGGCTCTAACGATTTTGATTAAAATTTCGTATATTAAAGATATTTATACGGCAAATAAAATGTATATTTTGAATTTTCTGGGAATAGCCTCTGAAGACTACTTTATTCTGGATGAATTTTACGGAATTTTGCATAACTGCTAAACCGTAAGAGATAGACAAAAACTTACAACTCAAAAAACGTAGAGCACCTTAAAACACACAATTGATATTATATACATTTTTTCGTGGAGTTGATCGTTTTTGAGATACTCCTTGTTTTTTTGTTTCAGCTTTCTCATACAGGAATTTAACAATTCAGTCCTTACAAAGGAACTTCAGTCACATAGCAACCAACTTTTACTATCACTTTAACCGATGGTATTCCCTTATTTCGCTCCTACTTACAAGGAAGCAAGTAATAGGACCATTTCTGCTGATTTTTCCTCGATTATTATGAAGTAAATAGAAGAATAAGCTTTTCAACAATAATTTATTGCAGAGATATAGAGAAAGTCATGTGAATGGAACACATCAGATTTTTTTTTTTTTTTTTTTTTTTTTTTTTTTTTTTGTCATTTGTATTCAACGTATTTCTCTGTTGCTTAATTAATTGATGGGTAAGGAAAATTCAGCATTCGTCCCTTAAGCAATGGCTTGGAAAATCCACAGTATATAAATTGACTTGTTGAAAATTGTACCAGTTTTAACACACAGTAAGTTATTTTTGCCTAGTTTCAAACAGTTGTACGGTTTCACGATTATTTAAATAATGTTATTGTTTAAAGTCATTGTTATAATAAAACTACAGTAAACAAATTTACAAATGCATCTATCATATCAAAATATTTATATTAACCCGTAATTGCTTAAAAAAGTATTTTTGTACTCTCCAAAATTCTTGAGTTTTCAAAAGTTAATATAAGGGGCGTCCAGAAAATAAATAACGATTTGGCATAAGTAAATAATTGCAGAAGATATCAATATAAAACTTTATTTCTCAACGTCATCGACATTGCTGTCAATTAACTTGGTACTTGTTACTTTCTCTACACGTACTATGTACATAGTGTATAGAAAAGGTATTGTATTCCACCCAAAAAGTCTGTGAACACGATAACTTAAAAGCGAAAAGTCGGTAAAATATCAAACTTGGTATATAAGTTTAGTATCTTCCAAGGATGCGACACGAAGTTTTTGAGAAAAACCCCGAACTACCCTTTTCATGGAAACATTTTTCGAACATTTTGATTTTCTCAAAAGTGGTTCAAACGATTTTAATTTAAACACTGCATATTAAACATATTTACACGACAAATAAAATGTATATCTTGAATTTTCTGGAAATATCCTTTGAAGACCTCTTCATTCTGGATGAATTTTGCCGGATATGGCATAACTAGTAATCCAAAAGAGATAGACAAAAACAAACTTAATAGAAAATGTAGAGCTCGTTAAAACACTCAATTTATGTTGTATATATTTTTTCGTGGGATTGGTCGTTTTTGAGATATTCCTTGTTATTGGGTTCAGTTTTAAAATACTATAGACTTTTCACATACGGGAATTTGTCAATTCCTGGCAACACAAAGAAACGGATTACAACCACATGGCAACCACCTTTTTATAAGAGTTGACTATAATTTTAGCCGAGAAATAGTTTAGACTCGATTAGCATGAAGTAGATAGAGGAATAAACTTTTTAACAATAATTTGTTTCACAGATCCCCCCCCCCAATTCCGATGTTGTACACTTCTACGCCTAAGATCTGCCGTTTTGAGGTCATCAGTTGAGATTTCTTTTACTTCGAAAATGTCATTTAAGACGTTGCCAGATTTCTTGAATTATTTCAGCATTTGCTTTCAACCCTTCCATAAAAAATGATGAACTCCCAATCCAGATTTCATCGTGCTTACTGGTTCCTCCTTGCACAGTAAACAGTATGCACTATTTCCTCACTGAAAACACATTCATTGCGCTCACTACATTATCACCATGCATTTGCTTTACTTGCCTATAAAATTCGATTGTCCGAACATTTTGTGCATTCAAAAAACTGGCCACGCCGTGGCCGAGTGACCATTCGCCTCTCACCAAGGCGGCTCAGGTGCAATCCCAGGCGACTGCATATGGGATTTGTGGTTAACAAAGCGACGGAGGGACGGGTTTTCATCCGCTTTCTTCCGCAATGACATTTCACCGGCGCTCCATCTTCATTCCATGTATCAGCGTCATCGCCTGCGGTGCCTATGTAGTAAAAGCGGGCATCAAATAGTATAAAAAAAACAAAACAAAAACAGATGTGTTACATTCACATGACTTTCTCTAGCTGAGCCGCAAATAAACCTTTTTTTCAAAAGATTAATATTTTAGCTACATCATGCTAATAAACATAAACAGCAAAATTAGTATATTACTTGTTTCCTTGTAAGCAGAAAGGAGATAAGGGAATGCACAGGCTAAAGCGATAGTAGTTCTTTAAAAGCTGGTCGCTATGTAAAACAATTTAAATTCCATTCTCTTTTCTTGCCAGGAGTAAACAAAGGAGAAACGAGAAAAAAGGCGAGAAAAGTCGACAAAACACACACACACACACACAGGGACCGTTTCTGAAAAAAAAATAATTCATTTTTATTCAGGGGGTCCTAAAACATCTATTTCCGGTGAAATCTCGGCATCGAATTTTTGGGTGGAATACAATACTTCTCTACCCCTATGTATATTGTACATACGGGGTTAGAGAAAGTAAAAAATTTGCAGTGGAGATAGAGAAGATCAAATGAATGACACTTTGTGTCAAAACGGCCGAATTTAGTTTGAAAGTACTCCATTCTCAATACATTTGTGTTTTTCTGTTCACACACACACACACACACACACACACACACACACACACACACACACACACACACGTCACTTTAATTCCCGCGAGATTAGATAACGGAAGTTTGTTTACGCAACATTGTACCGAATCCGCCTGTTTTCAGATACTGTGAAGAATGGGTTCTCTTGTTCTGCATCATGAGACTGAAATTTGGATAATAGATCGTAGAACTAGGGACAAATCCACTGAACCTATCGTTCATGCATTAGCTGCGATGTACAAAACACATGATTATCTGTAATGAATCCCACAGAAAGGAACTGTACTACCAAAAGAAATATGAAAATCATTATTGATTACCGGACAATTCTATCACGCCGAAACGAAATAGTTATTTATGATGAGGTGGTAAAAATCTGATGTGTTACATTCGCATGACTTTCTCTACATCTCTGCAGCAAATTATTGTTAAACAGCTTATACCTCTATTTACTTCATGCTTATCGAGAAAAAAATAGCAGAAATAGTCTTATTACTTGCTTCCTTGTAAGTAGAAGCTAAATTAGGGAGTACCATAGGTTAAAGTGATAGTCAAAAGTTGGTCTATGTGACTGAAGTTCGTTTATTTGTATGGACAGGAGTTGACAAATTCCTGTATGAGAAAAGTATAAGGTTTTCAAAGTTGAAACCAAAAACAAGGAATATCTAAAGAAAAAAAAAAAAAAAAAAATGAAAAACTCCACGAAAAAAATGTATATAACATAAAACGTGTGTTTTAACGTGCTCTACATATTTTGTGTAGTAAGTTTTTGTCTATGTCTTACGGTTTACCATTTACGGAAAATTGAGCAACATTTATTCAGAGTTTTATTTGTCAGGTAAAAATCCTTAGTGTACGATATTTTAATCAAAATCGTAAGAGCCATTTTTTAAAAATCAAAATTTTCGACATTTTTTCCATATAAAGGGTAGTTGAGGGCGGGGGAATTTTTTTGAAAATCTTCGTGTCGCATCCTTGGAAGGTATCAAACTTAAATACCAATTTTGGTATTTAACGGTCTTTTCGTTTTTGAGCTATGCTGCACACACCACACACACACACACACACATACAGGGCATTTTTCTAAAAATGTTTTTTTTTTTTGGGTTCAGGGTGACCTAAAACAATACTTGCGGTGAAATCTCGGTATGGAATTTTTGGGTACATTACAATACCTATTCTATTCATTATGTACATAGTACATGTAGTGAAAGTAAAAATCTCTACATCTCTGCAGCAAATTATTGTTAAAAAGCTTATACCTCTATTTACTTCATGCTAATCGAGAAAAAAATAGCAGAAATAGTCTTATTACTTGCTTCCTTGTAAGTAGAAACCAAATAAGGGAGTACTATAGGTTAAAGTGATAGTCAAAAGCTGGTTGCTATGTGACTGAAGTTTCTTTGTTTGTATGGACAGGAGTTGACAAATTCCTGTATGAGAAAAGCGTAAGTTTTTAACGATGAAAGCAAGATTAAGGAATATCTAAAGTATTATCAATTTTACGAAAAAAAATGTATATAATATAAATTGTGTGTTTGAATGTGCTCTACATTTTTTGTGTGGTAAGTTTTTGTCTATCTCCTACGGTTTAGCAGTTATGCAAAATTCCGTAAAATTCACTCAGAATAAAGTAGTCTTCAGAGGCTATTCCCAGAAAATTCAAGATATACATTTTATTTGTAAGGTAAATATCTTTAATATACAATATTTTAATCAAAATCGTTAGAGCCATTTTTTAGAAAATCAAAATGTTCGAAAAAAGTTCCATGTAAAGGGTAGTTTGGGGTGAGAGGATTTTCCTCAAAATTTTCGTGTCGCAACCCTGGAAGATGCTAAACTTAAATACTAAGTTTTTGGTATTTAAGTTTACTATCTTCCAGGGATGCGACACGAAGATTTTGAGAAAAATCCCCCCACCCCCAACTACCCTTTACATGGAACTTTTTTCGAAAATTTTGATTTTCTCAAAAATGGCTCTAACGATTTTGATTAAAATTTTGTATACTAAAGATATTTACCTGACAAATAAAATGTATATCTTGAATTTTCTGGGAATAGCCTCTGAAGAGTAGTTTATTCTGGATGAATTTTACTAAATTTTGAATAACTGCTAAACCGTAAGAGATGGACAAAAACTTACTACACAAAAAATGTAGAGCACGTTAAAACACACAATTTATGTTACATACATTTTTTCTTGGAGTTCGTCGTATTTGTGACATTCCTTATTTTTGGTTTCTGCTATGAAAAACTTGTACATTTCTCATACAGGAATTTGTCAACTGCTGTCCATACAAACAAAGGAACTTCAGTGACATAGCAACCAGCTTTTGATTATCATTTTAACCTATGGTACTCCCTTATTTCACCTCTACTTCCAAGGAAGCAAGTAATATGGCTATTTCTGCTGATGTTTTACTGATTAGCATGAAGTTAATAGAAGTATAAGGTTTTTAAGAATAATTTGGTGCAGAGATGTAGCGAAAGTCATTTGAATGGATCACATGAGGTTTTTTTAGAACTATGTTAAATGCACAATGTAATTAAGTAATTGTTTATGATAAATGAAGGTTTTCAAAATGTAAATGTAGATTATGGTCAGTAATTTAATAAAAGTAATAAAATTACATAATTTATCCTATCACGATAGTCCTTTTAAATGACGCATTTTACTAATTATTTTTATCTTCAGTACTTTGTTTCTTTTTAAGAAGGTTTTTATTCATTGGAATACGTTATAATTTTTATAGGTATTTTTTTGGTTAGGTAGGTTTAGGTAAAAAAATGCACTTGAAATATAACAACTTAATAGTATATATTTATTTTATTTATATTAAGATCTTATCAAGTAAGATTTATTTAACATACGAAGAATGTTATTTTTCTTCCGTTATGGTAATTTTGAATCCGAATTTAGCTCCCGCCGTGAGAAAATTTGGTTTAATAATACCCAGCAAGGTATACAAAAGTGCAGTACTCTGTACTTTTCAAGCTTTTATTTTCCACTCGGCCTTCTCAAAATACCCATGGAATTGAAGGTTATTGTATAGAAGCGCGTGTTTAAAGGTTACAATAAACGCAGTTTGAGCAGAATCGGTTCGGTAGGAGTTTGACCCTGAAAAATGTGTGTTCATGTCAGCGAGACCGGATGAAGTGTTGGCGATTTGTGAAACTGCTGAATTGAAACCTTACACACGCAACACATTGTCTTGTCATTAACCTCAGCTCTTTTGTGGCTGCCTTTGTCAACACAACACTGGGGATTATACCCGTGGATGTACTCAACCGTGCAAATTCTATTTGCTCACTTACAGCTCAGAAATATGCCAACAAACAAGTTGTTGCCAGTCGGTACCTATAAGTTCCGTTTGTTTTAAGCGTAACTATACAAACAGGGTTGTACTGATGACCCATCAAAAGAAGGCAAGGTAGAGGAATGCGTAACGTAAACACTTTTGCTGTCCCCATGATGTTTATGCTCGACATCTGGATAAGACAAGGACGTTAGGTTCATCTAAAATACACAGTGTTGTCACATAATTCACACATAGCTGGAAGTCCAGTTGTGCAAGATCAGAGCCGGAGAAGTCCTCATCTTCGCCGCTCTCTGCATTTAAATATTAAACCAAGAATAAAAGTAACAAAATATCATATAACTGTAGTACTATATGCCGTAGCGCGTGTTAGCAGCGAGGGCCAAATAATGCATAATACATCACTGCAGTTACTGAAACGAGCATTAAATCTGGCAGCAGTAGGTTGGTTCATGTACATACGTAGTAAACGTAAACAGATCCACTAGTACGTGACCAGATAACAGTTCAAGGCCCCCCTCAGGCTCCGCTTGCCTTCTTGTGTTGGGTGGACAGTACTCTAGGATTAATTTCATGTTATACTAACCTTCAACCATAAACGACAAGTAATCAGACTGTTTTATACTGTAAAAATCTGCTGTGTTCCATTCACATGACTTTCTCTACATCTTTGCAAAAATATATTATTAAAATTCTATTTACTTCATGCTAATCGAGGAAAAATTAGCAGAAAGTGTTATTACTTTCTTCCTTGTAAGTAGAAGCGAAATAAGGGAGTACCATAGGTTAAAGTGACAGTCAAAAGCTGGTTGCTATGTGACTGAAGTTCCTTTGTTTGTATGGACAGGAGTTGGCAAATTCCTGTATGAGAAAAGTTAAGTTTTTCAAAGCTGAAACCAAAAAAACAAGGAATATCTAAAAAACGATAAGCTCCACGAAAAAAATGTATACAACATAAATTGTGTGTTTCAATGTGCTCTACATGTTTTGTCTCATCTCTTATAGTTTAGCAGTTATTCAAAATTCCGTAAAATTCATCCAGAATAAAGTACTCTTCAGAGGCTATTCCCAGAAAATTCAAGATATACATTTTATTTATCAGATAAATAGCTTTAATATAAGATATTTTAATTAAACCGTTAGAGCCATTTTTGAGAAAATCAAAATTTTCGAAAAATGTTCCATATAAAGGGTAGTTTGGGGTGGGGGAATTTTTCTCAAAATCTTCTTGTCGCATCCCTGGAAAATACTTAACTTAAATACCAAGTTTGGTATTTTACCGACTTTTCGTTTTTGAGTTATCGTGTTCACTGACACACAGACCTTTTTCTGAAAATACATTTTTTGGATACTGGGGACCGTAAAACATATTTTTCCGGTGAAATCTCTGTATCGAATTTTTTGGTGGAGTGCAATACCTTCTCTATACACTATGTACATAGTATATGTGGAGAAAATAAAAATATATGCAATTTTTGCCCTAAAATTGCAGTGACTTTTTTAAATGAATAAAAGAGTAAAACTCGCATAACTACGGTCAAATGTAACCCCTTTAGCTTCCAACCATCACACCGATTATTTTACTTGGGCTCTCCCCGTCCTTTACCACAATCACTGGGCTTTGAACTTGCAACATTTGGCTTTGAATGGATGGCCAGTCTTACCTATTACCTAACACTCATTGTAATTTGAACCACTTTTTTGGAAGTGCCTTTGGCAGGATTATGAAAATTGGTTTAGAAGAATTTAAACTTTTAATTGGGAAGAAATAGATTTAAAGGATTTACATATGTTTTCATTTTTATTATTTTATATAATAATTTTATAGGTTTATCCCCATATATTTTTACTAGATCTCCAGTTTTAAATTTGAATTAAAAGAAAAACGGCATATGTAGTGTACTAATGCAGGCAACTAAGGGTTAAGTGAAGCACTCCCTTGAATCTATTGCGTTCTCTACACGTACTAGGCACATAGTGTACCAGGGTTTGTGTTGATTTGTAGTTGTTAATCCTTCTCTATGTAGTCACCATTCAGATTTACAACTTTTATCAACATTTCTCGACCTTCCGAATACCCTGATTGTAGAAGTCAGCAGATTTCCACTTAAACCACTCTTCCACTTCATTAATGACGTATCTGTGTTTTCAAATCGGCGACCTCGCGACAGATTCTTCATTTTTGGGAAATAAAAAAGTTAGTTGGTGCGCGATCGGGCGAACAAGGCGGATGCTGCAAAATCTTAAAGCCACATAGCCCTAGATAGGTAGAGTCAGACTGAAACTTTCAATGCCATAGCCGGGATTTGAACCACGGATCTCCTGATCTCTAGCCGGTTGCTCTACCACTGTGCTGCCATGGCAACATGCCGGCATAGCATTGAAATTGTCAACTGACTCGCATGTTTCCCTGTAAACCACAAGGTGATCTCAAATTATTTTGAAATGACAACCCCAATGGCGACTTACAATGTTGCAAGTACTTAAGTCCCAGGATTCATAGTCAATTGGTATTGGATTATATATAGGTTGCCATGGTGGCTCAGTGGCAGAGCAACCGGCTAGATATCGGGAGATCCGTGGCTCAAATCCCGGCTATGGCTTTGCATTTTTCAGTCTGACTCTACCTATCCAACTGTCGTACACACGGCTTGTGTGAAAAAAACAATTAATCCAATACCACATTGCCCTTGTTTTGTAAACTGCAACTAGGGATGAATAAGTTGGGATACTGTCAACCAAAAGACGAACACCTTTTGAGAACATACCACGCTGTTTCATCAGGGTTGCTCGTAACTTGTCCAGAAGGTTGCTGCTATAGTATCTTCCAGTGTTGGTTTTACCCTTGATCAGGTAATCTTTTAAGATGTCTCAACGACAGTCCCAATTTGACTGAAAGGATGACCTTCCCAGCTGACTTTTGCATTTTGGGAAGGGGAAATCGGCATGCTTCAGTGCATGCTAATGGTTTTTGTTTCTGGATCATACTGATAGATCCTCGCTTTATCCATGGTTATCAGCAGAGCTAGGAAGTTCGTACTGTTCGCCGTTCCTCAATATAGGTTGCGACCGGCATTCTCGCCACATCAAAACAAATCATACATAAGAACGCGCGGTGGAGAAGTAAACAAACCTGTTTTAAGGTACTGTTTCCAGAGAGCAAAAATAACTTATTAGACATTCGTTAATGCACACCTTAGATAATTATGTGCACCATCCAAATTGTTACATATATACAGGCTGTCTCTGACTGATATTCTTCTTTACATATGTGCATTATGAAAACACCCAAGCAATTATAACACGGATTCTAGTATTTACTGATCAAATGTAAAATAATATCCAAATAATAAAATTACTTTCTTAAATATACGAGGTACGTCCAGAAAGTAAGTTTCGTTTGGTAATAAAATTAAATTGTGTACAGATACAAAATAATTACTTATTGCACAAAATTCTACAACTCTTAAACTACTTTTCCACATAACTGCCGAAATTTTGCAGGCATTTGACATGGCGTGGCACAAGTTTTTGTATACCTTCTTCATAGAAGTTTGCCGCCTGTGTCTTCAAAAAGTTGGACACATTTTCTTTCAGCTCTTCGTCATTGTTGAAGTTTGACCGCCAAGGAAAGACTTGAGATGAAAGTCGCTAGGAGCGAGGTCAGGGCTGTACGGAGGATGGTCAAGCACGTCCCAGCCAAATCCCTGTAGGAGGTTTTTCGTCACATTTGCAGTGTGTGGTCGTGCGTTGTCGTGAAGAAAAACAACACCTTTTGACAGCAATTCTCGGCGCTTATTCTGTATTGCGCGGCGCAATTTCCTAAGTGTCTCGCAATAAACATCTGCTTTGATTGTTTGACCACGCGGTAAGAAATCAATGAGTAAGCTGCTTTTCCAGTCCCAGAATACTGTGCACATCATTTTTCGAGGTGTCAAGATTTGTTTCGGCTTAACCTTTGCTGGGGATGAAGTGTGCCTGCTGGGTAAAAACCAAAGCAGGAATTAAACTAAATCTTTACTCAACTGCAGCCGTATTACTGAAAACAATAGTGTACTTCGGAAGCCTTTCAAATGAAAAACTCATTCTAGTTCGGATAAACTAGATTTTTTAATGCAAAAAAAAAAAAAAAAAATCATTCCATTCGTATGATATGGTCGGGGCATATTTGAAATATTTTATCAGTTCCCTATCAACATCACCAAGCAAATAGCATTTATTGGGATCTAAAAGTACAGCTTGTATGTGGTACATCACACTAAACCCTGCATTTTTTTCAATTATTAGACTTTTATTTTCATCTCCAATTCAGGTAGGATGCTCGTGGTTTCTAAATCCATATTGACAGTTCCACATATTCAGTTCAGTTGCATACCTCTGGACTGTAACAGTGTGATAGTTGAGTAACTTTTTGAACTAATTTGCAATCACTAATATACTTCTGTGAAGCGGTTCTGTTATTAGACGTTTGACATAGTATACTAGAACTGCCATCTGTTTCTAAATAAGTACACAAAAAAGTACACTGCTAGGAAACTTAATATAGTTGTAAAACAGATTACTTTTGTTCACATTTGAGCAGAACAAAAATGTTCTTCCAACGCCTTCCTTGCTACCGACGTGGTTCTGTGTTATGCAGTAATAGCTGTTTTGCAGTAATGGGTTGCACTCTACGCTGACCTTTGCTCATGCAAGTAGCTCCGCAAGGTATTGCCAAGTCTAGCCACTCTCTAAGGCAATTGGCACGAACTTCCTAGCTCTGGTTATCAGACGATAAAAAAATCTTCATCCTCTTCCAACAGAATCAACATCTGTTTTGAAAGTTCACGTCGTCGGAACAATAAAGTCCTAGACCTCGTTTAAAAAGCGGTATGTTTATCTTTGAGAAAGTCATGCAGGTGGCCTCTCTACAAAATTATTAAAATACTGTTCGGCAACAAATTATATTCATACAACATCTTATTCTTTTATCTACATCGTGCTAATCAAGATAAACATTAACAGAAATGGTGTTATTACTCATTTTCTTATAGGTTCAAGGGGGATAAGGAATATTCTAGGCTAAAGCGTTATTTAAATCTTGTAATAGCTGCTGGCTATGTGATGTTTTGAATGATCATCCTTTCATGATCAGGATAGGAAGAAAAAAGAATGACTTCTCATTTGAGAAAAGTATAAAGTATTGAGAAACTTAAACCAGAAAGCAAGGAATATTTCGGTAATGGTCAACTCTACAAAAAATGTGTTGGATGTAAATTCTGTGTTTTATCAAGATCTATATTTTTTGTGCAGTAAGATTTTGTGTACCTCTTACAGTTTTCAGTAATGCAAAAGCCAACTAGAATGAAGAGGGCTTCAGAAGCTATTACAAAAAAATTCTAGTAATAAGTAATCAAAACTGTTTTTGGCCATTTTTAGGAAAATCGAAACGTTGGAAAAATTTTCCCTGGAAAGGGTGGTTCGGGGTGGGAGATTTTCCTGAAAAAGCATCGTTTCGTATATTTGAGAAATCTGAACCTTTTTGGTATTCAACCAACTTTTTTATTTTTATTTATGCTGTTCACAGACACACTCAAGGACTTTCTGTAAAAGTATTTCGTTTTATTTAGGGGTCCCCAAAACATGTATTTCTGATGAAATCTGGATAATGAATTGTTATATGGAATGCAATACCTTCTTTGGACATTATACACGGTAGAAAAAGTAAAAAGACAGTTAAATAGGAGTGGATATTTCATTGCAAGCAATGTGCATATATGGTCACGATTTTCCAACAATAAAACAGAAGAGACAGCAAAATAAAAGACAATGGAATCGCTCATAACGGTACAGTTTTGCATTCTGTCACATAATGGCGTAACTACTTACACCTAGGCAGCGATTTCCCAATCAGCGGTAACGCCGCGCCATGTATAACAATTGTCAAGGACGCATTGTTCCAATGTATGTTACTCACACAATATTGATTGTTGTGATGTACATTAACTGCTAAAACAAAATGCTGCGTGTTCATTTGAAATTGTTCCATGCAGTGCTCTATGCATCATTTTAGTCGCTGAGCTACCGTAGTACTTCCGCAGAGGCGCGCGAGTCGTTTGTCGAAGATGCTGCCTAGCAAGCGTGGCGTTTGTCCTGAACGTGAAAATCGTCCTGATTTCATCACACGTTTAATACTTCCTCTAGTTTTGCTCTTAAAGCTGACACCATTTTCAAATAAATAACTCAAAACAATGACATCATGGCTAGGCTTTGAATACAGTTGCACTTTGATTATAAAATAGTTACGTGCACGCAGGATTCCATGGGACTTCCCCTTCTCCAAGCACTGCAGGCCATTCACTCTAAGCTAACGACCAGTGCATGCACAGCTTATTCTGAAGGTACGAAGTCCTGTAGAAGACATTCAGAGAATATATTGTAATCCACACAACTACTGCAAACACACATGCAACTGATTATTCTATATGCCACAATATTTTGTTCAAGCTATTTATACTTTGTAATAAAACTTATGTTTACTGTAGAACTTTATACAGTACGTTTGTTACAAATCTTGGCCGCAGGAGTACGGCTCGTGTGACCTTAACTACATTTCCCTGCGCACAAGTCCTACATCCGTTCTGTCCTCACACGTGCGTCAGTCTTCTGTTCTAGTCCATTTCACACGTGAATAACATTGGGAATTTAAAATAAGAACTGAAGCTTTCCTGGCGACGTGTTAATTCAAACTCTTCTCGGGCTTCTAGCCAGGTAAAAACTTGGCTTGACACCAACGTTTCGAAGAAGTATATCTTCCTCGTCTTCAGGGTGAACTTTTGCTTTTCATTATTTTAATTATTAATTTGCACAGGTTTTGTATAGGAAATATATTTGCTAAGTTGGCCTAGACTTGGCAGATCGCAGAACAGAACATGAGTGTAAGAATATGTTATTGTATCGGCCAAGATCACTTCTTTTGTCTATCCAGAAATACATATGCTTTTGTAAGAGCAAGGTTTTGTTGCATTAAATGTCTAAGTAATGGAGTTTCTCAGAGAGAGGTATTTTATTTTCTCTAAAAGTTTGTAGTTCGGGACTCTTTCATTATAAAGAGCGGTCACGTGAATAAAATACAATGAACTACCAAAGCTAACCACGTGGTAACTATATTTTCTGGCTACTTAGTAACCAATCAGATATGAGCACGAAGCTTTGGTTATAAAAGCAGTGTGCGCACGAGAAAAGTGGCGGTGTGTACGTTCTGTTTTGTATTGTTGGTTCTTGAAATAATAGTAATAATAATAATAATGAATAAAGCATCAATTCTGAGGAATCTAAGTGAAGTACTTATTTTTGTGAGTCTACCCAGTGTGACATACCCATCAGTGAGTGTCTAATTTGTGTGTTCTACGTTGATGAGCTCAGCCGGCGCATCACCGAACATCAAGGAGGTGTGTACACACTTATTACTTTCTCTATACGTACTATGTACATAATGTATAGAGAAAGAATTGTATTGCATCCAAAAATTCTATACTAAGATTTCACCGGAAAAATATATTTTGAGACCCCCTGAATAAAAAAAAAACATTTTTAGAAAAATGTGTATGTGTGTGTGTGTGTGTGTGTGTGTGTGTGTGTGTGTGTGTGTGTGTGTGTGTGTAGGTGCAGCATAGCTGAAAAACGAAAAGACCGTTAAAAACCAAACTTGGTATTTAAGTTTGGTATCTTCCAAGGATGCAAAGATTTTCAAGAAAATCCCCCCCACTCCAAACTACTCTTTACATGGAAAATGTTTCGAAAAGTTTGATTTTCTCAAAAATGGCCCTACGATTTTGATTAAAATCTCTTATATTTAAGATATTTACACTCCAAATAAAATATATGTCTTGAATTTTCTTGGAATAGCCTCTAAAAACCTATTTATTCTGGATGCTTTTTATTGAATTTTGCATAACTGGTAAACCGTAACAGATGGACAAAAACTTACTACACAAAAAATGTACATCACGATAAAACACACAATTTATGTCATACATTTTTTTCGTGGAGTTGATCATCATTGCACCCAAAAATTCGAAACCGAGATTTCACCGGAAATACATGTTTTGGGACCCCTTGAAACCAAAACATTATTTTATAAAAATGTCCGTGTGTGTGTGTGTTTGTGGTGTGTATGTAGTATAGCTGAAAAACGAAAAGTCCGGTAAATACCAACCTTGGTATTTGTTTTCAGTATCTTCCAAGGATGCAACACAGAGATTTTCAAGAAAATCCTTCCACTCCCACTACCCATTTTCTCTCTGGAGTTGCCTTTTTTATGTATATTCCTTGATATTGTTGTCAATTTTAAAATGCGAAAAGTGTACAATAATACCTTAGAAAAACAAACTATTTTTGGTACTTTTTTTTCCCTCAACAATCTCCTTTTAACTAAAATCGTTAGAGAACCATTTTTGATAAAATCAACATTTTCGATTTTTTTCCCCGTACAGAGTAGTTCGGAGTCTGGGGATGGTCTTAAAAATGTATCTCATCCTTGGAAGCTACTGAACTTAAGTACCAAGTTTGGTATTTAACGGACTTTTGATTTTTGAGCTATGCTACTCACAGACACACTTTCTAACTTTTGTTTGTTTTTTTGTTCAGAGGATCATCTATATTTCCGGTGAAATCTCGGTATCGAGTTTTTGGGTGAAACGCAATACCTTCTCTATACACTATGTACATATTACGTGTAGAGAAAGTAAAAATGAATTCTCGATGTGAACAAATGAAAGGCTACATCTAAATTATGTGGACAAAGCGTTCTGCCCGCCTGGGTAGTGTGGTGGTAGCGTATCTGCCTCACATTCAATTGTCGCGAGTTCGAATCTCCCTTAGGGTGAGTTACCCGGATAAGTTTTTTTTTTTTTTTTTTTTTTTTTTTTTTTTTTTTTTTTTTTTTTTCTTCGGGGATTTTCCTTAACTCGAGCAGATGAATGTCGAGTAACTTTAAGCTCTATGGACCTCGAGATCGTCTAAGCATCATTTCACCAATTTCATTCATCGTTCGATTTGACCAACCAGGTTAAAGGACGTTAAAAATAGCCTTCTTATACACTCTTTTGTTAATGCATTTTGCAATAAATTCTTTACTTGAAGTAGCACATGTCTTGAGTGTTACGTCATTTCCTAATTGTACTGGAAGTATTAATGACCTCTGAAACTCTTACTGTAAGCACTTACAGTGCTTGTTGGCATGGCGATTAATAAATGAATTGTGAATTTAACTTACATATCAAGTATTTCAAAAAAATTTGCTTTAGAGTAACATACTCTGGCAAAATTATATGTAGCAGTATTAAGTTACTCCTGGAAGTGAAGGATAGCCTTTTCAAGCAAAGTTCTCCCTGGACGATGACTTCAGGGATTTCTGGAGCAACGTGAGGATGACGTGTGATAACGTTATCTCACGGCCTGTACTTGTCAGTTTCGAGCTCCTGTCACTGAGGATTTCTTACTGCAGTCCATTGGACCGAAAAGCCGACTTACACACACGTTATTGCAGCGCGTTCAATATACCGGCGACATCTTCCAGGATAACCGTTCTGCAAAGTGATTTTCTCGTACAGCCACTCCCAAAACATTCCTTATTTACTCTCATCTTAGAGGTTTAAAATACTGGTATTGAAGTTCGTTTTTTATGTGCACATTTGTTTTTCTGCTTCCTATAGAAGCTGGGGAAGTATTGTATTCTACAAAAAAACTCGATACCACACTTTCACCGGAAATAATGTGCTCCATTCACGTGACTTTCTCTACTTCTCTATAACTAGTAAGCTTATTCTTCTATCTATTTAATGCTAAAACATTATTAGAAACGGTCTTATTACTTATGGGAAATAAGGGAATACAGTCAAATGTGGTAAAATATGGTTACTATGGGATTGAAATCCGTTTCTTTGCGTGGACAGGAGTAGACAAGTTCCCGGATGAAAAAAGCTTACGTATCTTAAAAGTGAAACCAATAACAACGAATACCTCGGAAACTGTTACCTCCACAACATAAATTGTGTGTTTTGACGATATATACATTTTTTGTAGAGTAAGTTTTTGTCTATCAGCAAGATTCATCATACCAAACTTGGTATTTAAGTTCAGTATCTTCCAGGGATGCGACACTAAGATTTTGAGAAAAATCCTTCCATCCCAAACTACATGGAACTTTTTTTCGAAAATTTTGATTTTCTCAAAAATGGCCTGACAAATAAAATGTATATCTTGAGTTTTCTGGCAATAGCCTCTGAAGACTTCTTTATTCCGGATGAATTTTACGGAATTTCGCATAACTCCTAAACGTAAGAGATAGATATAAACTTACCACACAAAAAATGAAATATATGCATGTCATATGCATGTTTTTCGTGGTGTTAATCGTTTTTGAGATATTCCTTGTTATTGGTTTCAGCTTTAAAAACTTGTAGTTTTCTCATACAGGACTTTAACAACTCCTGTCCATATAAACAAAGGAACTTCTGTCACATAACAACCAGCTTTTGACTACCACTTTAACCTATGGTACTCCCTTGTTTCGCTTCTATTTACAAGGAAGCAAGTAATAAGACTATTTCTGCTAATTTTTTCTCGATTAGCATGAAGTAAATAGTAGCATTAGCTTTTTAGCAATAATTTGTTGCAGAGATGTTGAGAAAGTCATGTGAATGGAACACATCAGATGCAGAGCGACAGCTTTTAAAACATTTGACTAGGTATCGTTTTAACCTAGTATTCGCTTATTACCTTCTACTTATAAGGAATAAGACTGGCAATGTTTATCTCGGTTAGCATGAAGTAAGAATAAACTGGAAGAAGTGTGTTTGCAGATAAGGTAGACAAGGTCATGGGAATGGAACACATCAGTTTTTACTTTCTCTATACGTGCTATGTACATAGTGTATAGAGAAGGTATTTCACTCCACCCAA
Organism: Hymenopus coronatus; assembly: GCA_030762935.1. Lineage (NCBI taxonomy): Eukaryota > Metazoa > Arthropoda > Insecta > Mantodea > Hymenopodidae > Hymenopus > Hymenopus coronatus. The sequence goes on from CM060899.1 coordinate 60,761,246, forward strand.
AAATTCGATACCGAGATTTCACCGAAAATATATGTTTTAGGGTCCCCTGTATACAAAAAAAAGTATTTTCAGAAAAAGGTCCGTGTGTCTTTGAACACGGTAACTCAAAAACGAAAAGTCGGTAAAATACCATACTTTGTATTTAAGTTTAGTATCTTCCAGGGATGAGACATGAAGATTGAGACAAATCCCCCCACCCCAAACTACCCTTTACATGGATCTTTTTTCGAAAATTTTGATTAAACTCTAACGGTTTAATTAAAATATCGTATATTATAGATATTTACCTTAGAAATAAAATGTATATCTTGAATTTTCTGGGCATAGCCTCTGAAGACTACTTTATTCTGGATGGATTTTACGAAATTTTGCATAACTGCTAAACCGTAAGAGTTGGACCAAAACTTACCACACAAAAAATGTAGAGCACGTTAAAACACACCATTTATATTATATACATATTTTCGTAGAATTGATAATCTTTTAGGTATTCCTTAATTTTGGTTTCATCGTTAAAAACTTGCGTTTTTCTCATACAGGAATTTGCCAACTCCTGTCCATACAAACAAAGGAACTTCAGTCACATAGCAACAAGCTTTTGACTATCACTTTAACCTGTGGTACTCCCTTATTTGGTTTCTACTTCCAAGGAAATAAGTAATAAGACTATTCCTGCTACTTTTTTCTAGATTAGTATGAAGTAAATAGAAGTATAAACTTGTTAACAATAATTTGTTGCTGAGATGTAGAGAAAGTCATGTGAATGGGTCAACTCAAAACCTGTGTGTTGTGCAACTTGTCTAGTTTATTCTTAGAGGGTATTGAATTTCTTACATTGCATGTTACAAGGTCAGCGTTTATTGGGCTGTATTAAATTTAATATAACAAACAATTGTTTTGTCTACGAGATTTCTGCCAAGAACAAAGAAAGTTCAACATCTTGCAGATTGTGTTGGAAGAACCTAGCAAGTTAGACACGATTTCCAGCTACAGCTGATATCTGAACTCTCTCTGGCTCTCCTTCTCTCCCTCCCCCTTCCCCTCTCTCACTACTACGTATGTACAAAGTATAAAGCAGGTATTATATTTCACCCAAAATTGGATACCGAGATTTCAGCAAATTTACACTTTTTGAGATCCCTAAAATAAAAAGGCTTTTTAGAAACATTGTGTGTGCGCGCAGCAAAGCTCATAAACGAAAAACTAGTAAATACCAAACTCGGTATAAAAGTAAAGTATCTTCCAAGGATGTGGCACGAAAATTTTACTTTACATTGAACATTTTTTTGAAAATTTTGATTTTCTCAAAAACGCCTTTAAAGATTTTTAATAAAATTCCATGGTTAATGATATTTTCCTGACAAATGAAATGTTTATCTTGAATTTTCTGAGAATGGCCTTTGAAGACCTCTTAATTCTGAATGACTTTGTATAACTGGAAACCGTAAGAGATATACAAAAACTTACGACAAGCACAAAACATGTAGATCTCATTAAAACACACTATTTATGTCATATACATTTTTTTTTTTTTTTAACGTAGAGTTAACCGATTTCGAGATATTCCGAATTATTGGTTTCAATTTTAGTCCATTTCAACTTTTCTCAAACGGGAACACATCTTTTTTTCTCGTTTTTCGTTTGTTTACTCCTGGCAAGCAAAGATATTGGAATTTCAATTGTTTTACATAGCAGCCGGCTTTTAAAGGACGAGACTACCGCTTTAGCGTGTGTATTTTCTTATTTCCCTTCTGCTTACAAGGAAGCTCTACATACGTTTGTCTTGATTAGCATGATGTAGATAGCAGATTAATATTTTGTGTAAAAGGCTTGTTTACCAAACAGCTGGGACATCATGTGATTAGTGGAACACATTAGTTTTTTGTCCTTCTGCTTACAAGGAACAAAGTAATAAGACAATTTCTGCTAATGTTTATCTCGATTATCATGAAGTAGAAGCTTTTTAACAAAATTTATTAGAGATGTAGAGAAAGTCATGTGAATGGAATGTATTAGTTTTTTCTTAAGCCGATGTCCCACAGTCAAATATTTTGGTCCAATACTCCTCAAACTGCAAATTGGATCATGGGACATCGGATTATTTCATTGTATACAATTTCCGTCCTATTTTTTGGTCCAATTCCAGTTTGATACTACAGGATATAGCGGTTTCTAATTTTTGGTCCAAACTTACAAATTAACCAATGAGCGACCTGGTGGCAATGACGTAATAAGGTGGCACTTAGCGCTGGGTCTTCGTTCCCGCCAGCGTGATTGTGTTAAACTTGGCTGTGTCTTGTAGATTTTGTCCTAATATTAGGGTTATAGTAGCTGAGCAATGGTTGAAATGCATATTTTTTTGTGCGTCAGAGATTTATGAAATAATGACTCGGGTATTTATAACCCCTGCAAATGTATTTTGTCGCATCCATTTTTACCTAACCTCTTTTCTCAAAAACATATAAAAACACTACCTTTGATTTGCTGGTATGGACTGCTTCATATTTGTGTCCTGGCGAGTGATTTTTGCCTCAACTAAAGACAGCAATTTTCCAAACACATTTTCGTCCATTCTAAGGAAGTTAAATAATTTACAGGGTTAGAAACGAGTTCATTTTGCAGCATATGTAGTACACCTCTCCCTTGGTCTGCATTCCTACGTTCCAGCCATGGTCTAGTCTTGATTTTTTCTTTCTATTATAATATGCTCTTGCAATGGATACATAAACTAAGCTTGCGACAGCGAACGTAAATAATTGTGGATCAGCAACCTCCATCAGTTTCTATCAGCTGTTCATGTGTATGGGAGAAATATTTGGACCAATACACACTCCCGTGGGAATGGTACGGAGAAATTGTACACAACGTTCACGTTCTATAAATATTTTGGACCAAATTTTGACCGTGGGACATCGGCTTTACTCAAAGGGTCTCAAAATATATATTTCCGGTGAAATCTCGGTATCGAATTTTTGGGTGCAATACAATACCTTCTCTATACACTTAATACGTGTAGAGAAAGTAAAAATGACGAATGCGGCAGCATATTTTACGGCGTGCGTTGTTGCGCTACTAAGAATTTAATGTGATACCTGACACACATTCATGCGGTTCAAATTTTGCGCGCGTTTGCAACACGCATTACGTTTCAGACTTGCGTGTTCGTGCTACAAGGTACATTACAAATCTTGAACATGCATCAACATTCTATGTTACAATTCTATATTAACCAATCCCTTGGGACAACTTAGCGTAGCAGCTTTATGAATTTTTAATTTCTCTACATGCACTATGCATATAGCAGTTAGATATTGTATTCCACCCAAAAATTCGATTTCGAGATTTCAACGGGAATATATGTTTTGAGGTCCAATGAAATAAACAAGAAAAAAGGGGAAAATTTTTTTAGACAAGGTTGTGTGCGCGCGCGCGGACAGCAATAGCGCAAAAACCAAAAAGACTGTTAATTACTAAATTTGGTATTTGAGTTTAGTATCTTCCAAGGATGCGACCGAAGATTTTCAGGAAAATCTCCACCTAAAACTATCCTTTATATGGAAAATGATCAGAAAATTTGTTTTTCTCAAAAATGGCTGTAACGATTTTAAGTACACTACCGTTTATTAAAGATATTTACATGACAAATAAAACGATTACCTACTCGAATTTTCCGGGAATAGACTTTGAAGACCTCTTCATTTTAGACGATTTGCATGAGAACTGTAAGAGAATCATAAAAACTTACTACACAGAAAATGTAGGTCTCATTAAAATACGCAGTTTATCAGTGTATATACACACTTACTTTCTCTACACGTACTATGTACATAGTGTATAGGGAAGGTATTATATTGCGCCCAAAAATTCGATACCGTGATTTCACCGGAAATATATGTTTTGAAACCCCCTGATTAAAAAAAAACATTTTTTAGAAAAATGTGTGTGTGTGTGTGTGTGTGTGTGTGTGTGTGTGTGTGTGTGTGTGTGCAGCTTTGCTCAAAAACGAAACTTATTTACAAAACTTGGTATTTAAGTTTATCTTCCAAGGATGCGACACGAAGAATGTGAAGAAAATACCCCCATCTCCAATTACCCTTTAAATGAAACATTTTTCTAAAATTTGGATTTTCTCAGAAATGGTTCTAACGATTTTGATTAAAATTCCGTATGTTTAAGATATTTATGTGGCAAATAAAACGTATATCTTGAAATTCCTGAGAATAGCCTCCAAAGACCTTTTTATTCTGAATGAACTTTGGTGAATTTTGCGTATATCGTAAGATATAGACAAAAACTTACTACACAAAAATTCAGATCACGTTAAAAAAACACAGTTTACGTTATATATATATATATATATATATATATATATACATATATATATATATTTTTCGTGGAGTTGATTGTTTTTGAGATATTCCTTGTTTTGGTTTCAGCTTTGAAAAACTTATACTTTTCTCATACAGGAATTTGTCAAGTCCTGTCCGTACAAACAAATGAACTTCAGTCACATAGAAACCAGCTTTTGACTATCACTTTAACCTATGATACTTCCTTATTTCGCTTCTACTTACAAGGCAGCAAGTAATAAGACTATTTCTGCTAATTTGTTGCAAAAATGTGGAGAAAATCGTGCGAATGGAACACATCAGATGTTTTAAGTTACGTGGGTTAACCACAACGCGGTGCCCGTTGTGTAGCGCGGGTCAATATTTGTACGCAATAAACAAAACTCGTGTGGGGGTGTTTGTCGTTTCCACGGAAAAATCAATGAGGGTGGATGTAATCCCAGTCTGCTTGGCGCCCGGGCTCTCCTCGGCGCGTTAGGGGAGGTTCCCCTACTAACGTCCCCATTCATTCACAGTTGTGAATTACTGCTCTTGACTCGATATTGCCCCTTGATGCTGCCATGGCAGCCTTTACATCCACATCACTGATTACAGAGCTACACTTGCCCGACAATTTGCCGTAAACGTCGTTCAGATATCCAAAATAAGAAGGAAGTAAACGCATTTACTTTCTCTACACGTGTTATGTGCATAGTATATAGAGAAGGTATTGCGTTTCACTCAGAAAATTTCATACCGTTATGTATTGGAACCCCCTGAAACAAAAAATGCACGTTTAGAAAAATGTATGTCTATGGACAACAGCTCAAAAACGAAATTAATATCAAACTTGGTGTTTAAGTTCAGTATCTTCCAAGGATGCTATACGAAGATTTTCAAGGAAATCCCCTCACTCCCAACAAAGTTTTCGAAAATTTTGATTTTCTCAAAAATGGTTCTAAGGATTTTAATCAAAATATCGTATCTTGAATTGTCTGGGAATAGCCTCTAAAGAGCTCTATTCTGGATGATTTTTATTGAATTTTGCATAACTGCTAAACTGTAAGAGATAGACAATAACTTACCTTACAAAAAATGTAGAACACATTATGTAATATACATTTTTTTCGTGGAGTTGATCGCTTTTGAGGTATTCATTGTTTTTGGTTTCAGCTATGAAAAACTTACTTTTACTTTTCTCATATAGGAATTCAACTCCTGTCCATACAAACAAGGGAACTTCAGTCACATAGCAACCAGCTTTTGGTTATCACTTTAACCTATGGTACTCCCTTATTTCGTTTCTACTTACAAGGAAGCAAGTAATAAGGCTATTTCTGCTAATTTGTTCTCGAGTAGCAGGAAGTAAATAGGGGCATAAGCTTTTTAACAATAATTTGTTGGGTCAGCGAGCTGACTTCTCACCCGGAAGTCCCGGGTTACAAACAAGGGAACTTCAGTCACATAGCAACCAGCTTTTGGTTATCACTTTAACCTATGGTACTCCCTTATTTCGTTTCTACTTACAAGGAAGCAAGTAATAAGGCTATTTCTGCTAATTTGTTCTCGAGTAGCAGGAAGTAAATAGGGGCATAAGCTTTTTAACAATAATTTGTTGGGTCAGCGAGCTGACTTCTCACCCGGAAGTCCCGGGTTCGATTCCCGGCTGGGGCGGGGAATTTTTCTTTAACCGGAATGATTCCCTATCCCCCATAGAGTATGGAAGTATGAATGTGAGAGTGAATGTGCGTGTGTTTAGTAATATAAAGTTTAACCTAAAGTTCTGAACCTACAGTTTCACAAGTGAAAGTCGCCGATATGACCATTGATGTTAGAGGGGGCTATACAAATGAATCAATTAAAAAAAAAAAAAAAAAAAAAAAATTGTTGCAGATATTTAGAGAAAGTCATGTGAATGGAACACATCAGATTTTTTGTGTAAGTTTTTTTCTATCTCCTACGGTTTACTAGTTATTCAAAATTCAGAAAAATGTTTCCAGAACGAGCAGGTCTTTAGAAGCTCTTCCCAGAAAATTCGATATATACATTTTGTCATGCAAATAAATAAATATATAGATACGGTATTTTAATCAAAATCGTTGCAGCCATTTTTGAGAAAAACTAAAATTTCAAAAAAATTGCCATGTAAAGGGTAGTTTTTGGTGTGGGAATTTGCTTGAAAATGTTTGTGTCGCATCCTTAGAAGATCATCATCATCATCATCATCATCATGAACATTGAGAGATTTAGGATTTAGAAAATCCTGTACTCGGAAACTCAGAATAGGTGATACTGCTCCCGCCATCGCCTTCGTGGACGTCCTCTATCTCTCCTCCCTCGTGGGTTGTAGTCCATGGCCATTTTAGGTATTCTGTGATCCACCATCCTGTCGACATTTTGCATCCAATTTCTAATGTCATCCACTATGTTTTCAACTTTTAATTTTTCCCTGATGTTGGTATTTCTTTTCTTATCAAGTCTTGTAAGTCCAAGAAGGGGCATTTGAGCTGCTTCTAGCTGTTTCTGTTCCTTGCTGTTTAAAATCCATGTTTCGCTTCCAAATCGAAGTGCAGCTTTCGATGTAATATTGTGGATTTTCAATTTTGTATTCACTGACATCTGTTTGCCAAAATGTTGTTTAATTGTTCCATTTAATCTATTATACTTTTGAATTTTAATATATAAATCCGATTGGTATTCTGAAATTAAGTTTCCTAAATATGTAAAACTAATAATTTGTTCAATCATTTTGCCGTTTAATTCAATTTTGGCTCTTATTAAATTTTTTCCACACATTAAGATAATATATTTAAATATCAAGTTTGGAATTTAACGGTCTTTTGGTTTTTGAGCTATGCTGTCCGCAAGTGCTCGCGTTTCCTGTGAATTCTCGGTATCGGATTTTTGGGTGCAATACAGTACCTTTAAGTACGGGTAGAGAAAGTAAAAATGAGCTAGAATTCTTATCGGTCATCGATGCGTTTACAAACCTCTTGTAATACTGTAACTGTTATTTATTGCTTTTTCGCAACAGTGACCAAATTTTCCGCGTGTCGAAATAATATCTCTTGGCAGTAAGTTGCTAAAGAAGGAAGACTCGTGACGTTTCTGCTTACTATCGATGAAAAAGGGGCTCGACCGCTCTTCTGAGGATTTAAGGCTGTCATGCTGACTGCAGCAACCAGGGAAATATTGTCTAGAGCTGACAAGCTTTTCCTCGTTCCTTCCAATATCTATCCATTTTTGGCAACCGTCAATTCTTTTCTTTAACATAAATGTATTTACATGTTTCATCCATATTCAGGTCTAAATAAAGTAGTTCTGATAATGCCTAACATGCCTATTTTGACGTTAGTACATTTTTATTACTATTTTAAGCCCTATTTTCAAGTTTAACCTACTTTTACTTTCTCTACACGTGCTATGCATATAATAAGTAGGGAAAACATTTTCACATCCCGTGATTCAAGAAAATACCCCTCACCCTAAACTAGTTTTACATGGGAATGCTTTTGAAAAGTTTGTTTTTCTCAAAAATGGCTAACGATTATGATTAAAATGTCGTATATTAAAGATGCTTACATGGCAAATAAAATCTAGGTATATCTTGAATTTCTTGGGAGTAGCCTCTGAAGTCCTTATTCCTAATGACTTTTCCATATTTGGTAAACCGTAATAGATAGACAAAAACTTAATACATAAAAATGTAGATCTCATTAAAATACACAATTTATATGTATATATTTTTTATCAGAAATATTCCCTGTTTTTCAATTTAAAACGCGTAAACTTGTCTCAAGCTTTTCGCTCTTAAGTAATGCTGTCTACTGACACACACAGGCCTTTTTCTAAAAATCTGAAAGTCTGACCTGACTTTCTCTACATCTCTGCAACAAATTATTGTTAAAAAGCTTATGCTTCTATTTACTTTGCGCTAATCGACAAAACAATAGCAGAAATAGTCTTATTACTTGCTTCCTTGTAAGTAGAAGGAAAATAAGGGAGTACCGTAGGTTAAAGTGATTGTCAAAAGCTGGTTGCTATGTGACTGAAGTTCCTTTTTGTTTGGACAAGAGTAGACAAATTCCCGTGTGAAAAAAGTATAAGTAGTTTAAAGCTGAAACCAATAAGAAGGGATATCTAAAAAACGATCATCTCCACGTAAAAATGTATGTAGCATAAATTGTGTGTTTTAACGAACTCTACATTTTCTATTAAATTAACTTTTGTCTACGATTTACGGTTTAAGAGTTATGCAAAATTCCGTAAAATTCATCCAAAATAAAGTAGTCTTCAGAGGCTATTCCCAGAAAATTCAAGATATACATATTATTTGGCATTATCATCTTTACTATACGATATTTTAATCAAAATCGTTTGTGTCATTTTTCCATGTAAAGGGTAGAAGGGGGTGGGGGATTTTCTTGAAAATCTTCGTGTCGCATCTTTGGAAGATATGAAACTTAAATACCAAGTTTGGTATTTAACGGTCTTTTCGTTTTTGAGCTATGCTGTCCACACACACACACACACACACACGCGCGCGCGCGGGCCTTTTTCCAAAAATGTTTTTTTTTCTTCAGGGGGAACCAAAAGATGAAATCTCGGTATTGCATTTTTGGGTACATTACAATACTTCTGTATACACTATGTACATAGTACGTGTAGAGAAAGTGAAAATGTATATGGCATACATTGTGTGTTTTAATGAGATCATGTTTGTGTAATAAGTGGTTTACCAGGTAATACAAACGTTATATAAAAGGCATTCGAATGAAGAGGTCTTCAGAGGCTATTCCCAGAAAATTCATGGTATATATTTCGTTTGTCATAAAATATCTTAAACGTGTTACATTTTAATAAAAATCGTTAGAGCAACTTTTGAGAAAATCAAACTTTTCGAAAATGTATTCCTTGTATAGGGTAGTTTGGGGTAGCGTTCATGAAAATCTTCATGTTGTATCCTTGGGAAATTCTAAACTAAAATACCAAATTTAACGGACCTTTCGTTCTAGACCTATGCTGTCCACACACACACACACACACACACACACACACAACCTTGACCTTTTTCTAAAAATACTTTTTATGTATTTAGGGGGGAAATCTCGGTATCGATTTTTTTTTTGGATGGAATAACATATTTTCTCTATACAGTATTGTACATAGTAGTTGTAGAGTTAAAAAAAACAAACACGGTGGCTAAAGTCCCAATAAATCTGAAGAGCCAGTATTATATATTTATATATATATATATATATATATATATATATATATATATATATAATACTGGATCTTCAGTATATATGCATATTATACAGGGTGTTAATGAACTATACCGAAATATTTTCACAGAACATGTAGATTACTTAAATAAGTAATTTGAGATAGGAGACTTATGGGCTGTTTATTGAAATTTCGAAGTAACGGCTATAAGCTTCTGAAGTGCCAGTACGCCACTGGCTAATTTATCAACCATTCGAGAGCATAACACGAAAAATGAAGGGACATATTACAGCGTACCTCTCTAGCGTAGTGGTTATGATACTGGCTTTCAAGTGAAAGATAGTTTCCGAGTTCGGGTCTCGTTCACGTATCGCGTATGGTTCTGATGTGTTCAATTCACAAGACTTTCTCTATATCTCTGTATCAAATTGTTGTTAATAAGCTTATTCTTTTATTTATTTTATGCTAATCGAGAAAAATTAGCAGAAATAGTCTTATTTCTTGCTTTATTGTAAGTAGAAGTGAAATAAGGGAGTATCATAGGTTAAAGCGAAAGCCAAAAGCTGGTTGCTATGTGACTGAAGTTCGTTTGTATGGACACGAGTTGGCAAATTCCTGTATGAGAAAAGTATAAGTTTTTCAAAGCTGAAACCAAAAACAAGGAATATCTCAAAAACGATCAGCTCCACGAAAAAAAAAAAAAAATTATATAACATAAATTGTGTGTTTTAACGTGCTCTCCAATTTTTTGTGTGTTAAGTCTTTGTCCATCTCTTACGGTTTAGTAGTTATGAAAAATTCATCCAGAATAAAGTGGTCTTCGGAGGCTATTCCCAGAAAATTCAAGATATACCTTTTATTTGTCAGGTAAATATCTTTAACATATGATATTTTAATCAAAATCGCTAGCCATTTTTTAGAAAATCAAAATTTTCGAAAAAGATTCCATATAAAGGGTAGTTGGGATTGGGGGTATTTTCTTGAAAATCTTCGTGTCGCATCCTTAGAAGATACCAAACCTAAATACCAAGTTTGGTTTTTAACGGAATTTACGTTTTTGAGCTATGCTGCCCACAGACACACACACGGACATTTTTCTAAAAATGCTTTTTTTAGATTCAGGAGGTCTCAAAACATGTATTTCCGGTGAAATCTGGGTATCGAATTTTTGATTGCATTACAATACCTTCTCTATACACTATGTACATAGCTCGTATAGAGAAAGTAATAATAAAAAACATTTACTCTATGGCAGGAATCGAACTCATGACCTTTGGATTAGCAGCTTCCCGCGTTACGCATTAAGCCACCAAAGCAGTTGAAAACGTGCCTCCAGAGTAGGCTACCTCAAGAACATAGATAATGAATGCTCAGTGTCGTACTATCAAGTGATTAGTTCGAGATTTTACAGATTTTTGCGACATTAAATCTTGAGAACGCTAGTAACGAGCTGCTAAAAATCGATGTTTCTATACTCGGGCAGCAGTTTTAAAGACATTCTAAGCCATTTTTCCTACCTGCTTTGCATTAGCACCGACTTATCGGCACCTGATACCCACACGTTTAAGGCTATGTAACTGCGTTGTGTTTATCCGGGGACCATGCATCGCCGTTCTCAGTCACGTGCACAATCTCGCAAATTATTTCGGTGTAATTCATTAACATCCTGTATACATATATGTGTGTATGTAGCACCTCTAAAGCGTAGCACAAAGCCACATGGTAATTTCGTATCAAACGCAGTTTTAAATACCTATTACGTAAAACACAATTGCCTATGAGTGGTTGGCTAACGATTCTTTTGTTACTTCTGTCTTTGCAGAGTAAAATGCTGGTTATAAAATTGCTTTTTATAGCTTTGTTCAGTACTCTCGTGAAAAGTAGGAGACTAGAGAGGAATGTACGCAGTTTATGGAGAGAGCTGACAACCAGATGCTTCTAATTGTTTGTGACGTCAGCACCGCGATCAACGTCCCTGACTTGTACATGTGCTATGAACCACAACATATTATCTGCGTTTTTACAACACGAACATTTAGACCCTGATCCTGAGTCGCAGAACAGGAAACTCTCAACTAGGTCACCTAAATCAATAATTAACCTCAAATGTTAATGACGTCATCGATAGGATAGAATCGCCTACTCTTTTTGTTGAAACTTAATTTTTACTTTCTCTACAAGTACTACGTACATGGTGTATAGAGAAAGTATTGTAATAAACCCAAAAATTCGATACCGAGATTTCACCGGAAATAGACGTTTTAGGGTCCCCTGTATCCAAAAATAGCATTTTCAGAAAAAGGTCCATTTGTCTATAAACACAATAACTCAAAAACGTAAAATCGGTAAAATACCAAACTTGATATTTACGTTCAGTATCTTCCAGGGATGCGACATGAAGATTTTAAGAAAAATTCCCCCACTCCAAACTACCATTTACATCGTAGTAAAGGAATTTTTTGTTGGTTGAAAATTTTGATTTTTTCAAATATGTCTAACGATTTTGATTAAAATCTCTTATATTTAAGATATTTACATGCCAAATATAATGTTAATATATATATTCATAACCAATTATCTTGGACCGCCCATATTTAATATTTAAAAAAAGAGACTGTGTAGCATTATATTTTAATTATAATTTGAGAGATTCTATCCCAATTGAATACGTGAGAGGTATGTATTTTGTTTTATTTGAATCTGTAATAAGATTTTGCCTAATTCTTTGGGGTGCTACTAACAAAGTAAATGAAATGGTTTGTCTTCAAAAGAAATTATTAGGATAATTAAAAAAAGTTCCTATGTAAGCCCATGTAGACACCTATTTATGGAGCTAGGCATTTTAACTATTTATAGTCTTTATATTTTAGATAATTTGATATTTATACATGCCTCTCGTTATAGACATATTTTGAGGATGGATATTCATAGTTATAGTACTAGATACAGGTCCAATGCAAACATTCCATATTATCGATTAACAAAATCTCAGAATAGTTATAAGTACTTAGGTATTAAGTTCTATAACAATTTGCCTGATACTGTTAAATGTTTAAACATGCAGAATGTTAAGTCCAGGATATATACATGGTTAGTCAAACATCCTTTTTATTCTATACATGAATATTTTAATGATACATTTTGTGATCTTGGTTTGTATTTTATTATGACAAGGTTAATGTACTGCTTTCAACAGACGTCAATGCCTATATAGTGCTTCTAGACAAAATAAAAATGAATGAATAAAATAAAATGAATTTTCTGGGAATAGCCTCTGAAGACCTCTTTATTCTGGATGATTTTTATTGAATTTTGAGTAACTCATAAACCGTAAGAGATAGACAAAAACTTATTGATTTCAGTATTAGAATACTTAAACTTTTCTCATGTGGCCACGCAAAGAAGCGAATTTCAATCCCATAGCAACCACATTTTAAAACATTTGACTGTTGGTTTAGCCTGGTGTATTTCACTTCTACTGATATAGTAACTAATAAGACCGTTTCTGCTAATGTTTTAGCATAAAAGGACAGAAGAATAAGCTTATTAACAATTTGTTACACAGATGTAGAGAAAGTCATGTGAATGAAGCACATCCGATTTTTTTTTTTTTTTTTGCACGATAGTGCAAATTGAAGTTTTGTAACGTAAGCGCAGAAATCTAGTGTGTTTCATTCTCATGACTTTCTCTACATCTCTGAAATAAATCATTGCTATAAAGCTTATCATTTTAATTACTAATTCTAGTTGAGATAAAATTGGCAGAAATAGTAGGTTAAAGCGATAGTCAAATCTTTTAAATTCTGTGAGATTGAAGTAACTTTGCCTGTATCTTAAACATCTGATGTGTTCCATTCACATGACTTTCTCTACAACAAATTATTGTTAAGCAGCTTATTCTTCTATCTGCTTCATGCTAATTGATATAAACACTACCAGAATTAGTCTTATTATTTACTTCTTGTAAGAAGAAAGGAAATAAGGGTATATACTAGGCTAAAGCGAAGTCATAGCTTTTAAAAGCCGGTTGCTATGTGGTTGAAATTCGTTTCTGTGCATGGCCGGAGTTGACAAATTCCCGTATGAGAAAAGTATAAATATTTTAAAACTGAAACTAATAAGAAGGAATATCTAAAAGAAAAAAAAGTCAACTCCAGGAAAAAAATGTTTACGACATAAATTGTGTGTTTTAACGAGCTCTGCATTTTTTGTGGTGTACGTTTTTGTCTATCTCTTACGGTTTACCAGTTATGCAAAATTTTGCAAAATTCACCCAGAATAAACATGTCTTCAGAGGCTATTCCCAGAAAGTTCAAGATATACATTTTATTTGTCATGTAAATATCTTAAATATAAGAACATTTAATCAAAATCGTTCGAGCCATTTTTCAGAAAATCAAAAATTTCGAATTTTTTTCTATGTAAAGGGTAATCGGGGATGGGGGATTTTCTTGAACATCTTCGTGTCGCATCCTCGGAAGATACCTATCTAACTTAAATACCAACTTTAGTATTTTACGTACTTTTCGTTTTTGAGCTATGCTGTCCAGACACACACACACACACACACACACACACACACACACACAAACACGCACACAAAATTCTTTTTTTTTATTCAGGGGGACCCAAAACATGTATTTCCCGAGAAATCTCGGTATGGAATTTTTGAATGCATTACAATACCTTCTCTATACACTACGTATATAGTACGTGTAGAGAAAGTAATAAAGTCAATTTGCTTAAAAACTATTGGAATTGTTCAATACTTTAGACAGGATTTTAAAAGAATGACTTATTTTATTTGTATCTCGCCAATCATGGAAAGAGTATGGGATGTTAAGGCCAGAATATAGCTGCCGTTGCCCTCCGTGGTGTAGTGGTTTCCACGAGGCTCTTGTACCCAAGGTCACGGATTCAATCCTGGCTGAGGGTAATGGATTTGTTGGAACGCAAAAATGCTAAGCATGGCATCCTTTGGAAGAGAAGTTTATTTGGAATTAAATGTTTATTTGTAACTGCAACCTTGAAGAGATGGTCCTTGGGCAAAATTACTCCATTTTCACGTTCGCAAAAGCCATTGAGTTTCTATGGTGCGTACTGTGTACGAAAAGCTGATCCCTCGTCAGCTATGTAGTAGCGGAATAGCCAACTGAAAACGGTACTTGATAAGAAAACATCGCAAGGTGTCCCAAATATGAAGATATGGGTGTTGGAACTTGAATGAATATAGCCTCCAGTTGTAAAACATTTGACTACCGCTGTTTCCTTTGTATCCATAATGGGATGTGAAATGCAGCTATTCCTATAAAGGTTTATCTGTATTGCAATGCTATAGGTAGGGAATTTTTGTCTAAGAATATTTGGCACATTCACTAATAAGTGATAGATGGTAGAGAAGCTTATGTGAATGTAGCAGATCAGATATTTTTGTGGGGACTTATCATTTTTATGCATTCGTTTGATTTGTTGTTTTCAGGCAATTTGAACCCTATTCAAATCAAACAAATCTGCTCCCCATCAAGCAGAATGTGCAAAGGGCATTTCGATTCTGTTGTATTAAACAGATATCAGCCCTTAATTCTTCCTCTTCTGGAGTACGCATCGCCTGTGTTTTGGCTGGAGAGGGATATTATAATTTCAAGAGAATGTAAATACCAGATTGAGCCTTGAAGGAAGTCGCTGAACTCCATCCGTGGCTGTCTCGGAATTCTTCCACTTAATGAGATAAAAGAGGTCAGGGCGTGATTGTCAATTGTTTGTAAACACAATTTAAACTTCGTGGTATTCTTGGCCCAATTCATAAGCCACGGTTTCAGTTCCAAACATGTCATTTCTACAGAGCAGTTTACTTAGTGGTTTCTGGGGGAAAGAAGAACCAAATAGGAAAACGGGGTAAAATCTGATGTGTTCCATTCACATGTCTTGCTCTACAACTGTGCAACAAAACATCGAAAATCAACCGTAGAGGTAACGTAGACAGAAGCTTGCTGCCAATGTATGTATAGGCTCATTCACTACGGTTACATAGAAGCTTCAAACGCCAAGATTTTCGTCAAAGTTTATTGCAACGAAGGAATCAACCAATGCGAACCACTGCTCAATGTGTTATTAAAATGACTTCGCTTAATGATTCTCTCTCATTTCTCTTCCGTTAATTCGTCTTTGATTAAGGGGATGAATCCACCATCGTCTGTGATAAGACAACCGTTCTTTAAAATATAAAACACCAAGCAGGTTGGCTTCTCTAGTTTGCATGAACACGAATGCTGCCACACTCTCGTCTCTGCCAGTCATTTTACAAGGGCGTGCCTCCGATTTTTTTCCTTTAACACCCTTAAAACGTTTAGAATAAAACAAACTGTATCACCATTCTACATCTTTATTCTTCATGTCTACATATTTATCAAAGTGAACACCTCGAAGGTGTTCGTTGTCTAGGAAACATGAAAATCGGATGGGGTCAATTCGGGACTGTACGGAGGATGATTGATGACAGTGAACCCAAGCCGTTCGATTCTTGCAGATGTTGCAGTGACGCACATTACTGATGTCGATGCATTCGTCACCGTACGTACAGAGCTTTTATTCTTCTGTGCATTTCAATTGGAGGCACGTTTTCTGCAGTTAGAAACTCGATTACAGCATTCTGTTTCTGACGTGCCGACATAGTCGCGCTGCACACCGTCATGTTTCACGCTACAAATCGGAGCCCTCTAGCGCCAGAGGCTTATAACTCGTGTTAGTGAAGCGGGAAGGATGGCCAAGTAATATGCATGACAAGTCTCTCCTCCACCGATATTACGAACAGAATAAAACATTACTTTTCGTAGTTTGCTATTCACACGCAAGGCGTAGTTCACTTGTTTTAATTTCTGATTGGTTGTTGCTTACGTTTACGTTTGTCATTGAAAATGCTCATTGTGCATTTAATTCTGCGTCTATATCTAGGTTAGTTTTCAATGTGAATGGCGCCTTATTCTATCTACTTCAAGTGTATAAAGTATTGATGTGCATTTTAGGGAGTTAGAAAAAAGTCTGATGTGTTCCATTCACATGCCTTTTTCTACATTTCTGCAACAAATTATTGTTAAGAACGTTATGCTTCTATTCACTTCATGCTAATTGAGAAAAATTAGCACAAATAGTCTATTACATACTTGTAAAAAGAAGCGAAATAAGGGAGTACCGTAGGTTAAAGTGATAGTCAAAAGCTGGTTGCTATGTGTGCCTGAAGTTCCTTTGTTTGTATGGACAGGAGTTGACAAATTCCTATATGAGAAAAATATAAGTTTGTTTAAAGCTGAAAACAATAACAAGGAATATTTAAAAAAACGATCAACTCCACGATAAAAATGTATGACATAAATTGTGTGTTTATCGTGATCTACATTTTTTGTGTGGTAAGTTTTTGTCCATCTCTTACGGAATAGCAGTTATGCAAAATTCCGTAAAATTCATCCAGAGTAAAGTAGTCTTCCCGGAAAATCCAAGATATGCATTTTGTTTGTCAGGTAAATATCTTTAATATACGATATTTTAATCAAAATCGTTAGCCATTTTTGAGAAAATCACAATTTTCGAAAAACGTTTCATGTAAAGGGTAGTTTGGGGTACGAGGATTTTTCTCAAAATCTTCATGTCGCATCCCTGGAAGATATTGAACTTAAACACGAAGTTTGGTACTTTACCGACTTTTCATTTTTGTGTTGTGTTCACAGATACACACGCGCGCGCGGACGTTTTTGTGGAAATGTTTTTTTTTTTTATACAGGGGAATACAAAAAAAAACATCCATTTCCAGTGAAATCTCGGAATCGAATCCCTTCTCTATACAGTATGTACATAGTACGTGTAGAGAGAGAGAGAGAGAGAGAGAGAGAGAGAGAGAGAGAGAGAGAGAGAGAGAGAGAGAGAGAGAGAGAGAGTAGCTAGTGGCTGTAAGGGGGTGTATCATTTTTGGAACATTTTGCTGTAGTCAGGAAAATGTGTAGAACCACGCCTATGACAAAGTAGAGGGAGATTTCCGGCGAAGTCAGGTGTTGTGAAGCGTTATCTCCTGTTTTTATGTAGTAGTTGCGGTAAGCCTAAAGATGGGTGGAAAGGATATGCTTAATTTGTTCTTGGTTTTCACCCTTTGCTTTTGTGCCTTGAAGGCGCCTTTTGACCTTTGTTCGTCGGTTCTCGACTTGCCACCACGCAAGGGAAAAATCCATTCATCTTCTCCGAATGGCGTGAGTTAAGTACCAGACATGACCTATAAATTTTCCCTCTTCGTTTTTGAAACAAATGACTATAGGGCGACTTTGAAGAGAATGCCTTGTCGGCTGATAATTAAAAAATCTGATGTGTTCCATTCACACGACTTTCACATCTCTGTAAAAAAAATATTGTTAAAAAGCTTTATTTACTTCATGCTAATCGAGAAACCATCGAATTTTATAGGCACATAATGCAATGAACCAATCTTCAGTGAGGAAATGGTGCATAATTTACGAGTAATCAAGGAAGATCCAATGTGCACGCAAAAGACCGGAGTGGAAATTCATCAATCGTTATGAAGAACAACCAGTGAAAACAACATTTTGGCTCAGATCTTGAGCGGTGGAAGAGTATAACACAGGCATTGAAACACTGGTACCATGTGACAATAAATACCTTGATAGTAATGACGATTACGTTGAGAAATTGAAATGAAATGAAATAATGGTTTATTTATGGACGCTCTTCAACTGGTTCTCAACGTCCCATTCTATACTGTACGTGAAAGACCGTTTAATTTTGCTCAAAGGCCTCTGTTATCAGGTTTGAGGTTCTTTTACGTGCCGTAAGTCTAGGACACGGGACCCACGGCTTTGCTTCCCTTCCGAAGGAAGCCATGCTAAAGATTTTTACGCCCGAAAAAATCTATCGTCCTCCGCCGTGTTTGAACCCGCGACCTTGGGTATATGGAGCTAACATGGTAACTGAGAAATAGAGTAGGGTGCTGTAATTTTGTAAATAAAGTTTTGTGTTGATATCTTTCGTTATTATTTAGTTATGTCAAAAAGTTGGTCACTTTCTGGATGACCCTCGTGTATTTACTAGGTGCTAAGATTGTGGAAGAAGTATTCTTACGTGGGAATATCCTTCCTCTAGACGCGTCTTCTGGCATGGCAGTCCATGCAAATGTCGTGTAATGATTATCCAGCGAAAATTGCGGCAGACTAAAGACTTGTTGAGCGCGCGAGCAGTAAATGGGCACAAAGGCAAGTGCTTGACTTGAAAAGTCTTTTGTTAGCGACCGATCTATTTCGCGATTACTGACTGGGATAAGAAACAGTTTCCCAGTTGCCCTGTCTGTCTATTGCCGTATCTGCACAACATTTGAGCTTCTTATAGTAGTTTGTGTGGTTCGAAATACCTTAAATGGGCAGCATTTCCTAACTGAGATATACGTATTTGTATTTTCTGATTCATTCTTCAGCGATCGTAAGAACGTAGTAAACCAAGGGTGGACTTTGAGAGCCGCGTATTATCATCATTCCAAAAGGCTAATCATTTGGTCTCGCCGTGGCCGAGTGGTTAGAAGATTTTCAAGAAAATCCCCCACCCCAAACTACCCTTTACAAGGAACTTTTTTATTTTCTTAAAAATGGCTCTAACGATTTTAATTAAAATCTCGTATATTTAAGATATTTACCTGACAAATAAAATTTATATCTTGAATTTTCTGGGAATAGCCTCTGAAGACTAATTCATTCTTGATGAATTTTACGGAATTTTGCATAACTGCTAAACGGTAAGAGATAGACAAAAACTTCCCATACAAAAAATGTTGTTATATACTTTTTTTCGTGGAGTTGTTTGTTTAGATATTTCTTGTTTTTTGGTTTCACCTTTAAAAACTTATACTTTTCTCATACAGCAATTTGTCAACTCCTGTCCATACAACAAAGGAACTTCAGTCACATAGCAACCAGCTGTTGACGATCACTTTAACCTATGGTATTCCCTTATTTCCCTTCTACTTACAAGGAAGCAAGTAATAAGACTATTTCTGCTAATTTGTTCTCGATTAGGATGAAGTAAATAGAGGCATAATAATTTGTTTCAGAGATGTAGAGAAAGTCATGTGATTGGAACACATCGACTTTTTTGTTTAATTTATATACCTCCCTTTAACGTCTAATCGGGGGCTTTGCATTAGAAACAACTCGTTGTAGGTTCTTTACGTTGGGTTTAATTTTTCTTTTCCCTCAAACACACACACACACACACACACACACACACACACACACACACACACACACACACACACACACACACACATTCACTCTCACATACTTCCAAACTCTAGGAATACGTCTGACTAAAGAAAATTTCCCGCCCCAGCCGGAAAGCGAACCCGGGACCTCCGGGTGAGAAGTCAGCTCGCTGACCACTCAACCACCTCAGAAAATGACTGTGGTTCACTGAAATTTTCAAAAGGTCAGCATTAAGAATGGGATTTGAATATTCTTGATATTCGGTAGTATCGAAATATGTCTATTAATACTTCAATACTTTTAAATTTTTAAAATTTGCATAAATGGTTGTTTAATTTTGTGCTAGATAGGAATGGAAGGAGTCGAGATTTCACGTTATTGCTTTACACATACCCCAAGGAGTTGCTGGACTATACTGGGTGTTCATTTTTACTTTCTCTACACGTACTATGTACATAGTGTATAGAGAAGTTTTTGTGATGCACTCAAATATTCGATACCGAGATTTCACCGGCAATACATGTTTTCGGACTCCCTGAATCCGAAAAAAAAAAAAAAAAAAAAAAAATTAGAAAGAGGTCCGCGTGTCTATGAGCGGCATAGCTACAAAACGAAAACTCCGCTAAATACCAAACTTGGTATTTAAGTTTGGTATCTTCCAAGGATGCTACACGAAGATTTTCAAGAAAATCCCCCCCACCCGCCCTACCGTTTACATGGACAAAATTTAGAACATTTTGATTTTCTCAAAAAGGCTCACGATTTTGATTAAAATATCGTATATTAAAGATATTTACAAGACAAATAATATGTATATCGTGAATTTTCTGCGAATAGCCTCTGAAGACTACTTTACACTGGATGAATTTTCTGGAATTTTGCATAACTACTAAACCGTAAGAGATGGGCAAAATCTTACCACACAAAAAATGTAGAGCATGTTAAAACACAATTTATGTTACACACATTTTTTTTTTCTTGGAGCTAATCGTTTTTTACTTTCTCTATATGTACTATGTACATAGTGCATAGAGAAGGTATTGCACTCCTCCAAAACATTCGATACCGAGATTTCACCGGAAATATATGCTGTAGGGTCCCCTGTATCCAAAAAAAGTATTTTCAGAAAAAGGTCCGTGTGTGTGTCCGTGTGTCTGTGAACACGATAACTCAAAAACGAAAAGTCGGTAAAATACCAAACTTGGTATTTAAGTTTAGTATCTCCCAGGGATGCGTCACGAAGATTTTGAGAAAAATCCCCCGACCCCAAACTACCCTTTACATAGAACTTTTTTCGAAAATTTTGATTTTCTAAAAAATGGCTCTAACGATTTTGATTAAAATATCGTATATTAAAGATATTCACCTGACAAATAAAATGTAATTTTGAAGTTTCTGGGAATAACCTCTGAAGACTACTTTATTCTGGATGAATTTTGCATAACTACTAAACCGTAAGAGATGGACAAAAACTTAACAGACTAAAAATGTAGAGCACGTTAAAGCACACAATTTAGATTATATACATTTTTTTCGTGGAGTTGATCGTTTTTGAGATATTCCTTTTTCTTGGTTTCAGCTTTGAAAACATACTTTTCTCATACAGGAATTTGTCAACTCCTGTCCACACAAAGGAACATCAACCACATGGCAACCAGCTTTTGGCTTTCACTTTAACCTATGGTACTCCCTTATTTCGCTTGTATTTACAATAAAGCAAGGAATAAGACTAGCTAATTTTCCTTGATTAACATGAAATTAATAAAAGATAAGCTTATTAACAATAATTTGTTACAGAGAGATAGAGAAAGTCGTGTGAATGAAACCCATACATCTCAGCTGTATAGATGACAGCCATGTAACAAAAAAACTCTTTGGACCTTGAACGAATGCTGTAGCATTGGAGCGACTGCATTGCTATCTAGGCCAGTATCTTCACACGAGTGTAGTACGATAAATTGCTTGTCGCTCGATATTTCCCGCGTGTTAACTTCAACAGAGTGCAGGATATTGTTCCCTTCCTTTTGGAGATAGCGCAGCTCTGCATTTCTTTATCTGCATATGTTTGTGCTTACTGGAGTTAAGTATTCCAATTTGTCTATAGTTTGCTATTTTCATAGGGGAGATGCAGTCCCCCGCCCCCAAGAGAGGTTGGGTTTTTTCTGTAAATTCAGGTTGTCATTAGAAGTATTTACAGTGTATATAAATTTACGATGCTAAATTCAAAATTAATATAAATTGCACTGACCGTTATTCCCAGCACGTGCAGGTAATCATGGTCGCTAAGATAAAACTAAAAGCATTTAAATGGAACCAATGTTTTCAGTTCTTAAAAGTTTGAATTTTGGGCAAAAATTATTTTTTTTGGGAGGAAGGGCCTTTGTTTAATTTTACACAATTCATCCCTCACAGCAACATAAAATAGAGAAGTTAATCTTAAACGATCTCGTTCTTTTATTAGAACATTTCTCAAAGAAATGAAGTTAAATAAAAAAAAGTGCCTCTACAAGATATGAAAATTATGAAAACGGAAAATTAAATCTTGAAAATTAAATTATTGAATCTCCTGTTTGCCGTATAGGTGCGCTAACCAACTGCAGCAACCGACAGAATTAATCGTGCTATTGCCTACACCGTTCTTGTTCACATTTTAGTTATATCAGACTGTATAGCCTACGAAGTTCATGCAATGTAATTATTTAATTTACTTTTAGGGTCTTTAGTTGATATTTTTCATCAGTATATGCACTTATTAATATTTTAAGAAGGTTGAATTGTCTTTCGAGAAATAATAATAATAATAATTACTGAATTGAATTTGAAGGGAATGGCAGTCACATAGACCGCCATTACCTTCACGAACAACGTTACAGAAAAAGCTTCATAACCAACAAATAGTGTGTTCTCTCTCAAAACAAAAATTATTCCAATAATCAGCAATAGATACGCTACTCGCTTTATAAAAAGATTGAGCAAATTTAAAACAATGAAGTATACTTACGATGTCTTGATTTTCTGGACGAAATTATAAGAGAACTGCCAACTAAAGAAAAACTCTTCTAACCTCAAAAACTTACAACTCAGCAATAAAGTTACTATTGAAATGGTTCTGTCGCTTTGCAAACAGAGCGTAGAACACGATAGACATTTACGAAGCGATATTACAGCGATGACTGATATTCCCCTAATATGTAATTGCCTATTTTCCTACTTACAGACCAATACGAGCCGTGTCTGCAACTTTCTGTACATCTATGTAACAAATTATTGTTTAAAAGATTTTTCTTCTCTTGGGTGTCCGGGAAGTAGGAACGAAAGTGCTATAGAGCATACAAAATTTATTGAAAATATGTTTTTTTACTTTCTGTAGCCCGCATGTACAATGTACATAATGGATAGAGAAGGTATTGAATTCCATTAAAAAATTCGATGTCGAGATTTCACCGGAAATATATATATGGCCCCCAGAGTCCGAAAAAAGCATTTTTAGAAAAAAGGTCTTGTGTGTGTCTGTGGACAGCACAGCTCAAAAAAGGAAAATACCGTTTAATACCAAACTTTGTATTTAGGTTTAGTATCTCCCAAGGGTGCGACACGAAGATATAAAAAAAAAAATAAAAAAAAAAAAAAAAAAAAAATTCCCCCCACCACAAACTACCCTTTACATGAAAAAAATGTTGAATATTTTAATTTTCTCAAAATGTTCGAGTGATTTTGATTAAAATCCCGTACATTAAAGACACTTATATTCTAAATAAAATGTATATCTTGAATTTTCTGGGAATAGTCTGAAGACCTCTTTATTTTGGATGAATTTTGCGGAATTTTGCTTAACTGCTGAACTTACTACAGAAATAATGTAGATCTCGTCAAAACACACCATTTATGTCCTTAATTTTTCGTTGTGGAGATTACCGTTTTCGAGATATTCCTTGTTATTGGTTTCAACTGTGAAGTACTAGTTATTTTGCTCAGATAAGAAGTGTGCCTTTTCTTTTGTTCTATTCCTGGCCAAGCAAAGAAGCTATTTACAATAAGCGCGTAATGATAGCTTGTAAAACATTTGACTATCACTTTAGCCTAGTACATTCCCTTAGTTCCCTTCCACTTATAAGGAGCTAACTAATAACATTCTGCTAATATTTGTCTCGATTAGCATTGTGTAGAAAGAAGAACAATCTTTTGTAGGAAGTTATAGAGCAGCCAGAGAAAGTCATGTGAGTGTAACACATCATATTTTTTTCAACGTTATCGTCATTGTTATCTAGATATTTGTCACGTGGTACCGGTTTTTCAACGCAGATGTTATATACTCTTCCACCGCTGAAGATATGAGCCAAGATTTCACTGTCACTTTGAAGTCTTCATCGGTTGGGAAATTTTTTCCATCCAGAAAGTCATGTACAATGTCCAAATGAAACACTGGTTTATCTTTATTCTTTTATTACTTTCTCTACACGTACTATGTACATAGGGTATAGAGAAGGTATTGCTCTCCACCCAAAAATTCGATACCGAGAGATTTCACCGGAAATATATGTTTTAGGGTCCCCTGTAACCAAGAAAAGCATTTTCAGAAAAAGGTCTGTGTCTATGAACACGATAACTCAAAAACGAAAAGTCGGTAAACTACCAAAATTGGTATTTCAGTTTAGTATCTTCCAGGGGATGCGACACGAAGATTTTGAGAAAAATCCCCCCACCCCAAAATACCCTTTACATGGACATTTTTTTAGAAACTTTTGATTTTCTTAAAAATGGCTGTAACGATTTTGATTAAAATACCGCATATTAAAGATATTTACCTAACAAATAAAATGTATATCTTGAATTTCTAGGAATAGCCTCTTGAAGACTACCTTATTCTGGATGAATTTTACGGACTTTTGCATAACTGCTAAACCGTAAGAGATGGACAAAAACTTACCACACAAAAAATGTAGGGCACGTTAAAACTCGCAATTTATTTAAATACATCTTTTTTCGTGGAGTTGGTCGTTTTGGAGATATTCCTTAGTTTCGGTTTCAGCTTTATAAAACTTATACTTTTCTCATACAAGAATTTGTCAACTCGTGACCATATAAACAAAGTAACTTCAGTTACATAGCAACCAGCTTTTGACTATCAGCTTTAACCTATGGTACTCCTTTATTTTGCTTCTACTTACAAGGAAGCAAGTTATAAGACTATTTCTGCTAATTTTTTTTCGATTAGTATGAAGTAAATAGAAGCAAAAGATTTGTACCAATAGTCTGCTCGTATGTAGCAGAGAGGTAGAGAAAGTCTTGTGAATGGAACACAACCGCAATATATACGTCCGGTCGGGTTACTTCTGGGAGAGCTACTGTAAGCTATTAATTTGTGAGTGGCTAATATACCATATCAGCGTTCTATCACAGAAAACACTTTTATAGCAGTCGGAATTGCGTGTATTCACAATTAGAACATTGTGCAACGTTCCCAAAACATGTAAATTAAGAAACGACTAATTTCCCTTATACTATTGATTGGAAACGAAGTTACTCGCGCAGATAGCTCCCCAAAGGCGCTGTGTTTGTGCTAGGAGATGCTTTTGACGTCACGTTAATGAAGCCTGGAAGCAATTAAACTGTTTCTGCGGTAGTTACGCCAAAGCGCCCTCCTGGGTAACCTATCTCTTCAGTTCTGTCCAGGGAGTCGCCCTCTTGTATCAACTGTTAAGGGGCTTTTCATGGATTTCGGAGGGTTCGCGAGGGTGCGCTGATATAAATTTACACCCGCTCTTTGATGCCTGGCTTTCTGTTTCTCCATATTTACTTTCTCTACACGTATTCTATACATAGTGTTGCATTCCGCCCCAAACTTCTATACCAGATTTCACAGGAAATAGACCTTTTTAGGGTCCCCTATATATATAAAAAACATGAGTTCCATTCACATGACCTTTTCTACATCGTTGTAACAAATTATTGTTAAAAAGCATATCCTTCTCTATAATTTATGATAATCGAGATAAAAATTAGTAGAAATTGTCTTAAATTTCTTGATTCTTTGTAACCATATGGAAAATAGTAAAATATTTTAAAAGCTGGTTGCTATGTGGTTGAAATTCGTTTCTATGCAGCGCCAGGAGATTACAATCTCCGTGTGAGAAAGTATTTTAAATCTGAAACCAATAACAAGGAAATCTCGGAAACGTTACGTATGCAACAAATACGTAAAGGGCATTAATTGTGTGTTTTGACGAGATCTACATTTTTTTGTGTAGTAGGTTTTGGTGTATCTCTTAGTTTACCAGTTACGCCAGATTCAGCAAAATTCATTCAGAATAAAAAGGTATTTAGAGGCTATTCCCAGAAAATTCAAGATATAAATTTTATTTGGCATCTAAATAGTTTTAATATACGGGATTTTAATCAAAATCGTCAGTCATTTTTAAGAACATAAAAGTTTTTGAAGATTTTTCCATGTAAAGGGTAGTTTGGGGTGGGGAATTTTCTTGAAAATCCTCGTGTCGCTTTTTTCGGACTCAGGGACCCCAAAACATATATTTTCGGTGAAGTCTCCACATCGAATTTTTGGGTGGAATACAATACCTTCTCTATGTACATTGTATATGCAGACTAGAGAAAGTAAAACAATCATGTTTAGAAAAAGGTCCGTGTGTCCGTGAATACGATAACAAAAAAGAAAAGTCGTTAAAATACCAAACATGGTTAAGTTTAGTATCTTCCAAGGATGCGACACGAAGATTTTATGACAATTTCCTAACCCAATTTTAGAAAATTTTGATTTTCTCAAAAATAGCTTTAACGATTTTGATTAACATATCATATATTAAAGCTATTTACATCCCAAATAAAATGTATATCTTGAATTTACTGGGAATAGTATCTGAAGACCTCTTTATTCTGGATGAATTTTGCCAATTTTGCTTAACTGTTAAACCGTAAGAGATAGGCGAAAACTTAACACACACAAAATGTAGATCTCGTCAAAACTCACAATTTATGTCCTTTGCATTTTTGTTGTGGAGGTAACCGTTTCCGAGATATTCCTCGTTATTGGTTTCAATTGAGAAGTACTTATACTTTTCTCAGACAGGAACTGTCCGCTTTTCTTCTGTTCTACTCCTGGCCAAACTAAGAAGCTATTTGCTTTGACAATCGCATAACGACTGCTTTTAAAACATTTGACTATCACTTTAGCCTAGGGCATTCCCTTAGTTCCCGTCTACTTATAAGGAACTAAGTAATCAAGATGTTCAAGATAATACATTTTTCGAAAAATTTGATGTCAAAAATGGCTCTAACGATTTTGATTAAAATACAATATGTTTAAGATATTTGATGACAAATGAAATGCATTTCTTGAATTTTCGAGAAACAGCTTCTAAAACCCTGTTCATTCTGGAGATCTTTTATGCAACAGATAAACAAAACACAAAAAATGTAATGTCGTTTTAACGATTTTTTTTTTTTAGTTAATCATTTCCGAGATATTCCTTATTATTGGTTTCAATTTTAAAATACGCAAACTTTACTCAAACGGAGAGTGTCATCAATCGTTTCGTATCTCTCGTTTTACTTCTGGCCATGCAATTGCAACTCACAGATTTGACTATGTATTTCCTTTCCACTTACAAGAAAGCAAGTTATAAGACCATTTCTGCTAATTTATAAGTAATATAACAAGAGCTCCAACTTTTTTCGATAAATTTATCTAGAGCAAAATTGTAGCTCGAGTTGTATTTAATAAGACTATTTCGTGAGTAAAATAACAATGAATATTCCTAAAATCGCACTTATCTTGACGTATATTTGCACCGAAATCACTGCAACTTGATGTTCACATCATAGATGATGGCCTCGTTGCTTACAGAATTCGTTGAACTAGTTCCACACTGTTGGTTTTAGTATTCTGCGGTTTGGAGTTTTCAATTAATATGTCTGTTTCAGCGATAGACTTTTCCCCAAAACGTTTTGGAACTTCCGCCATTATGTACCGGAATATCACTGCACACTGATACTTTATTATGAGACGCACATTAGTTCAGAGAGAAAACAAATGCAAGTGGGTGCGATAAATTTAGAAAAACAATTCCACATGGGTGTGATAAAAAAACGATTAAAATGCAGAGATGAGTTCCGATTGGTTGGAAATTTACGCGCCAATGTACTGGATTGGCCACTTCCTACGATCACGTGTCATGAACGAAGTATTCTTAATTATCATGGAGTACATAAAGTAATAATCTTGCAAAAATAGTTGTAGAATGTCACCTGAAAGGAACATATCCGATTTTTTCTCGAGGTCTGCTTCTACGCATATGTTGGCGGGTTTTTTTTTTATGGAAATGTGTCCAGAATTGACACGTGGGTACAGACACACGTGTGGACTGGAATGTTTTGGTGTATACGAGACATCCTGGAAATAGACGTGGGTCGCGGCCTAATGCCAAGATTCTTCCTTACATATGACCACTCAGACCTTTATCTCCCACACCTCCAGAGCATCTTAGTTATTGTATTGCATCAGAGATCCGCTCACTCAGTAAAGGAACTACTAAAACTTGGCACAGCATAAGCTAAGCAGCCAAACAGGCACCTTCATTTAATTGTTTACCACTTCAAAAACATTTTGACACGACTGAACAGTACAGAAACATTAACTGGCCGGAGGGGATCGAAGCGCTGACCACGTCTCATCCCCCAATACTGCACCCCATCTATGACGTCTGTAATGGACCGAGATGGGGGACGCAGCGGCTGGGCGGTAGGCCAAGGCTCTTAGTGAGCTGTGCCAAAGAGTCAGTCACTCCCTTATTTCCCTTCTACGATGGCCATTCAGAAAGTGGCATAACTAAATTATAACGCAAGATATTAACACAAAACTTTATTTTAAAAATTACAGTACCTTACTCTATTTCTCAACGTAATCTCCATTCTGTCAAGACATTTATTGTCACTTGGTATCAGTTTTTCAATACCAATGTTATATTTTTCTACCTCCAGAGAAGTTATTAGTTTTCTTGAATGCACAAAATGTTCGGCCAATCGAATTCTATAGACAAATAACGCAAGTGTATGGTGATAATATAATGAACGAGTCTTTAGTGAGGAAATGGCGCGTAATTTACGAGTAGTCAAGGAAGAACCAGTGTGCACAATAAAGACCGGAGTGGAAGATCATCAATAGTCATGGAGAAGTTGAAAGCAAATGTTGATAAAAGAATAGCAAGTTCGAATTGCTTCCTCATGCACCCAATTCGCCAGATTTAGCCCTCTCGGATTATGTTCTGTTTACAAACTTGAAGAAATAGCTTAGTGATAGAAGATTTGCCAACAATGAAGAGGTGGAGTCTGTAGTTGATGGCTTTTTTTTTTTGCAGATCTCGATAGTTCTCACTATAAACAGGGTATTGAAGCTATTGAACATCGCTGGGAAAAGTGTATCGAGCTGAAAGGAGACTATGTAGAGAAATAAAGATGTTTTCCCCAAAGTTTTTGTGCTTTCTTTGTTAGGTTGGGTACTTCTGGGACAGCGCTCTTTAATGGCTCTTTTAGGATTGTTGTGTGTAGATTAAAATTGTAAAAGTGGATTAATAATTCAGTTCTAAATAGCTGACTGACTATCTAGTGAGTTTCCTCTACCCTGTTTGTATTTACAACAAAATTATTAAAACGTTGTACAAAGGTTTATCTCGATTAACATGATATAGATCGGGGGGGAAATTTGATATGTTCCGTTCACATGCCTTTCTCTACCTGTTCTGTAACAGATTACTTTATCTGCTTAATGACAATCGAGGCAAAAATTAGCACAAATGGTCTTTGTACTTGCTTTCTTGTAAATAGAAGGGAAATAAGGTAATATACCAGATTAAAGCGATTGACAAATATTATAACTAGAGCTCGGTTTTGTGATCCAAAGCGCTCACAGTTACCAACACACAGAACAGTCAGTGGTATAAAGATGGGTATTGGGAAGGGGTTTGTAGTATAAGCATTACTGATTTATATTAATTTGACTGATGGTTTTTCATTAATTATTGCTTAATTATTATTATTTAACTATTTCTTTTTTGGTCAGTCTGATATATCGTCTCAGAATATAGACGCAGAATTAAATGCACAATGAGCATTCTCAATGACAAACGTAAACGTAGACATTAACCAATTGGAAATTAAAACAAGTGAACTACGCCTTGCGAGTGAGTAGCAAACTAAAATGACTGACAGAGACGAGAGTGTGGCAGTATTCGTGTACAAGCAAACTAGAGTAGCCAATTTGCTTGGTGTTTCATATTTTAAAGAACGGTCGTCTCGTCGTAGACGATGGTGGATTCATCTCCTTAATCAAATACGAATTAACGGAAGAGAAACGAGAGAGAATCATCAAGCGAAGCCATTTTAATAACACATCGAGCAGTGGTTCTCATTGGTTGATTTCTACGTTGCATGTTAACTTTAACGCAAAAGCATGGTGTTTGCAAGCTTCTATGTTAACGGTTATGTCTATGTAACCATAGTGAATGAGCCTGTACATATATTGGCTGCAAGCTTCTGTTTCTAGGTTACGTCAACGGTTGATTTTCGACGTGAATGGCCCTTAATTCTCGTGAATGAGCCTTCTGCGGAAGAGAGTTCCTCCCTCTCTGAATTATAACGACTGTCATTGGGCCCGCGAGTAAAATGTGCAACTAATCTGTTCACTCGTATTGGAGAAATTTTGCCGATATCAGTTGGCCCGCCCTGGGCTGAAAGATTGCAGTTCCCCAACTTCTGGCACACTTCCCAGCCCCTGTGCTCCAGATCCACACAAAAATCCAATATCGTTCCCCAGAGCGTCGCGAGTGCAGCAGCATTTTGCCTTTGGCGGCCTGCGCTCCGGTTCCAAATGGTGTTGACAGAAGCTTTCGGCTCTACTCTAGAAATGGAATTTCTCATCCACGTCAACGAAGTTTCAGTACAAGAAGATTCGTTTAGTTTCTTCAGACACCGCGTTGCTTGGCCTCACTGGTTTGAACGTGACGTTGCAATGGTATGCAACTGCGATGTTGAACATCTGATGTGTTGCCATAGGCGTGCGCAGAGTTATTCAGAGAAGGTCAGGGACATGAAACTTTTCAGGAAAGTCAAGGATTTAATTCAGCTTGGCACAAAAATAAGGAATGTTGGCATGTAATGCTCTAAAAACTACACAATTGTGAATAATTTGCTCATTCGATGCTGGAAAAATTTGACGTGTTCCTTTCTCAAGACTTCCTCACACCTCTCTTACGTTACTACTAAAAAGCTTATGCAAAAGCTTTTATTTCAAAAATAAATGTTATGGATTCGATGTCCCCAAAACATGTATTTCCAATTTTAGCTCGATATTGAATTTTAGGGTGGAATACATTACCTTCTCTATCTATTATGTACGTAATACATATGAGCTAGAGAAAGTAAAAAGTATTTTCAGAAAAAAGCTCAGGCCGCGTGTATGTAGGTCTAAGTTTATGAACAGCATAACACAAAAATCTGATGTGTACCATTCACATGACTTTCTCTATATCCCTGCAACAAATTATTCTTAAAAAGCTTATACTTCTATTTACTTTATGAAAATCAGAAAAAATTAGCAGAAATAAGTCTTATTACTTGCTTCCTTGTAAGTAGAAGCGAAATAAGGGACTACCATTGGTTAAAGTGATAGTCAAAAGCTGGTTGCTATGTCAATGAAGTTCCTTTGTTTATATGGATAGGAGTTGACAAGTTCCTGTATGAGAAAAGTATACGTTTTTCATAGCAGAAACCAAAAATAAGGAATGTCTCAAAAACGACGAACTCCACGAAAAAAATGCATATAACATAAATTGTGTGTTTTAATGTGCTCTACATTTTTTGTGTAGTAAGTTTTTGTCCATCTCTTACGGTTTAGCAGTTATTCAAAATTTAGTAAAATTCATCCAGAATAAACTGCTCTTCAGAGGCTATTCCCAGAAAATGCAAGATATACAGTTTATTTGTCAGGTAAATATCTTTAATATACGAAATTTTAATCAAAATCGTTAGAGCCATTTTTGAGAAAATCAAAATTTTGGAAAAAAGTTCCTATTTCCGGTGAAATCTCGGTATCGAGTTTTTGGGTGGAGTACAATACTTTCTCTATACACTATGTAGATAGTGCGTATAGAGAAAGTAAAAACGAAACGTCGATTAGGTTCCAAACTTCGTATTTTAGTTCAGTAGCTTCCAAAGATGAGACACGAAGGCTTGCGAGGAAATATTCGCACCCCAAGCTACCCTTTATATTAAACATTTTTGTAAATGTTCGATTTCTCAAAAATGTCTAAATATTTTGATTCATATACCACATTTTAAAGATATTTACACGGGAAAATGTGGTTTGAATTTTCTGGGATTAGCCTGTGAAGTATTCTTCATTCTGAATGGATTTTGTATAAACGTATAACTGGATGTTAAGGCATAGACGAAAACGTAGATACTAATAAAAAATCTGATGCATTCCATTTACATGACTTTCTCTAACCTCTCTGTAACAAATTATTGTTAATAAGCTTATTCTTCTACCTCATGAAAATCGACATAAACATTAGCAAAAAAGGTCTTATTATTTAGTTCCATTATAAGTAGAAGGGAATACACTAAGCTAAACCGACAGTGTTTTAAAATGTGGTTGCTATGGGATTGAAATCCATTTCTTTGCATGGCCGAGCGTTGACATTGTTCCAAAATGTTTTGTTTTTTTATACAGGGAACGCTAAAAAGTGTATTTTCGGTGACATCTTGGTATCGAATTTTGGGTGGAATATGTTATCTTCTCTATACACTATGTACATAGTATGTATAGAGAAAGTAAAAAGAAGTAATCTCTTTAAGACTCGTTTTTGTAGCATTAACCACTTCCAAGATAATCAGTATTAATATTGGAATTGTTTAATACTGGCATTAGTAATTACGATTATTGATATTACTCGCAGTTGTATAGAAACGGTGTAGAACATTAAGGCGTTCAGTTCTTAAAGATTTGATTATCGCTATTCATTTTGTGGCTATTTTTAGATATGTTTGTCTCGATTAAAACTATCTAGATGGAAAAGTTTACTTTCGTAATAAGTTTACATACGTACTAATAAATGATAGAAGGTGAAGAAAGCAATGTGGAACTTAGATGTTTTTGTTAAATATATGTTTGTATTATATTCTTCCTTTGACATCTTAAAATCTTACAATCGATTATCTCAATAATTTGTTTTTCGTAGTCGGTTTACCTCCCCATATTTAGGACTGACAACCCCCTAGGACTTACAAGGTGTCAGAAGCCTGTCGGGGAGCCAACGACACGAAACCACAGAATGGAGAACCTGGATCGAGTGGTCGGCCTGTAGCCAGGTATGAGCGTGAGGAAGTGGATGATATAAAATGCAAGCAAAATGGTTGATAGGAAAATGTGAAGATGGAGCAATTTGTGGAATGAATGGCGGGGGAACCTGGAGTAAACCCGCCCAGAGGCCGCTTCGACCACCATAAATCCTGCATGCGGGCGCTTGGGATGGAACCCGGACCGCATAGATGAGAGGCGAGCGGTATAGCCAATCCGCCACGGCGCCACCTTATCTATAAATATGTTATCCAAAATGACTTCTTCCTTTAGTACGGTTGTCGTCCTCCGTGGTGTAAAAATTACCAAGGTCGGGGGTTCAAACCCGGCGGAGGACGATGGCTTTTTCCTTAGCATGGCTTTCTTCGGAAGGGAAGTAAAGCCGTGCACGTGAAAGAATCTCAAACCTGATAGAGAGGCCTCTGAGCAAAATTAAGCAGTCTTTCACGCCCAGTATAGAATGGGACGCTGAGAACCACATCAGTTAAAAAGCACCCATAAATAAAACTCCATTTCATTTTCTTTAGTACGGTTAAACGACATTCTACTATTATGTTTTATAACTCGCTATTCAAGAATCAAACCCACCTCGGTAGTGTGGCGGTAGCGTGTCTGCCACACATTCAAGAGTTCGAATGTTACTTAGTGATTTACCTGGATAAGGGTTTTACTGGGGTTTTTCTTATCCTGAGAAGACGAAAGCCGAGTAAAAAACCGTACAGATAATCTGGAAGTTAATTACAATGTTGTGTATGATGTGTTTCCCCGGGTATCGCGGCTAGTTAATGACGTCATGTGTTTACATCAAGTTGAGTTGTAAAAGTGGAATGATTATACTATGCCTTATCTGTGAAGGCGTTGTGGTTGTTATTTCCGCTCTTACATAAATGTGTGTCTGCATTTCTTGGGATACGATTAAAACAAGAAGTGTCACGGGCGCTTGCGAAAATAGAAACATTGTGTCATATTCACATGACTTGCTCTGCCAATAATTTGTATTATTTTCTCTAGTACGTAACTCCAATGTACGAGGGGCGTTTTTTTTTTCAACCTCCGATAGCCTATAAATAAAAGACAAGATAATAGAAAACAATTATTTTATTACTAAAAGTTTTGTACACTTATGGTTACTTTTCAACATAATCACCGAAAAGATAGAGACATTTAGCGTATATGCTTTGCAATACCCGCTTCAAAAAATATTGCCGCCAATGATTTCAAATGAGCATTGACGATGTTTTGAAGATCTTCGTACTTTACGACGTTTGCGGAGAGCCATTCAAAACAAACGAAGAGGAATGCTGACTTCCATGACAACGCTCGTCCACACACTGCTGGCACAACCCATCGGTTCCTTGAACAATTTCAATGGGACATTTTCGATCATCCGCCGTGCAGTCCTGACCTGGCACCCAGCAACTTTCACCTTTTCCCTGAGCTGAAGACGTGGCTAGTAGGCCAGCACTTTCAAACCATGATCTTCAAAACAAGGTCAATGTGCATTTGAAGTCATTGGCGAAAACATTTTTTGAAGCGGGAAAACATTTTTTGAAGCGGGTATTGAAAAGCTTGTGCACAGGTACGATAAATGTCTCAATCTTTTCGGTGATTATGTTGAAAAGTAACCATAAGTGTACAAAGCTTTTAGTAATAAAATAATTGTTTTCTATGGACTTGCTTTTAGTTATAGCCTATCGGATGTTGAAAAAATAAACGGCCCTCGTACATCATAGAGAAGGTATTGTACTCCGCCCAAAAATTCGTTACCAGGGTTTCACCTACTCTGTTACGGTTTATCTCGTCTTAATAACGAGAGTGCACATTATAGAACTATAATCATTTTTATCAATTTTCATAAAATTACAATTAAATCCACCTTCAAATTATATTTCAATAACAATCCATATTATAAATAACATTTATTGTAATCCATTAACTGCACGAAATACGTATTTTGAGACCCTTGAATCTCCCCACCTATAAAGATATCTGTGTTAGTGTGTGTCTCAAAAACAAACAGTCGGTTCATATTCTTTCAAGGGTGCAATTCGAGACGAATCTTTGCATGAAAATCACCGCACTCCAACTGCCCTTTACATGGTACATTTTTTTTAACATTTTGATTTTCTCAAAAATGGCTCTAGAGATTATGATTAAAATCCTCTGTTTAATATATTTTCATGATAAACGAAATATACAGCTTGAATTTTCTGGGAATACCTTCTGAAGACATTCTAGTAGAACTAGTAAACCCCAAAAGACTGATTATAACTTACTATGTTGTAGAATTAACCGTTTCCGAGAATTCCCTTGTCACTCCTTTCACTTTTAAACAACTTAAAATTATCTCAAGCGGGAAGTCAACTTACGTTCCAACTCATTTGTTTTTCTCCCGGGATTGCAAAAGAGAATCGAATTTCAATTGCTCCGCATAGCGATAGCTTTCAAAAAAAAATACTATCGCTTTAACCTAATTTATTTCGCTTGTATACAGAAAAGCACAGCATGACGTAGATAAATGAATAACCTTTAGTAGTAAAGTTTGAGGAACTGCTAGAGAATGTCATGTGAATGGAACGCATCAGCATATTTTACGTAGGTTCTGTAAACTTTCTGCTTCATGCTAGTTGAAATCAACCTGTGCAGAAATAATTTCATTTGATATAGGTACAAGGGAAGAATCGATAGTCATATGTTTCTATATGCTGACCTTGAAATTCCAGACAAGAGTCTTTCCATGTCATCACGAGGAACTGATATCAGTGGCACCTTAAAAAAACTTTATGTGTTCCAATCCATTGACTTATCTACCTATTCTGTGACAAACTATCCTTGCAAAAGCCTTTTTTTCTATCAATTTGAGATCTATCTAATTGAGATAAACATAGCAGAAATGCTCTTAATCCTTGCTTCCTTGAATATACTGGACTAATGCGAAGTTAAATCATTTACAAGGCGATTTCTAGTGATTGAAATCCGGGTCTCTTTGCATAGCAAGGAGTGAAACAAAAGAAAAGTGTAGCTAATATAAAGTTGGGAGAAAAAAGAAGGAATATCTCGGAAATAGCTAACTCCACAAAAAAGTATAGGACATAAATTGTGTAATTTTTTGTTGTAAGTTTTTATGTATCGTTTACGGTTTACCAGTTATGCAAAAGTCATCCAAAATGAAAAGATCTTTTCAGAGGCAAATCCTATATAATTGAAGATACACGTTTTATTTGTCATTTAAATACATTTAGTAAAAAACGTTAGCAATTTTTCAGAAAATAAACATTTTTGAAAATTTATCATGTAAAGGGTAGTTTGGGGTGTGGGGGGAGGGAGAACATCTTCGTGTCGCAACCTTGTAAGATGCTGAACTTAATTATTAAGTTTGTTATTTAACCGACTTTTTGGTTCTCAGTTATGCTGTACAGGCGCACACAGCATTTCTTTAAAATACTTTTTTTACTTATTCAGGGGACCATGAAACCTGTATTTCCAGTGAAATCTCGATATCAAGTTTTGGATGGAATGCAATGCATTCTACACCTATGTAAAATTAGAGCGCATGAAAATTCTTTTCTTTAGGTTCAGGGGCCTCAAAATATGTATTCCCGGTGAAATGTCCCGTAGAAGGGAACTAAAAGAATGCGCTATGCTAAAGCGATAGTCAAATATTAAAAACTGTCGTTATGCGATTGTCGTTGCAAATAGCTTCTTCGCTTGACTAGGAGTTGAACAAAAGAAAGACGGACACCTGTCTGAAAAAAAAAAGAAAGAAAAAAGAATAAGTGTTTTAAAATTGAAACCAATAACAAGGAATATCTTGGAAACGGTCAATTCTGCAACAAAAATGTATATGATAAATCGTGCGTTTTAACGAGAGCTAAATTGTATAGTACATTTTTTTTTCTATCTCTTACGGATTCTAGTTATTAAAATTTAAAAAAAAAAAACTAAGTTCAGAAGTTATTCCCAGAAAATTCAAGATAAAACTTTTATTTGTCATGTGAATATCTATAATATACGGTATATTAATCAAAATCGTTAGAGCCATTTTTGAGAAAAACACTTTTTTTTCGATGTTAAGGGTAGCTTGGTGTGGGGAGATTTTGGGTCACATCCTTGCAAGATGATAAACTTAAATACCAAGTTTGGAATTTAACGGTCTTTTAGTTTTTGTGTTTTGCTGTCCACATATACACATACACGGACCTTTTTCTGAAAATACTTGGATTCTGTGGGTTTCAAAGTATATTTGCGATGAGATATCAGGATCAAATTTTTGGGTGCAATACAATACCTTCTCTGAGCCCGCCTGGGATGTGTGATGGTAGCGTGTCTGCCTCTCATTCAAAAGATCGTGAGTTCGAATCTCGCTTAGGGTGAGTTACTCGTATAAGTTTTTTTTTTTTCTTTTTCTTCGGCGTTTTCCCTACCATGTTAAAGGACGTTAAACTACCCCCCAAAAAAATTCTCTATACACTACGTATATAGTACGTGTAGAGAAAATAAATACACACACACACAGGATTCATCCAGATTAGCTAGCTGTTTGCTCCTCAGGAGGAATCGGGGACCCATCGAATAGAAGTCATTGACTTCACCCGCACAAAGGGTCAGTCACGAGTATCTAACTACCTCACGCAGCAAACCAAACCAGTCTTCCCATGGCATCACGAGGAACCGATATCAGTGGCACTTTAAAAACTTGATGAGTTCCATTCCATTGACTTTCTCTATCTACCTATTCTGAACCAAACTATTTTT
Organism: Hymenopus coronatus; assembly: GCA_030762935.1. Taxonomy (NCBI): domain Eukaryota; kingdom Metazoa; phylum Arthropoda; class Insecta; order Mantodea; family Hymenopodidae; genus Hymenopus; species Hymenopus coronatus. Next base: position 60,799,171 of record CM060899.1, read on the forward strand.
ACAAAAGCCTGTATTTTAAAATTGAAACCAATACCAAGGAATTTCTTGAAAACAGTCAAGTATTTTGAGTATTTTCTTGCTTTTAATTGCATAGTAAGCTAGGGGATATGTATTCCGCCCAAAAATGCAATATCTAAATTTCACCTGAAATGCCTGTTTTGAGGACCTCCGAATTCCAAGGAAAATGTAGTTTTACTATCTCTACTTCCTACATAGAACACAGGTGGAGAAAGTATTGCAAAAAAAAATCTGATGTGTTCAGAGGCCATTCCCAGAAATTTCAAGATATACATTTTATTTGTCAGGTAAATATCTTTGATATACGATATTTTAATCAAAATCGTTAGAGCCATTTTGGAGAAAATCAAAATTTTCGAAAAAAGTTCCTAGTAAAGGGTAGTTTGGGTTGGGGTTATTTTTCTCAAAATCTTCGTGTCGCATCCCTGGAAGATACTGAACTTAAATACCAATTTTGGTATTTTATCCACTTTTTGTTTTTGAGTTATCATGTTCAGACACACACGGACCTTTTTCTGTTTTTTTATTACAGGGGATCCTAAAACATATATTTCCGGTGAAATCTCGGTATCAAATTTTTGGGTGGGGTGCAATACCTTTTCTATACATTATGTACATAGTACGTATAAAGTAAAAACGATTTCTTTGGATTCAGGGGTTCTCAAAACATGTATTTCCGGTGAAATCTGGAATTTTTGGTGCAATGTAATACGTTTACAATACACTATGTACATAGTACGTGTAGAGAAAGTAAAGCTTTTTTGTAAGCATAATTTGGTGAGAATAGATTAAGTATGTGAATGGAACGTCAGATTTGTAAAGGTGCGTGCGCGCCTGTGTGAACATCGTGATGACTAACAAGGAAAGCTTGGATGAAGAAAACTTTTCTGGACATATCTCGGCAATAGCTAGTGTTAAGGCAGTTTCATGGCGAAACGCGTCCTCTGATAGACAACTGATCTTAATGTTTGAACGCTCCAGACGATTGTCCATGTTTACTTCCGTTGCTGCAGGAATTCAACCTCGTTGACTCACGCTTGTAAATATTAGTAACAGGTTATGCAATGTACGTGGCAACATGGCGCATGACTCATCTCATAGCAAGTGCTCGCAAAAATCGATCCGGTAGACGGGGGAGGGGAAAACCAAACAATTTATGGAAAACGCTGACTGTGTTCGAGTATGAATCATAAGCAGACAAGCCGAGCCCCTGGAATGTTTACGTTATATGTGCGTATGTAATGTGTTAGTAATACATCCAGAAAACGTAAGTTGACACGAAAACTGAAAACGAAACACACGCATGTGTTCGGCTTTTCAAACGAACTTCACATAACGGATTAAAGATGCTGGTGTATAAAACAATCTTTAAATAAGTCTCACTCTGTTTTTGTGGTTTTCCGGTTCCAACACAATCTAAAATTAGTATTGGTTTAATTGTTTTTTCACACAAGCCGTGTGTAGGACAGGAGTTGGATAGGTAGAGTCAGACTGAAAAATGCAATGCCATAGCCAGGATTTGAACCACGGATCTCCCAGTCTGTCCTATACACGGCTTGTGTGGAAAAAAAAAAAAACAATTAAATCAACACTAATTGACCAAAATAGTTGGCTATACTATGAATCCTGGGACTTTAAGTATTTACAACATTGTAAGTCGCCATTGGGGTTGTCATCTCAAAATAATGTTGAGTCCACCTTGTGGTACATCGGGAAACATGCATGTCAGTTGAGAAATTCAATGCCATGCCGGTATGTTGCTATGTTAGCTCAGTGGTAGAGCAACCGGCTTGAGATCCGGGGTTCAAATCCAGGCTATGGCATTGAATTTTTCACTCTGACTTTACCTATTCAAACTAAAATTAATTTAACTCACATAAAATTAAAAGAAATTGGGTTTTATATATGGCTGTTTTTTTAACTGCTGCGGTTCTTAGTGTTCCATTCTAAATTGGGCGTGAAAGAGGTTCAGAAGCCTCTTTATCAGGCTTGAGGTTCTTTTACGTGCCGTAAATCTACGACACGGACCAACGGTTGTGCTTCCTTTCCGAAGGAAGCCACGCTATAGATTGTTACGCCCAAAAAATACTCATCACCCTCCTCTAGGTTTGAACCCGCGACCTTGGAAACCAGAGGTAGCATGATATAGGGGGACAACGGAGGAGACAACCTCACTTACAGGTATATGTTCTTCACCGAGGGATATCCTCCGCGGTATCATGTGAGTCTGCCATTCGGGAAGTTTCGGTTCGATTCCCGGTGGAAACCTATTCTGACTGGATTTTTTATGGTCTGCCCTGGTTGATAAGGTGAATGCTAGGGTGTGGTGTACTTTACAGATTTCTTTTTTCCCTCATTTCCTCTAGTTTATTTCTAGTTGCCTTTAGGGCTGAATGGCGTTCGTTATCGAATAGATGGCATAGAGGCTTCTCCTCGACCCTGCTAGGGAACTTTCAAGCCTCCACTGCAGGGTCAAGTTCTCCCCGGTCCCGCTAGAGGGTCGAGTGGTAAGCCTGAATTTGTTAGGGAACTATGCGTGTCTCTGTCGACTGCTGCGGCGCATACGTCTCCTGCGGTTCCTTCACCTCATTTCCTCATGATGCTGTATGGACACAAGATCCTTTGGGTTTTTTCTTGATAGTGTTTAACACCAGCTTTTACTACATATGGCACCGCAGGCGATGACATTGATGATACATCGAATTACGATGCAGCACCGGTGAAATGCGATGGCGGGGGAAACCCGAGTGCCCGGAGAAAATCCGCCCCTACGCCGCTTTGTCCACCACAGATCCCACATGCGGTCACCTGGGAACAAACCCGGGTTGCCCCCCCCCATTGCGGATTAAACGTTGCTAGGTATACGCTCCTTGGTCAAAACATATGCCGACGTTATTCGCTTTTGCAATTTAAGCAGATATACGTAAATATTTAGACACCGATCTTTATTCATTAATGTTTTGCCCAACACGTTTGATGAAAGGGAAATGACGACTTTCCATTTGAGGAATGTATACACTTTTTAAAATTCAAACCAATAACAAGGAATATGTCGGAAACGGTTAACTCAAAACAAGTATTTGACTTAAATTGTGTGCCTCAATAAGATTTTGTCTTTCTCTTATTGTTTACCAGCTATACATAGTCATTCGAATAAAGAGGACTTCAGAAGCTATTCTCAGGAATTTCAAGATTTAAATTTATTTCTAATACATGTATTTAACATATTATGGTACTTAGAATAATGTTTAGAGCCATTCTTGTGGGGGGGGGCAATGTAAAGGATAGTTTGGGGTGGGGGATTTTTTAAGATAAATCTTAACCGCCGCATCCATGGAAGAGTCCAAAAAGCATTTTTAGAAAAAGGTCCGTATGTGTGTCTCTGGACAGCATAGCTCAAAAACTAACACCGTTAAATGCCAAACTTGGTATTTAAGTTTGGTATCTTCCAAAGATGCGACATTAAGTATTTCAAGAAAATCTCCGCACCCCAAACCACCCTTTACACAGAGAAATGTTTGAAAAATTTGATTTCCTCAAAAATTACTCTTAACGATTTTGAATCAATACCGTATATTAAATGTATTCACAACGTAACTAAAATCTATAATTTGAATTTTCTGGGAATAGCCTCAGAAGAGCCATTAATTTTGGTTGATTTTTGCAGAATTTTGTATAACTTTTAAACCATAAGAGACAGACAAAAACTTCTACACAGAAAATGTAGATCTCAAAAAAACACAATTTGTCATGTGCATTTTTGTTGTAGAGTTGACCGTTTCCAAGATATTCCTTGTTATTGGTTTCAATTCTAAAATATTTAAGCTTTAGTTAGACAGGAAGTATCCGTTTTTCTTTTGTTTTACTCCTGACCAAGAAAAGATGCCAATTTCAATGACAATCGCATAACGATAGCTTTTAAAACATTTGATTATCACTTTAGCTTGGCGCATTCCTTTAGTTCCCTTCTACTTATAAGGAACAGTAATAAGTACATTCTGCTAATGTTTATCTCGATTAGCATGGTGTAGAAAGAAGAATAATCTTTTGTAAGAAATCTGTTTGTAGAACAGATTCATTAATGTACCCTAATATAAGTATGAAAATATTGTAATCACTTTCGTTTAGCTATTCTTATCCCCCCTCTTCTTCTCTATTGTCAGCCTTTTAGATCTCAGATGTCTTGCCTTAAGTATAAATTTACGAAGGTCGGCTGGTAAGTCCCGGACTTCACACAGATATGGCGCCACAAGGGCAGTTAGACGGTAGCATCGTATAGTTTAACTCTAGACCAGCTTGTATCCATAGTTACAGGTCAATATCTTGTTTAATTTTCGAATAATGACGGCAGTTTAAACAAGACAACTTTAGAGTTTTCACGAAAATGGAGGATTTAGAAAAACGAGCAGTGATTAAATACTTTCATTTGAAAGGCTTAACACCTAAAGAAATCAAGGAGGTAATTGACAGTACATTGAAAGACTCTGCCCCTTCATATTCAATGATTAAAAGGTGGGTTGCAGAGTTTAAAATGGGACGTACGAGCACTAGTGATGAGCCTCACTCTGGACGCCCTGTAGAAGTGACAACTCCAGAGATCATTGAACAAATTCATCGTCTAGTACTGGAAGACCGCTGATTGTTTGAGATAGCAGAGGCTGTAAACGTACCAAAAGAATGTACAGGTAATATTTTAAGTGATTTTTTTGGGCTTTCACAAGGTCTGTGCAAGATCGGTGCCGCGTTTGTTGACACCTGATCAAAAGTTGCGAAGAAAAACTGTTTCTGTTAAGAATGTGGCGCTCTATCGTAAAAATCCCAGTGAATTTCTGAGACGGCTTATTACCATGGATGAAACTTGGATACAGCAATACACTCCAGAAAGTAAATCACAGTCAAAACAGTGGATTGCGCCAACTCCAAAACGGAAAAGTCAATTTTGTCAGCTAACAAGGTTATGGCGAGTGTTTTCTGAGATGCACAGGGAATTATTCTTATTGATTACTTGGAAAAGGGTAAAATTATCACTGGTGACTACTACGTAAGCTTACTGTAACGTTTGAGTGACGACGTGAAAAGAAAAATACCCCATTTGGAAAAGAAGGAGAAAAACAATCTTGTCTCATCACGACAATGCTCCGGCCCATCGTTCAGACATCGCAATGGGAAAAATCTGATGTGTTCCATTCACATGACTTTCTCTATATCTCTGTAAATTATTATTGTTAATAAGCTAATCGAGAAAAGTTAGCAGAAATAATCTTATTTCTTGCTTTATTGTAAGTAGAAGCGAAATAAGGGAGTACCATAGGTTAAAGTGAAAGCCAAAAGCTGGTTGCTATGTGACTGATGTTCCTTTGTTCGTATTGACAGGAGTCAAATTCCTGTATGAGAAAAGTATAAGTTTTTCAAAGCTGAAACCAAGAAGGAATATCTCAAAAACGATCAACTCCACGAAAAAAATGTTTATAACACAAATTGTGTGTTTTAACGTGCTCTACATTTTTTATGGTTTAAGTTTTTGTCCATCTCTTACGGTTTAGTAGTTATGAAAAATTCATCCAGAATAAAGTAGTCTTCAGAGGCTATACTCAGAAAATTCAGAATATACATTTTATTTGTCAGGTAAATAACAGGTAAATAATTTTCGAAAAAAGTTCCATGTAAAGGGTAGTTTGGGGTGGGGGGGATTTTTCTTAAAATCTTCCTGTCGCATTCCTGGAAGATACTAAACTTAAATACAAAGTTTGGTATTTTACCGACTTTTCGTTAGTTATGGTGTTCACAGACACACGGACACACATGCACACGCGGACCTTTTTCTGAAAATACTTTTTTTGGATACAGGGGACCCTAAAACATATATTTCCTGTGAAATCCCGTTATCGACTTTTTTGGTGGAGTGCAATACATTCTCTATACACTATGTACATAGTGAGTATAGAGAAAGTAAAAATGTGCTAATTAAAGTTCAAGTTGCTTGAGCATCCCCCCTATTCGCCAGATCTAACACCCAGTGACTATCACCTGTTCCTAAACCTCAAAAAAATTCTTGGAGGACGCACTACAGATATGTTTAATTAAATTAGAACACCGATATGAAAAATTTATTTGCCTTTCTGGAGATTATGTTGAGAAATAAAGCAAAAAAAAAAAAAAAAAAGAAAAAAAATGAAATGCTGTTTCCATTGAGAGGCCTGGGACTATAGTACATATACGTAGTAGTGAGAGAGAGGGGGGGGGGAGACGGGAGTTTCACCATTTCGTACATTGTATCTACCACCCTTGCATAGGGAGTAATCTAGCATGTTGGTAGATCCCAAAGAGGATATTGTCATTAATTGTATAAAAGGCGAATGTCGGTTATCTCGACATTTTCATTATTACGTTCATCATTAGACTTGAAGGTCTGAGGTTAAAGAGAAACGGATTTCAGCGTTGAAACACTTGACAGGCGTAGAAAGCGCCTGGAGGAGAGCACTAACAAAGATAAAAGACTTTGATGGTGATGGTTAGTTTTCTTAACAACAGCAAGTATTGACGTCAGCAAGGGAACTGGAGCATGTTACGTACAACCCCGTGACAATTAGCGTAAAGTGGCTGCTTTGGGACTTGCAGTGGCGTATTGTGTGTGCTATTGCACCATATTTCGTTTCTAGCTTTAAAATATTCCATCATGCTACCGATATGTTGCTCCAATACAGATTAGTAATTTTATTGTTCACATTGTAACCACAATCTTTTTCCATGTTGCATTCCACCCGAAAATTTGATATCAAGTTTACTGGAAATACACGTTTGTATAAAATAGTTTTAGAAAAAGGTCTTGTGTATATGTATGTTTCTGTGTCTTTTTCTGTGGCAGCATAAGTCAAATACGAAGAAAAGTCCGTTAAATACCATACTTGACGAGTTCAGCATCTTCCAAAGATGCGACTCGAGGTTTTCAAAGTCGCCCTCCGTGCTGACTTCCTTTACCCAAGGTCGTGGGTTCAAACCCGGCGGAGGACGATGGATTTTTTCGGGCGTAAAAATCCTTAGCATGGCTTCCTTCGGAAGGGAAGTAAAGCCGTGGGTCCCGTGTCGTAGATTTACGGCACGTAAAAGAACCTCAAGCCTGATAGAGAGGCCTCTGAGCAAAATTAAGCGGTCTTTCACGCCCAATGTAGAATGGGACGCTGAGAACCACAGCAGTTAAAGAGCGTCCATAAATAAAACGCCATTTCATTTTTTGAGGCTCTCAAGATAATCCCCATCTCAAACTACCCTTTACATGTGATAAATTTTGGAAACTTAATTTTCTCAAAAATGGCTCTATTGATTTTGATTATATTACCGTATATTTAAGATAATTACATACCAAATAAAATGCAATTCTCGAATTTTCTTGGAATAGCCTCTGAAGTCCTCTTTTTACTTTCTCTACACGTACTATGTACATAGTGTGTAGAGAAGGTATTGCACTGCACTCAAAAATTCTATCCCGAGATTTCACCGGAAATATCTGTTTTAGGGTCCCCTTTATCTAAAAAAAAGCATTTTCGGGAAAAGGTCCGTTTGTCTGTGAACACGATAACTCAAAAAGGAAAAGCAGGTAAAATACCAAACTTGGTATTTAAGTTTAGATCTTCCAGGGATGCGACACGAAGATTTTGAGAAAAATCCCATACCCCCAACTACCCTTTACATGGAACTTTTTTCGAAAATTTTTATTTTCTCAAATATGGCTCTAACGATTTTGATTAACATTTTGTATATTAAAGATATTTACCTGACAAATAAAATGTATATCTTGAATTTTCTGGGAATAGCCTCTGAAGAGTAATTTATTCGGATGAATTTTACTGAATTTTGAATAACTGCTAAACCGTAAGAGATGGACAAAAACTTACTACACAAAAAATGTAGAGTACGTTAAAACACACAATTTATGTTATATACATTCTTTCCTTATTTCTGATTTCCGCTATGAAAAACTTACTTTTCTCATACAGGAATTTGTCAACTCCTGTCCACACCATCAAAGGAACTTCAGTCACATAGCAACCAGCTTTTGACTATCACTTTAATCTATAGTACTCCCTTATTCCGCTTCTACTTACAAAGAAGCAAGTAATAAGACTATCTCTGCTATTTTTTTCTCGATTAGCATGCAGTAAACAGAAGCATAAGCTTTTTAACAATAATTTGATGCAGAGAAAGTCATTTGAATGGAACACATCAGATTTTCAGTCTGACTCTACCTATCCAACTCCTGTCCTACACACGGCTTGTGTGGGGGAAACAAAATTATTCCAATACCCATCTGTGCACCTATTATCATTTGACCAGGAGATATCTCGTTTACTGCCCATGGCTTATGTGCAACTTTTGCTGCTACGCGGACGCTAGAATTAGTAGTGTTAGCCAACGTGACGTCCATCCATGCATACGGAAAACCACGAGAAACCTGGTCAGGTTTGCAGGAACCTGTTTAGGCGAGTTGCATATATTTTATGTTCAAATCAAGTAGTAGTTGGTTTTCCTCCAATGTGTGACGTAGCACATGCACTATTCTCAGAATATGTATGACCAATTTGACGGATTTTTAAAACGCTGTACATAATTTCTTGAAATTCAGAATTTTAAAAATCTGATGTGTTTTATTCTCATGACTTTCTCTACATCTCTGCAACAAACTATTGTTAAAACGCTTATGTTTCTTTTTGCTTCATGCTAAACGAGAAAAAATCAGCAGAAATAGTCATAGTATTTGCTTCCTTGTAAGTAGAAGCGAAGTAAGGGAGTACCACAGGTTAAAGTGACAGTCAAAAGCTGCTTGCTATGTGACTGAAGTTCCTTTGTTTGTATGGACAGGAGTTGACAAATTCCTGTATGAGAAAAGCATGTTTTTAAAGCTGAAACCAAAAACAAGGAATATCTTTAAAACGACAAACTCCAAGAAAAAATGTAAGAAGCATAAATTGTGTGTTTTAATGTGTTCTACATTTGTGTGTGGAAAGTTTTTGTCCATCTCTTACGGTTTAGCAGTTATGCAAAGTTACGTAAAATCCATCCAGAATGAAGTAGGTTTTAGAGGCTATTCCCAAAAATTCAAGATATACATTTTATTTGTCATGTATCTTTAGTATACGATATTTTAAATAAAATGGTTAGAGGCATTTTTGAGAGAATCAAAATTTGTGAAATTTGTCCATGTAAAGGGTAGTTTGTGGTGGGGGCATTTTGCTCAAAATCGTAGTCTTGCATTCCTGGGGGATACTAAACTTAAAGGCCAAGTTTGGTATTTCACCTACTTTTCGTTTTTCAGTTATAGTGCTCACCCACACACACACTCACTCACATGGGACCTTTTTCTGAAAATATTTTTTTGGATACAGGGGACCCTAAAACATCTACATCCGTTGATATCACGGTATGGACTTTTTTGTGTGGAATGCAATGCCTTCTCTATACACTATGTACATAGTACGTGTAGAGAATGTAAAAAAAAAACTCAAAATTATTTGTAAACTATGTATATATTTGGCAACCACACACGAGTACTTTTGAACCAATATATTAATTAACTGATGACCAATTCACCAATCAGAATTGAATTTAATAAATATTTTAAAGCATGCTACCAAAATCTTATATGTTCCGTTTTTCTCTACCTGCTCTGTAAACAATCTATTCTTAAAAAAGGTTTCCATATCTGCATCATGCTAATCGAGATAAACATTAGCAGAAATTGTCTTATTACTTGTTTCCTCGTATGTAGAAGGGAAACACGGGAATAGATTAGTCAACAATATGTGAAACAATGGAAATTCGGTTCTTTTTATGTGGAGGTGGGTAAAACAGAAATGAAACGAAAGATGACTTCCCGTTTGAGTAGTTTAAGATTGAAATAAATAATGAGGAATATCTTGGAAACGATTAACTGTGTGTGTGTATATATATAATGACCAGAGCCCGGATTTGTATGCAAAATGCATAGTTTTTCAATAGTCTAAATGTATGCAGTTGCAGCATTCTTTATCGTTCTCACCTTTAAGATATCACAAGTGCGGTTTTAAAATGCATATAATTGTATATTTTGGGAAAAACTGATTTTGCATGCACATTTCTTAAAATTTAACAGGTAATGGCATATTTTTACTTTCTCTAGCCCCATAGGGATAGAGAAGTATTGTATTCCAGCCAAAAATTCAATATCGAGATTTCACTGGAAATACATGTTTTAGGATCCCCTGTATATAAAAAAAAAGCATTTTAAGAAAAAGGTCCGTGTGTGTCCGTTTGTCTGTGAACACGATAACTCAAAAACGAAAAATAGCTAAAATACCAAACTTGGTATTTAAGTTTAGTATCTTCCAGGGATGCGACACGAGGATGGAACTTTTTTCGAAAATTTTGATTTTCTTAAAAATTGCTTTAACGATTTTGATTAAAATATCATATATTAAAGGTATTTACCTAACAAATAAAATGTACATCTTGAATTTTCTGGGAATAGCTTCTGAAGACCTGTTTATTCTGGATGAATTTTGCTTAATTTGGCATAACTAGTAAACCGTAAGAGATAGACAAAAACTTACTATACAAAAAATTTAGGTCTTGTTAAAATACAAAAGTTATGTCATGCAAATTTTTCTTGTGGAGCTTACCGTTTTCGAGGTATTCATTGTTATTAGTTTCAGTTGTGAAGTACTTATACTTTTCTCAGACGGGAGAGTCCGTTTTTCGTTTGTTCTACTCCTGGCCAAGAAAAGAAGCGATTTGTAATGACAATCGCAAAACGACAGCTTTTAAAACATTTGACTGTTGGTTTAGCCTAGTGTATTCCCTTATTTTCTTCCTACTTATACGGAACTAAATAATAAGAACATTGTGCTAATGAGTACCACGATTAGCAAGGTCCAGAAAGAAGAAGAATCTTATGTATGAAGTTTGTAGAACAGCTAGAGAAAGTCATGTGAGTTACATAAGATTTTTTTCTATTTCTAGCCTAAATAAAAACTCTAGTTGGTTCACACATGCAATAGTTTCTTTTATTTTCTTGAAATGACGACTAATGACTGTCAACTGAGGTATGCTGTAACATCATATCTGCCGGATGTGTTTGGTCACGTTTATTTGCAGTTGCAATCACAGTTCAGAAGTAGGGCTGAAAAAAAAACACTTTGATTTGTTATGCCACCGGTAAAATTGCCACGTTCGTCTGTGTTACGTATGTTACGGAGTTCGGGAGTGATACTTTTAGTGAGGATTAATAATTAATCCATACTTTAATCTATAATTAAATGTTGAACTTATGAGTATAGTTATCAAGCATAACATTTTTGTTTTGCATATCATTTATGTTTTACGAGTTTTTAGTGCATATTTTGGCATTTGTTTTTGCATACAAATCCGGGCTCTTATACCGACACAAGTTTTGTATTTCTTACTGTTTACCAATTATCCAAAAGTCATCCAGAATGAAGAGGTCTTAAGAGGCTATTCAAGATAAACATTTAGTTTGTCATGAAAATATCGTCAATATACAGTATTTTTATCAAAATCGTTAGAGAGTCCATTTTGATAAAATCATAGTTTTCTGAAAATGTTCAATATAAATGGTAGTTGGGGGTTAGGGGAATGTTCTTGGAAATACTCGTATCGTATCCTTGGAGGATACTGAGCTTAAAAACTAACTTTGGTATTTAACGGACCTTTCGTTTATAGGCTATTCTGCCCACAGACACAGTCATTATGCTAATTTCCCCCCCCCCCCGTTTCTTTCTTTTTCAAGAGGCCTCAAATAATACATTTCTGGTGAAATCTCGGTATCGAATTTTCAAGTGGAATACAATACCTTCTTTACGTAGGTATTAAGTGCATATACATATTCATTTTTACTTACTCTACACGTATTATAATGTATAGAGAAGGTATTACATTCCACCCATAAATTTGAAGCCGAGATTTCACCGGAAATATTCATTTTAGGGTCCTCTGTATATAAAAAAAAACATTTTTAGAAAAAGGTCCGTGTGTGTGCGTGTCCGTATGCCTGTGAACACGATAACTCCGAAATAAAAAGTTGGTAAAATATCAAACGCGGTACTTAAGTTTAGTATCTTCTAGGGATGTGACATGAAGATTTTGAGAACATTTTCCACCCCAAACTACCCTTTACTTGGAAAAATTTTCGAAAATTTTGATTTTCTCAAAAATGGCTGTAACGATTTTGGTTAAAATGCCGTATATTAACGACATTTATATGGCAAATAAAATGTATATCTTACATTTTCTAGGAATAGCATCTAAAGGCCTTTATAGGAGATAGACAAAAAAATACCAAAAATATAGATCACGTTAAAACACACAATTTTTCATATAAGCTTTTTTTTTTCCGTGGAATTGAGCATGTCTTGAGATATTCCTAGCTATTTGTTTCATATTTAAAATACTTAAACATTTCTCACACGAAAAGTTAATAGCTTTTGGCCCTGCATTTACCATTTGAATGGAAAGATTTTTGAAAATGGCTTTGACGACTTTTATTGAAATACCGTATATCAAAGCTATTTACGTGACAAAAGATATATATTTTATTCTCTGGGAGTAACTTTTGAAGTCCTCTTCACTCTGGATGACTTTTGCATAACTGGTAAACGTAAGAAATAGACAAAACACTTATTACACAAAAGTGTAAATTTGGTTAAAACACACAATTTATATCATTGCTATTTTCTTATTGCTTTTTTACTTTTTCTACACGTACTATGTACATAGTGTATAGAGAAGGTATTGTAATGTACCCAAAAATTCGATACCGAGATTTTACCGGAAATACAGGTTTTGGGTCCCCCTGAAAAAAAAAACACTTTGAGAAAAAGGTGCGTGCGTCTGTATGCGTGTTAAAAACTTTGTATTTAAAATTAGTATCTTTTAAGGATGCGACACGAAGATTTTTAGAAGAAATACCCCCACCCAAAACTACTCTTTACATGGAAATATTTCGAAAATGTTGATTTTCTCAAAAATGGCTAACGATTTTGATTAAATTACCGTATATTTATATTGCAAATAAAATGTATATCATGAATTTTCTGGGAATAGCCTCTAAAGACCTCTTTATTCTGAACGAATATTGCTAAATTTTGTGTAACTGTTAAACCGTAAGAGATACACAAAAGCTTACTACACAAAAATTGTAGATCATGTTCAGACACAATTTATGTCATATACTTTTTTTTTTTTTTTTTTTTCGTGAAATTTACCATTTCTGAGATATTCCATGTTTCAGATTTAAAATAGTTTTCTCACACGGAAAGTTGTAAACTCCTGGCACTGCATAGAAACGGGTTTCAACCACATGGCAACCAGCTTGTAAAGATTTTGACTATCGTTTTAGCCTAGTGTATTGCCTTATTCTTCTACTTGCAAGGAGCAAGTAATTAAGACAATTTCTGCTAATGTTTATCCCGATTATGATAAAGGAGATAGAAAAATATGATTTTTAAAATACTTTGTTACAGTGATGTACAGAAAGTCATATGAATGGAACACATCAGATGTTTTTTTTTTTGTTTTTTTTTTTTTTTATTTTTTTATTTATTATACGCTGAGCATTCAAAGACAGCCGAATTTCAATCACATAGCGACAACTTTTAAAAGAGTTGAATATGCATTAACGGTTTTCTCTTCTACTTATTTATCTTGATTAGCATGAAATAGAATAAGTTTTTGTGAGAATGGTTTGTTACAGAATAGGCGGGAGTCATGTGAATGGAACACATCAGATTTTTATAAAAAGGTCCCTTTTTCTGTGAGCGCGCATGCCTTGCTGTAAAAGTATGGTTGGTTAAATAGGAAGAAAAGGGGAAAGCCGAGCGGATTCATGAAGTACCCGGGAACTACGACAGGTGAGTTTTGCGCAGGCAAATGCGTTGCGTGTCGTTAGCATTCAGGTGGATCAGCTGGATCAGCTGGACTTATCACGTGACTTGGTGGGGAGTCGCCCCACGCGTGATGCTAACACCTCTCTCCGAACAGTGGCGGTTCTCGCTTCTTTAACTTTTAGCTGCTGAGCTTTAAAACCTAGTGGAATTGCAATCTAAACTTTGCTTAAAATACGTAATAAATTTTCAAGGAAAGTTTAGATGTGCTGGCTCTCCAATATATGCATGCTAAGCAGTGCTCGAAATGGGCGGGTATACCATACCGGTACTTTACTGCATCAGCGATTTTAATACCGACACTTTTTATTTGAAAAAATTGATACCAGTATGTTGTTTGCCGTAAGTTTGCGATACGAAGATTTTTAGGAAAAAAAAAAAACCACCCCAAACTACCCTTTACATGGAACTTTTTTCGAAAATTTTGATTTTCTCAAAAATAGCTCTAACGATTTTGATTAAAATATCATATATTAAAGATATTTACCTGACAAATAAAATGTATATCTTGAATTTTCTGGGAATAGTCTCTGAAGACTACTTTATTCTAGATGAATTTTACGGAATTTCGCATAACTGCTAAACCGTAAGAGATGGAGAAAAACTTACCACTCAGAAAATATAGAGCACATTAAAGCACACAATTTATGTTATATACATTTCTTTCGTGGAATTTGTCGTTTTTAAGATATTCCTTTTTTTTTTTTTTTTTAGATTCAGCTTTAAAAAACTCATACTTTTCTCATACTGAAATTTGTCAACTCCTGTCCATAGAAACAAAGGAACTTCAGTCACATAGCAACCAGCTTTGGATTATCACTTTAACCTATGGTACTCCCTTATTTCGCTTCTACTTACAAGGAAGCAAGTAATAAGACTATTTCTGCTAATGTTTTCTCTATTAGCATGAAGTAAATAGAAGCATAAGATTTGTAACAATCATTTGTTGCAGGGATGTAGAGAAAGTAATGTGAATCGAACACATCAGATTTTTAGAATTGTGATTTATTCTCGATCAACTTTTACAATCAATATACGAAATTGCAATCACTCAGTGCAATTCCGTGCTTCTTTTCGATGCGAAAATTCTGTGTCTCGCGATTCTGATTCTTAATCAAATCCGACGGAAAATCTTATTTAATTCCTCAGAAAAAAATATATTATCACTTTGCAGTAGAATAAGCGGAAGTTAATTAGTAATCCCGCTGCACATATTTACGCGTTTCTAACTCAACGCGAAAACTTCGCTGCTCCCCCAGCCTTTGGAAATATGCTCCGCGCGGATTCAGTCTACCACACTCGACTACTGACAGTCTCCTAGTGCCCTTTCCTTTCTTATGAACAGCCTCTTTTATAATTATTGCTTAGCAACCAAGGAAATCAACATGTTACCACGATACTAGTTTACAACGAACAAAGTCGGAGAGAAAATCAGAACACTATACATAACGAAAGCACAAGGAATAATTATATTGCACTCAGTGATTTCAACCTCGGTATGCACCAAGAATATCTGAACATCAAATACATAAAATAGAATAACATTTACAAAATGTCGGCAACATGGAGTTAGGGTATAAATATTGCATCAGTTTCATAAAGGTTTCAACAATCCGCAGAGTACAACATAAGAGAATAGTGTTGTAAATACAGTTTAAGTGAAGCTCTTTTAAGAAATTCATGTGTTGGATATATGATAATATTTTCTTACAATGTATAAATAAAATTCTATTCTCAAAATATACTTGCTCGACCTTAAACCCAACTCAGCTACCTGGGGTCAAAAGAAACAATACATTTTTAATATTAAAGGTGATCCATAAATAGGACAACACAAGAACTGCCGCAAACGCGAATAAATCAAGCAAGGTCACTCATTCCGGTCAGCAAATATCTCCTTGAAGAAGCCCCTGCGAATTGGTCTGCGCCCGGACATATAGATTACACACTCGACTGATGCGTTTGGATGGTTGCATATGCTGCAAGGCTATTGCTGCTTTGTCTTGGTTTCCCGTCCCAAACTTGAATACTGCACGACAAACTAAACGACGCTGTCAATTGATAGAATCATATCTGCGCCGCCGGTGTTTTGGAATTCCCTCCTGCAAAAGTTCTTTTACATGCCAGTAAATCTGTTGCTTGAGACTGTCGCTTAAAAATATTCGGTCTGGGCCGGCATTGAACCCGCGACCTTGAGACCAGAAGGCAGTGCCTAACCAACTGAGCTACCCGGACCGGCACAAACGTTGTGGCAAATCGTGTGACGTACCATGTGTTGCTCTGTAGAAAAAGATGCGAATCACTGTGAAGTTATGATATAGAAATAACTAAATCGAAGAAAACTTATCAGGCCTTACGCTTTTCCCTATTCATTTATTTTAGAAAAGGACATAGATAGGGGAGAGAGAAAGAGAGAGATTTTTTAAGTATACAAGATAGTTTTCGATTATTTATTACTTTCTCTACACAGTACATAAGTAGAGAAGGTACTGTTCTTCACCCAAAAATTCGATACCGAGATTTCATCGGAAATACACATCTTTAGGGTCCCCTGCATCCAATAAAAAAGGAAAAAAGAAAGAAAAACAACATTTTCAGAAAAAGGCCCGTGTGTGTACGTGTGTGTCTGTGAACACGATAATTCAAAAACGAACATTTGGAAAAAATGCCAAATTTGGTATTTAAATTTAGTATGCGATACGGAGATTTTGAGGAAAATTCCCCCAACCAAACTATCTTTTACATTGAAAAAAAAATTGAAAATGTTGGTTTTCTTATAAATGGCTCTAATGATTTTGATTAAAATGCCGTATAGTAAAGACATTACAATGATAAATAAAATGTATAGCTTGAATTCTCTGGGAGTAGCACCAAAAGACGTCTTTTTTCTGGATGAATTTTATAATATTTTGAATAATTGATAAACCGTAAGAGATAGATAAAAGCTTATAACACAGAAATGTAGATCTCGTTAAAACACGCCCCCCTGGGTAGTGTGGTGGTAGCGTGTCTGCCTTACATTCCACAGATCCTGAGTTACCCGGATAGGGCTTTTTTCGGGATATTCCCTTATCCTGAAAAGACGAATGTCGAGTAACTTTAAGCTCCATGGACCGCGAGATCATTTGAGCATCATTTCACCAATTTCATTCATCGTCCGATATAACCAACCTGGTTACAGGGCGTTAAGCTACATAAAAAGACAATAAAAAATCGTTAAAACATACGATTTATGTCGTATACATTTTTTCTTGGAGTTGGCAATATTTCAGATATTCATTGTTATTGGTTTCAGTTTTAAAATACTTTAACTTTTCTCATATGGAAATTTGTCAACTCCTGGCAAGGTATAGAAACGGATTCCAGCCAAATGACAACCGCTTTTAAAAGATTTGACTCCTGGTATAGCCTAGTGTATTCCCTTATTCTCCTACTTAAAAGGAAGCAAGTAATAACACTATTTCTGCTAATGTTTATCTCGTTTAACATGACTTTCTCTATATCTCTGCAAAAATTATTGTTATAAGTTTGTTTCTATTTACTTTATGCTAATCGAGAAAATAATTAGCAGAAATAGTCTTATTACTTGCTTCCTTGTAAGTAGAAGCGAAATAAGGGAGTACCATAGGTTAAAATGATAGTCAAAACATGGTTGCTATGTGACTGAAGTTCCTTTGTTTGCATGGACAGGAGTTGATAAATTCCTGTATGAGAAAAGTGTAAGTTTTTTAATATCTCAAAAACGACCAACTCCAAGAAAAAAATGTATATAACATAATTTATGTGTTTTAACGTTCTCTACATTTTTTGTGTGGTAAGTTTTTGTCCATCTCTTACGGTTTAGCAGTTATGCAGAATTCCGTAAAATTCACACAGATTAAAGTAGTCTTCAAAGGCTATTCCCAGAAAAGTCAAGATTCACATTTTATTTGTCAGGTAAATATTTTTAATAATACGATATTTTAATCAAAATCGTTATAGCCATTATTGAGAAAATAAGCTTTTCGAAAAAAGTTCCATGTAAAGGGTAGTTGGGGGTGGGGGGATTTTCTTGTAAATCTTCGTGTCACATCCATGGAAGATACCAAACTTAAATACAAAGTTTGGTATTTAACGGTCTTTTCGTTTTTGAGCTATGCTGTCTTCACACGCGCGCGCGAACCTTTTTTCAGAAATGCTTTTTTTTTTTTTTTTTGGATTCAAGGGTACCCAAAACATGTATTCCCGGTGAAATCTCGATATCGAATTTTTGGGTGCATTATAAACCATTATAGCCTAGTACTCGTTAAAATCCGGGACATTGATAAGTAGTTGTTCACTTTTTGCATAAAATAGATGTTGCCTCTCTAGAGGATGGCATTTTAGAAAGCCGGAGATCGCCACTGCACTGTGTTTACACCATATACAAGCACTACCGCCTATGGGTGGCTTATGTACTGTTGTCACGATGGTTGATGCATTTAAAGCAGTTGGAGACATGACTCGAAACAAATAGTGTTGAAGTATCGATACGTGCGATTGCCATAACAGGATCCATTGCTTTGGAAGAGACTCACTCCGCGCGTGCGTGTATGTGTTTATCTTCTTGCTTCCCAGTATATTGGGGCGGTGCCTTTAAATGTTAAAAAGTGCGTCATCACATATGACCTGTTTCGTTTCCATTTCCTCCTTTTACTTTGCCTACTGCGTATTGTATAAGTAGGGGAGGCATTGTATTCCATCTAATAATTCGATGTCAAAATTTCACCGGAAATATAGGATGTTTTGATTTTCGAAAAAAGTTCCATGTAAAGGGTAGTTTGGGGTGGGGGGATTTTTTTTTCAAAATCTTCATGTCGCATCCCTGGAAGATGCTAAACCTAAATACCAAGTTTGATGCTTTACCGACTTTTAGTTTCTGAGTTATCGTGTTCACGGACACATACACACACACTCACCCACCCACACACGGACCTTTTTGTGAAAATGCTTTTTTTTTTTATATAAGGGACTCTAAAACATATATTTCCGGTGAAATCTCGGTATCGAATTTTTTGTTCAAGTGCAATACATTCTCTATACACTATGTATATAGTACACGCAGAGGAAGTAAACATCTGTAATAGTTATCCTGAAGTGAAGAAAATCGCCTTAGTAGAGCACTTGCCTTTTGTAAGTTCGATTTCCGGCTATGGGTGGAAATTTTTCGTAAGTCAAGATTATTCGCTATTCTCCACAGAGTCTGGAAGTATGAATAAGAGTGTGAGTGCTCAATGTATAATATATTAAAACAAAGACAACTCGCTTCGCTCGCACGCTTTGGCAAGACCAGTGGAAATTGTACAGAAAAAGCAGATTTACACACACTAACCTAGACCTAATACGGACGCTTCGCTCTAGTTCCGCAATCTTTTAATTTGTTTTCAAATATTGGTAGTTCTGAATTTTACGATGGAAGCCAACAATGAATTACATGAACGAAAGGAACGCCACCTGTCCGATAGCTAGTGAAACAACGGAAATTGTAAGAAACCAAAGCAAACGAAATACCTTTGGAATATTTCAATATTAATCGCGTGCATTATTGAAATTTAGATCAAAATTAGACTTAAGAAATTCTTAAAGGTTTATTATAGGATATAAGTGTAACCAAGGTTTATTAATTACACTACTTGATATACGTTTTCCGTAAGTACTTGTTGTAATGAGTATTTTCTGTTGCAGACATTGTCCGTCCAGCCTTGTGGCACCAATAACGAGACTCGTCATCGAAGAAACCAAACTAGCCTGTAAGAGAGAGCCTATAGCATGTGGTTACCGACCAGGGGAAAACAGTAAGTAGGGAAGCTCATCCACAAATAACCAACAATTTGGCATAACTAATTAATAACGAAACATATCAACACAAACTTTTATATTCTCACCCGAAGGTCCCGGGTTTGATCCCCGGCTGGGACAGGCAAAATGTCTTTATTCAGAATTTTCAATCCTCCCACAGAGTGTGGAAGTATGTATGCGAGAGTGAATGTGTGTGTGTGTGTTTGAGGAAAATACAATGTTTAAAACCCAACGTAAAAGAAACTATAGACAAGTTGTTTCTAATGCAAATCCGCCATATGACCTTAAATGTTAAAGGGGGCTATATAAATGAAACACAAAAAAAAAAAAAAAAAAAAAATCTGATGTGTACCATTCACATGACTTTCTCTATATCCCTGCAACAAATTATTCTTAAAAAGCTTATATTTCTATTAACTTCATGCTAATGAGTAAAACATTAGCAGAAATAGCCATATTACTTGCTTCCTTGTAAGTAGAGGTGAAATAAGGGAGTACCATAGGTTAAAGTGGTAATCAAAAGCTGGTTGCTATGTCACTGAAGTTCCTTTGTTTGTATGGACAGCAGTTGACAAATTCCTGTATGAGAAATGTATAACTTTTTCATAGCAGAAACCAAAAATAAGGAATGTCACAAAAACGACGAACTCCACGAAAAAAATGTATATAACATAAATTGTGTGTTTTAACGTGCTCTACATTTTTTGTTAAGTAAGTTTTTGTCCATCTCTTACGGTTTAGCAGTTATTCAAAATTTAGTAAAATTCATCCAGAATAAACTACTCTTCAGAGGCTATTCCCAGAAAATTCAAGATATACATTTTATTTGTCAGGTAAATATCTTTAATATACGAAATTTTAATCAAAATCGTTAGAGCCATTTTTGAGAAAATAAAAATTTTCGAAAAAAGTTCCATGTAAAGGGTAGTTGGGGGTGGGGGATTTTTCTCAAAATCTTCGTGTCGCATCCCTAGAAGATACTAAACTTAAATACCAAGTTTGGTATTTTGCCTACTTTTGGTTTTTGAGTTATCGTGTTCACGGACACACACACGCACGGACCTTTTTCCGAACATGTTTTCTTTAGATAAAGGGGATCCTAAAACATACATTTCCGGTGAAATCTCGGTATCTAATTTTTTGGTGGAGTGCAATACATTCTCTATACACTATGTACATAGTGCCTATAGAGAAAGTAAAAATACAAAACTTTATTTACAAAGTTATAGTACCTTACTCTATTTCTCAACGCAATCTTCATTCTGTCGACAATTATTGGTACCAGTTTTTCAGTGCCGATGTTATACTTTTCTACCGTCAAAGAACTTATTCTTTTTTTTTTTTTTTTTTGAATGCACAAAATGTTCTGCAAATAGAATTTTATAGACAAACAACGCAAGTGTATGGTGATAATCCAATAAGCGACTCTTCAGTGTGGAAATGGCGTATAATTTAAGAGTAATTAAGGAAGAACCAGTGTGCAGACAAAGACCAAAGTAGTTCATCAATCGTTATGGAGGACTTGAAAGCAAATGTTGATGAAAGAATTCAGAAAACCCGGTATTTCACTTTGGCCACCATATATGACTTTTTGGGTGGGAAAGATTTCGCAACCGGTGAAAACCTCGACATGTTGGCTCAAATCTTTAGCGGTGGAAGGCATTGAAACAACGGTACCACGTGACAGTAAATATCTTGATAGTAATAGCGATTACTTTGAGAAATACAGTAAGGTACTGTAACTTTGTAAATAAAGTTTTTTTGTAATTTAACGTCCTTTAACCTGGTTTGGTCATATCGGACGATGAATGTAATTGATGATATGATGCTCAAATGATCTCGCGGTCCATAGAGCTCGACATTCGTCTTCTCAGGATAAGGGAAAACCCCGAAAAAAACCTTACCCGGGTAACTCACCCTATGCGAGATTCGAACTCTCGACCTTTCGAACGTGAGGCAGACATGCTACCACCACGCTACCCAGGCGGGCAAGTTATTATTTATTATTTAGTTACGCCAAAACGTTCGTTGCTTTCTGGATCGCCCTCGTATTATACTCCAGTAAAGTTTGAGGTTATGTCTAGTGTGATAACTGCTTATAGTATTTTCCATCACTTAGATTTAAATTACTTTAAGAAAAAACAGAATAGAACTACAGAGTCGTACAACTCGATGTATGGAGATAATGTTTCTTCAATAAAATAAATACGAATAGGTTTCAATTTAGCAAAAAATGAATCTTAGAAAGCTGTGTTCTCTGTAAACAAATATGATAAATGTCCACCTCTATAGTGCGGAGGTAGAATAATCTTTTGTAAGAAGTTTGTTTGTGGAGTAGCTAGAGAAAGTCATGTGAGTGTAACGCATTAGGTTTTTTGATGCTATTCTGCGTAGAACGAATCGTTTATCTCCCCGCCCCCTTCGATAGGCCTCATTGTTCTCAACTGTGTTTAGTTCAAATGATTTGACTTCTCGTCTTGGCATCCATTGTTTGTTTTGGCACCTTGGTGCTAATTAGGGGTATTATGAAGTCATTGTGAAACCAAGATAACGTCACATCTATATTAGCTACTTCATTTTGCCTGTGCACTCCACAGCGCTACAGAAATATATGAATGTTTCTGTGCAAATAATTTCATGTAACGCGGGGTTATCTTATTTGAACTGTAAAATACCGAATGGGAGCTGCAAGACTCCTTAACAAAGTTATTAGTTTCTCTACTACAAGTAGTAAGTAGGTGAAGGGGTATTGCATTCCACCAAAAATTCATGTACAGATTTCAACCGAAGTATGGTTTGGCAATATACAATTTTTGAATTTGCGTTTTAATGGTTTTAGCAAATTATTGTTATTCATCAAAATTGCGTTACTTTCTCTAGCATATATGTACATAAAATAAAAATCCTTATAATAACCCTGGTACCTAATTACTTAAACCAGGGCTAATATGCCAGATTTTTAATATTAAACATCACATACATAATCATTTACAGATAAATTAAAGCTAATATAAATGAGTCACATGACTTTCTCTATATCTCTGCAACAAATTATTGTTTCTATTTACTTCATGCTAATCGAGAACAATTAGCAGAAATAGTCTTATTATTTGCTTCCTTATAAGTAGAAGGGAAATAAGGGAGTACCATAGGTTAAAATGATAGCCAAAAGCTGGTTGCTATGAGACTGAAGTTCCTTTGTTTGTATGGGCAGGAGTAGCCAAGGTTTTTTAAAGCTGAAACCAAAAAAACAAGGAATATCTAAAAAACGATCAACTCCATGAAAAAATGTATATAACATAAATTGTGTGTTTTAGCGTCCTCTACATTTTGGTGCAGTAAGTTTTTATCCATCTCTTACGGTTTAGCAGATATGCAAAATTCCATAACATTCATCCAGAATATAGTAGTCTTCAGAGGCTATTCCCAGAAAATTCAAGATATACATTATATTTGTCAGGTAAATATCTGTAATATACGATATTTTAATCAAAATCGTTAGTCATTTTTTAGATAATCAAAATGTTCGTAAAAAATTCTATGTAAAGGGTAGTTGGGGATGGGGGATTTTCTTGAAAATCTTCGTGTCGCATCCTTGGAAGATACCAAACCTAAATACCAAATTTAATTTTTAACGGATAATTCGTTTTTGAGCTATGCTGTCCACAGACACACACTCACGGACCTTTTTGTAAAAATATTTTTTTTTGGATTCAGGGGGACCCAAAACATGTATTTCCGGTGAAATCCAGGTATCGAATTTTTGGGTGGAATACAATGCTTTCTCTATACACTGTGTACATAGTTCGTATAGAGAAAGTAAAAACAGTTTAGTATTTATGTTCAGTGTCCTCTTTAAGGATGGGACACGAAGATTTTCTAAAAATCCCTCCATTGCTTTTATAAAAAATTTGATTTGTACCATTCACATGACTTTCTCCATATCCCTGCAACAAATAATTCTTAAAAAGCTTATAATTCTATTTGGTTTATGCTAATCAGATAAAAAAATTAGCAGAAAAAGTCTTATTTCTCGCATCCTTGTAAGTAGAAGCGAAATAAGGGACAACCGTAGGTTAAAGTGATAGTCAAAAGCTGGTTGCTATGTCAATGAAGTTCCTTTGTTTATATGGATAGGAGTTGAAAAGTTCCAGTAAGAGAAAAGTATACGTTTTTCATAGCAGAAACCAAAAATAAGGAATCTCACAAAAACGACGAACTCCACGAAAAAAATGTATATAACATAAATTGTGTGTTTTAATGTGCTCTACATTTTTTGTGCAGCAAGTTTTTGTCCATCTCTTACGGTTTAGCAGTTATTCAAAATTTAGTAAAATTCATCCAGAATAAACTACTCTTCAGAGGCTATTCCCAGAAAATTCAAGATATACATTTCATTTGTCAGGTAAATATGTTTAATATCCGAAATTTTAATCAAAATCGTTAGAGCTATTTTTGAGAAAATAAAAATGTTCGAAAAAAGTTCCATGTAAAGGGTAGTTGGGGGTGGGGGGATTTTTCTCAAAATCTTCGTGTCGCATCCCTGGAAGATACTAAACTTAAATACCAAGTTTGGTATTTTACCGACTTTTCGTTTTCGAGTTATCGTGTTCACGGACACACACACACACACACACACACACACACACACACACACAGGGACCTTTTTGTGAAAATGCTTTTTTTGGATATTGGGGACCCTAAAACATATATTAGCGGTGAAATCTCGGTATCGAATTTTTGGTGGAGTGCAATACTTTTTCTATACACTATGTACATAGTGCGTATGGAGAAAGTAAAAATGGCTCTAGTAATTTGGATTAAAATACCCTATGTTAAAGATATTTGATGAAAAATAAAACGTTTATCTTAAATTTTATGGGAGTTGCCACTGAAGTCTTCGTTCTGAGCGACTTTTTTATAACTGGTAAACTGTAAGAGATAGACGAAAAGCTTACAAAGAAAAATGTAGATCGACTGCCTCCGTAGTGGTCGATTTCCGGCTGGGACGGGGAACTTTTCTTTAACCGGAATCATTCCGTATCCCTATGTATGTATGTGAGAATGAATGTTGTGTATTTAATAATATAAAATGATAAACCTAATGACATAACCCACTGTGGTCAGATGAGTTGTTTCACAAGTCAAAGCTCCCGATATGACCATACAAGTTAAAGAGAGCTATACATATATTAAAAAAAAAAAAAAAAAAAAAAAATCATGTTTCGATTTTTTTTTTTTTTTTTTTTGTAACTTCTGACCTTTGCAAAGAGAACCAAATTTCACTTGTAGTATTTGAGTACCTCTTTAGCCTTGCGTTTTTCCTCATTCCTCTTAATTATAAGGAACTAACTAATAAAGCCATTTCTGTTCATGCTAATCAAGATAAACATTAAGTAGAGAGAAGAATAAGCTTTCGTAAGTATAGATACAGAATAGGTAGAGAAAGACATGTGAATGTAACACTCAGATTTTGAAATTTATAATTTAAAAATGCTAATGTGTTGAGGCTACCTGAATAAACAACAAAACAAAACATAAATTATGGTCTGTTTGTGTATGCGTGTGTGTCTGTCCGCCCGTCTTCAGTTTATGTGTCTATGAAGAGCATAACTCAAAAATAAGAAGTCTATTAGGTACCAAACTTGGTATTTAAGTTAAAATACTGTATCTTAAAGTATTTACGTTGAAAATGAAGTGTAAATATTGAATTTTCAGAGAATAATCTATAGTGTAAGACCGATCGCCTCTCACTTACGCGGTCTAGGTTCTATCCCAAGCGACCACATGTGGTTCTCAGATTTCCCCCCGCCATCACTTTCCATCGGTGTTCCATTCCAATTATCAACAGTGTCATCGCCTGCGGAGCCATAGTAGTAAAAGCGGAGTTAAACACTAAAAAATCTGATGTGTTACACTCACATGGCTTTCTCTATCTATTCTACAAACTTCTTACATAAGATTATTCTTCTTTCTCCACCTTTCTAATCGAGGTACTCATCAGCACAATGTTCTTATTACTTAGTTCCTTATAACGTAGGAAGAAAATAAGGGAATACACTATTCAAATGTTTTAAAAGCCGTCGTTATGCGATTGTCATTAAAAATCGCTTCTTTTCTTGGCCAGGAGTAAAAGAAAAGAAAAACGGACATTCCCGTCTGAGAAAAGTATAAGTACTTCACAACTGAAACTAATACCAATGAATACCACGAAAATGGTAAGCTCCACGAAAAAAAATGTGTATGGCATAACTTGTGTATTTTAACAAGACCTACATTTTTTGCATAGTAAGTTTTTGTCTATCTCTTACGGTTTACTAGTTATGCCAAATTAAGCAAAATTCATTCATAATAAACAGCTCTTTAGAGGCTATTCCCAGCAAATTCAAGATATACATTTTATTTGTTAGGTAAATATCTTGAATATATGATATTTTAATCAAAATCGTTAGAGCCATTTTTAAGAAAATCAAAATTTTCGAAAAAAGTTCCATGTAAAGGGTAGTTTAGGATGGATGGGGGGATTTTTCTCAAAATCTTCGTGTCGCATCCTTGGAAGATACTAAACTGAAATACCAAATTTGGTATTTTAGCTACTTTTCGTTTTTGAGTTATCGTGTTCACAGACACACGGACACACTGACACATGGACACACACGACCTTTTTCTGGAAATATCTTTTTTGGATACAGGGGACCCTAAAACATATATTTCCGGTGAAATCTCGGTATCGAATTTTTTGGTGTAGTGCAATACATTCTCTATACACTATGTACATAATGCCTATAGAGAAAGTAAAACTTAGTTCTAGTCTACTTATAAGGAACTAAGTAATAAGACCATTTTGCTATTGCGTAACTCGATTAGCATGAAGAAAACAGAATACTAATATTCAGTAATAAGTTCGTAGAACAGGAAGAGGAAGTTATGAGAATGGAACACAGTTTTTTGTCATAACATGCATTTCGGGTTAAATCTCGGTATCGAATTTTTGGGTGGAATACAATACACGATGTACATAGTATGTGTAGAAGTAAAAATGCGAAGCAAAAGGTAAGAGGTGGTAAACGAGAGCACAGGGAAAAGAAAATGGATTTTGTTAAAACTGTCACTCACGCACAGGGGAAGGAACCAGATTGGATTTTTTTGCCTATTTTTCATGCCTTGGGTGTGTCTCGCTAGAGCAGCAAGGGCTGTGAAAAGAAATTAATTCTGAGCCAGACCATTGTGTGCCGGAAGCAATTCCTGGGGCAGCACTCTCGTCTGGTCTTTTCTCAAGAGAACGGAGCAAAAAACCTGCTCGTGCAAGCATATGACACTCGTAGCTTGGTGCTACAACTACTTGCCGAGATTCATAGTAACGTCTTCAGGGAAATTTATTTCCATTCGCTGATGCCCTCGAGTACTCCCAAAAAAACGTAGCTTTTCAAACTTCGGGAACCCCAAACTTTTCCTTTAAGCCTCAAACATATCATCAGCACCAAGCATTACGTCTGAGGCAGATCTTGCGCATAGGGGAAGTTGCTTTCCTTCCCTCCCTCTCTGTAACGTCTGAGAGGGAAAATAGAGATGCTAGCTTGGCGCGAATAACACAACCACAACAGCGTGCAGCGTCATACAATTATTTCAAATTAGGTGAAAGTAATTGTTGGCACATTTCCATAATTACTGTATTTATAAAAATCAAAAATTTAATTTATTTAATCGTACTATGTGCATAGTGTATACAGAAGGTATTGCACTCCACCGAAAAAGTCGATACCGAAATTTCACCGGAAATACAGTTTTAGGATTTCCTGAATAAAAAAAACACTTTTAGAAAAAGGTTCGTGTGTCTGTGAATACGATAACGCAAAAACTATAAGTCTGTAAAATACCATACTTGGTATTTAAATTTAGCATCTTCCAGGAATGCGACACGAAGATTTGGAGAAACGTCTATATCCCCCCCACCAACTACCCTTTAAATGCAAAACATTTCGAAAATCTTAATTTTGTCGTAATGGCTCTAAAACTTTTGATTAAAATATCGTATACTAAAGACATTTACATGACAAAATGTACGCCTATCTTGAGTTTTCTGGTAGTAACCGCTAAAGACCTTTTTATTCTGAATGCCTTTTTTGTTTGTTTGAATTTTGCATAACAACATTACTAACATAGATCACGTTAAAACACATAATGTATGTCATAGACGTGTTTTGTGTAGAGCTGGCTGTTTCTGAGATATTTCTTGTTATTGGTTTCAATTTTAAATTACTTAAACTTTTCTCAAACAGGAAGTGTTATACTGCAGGCCATGCAAAGCGAGCCGAACTTCTGATGTTCCATATAAGACCAGCTTTTAAAAGAAGTGACTATCAATTTAGCCTAGTGTGTTCTCTTGTTGTCCTTCTATTTACAAGAGCGCAAGTAATAAGACAATTTCTGCTAATGTTTACCTTGATTAGCGTGTCTGAAAAAAAAATCTTTTGTAAGGAATGTTCGTATTGCATGCCACCCAAAAATTCGATATCGAGATTTTATCGGAAATATATGTTTTAAGGTCCCCAGTATTAAAAAAAATTAGAAAAAGGACCGTGAGTGTGCGTCTGTGAACACGTAGCTCAAAAACGAAAAGTCGGTAAAAAACCAAAGTTGGTATTTAAGTTTAGTATCTTCCAGGGATGCGACACGAAGATTTTGAGAAAAATCCCCCCACCCCAAACTATCCTTTGCATGGAACTTTTTTCGAAAATTTTTGTGTGTGTTTGTGCGTCTGTGGCAGCATAGCTCAAAAACGAAAAGGCCGTTGAATACCAAACTTGGTATTTAACTTTGGTATCTTCCAAGAAATCGGCACGAAGATTATCAAGAAAAATCCCGCGCCCAACTATCTTTTACATGGAAAAATTTTCAAAAATTTTGATTTTATTAAAAATGGCTCTAACGATTTTGATTAAAATATCGTATATTAAAGATATTTACCTGAAAAATATAATGTATTTCTTGAATTTTTTGGGAATAGCTTCTGAAGACTACTTTATTCTGGATGAATTTTGCGGAATTTTGCATAACTGCCTAACCGTCAGAGATGGACAAAAACTTACCATACAAAAAATGTAGAGCACGTTAAAACACACCATTTATGTTATGTACATTTTTTCGTGTAGTTGGTCGTTTTTAAGTCATTCCTTGATTTAGTTTCAGCTTTAAACACTTATGTAGAGAAAGTCATGCGAATGGAAACACACAAGATTTTTTCCATATTTGGAGAAGACGAATGTTGAGTAAATTTAAGCCCCATGGACCCTGAGATCATTTGAGCATCATTTCACCAATTTCATTCATCGCCCAATATGACCAACCAGATTAAAGGACGTTAAGCTATAAATAAATAAATAAAACCTTCACTTTTCGCTCAACAATAAATTCTGCTCGATTGCATCCGCGTGTTTGTGAAGCAATAAAACTCAAGTGAAAGCTTGGTTAGGACTTTTTAAAAATGAGCGGCTGTTAATCGCTGCCATATTATCTGTTATTCAGAAGTTTGGGGATTGTCTGCAGAGGTTGGCTACGATTGTGACAAATGATGTACATGTTAGCTGCTATGGGAGAGGCAATAGTCTGGTAGTCATCGTTTGTTTCTGTCTGCTCGCGTCACACGTTCGAAAATGCCCCCTCCCCTTTTTTGTTGGATACATTATACATCATAGCTCAGAAATTATGACGGTATTTTGTCTTAGGGGAATCGAAGTGCCCTATCTTGCCACTGTTAAAAGTTTCACCCATTATCTCAGAAACTATTTAAGATAATGAGTTTTTCAAGGTGTATTCAGCAATACCTTTACTGTTGATTGATGAAAAATCTGAGGTGTTCCATTCACATGACTTTCTCTATATCGCTGTAACAAATTATTGTTAATAAGCTTATCTTTTATTTATTTCATGCTAATCAAGAAAAATTAATAGAAATAGTCTTATTTCTTGCTTTATTGTAAGTAGAAGTGAAATAAGGGAATACCATAGGTTAAAGTGAAAGCCAAAAGCTGGTGGCTATGTGACTGATGTTCCTTTGTTTGTATGAACAAGAGTTGACAAATTCCTGTATGAGAAAAGTATAAGTTTTTCAAAGCTGAAACCAAGAAAAAGGAATATCTCAAAAATGATCAACTCCACGAAAAAAAGGTATATAACATAAATTGTGTGTTTTAACGTGCTCTACATTTTTTGTGGGTTAAGTTCTTGTCCATCCCTTACGGTTTAGTAGTTATGAAAAATTCATCCAGAATAAAGTAGTCTTCAGAGGCTTTTCCCAGAAAATTCAAAATATACATTTTATTTGTCAGGTAAATAGCTTTAATATACGATATTTTAATCAAAATCGTTAGAGCCATTTTTTAGAAAATCAAAATTTTCGAAAAAAGTTGCACGTAAAGGGTAGTTTGGGGTGGGGGGAGTTTTCTCAAAATCCTCGTGTCGCATCCCTGGAAGATACTCAACTTAAATACCAAGTTTGGTATTTTACCGACTTTTCGTTTTTGAGTTATCGTGTTCACAGACACACGGACACACACACACGGACCTTTTTCTGAAAATACTTTTTTTTTGATAAAGGGGACCCTAAAACATATATTTCCGGTGAAATCTCGGTATCGAAGTTTTTGGTGAAGTACAACACATTCTCTATTCACTATGTACATAGTGAGTATAGAGAAAATAAAAATAGAATACTTCTATTCATTAGGAGGAATGGAATGATTTTTTTAAATAAAACTCTTGAAAATGATTTTTTTTTATTTTTTATTTATTTATTTATTCAGGGGGGGACCCCAAACATGTATTTCCGGTGAAATATCGGTATCGAATTTTGGGTGGAATACAATACCTTCTCTATGTACTAAGTACATAGTACGTATAGAGAAAGTAAAAAATGTAACAATTTTCCAAACACAACTTACACAATATTTCAAAAGTATCACATGAAATAAATATGAGCGGGATGCCAATGCTGCGAATAGCTAAAGTAGAACTTTCCGACCAAAATTAAAAAAAAAAAGCTATTGACGTTTTATCGAGTGAGTGTATCAGAATGCTCTAAAAAAAGCTACTGTGCAGAATTATTTTCAACAATATCTTTTGAAACTGTTCACAATTAGAGTACCTCTATGAAAGTTATACCAAAATGTGCGGGAGATTCGAAATAATCATCTGCTATAAAAACATGAAATTGGAAAAAAAAATATTAAAATTCCATTTCGACTCCCTTTAAGGTTTTGGAAAATCCACAGTTTATAAGATATTTATTGAAATGCATAACAGTTATTAAATACAATCTTTTAACATGTACAAAAATTCTAGCACACGTGGCTGTTTAAATAATAATTTTATTGTTTAAATTTATCGTTTTAAGAAAATGCGCTACATGATACATTTTTAAACATATTCACATACAAAATCCAGTTTTACAGAAAATTGGTTTACAAATAGATTTGTCATATTAGTTTTTACTTTCTCTGGCACGTATGTACAATTTCCATCGTAGATAGAGAATATATTGTATTCCACCCAAAAATTCGATACCCAGATTTCAACGGAAATCCATATTTTGAGATCCCTAAATAAAAAAAAAAATTAGAAACGTAAACGTCCGTGTATATGACTGTGGGCAGCATAGCTCAAAAACGAAAAGTCGGTTAAATGCTAATCTTGGTATTTAAGTTCAAAGTCTTCTAAGTATGCGATACGAAACATTTGCAGAAAATCGCCCTGAATTTTCTGGGAATAGCCTCTTGAGGACCTCTTTACTCTGAATTTTGCGTAACTGCGAAACCGTAAGAGATAGGCAAAAACTTACTACACAAAAATGTAGATCACGTTAAAACACACAATTTGTCATATACGTTTTGTTCGTGGAGTTGATCGTTTTTGAGATATTCCTTGTTATTGGTTTCAGCTTTAAAATACTCATACTTTTGTCATACGGGAATTTGTCAACTCCTGTCCAAACAAATAAAGGAACTTCAGTCACATAGCAACCAGCTTTTGACTATCACTTTAACCTATGATACTCTTATTGTTGCGCTTCTACTTACAAGGAAGCAAGTAATAAGACTATTTCTGCTAATGTTTTCTCGATTAGCATGAAGTAAATGGAAGCATAAGCTTTTTAACAATAATTTGTTGCAGAGATAGACAGTGAAGATTTTGAGGACAGACAGATGTTTGTCAAAAGCAGCAGAAAAGTAACTTTCACATACGATCCGCCGCCGCTAGAAGAGATGTAATGAACCTGTTTACACACATTTCTTATGCATGGAGCACAGGTTGCTCTACTAACGCCTGGGCGGGGAAAGCGGGGAACCTGTTCCCTGTACCTTCCCTCCGTGACTCACGAAGACTTTCGTTGTCTAACTGCATGAGTGTTCTTGACCTGTCAAACGGTGCAACTAATTTGCCTCTTTAATCTCGGTCATTTTTACTTTCTCTACAGTACTATGAACGTAGTGTATAGAGAAGGTATTGTAATGTACCCCAAAAATTCGATACCGAGATTTCACTGGAAATTTGTATCCCCCTGAATAAAAAAAAAAAAAAAAAAAAAAAAAAAAAAAAAAAAAAAAAAAAAAAAAAAATTAAGGAAAAGGTGTGTGTGTGGGGGGGGGGGTGACAGCATAGCTCAAAAACGATAAGAGCGTTGAACAAACTTGGTATTTAAGTTTGATATCTTCCAAGGATGCGACACGAAGATTTTCAAGAAAATCCCCCCCACCCCATAATACACTTTACTGGAAACATTTTCAAAATTTTTGATTTTCTCAAAAATAGCTCTAAACGATATTGATTAAAATCACTTATATAAGATATTTATATACCAAATAGAATGTCTATCTTGAATATTCTGGAAATAGTCTCTAAAGACGTCTTTATTCTGGGTGTTTTTAATTTTTACAACTGTAAGAGATAGACGAAAACTTGCTACACAAAAGATGTAGATCCGATAAAACACCCAATTTATGTCATATACATTTTTTTCGTGGAGTTGATCGTTTTTGAGTTACTCCTTGTTATCGGTTTCAGCTTTAAAAAACATACTTTTCTTATACAGGAATTTCTCAAGTCCTGTCCATACAAAGAAACTTCAGTCACATAGCAACCAACTTTTGACTGTCACTTTAACCTGTGGTACTCCCTTATTTCGCTTCTACTTACAAGGAAGCAAGTAATAAGACTATATCTGCTATTTTTTCTCGATTAAAATGAAGTAAATAGAAGGATAAGTTTCTTAACAATAATTTGTTGCAGCGATGTAGAGAAAGTAATGTGAATGGAACACATGGGCCTGTTTAAAATGGAAGCAGCAGTTTGCTATGTTGCCGATCTTTTGTAACACGAGCCTTCTGTGGTTATACACCTGCACAAGCAGCCCTCATGCAACCAACCGTTCAGCTTTCATTGTCTGTGGAAACAAACTTCCATACAACATTCTGAGGAACCTTAGCTGAAAAATCTGATGTGTTCCATTCACATGACTTTCTCTACATCTCTGCAACGAATTATTCTATTTATTTCATTTAATGGAGCAAAAATTAGCAGAAATAGTCTTATTACTTGCTTCCTTGTTAGTAGAAGCGAAATAAGGGGGTACCATAGGTTAAAGTGATAGTCAAAAGCTGGTTGCTCTGCGACTGAAGTTCATTTGTTTGTATGGACACGAGTCCACAAAGTACTGTATGAGAAAATTATAAGTTTTTATAGCTGAAACCAAAAACAAGGAATATCTCAAAAACAATCAACTCCACGAAAAAAATGTATATAACCTAAATTGTGTTTTAAGGTGCTCTACATTTGTTGTGTGGTAAGTTTCTGTCCATCTCTTACGGTTTAGCAGTTATTCAAAATTCCGTAAAATTGACCCAGAATAAAGTAGTCTTCAGAGGCTATTCCCAGAAAATTCAAAATATATATTTTATTTGTCAGGTAAATATCTTTAATATACGATATTTTAATCAAAATCGTTCGCCATTTTTTAGAAAATCAAAATTTTCGAAAAAAGTTCCATGTAAAGGGTAGTTGGGGTGGAGGGATTTTTCTCAAAATCTTCGTGTCACATCCCTGGAAGATATTAAACTTAAATACCAAGTTTGGTATTTTACCGACTTTTCGTTTTTGAGTTGTCGTGTTCACGGACACACACGCACACACACGGACCTTTTTCTGAAAATACTTCTTTTGGATACAGGGGACCCTAAAACATATATTTCCGGTGAAATCTTGGTATCGAAATTTTTGGTGGAGTGTAATACCTTCTCTATACACTATGTACATAGCACGTATAGAGAAAGTAAAAATTTGATGTGATCCATTCACATAACTTTCTCTATATCTTTGCAACAAATTATTGTTAAAAAGTGTCGTATCCTTGGAAAATACTGGACTTAAATACCAAGTTTGATATTTAATGGACTTTTCGTTTTTGAGCTATGCTGCCCCCCCTCCTACACGGACTTCTTTCTCATTTTTTCCTCCTCTAGGGGTCCCAAAACATTTATTTCATTTGAAATCTCGGTATCGAATTTTTGGGGGCGGGATACAATACCTTCTCTATCCACAAAGAGAAAGTAAAATCTTGAATTACGATTACCTAAATGGTTGAATATTCCGGATAAACCAATTGGATCGTACTCGGAAGTTATTTCTATCCCCGTGCCATGAGGAACTTCGTTGCTAATGACTGCCCATTAGGAGAAAGGCATGCTCTGATCAAATTGTTATGCTCTTGTGGAAGAAGGTTATAAAAATACAAGAAAATTTTCAGGAAATTACCCTACCCAAACTATCCTTTTCTTGACACATTTTTCAAAATCCTCAATTTTGAGTAAAATTAGGAATACTAAATTGGTTTACATGACAAATAAAATGAATATTTTTACTATATTAGGAATACCCCCTGAATACTTCATTCTAATTGACTTTTCCTTAACTCCTTCCTAAGCCCCAAGAGACAGACAAAACCTTCCTACACAAAAACAGTAGTCCTCTTTCAAATATGCTATTTTTATTTATTTCAGAGATATTCCCTGTTATTAGTTTCATTTTTAATACTACTTAAAACTTTTCTCAAACGGAAGTTTGTCATTCTTTATTCTTTTGTTTTGCTCTTGGCCATACAAAGAGAACCGATTTCAATCACAGAGCAACCGCTTTTAAAATATTTGATTATCGCTTTAGCCTAGTGTGTTCCTTATTTCCCTTCTACTTACAAGAAAGCAAGTAATAGGAGAAATTCTGTCACGATTCGTCTCGATTAGCCAGAAGTAGATAGAAGAAAAAACGTTTGTAAGAATGAGAAACTCGCATGAATGGAACATATCAAATATAGAAAGTATTGCGTTCCACCCAATAATTCGATACCGGGATTCTATTGCAAATAATACATCTTTTGAGATCCCCTGAATAAAAGCATATTTAGAAAAAGGGCTGTTTGTGGACAGCATAGCTCAACAAAAGTCCGTTAAATACCAAACTTGGTATTTCAGTTTAGTATCTACCAAGGATGCGACACGAAGATTTTCAAGAAAATTATCCCACCCAAAAGTACCGTTTACACGGAAAAGTTTTCATTTTCTCAAAAATAGCTCTGAGGATATTGATTAAAATATCGTATACTAAATATATTTACCTTGAATTTTGTGGGAATATCTCTGAAGATCACTTTATTCTGGATGAATTTTGCTAAATTCTGCATAACTGGTAAACGGTAAGTAAAGACAAAAACTTAGTACGCAAAAATGTAGATCTCTTTAAAACACGCAATTGTTTATATGTTATAATTTTGTAGAGCTGGGCGTTTCTTAGATATTCCTTACTGGTTTCAGATTTACACTTTTCTCATACGGAAAATGTGTCAACTGCTGGCCATACAAGGAAACGAATTTCAGTTGTATGGCTAGGGTGCCCAACCGCTGCTCTTATGAGGTAACTGCGTTTCCTAGTGTTACGCGCCTCCTTCGTTTCGTTCATGGCTTGGTAGGAAACGTTTCCCATTTAATCATTCAGTGGCGTTTAACTGGGTTCAACTCTTGACACGATGATAGGTTTCAAGCGAACCAAACGCATCGTATTCCAGAAAGAATGGGAGGTTGAATTTTTTTTTTTTTTTTTTTTTTTTTGTGTTTGTTAAATGTGAAATGTTTTATATGTAAACATCACTTATCTTGGGGGTTCCGATGTAATATTAGACGACACCTTGAAAAATACCATCATACTGATTATAGTAAACATTTTTATCAATATGCAATCAATGACAGAACTTGAATTTGAATTACTTTTGTCAGCAAAGATGCTCCCCACCATCTTCAAATGGAACTAGTTGCTTTGCAAAATTCAAATGCCATTGTTCTCAGAAAAAATATTGGGATTTATTGCGAAATGTTGCTGGAAAGCATATATCAATATTTGGTTCTATATATATTTGTGAACAGATGTTCTAGAAAATGAATCAAGTAAAAAGAAAATGTTGCTGTAGGGCAGGATTATTTGGTCTGCCCTTTAAGACTTCTTCTCTGTCGGCAAACATTGATGAACTGGTTATAAATAAACAGTGCGAACCAAGACACTAACAAGAATGGCGTTCAAGAAGTGTTGTTTTTTGTTAATAGTATTTGCACCATTCCATATAATATTAACGTTGCTGAAGCCACCGCCACTGATACAAAGAGACGTCATAGATAGAGGGATTTTTGCATGCCGCTACCAAACAAATGGGTGGGGGTAAATATGCCCTCCCCTCTTCCGCTGTAGGTTGGGCACCACTGGTTATATTGCAGCCAGCTTTTACAAGATTTGACTTTCGCTTTAGCTTAAATATGTTACCCTATTTTCCTTCTTCTCACGAGAAAGCAAGTAATAAGATAAATTCTGCTAATGTTTATCTTGATTAGCATGATATAGAAAAAGAATAATCTTATCTAAGAAAATCTGTTTGCGGAACAACAAGAGAAAGTCATGTGAATGAACACATCAGATGTTTTACTTAGGAGGGTATGGAGAGAACGTCATGGAAATACAATTATTGAACAGTACGGAAAATGGCCTCCTAAATGAAACATTAATGGAGAGTTTTAGCACTCGTGGTTTAAACATTTATCGGGCCCGCGACCTGTTGATCTTGGCCATATGGGATATTAAATGCCAGTGTGCGGTTATTATAACATCTTGCTTTTTGGCAGTTTCGTAGTTCGATTTCCTTTCTCTTCTTATTCGTTCTCTTGTACACTTAATTCTGCATTCTTCTCGGCATTGTTACCATTTTTACTCTCTCTATACGTGCTATGTATATAGTGTATAGAGAAGGTATTGCACTCCACCAAAAAATTCGATACCGAGATTTCACCGGAAATATTTGTTTTAGGGTCCCCTGTATCCAAAAAACGTATTTTCAGAAAAAGGTCCGTGTGTGTGTGTCAGTGTGTCCGTGTGTCTGTGAACACGATAACTCAAAAACAAAAAGTCGGTAAAGTACCAAACTTGGTATTTAAGTTTAGTATCTTCCAGGGATGCGACACGAAGATTTTGAGAAAAATCCCCCCACCCCAAACTACCCTTTACAAGGAACTTTTTTCGAAAATTATGATTTTCTAAAAAAATGGCTCTAACAATTTTGATTAAAATATCTTATATTAAAGTTATTTACCTGACAAATAAAATGTATATTTTGAACTTTCTGGGAATAGCCTCTGAAGACTACTTTATTCTGGATGCATTTTTCATAACTACTAAACCGTAAGGGATGGACAAAAACTTAACCCACAAAAAATGTAGAGCACGTTAAAACACACGATTTATGTTATATACATTTTTTTCGTGGAGTTGATCGTTTTTGAGATATTCCTTTTTCTTGGTTTCAGCTCTGAAAACTTATACTTTTCTCATACAGGAATTTGTCCATACAAACAAAGGAACATCAGTCACATAACAACCAGCTTTTGGCTTTCACTTTAACCTACGGTACTCCCTTACTTCACTTCTACTTACAATAAAGTAAGAAATAAGACTATTTCTGCTAATTTTTCTCGATTAGCATGAAATAAATAAAAGATAAGCTTATTAACAATAATAATTTACAGAGATATAGAGAAAGTCATGTGAATGGAACACATCAGATGTTTACTTTCTCTACACGTACTATGTACAATGTACATAGTGTATAGAGAAGGTATTGTATTACACCCAAAAATTCGATACCGAGATTTCACCGGAAATACATGTTTTAGGTCCCCCATAATCTATAAAAAGCATTTTTAGAAAAAGGTCCGTATGTTTGTGTGTGTGTGTGTGGACAGCATAGCTCAAAAACGAAAACACCGTTAAATACCAAGGTGGCGACACGAAGATTTGCAAGAAAATCCCCCCAACCCCAACCACCCTTTACATAGAACTTTTTTCGAAAATGTTGATTTTCTCAAAAATGGCTCCAACGATTTTGATTAAAGTATCGTGTATTAAAGACATTTACCTCACAAATAGTATGAATATTTTGAATTTTCGGGGAATAGCCTGTGAAGACTATTTTATTCTGGATGCCTAAGTAATGAAGATGGTGTGCTCTGTCCAGTGACGCAAGGTCTATATACCAGAGTAGGAGCGGCAAGTATATGATTCACTGGAGACTCAGTACGGCCTGCCTCCATATGTCTTTAAGTTTTGCTAACACTATAATATGCCGTGCCCGGTAATGAGAACAGAAAATTAAAACTTGGCCAAGATTTGCTTCCCGTTCCTGGGCCCAGGAAGGCTTCCGATCAATAATTATGAATATATTTCAGCATTTCCGTTCGCGTTCTGGTTCCATTACCGGTTGTTGTAAACCAGCCTTTATGGTAACGTTAAGACATAATTTTTAATGGGGTCGTATTCCTACCAGACTCACCACTGTTTCCTATGGTTTTCTCTTGCTGCATATTCAATATCACGTCAGCAGATGCATATTTTGGGAGTGCCACTTTAAATTCTAATGACCCACTTCGGTAATTTTAGCGCAAACCCAGCTTGGCACGTTATGCTGGACCAAAGAGGCGAAAAATCAATAGCGAAGTTAACCTCAAAACTTTTGAGAAGTACGAGGAGCGTTCAATAAGTCTTTCTATCCAAGAAGTTACACTCGTAGCATCGAAAAAGGTTTATATTTAGTAACCATCGTCTCTTACTAGATGACAGTTAAAGTTTCAGCTAGATCCATCACGTGGCTACGTTGCCATAGGTGATTGAATCAACAATCCTGTGTTTATTTAGAAATATGGGGGGACGAGTTTCATGCTGTGATTAAATACCTCTATTTAAAAGGCTTGACACCGAAAGAGAGAAAAGCCGTATTGGATGAAGTTCATGGCACATCTGCTCCTGCGTTTGCAGCAATTTACAATTAGATAAATGAATTTAAAGGTGGCCGTTCATCCACAAATGACGAACGTTGTTCCGGACGTCCAGTATAAGTGACTTCCTTCGAAATTATTGACAAAATTCAGGTTATGGTTTTGAATGATCGACGAATCAAAGTTCGCGAAATAGAGGCTACAATATTGCACCACACATTAGGTCTGATACAGATCTGGGCAAGATGGGTGCACATGATCAATGGAGAGTAAACGCAATCGTGTGATCGATTCGAAAACTGATTTGGCACTTTTCCGTCGCAATCCTGACGAGTTTCTGCTTCGAAACATAACAGTGGGTTATTAAAGGCGAACCGGCTCCGAAGAAGGCAAAGGTGATGAAATCTGCGGACAAGGTAATGGCCTCGGTTTTGGGGATGCACGCGGAATCACCTATATTGATAACTTGCATAAAAGGAAGAAAATAACTGGAGAGCATTATGCATCTTTAGTGCACCGGTTGAACGGAGAAATTAAGAAAAAACGCCTTCATCTGGCAATGAAAAATATTCTCTTCTATCAGGACAATGCAAAGGTGCACACCTGCGTAGTTTCGATGGCGAAAATTGAAGAATTAAGATTCGAATTACAACATCCACCGTATGCACCAGATTTGGACCCCAGTGATTTTTTTTTTATTTCCAAACTTGAAAAAGTGCCTCGGCGGAAAACGATTCACGTCTAACAAAGAGGTCACCCCAAGCAAATGCCTCTGAACGTAATGGTTCTTGTGTCTAAGGTCACGGGAGGGCGATGGATTTTTTTTTTTTTCTGGCGCAAAAATCCTTATCATGGCTTCTTTCGGAAGGAAAGTAAAGTCGTTGGTCTCGTGTCGTAGATTTACGGCACGTAAAAGAACCTCAAGGCTGATATAGAGGCATCTGAGCGCGAAATAAAGCGGTTTCTTTACGTCCAACATAGAATTGGACTCTGAGAACCAAAGTAGTTAAAGAGCATGAATAAAAAACTCAAGTTACTAATTCTAAAGTGTGTATTATGTGAATGGCGTAATTCAGAACTAAACTCAGTCTGTTAAATACAAACTTGATATTTAAGTTCAGTTAAAGAAAATTCCCATATCACCTTTACATGGGACATCCTAATTTGATTTTCTCAAAATGGGTTATGACTATTTTGATTAAAATATATATGTTAATCGTTTTTCTCAAATGGTAAATCGTTATCAGTTTTTTAAAGGACATGGTTTTTTCTCGTGGTCGTGCAAAGAGAAGGCATTTCAAAGCTAACACATAGCGACACGCTCCTTAAAATCAGGCTCGCTTAATCTACTATATCTTAAAAAGAAATAATGTAAATATATATATATTGAAGTTTTATCTGGAGTAACAAGTAGATAAAGTAATAGGCATTTGTAATACTAATTTGTAGAAGAATGCGCAGAGGAGGTCATTTGAAAATGTTTCTACTGTATTTCTTCCAGGCATGTATGTACTCGTCACAAAGTCTGCCTGTAGCGTTTACTGGTTTACGCAGCAATTAGGCACGGACCCAACTGGAAAAAATAAAAAACAAGTTAACACTTCTCGCGCTGGATTCGTCGCAGCGATATAGATGCTGTAGTTGGTTGCCTGAAAAATACAATGCGCTTATTGTCAGTACTTCAACAATGCGACCTTAATTCTGATATCGATATGACAGTGGCGTCACGTGAGGTAGCTTGTAAACAAATGTTTACTAATGTGTACTAATGAATGAAAACTACCGGATTATTCGATAGCCGCCAGATTATTGGTTATTCGATTGTACAATATTCGGTTTTCATTAGATTTTAAAATGTTACTGTACTATTGGTGGCTTAGCAGTCGATAGTCTTCAATCACTTTTAAAGTCGATTTTATTAATTAGCCAAAGCAGATAGATGCGAACCCCATTTCAGAGAGTCCTGCTGTTTTATTTTCTGTATTTAATAGTTTGGCAATTGGTCGTAACGATCAAACTAAAGAATGCTACATACCAACTACCAAACAAGAAATACAAATATGCAGTTGGTCTATTAGGGCACGCAGTTTGTTCTAAACATATGTATTAATTTGGTAATACTGCCGGAGAGGTCACCATTTTGTGGCGGATGCATCAGTCGCCCAGTGGTGGGGAGATTTAGATTATGGTGTTTCTAAATAAAAAGCGAAACATTAATTCCAAACATTAGGTGTTCACGTATTAAACCAAGGAACATGCCCACATGGAGCTTAGAATGTTAGGTATGCATTCAGTTCAACTCAAAGCATAGTTTAGTCAATTTTAGGACTGAATACCGAATAAGAACAAGTTGTAATTCGCCACATATTGCGAGGAAATAATCTTTTGTCCATTCATTTTAATTTCAAATCAAATGTATACGAAATATGAATACCATAAAACCTATATAATATAATCTCAAATTATCTAGATTGCGCGCGCGCGCGAGCGCGTGTGTCTGTTTGATAAAAATAAAAACGATTTAAACCCAACGTAAAGGAACTACGAGTTGTTTCCAGTGCAAAGCCCCCGATATGACCTTAGATGTTAAATGTGGCTATATAATCGGGGGGCGGGGTCCTGAAATTACCTGTTGAACCATAACTGCACTTAATTCTGAAACAGGTAGATAACGTTAAAAAGAGAAATCATTTCTTTATGTATCTTTATATTAAACATTATTTAAAACACAATTTATGTCGTATCCTTTTTTACATTTTGTTTTTAGAGATACCTATTATTGGTTTTAAAATTCCCTGTACGTTATTCACTTTCTTCATCCTGATCATGCAAAGATACGGGGGTTTCAATTGCATCATATAGCGACCGTGTTTTAAAAGATTTGACCATCGTTTCAGCCTAGTACATTCCCTTATATGCCCTTTAAGCAAGAAAATAATTTCTGCCTACGTTTATCTCGATTAGCCTAAAGCAGAGAGAAGAATAAGCTTTCGTAAGAATATTTTTTTACAGGTTAGGTAGAGAAAGTCTAGTACGGAAATTCGCATAACTGATAAACCGCAAGAGATAGGCACAAACTTAACTAGCAAAAGATGTACACCTTGTTAAAACACGCCATTTATGTTACATACATTTTTTCGTGTAGTCAACCGTTTTTGAGATATTCCTTGTTATTAGTTTCAGCTTAAAATACTTACGTTTCTCATACGGGAATTTGTCAACTCCTGTCCATACAAACAAAGGAATTTCAGACACATAGCAACCAGCTTTTGACTATCACTTTAACCTTTGCTACTCCGTTATTTCGCTTCTACTTACAAGGAAGCTAGTAATAAGTCTATTTCTGCTAATTTTTTTTCTCGATTAGCGTGAAGTAAATAGAAGAATAAGCTTTTTAACAATGATTTGTTGTAGAGATGTAGAGAAAGTCATGTGAATGGAACAGATTTTTCAAAATGAAATCTCGGTTTGGAATTTTTGGGTGCAATACGATATCTTCTGTATTCACTATGTACATAGTGCGTGAAGAGAAAGTAAAAATCTGATGTGTTCCATTCACATGACTTTCTTTACATCTTTGCAAAAAATTATTGTTAAAAAGCTTATGCTTCTATTTTCTTCGTGCTAATCGAGAAAAAAAATCTAGCAGAAATAGTCTTATTACTTGCTTCCTTGAAAATATAAGCGAAATAAGGGAGTACCATAGGTTAAAGTGACAGTCAAAAGCTGGTTGCTATGTGACTGAAGTTGCTTTGTGTGTATGGACAGGAGTTGACAAATACCTGTATAAGTTTTTCATAGCTGAAACCAAAAACAAAGAATATCTCAAAAACAATCAACTACACGAAAAAAAATGTGTATAACATACATTGTGTGTTTTAAAGCGCTCTACATTTGTTGTGTGGTAAGTTTTTATCCATCTCTTACGGTTTAGCAGCTATGTAAAATTCCGTAAAATTGACCTAGAATGAAGTAGTCTTCAGAGGCTGTTCACAGAAAATTCAAAATATACATTTTATTTGTCAGGTAAATATCTTTAATATACGATATTTTAGTCAAAATCGTTAGCCATTTTTAGAAAATCAAAATTTTCGAAAAAAGTTCCATGTAAAGGGTAGTTTGGGGTGGGGGAGTTTTTCTCAAAACCTTCGTGTCGCATTCCTGGAAGATTAAACTTAAGTAACCAAGTTTGGTATTTTACCGACTTTTCGTTTTTGAGTTATTGTGTTCACTGATACACGGACACACACACACACGGACCTTTTTCTGAAAATGCTCTTTTTAGATACAGGGGACCCTAAAACATATATTTCCGGTGAAATCTCGGTATCGAATTTTTTGGTGGAGTGCAATACTTTCTGTATACACTATGTACATAGTGCGTGCAGAGAAAGTAAAAATTGGCTACGTCACGCGGACCAATAAGTTTCGGCAGCCATACGCACAGGATCTAGCCACTTAGCACAAAACCCACCGCCCACAAATAATCGCCGGCTGACTGCGAGAACTTGACCGGTCATCCATATCCAGCAGTGTTGATGCTCCTGTTGAGAGATTTCTCGTCAAAAATTGTTTATATCAGTTTAAACATACCGTTACACACGTTGCTGTGCACAAATTCATCTTTTGGTAAAATAATGCAAGTAATGAAGAAAGAAAGAAAAAAAATCTTGTGTTACATTCACATGGCTTTCTCTACATCTCTGCCACAAATTATTGTTAAAAAGCTTACGCTTCTATTTACTTCATGCTAATGGAGAAAAAATTAGCAGATATAGTCTTATTACTTGCTTCCTTGTAAGTAGAAGCGAAATAAGGAGCACCATAGGTTAAATTGAAGTCAAAAGCTGGTTGCTATGTGACTGAAGTTCCATTGTTAATATCGATATGAGTTAACAAATTCCTGTATGAGAAGAGTTGCTCGTTTTTCAGATATTCCTTGTTTTTGGTTTCAGCTTTAAAATCTTATACTTTTCTCATACAGGACTTTGTCAATTCCTGTCCATATAAACAAAGAAACGTGTCACATAGCAACCAGCATTTGAC
Source organism: Hymenopus coronatus (assembly GCA_030762935.1). NCBI lineage: Eukaryota > Metazoa > Arthropoda > Insecta > Mantodea > Hymenopodidae > Hymenopus > Hymenopus coronatus. Next base: position 60,843,335 of record CM060899.1, read on the forward strand.
TATCACTTTAACCTATGACACGCTCTTATTTCGCTTCTACTCACAAGGAAACAAGTAATAAGACTATTTCTGCTAAGTTTTTCTCGATTATTTTAAAGTAAATAAAAGCATTAGCTTTTTAACAATAATTTGTTGTAGAGAAAGTCATGTGAATGGAACACAGATTTTTTGTTAGAGTAAACCATTTCGGAGATATTCCTTATTGGTGTCAATTTTAAAATATATAAACTTTTCTGTAATGGGATTGTTTTGTTGCTGTACTCCTAGCCATATAAAGAGAACCGAATTTCAATCGCATAGCTATTTATGTTAGTAATAAGATGGTTTCTGCTAATATGTATTCGATTAGCATGAAGTAGAGCGAATAATGGGCTTTTGTAAAAACAATTTGATTCAGAATAAGCAGAGAAAGCCATTAGTTTTAGTCATCGGTCCTCAAAACGTGTATTTACGTGAGAATTTTGGTGGAGTGCACCTAATGTACGTGGTAAAGAAAGTGATGATGTACAAGTTTAAAATGTGTGTTGACCTGAATCCGGAGAATGACCCTAGGTTAGAGCGTTGCAGCGTAGCGGTTGGCAGCAGTGGCAGTGACATCACAGCTACTCCCCCGTAGCGTGTTTAATGTTGACATCACGCCAGCGCGCTGCCCTCTGCTCGCCACTTAAAAACAACAATAAGGGGCAGGTGTGGCATTCATCTGGATCCAGGGCTAACCAAACTTCACCGCGCTTCTCTCTGAGAAATGCACTGTTATTTCATGTATAGTACACAGAGCACAAATAGTAATAGACATCGGATTTCTGATTGTCTGTAGGGGCTTTATAGGGCGTGTCTCCGTCACTCTAATTGGGGATGGAGTAAGGGCTGTCGATTGCATTCACATAGAAACACGTAAGACGCAACGTAATGCAATGCAACGCAAGACTTCGCAAATTCCATAAAAATAAGAACGTTCATAAGCAGAGGAGTGGAGCAATTGCGGCCTAAGATCGCGACTGGGGAGCGACAACAGGTCGTAAATTGCCAAACTGTTTGTTAACGACATGATCCGGATTTGGTAATGTTATTATTCTGCCACTAGAGCCGCTTAGCTACTTACGAGTCTCTTATAAATATTTAGGGTCCTAAGTTGCGTGGCATAGCCCAAGGTGGAGGGTCCTAAGCAGCAAAGCGAGCCCGAAGGATGTTCATAAGCAGAGGAGTGGAGCAATTGCGGCCTAAGATCGCGACTGGGGAGCGACAACAGGTCGTAAATTGCCAAACTGTTTGTTAATGACGCTGGAATTTCGTACTGGAGGAGTTCTTTAACGTGCCAGTATATCCACTACATCGGGCTATCGCTTTTAAAAGCACCAGCGGTTTGAACCCACGACCTTGATATCAGAAGCTCAGCGCCTAACCAACTGAGCTACCCAAACAGGCCGTAACCGAGGGATCTGTGAAGCTAAAACACCAATGCTCCCAATAAGTCAAAACCTGGGGAATCTAGTGGATTTCAAAACTATATTTTAATGTTTTCAACATTTTAAATATGGATCGCCAGTGGAAGTTTTACCTAGTTTGATTTGAATATCACACTTTATCAAATATTTAATGCTTTCGGTGCTCCATGTTTTGTTCAAAATTGAAAATCATTTCTATATAGGGGCATTTAAGCAGGACATTCAATGAAATAATATCACTAAAATGTTAATAATTTCTTTTCAGATAATCAAATTTCCAGCTGTTTAAAGTCCTTAAACTATCTCGAAATACACAAAATTCTTCGCGAAAAAAGAAAGAAAAAAAAACACCTCTCTACTAAAGCTTCTACTTCAGTTTTTTCACGGGCCAGTTTCCTTATTCTGCAGAATTTTCGTCAAAGAAATGGCGGGCGAGTTACAATAATTATAACTACAGTGGTGGCATTAATTCTGGACACTTTTTACTTTCTCTGCACGTACCATGTATATATTGTATAGAGAAGGTATTGTATTCACCAAAAAATTCAATTTCGTATCTTTAGTATCTCCCAAGGATCGACATGAATATTTAAAAAAAATAAGTCCCCCAAACTAACCTTTACAAGGAAGAAGTTTCGAAATTTTTAATTTTCTCAAAAATAACTCTAACGATTTTGATTAAAATGCCCTGTTTGAAATATTTAAATGGCAAATAAAATATATAACTTCAATTTTTTGGGAGTAACCTCTGAAGACCTTCATTCTGGATGATTTTTGCATAACTAGTAAACCGTAAGAAATAGACAAAAGCGTGCTGCATAAAAAATGTAGATCTTGTTAAAACAATCAATTTAGGTCATATACGTTTTTCTTATAGAGTTAGCCGTTTTCGAGATACTCCTTGTTGTTAGTTTCAATGTTTAACTACGCCAACTCTTCTCAGACAAGAAGTCACCTTTCGTTTCGTCTCTCTTGTTTTACTGCTGGCCATGCAAAGCGAACCGTACTTCTATTGTTTCATAGCGACCAGCTTTTGAAAGATTTAATTATCGCTTTAGCCTAGTTATTCCCTTATTTCTCTTCTGCTAACAAAGAAGCTAGTAATAAGACCGATTCTGCTAATGTTTATATCGATTAGCATGATGTGGATAAACGAATAATCTTTTCTGAGAATAATTCATAAGTAGAACAGCTAGAGAAATGAATGTGAACGGAACGTCAGATGTTTTAGTTAAATTAACTTTCAAATTTGAATATTGCGTTCAAGTCTTTCAGGATCCTTTTTCGTTTTACTATTTCGTTCATGACACATGGCAAATGCAGTACATTGGCGCGTAAAATTCCAACCAATCAGAACTCGTCATTTCTGCATTTTAATCGTTTTTTTGTATTACACCCACGGGCAATTGTTTTTCTAAATGTATCGCACCCATGTGCATTTGTTTTCTCTGTGAACTAATGTTCGTCTCATACGAGTAATAATAGTATCGGTGTGCAGTGATATTTCCGTACATAATGGCGGAAGTTCCAAAACGTTTTGGGGAAAGATCTATCACTGAAATAGACATATTAATTGAAAACTCAAAGCCGCAGAATACTAAAAATAACAGAGAGAGTGTGTGGAACCAGTTCAACGAATTCTGAAAGCAACGAGACTATGATATATGATATGGACATCAAGTTGCACTGATTTCGGTGCAAATACACGGCAAGACAAATGGGATTTTAGAAATATTATCGTTCATATAGGCTAATCAATATTATTTTATTCTCGAAATAGTCTTATTATATATAACTCGAGCTACAATTTATGGATAAACGTTGCAGCTCTCGTTATATTACTTATGATAAATTTTAGCCAGGAAGTGTTAGGAAAAATAATACTATTGAACCTTTTGCCATAAACTGGAGCAAATTTGGCTCTTAATGGGGTACTGGATTGTTCCACCACACGTCAACATAGGATAATTTGAATTAGAAGATTATCGGGGGATAGTTAGGAACTCGGAGACTCCTTTTGCGTGAATATCAGATGATTTCCATTCATCTTTAGGAATAGACGGGGCTATACTGTGAGTGTATATTCATCCGCGGTTGAAGTTTACTTACGTGTTATATTTTCATCAGTGCACATTGAAGCAATATTGCGGAGCAATAGCTATGCTTGTTCATGTTTTATTTGTATCCTTAATAGCCAGCTTTCTATGTAAGAATACGTCCTTTTCCGTCATTTTTGTGTTTTTATTTTATTACTCTTTTGTTTCTTTTTGAGAAGATAGAATTTCGTTGCGACACGATTTTTATAAAAATTCCCCCACCCCAAACTACCCTTTACATGGAACTTTTTTCGAAAACTTTGATTTTCTCAAAAATGATTCTAACGATTTTGATTAAAATATCGTTTATTAAAGATATTCATCTGACAAATGAAATGTATATCTTGTATTTTCTGGGAATAGCCTCTGAAGACTTCTTTATTCTGGATGAATTTTACGGAATTTTGCTAAACCGTAAGATATGGACAAAAAATGTAGCGCACGTTAAAACACACAATTTATGTTGCATACATCTTTTTTGAGGAGTTGGTCATTTTTGAGATATTCCTTATTTTTGGTTTCAGCTTTAAAAAAACGAATACTTTTCTCACACAGGAGTTTGTCAACCAGCTATTGACTATCATCTTAACCTATAATACTCCCTAATTTAGCTTCTACTTAAAAGGAAGTATAAGGAAGACTATTCCTGCTAATGTTTTCTCGATTAGCATGAAGTAAATAGAAGCATACGCTTTTTAAGAATACTTTGTAGCAGAGATGTAGATAACGCCATGTGAATGGATCACATCGGATGTTTTCACTTCTCCTTCTGATCTTGTCGGGGAAGGAGGTCCTGCGTTAATTCTTCTCCTGCTAATTGCGTAAAGATTAAGTCAGAGATAAAAATGTCTTATAAATAGCTCGTCAGGGAAGGAGATCAATTATATAAAAGAATTTGTGTTTCGGTTTCATATTGCGTCGGAGAATAGAGCAGCTATAATCTTCGGTAAGATAATTGAATTTCCGAGGAATTAAGGAAGTTATTGTCCGGAATATCCTAGTCCAAGCGAGAAAGAAAGTATATTACGTGAATGAGAAGGACACGAAATAAATTGAATATTTCAACGATACTAGATACATTTTGCTGGAACTATATCGGTAATAATTATAGACGATTTAGTTTGCTTTAAAAAAAAGAAGGATATCGGTTAAATTGAAACTATTTTGATGGAAAGTTCTCAATAAAGGCGAGTTTCGTTTGAATGAAAAAGAGAATGTGCTTACTGCAAATAAGTTTCTGCACCATTAACGTGCCCTGAGTGTAAGAATTCCCAAGCAAAGCTCTACCGACAGATCTGGCCCTGGGACTGGTCGAGCTAATTACCACTCCTGCTGCAACATTGTGGTGTATTTATATTTTCTGACGTTATAGTAAAGTACAGGATGATGGAAGAGAAAATAGAAAGGAGCTGTTAAGTGTTAAAATGCTAATTGTCGTTTCTAATCGATATTTATTTTTTGTTAAGGTTTATGGCCACGCCTAGAAACAATCCGGCGTTCAGGAGACAGTGTCAATGGATAAGTAACGTAATTTCATGACTTTCTAGCCTGCATAGAACAGCTAGTTATGTTTGCCAGGAGCCGCAGCAAAATACAGCAGTTCGCGATATCATAGAAATGCTAGAGTATGCTTGTTTGTAGTTTAATGTAGATACAATAGTTAGTTTTTTTCTATAGTAGGCAAATAAACGTGTATTCCCCATGTTCAGTTTAATTTAAACAAGAAGGGACTTGTGACAGTAACTGGAGGGGCATGTTTCCATGGCAACTATTGCTGTAGCCATTCAGGCTCTCGACCTGACAAATCCCCGTATGTGAAAAGCTTAAGTATTTTGAAGCTGAAATGGCTCTGACAGTAAGCATATGGGATAAAAACCAGGTGTTATTAACGAATAATAAGGCAAGTGTCCTCATTTGAGGGCATGATTTTTATTCTCGTTTTTTGTGTGCAAATTTATGCACAAATTCTTGTAAATAAAGTAGACTCCATTTTTTTAAATATTAATTAACAAAAAAATAGATTGCTTTTTATATTTGATAACTGTGAAATTGATTTATTTCTGTACGCCAAGTTCAGATTTAAGTGAATTTTACAAACAGACGAAGGATAAGGGAAATAGTTCCGCATTCCAGATCAGTACGGTGGACAAGTGTGTCAGAATCATAAACATTCCAAGGTGCACAAAATCATCAGATGCAATTTCTGAAAGAAAATAAAGAAAGAAAGTAAATTTTAAAAAAATTGGCAATTTCACTTCTATATAGCATTTTAGTATACTTTTCGTATTTTATCGCATTTTCAAAACACATTAAAATGTGATTTAGAGGTCGTGAAAAATAAAATACAAGAGTACAAGACTTAATGAACATTTCGCGGTATATCGCAGTAATGAATGCCCCATTCACATGAGCTGAATTATTGGGAACTTACCTTTCCTCGGGGTCGCCTTACACAGCGCCAGGAGGGCGCAATTTCTCCCAGGCCACTTACGCCGTGCTAAATCATTGCGGAGCGAGCTTTCGGTTTGTCAAAATTTACTATACTTAATCTTTAGATATTTTCGGCTTAACTTAGCAAAATTTAACCGTCTTGCTAATGTTTATCTCGATTAGCTTAAAGCAGATAGAAGCATAAGTTTTTAATAATACTTTGTTCAGAGATGTAGAGAAAGTCATGTTAATGGAAAACATCAGATTTTTAGTCATGCTGTCCACAAATTCACTGGCCTTTTTCTAAAGTTGTTGTTTTTTTAGATTCAGGGGTTTAGATATTTGCGGTGAAATCTCGATATCGAATTATTGGATGGAATACAATACCTTCTACCTACTATGTATTAAATTGTACATACATGATAGTGACAGCAAAAGGGAACCGTAAAATTGTTGTTACGTAAAGCTTTGGCTTTGAAGCTCTATTAAGAGTTAATATGCGCCTGGAAACACTTCTAGCCCGCGCCACAGAATTATGAAACGGGCAGTAGCGCAAATAGACCGCAGGCGCTGTGCGTCTTTTCGCTCCAAGTCTCGTGCAAAATTCAATGAATATCTGAGGCACCCGAAACTTGATTTAAAGAGAGATACAAAACCCCCAAAAATAGCTGGAAACTGAGGTTGTGCTCGGCCCAGCATTCTCTTATGGCAAGTAATCATTTCAAAAAAGACATATTCTTACTTTCTCTACACGTATTATATACATAGTGTTGCATTCCAACCAAAAATTGATTCCGAGATTTCATCGGAAATAGACATTTTATGTCTCCTGTATCTAAAATAAGCATTTTCAGGGAGAAAAAAAAAAAAAAAGATTGTGTCTGTTAACACGATAACTCAACGAAAGTCAGTAAAATACCAAACTTGGTATTTAAATGTGTCTTCTAGGGATGCGACAGGAAGATTTTGAGGAAAATTTCCCCACCCCAAACTACCTTTTATATGGAAAAATTTTTGTCAGGGCCATTTTTGAAAAAAATACATTTTTCGAAAAAAGTTCCATGTAAAGGGTAGTTCGGGGATGGTGGATTTTTTTTTTCAAAATCTTTGTGTCGTAAGATGATAGATACCAAAGAAGATACCTTGGAAGATACCAAACTTAAATACGAAGTTTGGTATTTAACGGTCGTTTCGGTTTTGAGCTATGCTGTCCACACACACACACACACACACACACACACACACACACACACACACACACACACACACATGTGCGGACCTTTTCCCAAAAATATATTTTTTTGGATTCAGGTGGACCCAAAACATGTATTTCCGGTGAATCTCGGTATCGAATTTTTGGGTGGAATGAAATACCTTCTCTATACACTATGTACATAGTTCGTGTAGAGAAAGTAATAAGGGAATACACTAGTCTAAAAAATTAGTCAAATGTTTTAAAAACCGGTTGCCATGTGGATAAAATCCGTTTTTATGCAGGGCCAGGGGTTTACAACTTTCCATGTGAGAAAGTTTTGAGTATTTTAAATCCGAAACAGATAACAAGGAATATCTCAGAAAAAAAAAAAAAAAAAGATGATATAAATTGTGTGCTTTAACGTGATCTAAATTTTTGGTCTAGTAAGTTTTTGTCTGTCTCTTACGGTTTACCAGTTACGCAGATTTCAGCAAAATTCATTCAGAATAAGAAGTCTTTAAAGGCTATTCCCAGAAAATTCAAGATATACATTTTATTTTTCATATAAATATCTTTAATATACGGTATTTTAATAAAATCGTTAGTCATGTTTGAGAAAATCAAATTTTCGAAAAAGTTTTCTTTGTGAAGGGTAGTTTGGAGTAGGGGGATTTTTCTCAAAATCTTCGTGTCCAATACCTGGAAGATACTAAACTTAAATACCAAGTTTGGTATTTTACCGACTTTTCGTTTTTGATTTATCGTGTTCACGCACACACACACACACACGCGCGCGCGCGCACACACACACACACACAGACACGCGCGCGGACCTTTTTCTGAAAATACTTTTTTGGATACAGAGGACCCTAAAACGTCTATTTCCGGTGAAATCTCGGGATCGAATTTTTGGGTGGAATACAATAACTTCTCTAAATACTATGTACATAGTACATGTAGAGAAATTAAAAATAGCATCAATACAAGTAGAATAAAATGGATGGTCTTAGGGTAAAAAGGAATAAGTAATTTTTATCATTTTTCCCCCTTTCAATAAATTAAAGATTTTGCAATGTGCCTCTCTGGGTATTAGGGAGTATCTGAAAACAGTATACTAGAATTTGAAAAGTAACTGTTTTAGATGATTCATGTATTTCTTTTTAACCTTTTAGGATATTCAGTTTTGTTTTTAAGCTCTCCTGTAAAATGGATGAAAATTATATATTCCCTTTTGCCCTGAGACCATCCAACTGTAGGTAAATACCATAAGTGACTTGTGACATTACTGATTTGCTGGTGGTGATGTTTCAGCATTCCAACCTTTGAAGCTGATGCAGTTGGTGACTGCAAAAGTGAACGAGATCTGCCAGCGATATCGTGACAATGGGAAGATGGCCACTCTACCACCCCCATCTCCCGGGCCACCAATATCATCATGTGCAATCAAGAATACACGACGTCGCATGGAAGACCGTCATGTTATCATCGAAGATTTCCACACTGTGTTCAACATTCAGGTACCTTGTCTAAACAAACAAAGAAACCTAGAATGCCAAGGAAATCAAAATTTTCCAGGAAAGCTCAGAGAAATTATGTGTAATGGAAATTAATTCCCATTGGCACAGAAGTCGGGGATTTAATAGTTTCTCAGAGTCATTCAGATGCTGAAAAAATAAAAATTCAACAATCATTAACTTTTGGACTGAAATTCTCTTTATTAGTTAATTCTTACTGCTTTAATATACATAACTTGAAATATCTATTGTGCTAAATTCATTTTATATAGGTATCGGTTCAAGATGTTTTTATAACCTTGTTCTTTTAATTACTTTATTAGGTTATTTGTATATCTATAATCATGTTTTAAAAAAAAAATCTGATGTTTTCCATTCACAAGACTTTATTGTCAAAAAGCTTATTCTTCTACTTGCTTAATGTTAATCGAGAAAAGAATGACAGAAGGGTCTTATTACCTGCTACATTGTAAGGGAGTACCATAGGCTAAATTGATGGTCAAATCTTTAAAAAACTGGTTGCTATGTGATTGAAGTACCTTTTTTTTGAATGGACAGGAGTTGAAAAGCCTGCCATATGGGAATAGTATAAGCATTTTAAAGCTGAAACTAATAAAAAGGAATATTTCCAAAACAGTCAATGTGTGTTTTAACGAGCTCTACATTTTTTTATGTGGTATGTTTCTGTCTATCTCTTGCGGTTTACTAGTTATTCACAATTCCGCAAAATTCATCCAGAATAAACATGTTTTCAAAGGATATTCCCAGAAAATTGAAGATACACATTTTATTTGTCACACAAATATCTTATAATAGATTTTAGTCAAAATTATTACAGCCATTTTTTAGAACATTTTCAAAAAATGTTCTATGTAAATGGTTTGGGCTGGAGGGCTTTTCTTGAAAATCTTTGTGTCGCTTCCTTGAAAGATATCAAACTTAAATATCAAGTTTGGTATTTAACAGTCTTTTCGTTTTTGAGCTATACTGCCCACAGGCATGCGCGCATGCACACACACACACACACACACACACACACACACACACACACACACACACACACACACACACATTTTTATAAAAAAATCTTTTTGGATTCAGGGGGGTCTTAAAACATGTATTTTCGGTGAAATCTTGGTATCGAATTTTGGGTGAAATACAATACCTTCTCTATACACTATGTATGTAGTACATTTAGAGAAAGTAATAAAAATGAATGAGGTGATGGCTATGAGATGATGGAGAGCTGGAAAGAGAATAAGATAAAGAAAATTACATCTTTTATTTTAAAATCTGTGTTCTCGGTACCATGAAGCATTTAGAGTGCTCATGATAGCATAATGATTGTTTTTAGAAAAATTCTTAACTGAATCAGGGAAGGTTGGAGAAATTAATATAAATATTGAGAAAAATATTTATAAATATCTGATCTCTGAAATATCAAAACAAAATATTGAAATCATTCTCATTAGAAAGCTCTCTTTAACGTTTTTCCCCTTAAAATATTTTCCTGATATATGCTTTAAGATTTTACTTGTGTGGAAATCAGAATAAATTAAGCTATCAATCTTCAGTTTGTCCAGCATGTTGTACTGAAATAATTCCAGAGATTTTAGGTTGTCTTGTGCAAGTAGTATGCAATTTTACTTAAATGTTAACACTGTTTTTACTTTAAACTTTTTAATGTTCTTCCATATTACTCTATGTCTGTCCCTTCTACATTTAGCATATTTTTAAGAGTTCCTTCTACACTTCTCTATCTCTTGCTCACCTCGACTACAGATGTACCATTTTCTGGTTAAAGAAGTTCACCCATCTGGCCCTCTGCTCACTCATCTTCCTGTTCCTTTAGATGGCTTTCTTAAAGTGCATCTGTTGTACATTCTTGCAATGTGGCCTCCCCATTTCCAGTATACTGTATAGGACAAAAGTGAAATGTATTTCTTAGAATTAGCTCCCCTAGTAACTCTTTTTGAGCTACCTTGCCAAAAATTAGGAGACCTTATCCTTTAAGGAATGAAACAGCCTAATAAAATATCCAAGCAATTTAATACAGAGACTTTAGGGCTATCTGTAGTTTTTCTCTAACATGTAAATACAATGTACATAGTAGGTAGAGAAGGTATTGTATACCTCCCAAAAAATTTGATACCATTTCACCAGAAATACAGCTTTTGAGAACCCCTGACTAAAACATAATTTTTAGAAAAAGGTCTATATGTGCCTAACTCAAAAATGAAAAATCGGTTAAATACCAAATATCATAATTAACTTCAGCATCTTTAAAGGATGCAACAAAGATTTTCAAGAACGCTCCACCCCAAACATATATGGAAAAAATTTGGATTTTCTCAAAAATGGCACTAACAATTTTGATTAAAAAAGACACGACAATTAAAATGTGTATCTTGGATTTTCATGGGATAGCCTCTGAAGACCTCTTCATTCTGGATGACTTTTGTAAACAGATTAATAGATATAGACAAAAACTTACTACACAAAAAATTGCATTAAATCACACAATTTATGTAATATACCCCCTTTTTTTTTAATGTTTTATATGGAATGAACCAATTTCGAGATATTTCTTCTTATTAATTTCAATTTTAAAATACTTAAACTTTTCTGAAATGGGAATTTCATATTCCTCTTCTTTTGTTTTATCCTTGGCCATACAAAGAGAACCAAATTTTAATCACATAGCAACCAACTTTTAAAAGATTTTGCTGTTGCTTTAGCCTATGGTACTCCCTTATTTCCCTTCTACTCACAAGGAAGCAAGTAATAAGACTATTTTTACTAATGTTTATCTTGATTGGCATGAGAATAAGCTTTTGAAAGGATAGTTTGTTACAGAATAGGTAGAGAAAATCATGTGAATGGAGCATATGAGATTTTGTATGACCAATGTTTCACATAAATATTTTAATTTGTATTTAGATACTATCCTATGCAGTCTCAATTTAATATCCTTCCTCATATTTCTACCGGAATGTCTTTTAATACAGCCATTGATTTTATTATATGATTTAATACTTTGTTGCATTTCTATGTTTCTATCAATTACTGATATTGTTGAACCCAAATATTTGAAGGCAAAACTATTTGTCCTCTGATTACAATCTTGATCCAAAATTGTTTGTTTCCCTCAGGACCATTCCTTTGTTTATTTCTCTAAAACATTTCTGTGTTTATTCTTTTACTATCTCACTTAGATTAAACATTGATTTCCGCATATCTTGCTCATTACTTGGTCATCTGCAAATATAAATATAGCAACATTAATACAGTGTGGCACATGTCAATCAAACACAATGCATAGAGTGTAATTTAAAGATAGATATTTATATTATAAGTGGCTTAAATAGACTATTATTTGTGAGTTGGAGGTTTAATATACGAGCGCTTAAGCGCAAATAATAGCGTAATATGTCACGTGTAATATTCAACATTTTATCGTATCCTAATATTAACTGAAATATTCTTATATTTATTAATATATTATTAGTCATCATTACAAGGAATTAAATTTTAGTCCTGACCTAGATAGTACTTTTTTCGTTGCTGCATAACCCCACCAGAATAAACAGTTTCAATTCTGGTTGTTTAAATGCACCAAATAAATCAATAAGTGAATGGAAATGGATATTTCCGAAGAAGTTTTAGATTATGCTAAAAACACTGTACATAGTTTGTTACCTGGCAAGTCAAAGGACTTACATGACAAGAAATTTTTATTTTTTAAAGAATGGGGAACTGCCAAAGGAGTTGAAATAATTTACAATGAAATAAAGTACCTACTTTATTTCACGATGAAATAAAGACTCACTTTTGTTGTTTCCTAGGATTTATGGTATGTATACATGAAGTCTATAGGATAGGATAAAATATATTTAGTAAATATATGGTACAATACAAAACAGCTTTGCAACAATAGATGACAGTTGGTGGGTAATAATTGGCAGCCTGGTAGTCAGGGCCGGTTTTTCGTGTGCCACTTTGTATTATTTAAATTAATTCTCTATGGTTAACATTTATTTCTCCGTATTTCTATTATTTTGTTCAAGTATAAATAAAATAAAATGGGTGACAAACTAAGGCCTTATCTCAATCCCACATTGACTTCTAATCCTGTTTACATTTATTAGTATTTCAAAATGACTTCTTATTCTGTCATGGTTTAGGTTATTGCTGTCCCATTCTGAGGCTAATGTCGCCATTATGTTCTTGTTCGACCCAGGTCATGCTTCCAACAGGGTGGTAAGATAAAAGGTTTCCTTGGCAGTATGTCAAAGGACGTTATTTCCACAAGACTCTTTGATTATTATCAATTTCTCCATTACACTTTAAATTTTTAATGTAACTCATACTTGACTGTTTTTAATTTTGTCTACTAAGAAAACATTTTCAATAGAATTGTGCAACTTTGATTTGCTTTTTATCTTGGGCTCTCAAAATTCATGTTTCACTTCCATACAGAAGTGCAGGCTTTGATAAACATTGTGGAATCCTGTTTTCACATATTTTGACACATTTTTTCCAAAATGTATTCGTATTATTCCATTTATTGATATACTTCTATATATTTTCCTCTAGATCAAGATTTATTTTATCTATCTATTATATACAGTATACTCCAGATTATTCGGTTTGCAGATTATCCATGCCCTCCCAAATATTTTGTTTTAATGTCAACACGTTTTTTTCATTTCTCTGTCATCTATCTGATTTGTAGACCCACACTGATTAACAATCAGAAAAACAGATTTTATGTTTAATTTACACGGAACAGACAGGTCGATAACAATGGAAATGGTACAGCGAGTCCTTTGTTGCTGTTTCCTAAAGAATAACAAAACCTATGCACAGAAGTAGAATAAACTTTTGAACAAAGAGTACATGTTGAAAAACGCTTTTAAATGAAATTTCCTATTTATATATGTATGTTGTACCTTAAAAGCATTAAATTGCGGATTTTTCAATTATTTATTTTTTTCGATTATTCGTGCTTCTCCTCCCCCACATTACTCTGAATAATCTAAAGTATACTGTATTTAGATTACACCCAAGATATTTAAAACTACGAACTTGCTCTGCAGTTTAACCTATACTACTACCTTATTTTGCTTCTATTTACAAGGAAGCAAGTAATAACACTATTTCTGCTAATTTTTCTCAATTAGCATGAAGTAAATAGAAGCATAAGTTTTTAACAATAAATTGTTGCAGAGATATAGAGAAAGTCATGTGAATGGACCATATCAGATTTTTTTTTTTTTTTTTTATATAGAGTTTTTAATCTGTAGTTCCCATTTGCAATCATAACTGTAATGCATGACCAAAACAGGCCAAAACAGCAAAGACAACTTTTACATGCAAATTGGGTTTAAGTCATTAAAAGTATTCATGTACTTCTAATTACAAAATCTTCAATTACTGAGCAATGTTTAGCAAACTTTTTTTAATTCATAAGGAGACCAACACCAAATACTAGGTGTTCTGTAGGAAAAAAAAGTGAGGGGGGGAGTGTTTATATGGTTTTGCAATGTATATATTTAAACATAAATGAATGTTTGTAAACTTGTTTTCTTTGGTTCAAGAGTTTCTTAAATGTGTGTAGAATGCTATGAACCTCAGAAAGTTATGCAATTTACATTTTGAAGTTTAAACATTTTTTTTTTTTTTTATTTTGGCGAGGGTTACATTTGTGTTTCTTCTTTCTTTCTTCATAACATAAAGAGAATTTAATTTCCTCTAGTTAGATAATATAGATACAGCCATTTAAGATGCTTTGTGATTGGTGTTTTATTTTTGAAACTAAAAATGCTTAACAATCAATAAATGTGAAAACGAGGCACAAATTTTGGGATTCTGGTTGAAGTCTTCACTCCTACCAATTAGAAAAATGCAAATAATGACCACTTAAAACAAGATGTCATATATAAACTATATATCTTTGAACAGCAGAAAGAAAAAGGAACTAGAAAATATACCAAAATTTTAAAACCCAAAACTTTGATCAAATTAGTCATTTTAAATGATGATGAATATCTTAATAAATACATACAATTGAATACTATTTGTTAAGATCCATTGGTCACATAGATGGATGTATATGTTAAAGAGAATGTTGGTTGTTACAGGACCGCAGTCCAACGAGTTACTATGCAATATTTGATGGCCATGCAGGGACAGATGCTGCCACCTACAGTGTTAGCCACCTTCACCAGTTCCTTGCTGAAAGCTCATTCTACCCCACAGATCCAGTAAGGGCCTTAAAGGATGCATTCTTTAGAACAGATGCTCTCTTTGTTGAGAAGTCTAACAGAGAGGTAAGACAAAAAGTTGTAGCATAGATATCAAAAGATAAGTTGAATGGTAAATTATGAGTTTTTAAAATGTATCCAAAGGCAGCTTTGCCATCTTTCTTGTAGCAGATTTTAAATAAAGCTGCCACAGAAGTCAATGTATCATGGCAGGTACCACAAAAAGTCAGGCAGTCTACCTTGCAGAAATAAGAGTCACTTAAAAATTTTTTTTTTTTTTTTTTTTTTTTTAAATTGGGTGGCCCTGCCTCCGCCAGCCCTGGTGGCGATCATCCAAAAAGGATCTACGTCGCCTCCCCTACCATGCACTAACTACTCTACTAGGAAGGTGGTAAAATGGTGTCAGGTACCGCCGAAGCAAACCTGATGTTAGTGGGTGATTACTAAATGGACGCCTGTATACAAGGGAGTATACAGACAGAGTGGGGTTAGGTACAGGCCTTGGCAAGTTGCCCAGACCTGGGACCTAAATGTTAGTAGTGGTGATTCATGCTGAGGGCAGGATGTCGGGTAGGTGTCATGCTTAATACGAACAACGGGGTACATTACCTGTAATTATGGCTTCAGTTGGAGAGGGAACTGCATTGTTTGGTCACAGCGTCAGCTGCCTGTCCTGAAACATATATACAATAAACAGTTCTCTATGTTATGTACAGATATGAATATGGGGAGTGGGTAGTTAAACTTATTTTTTTTTTATTTATTTATTTATTTTTAATGGATACATATTTACACATATATTACAGATAACTATTTACAGATTGCCTGATCAGGTCCGAGGAGTTGGCTAATGCATGTCATTGCCTTTTAAATACTCAGAAACTGTTACATCACTTCCCTCATTCAAAGACACCTCCACCTCCTCCAAGAGTAGCGCGAGCGCTGGCAATTGTCCATCAACTCAGAGAAAAACCATGCTATCCTCTTCATCAAGCACCGCTTTCCCGCAAACTTCCCTTCTTTCATGTACCTCAAGACAAAGGATTGAATGGACGAAAACCATCAACTACTTGGGAGTGAAGCTTGATAAGGGCGTCACTTTTGGGGAGCACATCAGGGAACCGAGTTGTCAGGGCACTGGGCTGCAGCTTCTTTGTACCCAATGCTGAAATCCACGATGCAGATTTCCCTTAAGTTGTACCTTTTGAGGGCTCTCATAGTCCCCATGCTAATCTATGCCTACAAGATCTGGGGCACTCCAGTCTGCTGTTGCTGGGCCATCTATTCTGTGCCTTGAGGATTTTCTATGAGACTCCTACATGCAGCCTCTGGTCTGCCATACTGGAGGACAAGATTAGCCATTGGGCAATAAAATTCAACAAAGGTTTACCATTCCATTGGAGAGCCCTCGTTAGGTCTCTTGGAGATTATAATCCCAGAAACCACCGCTTCAGGTGATACCGGCTTCCCCGCATGACTTGCGGGCACCCCCGATAACGAAGGAGCACCTCCAACAGCTGCTACGGCTAAGCTCCTTACAATCCTTCAAGAGTTGCTTGGACTCAAAATTTCAACCCCAAAATAATTATTTTGTAAACTAATTACACCAGCGGTGCACAAGGGCCGTTGCACCATGACTGGCATTTGTTGAAGAGCACACTTGCTACCTCCCTTCACTCCCCAGCCTCCCCCACCCACCTCCTACAAACACCACATTCCCATCAGTACGTGGTTAAATTCTAGCAAGAATGGGAACATATCTAATTCATCACCAGGCTGCCCTCAGCCTGCCATCTGCTCGTGCACACATCACTTCTGGTTTAAGTATTTTGACATGATTTATTCTATTTCAGATATTGATTGTTGCAAGAATTTTTCAGCATTAAACATGAACAACCTTCACACTGTTGCAGACCAAGAAATTTTGGATAATGATGCCACGCTGGGCACTGGGACTTAAAAAGGCTTACAGAAGAACTAGCAACATGCCCTTTCCCTTTCATGCTTTATGTCAATTATTAATTATTTGTTTTATATTTGATTACTGCTTTGCTGTGCACATAGTAGGTAGAGAAGGTATTGTATTTCCCCCAAAAATTGATGTCAAGATTTCACCAGAAATATGTTTTTAAATCCCCTGAATAAAAAAAAACATTTTTAGAAAATGGGCTGTGCGGTTGTGCATGCGAGAGAGACCATTAAATACAAATTTCTTGTGTGTGTTAGGCTTAATATCTTCCAAGAATGTGACATAAACATTTTCAAGAAAATCCCCCTCCCCAAACTACCCGTTGCATGGAAATGTTTTGAAAATGTTGTTCTAAAAAGTAGCTCTAACAATTTTGATTAAAATACCATATGTTTAAGATATTTTCATGATATATCTTGAATTTTCTGGGAATAGCCTCTGAAACCCTGTTCATTCTTGTTGATTGTTATAACTCTTATGCTCAGAAAGATAGACAAAAACTTACTACACAAAAAATATAGATCTCATTAAAACACACAATGTGTCATACATTTCTTTAGTTAACCGTTTCTGAGATATTCCTTGTAATTGGTTTCAGTTTTAAGCTACTTGAAACTTTTCTCAAGCGGGAAGTCAAGTGTAATTTCATCTCTTTTGTTTACTTCCCGGGAACGGAAAACAGAACCAAATTTCAATTCTTTTGCATAGCGATGAGCTTTTAAAAGAATTTAGCATAGGGTATACCCTTATTTCCATTCTGCTCATAAGTGAGCAAGTAATAAGACCAATTCTACTAATGTTTATCTCGATTAGCATGATGTAGATAAAAGAATAATCTTTTCTGAAGAAAGTCTGTTTGTAGAACAGCCAGAGAAAGTCATGTGAATGGAGCACGTCAAATTTTTTACAGGTTGCTTCATGCTTTACATCTGTTATTATTCATTGGTATTATATTTGTTTTCTGCTTCACAGATGTTAATCATATATGCTACATTTTCTTTGCATTTTAATAGTTCATGCTTTTCTATTACTGTAATGCATTGCGTATTGCAACTGTAACAACTACTATTTCTCCTATAATCATAGTAATTTTTCTGCTCAACAGTTGGTACCTGACATTGTGCATTAACATCACAGATGTAGATAATAGATAGGAAATGCGCTATCCTTATGCATTGTGGTTGGTGAAGCATGTATTTGTCAAGCTGCCACATTGTGGTTATAAAAATTTGAGATGAGTACAGCTTTTGTGGCTTAAATAAGCATCCAAAAATAAGATTTTGTGGTGTTAAATCTCAATTAAGCAGTACATTTGAACTGTATGTTTTAAGCCAGTATAATGGTGAATACATGTGTGGTGTTTGGTTGTGGTTTCTTGTATAGCAGAATAAAAACAAGGAAAAGGAAATGTTTCAATACATAGGTTAGGGTACTTATTTGAGTGATTTTGTGGTGTTAAATGCTCAATTAAGCAGTAAATTTACAGTGTTAGTTTTAAACCTGTATAATGGTCAGTATATGTGTGGTGTTTTGTTTTAGTTTCTCGAATAGCAGAAGCAAAAACAAGGAAAGGAAAATTTGCAGACAAAATTGGCAACCTATTCCAGTTTATAAGAAACCTCTTGCTATTCGCCCATTTAAAAGCTATCAAGAGAAATAAGTACTATCAAATTGTGTGTCTATGATACCAGAACTGTGAGAATAGCGGCCTTGCTCCTCGCACTTGGAATATAATACATCCAGTTCACAGTGAAAGTCATTATAATCTTTGGGATAATCTCTTATACTTGTCACCCTTGTTTGGTGTGCACTCAAAAATGATTCCATGCCTTTCCCAAACATGTGTGTATGTGTTTACGTACATGCATCCTATATATGACTGCCTCATATATATCATCAAGTTTTAGATCAAGAAATTAGAACAACCATATGTTATGACTGTACCGCAATGTTTACTGTAATAATACCAATTTATCAATAACTTCTGACAGGCTAAAAAATATGAGTGTATTAAATATTTCTTCAACTAGATATCTTTCTCCTTTCATTGTCCTTGTTCTTTACTTCAAAAACTTGGAAAAAACAATTAATTTGGCAGATGTTGCATATGGTGTATATGGTAGTGCGTAGTATCACAAGATGGCGGTTGGACACAAAATGTGCTTGATTTCTGCTCTGCGATTAAATTGTCTGTCATGACACATCAACCTCTGTGGCAACATTACCTAAAGATGGTAGTGATTTTATTTTTATTATATCTTCAGCATATGGTAGCAAGAAAATCTGGAGAGCAGTAATAACTTATTTGAGTCAATTGTAACGTATTTACACCACTTACATTTAAATTATATAGGACAGGTTTTGGAACTACTTGCTTTTATTATCAACTTTTTTTGTCTGACTGTGCCATGATTCTCAGATGTTGTTGGCGGATGAGTTTGCCTCTGATGGTGGATTCAGGAACTTCCAGACAAGGATGTATTTGGGTGGGATATCAAAATTCATCCAACAGTTGCTGCTCTTCCAGCTGTGGATAATTTCCTAGATTTCTTGGACTTCTTGTGCACTTTAATAAAATGTGCATCTTCTCTATGTTGTAATATTCTCTCCAAAAATGGCCATGCTATTGCTAATGTATCTTCCTAATGATTGATGTTTGGAGGAATTTAATAACACTGACGGTCAAATTATATGTGGTGTTAATTTGTTGAGTGGTATTTTTAATCTAGATCCAAATCCACAATTGCTAAAGACCATGTCAGGACACAATGAACTCACAACCTGGGAAAACATTCTCATATGGAAAAACAAAGATCACCTAATAAACTTGAAATCCCGCCAGTCGATGACTTAGTTAAGAAGTTCATCCTTTCGCCACCAGAGAAGAATACAGGCAAACGCAACCAGCAACAACAGTTGGGCCCATGAGGTTGAAATTGGAAGCATAGGCTTCCAAAACTAGTTCCGCACAATAAAAATGTAAGAGACGCGTTAAAAATACCAACTCAACAAATTAATACCACATATATCTTCCTGCTTTAATTTTAAATTTCTTGGAAAATGTTTCTCAGTTCCAGCAATTAATCTGGTATATTCCTGTTCTGTTTTCTCTTGGAATTTGTTTTTGGCGTTTGAATGTAAGAGATTTTACTAGAAAAATGACTTATGGGTAGTAAATGACACATTGGTCTCTGAAGATTTCTTTTAAAACTTGAATGCCAAAGGGTGATGTGTGAACTTCCTAAATGTGATTTTTTGTTTTAATGTGAACAAGTTGTTTGCCAAACCCATTAGCTTTTGCTATTTCAATAATGCTTTTCAATTCACTGTTCTAGTCTTCCATACCCATCGGTATGTTAACTAATCTGTGCCTAAGGTTTTAATTACTGCATGTTGATGGGTTATTGGAAAGTAGTTTTTGCATTTGATGTATTTGTTGAAATGAGAGGTTTTCTGTATATAACAAATTTTAATTTATGTTTTTTAATTATTTCTCTGTCTAGAAAAGCCAATTGTCCATTTTCTTCTTTTTTCTCCGTGAAGATGATCTTTTCCTGTCTGTTCAAATGTTCAGTTTCTTCTGGAACTACGTCAAAAATATCAGATGGTACAGATGCTTGAGTGATATTTTGTCATAGTTCCAGAGTCACAGAGAAGAAGAAACCAAACTTTTGAACATACAAGAAAAGACAATAAACATTTACATCATAATGCAATTTGTTCTTCAAAATAAATATTTTCTCCCAGACCATTAAATCTAAGGGTCCATTTAATGTTTTAATAGCTAACTCCTGGATGGATTTATTTCTAGTTAAATGACTTGAAAAAATATTGTTATTCTAATATGCAATAATGTCTATACTTTGGGATTGAAATTTTGTATGTTTCCTTCGGGATGGTTTCTGATGTGTTTTAAATGGTCACTCAAGCTTTAATCTTCAGCATTATGTTTGGTTTTTGCATAAATTTGGATTATTAATGATTCTTCTAATATATTCAAGTGTCACTATATTTTAATTATATTTTTAGGCATGCGTTATTGTGTCATGTTTTGTGATATTACTTTGCCATTTTTGTTGTCTTATGTTTTTTCAAAATTAAAGAAAGATATTTGTTACAGAATCTACGTAGTGGTACTACAGCTGTTTGTGCATTATTGAGGCCTAAGGAAAAGATGCTGTATGTGGCATGGTTGGGAGACTCACAGGCACTTCTAGTGCGCAGGGGACAGGCTGTGCAAGTGGTGAATCCACACAAACCAGACAGAAAGGTAAACATTGTTTCATCTGAAGGCTTTGGAATATGCATATGCAATCAGTAAGCAAAAGGTTGACACATATCATTTATTTGTAGATTTTAGATAGCATAAATGAAAAGGAATCCTAAAATATATGAGCGAATTAGGAATACCATCAAAGTTAATTAAAATGACACAAATAACTCTCCAAAAAAAGTCCAATGTAAAGTTAAAATATGTAACAGTACAGAACTTTCCTACACTGGAAAAAGACTGAGACAGAGATGCATTAGCATGTCTCCTTTTTTACTTTCTCTACACTTACTATGTACATAGTGTATAGAGAAGGTATTGTATTGTATACCCAAAAATTTGATACTAAGGTCTCGCTGCAAGTACATGTTTTAGGGTCCCCTGTATCAAAAAAAAGAGAAAAAAGCATTTCTAGAAAAATGTGTGGATGTGAGTGTGGACACCATATCTCAAAAAAGAAAAGTTGGTAAAATACCAAACTTGATATTTAAATTCAGTATCATCCAGGGATGCAACACGAAGATTTTGAGAAAAATCCCCTAACCCCAAACTACCTTTTACATGGAAAAACTTTTTGATTTTCTCAAAAATGGCTCTTAACGATTTTAATTAAAATTCTGTATACTAAAGACATTTATATGGCAAATGTATATCTTGAATGTTCTTGGAATAGTCTCTGAAGACCTCTTTATTCTGAATGAATTTTGCATAACTGGTAAACCGTAAGGGATAGACAAAAACATACTACACAAAAAATGTAGATGATGTTAAATCACACTGTTTGTCATATACGTTTTTTTTTGTGGAAGTTACCATTTCTGAGATACTTCTTATTTGCTTCAGATTCAAAAATCTTACTTTTCTCATGCTCCTGGTCCTGCATAGAAACGGATTTTAACCACATGGCAACCAGTTTTTAAAAGATTCAACTATCGTTTTAGCCTAGTGTATTCCATTGTTTTCCTTCTACTGACAAAGGAGCGAGGAATTAAGACAATTTCTGCTTATGTTTATCTTGATTATCATAAGTAGATAGAAGAATTTGCTACAGTGATGTGGTGAAAGTCATGTGAATGGGACACATCAGATTTTTAATATAGCCCTGGAAAAAGTAATTGAGACTCTAACATTGACAAGAGAGCCACAATCTAACTTAATGAATATAAATTCTGGGATATGCTGATGATTTGTGTATAATAAGTATGTCAACTAGATATTTAAGGGAAACTTTTATTAAGCTAGAAACATCAGCACAGATGGGTTTGCAGATAAATGAAGACAAGAGTAAATATATGGAAATAACAAAAACTCGCTCCAATTCTGAGTATTTTAGAGCAGGTCACTATAAATTCCAGAGAGTGGAGGAATTTAAATATCTGGGTACTTAATAACTAGTGATGGGAAACTGAATGAACAAATTAAGCATAGAATATCCCTGGCCAATAAAAGTTGCTACGGACTGATAAGACAAATGAAATCTAAATTCTTCAGCAGAAATAACAAAATTAAACACTATAAGACTCTCTCTCGACCAGTATTATTATATGGATCAGAAACGTGGGCTATTGATAAAATAAATGGAAAACAAGCTAGAAATATTTGAAAAGAAGATCCTGAGTGGAATATTGCGAAGAAGGTATATGGTGAGTAAGATATAACCATGAGCTGTACAACAGCTTCAGAGAACTTGATGTCATGAGAAAAGTGAAAACAAGAAGAGTAAGATGGTTAGGACACCTAGATCCTACAAGGATGGCAACTTTTAGCTCTATCTATGGCACCAGAAAAGTAGGACGGCCCCCAGTTAGGTAGTTGCAAGGTGTAGAGACTGTAAATTGTCAAGGTATTATATAAAGGGAAAGGAAACCCAAAAGACCCCAACAAATATAGAGGCATCACTCTGGAAAATTGTCCCTTCAAAATTTTCACCAAAATAACAACAGGAAGAATAAGCGAGGAAATAGATGAACAGCTACCAGATAATTAGTTTGGGTTCAGAAAGGGAAGATAATCCTAAATGCAATCAAATTTTTGTTGAAACACATTTGGAAAGCCTTAGAGGACAGAAAAAAGTGTTATAAGCCTTTCGATGTACTAAACAGACAACTAGTTATAGGAAAACTAAACAACATATGGACAAACCTTTTCAATGCACTGCTGAAATGGAATAGATATCATCATGTCCGAACCAATCATCCAAACAAATGGCGTACCGCAGGGCAATCCACTAAGCCCCTTGCTGTTTATACTAGAAACTGAAGTAGTCCTTAGAATTGCCCAAAAAGAGGGAATCTTCTCGTACGCATATGCAGATGACGACATAATCGGTTCCAGAGGCATAACAAAACTCCACCAAACAATAAACAAAGTGGAAAAATGGTGCTCTAAGAACAATGATCTTCAGAAACGGAGGAAGAGTTGCCACAAATGAAGAGATATACATAAGGGAAACAAAACTGAAAATAGTACCAGACTTCAAATACCTAGGCATCACACTAGAAACAAGCACAAAATGCTTTACAAAACATATCACAGAAAAGACAACC
This sequence comes from Hymenopus coronatus, assembly GCA_030762935.1. Lineage (NCBI taxonomy): Eukaryota > Metazoa > Arthropoda > Insecta > Mantodea > Hymenopodidae > Hymenopus > Hymenopus coronatus. The sequence goes on from CM060899.1 coordinate 60,867,066, forward strand.
CAGGCAGTGCATGAAACATTAGATCATGGGTGCACAAACAGCGCTCTTTGAGCATGAACACACTATAGGAGCACTGACTGTGTGATAGAGAAGAATGATGCAGGGCAGTTTTAAAGCAGTTGTCTGGTGGACTGTGTGTTGTGTTGCTAACGCTCCCTACTTACGTATCCTTCTATAATGGAGGAATCTATAAGGCAGAAAAGTGACCATCAGGCAAATGCTTTCAACATTGCATGGGAAAGCGATTATTTTTTCATAGCAGCTGGAACAAATTCTCAATGCCTTACAAAGTGCATTGTTCAGTGATCATGTTTAATTGAAATATGAATTTGATTCTTGATTTCAAAACCTTGATTCACTTGGGAAGGAATTTCAAATTCTCACAATTCCTTTCTCAACATCAGCTGAAACAATGCTTCATATTTGCAGCTTGAACTTGTTGATTAACAGTGTGATATAAGAGCTAAAGTTCGTTTCAACAATACCACTAACTTGAATGCTTTTACAAGACTGTACCACAACAAAAATATTCACGACTACACAGACCAGTTGTGAAAATGTTCTCAATGTTTGGTTCGACGTGCGCCTGTGAACAACTGTTTTCTATCATGAACTTCAATGAAAGCAGTTATCGAACATCTATGACTGACTTTTCATTAAGGCCAGTACTTTTTCTTTCAGCTGCTAATCACATAAAACCTCGTTTTGATGTATTGATAAAGAGACATAGCATATAACTAGTTTGTAAGTGGATTTAATCTGCTACAGAAGGCAATAATTTGTTTAAAATAAATATTTTTCCTAACCATAAATTAGTAAAATAATATTTTGAGAAATCATTTATGAAAGTTTGCACTTCTTTTGGTGTACTTACTGTACGATACCTCTCCTCTCTGTAAACAAGAGCGCTACCAGTACCTGTACTCTGCTCGCGAACTGCGAGCCGGCTTGGGGAACGCAAACCCTGTGCAGGCTGCATTAGATCCTTCACCCTAGAGACAGCAATGCTGTTGTTCAGAGTAAAAATTTGTACCAATACTGACATACAGCATAGAAATCATCTGGACATATTTAACATTGAAGAATATTTCCTCTCTAGAAAGGGTGAAAGCGAGATATATAAAGGAAGTATCAGAAGTAACAAAGTCAAGACTCGCATACCTACTGGCAAAGGAAACTTTCCTCGTTGATGACCTCAGAACAAGCGTAGTCCTACCCAGCACCAGCGCATCACAGAAGCTGCTGGCAACACTAAATAGGAAAAGAGAAATACACCCAGAATTCAACAGCAACATGGTGGACCATGTGTGGATAAAGGAATATTTCGAAACAAGCCACATCATCACTAGGTCCATGGATTCCACCTCCTAATATGCAAGAACACAAAATTCCATGAACCAAATATAGATGTAAAAAGATATGTGACATTGAGCTATGCACAAAAAGAACAAAGGAATAAATGGGGGAAAGTAGTTGGGACGGTCAAGATCAGTAAGCAAGCAAGTAAGTTTACTTGTTAAGTCTGAAATTTGGTAAAGTGGGGTAGGTATATTTTTCTCGAAAACATGATGGTCTTCAGATGGGACCTCTCCCCCCTGCCACTGGACAATAACCATTAGCAAACAAAAGACGAGTACTAGAGGTGAGAGGCAATATAGTAAAAGCTGTCTCCTGGAGACACTAAGACATTGCTTGCAAGCCGAGATGCGCCTCAGTTAAGGGACCAATAAGTAGAAGACTTGGCAACTGCGAGTGTTGGTTTCCAACTGCAAACCCCCTAATGCTAAATTTTGCCTTTGGCAAAGGGTTATCATTAGGGTTCGGATTCTTAGGTGCTAAAAACTTGGGAAATATTTATTTTTTATGCAATAAAAATGTAAAAAATATGTGCCAAAACAAATAAAATATTTTTTTTTAAAGATCTGAATGGTTGATCTAACAGAAATGTACATGGTACTTACCAGTCATCATTCGTGGGAGGGATCACCATATACTGTAGAGTTACAGAATACGACCACATGCTTCCTCAAATTTTCCATCTTCAATTATATTGAAGTTACAAATATCAGCTTTTTCAGATGTTGAATTTGAATCCAGTGAATTTAAGCTCCATTGATGCCATAAAACTATTAAACATACAAGAAAAAACAATAAAATTTCACAGTGGAAACAGAAACCAATGGAGAACTCCCATTCTTAGACCTAAGAATCATCAGAAATGGCACAAAAGTAAACTTTGGAATCTACAGAAAACCAACTCAATCAGAAAATTACATTAAAAATGAAAGCTACAACCCATTAACACGCAAACATGCAATAATAAACAGCCTCACATATAGATTAGTAAATGTACCTATGAGCACAACCGAATTCAACAAAGAATTAAAAATCATAATTCAAACAGCAGAACAAAATGGATACAGTAAGAACCTTGTATACAAGAAACTCAACAAAGCAAAGCAGAAGAAAACCATAAAAGAAATAACTACCCTAACAGCAAGAAAAAACAATATCGACACATTAAAAAAAGTCACCATTCCCGAGCATTTAGAAAATTCAAAAAAATCTTCAAAGAACAAAACATCACCTTGGCTCCAATAAACAGATTTTCTGTCATAAAGTTTACTAAATTAAAAAAATAAAAGATGAAATTCCACCAGAAAATAGGTCAGGAATATATCAAATTAAATGCATAAATTGTGAAAAGTTCTACATAGGACAAACCAAAAGAAGTTTAAAAATCAGAACTAAAGAGCACTTTAGAAACCTAAAATTGAAACAAGAAGATAAATCGGCAGTAGCATTTCACTTCTGGAAAGAAAACCACAATCTAAATCCAAATCCAAAATTGCTAAAAACCATGTCAGGCCACAATGAACTCACAACCTGGGAAAACATCCTCATATGGAAAACAAAAATCATCTAATAAACTTTGAAATCCCGCCAGTAGACAGCTTAGTTAAGAAGTTCATTTCGCCAGCAGAGAAGAGAGCACAAGCAAACACAACCGACAACGGCAGTTAGATCCATGAGGTTGAAAATGAAAGCATAGGCTTTCGAAACTAGTCCCTCATAATAAAAATGTAAGTGACGTGGTGTTAAAAAAACCAACTCAACAAATTAATACCACATCCACCAGTAAAGTTTAAACTTTTTTTTTAGAATATGTCTAGATAAGCAAATCTAAGTTTACAAGATAGCACTTCACCTAATGTTAAATCCACAATATTTTCGAACACTTCCTTGCATTTACTCACAGTACATTGAACATTTAGAAGGCCCTGCTGATGTACTGGATAATTAATAAAAGATTGTTTTTTTGTAAAGCGTGAAATAGCTGCCTTATGTTTGTTACCACTTAAATGTTGGTCTGCCATTATAGCTTTACCACATGTCTGACAATACAGGATTTTACCATCAGAACTGAAAATATCCTTAAATTCCGCAGCATATTGTTGCATACGATATCTACTTTTCATTCTGGGCATGTGAAGTCGAAAGTGTTGATATATAACTTCCCAACACAACTAGAAGGTTGTCTAAACTTTGCGGATTCACAAATGACAAACCAGTGACTGTTTGACTATACAGTTTAACGAGTATCAATGTATTTAATAGCCGGGTTGTGAAATGATAACAGGTGTTTATATATTTATTTCAATCATATGACAGTGGAGGAATTACGGGTCTTATCTTGCAAGCTTATGTAACTAAGGAAAGCAGGATGTTTACATTTTCTTCAAACTGAAGAGATACTACATATCAGTTCTTCCAATAATTAACAACTGATTACGTCATCTGGCATGTGTAACTGAGCATTACAGAAGTGGAACATTACCTATTAAAATAATTCTGCTGCTGCTTTTGTGATTTTATAAAATTATGTGAAAATTTTTTAAAGAAGTTTCCTATATGCGATTTTTGTGTAATTTATGTGAATATACGAAAAAAATACTAATTTTCTGATGTGTTTTGATCTTGTGTTATCTGAAAGGTAATTTTTTCATACCCAGTTCCTCAGTCAAAATCTGATCTGCCTTTTCACATGATATTGCTACAGATTCACCAATTTCTCTTACTTTCAGGCAGCAATCTTCCAAGACTATTTTGTAGACTTCTGTATCCATTTCTGCTCATCTTGGCCAACCACTACAGATCATTTTCTATACTCTCCCAACAAATATGAAGTGGCACATAATATATCTACCAATTTTGCTTGGTATTTCTGTTCAACTTGAGGTGCGCATACACATGAATCAGATATGATTATATGGCTACAATGTTCACAATTGGTATGCCATGGATTGTTGGCTCATACAACAAGGATTGCAGCTGTAGAAGCCTTCATTGTTTTGTGTTCCCTACCTGAAACGCAGCTCCGCTGTATCAATACTGGCACAGATGGCTGCCTAACCAACTGATCAAGTCAGATGAAGCAAGCTTCTTCTTCAGAGAATTTGAGAAGAAACAAAACCAAAATCCTCGCATAGGTTATGAGCCAGGATGTTGTGGTGTGCAATTGGAATGTGTGGGATTATTGGATCGTATTTTTCCGAGAATTGTACTGGTCACACTAACTGTAAATTCCCATCGTCATGTTGAAATTTACAAAATTTTGTCATGCCAAAGCTTCAGGAACAGCAGTTGAACAACATTTGGTTTTATCAGCATGGTGCTATGCCACATACTGCACTTCAAAACATGTTTTTTTTTCTGAGTGTTCCCCAATCAACTGATTTCCCTCTTTGGAGATTTAATTTGGATATCCCAATCTCCAAATTTAACAATTTATTAATAATTTCTGTGAGGATAAATGAAAGAAAAAGTATTCTTGCACCGTTTGCAAACCATTAGGAGTTGAAAGATACCATCAGCCAGGAAATCAAGGTTATTCCACGGGAGATGGCATAACATGCCATGGAGGAATTTCTGCGCCATCTTCTAGAGTGCATAAATGAGTTTACATAATATTAAAGTGTGTTGATGTAAATGTAATATCCATAATTGCAAATGCATATTGATTCACTTTTTCACAAATAAAGTGGTTTCACTTTTATTTAGTACTGTTTCTCAACCGAAATTGGCATACCCTGCATTTATTTGTTGGTCCACTTGGCAACAGTTGAATGTGAGGTTCATAGTCTCCCAATATGTTCAGCAAGTTGGCATGAATTTCATTTGTTTTCACACCTTTCTTTACAAAGTAGTTCATCTCTGCTCGAATCTTGGGTTTTTCCATCTTCAAAACATGGTAACAACAATAAGAAGCTGTCTGCAACACAGAGCACTGAAATGCCCCAATGCACTCATAAAGGATGGGTAATTATTGCATCAGAATCTTGTTTTGCTAACAATGACTTTCGTTGGCAATTCTGAGAACCTAACAAACAACCCTCCCTTGTACATTCATTATTGCTTATTTAATCCAATTTTTTTTTTTTTCTTTTAAGGTAGATTTAAATAAATTCTATAAGAGATCAACACTTATTGTTAAAAAGTTCTGTCTTGAAATGTGGATCAATATACAGGGACACTTTTCCACATTGACAGAAGATAATGTTAGTTTCCTTGCGAAAACTTGCTGTCAATTTTGAAACTCCTGTCATGTAGCAAAACCTGTTGCACATTTTCTGAAGTAATCTTAGAAGCCTATACACTTCCTATGCGAGCTAACTTGTTTGGTACAGTGTTTCTTGAAGTCATGGTTAGCACTGAGGTATACAGCTAATATACACACTTTGCTTGAAAAAACATTCTGACGCATACAAAATAGTGATAGAGATATTGGTATGTTTCCAGCCTGTATTGTGTCATAATACAACTACAAGTATATTGTTGTGTGGTAGCATAAACTGATTCATAAGCTATAAAAATGAAGCTAGTAACAGTGAAATAACACGAATATTAATATATGTACCAACTCCCTTTATTTATCTTTCTTAAATTCCAAGGTCCAGTTTGGTAATTAAATTTTCATTGCATCTTTGGCTTAACTTATTCTTCTTTTTGGTGTTTTTGTTTATTTACCGTATTTATCCAAATACAAGATGACTTTGAATGCAACACAACACCCATTTTTACTTTCTCTACACATACTATGTACGTAGTGTATAGAGAAGGTATTATAATGCACCCAAAATTTGATACCGAGATTTCACTGGAAATACATATTTTGGGTCCCCCTAAATCCAAAGCATTTTTAGAAAAAGGAGTGTGTGCATCTGTGGACAGCCTAGCTCAAAAACGAAAAGACCATTAAATACCAAACTAGGTATTTAAGTAGGTATCTTCTATGGATGCGACATAAAGATATTCAAGAAAATCCCCCCCCCAAACTATTCTTTACATGGAAAAAATTTCAAACATTTTAATTTTCTCAAAAATGGCACAAACGATTTTGATGAAAATCCCTTATATTTAAGATATTTACATGACAAATAAAACGTATATCTTGAATTTTCTGGGAATAGCATCTAAAGACCTATTTATTCTGGATGAATTTTTTTGAAGTTTGCATAACTGGTAAACCGTAAGAGATAGACAAAAACTCACTACACAAAAAATATAGATCTCCTTAAAACACACAATTTATGTCAAATACATTTGTTTATCGAGTTGACCATTTTCGATATATTCCTTGTTATTGGTTTCAGTTTTATAATTCTCATATGGAAACTTGTCAACTCCTGGTCAAAGAAACAGATTTCAATTCCATAGCAACCCCATTTTAAACCATTTGACTGTCGGTTTAGCCTAGTGTAGTCCCTTATTTCCCGTCTACTTTTACGGAACTAAGCAATAAGACCATTTATGCTAATGTTTATCTTGATTAGCATAAAGTGGATAGAAGAACAAGCTCATTAATAATAATTTATTACAGAGATGCAGCGAAAGGCTTGTGAAGGAAACACATCAGACTTTTTTTATTTTGTTTGTTTCTGATGACACCATGAATTTTTGTGATTCCCATAGTTGACAAATCTAATCTATAATAAGAACTGGAGCTTTCCTGGCGGCATAAATCTTCGAACTTCTCTCAGGATTACAATTGAGCAAAGCTTGGAAACCGGCCTTAGACCTGCAAAAAAGCCAGCAGAGAAACACAGATCAGACACTTAGAAGAGTGTTTTCTTTCACATCCAGCTCCATTCCACCTCACCGGCCACGCCTCGGTTCACTGATTGGCCTGCACGGAACCCACGAATCTATATCTATATAAGAAGATCACATCAGTTCAATTCATTCAGTAACTTTGAAGACTGGAACAATGTATGCTCCTGAAACGTTGATGCCTCACCATATTTATACCTGGCTGGAAGCCTGAGAGAACTTCGAAAATCTAATCTAATTCTTTAAATAACCATTTTGATTTTACTTTCTCTACACTTACTATGCACATAGTGTATAGAGAAGGTATTGCACTCCACCTAAAAATTTGATACCAAGATTTCACCGGAAATATATGTTTTATTGTCCCCTATATCCATAAAAAGCTTTTTCACAAAAAGGTCCATGTGTGTGTGTGTCCGTGTGTCTGTGAACATGATAACTCAAAAATGAAGTCGGTAAAATACCAAACTTGGTATTTAAGTTTAGTATCTTCCAGGGATGCGACACGAAGATTTTGGGGAAAATCCTCCCACCGCACACTACCCTTTACATGGAACTTTTTCGAAAATTCCGATTTTCTCAAAAATGGCTCTTAACGATTTTAATTAAAATATCATATGTTAAAGACATTTACCTGACAGATAAAATGTATATCTTGAATTTTCTGGGAATAGGCTCTGAAGAATGGTTTATTCTGGATGAATTCTACGAAATTTTTAATAACTGCTAAACCGTAAGAGATGGACAAAAAGTTACTACACTAAAAAATGTAGAGCACGTTAAAACTCACAATTTATGTTATATACATTTTTTCGTGGAGTTCATCGTTTTTGAGACATTCCTTGTTTTTGGTTTCTGCCATGAAAAACTTATACTTTTCTCATACAGGAATTTGTCAACTGCTGCCCGTACAAACAAAGGAACTTCAGTGACATAGCAACCAGCTTTTGACTATCACTTTAACCTATGGTAGTCCCTTATTTCGCTTCTACTTACAAGGAAGCAAGTAATAAGACTATTTTTACTAATTTTTTTCTGATTAGCAAGAACTAAATAGAAGTATAAGCTTTTTAAGAATAATTAGTTGCAGAGAGGTTGAGAAAGTCATGTGAATGGTACACATCAGATTTTTTTTATTTCTGTGTTGAGTCTGTGTCAATAAAATTGTATTGAACACCAAGATAGTAAAATGAATAATTATTTGTTTTCAGGATGAACGAGAAAGAATTGAGGACATGGGTGGTGTCGTCCTTTATTGGGGAACATGGAGAGTAAATGGACAGCTGGCTGTGTCAAGAGCAATTGGTAGGTTGCATAATCATATCTGAACTTTTGGAAACTACGAACTCGTGAAGCAGAGTTACTTGTAATCTAAGTGTTTTTACAAAGAGCAAATACACGTTGACTGTGGTACTTTGTATTAAAAGGCCTCAAAATTAAGCATAGTGTTAATCACCTATAGTCTAGGAGGAACAAGCCGAGACAAAATTTTAGACAGAGACAGCATATACACTTACCCTCTCTCTCTCTCGCACATCTGCTATTAGGGTGTTGATGGTATGGTGCCACTCCTTCCATCATGTCCATAGAGCTATCAGTGGTGGCCGGTTCCTTCCCTCTTTCCAGCACCCGTTTGAACAAAGGTTAATATGAGAGCAAATATTATCAAATATGGAATGAAGTTAAACACTTCTGAGCTCAGTATTTTGCAACTAATATTGTAGTAATGTTCTCTATGTCACCCTTTATATAACAACACAACACACCAACAATTTAGTAACTTAATACGCAAACAAAATCCAATAGCACTAAATCAAAGCACTGACCGCCACTGACAACTTCATGGACTACACTGACTTCAGTGGGACCATTCAACATTCCTGCCTGTTATTATATTGGCCATGTGTGATACTCTCGGTTGGTTGCCAGGAGCAGGTAGCACTCTCAAGTTATTCCTGACAAACTGTAAAGACGTTTGTCCAAAAAAAAAAAAAAAAAGTGTAAAGCCATATTGTAACTTTGTCCACTTTTTAACATCACTTCATAATCTCATCTAGTTCAATTTTCAAAGCCACTTCACTCACTTCTTACTATATTTCAGAGTAGTGATGCAATGAATACATGCAAAGTTAGCCATAACTGGCGCACCAGATCTGGACATGTAAAAATCTTAATGAGAGCTAGGAAGCGAGTTGTACTTTCAGATAAGCAGTTCACCAGTTGATTCATACATTCTGGAAGAGTGCCTATCACAGTCAATGTCAAATATCTGTCACCTCTTATGCCTTGCACTGATAAATTTGTATTTTCATATGTATATTCATATCTACAAAACATCTATACAAATGGGCAACTATATAAACAATGTCAATCGTCTGCCTCCAATTATTCCACACCTGACAGTCCTTCTTCGCTCACGTCATTGTCATCATCAATGTTATCGCTACTTTCTGCACCATTATCCTGGATTAGAATTCTTTCTAATGATTTTCAACGTTCTCAACATGTCGACATACATTTTCCCATTCTAGCCTGCCAATTTCTGCAATTCACTGGTGACACAACTGTTCCACATCTTTTAATTTAAAAGTGATATATTAAGTTTTACTTTTCTTTCTTATCTTTAATAACCTTGGAAACGGCACTCAGTGAAATATCAGTTGCCTTGGCTTCTTCTTTCATTCACTTTCTACAGGCTTTTGAAGAACTCTGGGAACATAGATTTTCTTGTTTCATGAAGTGCAGGACATTTACAATTATTTCTCTGTTCTGACTAAGTAATACCTTGCCACTTAACTTTGAAAACGTAGGAGCCATGATTAAGAAATTAAAATAAATAAAATGAACACTAAATACTGCCCACTTTGAATGCGGAACACTTTCAATACAGACTGCAAGGGTTTGCTCACTGTGACTTTAAGTAAGCAAAGTGTCAATAAACTAGGCTGGGTAGCTGGGTTCCAGAAGTTTTGTGCCGGCAATATTCTTCTGTCTGCTTCACTTTTTGGGAAGTCGTACATGGGATCTCCGTATCTGAGCCTTAGCATGGCTTCTTTCAGAAGGAAAGTAAAGATGTTGGTACCATATCATATATTTACATCATGTAAAAGAAGCCTGATAAAGAGGCACTTGAGCAAAATTAAGCTGTCTTTTATGCGCAATATAGAATAGTATGCTGAGAACCATAGTAAAAGAGCATCCATAAATAATTTCCTTAAACAGCTCTACAGTGGCTTACTGACTAACCAACCTGCTGGCTTGTAGTAGTTATACTGTATTCAACTCAAATGCAAGACGATCCCCGTTTTTCAGAACTTTTTTTAGAGTTTAGCACATCATCTACATAATACATTCCGTGCGTAAGCTTCGGTGGCTTGTGTCCATTGTGTCTACGTCTTCTGGAAAGGCCACATTTTGGCTGAATTTTTTTGCCGACGTTTCGCCTCACTAGGCTGATGAAGGTGTATTATCTCATATTTATTCGCATGCTAATTATGGTTTGCTTCTTTGGGGGAATCACTCCTTGACAACAAAAATCTTTTTATTATAAAAAAGGGCTATTAGGTTAATTTGTGGAGTTCATCCAAAAGAACACTGTAAACCACTTTTTATTCATCTCAATACCTTAACTTTGCCATCAATGTATGTCTCTTATATGTTAAGGAAACTTTTAGCAGAATATTCATAATTATACAACACAAAATTGTTAGAACTTATATATAAACAAATTTAATCATACGAAAATTCAACACAGCTTTATAATTGTTCCTATTAAACTATATAACATTTTACCTCAAAGATTAAGAGAGCTCCCTATTTCAACTTTCAAAAGGACTATATGCTATACATTGGCGGCTAATTTATTGTACTCAGTAAATGAGTTTTATGATTTAGCATGGTAGCTTTTAATTTATAAGTTGCTATACTGTAATAGTTATTGGTAATAAACACTATCTATCTATGTGAGGCCATATTACTGTGCAATAAAATCTTGCAGTTTTGTTATGTATTTCTTGAGAAACTGTCTTATCCCTTAGCACACCTACATTTCAGTCCATGGTTATTAATGCACTGTTAAATTTATGTTTTTATATTTATTTTTCTGAAGTGTTTTTCCTGCCTTTGGTTCTTCCCAACAGATTTATAGTTACTGCATTCACTTAATTTTTAAAACTTCTGAAAAGATATTACCCCATTTATACTTTTTCTATAACATACATAGTAAAAATTGGATTCTAAGTTTTCGCTAGAAATGCATGTTTTGAGGTCCCATGAATTCCCGAACGTCAAGCTGTGTTTAAAAAAATCTGATGTGTTCCATTCACATGACTTACTCTATATCTCTGTAAATTATTATTGTTATAAGCTTATCTTTTATTTATTTCATGCTGATCGAGAAAAATTAGCAGAAATAGTCTTATTTCTTGCTTTATTGTAAGTAGAAGCGAAATAAGGGAGTACCATAGGTTAAAGTGAAAGCCAAAAGCTGGTTACTATGTGACTGATGTTCCTTTGTATGGACAGGAGTTGACAAATTCCTGTATGAGAAAAGTATAAGTTTTTCAAAGCTGAAACCAAGAAAAAGGAATATCTCAAAAACGATCAACTCCACGAAAAAAATGTATATAACACAAATTGTGTGTTTTAACATGCTCTACATATTTTGTGGGTTAAGTTTTTGTCCATCTCTTACGGTCTAGTAGTTATGCAAAATTCATCCAGAATAAAGTAGTCTCCAGAAAGTTCAAAGTATACATTTTATTTGTCAGGTAAATATCTTCGTGTCGTATCTCTGGAAGATACTAAACTTAAATACCAAGTTTGGTATTTTACCGACTTTTCGTTTTTGAGTTATCGTGTTCACAGGCACAGGCGCACACACACACACACACACACACACACACACACACACACACACACACACACACACACACACACACAGAGACCTTTTTCTGAAAATACTTTTTTTGGATACAGGGAACCCTAAAACATATATTTCCGTTGAAATTTCGGTATCAAATTTTTTGGTGGAGTGCATTACATTCTCTATACACTATGTATATAGTGCCTATAGAGAAAGTAAAAATTTTATCTGCACACAATCTTATCTTCAAGGATGCAATATGAAGATTTTCAAAAATACCCCCTCCTTCCCAAGCTACCTTTTACATGGAATATTTTTGGAAAATTTTTAACTTTTCAAAAATGGATCTTAACAATTTTTATTAAAATACCATCTGTATCTTGAATTTTCTGGAAATTGCCTCAGAAGTCCTGTTCATTCCTAATGATTTTTGCATGACTGGTAAACCTTAAGAAATAGACAAAAACTTGCCACATGTAAAAATGTAAATGGTGTTGAACTATACAAAGTGCAGATCTTGTTAAACTACTATTATGTTGGATAAACTATTTTATGGAGGTTACGATTTCCAAGATAATCCTTGTTATTGATTTAAAATTTCCAATATTTGTACTTTTCATAAACGAGAAGTCGTTATTCGTTTTGTTTTTTCTAATTTCAAAACAATCAATTAATGACCAGTTTTTAAAAGATTCGGCTATCACTAAATGTTTCCTTGTTTCCAATACATCTATTAAGTATATAATAAAACAGTTTCTGGATTAGTTTGTAGTGGATAGAATAATATACTTTTGTAAATTAGAGAGAGTTTTATTAGTGGATACTCTTTAATGCTGTGGATCTCAGTGTCCCATTTGAAATTGGGAATGAAGGAGTGCTTAATTTTGCTCAGAGGCCTTTTTATTAGGCTTGAGGTTCTTTTATGAGCCATAAATCTATGTCACAGAACCAACAGCTTTATATCCCTTCCAAAGGAAGCCATGCTGAGGAGTTATATGATCTATATATATATATATATATAAATGAATCGCTGAAATGTATGCACGCGTATCATTTCCGAACGACTGCATCAAATTGAGCAATTCTTTTTTTGTTGTGTTCCATATTGTCACGACAAGGTTTGTGCAAAAAAAAAAAAAAAAAAATGTTTAAAAATTGTACGGGAAATAATATGAATAAATACCATGCTAAGTGAAGGCATTGGTTAATAGCCGCCAGATGGCAGTGGTACCACAAGTTATTTGTTGCTAAATGGTCGTACCATGGCTATATATTTCCCTTCCCATTCAATGTTAAGGCAACGCACCAGTTTATCAAGACAATGACGCAGTGCAGTAGTGAAATTCAAATACATTTTTATGTATTAACTGTCCTTTCTTTACTCCTATCTTTTAAAATAAAGAAGCAAAGAAACTTTCCTAACAGCGAACACCTAGACTAAGCAGTTATTTTATTTGTTGCTAGATGGCTATAGTAATATTTTTCCTCCTTATTCAATGTTAAGGTAACACAACAGTTTATCGAGATGAGACAAAGCAGCAGTGAAATTAAACTATATTTTATTTATTAACTGTCCTTTCCTTTCCTCTATCGTTTAAAATAAAGACGTTTTTCTGGTGGCGAACACCTAAAATACGTACTTATTATTTGCCACCAGATGGCTGTGGTACCTACTGTTCTATTTTTCTTCTTCAATGCTAAGGGAGTGCACCCAGTTATAAAGACAATGACCCAAGATATCTGTGAAAATCAAATATATTTCTATGTATTAACCATTAACCCTTCTTGGAATCTGAAAATGGCGGAGAAATAATGGGATCCGTTTTAGATTTAACTTCTTATTGCAGATGTTGGTTATTTCACATTATGAGGTACATGAGCTAGCTAAAGAACACGAAGATACCTGCGTAACCATCACACTACAATTGCGGTGCTCTTAATACATTTGAACAAGTAATATTTTGGGTTAAATGTAGAATTTAGTACATAAAGCTACCATCAAATAAAAGCTTATCAATTGCCCAACCAGATCTACTTGCTCTTCGACTAACACCTAAAATACGTACTTATTTATTTGCCACCAGATGACCATGGTACCTACTGCTTTATTTTTCTTCCCCATTCAATGCTAAGGGAATGCACCCAGTTATGGAGATAATGGCGCAAGATAACTGTGAAAATCAAATATATTTCTTTCCTGGTGGCGAACACCTAAAATACATACTTATTTATTTGCCACCAGATGGCCATAGTACTTACTGCTTTATTTTTCTTCTCAATGCGAAGGGAATGCACCCGGTTATGGAGACAATGATGCAAGATAACTGTGACAATCAAATATATTTCTTATGTATTAACTATGTTACATTGTTTAAATAAAGAAATAAGTACATTTTTGTTGTAATTCTTTAAAATGAACAGGTTATAAACTATGCACATAACCATTAACCCTTCTTGGAATCTGAGAATGGCGCAGAAATGACGGGACCCTTTTTAGGTTTAACGTCCTATTGCAGATGTTGATTATTTGACCTTATGTGGTACATAAGCTAGCTAAAGAACATGAACATACCCGCGTCACCATCACATTGCAATTGTGGCGCTCTTAATACATTTGATCAAGTAATATTTTGGGTTAAATGGAGAAATTACACAAATCTGTCTAATAAAAGCTTATCAATTGCTCTACCAGATCTACTTGCTCTTTAGTTATGTCATTGTTAGCCTTAAAAATGGCTGTTCTGACATAGGTGTAAAGAGAGAAAGAGGTGGAAAACATTAGGAGTAAAGGAAAGAAAGAGATTCAGAAGAAGCATGAATGTTATTGTGACTGTCTCCTTAATGTAATTCATTACCTATGCCAGCATTTACCCGCCACACTATGAAAGGGCTGCCATTACTGTTATGCCAATGACATCCTTGCTTACCCACGCTGTTAGCCGTATGTCATCCACCTTATGGGCATGTTGAGTTCGTCCTTTTCGCAATACCAACTATATATGCTACATTGCACAGATTATAGCGCTTCATTGCACTTTTCAGATGCTTTAAAGGCATTATTAGACATTTGCAATGGTAAATTCCTGTTGACACTTCTACTGGCCTCATTTCGTTTCCATCACATTTTTGTCACTTCACAACGTCAAAGGAAGAATTAATGTGGAAAGTGTTTCCAAATATTTGTGCAAATTACAAAAACTATGCTTGGTTGAGCGAATGAGCCATTTTAGCAGCCAGTAATAAGAATGTAGATTATTTGAATATAAAAATTCAAGTTGAAATTTATGGACAAATGCATTCATTTAAGTCGATCGATTCCATTACCAATCCAAATGAAGTCGTCAGTTATCTTACCGAATTCCTAAATTCATTGGATTTACCAGGAATACCGCTACACAATTTACAGCTCAAGGTTGAGTCTGTGATGATTATGCTATTCAATCTCACAGCCAAAATTATGCAGCAGAACAAAATTCACTGTTAAAAAAATTATGAAAAATTTGATTTAAGCTACTATAACATAGGAAAGTTCAAAGGCGAGGATATACTTATTCCAAGAATACCACTAATGTCAACCAACTTTCCTTTTGAATTTAAATGTGTTGCTTCCGGCAGGCCTTGCATTTGCAATGACAATAAATCCCAAGGTCAATCATTAGAAGTGTGTGGAATATACCTTCAATTGTCGTGTTTTTCGCATGGATAGTTGTACTTTGCGTGCTCGAGAGTCGGCAAAATTGTACATTACAAGGCATTACAATAAAATATTGTCAAATTGTGTAGTTGTAATTTTACTCCATTGCAGATTCGTACTGTAAACAGAAGATTTTGACTGATTTTTTTTTAATTGGTTACACCACCCATGCAAAGCTGGGGCAGGCAGCTAGTAATTAATAACTGTAACAACTCTCCATTATCTTTAAGAATTCCAATTTCAAAAAGAAAGTGAGCTGACGATGCAATAGACCATTTTATTGCAAAACTAGTCCTTGGATTTCAAAAAGATAAGTGGAATATCTCAAAAAACGATCAACACCACGAAAAACATGTATATGACATAAATTGTGTGTTTTAACATGCTCTTCATTTTTTGTGCAGTAAATTTTTATCCATCTCTTATGGTTTACCATTTCTTTAAACGTCCTCAAAATTCATCAAGAATAAACATGTCTTCAGAGGCTATTCCTACAAAATTCAAGATATACATTTTATTTGCCATATAAATATCTTTAATATGCGGTATTTTAATCAAAATTGTTAGAGCCACTTTTACGAAAATTAAAATTTTCGAAATTTTTCCATGTAAAGGGTAGTTTGGAGTGTTGGATTTTTCTCAAAATCTTTGTGTAACATCCCTGGAAAATACTTTATTTAAATACCAAGTTTGGTATTTTACCTACTTTTCATTTTTGAGTTATCTTGTTCACAGGCACACATACAGCCACGAACATTTTTCTAAAAATGGAATTTTTTTGGATTCAGGCAGTCTCAAAACATATATTTGTGGTGAAATCTGGTATTGAATTTTTGGGTGCAGTACACTATACACTCGCTGCAGTACTCTATACCCTATTTACAGAGGGAGAGGGGGAAGGTGGAGGGAGAGGTGCGGAACCTCTTGAAAGAAGTAAACTTGAATGGAAGGGGGGGGTGGTATTTGTATCTCATTTGAATTTATGTTCCTGTTTGAAGATTCATATTTCCTTAGGTATTACAAAACACCTCTGGTGGCGTTAAATTAGTGGCGCATGAAAGATTGCTCACTGTGCGACTGAATGTTGGTCATGCTTGGTTGCCTTTCATGAAAGGGGCTTGCTCTTCACACCAGAGATACAGCAGGCAGGACATTTCCTTTGTTGCTTAAAATATAGTACTTTGCTGTCATCATTAACCACACTTAATGCCATCTTTCACTTTATCTTCAGAACATAAGCAGGATGTTACAAAAGGGCACTGTTTTACTTTCCCTACACATACTGTGTATATAGTGAAGGTGTTGTATTCCACCTAAAAATATTATACCAAGCTTTCATTAAAGACATATGTTTTGAGGTCCCCTGAGTACAAAAAAAAATTGAGAAAAAGGTCCACATGTGTGTGTTTGTGTCTGTGAGCACAATAACTCAAAAACCAAATGTCTGTTAATACCAAACTTAATATTTAAGTTCAATGTCTTACAAGGATGTGACTAAGATTTTCAAGAAAATCCCCCAATCCCAAACTACCCTTTGCATGGAAATATTTTAGAAAATTTAGATTTTCTCAAAAATGGCTGTAATGATTGTTATTAAAATATCATATTTTAAAGATATTTTGCATGGCAAATAAAATGTAAGTCTTGAATTTTGTGAACATAGCCTTTGATTTATTCTTAGTTAATTTTGCATAACTGGTAAACTAAGAGAAAGACAGGGAAAATAAAAGGTAGACTTTGATAAAACACACAAATAAGGTCTTCAGATTTATTCGGCTAGTAGCACTGGTATGTTTAAGTGCATGACATCTATATTAGTTCAGCGAGCCCCTTTTCTCAAAGGGGAGGTGTAAAATTGGTTTGCATCCATTGCTGATTCGTGAACAGGTTGATGTACAGGTTGATCAGAATTGTGGTTCACCAGAACATTTATGTATTTATTTCTCGCAAGATGAAAGTGACTGCCAATCACAGAATTTGAATGGTTGAGTGCTAGTTCTGAACAGAAAGAATACATTACCTATCAGCATAAATAATGTGATTGCGAGTTTACGAGGTGCAAGCAAATGTTGCCATTTCACTAAGGCGACCTCAAAACTTTTGACATCCACCACTTCTAATCATCACTCGCTAGTCTGCAATAGAAGCATGATAAAATATCTAGTATTGATGTCATGTCCAGACAAACGACTGGCAATATAGGCTGAATAAATCTGAAGACCTGTTTTATTCCTGGCCATGAAAAGATAAATTTCTATGTCAATGGCATAGTGACAGCTTTTAGAAGATTTTACTATTGCTTTAGCCTAGTGTATTCCCTTATTTTCCTCCTTCTTACAAGAAAGCAAGTAATAAGAACATTTCTGCTAATGTTTTACTGGATTAACATGAAGTAAATAGAAGAATATGCTTGTTAAAATAATTTGTTACGGAGATGTAGAGGAAATTATAATAAAGGAACACATCAGATTTTTACTCTCTCTATACCCACTATGTACATATAGAGAAGGTATTGCACTCCACCCAAAAATTCGATACCGAGATTTCACCGGAAATATATGTTTTAGGGTCCCCAATATCCAAAAAAAGCATTTTCACAAAAAGGTTCGTGTATGTGTGTGTGTGTGTGTCTGTGAACACGATAACGCAAAAACGAAAAGTCGGTAAAATACCAAACTTGGTATTTAAGTTAAGTATCTTTCAGGGATGCGACACGAAGATTTTGAGAAAAATACCCCCACCCCCAACTACCCTTTACATGGAACTTTTTTCGATAATTTTGACTTTCTCAAAAATGGCTCTAACGATTTTGATTAAAATTTCGTATATTAAAGATATTTACCTGACAAATAAAATGTATATCTTGAATTTTCTGGGAATAGCCTCTGAAGATTAGTTTATTCTGGATGAATTTTACTGAATTTTGAATAACTGCTAAACCTTAAGAGATGGACAAAAACTTACTAGACAAACAATGTAGAGCACATTAAAACACACAATTTATGTTAAATACATTTTTTTCGTGGAGTTCGTCGCTTTTGAGGCATTCCTTATTTTTGGTTTCTGCTATGAAAAACATATACTTTTCTCATACAGGAACTTGTCAACTCCTATCCATATAAACAAAGGAACTTCATTGACATAGCAACCAGCTTTTGACTGTCACTTTAAACTATGGTAGTCCCTTATTTCACTTCTACTTACAAGGAAGCAAGTAATAAGACTATTTCTGCTATTTTTTTCTGATTAGCATAAAGTAAATAGAAGTATAAGCTTTTTAAGAATAATTTGTTGCAGGGATATAGAGAAAGTCATGTGAATGGTACACAAGATTTTTTCATACAGTTTTAGTCTATATGTTTGGATTATCAGGTATTGTTTTCCTCTTGTGATTATTGTGGAAGTGATCTGCTACACATATACAGATTGGATTTTAATACAAAAATGCTGGGATGAGCTACTAATGATAGAGTTTTAAAGGTTTCCCTACAGAAGCTATTAATCAGCAATTTTGCAATATATTTAACAGCTTGTTTCTGTAATATAAAGATACTATTAGCCCGCCTGGGTAGTGTGGTGGTAGCGTGTCTGCTTCACATTCAACAGGTCATGAGTTCGAATCTCGCTTAGGGTGAGTAACCCTGATAAGGTTTTTTTTCCCTTATCCTGAGAAGACGAAGCTCCTTGGACCCTGAGATTATTTGAGCATAATCTCGCCAATTTCATTCATTCGTCCGATATGACCAACCAGGTTAAAGGATGTTAAACTTAAATTAATAATAATAATAATAATTTTAACTTTGGAAGTTGATCCCAGTAGTTTCATATATGTAATTGATTAGTAAATTAATGGAAAGTAGACTATCTGAACAGTTTCAGCAGTTATAAACTTGATATGTTACACCAAACAAGAAATGCGGAACATAATTATTTTGTTTTGATCTTACTAATATGTGCATTCCACGACAGTTAAACCCAGCGTCTTTACTATCTCAACAGGTGAAGTGTTATCATTGGCTACACTCATATGAGGTTCATAATTGGTGTTTTTAAAATTAAGAACTATAAATTCAGTTTTTTTCTGAATTTATGCATAATTTTAAGTCAGATATTGAGTTACTGAGTTTACAATTTCATTCATTTGTGCTTCTGATGTGCTAAGAACTTTATTCGTAAACCCTTTTGTTGTGTCAGCAGCATAAAGACTTAAATTAGAACTAGGTATTTCATTGGCAATATGATTTATGTACAATATAAACAATGACTGCCTCCGTGCTGACTTCTTACCCGGAAGCCCCGGGTTCGATTCACGGCTGGGGCGGAGAATATACCTTTAACCAGAATTATTCCCTGTCCCTCACAGAGTCTTCAAGTATTTATGTGACAGTAAATGTGTGTGTGCTTGAGAAAAATAAAACATTTAAACCTACAGACAAGTTGTTTCTAATGCAAAGCCCCTGCCTGACCTTAGATGTTAAATGAAACAATAAAATATATATATTTACACAACAATGGTCTCAAAATATAGCCCTGAGGAACTCCTCATACAATGTGTTTTTTTTTTTTAAATAAAAGTTCTCTTTGTGCTATTTTATTTAATTCAGTAAATTGAATTATCATATGATTTTATGAGATATTTGCAATGCCTCTTATTCCAAGATTATTCAATTTATTAAGTAAAATAATTTTATCTACACAATAGAACGCTTTGGTAAGATCCAACAGGACACCCCACAGTAGCAATAAGTGATACACCAACAATTTTAATGTCACTTTTTAATATTTTGAAATAATATGGAGTAAGTAATGTAAGCAACATGCAATACACAAGCGATAAATGCTTTAAAGAAGTAACAGCATCCCTGCAAATCATACAGTTATTAATTTAAAAAGTCATGCACTGTGACTTGAAGCTCATGCAATCTGTGCAGTACAGTTAAATGAACTTTGTGTTGAGAATAATGAGCACCTACATTCATGAATAATGAATTATAACTTGTGCTGTTGCATGTACGCCCAGAAGTTGGTGAAATAATGCTGCAGTGCTCTCCACAGAGCGTAAAGATGACTTTATCTGATTAGGTACAGTCATAATTACAGCATTTGTTTAGTTAGTGTAGGCAGCATGCACAGAAAGTCATTGTTGGCCATTCACTAAGAAGATTCAATCTTGTTCAGATGACGGAGGATTGTTTGTTCCAGGGGCAACAAAGCAGAGAAATACTCTCTGATACCAACTTAGGTGTTCATGTGTTCTAATTGCTTTTTTAGTTTTGTGGGTTTCTTATGTAATAACTATGTAACCACAAGTAAACCTAAAAGCTCAACAAAGTATCCTTAATAAAGTCAAAGAAGTCAAACATAGATTAAAACTTCCTTACTTAAAAGAAAACGTACAAACAAATATTAACCCATTAAAACTATTTGATATTGTACACTATCTACACTTAGCTGAAGAAGTTAGAAAATCTGAAACCTCTTTGTGTGTTCTGAAACAAATGACACTAGAAATAATAAATTTAAGATAGCCTACCAATGAATGGCTATAATGACGGTTCTAGCTTACCAAATAACAGTCGTACTGGCGCAGGTGCAATATGCCCTCTCTTCTCTTTCTACAAAAGATTAAATTTAAATACTACAAATTTTGATGGAGAGATTTCGGCAATACTTCAGAGCTTACAAAACCTACTATATCATAAAAATAGATTTGAAAAAGTTATACTATTATCTGACTCTAAAGCAGCTATTATATCCATAGCATCTGATGTAACACTTAATAACTTAAATATTGCAGAATACTGCAATAAAACAACTAATGAATTTAAATAAAAGATTACTTACTTTAATGGATACCAGCACATTGTGGAATACAGGGTAATGAAACAGTTGACTTTCTAGCCAAGAAAGGTAGTAAAATTACAACAAATTCATCTGATGCTATAAGTTATCACTCTATCAAAAGGATCATCATATCAAAATAGTAAAAAAGATAATGTATTACAAACAAAAGGAAAACCATGGGAAAATTTATGTAATAACACAACCAGAATCACTAAATTACCAAGAAAATCCTCTATAGCACCTTTAGACTCCTAACAGGCCATGACTGTCTCAATAAACATTTATTCAGGATTGGTGAAATCTCCTCTGTATCCTTTCGTACACTTAAAGAAGACATGGATGGAAACCATAAACTGCACTACCCAACCTTTAGTCAAAATGATAATATAACATCAAAATTACTGGAATGCAAGAGAGCAAATGGCTTCACTGCCAACTGCTCAACATTAGATACCAACCAACTAACTATATAATATTGCCATTACAGCAATACAAAATTCCATAGCTATCCTACAGAACCACCTTTACAGCTAAAGCATGCGATAATTAACTTGCAAATTAGAATATATATATATATATATATATTATGTATTTTATTTGTATTCATAAATTTTAATGTTAAAATATTATGTACATTACAAATAAAATGTATACCTTGAATTTTCTGGAAATATATACAGGGTTACTACAAAAGAAATAGACAACTTCAACTGCCTGTAAAACAAAAACTATTAGAGATAGCAACCTAATTATTTTGGAGGTATGTTGAGAAACTCTCAAAGTTTCGTTTGTTACTATTGGTAACACTGTAGTGTTTTGTTTGTTGCAGAAGCTGAAATGGCGGAAAATCCTGTGGAAAAGGCATATTGCATGTTGGAATTTGCTAGAAACGCAATCAGCAACTGTTGTCCAACAACATTTTAGAACACGTTACCACACAAATGAAATGATGCGCTCACAAAAACCAGCATCGTCTTCATCATGTCGCAACATGTCAATGCAAAAGTCATGCTGTATGACCTTATCTTCTTGACTCAGAAACTGCAACATCTGTAATCTGTAAGGCATCATGTGCAGTCGCTTCCGCAAGAGTTTCCATACAGTTTGCTGTGGAATTTGTAATTGCATACTTGCCCTAGATGTCGATTTCTGTGGGCTTCTTATGTAGGCAGAACGAACACGTTCAACTTTTTCTTCTGAAACTCTTGGTCTTCCCGAGCTCTTCCCTTTGCACAAACATCCCGTTGTCTCGAATTTTCTATACCAGTCGTAGATTGACTGTCTAGTCGGTGGCGTTTTGTGGTAACGTGTTCTAAAATTCCAACACGCAATATGCCTTTTCCACAGGATTTTCCGCCATTTCAGCTTCTGCAACAACAAACAAAACACTACAGCGTTACCAATAGTAACAAACGAAACTTTGAGAGTTTCTCAACATACCTCCAAAATAATTAGGTTGCTATCTCTAATAGTTTTTGTTTTACAGGCAGTTGAAGTTGTCTATTTCTTTTGTAGTAACCCTGTATATATATATATATATTTGTGTAGTACATTTTCATATATAGGGGAGACTGGGGCAAGTTGACAATGTTAACAGTTGACCATTATTAACATGTTCAAGTTTCAAGATAAATTTGTTTTCTTTGTGTGTATTATTGGAATGATATTTTACTTTATTATATCTAGCGGGATACATTTTTTTTTTTTTTTTTTTTTTTTTTTTCCTTTTTTTTTTTTAATATGATAGAAGTACCCAGTGGGGGCAAGATGACATCGACCACAGG
The DNA here is from genome assembly GCA_030762935.1 of Hymenopus coronatus. Classification (NCBI taxonomy): domain Eukaryota; kingdom Metazoa; phylum Arthropoda; class Insecta; order Mantodea; family Hymenopodidae; genus Hymenopus; species Hymenopus coronatus. Next base: position 60,890,362 of record CM060899.1, read on the forward strand.
GAAAGATGACAACTTAAAGGAAAGTTTTATTTTCCTCTTCCAAGTATGAATAGTTCTCAAGCTACAATGTGTAACACTGTCCACTTCTTCTCATGAAGATCTCATTACAAGATGACACTGCACTATACTTTCCTTGGAAGTTTGCTGGCATCGTAAGTGTCTGAACTTCTTAGTTCTTTTACAGGAATCAAACTTCCTTTTTTGCAGCCAAGACTTGATTTTGTTGCTTTAAATATTTTTTTGCCACCTCCTGTGTTTCTTTCTAAGCCAGCTTATCTTTTTAGATGGGATTCTTAATAAGATGCTTGCACATTGCATATGACATTTCCATTTTTACTTTCTCTACATGTACCACGTACATAGTGTATAGAGAAGGTATTGTATTGCACCCAAAAATTTGATACCGAGATTTCACCTGAATTTAGAAAAATGTCTATGTTTGTGTAGCTTAGCTCAAAAACAAAAAGTCTGTTAAATACCAAAATTGGTATTTAAGTTTGGTATCTTCCAAGGAAGCAACACGAAAATTTTCAAGAAAATCTCCCCACACCCAACTACCCTTTACATTTTTATTTTCCTAAAAATGGCTCTAACAATTTTGATTAAAATATTGTATATTAAAGATATTTAGCTGATAAATAAAATGTATATCTTTTATTTTCTGGGAATAGCCTCTGAAGACTTGTTTGTTCTGGATGAATGTTACAGAATTTTGCATAATTTCAAAACCATAAGAGATAGACGAAAACTTACCACACAAAAAATGTAGAGCACATTAAAACTCAGAATTTATGTGATACACATTTTTTTTTTTGTAATTGATCATTTTTGAGATATTTCTTGTTATTGGTTTCAGCTTTAAAAAGCTTATACTTTTCTCATAAAGGAAATGGTCAACTCGTGTCCATACAAACAAAGGAACTTCTGTCACATAGCAACCAGCTTTTGACTATCACTTTAACCTATGGTACTCCTTTATTTCGCTTCTACTTACAAGGAAGCGAGTAATAAGACTATTTCTGCTTGTCTTTTCTCGATTAGCATGAAGTAAATAGAAGGATAAGCATTTTAACAATAATTTGTTGCAGAAATGTAGAGAAAGCTGTATGAAAGAAACACCTTATTTTTAAATATTATTTATTACTTGTACATACTATTTTGTTTAGGCAAAGCTATGACTAATTAATAAATCAAAAGGAATAAAGTGCAGTAGTACCTCATTAATCTGCTCTAATTGCGGCTTCAGCTTGTCTGAATTAAACAAAATAAGCTATGAAATGATCCAAGGTGCATATTTAAACATTCTGTTCAGCAAACGAGTGTATGTTTTAAAAAAATACTAAGGTTATATATTATACAAGATATCGTAGTTGCACAGTACAGAATTAATCATGGCATTCAAGGCACACTGTTATTGATCATACTTGATGCGCTATAGGTTTGAAGAACTGCTGATCTTTTGTTTTCTTCCTTTGACATTAATTTATTTAATAATTAGCTAGCACAGATGCTTCAAATGTTAGTAATATGGAGATATGTTTTCATCGTTGTTATCTTCAACCTTGGAAAGGTCAATAGCTGCGGCACAAATAGGTGACCGACCAACAGACTGATGGGAGGCAGTGCTAGTGAAGGTTGTCCAGATTAATGAGATTCTGCTGTATTATTATTAATATTATTATTAATTAATCTAAATAGAGGAATTTGGTTGAATTTCAGGTGATCTAGAGTACAAACCTTATGTGACTGCTGAACCAGATGTCACAGAAATACCATTGGACGGAACTGAAGACTTCTTGGTACTGGCATGCGATGGTCTTTGGGACTTTGTATCTGAGCAAGAGGCAGTGCAAGCAGTCTACAATCAAGTCAGGGAAGCACCAGGTAGGATCTCTTTAAACATTGATACGTAGGAATAACATCACTCAAATAATTTATTTATTTATTTAATCTAATGCTCAGGCTGTTGAACAATTGTCATTAGCCTCCTGGCTTCCCGATACAGGTGTTCATTTGATTTGTCCCAAAATTTCTGAAGAGCAGAGCATGTAGTAAGATTTTCCCAGTTTTGAACGGCATCTTCTTGATACAGCATGCAGTTTGGTGAGTAAAGAATTTTCATTCGGTGTAGATGGTGTGCAAGACAATCATGTTGTTTTATTTTTCTGAATGTTGCAACAGTTTCACTTCGAGATAATTCTGGTAACAGAGTTTTTATCGCCGAGGATGCTGGCCCGTTTCTTTTCACTGCTTAGTGAATTACACTAGTGTCCAAAAGTTAAGCATAATTCGAAAAATAGAAAACGGTGAGCAAGCGCCATTAAACGTTATCACAGTGTGTACCTCCCCTTATTGGTGATCACTGATAGGTAAGCGGGATCACGCTTCTAAGGTCAACAAAACTAGAGCAGCAAACCACTACCAGAGCATCAGATCCAGTGCATGGCTCATTCGTTATTGTTCTCCCATTGTGAGCAGAGAGTAGTTGCTTCGCAAAGTGTTTACAAGACAGCACCACAAGCCACAAAGATGTCAACTAGACCCTGTCTTGAAGGGTCTAGAGACAGGTCAGACACAAACCATAGTCTCTCGGACCCTGAATGTGCCACAAAGTGTCATTTCCAGGCTTTGGCGACGGTTCCAAGAAACAGAGGTGTTCATCACATGGTCGCCCACGGGCACAACTCCGCAACAGGATCGATATTTGATCATAACAGCACGATGACATCGGAGGATGCCCGGGAGACAACTGCCTTCCGAGCTTACAGCCGCCTCAGGTGTTCGAGTTTCGAGGCAAACGGTATACCGGAGGCTCAGGGTAGTCTGTCTCTATGCTAGATGTCCATCAGGGTGTGCCCACTCACTCGAATACACATATGGTCCCTTTTACAATGGAGTCAGCAACGTCAACATTGGACCTTGAATGAATGGAGGAACGTACTGTTTACAGAAGAGTCTGGAGAGAAACTGGAACTCGGTTTCATCACACCAACATCGTGGAAACGTGCCCATTTGGTGGTGGTGGTGGTGGCGTGTACTCTTGTGGGAAGGCATAATGTCCAATGGACGTGCAGATCTGCACATCTTCGACGGTGGTACTGTGGATGCCAAGAGGTACTGGAACCACATGTGCGACTTTTCAGAGGTGCAGTTGGTCCACAGTTCATCTTAATGGACGATAATGCACGTCCGCATAGAGTCCACCTGGTGGATGACTATCTTGAGAGGAAAGATATCCAGCGTATGGACTGGCCAGCGATGTCCCCGCTTGTGAACCCAATAGAGCATGCCAGGGATGCATTAGGAAGACGAGGTGCAGCCCGCTAGCTCCCATCAAGGACACTTCCAGACCTCCGACATGCTCTCCGTGAGGAATGGGAACTGCTGCCTGCAGAGCTCTTGAACCACCTATACCCCCGCCGCTGAATCTTGGCACTTGATAGTTCGCGTAAGGTTGGCTATGCTGCCTTTGCGGCGTTGCCAGAGTAACTAGTAAACAACAACAGCTGATTACAAATATCTGTATCGTGTGTAAAGATGAATATAAACAGTGTACATAGTAAATGAATGCCGATGAATAATGAAATGAATTCGTTATTATTGATGTTAATTAAAAATAAGTGATACTATATGTAGCATACATTACGTATTTATGACAATACAGAACAAATGAATGCAAAATAGCTTGTTACATTGAGAGAATGGTATAACAAAGTGACTTTCTTCGGTTTGGAATTTTAATGGCTCAATTCCATGCAAGTCTCCGTCGTCATCATTCTCGGAAGCATCGTCATTATCATCAACAACATCGTCACGGTCACCAAGACATACAATTAGTGGTTCACATTCACTGATGATTCCGTCTGATTTCTGTGCTTTTCGTATTATTTTGTACACATGATTCACTTCCATGAAGCCGTGCCCACCCTCGCCACACCTTCCCGCAAAAGTCTATCAGCTTCTATAATTGAAAAGTCCTGTTATGTTCCCTCACGTACAAACACCAACAACTCTATCAACAATAACAACAAATATAAATAACAACGAATAATACGTAGCTTGCAGAGAACTCGACGCACGTGTAAGTTCATAAACTGAGCACGTGGTAGGAAATGTCAGTTACCCTTATGGGTTTTTACTTTCTCTACACGTACTATGTACATAGTGTATAAAGAAAATATTGCATTCCACCCAAAAATTCGATACCAAGATTTCACCGGAAATACATGTTTTGGGTCCCCTGAATAAACAAAGAAACATTTTCAGAAAAAGGTCTGTGTGTGTTTCTGTGTGTCTGTGGACAGCATAGCTCAAAAATAAAAAGACCGTTAAATACTAAACTTGGTATTTAAGGTTGGTATCTTCCAAGAATGCGATACGAAGATTATCAAGAAAATTCCCTTACCTCCAACTACCCTTTACATGAAAAAAAAATCGTAAATTTTGATTTTCTCAAAAATGTCTGTTAATGATTTTGATTAAAATCTCTTATATTTAAGATAGTTCCATGGTATATAAAATGTATATCTTGAATTTTCTGGGAATAGCCTCTGAAGATGAATTTTTCGGAATTTTGCATAACTGGTAAACCGTAAGAGATAGACAAAACCTCACTTCACAAAAAATGCTGAGCACATTAAAACACACACTTTATAACCTATACATTTTTTCGTGGAGTTGATTGTTTTTTTAAGATATTCCTTGTTTTTGGTTTCAGCTTTTAAAAACTTATGCTTCTCTCATTCAGGAATTTGTCAACTCCTGTCTATACAAACAAAGGAACTTCAGTCACATAGCAACCAGCTTTTGACTATCACTTTAACCTATGCTACTCCCTTTTTTCGCTTCTACTTACAAGGAAGCAAGTAATAAGACTATTTCTGGTAATTTTTTCTCGATTAGCAGAAGTAAAATAGAAGCATAAGCTTTTTAACAATAATTTGTTGTAGAGAAAGTCATGGGAATATAGCACATCAGATTTTTCTTTTTTAAATGGAGACATCGTACTTTATTTGCAACAGCAAAATATTTGTGCCGATTCTGTGAGGCAGGGATTGCGGCGGAGTCGCTGGTCTGCAAATTGGATTGCTGCTGGGGAGAATCCGCTGTAGACAGCAGGGGAGGGAACAATTATTGCACCCTAGGTACAACAGAGTGGGTTGGGCCCCTTGATGTCGCAAGACGCAGACACCAGCTCTCTGGCGCCAGCGTAGGAATTCTCGTCACTTGGGGCTGGAAAAAAAACCCTTAATCTGCATTCAAAAGCTGTACCAACGTGTTGAAACGAGGAAGATACTTAGGGGGAAATTTTCTATTGTATAAACAATGCCTTAATGATGTTAAAGCTTATGAAAGAATATTACTTTTGTTTCGAAAAGTTTTCATTTCAAAATACAGCAATTTAAAAGTATATATTGCGTTTCAAAAATCTAGCGAGCTGACTTCTCACCTGGAGGTCCCGGGTTCGATTCTCGGCTGGGGTGTGGAGTTTTTCTTTAACCAGAATTATTCCCCATCCCCCCACTGAGTCTGGAAGTATGAATGTTAGAGTGAATGTTTGTGTGTTTCAGTAAAATAAAATTATTTAAACCAAACATAAAAGAACCTACAGACGAGTTGTTTCAAGCTCAAAGCCCACGATATGACCTTAGATGTTAAAAGGGCTGTGTAAATGAAAAAAAAAAAAAAAAAAAAAAAACTAGAATAATTTTTGCTACAGCATTTTTTTTCACAATCTTAATATAATTACTTTTTTGGCAGCTACACTTATTTATTCTATATTTAATTTCTCAAAAATACGATATGAAGATTTCACTGGAAATATACGTTTAAGGTTCCCTTGCATCTGAACGTGATAAATCAAAAACGAAAACTTTGTATTTAAGTTTAGTGTCTTCCAAGGATGCAACACGAAGATTCTGAGGAGAATCCCCCGCCCCAAACTATCCTTTACATGAGAAAAATGTCAAATATTTTGATTTTCTCAAAAATGGCTCTTGATGACTTTGATTAAAAAAACGCATGTTAAAGATATTTACATGACAAATAAAATATATCTTGAATAATATGCATATAGCCTCTGAAGACCTCTTCTCTCTCGATGAATTTTGGATAAGTGGTAAACCGTAAGAGATATGCAAAAACTTACTAATTAAAAATATATCTCATTTTTTTCGTGGAGTTTACCATTCCGAGATATTCTTTTGTTATTGATTTCAGTTTTAAAGTGATTGAACTTTCCTCAAGAAGAATTTGTAACTCCTGACCATGCAAACAAAGATAATTCAATCACATAGCAACCAGCTTTTAAAAGATTTGGTTATCGCTTTAGCCTATGATACTTCATTTTCCTTTTACTTACAAGAAAGCGAGTAATTAAGACGGTTTCTACTCAAGTTTATCTCGATTAGTATGAAATAAAAGCTTTTCAACAATAATTTGTTACAGAGGTGTAGAGAAACCTATTCTGCAACAATTATTCTTATAAAAGCTGATCCTTTTTCCTACTTCGTGCTAATAAAGATAAACAGTAGATAAAAAAATGCTCGTATTAAGTACTTCCTTATAAGTAGACTAAACCGAGTCAAATCTTTTAAAAGCTGAAGCTATGTGATTGAAATTAATTTCTTTGCTTGGCCAGGAGTTGACAAATTGCTGTATGAGAAAAGTACTTTAAAACTGAAACCAATAATAAGGAATATCTCGGAAATGGTCAACTCTACGAAAAAATGTACACGATGTAAATTGGGTGTTTTAACGAAATCTATATTTTTTAAGTTTTTTGTCTATCTCTTACGGTTTACAAGTTATGCAAAAGTCATCCAGAATAAAGAAGTCTTCAGAAGTTATTCCCAGAAAATTCAAAATATACATTTTATTTGATATGTAAATATTTTTATTTTAATCCTAAACGTTAGAACCAGTTTTGAAAAATCAAAATTTTCGAAATTTTTTCCACGTATAGAGAAAGTAAAAAAAAAAAATGGGTGTGTGTTTGTGAACACGATAACTCAAACGAAAATGCAGTATAATACTAAACTTGGTATACAAGTTTACTTTCTTCCAAGGATGTGACACGAAGATTTTCAAGAAAATCCCCCCACCCCCCAACTACCCTTCACATGGAAAACTTTTCGAAAATTTTGATTTTCTAAAAGATGGCTGTAACGATTTTGATAAAAATATATTAAAGATATATACTTGACAAATAATATGTATATCTTGCACTTTCTCGGAATAGCCTCTGAAGACTACTTTATTCTGGATGAATTTTACGGAATTTTGTGTAACTGCTAAACCGTAAGAGATAGACAAAAACTTACGGCACAAAAAATGTAGAACACATTAAAACACACATTTATGTTATATACATTTTTTTCGTGGAGTTGGTCGTTTTTTTAGATATTCCTTGTTTTTTGTTTCAGCCTTAAAAAACTTATACTTTTCTCATACAGGAATTTGTCAACTCCTGTCCATACAAAGGAACTTCAGTCACATAGCAACCATCTTTTGACTATCACTTTAACCTATGTTACTCCCTTATTTGGCTTCTACTTACAGGGAAGCAAGTAATAAGACTATTTCTGCTAATTTTTGCTCACTTAGCATGAAGTAAATAGAAGCATAAACTTTTTAACAAAAATTTGTTGCAGAGATATAGAGAGAGTCATGTGAATGGATTACATCAGATTTTTTTTACTACAGTGAGACCTGAAACTTGTCTTCCCGGTGAAATCACGGTATGGAATTTTTGCGCGGAGTGCAATACCTTCTCTGCTTATGTACTTAGTAGAGAAAGTACAAATAAAAATGTGCAAGTCCTTGGGTTATAAGTACCACGAATAAGTGGATAATTCGTTAAGAAGCATAAATGGTAAGCTTTTGTAAATGTATTTTAGAAGAATAAGTAGAGAAACACATCTGAATGTAACACATTAAATGTATTTATAATATGTTAGTGAATAAACATAAAACAAAAAATCTTATGTGTTCCATTCACATGACTTTCTCTGCATCACTGTTACAAATTATTGTTAGTAAGTTTATTCTATCTACTTCTGGTAATGGAGATACACATTAGCAAAAATTGTCATATTTACGTGCTTCCTTGTAAGTAGAAGGAAAATAATGGAATACACTAGGCTAAAATGATAGTCAAATCTTTAAAAGTTTGTTACCATGTGATTGAAATCCGTTTCTATGCCAGGAGTATACACATTTTCGTGTGACAAAAGTTTGTTTTAAATCTGAAAACAAATAACAAGGAATACCTCAGAAATAGTCAAATCCACGAAAAAAAAAAGAAAAAAAAACGTACAGGTCCTAAATTGTGTGTTTTAATGAAATTATTTTTTTTTGTTTAGTAAGTTTTTTTTCTATCTCTTACGATTTACCAATTACGCAAATTTCAGGAAAATTCATCCAGAATAAAAAAAATTCTTCAGATGCTATTCCCAGAAAATCAAGATATACATTTTATTGGCGTGTGAATTTCTTTAATACATGGTATCTTAATAAAAATCGTTAGCTATTTTTGAGAAAATCAAAATGTTCGAATTTTTGCCATGTAAAGGGTAGTTTGGAGTGAGGGGGTTCTCAAAATCTTAATGTCGCATCCTAGGCAGATACTTATATGCCAAGTGTGGTATTTTATCTAGTTTTCGTCTTTGTGTGTTTACGTACACGCGCGCGGACCATTCTCTAAAAATGCTTTCTTTGGATACAGGGGACCCTAAAACGTCTGTTTCCAGTGAAATTTCGATATCGAATTTTTGGGTGGAATGCAATACTTTTTCCATAGGTACACTATGTGCATCGTGTAGAGAAAATATAAAATAAATATATATATACTTTCTCTACATAAATGTGGGGATTTCCCTTAAGGTGCAAGCGATCAATAAATCTCTCTGTAGTTTGCTTATGCTGGCTTCTTCCTCGAGGCATTTCACGATTGGAGGGAGGGGTTGTTCATTTTTACTTTCTCCATACGCACTATGTACATAGTGTATAGAGAAAGTATTGCACTCCACCAAAAATTCGATACCTAGATTCCACCGGAAATATATGTTTTAGGGTTCCCAATATCCAAAAAAAGCATTTTCGCAAAAAGGTCCGTGTGTCTGTGAACACGATAACTAAAAAACGAAAAGTCGGTAAAATACCAAACTTGGTATTTAAGTTTAGTATCTTCCAGGGATGCGACACGAAGATTTTGAGAAAAATCCCCCCACCCCAAACTACCCTTTACATGGAACTTTTTTCGAAAATTTTGATTTTCTCAAAAATGCAAAACGGCCTTGCTGTTTTCGGTGTCATTTTCACACGTTCTGTTTGCCCTTCACGGGATTTTCTTTCTCTGTCTTTCATTTGCATTGTTCTTGCATTTCCTTGCGGCGGCGGGCAGGCCACTGGAAAATTAGAAAACACGGAGTTCCTGCACACGTCATTTCACTGACGTGTGCAACTCTGCAATCTTCTAGAAACATCTCCAGCTGTAACTTGCAAGGTCGAGCATTTGCTTCACTCTCGGCAAACGTAGGATTATTAAAATCTTCTCATACAGTACTGACAATACTAATTTTTAAATTGACGCACCTCTTCGCGAACGGGTGTTCCAAAACGAGTGTGATTCAAGTCATTTTCTGTTTCAATTCTCAATGGGAATGTTTTTCAAAAAAATTTGATGTGTACCATTCATACGACTTTCTCTATATCCCTGCAACAAATTATTCTTAAAAAGCTTATACTTCTATTTACTTTATGAAAATCAGAAAAAATTAGCAGAAATAATCTTATTACTTGCTTCCTTGTAAGTAGAAGCGATATAAGGGAGTAGCATAGGTTAAAGTGATAGTAAAAGTTGGTTGCTATGTCAATGAAGTTCCTTTGTTTATATGGATAGTAGTTGACAGGTTCCTGTATGAGAAAAGTGTACGTTTTTCATAGCAGAAACAAAAAATAGGGAATGCCTCAAAAACGACGAACTCCACGAAAAAAATGTATATAACATAAATTGTGTGTTTTAACGTGCTCTACATTTTTGTGTAGTAAGTTTTTGTCCATCTCTTACGGTTTAGCAGTTATTCAAAATTTCGTAAAATTCATCCAGAATAAACTACTCTTCAGAGGCTATTCCCAGAAAATTCAAGATATACATTTTATTTGTCAGGTAAAAATCTTTAACATACGAAATTTTAATCAAAATCGTTAGAGCCATTTTTGAAAAAGTCAAAATGTTCGAAAAAAGTTCCATGTAAAGGGTAGTTGGGGGTGGGGGGATTTTTCTCAAAATCTTCGTGTCGCATCCCTGTAAGATACTAAACTTAAATACGAAGTGTGGTATTTTACCGACTTTTCGTTTTTGAGTTATCGTGTTCACAGACACACACACACACACACACACACACACACACACACACACACACACACACACACACACACACGGACCTTTTTGTGAAAATGCTTTTTTTGGATATAGGGACCCTAAAACATATATTTCCGGTGAAATCTCGGTATCGAATTTTTGGGTGGAATATAACACTTCTCTATCCCTATGTACATTGTACATACGGGGCTAGAGAAAGTAAAAATCTGATGTGTTCCATTCACATGACTTCCTCTACATTTCTGTAACAAATTATTCTGTCTGTTTTATGATAAGCAAAATTAGCAGAATTAGCGTTATTACTTCTTTCTTTATAAGTAGAAGGGAAATAAGGGAATACACTAGGCTAAACCGACAGTCAAATGTTTTAAAATGTGGTTGCTATGGGATTGAAATCCGTATCTTTGCGTGGCCAGGAGTTGACAAGTTCCCGTATGAGAAAAGTATTTTAAAACTGAAACCAATATCAAGGAATATCTACAAAATGGTCAACTCCACGAGAAAAACATCTGATGTGTTCCATTCTCATGACTTTCTCTACATCTCTGCAGCAAGTTGCTTCTATTTACTTCATGCTAATTAAAAAGCATTAGCAAAAATGGTCTTGTTACTTGCTTCCTTGTAAGTACAAGGGAAATAAGGGAGTACCATAGGTTAATATGATAGTCAAAAGCTGGTTGCTATGTGACTGATGTTCCTTTGTTTGTATGGACAGGAATTGACAAATTCCCATATGAGAAAAATATAAGTATTTTAAAGCTGAAACCAATAACATGGAATATCTCAAAAGCGATGAACTCCGCGAAGAAAATGTACATAACATAAATTGTGTGCTTTAATGAGCTCTATATTTTCTGTTGAGCAAGCTCTTATCTATCTCTTACGGTTTACAATTTACGTAAACTTCCGCAAAATTCATTCAGAATAGAGGTCTTCAGGGACTATTCCTCAAAAATTAAGATATACGTTTTATTTTTCACGTAAATTTTTTTAGTGTACGATATTTTAATCAAAATCGTTAAAGCTATTTTATCGAAAATGAAAATTTCGAAATTTTTCCATGTAAAGGGTAGTTGCTGGTGGGGGGGTAGAGATTTTCTTGAAAATCTTCGTGTCGCATCCTTGCAAGATATTGAACTTAAATACTAAGTTTAATATACAGCGAACTTTTTGTTTTTGAGCTATGCTGCACACACAGACACATGCGGACATTTTTCTAAAATGATTTTTACTTTCTCTACACGTACTATGTATACTATGTGTAGAGAGGTATTGTGTTGCCCAAAAATTCGATAACGAGATTTCCCCGGAAATACATGTTTTGGGTCCCCCTAAATCCAAAAAAGCATTTTTGGAAAAAGGTCCATGTGTGTGGACAGCATAGCTCAAAAAAAACGAAAAGACCGTGAAATACCAAACTTGGTATTTAATTTCAGTCAGGTCCTTCCAAGGATGCGACTCGAAGATTTTCAAGAAAATTCCCCCACCCCCAACTACCCTTCACAGGGAAAATGTTCGAAAATTTTGATTTTCTCAAAAATAGCTCTAACGATTTTGAAGTCTCTTATATGTAAGATATTTACAAATAAATTTTGTGTGTTCAATGTTCAGGGAATAGCCTCTGAAGACATGTTTATTCTGGTTGAATTTTGCGGAATTTCACATAGTAGACAAATATTTAACAACAGGCTCGTTAAACCACACAATATCTGTTGTATAGATTTTATCGTGAGGTAGGTCGTTTCTGAGATATTC